>CM046877.1:362696361-365096361 GCA_025667525.1 Glebionis coronaria
TGTCAACTGGAAAGCAACAATGGTTTGGTTCTTAATTGATTCAAACTTGTTCCAGGAAATGAATTGACGACATAATCAGCGGAATGGAACTGCATGATTCACTCTTTACTATGAACTATCTTTCAAGATGTTCAAGTAATGAGAACGGCTACCACAGCCGGAAACGCTGTCAAGGAAGTTCTTTGAACTTACCTAATCACATGTATAGTACTTGTACTGTATGACGGGAAACCGGAGGAATGCAAAAGGTGGCATTATCTTAAGAGTCGCAATTCAAGACCACATACTCAAGTAATTGAAGAAAGCTAAAGAACATCTAAATACAAAGACTTCCGCTACTCTGATGATCAAGGGAGATTGTTATCTAGCTTTCATCAATACTGCAAAGAATGAGTATGTGGGGAAAGACACAAGATCACAAGATGGCAAAGTTCAAAGATCAAATCAAGGCAAAGATTAAAGATCCAAGATCACAAGTCATGAAAGGAACTATGAACGAACTCTCAAGACAACGAGCTTCAAAGTCTGCAATAACAAAGAAGTGAAATCACATATTACTTGACCACCACTTATGGGGAGATTGTTAGAAGTATTTAAAGTGATGGTCAAAGTGAAGTCACATATTATATGACCACCCCTTAGGGGGATTGTTAAAAGTATTTAAAGTGATGGTCATATAATATACCATTGCGAAGCTCATGAAAAATGCTACTTAATGGTGTCGAGAGTTCTATGTTATTATTATGTATGTAACGGGAATTAGTCCCAAACACACAAATGAGGAAAGCCTTTGTCAAGTTTCCTTCTTAGTATAGAAGGAAACAACCTCCTCATTTGTATGTGTGCCTTTCCACTTTCTAGTGTGTTAGAGAGAGAAACTAAGGATAGTTTCTCTCACTAAGATTACACACTCCTTGTATCTCCTTCTTCTTCATCAATCTACTATTCCATTCTTAGTTTTAATCTTGTTCTTCATCTTTATTTCTTGTTCATCATCATACTCGTACCTTCATCCATCTCGTCCTACTTCATCACGTCTCATCGAGATCAAGGCTTTTCGTGTTTGTTTGGTTCGTGTGTAAGATCCTACAGACACAACATTATTTATGGCTGCTTTTACCCTTTATCATTCTGCTGACATGACCATTTTGCCACCTCGGCTCTATAGTGTTCAGCAATGCATCCATTCATAGATACCATATTTGAGATACACATATTAGTCACATCTAAATATATATAAGTCTATGATTTTACCTGCAGCTATAAAATAAAATAAAAACAAAGTTTAAACAAGGAACTTCACATGTATAGCAATTAAGTCAAAACAATGAAACAACAACGGTTTAACAACCTGTTTAGGAGTTCTCTCCTATATGTTTAAATCCAAACATTTGATGTACATATATGTTAAACAGAGAAAAACGAACCAAAGGAATTGATTTCTATAAGGTGGTACAGAATGCATCAACAAAATGCTTGTCATGCTAAAAGCGAACTCCACACACATACACAAAAGAGAGGAAACCATACACATCACATCTGCTAGTTTTACTCACCTCAGACAAACACGTTCTCTGAATAGATCTTAAGCTATCAGTCTTGCTGCATGATAGTTTTCAGCCTTTAGGTGTAGCAGCGACAGGGCACTTCCCCAATGTATTCCACAAGATATAATCCCCAGTGTGGGCCTGTGAGAAATAAAAAGTAAGCTTCTACGGCTGCAAGATTTGGTAAACAGAGATGGCAATTTCAACAGATGTACTTATAGGGTTATCTCATAGAGGTTAAAAGTTCCAGACTAATATTTGTAATGAAAGTGGTAATGTAGTATTGATCACATAAGTAACACATTCGTTACTTATAATAATTTTAGAAGACGGAGTAAAACGTGTTAATCACCTGGGTCGAATACTCCACAGGTACCTTGACAGATGGAAAGATGCTCACCTGTATATCAAATATTCATAAGAATGTTCACAAATTCTGAAAGTCACTTAGGAAAATTTGTATACGCTGATCCGGGCCAATATCGAAGGAAATCAGCGGTTAAACATGCTTTTCAGCAATAATACTTTAAAAAAAGACAGAAATTTAAAAGTTTTTGCTTCATAGTCCCAAGTAGTAAGTAACAGGTTGAAAAGCATTATGAGTAGACTCACAGATTTAGGATCAATTGTCATTCCTGATAGAGATGTCCCGCTCATCTTGAAAGAGACCTGTGGCAATTTTGCAAACTTGGTTAAGAGGCCCACATATTACTGTAAACAGATTTAAATGAAATGTTCAGAAACAAGATAAAATATGGACTTTAGGCCATCACTTGCAATTCGATATTTTCTTCCAACCAGATCCCTTTTCTTCCGCTTCCTTCAGATACACACTAAATTGTCATGTCACAGATCTCATTCTGTTGGCTGAACACTTCATTTGACTGAATGTATTCATATAATTTAACGAATGATATTCTTCTGAGTTTGATGTTATGATTAATTTTCTCTCGAGTTCAAGAGATATTGTGTTCTGTATAATCCTTCCATTTTGAGTTTATGCCTACTCACAAACTATTTTGATTCAGAAACATGGCCATGGGGTACTTCAGATTTCTCATGTGTTGGCTGAGTTGTGAGATTTCACAGCTATAAAAGTCAATCATACGCTAAGTGTCACTTACTAGAGTTGGATATTTATCAAATTCGGAAAGTCCTAGTTAACGTGTTTTATCTCTAAGTGAAATCTAACCATCTGAGTAACCAAACAGACCAAAAAAGAATTTAACTACAACCCACTAGTCAATTACATCAAGATACAAAATGGGTTTGATATCTAATTGTTCCATTTAGCTACAATCTTTTTACCTCTGTTGGTAATAAAAAGCAGTGAAAGGAGTTGGAGTTGAGTTTGGGAGAAAATGTGTCATTCTGAACTGAGATTGAAGACACCCAATCAGCATGAATGGAATCTGTTACGACCATATTTCCAGAATAAGCACGTACGGAGAAGCTTGGTATAATATTAGTATAATCAAGGGAGATATTGGGCGAAAATCAAAGAAGATCTGAGATCAAAAAGTTGTGTGCAGGAGGATGAACACACCATCAATTCAAAATTTTACTCCAAAAACACGAGAAAATAGGGAAAGACAAGATGCAATAGTGTATTATTACCTCTGTTATCCTGAGGGAAACTTCGGAGGGAACCAGCTACTAGACAGCTACTAGACGGTCCGATTAGTCTTTCGCCCCTATACCCAAGTCAGACGAACGATTTGCACGTCAGTATCGCTGCGGGCCTCCACCAGAGTTCCTCTGGCTTCGCCCCGCTCAGGCATAGTTCATCTTTCGGGTCCCGACAGGCATGCTCACACTCGAACCCTTCACAGAAGATCAAGGTCGGTCGGCGGTGCACCCCACAAAGGGGATCCCGCCAATCAGCTTCCTTGCGCCTCACCCCATAAAAAGGTATAGCCATGAAGGAATAGGTAGACCCTGATTGAACGAATTAATGAGAGTAGGGAGTCTATCATTCACCTGCCCTCCAGATACATATGTTAACTTATCTTGGAACTAAAGGATCCTAAGCGAATTTATGAGACATGACATTTGAACCCAAAGTAGCAGCAGCATCAATAATTTTAAGAGAATTTAACACTGAATTTTCCACTTGAATCAAGCTCTCAATTCCTCTTTATTTAAAAAGTAAAATAAATTTGTTACAAGATAGACCCCTCCCATACAGTTTAAGAAGCTGATACGAACTTAGGGGTCTAAGAGATAAATATAAAATCTGCTGGAATATTTAGTTTTATATATTTATTTACTTTCTAGTTATTAAGTGTTTTCCTTGTTTAAGTTATCTTGTTGAACAAGATTACTGAGTCTTTATATAGGGTTAGGAGTCTATAAGATTGTTTTCAAGACAACACCTTGGGGACAAGGTGTTTTTAGGGACGGGAGTATTGATACGATCATGGCAGATTATTATTGATATTAGTTAAATTATTAGTTTATTTACTTTCTTTTATTGCATTATCTTAGGGACTAAGTTAAGTTTAGGGATCTTTTATTATAAATTTTATTAATAAAATTATCAGCAAGTTCGTATCAAATTGGTATTAGAGCAAGATCTAGGCCAAGACATTCTTTCACGGTACTGTTCACGGCTTGTTACTAAAGCTATTCTAAATAAGACGAAAGGTTAGCTCGGTTCCAGTTAAAGATGAAGGAGGAATTTAGACAGGCGCGCCAAGATATCTCAGTGGCAACTGAGAAGTTTCACAGATTGATAAAAGCGGCGGTAAAGGAAGAGACTAACCATGAATGACAAGTTCATTCAATGAAGGTCCAGCTAAATCAACGGAGTCCTAACAGGAAAGTGAAGGCAAGGTTGTTTTGGAAAAAGTTTGTGGTTGCATGTGTCCGAACTAGAAAACCTAGAGAGCTATTTACCTTGCTTGGTAATGGATATGAAAGATTGGATTCACATGAACAGTTACAAGTCTGCGTAAGAGAGCTCAAAAGCATATATCAAGACTACTGCTTGCTCTTGAAGCACGCAACAGGGATACAACGAAGAACATGGGATCCAGGAATCAAGATTGTCAGAAGCAACACCTTGAGGACAAGGTGTTTTTGGGGGCCGGAGTAATGATACGAACTCAGGGGTCTAAGAGATAAATATAAAATCTGCTGGAATATTTAGTTTTATATATTTATTTACTTTCTAGTTATTAAGTGCTTTCCATGTTTAAGTTATCTTGTTGAACAATATTACTGAGTCTTTATATAGGGTAAGGAGTCTATCAGTTGAACCGGTCTTCGGACTTGGAACAGCTTTAGATTAGAGAGCTTTAGATTAGGGGTTATTGTTCTTTGTTTTCTGTCTTTCTTCATTATTAATAAAATCATCAGCAAGTTCGTATCAGAAGCCCAAAGCAACTTATTTCTAAATCACATAGGCAATCCAAAGTGGAATTACCTAAAAATTGATTTATAACCTTTAAAGGATGAATTATAAAAAACGTTGTAGGTCATAAACTAAGTTGTAGAAGAAGTGGTTTATATATAAGGAACCAACTTTACACATTGGCTGATTTCGGATCCCTTAAAAGTAAATATTAAAGTAAATATTCAAGTAAATATTCAAGTTTGCCACTGTGTGCAGAAGCAAAGCATTTAATTGCGATCAATGTTATTCAGAGTATGCATTACCAATAAATGACTTATGCAAGATAGTTTAAGGGAAAACGTCCTTGAGGCGGCATGCCTTGGCTAGGTACAAAGTCAAGAGGCGAGGGCTCGAGTGAATACTAATAACATGCAAGGAATAGCAAATAATATTGAACTTCTACAGAATAATAAAAATGGGCTTTATAGTTCAAGTTATAAAGAAGACATAATATGGACCAGGTTCTATAAGAGTGGTGTTTGTTTGATGAGGACAAAGTTCTATTAGAGCTTCGTGTAAATGATAATCGTCATCGCTCAGAGGTTTGATATGATCTGAATAAGTTAAGGGGTCTAAGTGTTAATACTATAAGGTGCTGGAATATTTAGTTTTATTTATTTATGTAGTTTCCTTTTTAATAAGTAATTTCCTAATAATGTTTTCTTGTTTATCAAGACTACAAGAGTTTAAATAGGGATAGGGTCGTATTCTGTAGAGAGGAGGGAATAGAACCGGTCTTCGGACTTGGAACAGCTTTAGATTAGGGTTTATTGTTCTTTCTTTTCTGTTTTTCTTCACTATTAATAAAATCATCAGCAACTTCGTATCAAATTGATATCTGGGCCGTAATTTTTTTTTTCCGGATTTACTGTTCACCGAAACACTGCTTATTAGACACTGTTCATCGTAAAAAGTCATGACTATAAAAAAGGTTGCAGAACTAGATGCTGAATTCATCGAGTACAAGGCAGAAGTAAAAGCAAGCATGGATGCTTTGGAGAAGAAGATTGACGACGGGATTGGAAAGTTAGATGCAAGTATCAAAGCTATGAAGGAAGAATCGGATGCGAAGTTTGAGGAACTGAGGCAACTCATCTTGGGTAATGCTCCGTCACAATCAACACATGTGGATACCATGCCTCAAATCACCAAGGTAGCTACAAAGCCGACCCCGTACATACCACCAGTACGACGAACTCATGATGATCTTGGGTTCCATTGCCTAAATTTCACGTTGATCCGAACAATACTTTTTGAAAAAATCACGGATCTGACTTCGTGGAATTAGAAGACTCAAACAAGCATGAAGAAGGGAAACTAGATATGTTTGAAGATTGCACTAGGCAGCGCACACGTTTTGGTTCTGGATTTGAAGCAACCGGGATGCAACAGGATTTGGACGAGGTTTTGGACAGAACCACAACCGAGATTTGATAGGGAGAGATGCAACACATGGGGGGAACAAAACAAACAGGAGAAAGAGATCGTCAGGGGGCTGGAACAAATCAAGGAGACAGATCTGTGTATCACGGATTTGAGCATCGAATGAGAAAATTGAAGATGCCCGTGTTTGAAGGTGAAGATGCATATGGATGGATATATAGAGTTGAGCGGTATTTTGAAATTCAAGGACTTCCGCCACAAGAGCAACTACGAGCAGCAGCTTTATGTATGGAAGGTGAGGCGCTATCTTGGTATAGGTGGAGTGAGGGACGAACTCCATTCCATTCGTGGGATGGTTTTAAAAGGCGCTTGTTGATACGGTTCCAGCAATGAAGGGAATCTGTATGAGCAGTTCTTGGCAATAACTCAAGAAGACTCTGCTCGGGCATACGTTGCTTTGTTTGAAAAACTAGCTTGCCAACTGCTTGGGATTTCAAAAACTGTCATGGAAGCCACTTTTATAGAAGGGCTTAAGCTTGCGCTTAGGGCAGCAGTTAGGGTCATGAATCCCAAAGGTTTGAACCATGCTATGGAGTTGGCTGTATTAATTGAAGACAACGAGTCATACGCGGGTGTTATGCAATCTAAGGGTGTGGCGGCGATAGTTGGAAAAACCACTAGTAAGGGAGATAACTTTAGAAGGATGAGCTAAAGGACTATGTTTCAGGTGTGAGGAAAAATACACACCCGGTCATCGATGCCCGAGTCACACTTTGCAAGTAATGTTGGATCGATGAGAGTGATGAGGCTGAAGAACTAGACCTTAACTTCAAATCTTGGGATCGTGGTTCCAAGATTGATTAAGATGAAATTTTGAATCACACCTTGAGGACAAGGTGTGTGTTTGGGAGGGAAGTATTGATACGATCTTAATAAGTTAAGGGGTCTAAGTGTTAATACTATAAGCTGCTGGAATATTTAGTTTTATTTATTTATGTAGTTTCCTTTTTAATAAGTAATTTCCTAATAATGTTTTCTTGCTTATCAAGACTACA
The DNA here is from genome assembly GCA_025667525.1 of Glebionis coronaria. Lineage (NCBI taxonomy): Eukaryota > Viridiplantae > Streptophyta > Magnoliopsida > Asterales > Asteraceae > Glebionis > Glebionis coronaria. The sequence continues at coordinate 362,703,744 of CM046877.1, forward strand.
AGAGTTTAAATAGGGATAGGGTCGTATTCTGTAGAGAGGAGGGAATAGAACCGGTCTTCGGACTTGGAACAGCTTTAGATTAGGGCTTATTGTTCTTTGTTTTCTGTTTTTCTTCATTATTAATAAAATCATCAGCAAGTTCGTATCAAGGTTCAATGTTAACTCTTGAACGAGCAAAACCCCAATACTTAAAAGAACCACCATTTCCATCTCTAATTTGATTTTCGAAAAAACCACCCAACCATTATTCTGGCTAGAATTCAGGCTCAACTTCGAAACTAGAACTTCTGGCCAAAATATTTACCTTTTGTTGAATTTTTATATATCATGTAATAATAGTCTATATATAGTTTAGGGGATGTTGAGTAAACATCTCATACTTGGGTTTGTCAAGTATAATAATCTAAGTATCATCATTGAATGATGAAAGTATGCTTCCACATTCCCTTTGTGGTAAGTTGATAGATAAGAATCTCTTGCACATTGTCATCCAACATTCTCTTTGTCGTCATATTGCCATCCTACATACTAAGTCGATAGATCGACCTACTTGTTAGTCGGCCAAAGTGTGATGACACTAAGTAGTAGGTCCAGTAGAGATTTGCAGTTGACAGCATAGCTAGTATTAGTTGATTGAATGCTATCCAACCTACATCTTTGAAAGTCTACTAGCGTAACTTACTTTCTAGTTGGTCGATTGAAAGTGTATAACTCGATCGTTCTAAAGATTTCTAACCAACTTATAAATCTCGGGTAAGTGAACATAAGTAGATCAAAGCTTAGTCAACCAACAAGCTTGTATCATTAACCACGAGCCACTAATAAACATGACATATGGCCATGCATTATATACACGAACACCATATTAACCCATTTGGTAAAAAAAAAGTATGGACTATCAACCTGAAATATGGGTAAAAGACCCGCACAAAAAAATGCAGTTTCATTTTTGTATAATTGATAAACTCGAGAAAAGTTTGTTATTACTTGAAGTTAATCTAATCCATAATTATCACTCTCCATAATGATATTGTCACAAAAAACTTATACTCATAAAAACGTTGGTCGCCAAAAACTTAGTTACAGATACCCGTCGCCGCAACGCGCGGGTACTCGTCCAGTATTCATATATGCACATAAACATACACACAAATATCAAGAAAGAGAAGGCGAATAGATAACAAGTAGCAATATAGGAGAGATAGATACCTTCGCATAGTTGTATGCGTCCCAGCAAAATGGCTCTTCAAGATCAACAGCTTGAAGATTCTTGTTCATTTTCTCCATCAAGTATTCCTCTACATTAACCATATTATTTCCCGGTTCAATTTCTGTATCACTGTCTTCATCAACTACCCCTTGATCATTCCATGGAGCAAACTTAACAGTCCCGGGAAAAGTTGCTTCAATACTTTTTGCGCCAACCCCTCGACCACTTGGTACAATTTTCCATTCAACAGAATGCTCAGTATGAGAAACAGCTCCAATTGAAGGCGTCCCCTCAATTGACAATACCTTTCTTCTGGGAAAAGGCATATTAACAGTACAAAATTCCATTGTTAACGGAGACTTATAACCCTCCATTAGAGTGAGCTTGAATAAGAATGCACCTTCTTTTTCTGAGACCATTGAAATCTGGTAAAATCCCTTAACTGGAACTCCTATAGAACAAGGAGCTTGATACCGCAACAATACAAAATTACCAAGTGGTGGTGAAAACATCACTGTCTGTTTATCCCCACCTTGTTCGGGAACTTGTGCACAAGGATGAAATGATAATACTTCAACCCGTTTACTATCTAACCCGGTCAGCGGGAACAGGACATCAGGCAGTCCCTCTAATTCTGCACGGCAATTTACTTGCCCAGATATTGATAAGCTATCAGGAATCTCATCTCGGTCATACATTGCTGCATTAACAGTCTCGTGAATAGTGAATAGCAGTCTCTGCTTCCCTTTAAAGAGATACGGTTTCCAAGCTGGCTGCTTGCTGTCCACAGGAGGCACATCAGCTGAAGAGAAACCATTGGCCCTAATAGCAGAAATATTGGAGTAGCTGAGATCCAAGGGTGTACCTAGATACATTACAAGTAGCATTTAAATAATTAATACAGAACATTCAGTCCATCAAAAATTGTTTTTTTCTTTCCAATCAGATACAGATATAAGATAGCATTAAATAACTACAACAGTAATGAACAACTTCAAATTAGCATACATCCAAATTCAATGTGATGGTGCAGTTGGAAGATAAAGTAAAGCGGCCAATCATTATAAAGACGATAATAGCAACAATAACTAATTACAACCTGTTTTATGAAATAACTAATTATATGATAAGTACCAAATAATAAAATAGAATTGACAACTAGGAAATCGAAGTTGCCAGAATCACAGCTAGGATCTATCGAGATTAGAATCAAGATCGAAGTACTGAATTCGTGTTAATAAATGATTGGAATGAAAAGAGAAGTTGTTTACAATCAAAAATAAGCTAAGAACAAATGAAAACGAAACAAACTACTATTTAAAGTGTAAAGTGGCGGAAAATTAGTTGAAGTCTGTTATAGTCACAAGTGGTACCAAACACGTGCACCTCACATGCCTGACCAAAGTTATGCACGTGTTTGACCAAAGTCATGAGCGTGCACCTCACGTGTCACGAGTAACTATAGCAGAGTTGCTAACATTATAATAATAATTATTTTTACTGTTAATTTCTAGCAATAAGGAGTAAAAAAAGAAATAACGATTTTAAAAATATTGTTTCGGTCTCCGAAAAGTAAGATATGTTTCGACCATCAGACCAAATTAACTTCCTTACATATTGCATATAATATTTGAATCCTCAAATTTCTTCAGCCCTTATGGTTGCTTTCTACCCCAGAGAATATAATGTTTTATTGTTCCAGCAATAAAGTAGGATGCATACTAAGGGACATAAATTTGGATGGGAAAGAATGCAAACTCAAATAAAAGTTTACCAACCGAAAGGCATTGCAGTACTGATGAAACTTAGCAGTGCATCTTTATCTGGGTTCCTGGGACCAATCTTCGGAGCATCAAATGAGCCAGAACCACCAGCAACGGTGCTGGAATTAGTGGAAGCTGCGACCGGTGCTGCTACAGGTCTTGGTCTTGCAGAAATGCCAATACTTCCAGTTAACGAATCCAATAAGCCTCCAACAGAAGGTCCTGCAGTTACAACTACTTCAGGTTCTTGGAGATCTGATGTAATTATGTCGCCTAGAACATGTGCCACCATGAATGCCCTATAGAAGAAATTAAACCTTCTTAATGTGAATGGCAAAAAATATTGTGAGAAAAGATAGTGTTTGCTAAACTTGAATGCATAACAGATGCTTGGGATAAAGGATTTCATCAAGTTGAATCAAGTGAAGTTCATGAATCGCGCTAAAGCACGCATACAACAAGGCGTAAATCTATAAAGAAGCAAAATATTCATGCTCACGCAGGAGTCCATGATGGTAACCAGTGCAGTGGTTAAAGAGCAGTTAAATTTATTACAAGAGAAATAGTTTAATCTATTAGAGGCTGTGACGGATAAAGCAGCATGTGATAACATTTGTAAGCAACTTACCCTACCCTGTGATGGATGGAAGTTGAAGCAAAAGGGAAGACAAATTTCCGTCAACCCCAACGCCATCGCCACAATCAGACCTTGTACGTAATGTGTTGTATGCTTTAAAATGACCAGGTTCAATCAAGGGCAGTACAAGGACATAGTATTGACCTTTGGCATGCAAAATGAGTGGCCAAATTGTATAATCATCCCCATATTCCTCTTTCTTAACATTAAGACTTATGATATGTCGCATCATAGGATCATCAACCCATGAGTCAGATCCTTCAACTGACTGTTTGACCCGTATGCCATACCCACGAGCAGACCCTTCTCTGCATTAAGTACTAAATCAGTTACGTGCTGAAAAAGACAGCTTACACACACTTTATGTCTGCCGGTTAGTAAACAGTTTACCAAGTAGCATGAGAAAGTTCCTAAAAAAATTCATACATCCATCACTTATTACCGCTATATAAATGAGATGAGCTAGTAAATGATGCAGTCCTAACAAAGTTTACGCGGTCTTTATTATGTGTGATCTCAATCAGAGCAATCTAAACTCAAGTACTTTATCGTAAAAGTTCGCATACTAATCACACTATCCTGAGTTCAAAGTTCGCAGACTAAGTAGACTATCCTTAGTTCATAGTTCGTATACTATACAATATTAACTATAACAGATTTCATGTCAACAGTCACATAAAGTAATTAATTAATCCACTTAAAAATCTTTTTATGACTCATTTTCGTGTGATGAATTTATTTAAATATGGCCCTATTTAGGATGATTTTAGATATCATATTGGTATGAAGCAACGAGACAATTACAATATAAAATCTGTCAATCAGTATTTAATACAAAGCTTAATTACAAAGCTTAATTATCACAACAATTTTAATCAATGTTAACAACCAAGGGTGTTTATTAGGAAAACAAAAATAAACATTCTTCCCCAACTCTGAGTAAGCCAGATCAGTATACATGTTGCTTAAGACTGAAGAGCAATAGGTTTGCTTCTCAAAATCCAAATTTTGTTTTCTGTGTATAGTAAACTTTAAGTATATATTACTGCATTTACTTCAAGGTAAAAGCTGTAGCTAGTCCCAAACAACAATGGTCTTAGAGCGTATTTGAGATTGATCAACAGATCTTAACAGCAATAATCTTAAAGGATATTTGGATCGCATTTACAAAAAGAATTATGCATTTTCAAAAAGAACACCCCAAATGGTTTATTTCTCCTAAAAACGCAATCCCAAACACCCTTACCATCTAAAGTATAAATTTCAAGTGTTTACTACATCGACACATATAAAGAAAAAACAATTAGCTTAAAACCTCTTTTTTCGGTCAGTAAACGCATCAGCAATGTCCAAATCATTGGGAAAAAACGACGAGACATTGGCTTTGTTACAAGCGACATTCCATCGTCTCTCAACTACAGAAAACCTCCTAAACAATCACAAAAATTAAACAGTAGGTAGTTAATAATAGAGATGGAACCCTAATTAATGGAGTGATTGGATAACGGATGTACCGTGAGAAAACAACGGTGTGTTGGTTGTTAAGGATCCAGATAGCCCTAATGCTGCAACTGTTGTTACACATTGTTGCTTTAATGTACTTTTGTTTGATTTCGATGATATGTGGCTCAGACTCTCGGTATTGTTCTTTTTATTTTAGAAAAATAAAAATCATTTACAATGTGTATTTTTTTTCAAATTAAAACAAAGATGGGTGCGTTTGGTTTATTAGAGCAACCGCAATGTAACTTGAGTAAAGACTGATGCATTTATTGTATTAAATACATGTCTATTATAATCACTAAGGCTGGGCGCAACGCCCCGGAATTATTTCGGTCGATCGTCGGTCGCGACCGAATCGTCGCGTTGCGGCGATTCGGTCGCCGGTGTAAATCGAGGCCAAATCGACCCTAGTCCCGACCTAGTTAAATTGTGAGTTGTTTAAGCTTAAAAATTCAAACGGTCATATTTCTTTTTTTAAAAAAAATTCCAAACGGTTATAAATTTAAAAATTCCCTATAAATACCCTATTTTTATTACCAATTATCACAAAAATATAACACACAAATCTCCAAAAATGTCTTATGAATTGTTTTTTGCCGACTCTTCCGACGACGAAGAAGAAGTTACTAGTGAGTTAGAAGCTTTTACGCAAGCTTGCGAACAGGCTTATGAAGCATCACGCCCCAAAAAACGGTCGTATATATATATAGAGATTATCAGGGTGCACATAATCGTCTAGTAGATGCGTATTTTACTGAAGGGCCGCAGTATGAAGCAGAGACATTTCGTGATCGATTCCGAATGGATCGCGATTTATTCTTAAAAATTGTTGACGATTTGAAAAATAACTATGCTTATTTTCGAAACTCAACGGATGCTTTGAATCGAGAATGTCTTTCGCCCTTGCTGAAGTGCACATCCGCTATTCGTCAACTGGCGTACGGAGCCGTGCCTGATTCTCTAGACGAATATTTGCAAATGGGTGCGACAACAGCACGAGAGTGTCTTCGACGGTTTTGTACCGGCATAATGCAATTATATGGTACAGAGTACTTGCGAAAGCCTACTTATACTGACATGGAGAAACTTTATGCTTTTCACGAGGAAAAACACGGGTTTCCTGGGATGCTAGGAAGTATCGATTGTACACATTGGCCGTGGGAGAATTGTCCCGTTGCTTATAAAGCTCAATTTAGTAGGCGTGATCAGGGGTCAACACCGTTCATTTTATTGGAGGCGGTTGCATCGCAAGACTTATGGATTTGGCATGCATTCTTTGGTGTAGCTGGGATGAATAACGACGTGAATGTTTTACGCCAGTCCCCTATTTTTAATGATCTTAAATCGGGGAAAGCACCTGAACTGGGATTCGTGGCTAACAACGTGCATTATCGTCGAGGATACTATCTTACTGATGGGATATATCCGCAATGGTCGGTTCTTATTAAGTCTATACAAGATCCGCCGACAAATGATCATAAACGAAGATTGTATAAAACGAAGCACGAAGCAGCAAGAAAAGATGTTGAGCGAGCCTTCGGTGTATTTAAAGCAAAATGGAAGATGATTGATATCCCGGCCCGAGGATTGTCAAAAAGTCGACTATCAGACATAATGTACACGTGTATCATATTACACAATATGGTTATTAAACATAGGGGGGCGGCGATATCACCCAATTATCATCAAGTAGAAGAACATGCTGATAACGATCCGATAAATACGCATGAAGAAAGGCTTCAAATTACTCAGCAAATAGTCGATCCACATCTACATCTCAACCTAAAAGCCGATCTAGTGGAACACATTTGGAATAATCGCAATGGATAATGGCGATATCACCCATTTAATGTTTAATGTTTTTTAATTTCGAATAATTGTGTAATGTTTTTTTTTAAATAAATGTAATGTTTTTTATTAAATTTATTGTGTTTAAAAAAAATTTTTTTTTTTTTTTTCAACTAGGTCGCCGGGTTGTGGCAAATAGGTCGCACTAGGTCGCCGGCCGAAAAAACTAGGTCGCGACCCCCATGCGTTGTGCCTAGCCTAAGACTTTCCACAATAACTTGTGAGGATTGTTGATAAGTTAAATCCTCACGAATGTGGTAAATGTAAGTGTTTACCAAGTTATTTTTTTCACCAGTTTTTTTAATATGTGCCCTCAAGCACATGTTAAGTCATGTTTATTAAACACTAAGTTTCCTTTTATATCCAAAATATATTTAATTCTCATTCAATATACTTAAAATTCACCATAAATAAACAACAATTTACATTTAATAAGCACAAACTTTACTTATATACAAACTCAGACATGTATATCATGGCACATGTTAGAAATTCCCTTCACAAAAAACCTTCAAAAAGCTTTCACCTCAATGCAAAAAGTTCTAAAAATGACTTTTTATATTAGTAAAAAGCTTTCAATAGCTTTTACTGATGACGTATAGTCCCTAGTCGGGCTGAATAGTCCGACTCACGGGTACTACCTGCATCCATCAGGAATAGATTAGATACTTGTGTAATGTGCGCACATAGCCTATGAAGCCTGGTAAGCCGTTGTCGCACAAGAGGTTGGTTACTTAGCCAGGTCCTCGTCATAGTACGATAGGATCAGATCGAATATAACTTATATTATAGTTATATTCGCCTAAGGGAAAGGGACATACACTTGCCTTGGTTGGATAATGAAGATCAAGCTATTTCAAGTCATTATCTCTTCCTTAGGCCGCAAGAACAGGGAGCCCAGCCTGGACTCTCTCGAGTATAAAAGGAACCCCTCCGGTTCCACAAAGGTACGATATACACAATACCCCAAACACTAATATACTCAAACCGAGTACTTACTCTCACGTCAGAGTCTAATCGTGGGCAACAAACCCACGGTAAGCCTAACGATGTATGTTTAGTGCGTAGGGTCCTAAAGCAAGTTTCACTTGGTGCGAGAGCCGGAGTCCACAAGACCCCAAATTAAGCCTAATTTGGGTTAAGCTCGTTCTACCCCAACTTTTGCATCAACAAGTTGGCGCCATCCGTGGGACCCTTACTAAGCTCTAACAAATGACGAAAAGCGGTAAAATGAAGGCCGTCAAGGATCCTCGATGGTAGATGGCCGTATCACATTAGTGAATGTTACCCTGGATCTGCCAGCGAGGCAAACACTCGGGACATGAACAATCCCCCAGTCTTAAGAACAGGAGGACTGTTCTCAACTCTCCTATTCGCCGCCGGGGAACAAGATACCGAATGGGAGTCAACCCAGCATCCTCCTAATAAACAAAAAAGAAAGACGCCCCAAGAGGAGAAAGGGGAAGTCGTAGCTACAAAGGCACGCATGATGGAGGAGTATTTAGCTCATAACTTACAAGCACTCATTCCTTTGGTGGCAAAACATGAAAAGATGGTAGAGGAATCAAAATGCGCTAAGCATACCGCATCCTCAGAGGATGATCTGTCAGGATCAAGTGATAGACCGTCCGGAAAATATATGCGTACAAGTTATTCCTCGGATGACCAAATCTTCTCACAACCGTGGAGGAGAGCCATGAAAAACGCCTTTACAAGGCGCATACAGCATTATGTAGACACCAGAAAGTGCCGCATGCCATCGAACGTAAAAACTTATGATGGCACGACGGATCCAGAAGACCACTTGAAAGTCTTTGAATCTCAGGCGGGCATCGAACAATGGCCAGAGCCCGTATGGTGTAATATGTTTAACTCCACACTCATAGGGAACGCGCGGACGTGGTTTGATAGGCTTCCGCCGCGAACAGTCAACGGGTACGAAGTGCTACGAAAAGCGTTCAAAAGAAATTATGTGCAACAAAAAAGGCATGATAGGAGTGCTGTATCGCTTGCCAGGGTAAAGCAGCGCCAAGGCGAATACTTGGAAGACTTCCTGGAACGTTTCAAAAGCGAGTGTCTTCAAGTAAAGGACTGCCTAGAAATTTTGAAAGTATCCTGCTTCATGGCGGGGATACGGAATAGCGACTTAATAAAGAAGCTTAATGAAAGAACGCCCGAAACCTTTGACGGAGTGCTAAGGCGGGTAAGGTCTTTCATACAAGGAGAATCAGCTGCTTCAGAAATAACACGAGGTACTTATGATCACAAATCTACTCGCATGCCCATTGAAGGACCCAACAATCAAGGAAAATCTCTAGGCCTTGATTATGTAGGAAGGAGAAGGCATGGGCGAGCTTATAACTCAAGGTTTACCCCCCTTAAGTTAACCCCGAGGGAAATCCTAGTGATAGAAGGTGCGAGTTTCACAAGGCCAACGCCAATGACTACCCCGGTCGAAAAGCGCGCCAGTAATAGATACTGTGAATACCACAATGAGAGAGGGCACGCTACAAATGAATGTATTCAGCTACAGAAATATATCGAGAATAGAGTAAAGAAAGGCGGGCTAAAACACCTTGTCAAGGAAAACACGAAGGATGACAGACAAACAATCGCCAGCGCGGACATCTGCATGGTGAAATCATGGCAACGAAGGACAAGGCAGAGGGTGAGCCAAAAATTCTCGAAGGGGAAAGACATTTCTTTTCCCCCACTCAATGCAAGGAACATCGCAGACGGCCGCTAGTTATAGAAATAAGCATTGGTCAGCACAACATACATCGTATGTATGTGGATGGAGGTTCATCAGCAGAAATAATGTACGAACACTCCTTTCTAAAGCTTAGCGCAGAAATAAAGAGCCAAATGATGCATGCGACTTCCCAGCTCATTAGATTCAGCGGAGAAGCTGTATGGCCCTTAGGCCAGCTGGAGTTAGCAGTAAGAGTGGGAGATGATGAGCACTTGGTGGAAGTCCCAATGAATTTTTTAATTATACGGTCGCCATCACAGTACAACGGGATCATAGGGCGACCAGTTATACTAGCAATGCGAGCGGTACCTTCTACGGCTCATGGTATGATGAAGTTCCCAGTCGATGGAGGGGTCGTAACGATATTCAACACGGCCGTTACACCCCTAGAATGCAACTCGATCGCAGAACCGCCTAGGGTCACGAGGGAACCAAAGGTGGACTCACCACCAAACTTGAAGGTAGCAATATATACGTAGTACCTGGATCAGGAGATAACGATCGAGGGGATATTATCTGACAAAGGAAAGACAGACATGTGTCGCCTTTTGAAGGATAACCTGGACGTCTTCGCATGGGAACCCAAAGATATGACGGGGGTACCAAGATCGATAGCTGAACACAAGCTTCAGATCCGCGAAGGATACCCTCCAGTTAGGCAAAAGAAAAAAGGACAAGCCCTAGAGCGCAACAAAGTAATACTGGACGAGGTAAAAAAGATGGTGGACGCAGGAATCATGAGGGAAGTTTACTATCATGACTGGATCGCTAACCCGGTAATGGTAAAGAAACATGATGGCAGCTGGCGCATGTGCGTTGATTTCAAAGACCTCAATAAAGCTTGTCCCCAAGACTGCTATCCACTCCCGGAAATAGATTAGAAGGTGGAATCATTGTGTGGATACCCCTTCAAACGCTTCCTGGACGCGTACAAGGGATACCATCAGATACAAATGGCAGAAGAAGATGAGGAAAAGACAGCATTCCATACCAGCCAGGGGGTGTACTGTTACACAAAAATGCCGTTCGGACTAAAGAATGCAGGGGCCACGTATCAACGACTGGTTGATAAGGCATTTGAAAGCCAAATATGGCGAAATTTGGAGGTGTATGTCGATGACTTGGTAATAAAGAGTCATACGGAGAGCGAGCTTATTCGGGACATAGAAGAGACGTTCTCTACCCTCAGAAGGATAAACATGAAGTTAAATCCAAAAAAGTGCACCTTTGGGGCGACAGAAGGCATGTTCCTAGGATACATGATTGACCCCAATGGAATCAAACCCTGTCCGGAGAAGACAGACGCGGTTATTCAGCTCCAGAGCCCAAAGACGAATAAGGAAGTGCAGTCGCTAAATGGGAAGCTTGTAGGATTGAACAGGTTCCTGTCCAAGTCAGCAGAGAAGTCGCTCCCCTTATTTAAAACACTTAAAAAGTGCATTAAGAAAGGAGACTTCAATTGGACGAAGCAAGCAGAAAAAGCCTTCGAGGAGTTAAAGGCGCATTTAGCTTCGCTCCCCATGTTAGTCACATCGCGGCCTAAAGAATAGTTAATAATATATTTATCCGCAACGCATGGAGGGATTAGCGCGGTGCTAATGACAGACAGGGACAATGTGCAAACACCAGTGTACTTTATAAGTAGAGCGCTGCAGAGCTCAGAGCTAAATTACACCCCGATGGAGAAATTAGTGCTCGCACTAGTGTTCGCAGCAAAAAGGTTGCGCAGATATTTCCAAGCACACCCGATAGTGGTGATAACGAATCAGCCCATAAAGCAGGTAATCTCAAAACCAGATGTCGCAGGCAGGTTCCAAAAATGGAGTGTTCTACTAGGGGAACACAATATTACCTACAGACCTCGTAATGCCGTGAAAGGACAAATCCTGACGGACTTTATCATTGAAAATCCAGAAGAGGGTGTTCAGGGGCTGGATCAAAAGGAAGAAGACCAAGACCCGTGGATCTTGTTCACGGATGGGTCATCCTGCACAGATGGATCAGGCGCGGGACTCATACTCACCAATCCAGAAGGAATGGAGTTCACATATGCATTACGTTTTGAATTCACGGCCACAAATAATGAGGCAGAGTATGAAGCGCTGATAGCAGGGCTAAGAATCGCAACAAGAATGGGTGTGTGCAATCTCGAAGCAAACGTAGATTCTCGGCTGGTAGCAAACCACATACTTGGTGATTATGAAGCAAAAGAGGACAATATGGTGCAATACTTACAAAAAGCCAAAGCATTGATTGAAGGGTTCCATAGGTTCCAGATACGCCAAGTACCCAGGGGGAGAACAAGAAAGCAGACACACTTAGCAAAATAGCTTCCACCAGTTTTGCGCACCTATCGAAACAAGTCCTAGTGGAAATCCTGAAGGACAAGTCAATAAAAGAGCAAGAGGTCGTGTCAGTTGTGGAAGAAGAAGGCCCTACATGGATGACACCGATTATAGATTATTTAATGAATGACTCACTCCCGCATGATGAAAATGAGTCACGGAGAGTGCGAAGACGGTCGAGGCAATTCGAAGTCAGAGATGGGATCCTTTACAAGCGGTCATTTCTCCAACCATGGTTAAGGTGTGTAGGACCACGACAGGCGCAGTATATCATTAGCGAAATCCATGAGGGATCATGCGGAATGCACACAGGACCAAGGTCCGTGGTGGCGACAACATCGCGTAGCGGGTACTACTGACCAACTATGCATACAGATGCGCGAACACTTATTAACAAATGCAATGACTGCCAGGTGCACAGACCAGTACCAAGGCAGCCTTAGGAGGAGCTCACGCCAATTACCTCCCCTTGGCCATTCTTCAAATGGGGAATTGATATGGCGGGGCCCTTCCCTGTAGCTGCGGGAGGAGTTAAGTTTCTCATAGTTGCGATGGATTACTTCACAAGGTGGATTGAGGCAAAGGCAGTCGCAACGATAACTGGGAATCAGGTAAAAAGGTTCGTATGGGACAACATAGTATGTCCTTTTGGATTACCCGGTGAAATAATCTCGGATAATGGGAAGTAGTTCGTAGAAAACCTGTAACACCCCATTTTGGAAATGGAAATATCACAGTAATTATGGCGTGTCATCAAAGCATACAAGGTAAAATGTCTAAACATTACTTAACCATAAAAAGGAAAATACCGGAATCAAACATCGGTAGTCCAAAAGTAAAGCTCATCACACACAAACATAGTATAATAAAGGAAAAGGACTAAACAATGTCCAAAGCATAAGTATCAAAAGAAAGGAAAAACATAATGTAAAGAAGGCTAGACAGCTTCCAGTCCATATGCACGTACTCTTAATGTCTACGAGCGTCCCTGAGTACCTGCTGTTTTGGTAACATAGAAAAGGAAAACGGCTGAGCAAGTACGCTCAGTGCACGGATGTACAATAAAGCATGAATAGGATAAGCATATAACATAATAACAGCGGAAGAAAACTAAGTCCCGAGTAACCTGGTTAAGTCTGAATAAAACTGGTTTTATAGTTTGAAAGTCTTATGTTTATCTTATAAAAACTGTTTGTCATATATTTTACCATTAGCCAATATAGGTCATGAAAATCCACCGTGCATGAATAATTGGAGGGGTGACCTCATCATGCAAATTAGCGGGGCTGCCTCTAATTTAATATACTGGTTTTTGGGTAGGAGGGATCAGCTCCTTGTGAAGGATGCAAGGCACACACCACATTCACCATGTAATCCTGAATAAAAACATGTAACTAGGATGCACCCATATGCCCCACATGATAAATATAAATAAATGGCCAAAAGCTGAAGGGACGCCACGAGCAATCACTCCGCCGTGGTGAAGTCATAACATCAGTGCCTCTAATGTTATGGTTATGGTACCTCCATAACTAGGTGAAACTGGTCATGCATGTATATGGCTATAGGTAATCTTAATTAAACATAAGCAATCAAACTCATAACTTATACTACGGGAAAACAGTTGGCTGCATACGGGGAATCCTAATAAGGAAAGAATGTCCATACTGAAAGGACGGGAATCCGTACCTTATGTCCAGTGAACGAGAAAGACGAACTGCGAGAATCCTACTTCCGAATCACTAGTGCTACATAAATACGTACATGAATAAGTATCTGCTTACTAAATACATAGCTGGTTTTATGTCATGTCTTAGCTTATTTTATGTGTTCTTACTATGTTTTACTGTTTTAAAGCCTTAAACTGTGTTAAATCTTATATTCTGTTCATTCTGATTAAGTATTTCTGGTATTTCATGTGTTATTATACTTACTGTGTAATAATAAGTAACTTTCCAAAAATAGCAGGTTTCCTAAAATAGAAAGTTTCCAAAAATAGAAAGTTTCCAAAAATAGAAAGTTTTCAAAAATAGAAAGATTCCAAAAATAGAAAGTTTCCAAAAATAGAAAGTTACCAAAAATATAAAGTTTCCAAAAATAGATTTACTACTTAAAATAGATAACTTTCTAAAAATAGAAAGTTTCCATAAATAGATTTGATGCTTTAATTAAATAAGTTTCCATAAATAGATTAGCTGCCTTAAATAAATAAGTTTCTAAAATAGCTGGTTTCCATAAATAGATTAGCTGCCTTATTTAAATAAGTTTCTAAAAATAGAAAGTTTCCATAATTAGAAATAAGCTGGTTAAATAAGCTAAGTATATAAGCCTAAGTGTTTTTCATGATTATTTCTAAGTCATATGGTATATTGTATAGTTTAATAATTATTTCATGTAATTTAATTAAACTATAGGTTATAATATTTAATTAAAGTATAACATGTTTTTAATTAAATAAGTTAAATACTTAGGTTAAAATATGTATTATTATATATTAATAATATAACCTAAGTCATGTTAATTAATTAATTATATCCATGGTTTTTAAAATAATTAATTAATTATAAGTCTTAAATAAATAAATACTTAGGTTAAAATAATTTCATGATCATTAATAATTAAATAACCTAAGTCATGTTATTAAATTAATCACATCTTTTATTAATTTAATTTTAACATAAGTTCATAACATAAAAAACTAACATACACCATGAACCGAATCTAGGCTAAAACATGAACCGGACATGAATCGACACCGTACCCCGAACCAACTCGGGGTACCCCGTGTTTCCCCTTGCTGCCGTGGGACCCACACGCACCAACCAAGACCATATGGTCTTGGTGGTGGTCGGCTTGGCAAGCCGAGACCCCTTTTGGGTTCGGTGAAGCCGGCGGCCAAAGCAAACACCCCTTAAAAACAACCCTTTGATTTAATTAATCACCAAAACATGTTAGATCTCTGATTAATTATTATGTTTTTATAAAAACATCACATGTTCATAATTAATAAAAAGATTAAATTAAAAGAAAAGGTTTAAAAAGGTTTTACCGAATTCGTGGATCAAGAGAACGAAGAACCAACACGATAAATCACTAGAATTCTGAGATCCAAGATCAAGAACCACCTTGTATGGTGTTCTTAGGGTGGCGGCACAAAGAGAAGGAGGAAGGAGGGTTTTTAGGTTTTTCTTAAAAATCTTCTGTAAGTTTATTTGTGTAGTGAAAAATTAATTAACCCCCTTTAGTAAAAATTGACAAATGGGCTTGGCCCATTTGTCCTTGTTGGCTGCGGGTAGGGACCCCACACGGGGTTCCCGTACCTTTTTCCGTGTCTCGTTATTTAGTTACTCGTTTGTGATTATTTATGTTCGTGTTTTAAATGTTCTCGTTACGTAAATACCGTGATCTAATATATTTAATTACGCTCGTAATAAATATATATACGTAATTAATAATAGTTCGTGTTTTAATTACGTTCATGATTTCATGATCGCATGTTCGTGATTAATTATTGTTAAATAATTATTACGTGATCGTGCATATAAAATACTTATCGTGTTCTAACACGTACGTAGTACGTAAACTCCTAACACGTAATTGTAATCATGCTATATTAGGAAAGTTTTAACTAGTACGTACGATCCTAAGGGTACTATGCATGGTAAAAGCATGTGGGTTTTACAACTCTTCCCCCCTAAAAAGAATAATTCGTCCCCGAATTATAGATAAAGTAAACTGGAAAAGAAGAACATACCCAAATTCAAAATATGAAATGAGGGTAAGAAGCCCGGATAGACTCCTCCGTTTCCCAAGTGGCTTCCCGCTCGGTATGATCCCTCCATAGAATTTTGACGAATGGAATCGTCTTCTTTCTCATGACTCGTTCTTGTCTGTCAAGAACTCGTTCGGGTTCTTCTATAAAAGTGAGATCTTCACGTATCTGTTCCATTGGATACTGAACCATGTGAAGGGGATGATATTGGTACCCTCTGAGTAAGGACACATGAAACACATTGTGCACATGCGAAAGCTGCGGAGGTAACGCCAATCGGTAAGATACTTCACCGACTCGTTCAATGATATCAAATGGTCTGATGAAACGAGGACTGAGCTTCCCTTTAATCCCGAAGCGTCTAACACCACGTGCCGGCGAAACCTTAAGGAAGACGTGATGTAAAACCCGTATTTAAAAGTTACGACTATTAAATACGCAGTCTCGACTTTATTATAAACTATATGTAATTATTCAAGAAAATAATTATTAAGTTCAGGAAATATTACGAATGTATTATTTTAGCATACGGAATGTATTATTTTAGCATACGGAAAAGATAGTTACGTTTCAAAAAAAAAAAAAAACAACGGGAATTTTAACGAGAACACGTACGTTTTTTTAAAAAAAAAAAAATAAACAATAATATAAAAGTATGCTTGTTGTTGTTTTGGGCTGCGACTAGACAAAAAAAAGAGAGGAGGAAATGGGCTTGAAGCCCATCTTGGCATAACAAAAAAGAAATACGGGGAGTCCCCCTTTGTAAAATCAAAACGCAGACAAAAAAAAATATAGAAAAATTAGGGTTATACCTACTTGGCCGCCGGATGTAAAAGAAAAAAAAAAAAAAAAAGAAGATCGTCTGGAGTGAAACAAAAAGGGAATCGCGAGTTGTGTTTTTGTTCGAATTGGTGGTGCACTCGTCATTCTATCTTAAATCATAACGGTAATCATTCTTCCCTTAAGTCTTTTCTTTTAAATCACGAAATGAGTATTTTGATAAGATCCAAACAAATGAGATTATAAATAACATGAATGAGCAAATCAATCAGGGGGTGACGGGCTGTTTGGCTACACGAAAACCGAGACCACTATGGTCTCGGTGTGGTTTTCTTTTGCCACCCGTGACCACAATTGGAGTGTGGAGTGTTTGATATTGACTACAGCCCCAAAAAGACTAAACAGGGGGCTGTTTGGCTTTCGAACAGCAGAAACAAATACCATGGGGCGTTTGGATTGTACATGAGTGTTTGTGTTAACCAAACAGTGGGAACAAACAACTAATCAGCGGGAACTGTACAAAATCAGTGGGGATCTTATAATAAATCAGTGGTTAAATTCGGACAGAAAAATACAGCTTTTAAAATGACTTTAGCGACAGATTAGCGACGAAAATTTCTGTCGCAGATTCTAAGTGACAGTTTCTAGGGACAGTTTTGAGCCAGTTTTAGTCACACTATTTATAGCGACACAGATTTCTGTCACTAATTCCAATAGGCAGAATTTAATATTGGTTTGTTTTAGTGCGACCGAGATGGGGTATCTCGGTAGGCTCGGGATTATAGTTATAATATTAAATGAAGATTTTAAATATACCTTTTTAATCATTTTGTTTAAATAAATGTTGTGATGATTTATTTAGTAAATTAAAGTTGTTAAATTAAAATAGTTTTATAATATTTAAAAGGGTATAATTTTATTATAGAAATTATAAATGATTTTGGAAACATTATAACTAGGAAACTTTATATTATTAACATGATACTAAATATAGAAATATTATAACGTCAGAATACGTGTTATACCGTAATTAATAATAGAACATGAATACGTTAATCAGAAATATTAGAACATTCAGATTTATTAGTTTAAATATTAACAGTATTACAGGAATAAATAAATTAAACTATGAACATATAAGAAGCAGAAACAGTAAATAGTAATCAGACGACTTATTTTCCGTCCATTATTTATGTAGTATCCGTGAAGGCAGAGTCGATCCTTCAGCTTTCATTCTGATTTCATTATTGGACACGAGGTATGGATTTTCCGTCCTTTCAGTAGGGACTTTATGTTATGCATGATTAGGATTCCCCGTCTTCAGCCAAATGTTTTCCCCAGAATATGTTTAAGCTTATCCGTAATCACGTTAATAACTAAATAAATTGCCTGAGCATTATATACAAGCATGATCAGTTTATGTACTAGTTACGGAGGTACCGTAACCACGGCACTAGAGGCACCGGTGTCGTGACTCACATGCAGGAGAGTGATATCCTGCATCGTCCCACTCAGCTCAGCTTGGCCATTTTATCAGTATTATTAGTGGGGCGTATGGATGCATCCTAGGCTACAGTTTACAGTTTAGCAGGTGAATGTGGTGTGTGCTCTACATCCTTCACATTGGAGCTGATCCCTCCACCCAGCACAGTTATTTAGAGGTCACCCCTCTACAGCATGACGAGGTCACCCCTCTATGTATTCATGCAGCAGTTGTTACAGCACATGACCTATATAAGCTCTTGGCAATTAAAATACAGTAAATGCATGTTTTTAGATTTATCAGATAACGATTTAGCTTTATTATTTACAAGTCAGACTTTACAGATTATACACAGATTTCCGCTGCAACTTTACTTATCAGACTTACAGCTTCAGTACTTATCACCTACTTCATTTCAGTAATTCCTTATCATGCTTCATATCCGTTCACTGAGCGTTATGCTCAGCCGTAGTTCTTTTCATGTTCTAACGGCAGGTACACCAAGACGCTTTTAGGATTCTAAGAGCATGTGCATTTGGATGGAAGCTATCCAGACTTCTTACTTTATGCATTTTTTACATTATTCTGCTTATTTGGACATTATTTAGTCCTTTCATTCAGTATTTTATTTTCATGTTTTGGGCTTATGTTTGGATTGCCGATGTTTGTTTCCGGTATTTCCTTTATGGTCAGTTAATGTTTTAGGACATTTACCTTATGCTTTGATGACACGCCATAAATACACGTAACGGTCCACTTATCCAAGTGGGGTGTTACAATTATGGTATCAGAGCGCAAGGTTCGACCTGTAGGCTCTAAAACTTGACCTGTGACTAGTGGGTAGTCACCAGGAACTTCCCAGATTTTGGCGTTGTTATCTTTCATGTTTCTCATGGATTATTCAGTCAGTTTTCTTCATTTATCAGTCAGTTTTCTTAAAGTTTTGACTAAGTAAAAGGATGGTACAGAACTGACCGTACTTAGTCGCATGTGCTTTTAGCGAGCTTTCGTTTTGGTGAACTGACCATAGGCGTTCACCCTTGCTGTTCAGATTTTGTATTGGTAAACTGACCATAGGCGTTTACCCTTACTCATGACAAATTCATGTTTTCAGTCAAATATCACTTGGTGAACCAGCCATAAACGTTCACCATTTCTCAAGTCAAATTTCATGCTCTTCAGTCAAATGATGTTTTGTGAACCGATCCACAGTTGTTCACTTTTGTCACATCATGACATTCTATAAATTTTGACAAGTATGGATTGGACTACAGCCATCCATATTTAATACCAGATTATAATTTCCATACATGACAGTTCTCAGAAAATTTTGACCAGTATGGATCGAACCAGAATAGCCCATACTTAGTCTCATGTTTCCTTCCTTGAAGTACGTGGATTGATCCATAGCCGTCCACATCAGTTAATATTACACCTCAGTTGATTTAACTTGTTGTGTTCCTTATAACAGACAAATTTTCATACCCTCACGTTGATGTCAGCTACATGATGATTCAGTTTCATGATTCCTTACAAGGATTATGTTTTCAACAAAATGATAATGTTTCATGCTAAGATACATAAGGATTTCAATGAAATACTAATTCATGATAATTCATGTTCTGATCGTTATCAATCATGTCCTTATACTGAACGTTGACGAAAACTCCATTTAATCATACTTGTTAGCCTCTATACAACCAACATTAAGTCCATGCAGGAAATTTTCAGCCTATCATATTAACTGTTTCAGTTCAGTTGCTAACCAGTTAAATCAAATTATTTTCCGTTGAAAACGTCAGACAATCGACACCAGCATCGATCATTCCATAAAATTCACACCAGCTCAATGTACAGTATTCCATATGTACCCCATTTACAGTGTCTCAGTTATACTCCATGTACAGTATTTCACGTGTACTCCACGTACAGTGTCTCATATATGCTCCATGTGCAGTATTCATTGTGTACTTCATGTACAGTAGTCCAGGTGTACTTCAGGTACCCTACTCCATGGATATTACTAATCGATCCTTAAGCATCGCGGACGTTTCCACTTGTCGATATTCTACCAGGTGCTGATGCTACTCGTGAGTTGAAGATTTTACCAGATGCTGATGCTGCTAACACTCTGAAGACCACACCGATGCTGATGCTGCTGAACCTTGGAGATTTCTCAAGATGCTGATGCCGCGGAACGAGGACGAAAACTATAAACTTGAAATTTCTGACAAGAATAAATTCAACCATCAGACGCTACCATTCGATTTTATGCTGTTACCTTCTCAGTTAGATGTCACACTTCACCCAGCCAACTTTCATTCAGAAGAGTGGGAACCGGAACCCAGCCGGCCACTCAGCAGAATAGTCACATGAATCACGGTCATGATAATGACCGTCATAAATTGACAGACAAAGCAGTGGTGACAATCACCGTGCTTATAATTAATCAGTCAGTAACCATCGGAACTCCGGAACGGACATGACCAACAATACAAGAGGTCAGTAGTCTAACCGGTCCGCCAACCCTAGCAGTTACCATAAATTCTTAATCTTATTCAGACTCACCCATTAAAACACATGTCCAGACAACAGTCAAGACAAAGTTCTCAGATATCATTTCGGAAGACACATATCAGGGCACCAGTCATGATACACGTCATACGAATATCTTCTCAGAGTACGAGTCAGAGCTCCTAGTTCCAGTATGTTCCAAGCAAGACCCTCAGTAATTCAGGGTATCTTTCAGAAAAGGGTGTACTCATTCTATTATACCACGCATATGTCAGATCATTAAAATTCAGTCACCACCACCAGATTGTTATTCAGGTTAAACACGCAGAGTCCATTCTGTGAAGTTACAGACGAACACATTCAGTGAAAATCGCCATGTTTACTCCATGTATTCATAGGTCAGTTTTATCTTAAATAAGGTATTTACCTACCTCCCAGCCAGAAAAGACTCCAAAGAACCACCATGTTTATTAAGGTGCTCCTTTCAATTAACGACGAGATCCGTCTTACTAAATCCCAGTACATTCATCATATTTCTGCCAGAAAAATCAGTATAAATTGTTCCTGCCCTACGAGCGCGTGACTTATCAGTCCACAGCTACGAAGACTATCTAGCCACCAGTTATAACCTATTTCTGAAGTTCATTAAAGTTGTGATCAGCAGATTTCTTTCAGCATTTCCAGAAGAAATTTCCAGAATGTCATTCCAAAAAAAATTCATTCCTGACTTCAAGACATAATTTAACATCGAGCTTGCCTCATGAACGGAACATGTTTTCAAAAAAATCTTAATTGCAGGGCTTTAGCTACGTTAAAAGAGTTGCAGCAATTGCTGCAAGAGTTACCAAAACTAGGCTTTATTCGCCCTAGCGCACCATCGAAAAATTTATCAGATCACCATTTTTAAATCAATGTTCATTCCATAAATAGCAGGTTTACCTGACCTGCTACGATATCTTAAATATTTTTCAGAACAAATTGCGATCATGCCACCAGTAGTGGTGAGAGAAGAACATGATGTTTTCGAGATTGCTGCTGAACACGTTAAAATCTCTATAAAATTTTGACTTATACGTTTGGGCTCCCTAATGCCCCAGATATAGTATGAAATTTATGAATGAAATTTTTCATGGCTCCTCAGACAAAATCGTCAGTATATTCATTGATAACATTCTGATCTGCTAGTTCTAAGAGAAGTACAAGAGAACCATCTTTTCATAGTTGAACAGAATCTCCGATAGGAGTTATTTTATACACAACTTTCCAGATATAAATCTCACTTGAACAAAGTGGCATTTCTTAACCACCACATTTCAACAGGAAGAATTTTAGACAATCCTGCGCAGGTGAGGGCCATCACCTGATGGTCCCGACTGACGACTGGGAACGAAGTAAAATTTTTCTTCTAGAAATCAATTGACTGCTAACGCAGAAATTGCTGACAATCATCACTTAAACCTAGGCTAACGCATAAATTCTGCTATGACGATTCAACCAGATTCACACCAGAGTGTCCCATAAGCCTGGGTAGAATTTTGATAGAAACCGTATTACACATTGATGCAGCTATGTTCATATCTAGATGCCTGACCTACTGCAGGTTCAAGATAGAACGCCGTCATGTTAGTGAGTTACTACAACCCTTAGAAATTTCTGAACATAAATGAGACGGAATTCCATGAAATTGTTATCAGCTACCACAGGCTTAGAGAAAGTATGATACTATCTAAGTTATCGTCAACCATGTAATCAGCCTGCGCGTTTCTTTCATCCGAAAGGATCACGCAGTAGCAGATCTGCAGAAAATTTTGAAATTCAGCAGTAAATCGTACAAATTCAAGGCATTCCATTGACCATCATATCAGACAGAATTCGTGTTCATGATCACGTGTATGTTTACGTTTGCATTTATTTTCACTTTCACGTATACATCTCATCCGCAGAATGATGCTGTTTCAGTTCATCTTTATGCCATCTCTTTATTTAAACTCAAGTTTGTGTTCATAACATTGTTCACGTTCAAGTTCGTGTGCCATTTCACGATACACGTTTCTCAGTTTATTACCGATACGGTTACAGAAAGCTTGGGAAATCAGACTCAAGTTTAGCACAACTATTCCATAACCAGTCAGACGTTTTACATCTCAGGCCGTATCGTTGGCATTCGTTCCTCAGTCAGCATACGTTCATGATATGTTCTAGTATCACGTTCACAGTATGATTCACTTATCATATTCTAATTCCATGCCAGCGCTCCTCATATAATTATGAACCACGTTCACGATTGCTCACTTAGCATGTTCACAATTGTTCACGTAGTACGTCCCTATATATATTCTCAGCAGCTTGCTCAGAGATATAAATGTTATCTTGTCAGGATAATTGTACGTACCACTTCATGTATCCTACATGCTATAGCTTACTCATTCAGATTCAGAAAATCCATTTTAAGTTTAGAACCGGAAACTATTCAGCATCATCAGGACAGGGTTATCAGGACCAAGATTTTGTTCATTATGTTTAGACCTTTGAAGAAATCGTTTCGAGCGGGAAGCCACTCGAAACGGAGGAGTCCATCCGGACCTCTCATTCTTTTCCTTAATAAATCGAGTTAAGTCCTTTCAGTCATGTCATGTTCCTTGTTCTCTTCAGTCATGTCACGTTACATGATCATTTCAGTCATGTCAGATTTAAACCTATCACCAGCATTATGTCTTAATTAGAAGACGAATTATCCTTCAGTTTATTTGTCTTTTCAGTTACGTGTTCTTTCAGTTCTTATAACTTCACCAGCTTATTACCTTTAATTCGAGGACGAATTTCTCCTTTTTAGATGGGAAGAATTGTAAAACCACAACATTATCGCGTCCCTAATTCGAGGACGAATTATTTTTTTTTAGAGGGGAAGAATTGTAAAACCCGTATTTAAAAGTTACGACTATTAAATACGCAGTCTCGACTTTATTATAAACTATATGTAATTATTCAAGAAAATAATTATTAAGTTCAGGAAATATTACGAATGTATTATTTTAGCATACGGAATGTATTATTTTAGCATACGGAAAAGATAGTTACGTTTCAAAAAAAAAAAAAACAACGGGAATTTTAACGAGAACACGTACGTTTTTTTAAAAAAAAAAAAATAAACAATAATATAAAAGTATGCTTGTTGTTGTTTTGGGCTGCGACTAGACAAAAAAAAGAGAGGAGGAAATGGGCTTGAAGCCCATCTTGGCATAACAAAAAAGAAATACGGGGAGTCCCCCTTTGTAAAATCAAAACGCAGACAAAAAAAAATATAGAAAAATTAGGGTTATACCTACTTGGCCGCCGGATGTAAAAGAAAAAAAAAAAAAAAAAAGAAGATCGTCTGGAGTGAAACAAAAAGGGAATCGCGAGTTGTGTTTTTGTTCGAATTGGTGGTGCACTCGTCATTCTATCTTAAATCATAACGGTAATCATTCTTCCCTTAAGTCTTTTCTTTTAAATCACGAAATGAGTATTTTGATAAGATCCAAACAAATGAGATTATAAATAACATGAATGAGCAAATCAATCAGGGGGTGACGGGCTGTTTGGCTACACGAAAACCGAGACCACTATGGTCTCGGTGTGGTTTTCTTTTGCCACCCGTGACCACAATTGGAGTGTGGAGTGTTTGATATTGACTACAGCCCCAAAAAGACTAAACAGGGGGCTGTTTGGCTTTCGAACAGCAGAAACAAATACCATGGGGCGTTTGGATTGTACATGAGTGTTTGTGTTAACCAAACAGTGGGAACAAACAACTAATCAGCGGGAACTGTACAAAATCAGTGGGGATCTTATAATAAATCAGTGGTTAAATTCGGACAGAAAAATACAGCTTTTAAAATGACTTTAGCGACAGATTAGCGACGAAAATTTCTGTCGCAGATTCTAAGTGACAGTTTCTAGGGACAGTTTTGAGCCAGTTTTAGTCACACTATTTATAGCGACACAGATTTCTGTCACTAATTCCAATAGGCAGAATTTAATATTGGTTTGTTTTAGTGCGACCGAGATGGGGTATCTCGGTAGGCTCGGGATTATAGTTATAATATTAAATGAAGATTTTAAATATACCTTTTTAATCATTTTGTTTAAATAAATGTTGTGATGATTTATTTAGTAAATTAAAGTTGTTAAATTAAAATAGTTTTATAATATTTAAAAGGGTATAATTTTATTATAGAAATTATAAATGATTTTGGAAACATTATAACTAGGAAACTTTATATTATTAACATGATACTAAATATAGAAATATTATAACGTCAGAATACGTGTTATACCGTAATTAATAATAGAACATGAATACGTTAATCAGAAATATTAGAACATTCAGATTTATTAGTTTAAATATTAACAGTATTACAGGAATAAATAAATTAAACTATGAACATATAAGAAGCAGAAACAGTAAATAGTAATCAGACGACTTATTTTCCGTCCATTATTTATGTAGTATCCGTGAAGGCAGAGTCGATCCTTCAGCTTTCATTCTGATTTCATTATTGGACACGAGGTATGGATTTTCCGTCCTTTCAGTAGGGACTTTATGTTATGCATGATTAGGATTCCCCGTCTTCAGCCAAATGTTTTCCCCAGAATATGTTTAAGCTTATCCGTAATCACGTTAATAACTAAATAAATTGCCTGAGCATTATATACAAGCATGATCAGTTTATGTACTAGTTACGGAGGTACCGTAACCACGGCACTAGAGGCACCGGTGTCGTGACTCACATGCAGGAGAGTGATATCCTGCATCGTCCCACTCAGCTCAGCTTGGCCATTTTATCAGTATTATTAGTGGGGCGTATGGATGCATCCTAGGCTACAGTTTACAGTTTAGCAGGTGAATGTGGTGTGTGCTCTACATCCTTCACATTGGAGCTGATCCCTCCACCCAGCACAGTTATTTAGAGGTCACCCCTCTACAGCATGACGAGGTCACCCCTCTATGTATTCATGCAGCAGTTGTTACAGCACATGACCTATATAAGCTCTTGGCAATTAAAATACAGTAAATGCATGTTTTTAGATTTATCAGATAACGATTTAGCTTTATTATTTACAAGTCAGACTTTACAGATTATACACAGATTTCCGCTGCAACTTTACTTATCAGACTTACAGCTTCAGTACTTATCACCTACTTCATTTCAGTAATTCCTTATCATGCTTCATATCCGTTCACTGAGCGTTATGCTCAGCCGTAGTTCTTTTCATGTTCTAACGGCAGGTACACCAAGACGCTTTTAGGATTCTAAGAGCATGTGCATTTGGATGGAAGCTATCCAGACTTCTTACTTTATGCATTTTTTACATTATTCTGCTTATTTGGACATTATTTAGTCCTTTCATTCAGTATTTTATTTTCATGTTTTGGGCTTATGTTTGGATTGCCGATGTTTGTTTCCGGTATTTCCTTTATGGTCAGTTAATGTTTTAGGACATTTACCTTATGCTTTAATGACACGCCATAAATACACGTAACGGTCCACTTATCCAAGTGGGGTGTTACACGTGATCTCCTATGTTAAAGTGTATATCCATACGATGCTTATCGGGGTAACTCTTCTGACGTGACCGTGCCTCCTGAATCTTCTGCTTAGCTACTACGATCTTCTTATTTGTCATCTCTATGATTTCCGGTCCTTCGAGTGTTCGCTCGCCAACCTGATCCCAGCAGATTGGGGCGCGACACTTTCTGCCATACAACATCTCAAATGGAGCACATTTGATGCTTGCGTGCCAGCTGTTGTTGTATGCAAACTCCACCAAACAGATGTATTCGTCCCAATCACCCGTCCATTCTAACGCACATGACCTCAACATATCTTCCAATGTCTGGACGGTTCGCTCCGACTGTCCGTCCGTTTGAGGATGAAAAGCCGTGCTAAGCTTAAGTTGTGTACCCCAAGCTTTCTGCAGACTTTTCCAAAAGCGCGAAGTGAATCGAGGATCTCTGTCTGAGACGATGCTGGATGGTGCACCGTGGAGTCTCATGATCTCTCGTCTATACGTATCTGCGAGTTTACTTACCGGATCTTCCTTGCGGATCAGTAAGAAATGAGCTGATTTGGTAAGTCGATCAACGATAACCCAAATTGCATCGTGCTTCCTTTTGGTAGGCGGAAGACCGGTAACAAAATCCATGGTGATTTTGTCCCACTTCCACTCTGGAATATCTAACGGTTGAAGGAGACCGCCAGATCGCTGATGCTCGATCTTAACCTGCTGGCAGGTAAGACATTTGGAGACGTATGTGGCCACATCCTGTTTCATACCACTCCACCAAAAGTACTGCTTGATGTCATGGTACATCTTAGTCGAACCAGGATGTATCGAGAATGGGGAGCTATGAGCTTCAACTAACAAAGCTTCCCGGAGTTCTTGGTCATCAGGAACACAAAGTCTAGTGCCCTGCCATACGATACCATCTGCATCTACTCTGAATTCTGTCTGCTTCTCCAAATTCTGTACTATCGCCCAAATTTCTCCGTCATCCTTCTGAGCTTCCTTGATCTTAGATAGTAACTCGGGTTCTACTCTAAGATTAGCCCAGTAACCGTGCTGTCCACGTACCATGATCTCGATGTCTAGTCGCTCCAAGTCTCTGATGATTTCCTCTTCGATTTTAATGCCGTTGATCATTCCGGACTTCCTGCTAAGAGCATCTGCTACTACATTTGCCTTTTCGGGATGATACTGTAGATTAATGTCATAATCCTTCAACAGCTCTAACCATCTCCTTTGCCTCATGTTCAATTCACGCTGAGTGAAGATATACTTCAAGCTCTTGTGGTCCGTGAAAATGTCACATGATTCTCCATATAAGTAGTGCATCCATATCTTCAATGCAAACACGACTGCAGCAAGTTCCAGATCGTGCGTGGGGTAATTTTCTTCATAAGGCTTAAGCTGTCGTGAAGCGTACGCGATCACTTTCCCATGTTGCATGAGAACACAGCCAAGTCCCTTCCCCGATGCATCGTTGTAGATTTGAAATCCACCCGTACCAGATGGTAGAGTAAGAATAGGTGCATATACTAGCTTCTGCTTCAGGTCTTCAAAGCTCTTCTCTCGATCTTCAGTCCAGACGAATTTCTCCCCTTTCCGCATCAGTTTGGTCAATGGTAGTGCTAGGCGGGAAAAGTTCTCTACGAACCTACGGTAATAGCCAGCTAAGCCTAAGAAACTGCGGACTTCCGTCGCTGATGTCGGCCTTGGCCACTTTGTAATGGCCTCAATCTTTGCTGGATCCATAGTGATTCCTTCTGCTGATACAATGTGACCTAAGAATGCCACCTTGTCTAACCAGAACTCACACTTGGAGAATTTAGCATACAGCTGCTTCTGGCGAAGAATCTGTAGTACTGTACGAAGATGGTCTTCGTGTTCCTCCTTGGACTTTGAGAAAATCAGAATGTCATCGATGAAGACAATGACGAACTTGTCCAGAAATTCATGGAAGATTCTGTTCATCAAATCCAT
The DNA here is from genome assembly GCA_025667525.1 of Glebionis coronaria. Classification (NCBI taxonomy): domain Eukaryota; kingdom Viridiplantae; phylum Streptophyta; class Magnoliopsida; order Asterales; family Asteraceae; genus Glebionis; species Glebionis coronaria. The sequence continues at coordinate 362,731,875 of CM046877.1, forward strand.
GAACACTGCTGGAGCATTTGTCAGGCCAAATGGCATAACTACAAACTCGTAGTGGCCATAGCGGGTACGAAAGGCAGTCTTAGCGATGTCCTGCTCCTTGACCCGTAGCTGATGATAGCCTGACCTAAGATCGATATTGGAGAAGTGTTTGGCCCCTTGGAGTTGGTCAAACAGATCGTCAATGCGTGGCAGTGAATACCTATTCCGAATGGTAATCTTGTTGAGCTCGTGATAGTCTATGCAAAGACGCATACTGCCGTCCTTCTTCTTAACAAACAAGACCGGTGCGCCCCATGGAGATGCGCTCGGTCGAATGAAACCTCGTTCAAGAAGTTCTTGTAGTTGATCCTTCAGCTCCTTCAGCTCTATGGGAGCCATGCGATAAGGAGCCTTGGAGATTGGTTCAGCTCCTGGAATCAGCTCGATACTGAATTCCACTTCTCGTGAAGGTGGTATGCCCGGAAGTTCTGCTGGAAACACGTCTTGGAATTCCGACACTATTGGTTGATCCTGAATCGATGGAGACTCAGCATCCAGGTCGTGAACCGTAGCTAGGTAACCCTCGCAGCCATGTGACAGTAGTGCACGCGCTTGCAGGGTGGATATGACTTGTACAGACCGTCCGGGTACGAACCCATTATGAATGTACTCTGGTGCATTGACATCACCGAAGATAACTCGATATGAATGGCAGTCTATGGTAGCATGATACTTGGATAGCCAATCCATTCCCAAAATCATGCCGAAGTCATTCATGTCCAGCGGAAGTACATCGACAGGTCGAACCTTATCATCAAATTCTAGGGGAAGACTCTTGTATACATGGGTGATTAATACAGAGTCCCTCAAAGGCGTGGAAATAGTAAGCTTATTTTCTAATGGCAAGGGAGGCATCCTAATGTTCTTAGCATAAGCAGTTGAAATAACCGAGTGAGTAGCACCCGTATCGAAAAGAACACATGCAGCGCGACCATGCATATACAAGATTCCAGTGATGGTACCTGTAGACTTGTTGGCATGGTCTCGAGATGTCGTGTAGACACGCCCGACAGTAGGAGGCGGCTTGGTATCAGCATGTCCCGATGTACCCTCCATCTCGCCCTTACGGCAATCCTTCATAATATGGCCAGGAAGACCACACTTGAAGCACGCATCAGTATTACGGCGACATGGTCCTGGATTCCTACTGTGGCAAGTAGACAAAAGAGGATGAGTGTATCCTCCAGCAGGTGCTCTGGCTGGCTGAGGACCTGATAAAAACATTTTACATAAGACATGATAGTTGGGTACAAAGGACGAAGCGGATAATCGTAAGGTTGAATACCAGTGATAGCTGGACGGCTAGGCTGCGAACCTCTCTGGTTCTGGTCCCTACCATTTCCATGGTTCCTAGTAGAAGTTTGATAAAGTGTCAGAATATGAGTTATAACATAAAACATAGGGAATTTCGTAAGTATTTGGACCTGCTGTTATTGGAGTGCCCGACGTTATTACGGTAATTGTCATTACCGCCACGCCTATCCGTAGCAGTACGGTCGTTAGTCTGACCGTTTCCCTTGGGCTGATGAGGCTGGTGCTGAGTAGCCGGCTGAGACCGGTCCCTAGTTTTCTGCCTGGAAGATACATTTAAAGAGATGAATAATTGTCATATGGAAAGTATATAGATTGGTCACCGCTTGAATACGAATGTTTACCTCTTGTCGGGTCTTTCAGCTTCCCCGAACTCATCCCTCTCCTGCAGCATCTCCAGTTTCCGTGATGCATCGGCCACTTGTGCTACAGTGTTGAACGTAGCACACACCAGATTGTTTGCGACCGATGTGCGAAGAGCCCATCTGAAGTGATGTGCCTGCTCTTCAGGAGTACCTGCTGCCGCACCAAGGAAACCAGCCAAGCGAAGAAAGCGCTGCATAAACTCGTTGCTATTCTCCCCAGCTCTCTGTTGGATCCCATGGTACTCTCTCTTGAGCTTGTCCTGCTCAGCCTTGGGAAAGAACTGCTCCATCACCCTGTCCTTGAACTGAGCCCAAGTCAAACCAGCAACCCACTCATCACCACCTTCAGATTGCATCAATGCTAACCACCAGTTGAGTACATCGCCTTCGAACCGATAGCATGCCAACCTCGCCTTGTATGCAGGGTCACAGCCCATAGCGTTGAAGATCTTCTCGATGTGAGCCAACCAGCTTTTGGTATCGTTGGGGCTATCTGTCTTCTCAAAAGCTCGAGGGCGGAGCTTGTTGAATCTCTCCAGCCATACTGCTAATGTCACTGGAGGAGGAGGTGGAGGTGGCTGATTGTGCTGCTGATTGTTGGCAGCTTGAACTTCAGCCCGGATGTCATTCCTCAGTTGAGGAAGCAAGGCTTGCATGGCAGCCTGAATTGCAGCATTGAGCTGCTCCTGTTCGCGTGTGAGAACCATCTGACAGTATAACATAAAACATATGATTAAACATTTCAAAACATAAAATATAAATATATATACATGAAAAAAATTTATACTAAAATTTCACGAGAAAAATTTTATGCAAGAAAATTTTGTGTATGAATGCATGATGCAGTTTTATGAAAACTTTTGTATGCTCGAGAGTGAACGCCTCTGGTCAGTTCACCCAAAAAAAGACATAGCGAGGGGACGCCTATGGGTCGGTCCCAAATCTAAAAGTTTCGATAAAACACATGCGACTAAATAGGGCCAGTCCTGTACCAACCATTACTTAGTCAAAAACCCTGCAACAATGACATGTATATGTATGCTTAAAAATGATGAATGCATGAAAACAACTGTCAGTTCTAGGAAGACCGTAGTGACTACCCACTAATCACAGGTCATATTTGAGAGCCTACAGGTCGAAGCCTTGGCTCTGATACCATAATTGTAACACCCCATTTTGCAAATGGAAATATCACAGTAATTATGGCGTGTCATCAAAGCATACAAGGTAAAATGTCTAAACATTACTTGACCATAAAAAGGAAAATACCGGAATCAAACATCGGTAGTCCAAAAGTAAAACTCATCACACACAAACATAGTATAATAAAGGAAAAGGACTAAACAATGTCCAAAGCATAAGTATCAAAAGAAAGGAAATGATAATGTAAAGAAGGCTAGACAGCTTCCAGTCCATATGCACGTACTCTTAATGTCTACGAGCGTCCCTGAGTACCTGCCGTTTTGGTAACATAGAAAAGGAAAACGGCTGAGCAAATACGTTCAGTGCACAGATGTACAATAAAGCATGAATAGGATAAGCATATAACATAATAACAGCGGAAGAAAACTAAGTCCCGAGTAACCTGGTTAAGTCTGAATAAAACTGATTTTATAGTTTGAAAGTCTTATGTTTATCTTATAAAAACTGTTTGTCATATATTTTACCATTAGCCAATATAGGTCATGAAAATCCACCGTACATGAATAATTGGAGGGGTGACCTCATCATGCAAATTAGAGGGGCCGCCTCTAATTTAATATACTGGTTTTTGGGTAGGAGGGATCAGCTCCTTGTGAAGGATGCAAGGCACACACCACATTCACCATGTAATCCTGAATAAAAACATGTAACTAGGATGCACCCATACGCCCCACATGATAAATATAAATAAATGGCCAAAATCTGAAGGGACGCCACGAGCAATCACTCCGCCGTGGTGAAGTCATAACATCAGTGCCTCTAATGTTATGGTTATGGTACCTCCATAACTAGGTGAAACTGGTCATGCATGTATATGGCTATAGGTAATCTTAATTAAACATAAGTAATCAAACTCATAACTTATACTACGGGAAAACAGTTGGCTGCATACGGGGAATCCTAATAAGGAAAGAATGTCCATACTAAAAGGACGGGAATCCGTACCTTATGTCCAATGAACGAGAAAGACGAACTGCGAGAATCCTACTTCCGAATCACTAGTTCTACATAAATACGTACATGAATAAGTATCTGCTTACTAAATACATAGTTGGTTTTATGTCATGTCTTAGCTTATTTTATGTGTTCTTACTATGTTTTACTGTTTTAAAGCCTTAAACTGTGTTAAATCTTATATTCTGTTCATTCTGATTAAGTATTTCTGGTATTTCATGTGTTATTATACTTACTGTGTAATAATAAGTAACTTTCCAAAAATAGCAGGTTTCCTAAAATAGAAAGTTTCCAAAAATAGAAAGTTTCCAAAAATAGAAAGTTTCCAAAAATAGAAAGTTTCCAAAAATAGAAAGTTACCAAAAATAGAAAGTTTCCAAAAATAGATTTACTGCTTAAAATAGATAAGTTTCTAAAAATAAAAAGTTTCCATTAATAGATTTGTTGCCTTAATTAAATAAGTTTCCATAAATAGATTAGCTGCCTTAAATAAATAAGTTTCTAAAATAGCTGGTTTTCATAAATAGATTAGCTGCCTTATTTAATTAAGTTTCTAAAAATAGAAAGTTTCCATAATTAGAAATAAGCTAGTTAAATAAGCTAAGTATATAAGCCTAAGTGTTTTTCATGATTATTTCTAAGTCATATGGTATATTGTATAGTTTAATAATTATTTCATGTAATTTAATTAAACTATAGGTTATAATATTTAATTAAAGTATAACATGTTTTTAATTAAATAAGTTAAATACTTAGGTTAAAATATGTATTATTATATATTAATAATATAACCTAAGTCATGTTAATTAATTAATTATATCCATGGTTTTTAAAATAATTAATTAATTATAAGTCTTAAATAAATAAATACTTAGGTTAAAATAATTTTATGATCATTAATAATTAAATAACCTAAGTCATGTTATTAAATTAATCACATCTTTTATTAATTTAATTTTAACATAAGTTCATAACATAAAAAAAACTAACATACACCATGAACCGGATCTAGGCTAAAACATGAACCAGACATGAATCGACACCGTACCCCGAACCAACTCGGGGTACCCCGTGTTTCCCCTTGCTGCCGTGGGACCCACACGCACCAACCAAGACCATATGGTCTTGGTGGTGGTCGGCTTGGCAAGCCGAGACCCCTTTTGGGTTCGGTGAAGCCGACGGCCAAAGCAAACACCCCTTAAAAACAACCATTTGATTTAATTAATCACCAAAACATGTTAGATCTCTGATTAATTATTATGTTTTATAAAAACATCACATGTTCATAATTAATAAAAAGATTAAATTAAAAGAAAAGGTTTAAAAAGGTTTTACCGAATTCGTGGATCAAGAGAACGAAGAACCAACACGATAAATCACTAGAATTCTGAGATCCAAGATCAAGAACCACCTTGTATGGTGTGCTTAGGGTGGCGGCACAAAGAGAAGGAGGAAGGAGGGTTTTTAGGTTTTTCTTAAAAATCTTCTGTAAGTTTATTTGTGTAGTGAAAAATTAATTAACCCCCTTTAGTAAAAATTGACAAATGGGCTTGGCCCATTTGTCCTTGTTGGCTGCGGGTAGGGACCCCACACGGGGTTCCCGTACCTTTTTCCGTGTCTCGTTATTTAGTTACTCGTTTGTGATTATTTATGTTCGTGTTTTAAATGTTCTCGTTACGTAAATACCGTGATCTAATATATTTAATTACGCTCGTAATAAATATATATACGTAATTAATAATAGTTCGTGTTTTAATTACGTTCATGATTTCATGATCGCATGTTCGTGATTAATTATTGTTAAATAATTATTACGTGATCGTGCATATAAAATACTTATCGTGTTCTAACACGTACGTAGTACGTAAACTCCTAACACGTAATCGTAATCATGCTATATTAGGAAAGTTTTAACTAGTACGTACGATCCTAAGGGTACTATGCATGGTAAAAGCATGCGGGTTTTACAAAACCCGTTCAAAGATTGGTGCGCTGATAAGGGGATACATCAACGTTTCGCATCGGTTGCACATCTACAAACAAATGGACTTGTGGAGAGAGCAAACAGGAGTTTGGGGGATGGCATAAAAGCACGGTTGGGGGAACATAATAAAAAGTGGGTCGATGAGTTGTCGCATGTTTTGTGGGCACATCGCACGATGATTAAGACGACCACAGGTGATACCCCCTTCGCCCTTACATATGGGACAAAAGCAGTCATTCCAGCTGAGATAGGACTGCAAACACTCCGCACAGCAGAGTTAGACATGGTTACTAACGATGATGAACTGCGATTAAACCTAGACGTACTCGAGGAGCGACGAGAGTTAGCAGCAATCCGCGAGGCAAAGTCAAAAGCAAAAATGAAAGGTTACTATGATTCTAGGGTACACAAGACCTCATTCAGACCAGGTGATTTTTTGTATCGCTCAAACGCGGCGAGTCGCGCTGAGAATACAAGGAAGCTTGGGCCAAAATGGGAAGGACCCTACATAGTGACAAACGCACTTGGAAATGGTGCGTACCGGCTGCGCAACATGGATGGTCGTGACCTACAAAGACCTTGGAACATATGCCATCTAAAGAAATGCTACCTTTAAAAGCGGAACTTCCCAAGTGGATATATTGTTTTTTCTTTTTATTATTTATGTTCAAAAAACTTGCAAGTATTAATAAAACAGTCGTGGTCCCTAGCTAGTTCCACGGCGCATTCTAAAAACTTTTTTTTGTAATACATACTTTTTCTTATTATATATATTGCCTATTGGCGCACGCGTGTACAACGTTTCCAGGAGGAATAAGAGGAATGAGCCTACCTACTAATTAGACTCGTCGAGTAAGTGGGATGCACCCCCTTCGACCATGGATCGTGTATCCTTGTTAGGCCCCCTTGCTATTAATGACATCGTAGCAAGTTATGCAACCAGTAAACTCTGAGACTGTTAAGACACACTTGTGCACACCTAACAATGGGTCAGCCTCACCTGACCATCCTTATGGTAGTAGCGGTATACCGCACGTAATGAGCTTCTCAAACCCATATGGACCATTTATAAGTTTACATTAGCTTATTATGCGAAATCGTGCTATAAACATTAAAATATACATTCTATAACAAAAGAAGGGTAGTGTTTATTACGAAGCAAACATTTGAAAATACAAAGCACGAAAATGTGCTTACAAATCTCTAAGATGATTGGAGAGCAGATGGGTCCCAGAGGAGGATCTCTTCAGTTTCAGCAAAGGAGGGAAATAAGCAGTAGCGCGATGATCCTTAAGGCTTTTTTCCATCCGGTCCAGTAGGTGTGAATCCCTCTCCAGCAATAGCAATGGCAGCACAGGGATGGTAGGAGCAAGGTGGGCCGTACCAACAGAAGGCGCTGCTTCTATGTTTAGCAGGGTTTTCTTGGCAGCTGCGCGACTCTCATGCGCTGCAAGGACCTCCGATAAAGGCACTTCCTTCACAATCTTGAAGGGATCAAGAATATCCTTGGGATGCGCGAATACGGGCACAGTCAACTGATCTTTAGATGGCTTTAGGTGAAAGTCTGCCAATGATTTTGCGCCCTCTGCCTTATGACGCGCCAAGGTAAGACCCTCCATTACCACTTCAATTGGCACTTCATGATCCTTATCATCTAAACCAAAAGAAGGCAGCGGACATACACTCATTTCTTTCATGGCTGCGGTGAGCTTGGCGTCGGCCTTCGGATCGTAAAAGGGCACCTCTGATAGTTCTCGGTTTAATAGCTTCTCCTTGTGTGCAGTCGCCAAGCCTCTTGAAGTACCCTCATTGATGGCGGCTATGACAGACTGGGAGAATGAGGCTCGCAGGGTGGGGTCTTCCAAGGCAACCATTGCGGCCAGGCGCAGACCATGGCGCACTAACCACCGTTTCTCGGCAATCTCCTTCATTAAGCGTGGGTACAACTCCTCATCTAGCTCGATGCTTAGCCTCTTCAATTGGCAGCTGAGGTCGCTCACATCCTCCTTTACCCTCGCACACAGAGCATCAACATTAGCAACAAACCTATCCTTTCCCTCCTCATAGGCCCCCATGGCAGCAATGTTGGAGGCCTTTATCTAGCTAAGATGGGCGCGCTCTTCCTCCAGGGCAGCAGATAATCTGTTTCTTTCTTGAGTTAGGGAATGGAAGAGGGCGACATATTTTCTTCCTCTCTCGGCTTCTTGGTCTATTTTTTCTTGCATGTCGCCGAGAGCGGAGGATTTTTCTTTAGTAACTTACCTCAACTTTTCCTTTGTCATATGGAGTTGGGCAGCCAATTCAAGGAATCTCTTCTTGAGGTACGATGTCAGCGTCACTTGCTGCGCTGCTAGATAGCTCGCCTCATCAGCCAAGACAGAGTCACTCATCCCTTCAAGTACTACCTTTCGGTCAGGGGGCACGATGTTGTCTAGGAAGCTTGCGCAGTCAAATGCACTTGTGAGATCGGATGATGTAGGGAACTCCCAGTCAGGGGCGAAGGTAGGATCTTGGGCGAATGCATCTCCTCTTGTTGAGGAAGCCTATTTTTGAGGGGGAGGGTGTTGTCTTGACTTTTGTAGCAGATCTTTCCTATTCGTCGCTGCTGTATAAAAGTAATAATTAGACGGACGTTTAAAGTATGATCACGTAAGAATGCAGCGAAGAATGTTGGTTTACGCTAACATATCGAAGGAAGTGGTTACCTCAGATTGATGGTTGCGGGGGAGTGTGTGGAGGGGTCCTTGCTAGGTTCTTTTCAAACTCTTCCTCTGTGGTGCGCACCCCTGTCCATGAGGGGCCAGCCCTGGTGCGTGCGACTTTGTGTGGGGATGATGGGGGGCTTCTGCGTCTTTTTCATAAAGAGATAAAGTCCTCTTCCTCAAACTCATCCGTGATTTTTTGGCATCTTTGGTATATTCATCTGACGATAGTGAGGAGCTAAGAAATGGTGGTGGTTGTTGTTATACGGGTGGCTACTGTTCTAACTGTTGCATCGGTGGGGATGGCAGTGGTTGGTCAGCGCTAGGGCCTTCGCTCCTTTGAGCGATCGAGGGCTCTTCAATTTCCAAATCCATGGTATTCCTCAACGCGCGGTCGTGGAGTGATTCTTCATTTTCCTGTTGATGGCGAGACAACACTAGTAAATTTTCGAGAAACGCACTACGGACAAGGTCAAGCACATGCGAAAAGAAACAAACAGAAAACATGGAAACATATTTTAGTATCCTAATATGCGATGGTACTTACAGAAGGTTATGATGAAGGCGGGAAGGACCACTAACCCTGGCCACTCTCACTGCGGAACGCTATTACCATGTGCTCACCACAGATGGGTGCGTGGCTTAGGCCAAGAGTGACTAACACACTCTCCGGGTAGGGTTGCACGGGGATGCGGTTGTTGTTTAGAGTCTCTGCATCTGCAGTGTTGTAGGAGTCGGGGCCAGGTAGGGGGTCCTTCCTCACGGTGTCAGGGGTCAAGAATGGAAAGTGAAAGGAAAAGGTGGCGTCATCGACCCAGAAGAATCTGTCGGTCCAATTCCTTAAAGAATCTATCTTTCCATCAAAACATTGCGTACCACCCTTTCGCTTAGCAAAAGACACCCATCCATTGGCCTAAATACCTTTGGTAGAATACGCGGAAAAGATCTACTGTGGGTTCTATGTCTAGGGTGCGGCAGTTTATTTCGAAATTTGAAATTTTCGCTGCCCCAATGCAATGTAGCTGGGAGACGTGTGTCTCGTAGTGTATTAATACACTCAGAAGGAAGCGCGACATGGGTATGCGCTGGTTTTCGTAATCGAATTAACGGGTGTACAACCATATCTTCCCTACGGGGAACTGACTTATATTATGTTGTGGGTTAGGAACTTCTGGGTGCAGATAATTGGGTATGTAGAATTCAGAGGTAAATTGATCTAGCTGATCAATGGTCAAGGTGGACGTGATGTTGGTTAGATGTTTCACCATGGTGCTGGGTATACAAAATATAGTGGTCGCGCGGATTACCTTAATAAGAGATCTGGTGATGATGGTAAATGATAGAAGCGTTAATGGTGGTTTGAAGGTTTGTAGACGGTAAACAGTCAAAAGGAGGCGTGATGGGTTTATATAGGCTTCCTTTGTTTTACTGTTTATGGTCAGATGTGTGCCACGTGTCCCCCACTTGCTAGATCTAACGGTAGAATATGAAGGGGTAACTATGATGTAGCACGCACTTTTCCCGAGTACCAAGGAGGTTAGGTGAAAGGGGGGGGGGGGGATGTTTGTCCTCTTGGCGGGAATGTTTAAAATCTGAGTTTATGCGACTGTTTGTGTTTGATTATAGTCTAGTAGCCGCGGATTATACCTGCGACCACTAGATTGGGGGGACATGATGACGTATAGTCCCTAGTCGGGCTGAATAGTCTGACTCACGGGTACTACCCGCATCCATCAGGAATGGATTGGATACTTGTGCGATGTGCGCACATAGCCCATGAAGCCTGGTAAGCCGTTGTCGCACAAGAGGTTGGTTACTTAGCCAGGTCCTCGTCGCAGTACGACATGATTAGATCGAATATAACTTATATTATAGTTATATTCGCCTAAGGGAAAGGGATATACACTTGCCTTGGTTGGATAATGAAGATCAAGCTATTTCAAGTCATTATCTCTTTGATACATAGCTTTTCTATGATGAAAAGTTCGATTCTCGGAATCCTCTCGAATTGATCTCGGTTTAAAGTGGAATGATTTGTTCTTGGTGACAAAAAGAGTTTTGGTTTTCTAATCTACTAAACAAGGAAATAAGTAAAGTAAAGAAAGATTTAAGCTTAAAATGGTTAAAAAGAAACAAGACTAGAATTGAAAATTTAAGCAACTAAAAACTGTCCTTACTGAAAAATACCCTATTCGGAAAAAAGTGCCTATTCGGAATAAATTCTCTATGCGGAATAAATGCTCTATTCGGAAAATACAGTCTATTCGGAAAAACATAAACCTATGCGGAAAAATGACTCTATTCGGAAAACATGTCCTATTCGGAAAAACAGGTCCCTATTCGGAAAAACTGGTTTATGCGGAAAATAAGTGCTATTCGGAAAGCAGGTTCAATTCGGAAAATTTGTTCTATACGGAATAAATGAAGTATTCCGAATAAGGGATGAAACTAACAAGCTATGCGGAATAAATGAAGTATTCCGAATAAGGGATGAAACCAACTAGCTATGCAGAATATTAGAACATTCCGAGTAAGGGAAAAACCAAGAGATTATTCGGAATAAGTAAAATATTCCGAATAGGGGACGAGTCCAACAGCCTATTCGGAATAATTCAGGTGAAGAAGAACAGTAACAGTAGCGCAAGAACAGGAGATACGAATTTAAATCCAAATCAACTCAAATACTCAAAAAGGTTTTACCAAACTAATCAATAATCCTTTAAATACCATAAGTAACAGATCCCACCAATAAAAACACTAAATCATAAAAGATCAAAATCAATCACACAAGAACTTAAGAACTTGCAATAAAAATGGAGATGAACAAGATGAATGAAAAGATGGAATTGAAAGATTAATGTAAAGGTAAACAAGAGTAATGATTGAAACTTACAAGATTGAAGGAAAAATTAAAAATCACCAAACACCCTAATGGTGTTGGTGATGAAACGAACCTAAGAAACTGGGAAAGAAGAAAACAAAAAAACTAACTCCCTAAAATGTGAAGGAAGAAACTATATATAGTCCTAGTGGTTGGTTGGTGAGTGGGTTTTCTCCCTTTCTTCTTGTCTTCTCGTCTTTTCAGAAAAGTTGACGTTTTTGATTCTGATCCGGGATTTGTCGACGATTAAATTCAACTCGTCTTTTAATTTCTTCGTTTAATAGACTTGAGTTTCTTCGACATATGTAAATCTTCCATCTTTGGTCCTTTTCTTCGATGAATCTTCAAATAGGCCCATTGACTTCAAATCTTTTGCATCTCTTGGACAATAGACTTCGTCTTTAGTCTTTTTCCTTGATAAAACCCGTGCAATCCCATGTTTTCTTTAATATTCATCCGGTTAGCTCTGAAAACACAATAAACACAAAAACCACGCATAATTCCAAACAAATGATATTAAATACGTGTTTTGGTCTTGTTTTAGCCAGAATTAAGTGGTAAAAGGATGGGTGTTTACACACCTATCAAATCCTCTACACTTAACCATTGCCATGCCCTCATGCAATGCTTAGTGATAAAGCAATTTTACATTTTTCTCATAATTAATCAACCTTGGCCTTATTCAAATACTACTAAATAAAAATTAAAATACTAAGAGAAATTAAAACTTTAAGATAAACAAAGGATGGAAATAACTTGCAAAGAAATCAAGGACTTACATTAGGGCTTTGGTGTTGCGAAGATTTATCACCCTCAAGTTTCACGTTCCCCAAACTAAGCTTAAAAACGAGATCATTGTTATTATAAGTTGGCAAATCAAACACTTACACACATGGCTTAATTAAATGCTTAAACTCCCTTATTCCTAGGTGTATCTCTTACATTTTATTTTTGTCTTAGAATGATCATGAAGATGCATTTTTGGACTTATTTCGATAGTTTATTTAGGCTGAAAGCAAAGTAGGACGATTTGATCAATAGTTAGCTAAAGGACAAAATCTCTTAAAACTGCTTCTCGGGATATCAAAAAGTTCATATCTTGGCATAACTCGGTTCACGATTTGAGACCTTTCTCGGACCGATATTTGGCATGTACTTCATACTTCATATCTTGAGAGACGTGCTTGAGATAATGGTCTTCTCATCGTTCATAGAGTTTCTTCACTTGGAGACTTTTGAGAGGTACTCCAACTTTGTTGACCACGACTTCATGATTATTTCTTCAATCTCTATTTGGGATTTTGAGATACAACGATCCGCCTCCTTTTCGGACTTGGATCTATTTATCCTCATACCTTGTTAGGGTCTTTTTGGATAGACTTCTCCATGATCTTTATGGGAGTTGATTGCTTTTCGTCGTGAGTCTTGATCCTTCATATTGATTTTAGGAATAATGCTTTTCACATCACTTTGGATCTTCAGCAATAAAATTGAATCCTCTTGCCTTGTTAGGGCCTTTTCGGACTCGCCAATCTTCGCGCCCCGCTTCATAAGTTATGCCTTGGCTATGAACTCTTATCATTACCGAGCAACTTTTAAACGATCTTGGGCTAGAAGCTAAGTAACTTTTCAAATCGTAAGACCTTACTTATTGCAGATAAATAATTAGCAAGTGATGGGAGAATAGGCAAATAATTACACCAAGTGAGCTTGTGCAAGAATACCGACTTATAATTGACTCTTATCATTTCTCGTCCTCCACAATTTATAATCTCAAGTAACGAGACTCGTGGATGCTTAGCCTAATAAACCAATTAAGGTCTACATGGTTAAGGATACTAGCTAGAATCTTGGATAAGTCTATTCGGGTTGAGTCAAAATAAACGCAACGGGCCTAATATGTCAAAGATTTCTAAACTAGCTACACCACTTTATTAATATTTTTGACTTAATTGTGGAATATATACATATGAAAACAACGATAAAAATTTAAAAATTACAACTAAATGGCCAAAGTTAATAAAAAATTTGAAAAATGTTGAAAAATATGATTTTCCGGTTAAATGAAGGCATTTTCATGGAAAAGTCCACTTAAAACTTCGATAGAAGTCCCCCCTACACTTAAGATAAACATTGTCCTCAATGTTTAAGCATGTGGGAAAAATCTCCCCTACACTTATGACATTGTGCACGTTGGTTAACTCAAGTTAAGGAAGAGACGACTAAAGTGATCAATTTCAAATGTGAGTATGAAGAAAATTGAATCACGATAGTTGAGAGATAGAACCGGATTTCGGATAACACGAGAGCACGGTTCTTCAGAGATTTCCAAGATTGCAGTTATCCTTGTAATCACATCACCACACAAACACAAACGACCAAAATAGGTCCTCCCCTACACTTAGGGGGTTAAAGGGATAGATACTCGGGCTGCCTCCCGAGTAGCGCTTGTTTTTGATAACCGAGTCACGAGCCTGACTCGACCCAAAATTAGTTCATGGGGAACGTGGTGAGGGATGGAATCACCTCCTGAGAGGTGTCCTCACCAAAGTACAACTTCACTCGTTGGCCATTCACCTTAAAATTAGGTCCATTAGGTTGAGCGAGCTCGAGAGTACCATATGGAAAAATTTGGGCAATGGTGAATGGGCCGGACCAACGAGATTTGAGCTTGCCCGAAAAGATTTTCAACCGAGAGTTAAAAAGTAAGACTTTGTCTCCAACATGGAACTCTCGGTTTTTGATCTTGGAGTCGTGAATGAGCTTAGTTCTTTCCTTATAGATCAAATAATTTTCATAAGCCTCATTCCGAAGTTCATTCAGCTCATTGAGTTGGATCTTGCGTAGGTCACCGGCTTTGTTAATATCAAAATTAGCCCACTTCAAGGCCCAATAAGCCTTGTGCTCCAACTCAATGGGGAGGTGGCACGCTTTCCCGTACACGAGACGATATGTTGTACAACCAATCGGAGTCTTGTATGCAGTACGAAAAGCCCACAAAGCATCATCAAGTTTATCAGCCCATAAGGCACGATGCTCTCCCACGGTTCTTTCAAGAATTTCCTTCAGTCCTCGGTTGGATATTTCAGCCTGGCCATTAGTTTGTGGGTGGTAGGCTGTGGAAAGACGATGATTTACACCGTACTTAGCCATGACTCTAGCAAATTGGTCATTGTAGAAATGAGTCCCACGATCACTAATAATGGCACGAGGCACACCGAATCTAGCGAATAGAGCTTTCAAAAAGTTACAAACCACCCTTGCGTCATTAGTAGGTAAAGCTTTGGCTTCAACCCACTTTGAAACGTAGTCAACGACTACAAGGATGTATTTGTTTCCTTTAGAAGAAGGGAATGGCCCCATAAAGTCGATACCCCAAACATCAAAGATTTCACACTCTTGAATGAAATTCTGAGGCATCTCGTCTTTATGTGTGATCGTGCCTTGTTTTTGGCAAACATCACATCTTTTAACCATATCGTGAGCGTCACGATATATGGAGGGCCAATAAAATCCCGAATCAAACACTTTTTTGGCGGTGTAGTTGGGACCAAAGTGACCACCGGTGGGTCCTTTGTGGCAAGCATCAAGGATTTCAGATGCTGCCGGTCCGTCAACACATCGGCGGATAATCAGGTCGGCACATTGTTTGAATAGGTAAGGGTCGTCCCAAAAGTAAGTCTTGATGTCGGTGAAGAACTTTTTCTTTTGTTGAGACGTCAACCCTTCCTTGAGAATTCCACCCGCCAAGTAGTTTGCAAAGTCCGCAAACCACGGGGTTTCATTCGACTTCGAGTTTATGGACATTAAGGTTTCCAAGGGAAAAGAATCATTGATTTCTTTGTTCGGATGATCCCCTTGGTAAGGATCCTCAAGTCTGCTAAGATGGTCCGCGGCTAAGTTTTCAGCTCATTTTTTATCACGAATTTCGATTTTATATTCCTGGAGCAGCAAAACCCAGCGAAGAAGTCTTGGTTTGGAATCTTGCTTTGTCAACAAGTACTTCAACGCGGAATGATCGGTATACACAATAGTGGTAGAAAGGACAAGATAGGGGCGAAATTTTTCAAAAGCATAGACAACAGCTAAAAGCTCTTTTTCGGTTGTCGTATAATGCAATTGTGCCCCCGTCATTGTCTTGCTAGCGTAATGGATCGGTTGGAAGTGTTTGTTCACTCTTTGTCCAAGAACCGCTCCAATAGCAAAATCACTAGCATCGCACATCAACTCAAAAGGCAGCTCCCAATTAGGGGTAACCAAGACAGGTGCCTTAGTAAGCTTATCCTTAAGCGAGTCAAAGGCTTCAAGACACTCTTTGGAAAAGATAAAAGGAGTATCTTTTTCCAAGAGGTGGGTCATCGGGCGAGCGATTTGAGAAAAATCTTTGATGAATCGACGGTAGAAGCCCGCATGACCCAGGAAACTTCTCACACCCTTCACGGTTGAAGGTGGAGGCAACTTTGCGATAACATCGACTTTAGCACGGTCTACTTCAAGACCGGCTTTCGAGATCTTATGTCCAAGCACGATGCCTTCTTTTACCATAAAATGGCATTTTTCCCAATTCAGAATAAGGCGAGTGTCTTCGCACCGCTTAAGCATACATTCCAAATTGGCAAGGCAAGAAGAGAAGGAATCCCCGAAGACCGAGAAATCATCCATGAAGACTTCCATGGTTTGTTCAACCATGTCATGGAAGATAGCTAACATGCACCTTTGGAAAGTCCCGGGCGCATTACATAAGCCAAAAGGCATTCTTTTGTAAGCAAAAGTGCCATAGGGACAAGTGAATGTTGTCTTCTCTTGATCTTGGGGATCGATGGGTATTTGGAAATAACCCGAGAAACCATCAAGAAAGCAGTAATATTCATTACCCACTAAACGTTCAAGCATTTGGTCCATAAAAGGTAGAGGGAAATGATCCTTTCTCGTGGCATCATTGAGTTTGCGGTAGTCTATACAAACTCTCCATCCAGTAACGAGACGAGTGGGAATCAACTCGTTGTGTTCATTTGGAACAACGATTATTCCGCCCTTCTTGGGCACACAATGGATTGGACTAACCCATGGTGAATCCGAAATAGGGTAAATCATACCCGCATCAAGAAGTTTGATAACCTCTGTTTTGATGACTTCATGTATTTTTGGATTCACCCTTCGTTGGCTTTGAATTGTGGGCTTAAAGTCGTCCTCCATGAGAATTTTGTGTGTGCAGAAGTGAGGATCAATTCCGCGAATGTCGGAGATTTTCCAAGCAATAGCCTTCTTATGATCTTTCAACACGGTGATAAGCCGGGCTTTTTCTTCTTCCTTCAGGTCCTTAGCAATGATGACTGGCGACTTCTTCTCTTCTTCAAGGAATACATACTCGAAATGGGGCGGCAACTCCTTAAGTTCCAAATCTGGAGGATTTTCAACGGGAGGCGTATTCGAAGTCGGAGTATCGATAGCAATGACCGTGGGAGATGGAGGCGAAGGATTGTCTTCGTTGAGAAGATTGTCAAAGAAATTCATGTCTTCATCCCCATCGGTAGGAGAATCATTAGTAGCTGAATGCACATCTCCCATGGTATCTTCGAGAGTGTTCCAAAATAAATCACTATCTCCAAATAGAGACAACGATGAATCAATAGAGGACACGGTCTCAACATTGGGAAGAGATGTAGGAATACTTTTGCAAGCATCATTAAAGTGTTCTTCACAAGCCTCATCAAGAACGTCAATACAATGAACACTCTCATATGAATAAGGCTGTTTAGACAACTTTCCCATGTTGAAGACTACTTTATCGTCACCCACTCTCATGATAAGCTCACCGGCTTCAACATCGATGAGAGTGCGACCGGTCCTCAGGAATGGACGACCAACAATTAGTGGTACACGGGGGTCCATCTCGTAGTCGACGACAACAAAATCAGCAGGGAAGGTGAATTTGTCGACTCCTACAATGACGTCTTCGGCTATCCCCACTAGATAAGCAACCGTACGGTTTGCTAATTCCAAAGTCATTTTGGTGGGGACTAGCTCTGGGAGAGATAATTACTTCCAAACACTTAGAGGCATGAGATTAATACTGGCACCTAGATCGTCTAGGGCCATGCAATTCTCTACTCCCGGGAAATTGCAAGGAATTAAGAAACGACCCGTATCACCAAGCTTGGTTGGCAATTTCCTTAAGAGCACTGCAGAGCAATTCTCATTAAGTTGGGTGTTGGCAATATCGAGGAGCTTTTCCTTGTCGCTCAGAAGATCTTTAAACATTTTGCATATTTAGGCATGTGAGCGAGAGCCTCAGCGAAGGAGATATTGAAATTCAATTTTTTGAACATTTTAAGGAAGTTCGAAACCTGAATATCGTCCTTGCTTTTGAGCTTCTCTTTCCTCAACCTAGATGGATAAGGTATATTTGAAGAAGAGGAAGGCTTTAAAAGAATAGGATCACTCACATCCTTGGGTGGAGGAGGGGTAGAAGGAAGAGGTGGAGGAATCGGGGAAGTAGAAGGATGAGGAATAGGAGCAGGTGACTCGGTCTCCGTAGTCACAACCACCGGTGGAGGTATAGGAAGCTCGGGTTCCTTGGTACCTTTGCCACTTCGAGTGGTGATTACTTTCATCTCCCCTCTTGGATTCGCAACGGTGTTACTCAGAAGAGTACCCGAAGAAGAGGGTTGATTACCTTGGAAAAAACTAGCCATCATGTTCCTCAAGTCATTAGTTTGGCTATCCAACGTGTTTCTCATGTCAGCTCTCAAATCGTTTCCTTGCTTGACCAAGTCCGCTTTCAGGTTGAGCACTTCTTTCTGAAGATTTCCCACTATCACATCGTTAGTCCTCATATAAGTTTCCACTTCTTGGTGAAGAGCGGTGGGTTGGTTGGGAGGAGCATTGTATGCGGGTGGTTAATAAGCAGGTTGTTGGTAAACTTGGTTGTTACGTTGAGGTGGTTGTTGCTGCTTGTGAGGAGGTATGTATGGTTGTCGAGGTTGTTGTTGTTGTTGAGGAGGGCGATTAAGGTTTTGTTGTTGGTTTGGGTTGGTTGGGGGAAAACCAGGTGGGGAAAGATAATTGTTGGAGCGGTAGCTAAGCAAGTTACGGTCACCTTGAGGTCTAGCTTGATAAGCAGGTTGAGGATAGGTGCCATATGCCGCATTCACATTCTCAGCAGGGTAGTCTTGG
The DNA here is from genome assembly GCA_025667525.1 of Glebionis coronaria. Classification (NCBI taxonomy): domain Eukaryota; kingdom Viridiplantae; phylum Streptophyta; class Magnoliopsida; order Asterales; family Asteraceae; genus Glebionis; species Glebionis coronaria. Next base: position 362,750,490 of record CM046877.1, read on the forward strand.
GTGGCGGTACAAGTTGTTTAAGAGTGAGGACCACCGCATATCTCACAAGGTTGGCTGACAGCGTTCACTTGAGCGTTTTTGGCGTTGTTGCTGTTGTTGTTGCTGACGGTGTGGGTGACAAGCGATTCAAGAAGCGTAGTGATTTTGTCCAATCGCTTGTCGCTGTCACTTGTGCTAGCACTAGCGACATTGGTCCGAACACTCTTGGTTTGCACACGAGATTTATTCTCAATGATGTCCCAAGCAACATTGGAAGTCTTAGCCAATAGATTACCCCCCGAGGCACTGTTCAGTGAATCTTGGTCACTCATGCTTAAACCATTGTAAAAAGTATTAAGTTGATGTACTTTGGTAAAACCATGTTGTGGGCATTTTCTTAAAAGATCTTTGAAACGATCCCAAGATTCACTGAACGACTCATCGTACTTTTGTTCAAAATTTATGATTTCATTCCGCAAAGCGGTAGTACGAGAGGGTGGGAAAAAATAATTGATGAACTTAGTTTCCAAATCCGTCCACGAGAGAATACTCTGTGGTGGTTCCTTAGCAAGCCAATGCCGGGCTTGTCCCTCTAAAGAAAAGGGAAAAAGTTGTAACCTTATAACCTCTTGTGGAACACCATTGAACTTGACCGTGTTGGTAAGTTGCAAGAATCTCTTAATATGGTCATGCGGGTCATCAATGGTACGTCCCAAGAATGGTTGAGCGGAGACCATCTGGATAAAGCCTGATTTTAGCTCAAAGTTGTTGGCGGCAATTGGAGGTATGACAATTGGATCCGTGTTGCCATCGACATGAGCTTGCAGCAGTTCAATCATCGGGCGATTATCCGGAAGGGGCTCATTGTTGTTGTTATTGTTCATGTTGTTGAAAGGTGGGTTGTTGTTGTTATTATTGTTTTGAGGTGGTACACCGGCCATGTCTAAGTGATCGAGAGGCTCGGGCTCTTGATATGACGTGGAACGAGTGCACATACACCTGCAAAAGAACGAACAAAAAACAAAGCAAAAATATTTTGGTTTTTATTGTTTTTTTTAATTTTTTTGTATTTTTGAAAATTTTATATTTTTTAGGATTTTTTTTGAAATTTTTTGTGAAAAAGTAACGTTCACGGGGAACGGATCCCAAAATCCAAGTTCTCACAAAAAACTTTTGATCTTAACGAGAAGAGCCGGCAGCGGCGCCATTTGATACATAGCTTTTCTATGATGAAAAGTTCGATTCTCGGAATCCTCTCGAATTGATCTCGGTTTAAAGTGGAATGATTTGTTCTTGGTGACAAAAAGAGTTTTGGTTTTCTAATCTACTAAACAAGGAAATAAGTAAGGTAAAGAAAGATTTAAGCTTAAAATGGTTAAAAATAAACAAGACTAGAATTGAAAATTTAAGCAACTAAAAACTGTCCTTACTGAAAAATACCCTATTCGGAAAAAAGTGCCTATTCGGAATAAATTCTCTATGCGGAATAAATGCTCTATTCGGAAAATACATTCTATTCGGAAAAACATAAACCTATGCGGAAAAATGACTCTATTCGGAAAACATGTCCTATTCGGAAAAACAGGTCCCTATTCGGAAAAACTGGTTTATGCGGAAAATAAGTGCTATTCGGAAAGCTGGTTCAATTCGGAAAAGTTGTTCTATACGGAATAAATGAAGTATTCCGAATAAGGGATGAAACTAACAAGCTATGCGGAATAAATGAAGTATTCCGAATAAGGGATGAAACCAACTAGCTATGCGGAATATTAGAACATTCCGAGTAAGGGAAAAACCAAGAGATTATTCGGAATAAGTAAAATATTCCGAATAGGGGACGAGTCCAACAGCCTATTCGGAATAATTCAGGTGAAGAAGAACAGTAACAGTAGCGCAAGAACAGGAGATACGAATTTAAATCCAAATCAACTCAAATACTCAAAAAGGTTTTACCAAACTAATCAATAATCCTTTAAATACCATAAGTAACAAATCCCACCAATAAAAACACTAAATCAACAACTTTTAAAAGATCAAAATCAATCACACAAGAACTTAAGAACTTGCAATAAAAATGGAGATGAACAAGATGAATGAAAAGATGGAATTGAAAGATTAATGTAAAGGTAAACAAGAGTAATGATTGAAACTTACAAGATTGAAGGAAAAATTAAAAATCACCAAACACCCTAATGGTGTTGGTGATGAAACGAACCTAAGAAACTGGGAAAGAAGAAAACAAAAAAACTAACTCCCTAAAATGTGAAGGAAGAAACTATATATAGTCCTAGTGGTTGGTTGGTGAGTAGGTTTTCTCCCTTTCTTCTTGTCTTCTCGTCTTTTCAGAAAAGTTGACGTTTTTGATTCTGATCCGGGATTTGTCGACGATTAAATTCAACTCGTCTTTTAATTTCTTCGTTTAATAGACTTGAGTTTCTTCGACATATGTAAATCTTCCATCTTTGGTCCTTTTCTTCGATGAATCTTCAAATAGGCCAATTGACTTCAAATCTTTTGCATCTCTTGGACAATAGACTTCGTCTTTAGTCTTTTTCCTTGATAAAACCCGTGCAATCCCATGTTTTCTTTAATATTCATCCGGTTAGCTCTGAAAACACAATAAACACAAAAACCACGCATAATTCCAAACAAATGATATTAAATACGTGTTTTGGTCTTGTTTTAACCAGAATTAAGTGGTAAAAGGATGGGTGTTTACACACCTATCACTCTTCCTTAGGCCGCAAGAACAGGGAGCCCAGCATGGACTCTCTCGAGTATAAAAGGAACCCCTCCGGTTCCACAAAGGTACGATATACACAATACCCCAGACATTAATATACTCAAACCGATTACTTACTCTCACGCTGGAGTCTAATCGTGGGTAACAAACCCACGGTAAGCCTAACGGTGTCTGTTTAGTGCGTAGGGTCCTAAAGCAATTTTCACTTGGTGCGAGAGCCAGAGTCCACAAGACCCCAAATTAAGCCTAATTTGGGTTAAGCTCGGTCTACCCCAACTTTTGCATCAACATTTACCATTGTTGATGCTCTTAGTAGGAATCACTATTAGCATGAATTTGATAGTGTAGCAAAATCATAATGGATATGAGTATTTCATTGACATTATGTAGATTATAATTGAATGTATCAACTCTTCCATTACAATGAATGTGAGTACTACAAATGTTTTATAAAATCATTAAAAGTAAAATTATGAAAAATTCAAAATTAACAAAATATATTATTAAAAAACACCCCATTTACAAGCTTTATCATCATCATCATCTTTGACATTCATAACTAACTTGAAAAGCAAAAAAGAGCTAGAAAAAAACAATCCACACACAAACCAAAAACAAAATTAGAAATATTGAAAACTTGCAAATCTTATGTTTCTATCTACTTCACTTTTACTCCTTGGGAAGAGTTCTACAACTCAAAGGAAACAAAGTCACACTGAAATATTTTAATTATAAAACCTATCCTCAATAAATACCAAGTATAATACAAGAAAATATCATATGAAGACCTTGAGAAAGATGAAAAAAAAAGAAGAGGGAAGTTTTTTTGAAGAACAAATAATTTAAGGTGGCCCAAAAAAGAATTAATTAGTAAAGGTGGCTCTTTCCCCTCCTATGAATCAACGGGATCAAATGATAGTTTCATTCTTCAATATAGTAACCAAACAATTGAAATGACAATGATTGTGATTGACTGATTCCGATAGTGGTATACCAGACACACCTTGATAGTTGTAATTTCACACTCGTTTAGGAAAACAAAGCGTAAATATGGTAAGTACGACGATTTAGGAAAATCGTGCACTAATGACCCAAGGTGAGTTCGTTCTCAAGGAGGCTTGGTGTGTGTGTTAAGACTTGATCAACTTTGAGATTAATATTAAGAAAGAAAATGAGAAAGGAAATGATGACGATTACGAATAAAATTAAACTACGACGAAAGGCGTAAACGTAAAACCGTAAAACGTGACGAAATTTAAAAATTACCCTAAAAATTCCTAGAAAATAACAATAAATCTCCAAAAATGCAAATAGAGTTTACTAAAAATCAAAACTTACTCAAAGCCTTTATTTAATTAAATAATAATTTTTTAATGCTAATTAAGGCCCTAAAAATCAATTTAATTAATAAAAAGCCAAAAATAAGATTTTTCAATTTGTAAATCTCTAAAATAACTTAATTAAACTAAAAAGTATTTTTGAAAAATTTAAAACTAATTAAAACTATTTAAAAATGATTAAAAACTAAAATCAAATATTAAAATAATATTAAAAATTCAAAATTTATAAAAAATTCTAAAAACTTGCAAACTAATTTATTTTAACTTAATAAAACCAGAAATGAAAGTGAAATGACCAAAATACCCCTAATGGGCCTCCAAATAGGCCAAAAGTGAAAACAGTCCCCTAAATGGGCTTTTTAGGCCCAATAAGAAAAATGTTAACCAAATAAGCCTAAAATTTCAAGATAAGCTTAAAATCAAGTTTTAAACAAAAAACTCTAAAGGCACAAAAGCTAAATCAGTGCTTATCACAACTTAATAGAATTCAGCTTATTCTTAATGGGCTTTTTGGCCCATTAAGCCATAAGTTAATGCCATAAGCTGAAACTTGACACACATCCTTCTTATGAGATTATAAAGCTGTTTGTAAAAAGAATTTTTGAAAAAGCTCAAGAAATAAGCCTGAAATAAGCCAAAGCCCTCCACAAAAAATGACAAAATAGTCGTTTTTGAGTTTTAGACCACTTCAAGAGCTGATTCAAGTTGCAAAAGGTTTTAAATCACTTAAATAAGCTTAATAATAAAAAAGATTTCAAATAAGCACACTCAATAAGCTGGAATAAGCAATAAGATATTTTGGAAAAAGACAAAGTAGTCGTTTTCTAATCAAAAGCTAAAACCAAAAGTTGAAATTCTCAAAACTGACTTATAAGATGAAAATAATAAGTTCTATCACAAAAAAAAGTTGTTGCATAATAGAATAAGCTATAATAGCTTATAGATAAGTTGTTGACCAAATAACACTAGCAGTGGCTAGCAGCAGTGGGAAAGGGTTCCCACTGCTTGACTTTCTTGACTTGTTGTTTTAGAGAGATTCAGTTGGTTTCTTTGGACAAAAAGGGCACCCCTACAACCAGTGAGTTGTAGGGGTTCACAATCAAGCAAAAAACACAAATGCACTTAGCCAATTAATATAGTTTAATCAAACAACATACAAACATGATACAAACATCATAGTAAGCAGATCTGGTGATTAAAAAGCAGTTTGAGCAGAAATAAGCCAACCAAAGTTTACCAAATGCATACACCAGCTTAAATCAACTCAAGTAAACATAAACAAACTTGTTTCATGCAATGGCTTAAATATTTGTGCTAGTTTTGAGCATATGTTAGTTACTAATGAACAATGAATAGGCAAGAACTAGTTTTGTTGAACTACTTGACCACAAATCCAATTTCAAAGCCACAAATCTACTTCACAGGTTGCACAAACTTTGATTTAGCACTTGTTAACCCTAGTTAATCATTCAATCTAGGTGTTCACAAATTCTCAGTTCAAAATGACCTAAAAGAAGCTAGTTATGCCAAGTATTCAGATTTGATGTTAACAAGCACACGAATAGCAAATTTTTACTCTAATATACCCTATTATCAGATACAAACTCAAATAAAACCTTAACACTTACTCAAACCAACATACAAATCACAAAACAGTAGTCCCAAACACCCTTTAACTTTTTAAATCAAGATTTAACAAAGCAAATGTGTTTTTCAAGTTTAACCAAACTCAAACAAGCATCATAACAACAATTGAATAAACTAAGAACCAATTTACATGCATAAGAACACACATACACTAGTAGATACCTAAAATCACTTAGAACCACTTTTTTGATAGTTTCAACAAGGGAAGAAGGCAAACCTCATGAATGTACATCCACACTCACGAATTTTATAGCTTATGTGGTAGCTTAACAACCACAAGCTTCTAATAAGCTGCTAAGATCAACAGGGTTAGTAACAAACATATTAATAAAAAAAGGAAAATGAAATAGAATCCTTCCAAAAATTGTACCCCACTCCTTGAATATTCCCAAACCTAGATCTCACAACACCTTGATAAGTATCTTATCAGGGTGCTATGATCAATCCAAGGCCTAAAAAATTCCAAGTGTTTGTACAAGAAAATGGAAAAATTCAGATTTTGGAAAACTTTGAACAAAACTTGCATAAACTTTAAAACCAAACTTTGGAACTTAAAATCAACAAACTTCAAACATCAAACAATAATAACAAAGATGGCACTTGGATTTCGTCACAAGATTCAAACACTTTTTCATTCACTTGAAAAAGGGATTTACAGAACTTTGACCAAAGGAAAAACCAAGAGCAGGTTCAATGTATGAAACCTAAGACCTTTATATAGGCTCACAATAGTTCTAGAAAGTTGAAAATAAACTAAAACCCTAAGTGATAAACTTCCAGAATTGCCCTTGAAATTTTGAATACTTGTTGACTGAATTGGACTTTGGAGCTGATACATGTGACAATTCTTTGTTGTGTTGTGATCCTAGTCGTCCAAGTATGCTTAGAAATGAAGCAGGGGTTGTGGCACGTTGATTTGCTGACAATTCTTATCATCTTCTGAAAAGTGTAGCAGGGGAGTATTCATGTGACCATTTGGGTGAGATGGCAAGGTGTTTATGAGTTGGGTTATGTTTGTCACATGTTAAATCAAGGATCTGGAAGAGATTAGCCTTTAATTTCAAGTGATTAGCAAATGCCCAAATCGTGTTCATGTTTAAATAGTAGTGGTTTGATCTTGTTTTGTGTTTAAATTATGTGTTAACCGCCACTTTAAATAACTAATTAAAATTAGTTATAAACAGGTTTAGTAGATAAGTGAGGTGGCAACATAGTGGGTTTTGATTGGCTGAAAAGAGTGAGTGCGGCACGTGTCACAAGGGTATTGGTCTAGTTATATTTGGTTGTCTCACAGGTTTAGTCCCTTGTCTTCTTTCCTTGTTTCACTTCAAGTTTAACAGCCCTAAAACGTATTTCCTTTGCATTTGAAGTTTTGTTTTTCATATATTGGCCACAAAAACTTTCCAAAGGGTTTTTAAAGGACTTGTTTTGTAATTCATGATATTTGAAGGGCTGTTTTTGACATGTCTTCATTCTTCAAGGTCTTCACTTGTATTCTTGTCTTCATGGAGGACTAAAAGTGACAAGTCTTCAAATTTGAGAGACCATTCTTGCCAATTCTTCAAAGTTGAGGGTCCTTTTTGTAATTTTGACAACTTTAGGGACGAAACTTGTAATTATGAATATACAAGGGTTTAAAGTGTCAATTCTTCAATGATGAAGGACCCTTCTTGTACAATCTTCAATTCTTCAAGGACTTTTCTTGGAAAATCAACTATAGGGCCCGGTTCTTTGTGCGGCTTCGTTTCCCGTGTTCGTTTTTAATTGTTTCTTGTGATATTTTGTCATTTTCCCAATATTCGTACCTAAAATACACATTGAACAAACACAAGCATATTTATAGCACTTATTATGATATTTTAACCGTTTTAAGCCTGTTTTGGACGATGAGACTATGTATAAAAACAGTCTCATCACTCCCCGATACTAAACCATTGCCGTGCCCTCACGCAATGCTAGAATGAAGTATCGTAGCACCTCCAAAATTCATTTTTATGGACTTTTATTGAATCATAAACTTACTACACTACTACTACTTGCTACTACTTGCGTTTTAGACATAATGTATGATTTTCATCGCAAAATAGGACGTTTAGGTTTATAGAACAAGAACACGTGAATGCTTCGTTAGAAATAATTTCATCGTCCTCAATTTTCACCCAATTCCATGCCAAGCATGTAACGAGATCATTGTCATTATAAGTTAGTAATTTTAAAACACTACTCATATGCCCTAATCACGTACTTAGACTCCCTTAATCCTAAGTGGTATCTCTTATATTTTATATTTGTCTTGGATGATCATGAAGATAAATTTTTGACTTATGCGATGATAGAGATATAGGTCCAAAAATAGAGTCATAACGGTGTAACCAATACCATCGAATTAATAACCTCCCTTAATAGACAACGATGTCAAAAAAATTAAGTCAACAAGAAGGATCGATAAACACGGTTTTATGACGGTTTTGAACATGAGACTTATTACCAAGACTTTTATACGCCCCCTAACGGATGGGCCTTATTACCATAGGTTTACCTCCATCTTTTATTCAACTCCACCATGGAGCTTTTATTATGACTTCGGTCTTGCCTTGCCTTTTATTTAACCTCACCATGAGGTGTTTATTATGGCCAAAGACGTATATCCTCACGCTAAAGAGAATTTTGGATCTTTAAAGCTTCAAAGATTAAGGTTTAATCACTTTCAGTTTTGCATAGATTTTTCGACCTTGTGAGCTTCGAATTTTTGCTTGATTTAGGTGAGCACTTGAAATCTTATTATTGGGTGAAGCTTTCGATTATTCGGGGTGCCAATACTTCAAAACCGTGACGCTGGGGAAACCTTAATGTTTTCCCAATTTAATTACATGGAAGCTACTAGAAAAGACTAGAAACCAACAATCAAGACTAAATCGCTAAGCCAATACTTATTAGCAAAATATATATATACAAGCGAAGGGAGAATAAGCAAACAACTAGAACACATGAGTTTTTGAAAGAATACGAGTACTCTACGTTTAGCGTAGTAACTTATAATTAACTCTATCATTTCTCGTCCTCATTTAAGAGACTTAGCCTAATATAAAGTTAAGGAATCAAAGCTAAGTGCTCAACATGCATGGTCGGGTAAAAAATTACTCTTATTCTCGCCGTCGGAAAACCTACATTTGTGTCTTCAAACACTTATGAAACATGAGAAAAAAATTAAAAATTTGGCCATTTTTAGCCTTATTTTGCAACAAAACGATAAACAAAAAGATAAACTTTGGAAAGCGTGAAGGTTTGGCAAGGCAAGTATCTATTCACACCCCCATACTAAAGTTAAACATTGTCCTCAATGTTTCGAGTCTAAAGGTAGAATACCCCCATACTAGAGACGTAGTCGAATGCTTAATCTAGCATGGAAAGGGTGGAACCATTAAATCAATAGCCGTTTATGAAGTATGCTAAAAACCTAAGGTTAGAACAATCAAGGATATATCATATGGATATCGAGAAATTCTTTAAAGCAAATGATCGAGTGCTCACGTAAAACGAACACGAGAGGCTCCAATCGTGAAGATAATGATCATCTAAAAACCACATATCACAAACAACCACGGAACAAAGGTTGGAAGGGCACAAATCCCCTCACGTAAGCTACTTTAGAAAGCAATAATATGTACATGGATAAGCATGTGACTCCCCTACAAGGCACCTCGTTTTTTATTACCGAGTCATGAGCTCGACTCGATCCCCTCAATACTAATTATCATTGGGGAAGGTGACTTGGTCGAGGTCGTTTAAAGAAGGAACTTCGCCACCAAAGTAGTGCTTCAACCTATGGCCATTCACCTTAAATTTAGGACCATCATTTTGAGCTAGCTCGATGGTCCCATAAGGAAATACTTGGGTAATGGTGAATGGAACCGACCAACGAGATTTCAACTTGTCGGAAAATATTTTCAATCTTGAGTTAAAAAGCAACACTTGATCCCCAATGCTAAGAACCCGATTTTTAATTTTAGAATCGTGAAACTTTTTGGTTTTCTCTTTGTATATCAATGAATTTTCATAAGTAATGTCCATTAATTCATCCAATTCATTCAATTGCATTTTCTGGTGTTTTCCCGCGGTCTCTGTGACACCCCGGGTAGGGTCAAAATATGCGGAATTATCAACGAAGATGTCACAAGGGTGGATCGATAGCACATAGTTCGTAGAACATAAGATAAGAAGTTATTCAAATCGGATTACATGTTTATTAAACAAATTTATAAAAATTGTCTTCAACATGATACAAGTAGATTGTTTATGTTTCCCCAAATAGAACCCTTGACGAGTCCTACAATGCAGATTACAATGATGCTTGAGTCCATGCACATATCACGTACTAACTTCATTTCCCTGAGAAAAACATGCTTAGAGGGTCAACATAAAGTTGGTGAATTTATAGGTTTAACGATAATTAGTTTGGACATAAATTAATCATAGAAGTAACAATGCACAAAGCATTTTTACTAAAAAGTAGATTACTAATAAGTGTGTAAACACTTATCCTTTTGCCACTAAAATCAAGAAAAAACAAGACCTAATCATGTGTTTAATATCGTAAAAGTCGGAATTACGCGTGGTTTTATGTTTTTGTGTGAAATAGGTATAAAAGATCAAAAGGAAAGAAAACACGAGATTTCACGGTCAATTGTTGAAGAGAAGTCCAAGAAAGAGACAAAGACAAAGTCAAGGAACCAAAAGTGTGCCAAAGATCACGAAAAACGACAAATTCGACACTGGTTTTGAAGAAAAGCACAAGGAAGCAAATGTCAAGCTCGTTTTTAGCGGATTTAATCTTTATGAAGATATTTGAGCTTTGTGGGTCCCACTTTTGATTAATGGGCCCAAAAGCCCATTTAAGGAACATAAGATATCTACTGATGGTAAATGAACCCATTCAAAAGCCCAAATCAAGGCCCATAACCATGGACGGAGAGTTTAATAAATTGAGACAAAGCCCAATTAACGAATAGAAAGTTTATTTGGGTCGAAAGCCCAAAATACAAAAATAATAAACGGTGGAGTAAAATAGGGCCCATTAGGGTAAAATTGCTATAAACGGTTGAAGTTATATTTTAAAATCTTTATACACTCTTTTGGTCAAACGTAGCCTTCATCCATTCTCACACCAACCGTTTACTCACACACACTTATTTACCTTTTTGATATAGCCTATGATCTTTCACCCTCACCTTTCTCCCACCTTCTACCCTAAATAACCAAACCAGACACCCCTTTTTTACTATTTACCAAAACCCTAATCACTAAATTACATCAAAGAAATTGGGGGTTTTGCTAGAGGCGCGTGATTCACACGATGGGGAATTAAATCCCCATCTTAATAGGAGGAGCACGATGACCATTCAAACTACGTGGCCTTTTTCCCCTCTTCTGATTGGTTGTAAAATCACCATCACCATCCCTCTAATTAAATCAAGACACATCAGATACCAACAAACACAACTAGCACACCACCCTTTGAGGCTGGCGATCCGATGGATAGGGTAATGGTTTTCAGTCGTTGATCAAGAAAATGAGAGAGAAAAGATGAAATCAAGGGCTGCGATTTATTAACAGCATCAACAAAGCTTCACCAGCAAGTTTTTAGGGTTTCCCTATAAAAACCCATCCATAATCTGTAATGGTGTGCCATTTTATTTTAATTTTTTATGCAAAATTGGTTTTTAGGTTAAATGTAATTTTCTTTTTCCAGTTAATGTAATCTCTTTATTATTAATAAAATTTATTTTTAGTTTAATCTTGTGCCTCATTTGTGTTGGGTACACTAGATGTGGATCTTGCAGCCTGTGAGGAACGGTGAACGACTTCTGTAATCACAAGTCTATTCACAAAGAGACTCTATACACAGTATAAGTGCGGAATACAAATACTATGAAGAAGAACAGAATAACTATAACGACTTGATCCTTTTCTAAGGATTTCTAATATTAATAAGAACTAGAATTATATTTGATGAAGGTGTGTATAACCCTTCTGCCTAAGGTTCCTTTTATACTACAAGGAAACCCTAATACATCATTAACCAAAACGTGTAAAACTGATATGCATATCCTTTCCTAACATATCTCATGCATATCCTAACAGAATAATAACTAAATAATAAAGTTTGACTTTCTATAAGACCAGGAGCACGACTTGCTCCTACTACTACTATGACCAGGAGGAACTACATACCTCCTAGTCTACCTATTACAAAGAACTATTCCAATGGTCCTAACAATCCTCTCCTAAACTTGAATTTGACCTGTTGAGTTCAAGTTTCCTGGTAAATCGTGCAACAAAGCTTGAGGACTGGAACAACAAAAGAAACAGTAGCATCAGCAATATAAGGAACATAAGAACCGCTGTAACAATGAACACCAGAAGCTTCTTCAAAGTTTAAAACAAATCTGCATCGTGTAGAATCTTCACAGCAACATGAGCAGATTTTATGAGCCTTTACCAAGTAGCTGCTCGCTCTTGGGCTAGCCAGTCTTTATGGTGGAATAAGCATCACCTTGAGAGACCAGAACCCAGCCCAACTCTTAGAACGTGAATCAATGGTGAGTGGGGGTACCCTGATGATTTTAGGTAAACCATCACAGCCATCAACGGATTTGATATGTCTTTACCAGAATCCGCACCCTTCTGGACTCGCCAACTCTTAGCAATGAAGCATCGGTGAGTTGAAAACCCTATAGCTTTGAGCAAGCTATTATAGCTATCAACAGATTTGATAAAATCTTTACCAAGAGCCGTACCCCCTTGGATTAGCCACTTTTCAGTCTAGGACCATGGCAAGTGAAAACCATCCAGTTTTGGGTAACCTGGCAACCATCAACGGATTTGAGAATCACACCAGAGCCGTACCCTCATGGCGAATCAACTCTTTCTTGTCTGTGAGACATGGTGAGTTGAGCACCATTTGTTGTGTGGACCATGTCCAACACCAGATGAAACTCCAAACCAGCACAAGTGTGAATCAGTCAATAGGAACCCAATGTTTTGAAAAAGTATAAGCAGATATTATATTATTCACAAGTGTAAAATCCATTATTTGTTTAAAGTATAAGTATATATTATATAAAAAGTATGTTTTTTTTAACTATCTAGAATGTAAGTCACCAATCACTATACATATTGGTGAAAGGTTGCAGTATAAACAGATGAACATAAAACACAAAACATAAAAACTTACAAACAAACCCATCACATACCAGACGCAACCACCTTCTCAGCTTGCAACCGAGCTTGTATCCCTTCCACCAGAGTAGTAGCCATGGAGGTCTCATTCCCTGAAGGGGCATTGGAGATCTGCAAGTGACCCGCGAGCATGGCCTCCATAGTAGCAATAGTTAACGGATAGTCCATATCCGTAAGCATGAATACCATAGCACCAGACTCCAAATCCAAGACATGCACGCCACAGCCAGCATATAACTTCCATCTCTTGATTACCCAGCGTGGCTGGTCCTTCCAGACACCAGAATGTGGAGCATGTGGAGGAGAATCTAGCATCATTTTCAAATCAGCCCACATTGTCAGACCAGGCCAGGTGGACACTTCACTAGGATGAGTAGGCATACCAGCATCCACAAACCCATACAACGACATCAGATCCCTACGATCCGCCCAAGTCAAAACACCTTGCAAACCCGAAGCATACCGAACATAACCATCACTGATGGAAATCCTATGGGTGAAAGTACCAGGAATAGTCGTGGATGGCTTAACCGTCCAAGCAGTAATAAACCCCGTACCCATTGGCAATTCTGAGTCACTGTCGGAAGCTGCATCAATAAGATTCTCTGGAGCACGCTTCTCATAAGGAACAGACTTTCCACGTCTAGCCATCTTCTTACGAATGGAACGACGAGGAGTTGGAGCACCAGACGAGGTTTCAACCTTTACCTTCACAACAGGAATAGGATCAACAGAAGTAGAATCAACACCTTTTCCAACCATAGGATCAACGGTAGCTGCACTAGGAGAAAGAGTAGGTTGAGAGTCAGTCACTGGTGGTGAGGGTTTTGCCATAGCAGGAGTAGCAGTGGTGGTGGTAGTGGTAGCAAAGGTGGTGGTGGTAGTAGGACCCGAAGATGAAACAGGATGAGCAACCGAAGGTGTAGGTCTGGTACCAGTAGTAGAAACATCAACAACAGATGGGATACCAGTAGAACCAAGAGGCACATCAGATGAAGAACTAGGAGCAACAGCAGGTTGAGAAGTAGGAACCACTCGTGGAGGAGGATGATAGATGAAACGCTCCGGAACCGGTGTAGTCTGACGCCTGATCATTCTTTCGTACAGATCCTTAAGCTCGTCAAAAGACAACGCCCTAACTCGTTCCCATGTCCAACCAACAGTAAAGTGAGCACCCGACTGATATTTGACATACCTCTGCATTAACTTTCTCTCCTCGGTTCTTGTCAAAGGCCTGTTCCGACGCTTCTTATGCAGTTGAGCAACAAGCGATAATTGTTGCTTACGCATTAACGCCATAGCTCGTGGAATACAATTCTGCTCATTCACATCAGCTCCCAAGAGATCAGTAAACTACGAATAATCAGATGTAAGAATAGTGAGCACCCGCATCCAATCGTTATCATCCCAATGCATAGCATCATGCTGCAACTTTTCACGTCTTTGTTTCTGAAGAGCTTCTTCCTCAGCCCTAGCAGCTTGGTCAATCTCCGCTTGCATTCTTTGTGCAGCCTCATCACCCAACCTGTCCTCCTCAAGTTGTCTGCGAGTACGCTTGCGAGGGGGTAAGGGAGCATCAGTCATAGGGGCTTTCCCCTTTGGATCATGAGACAGTCCAACAGTTGGACCAGCAGTAGTACCAACAATATCTTCCTTTGGTCTAGTGGTAGCAGCAGTAGGAGGGATGCTTGATGAAATAGGAGGAATCGGCAGATTAGCATATGGCTTATCAGCAAAAGCAGCCTTCGCTAGCAAATTCAAGCCATCCTCCACAAGATCCTCAACCTCCTCATCATAATCAGACTGTACCACATGCTTCTTCCTCCTCCTCTGTTGTGTTTCCAAAGCTTTAATCCGGTCAGCCATTGGAAGAACAAATTCCTTGGTAAGCTTACGATGTTGATTCAAATCCGCCTCCAAAGAAAGAATCCTTTCATGATACCTGTGCATGAGATCAAGCAAAGAAGTCAGTGTAGTAGGCTCCTCCGCTTTCCCACCAAGAGGACTTGGGTCTAAGAAGGCTTCATTGGAACCAGAAGCAATAAAGGGGTCATCATCATGAGCACGAGAACCAGAGGGCTTATTAGTAGAGTGAGGGACTGGACTAGGAGGGGGAGTATCCACAAATGGAGACGAATGTGGCATAGAAGAGGGGACAGCCTTGGAAGTGGATGGCATTTCAACCATCACTTCCTCAACTGGCTCTTCCACAACCACATTAGGTGCACCACCAGCAGGATGCTCCTCCTCCATAGGCTCATCTCCTAATGGAAGTTCCTCCTCGGCTTCGACAGCCGGAGGAACAACAACAGGAGGACCTTGGGCAAGGCCCATCATTGCATCAGTAAGGGGCATCCAATCCCCTTTAAACCCAAAAGCCATATTGTAGTAAACTTTAGCAGTAAGCTTGGGGGTCTCATACTCCTCCCTATCACGAGGTAAACACACAAGTATCTGCTACAAAAACCTAGGATACATTAAAAATTTCTTCCTAGATCCAGTACTAGTCAAATTGATAACCATCCCATCAAACAAATAGCGAGAAAAATTAAACACCCTACCCTGTGCTATGCAGATCAAACCAGTAGCCAAATGAATGGGAAAGGCATCCCAACTCCCATACTTGGGGCTTAAATAGTGAATCAAAAAGTGCACTAGAAGCTTCCACTGGTGGAAAACCTATTCTTTTGGAAGTTAAACTTCCCCCATGGTTATACCCAATAGCATCCATCCCCTCCAAAACCTCAGCATTGGGGATGGAAACAACACCACCTTCATCTTGAAGATGAAGGAACTCCTAATAGAAGCTTCAGTAACCACATAAGGACGTCCATCTATGGTAGCATGGAGTTCACGTGGGCGACCCAAAACGGCCACAAGTGCAGCAGTATCCCAAAACTAGCGAATCACACTATCATAAACAATTGGGCAAACAGTAAAAGCATACCTGAGGTTAGAAGCCTCAATAAACTCTAGAATGTTTGTGAATTCGTCACGTTTAGGACCATCTCCCAGATACGCTACCTTATTGTGAGCAAGTTGGTAGACCAAAGCAGCCATTGATGTTGATTGGAAGTGATGGAGGGTGATTGATTAGAGATTGAGAGAGTAGGAGCGTGTGTGTGTGTGTTTTGATTGTGATGAATGAGTCAAGGGGGGTAATTGACCATAAATAATGGTCTTGTAACTGTTCATTGACCCCTAACAATGTGGGTTGCCCTTTCAAATTAGGCAGTTAGTGCAAAGTAACCACTTGCCCCTTATTACATTATTTGCAAATCCTAGTTTACTAAAGTTAAATAGTATGATATATACCAGAATTAGCTTGCGTTGACTAAAAGTCAAAACGCATAAGGGTCAACACTAGAAGCACAATGTGGTCAACAGAAGTCAACAAAGTGAATAGTGACCCAAACCAAGACTAGAAGCTAACCATTACTTGATAAGGAAGGATTTTTATCCACTAGAAGCCAACCATTAATGACTAGAAGCCAACCAGTAATGAAGACTACCACCAAAAGTGAGCAAAATCCTCTACTAGAAGTAACACACACCGCAAAAACCCATACAATCTGTTGTTAAAAACTACCAATATGTTAATCTGTGCAAGTAAATATGTACACTAAGCCTCCCCTCAATCCTAGGTCTCAAGGATTGACCATTCCAATGTGAACCACCAAGTGGTTGAATCGAGGACCATTAAAGGCTTTAGTCAACAGATCAGCAACATTATCATCCGTATGAACCTTAAGAACCTGTATCAACTTCTTCTCATTGGCATCCTAGATAAAGTGGTGCCGAATTTCAATATGTTTTGTACGTTGATGAAAAACAGGATTCTTCACAATGCAGATAGTGCTTTGGTTATCAATGAAAATTTTGGTGTTCATAAAGTTGAACCCATAATCCAGCATCTGATTTTGAATCCACAAAACTTGTCCACAACAACTAGCAACAGCTATGTATTCAGCTTCTGTTGAAGAAGTAGCTACTATCGTCTGTTTCTTGCATTGCCATGAGATAAGTCTTCGACCCAAAAACTGACAACCACCAGTAGTAGATTTTCTGTCATTATTAGCACCTGCATAGTCACTATCACTATATGCTTCAAGAACAAAAGGTGATTCTCTAGGATACCACAAGCCTTGCTTGGGTTGAGCCTTGATGTACTTGAAAATCTTCTTGACTGCATTCAAGTTAGAAACCGTTGGAGCCACCTGATGTCTAGAACAAGCACTTACTGCAAACATAATATCCGGACGTGATGCAGTCAAATACATGAGTGAGCCAATCATGGACCTGTACATGTGAACATTTACCGGAGGATCTGGCTCATTCTTGAGTTTGACTTTAGCAACTTCATAAGGTGTTGCTGCTGGTCTAAGAGGATCCATATCAAACTTCTGAAGGATCTCATGAACATACTTATCTTGACTTATGAATATTCCATCTGACTGTTGCTTGACTTGAAGACCAAGGAAAAATGTAAGCTCTCCCATAGCACTCATCTGAAATTCGCCCTTCATCAGTTGTTCAAACTCATCACACCATTCCTTTTTAGTAGAACCAAAGATAATATCATCCACATAAACCTAAACAAGGATAATGTCCTTGGTATTCCTCTTAAGAAATAGTGTTTTGTCAATTGTGCCTCTTCTATAGCCATGTTTCAACAAGAAAGTGGAAAGACGCTCATACCAAGCTCTAGGAGCCTGATGAAGTCCATAAAGAGATTTGACCACCTTGAAAACTTTCTTGGGATGAAGTGGTTCTACAAAGCCCTTAGGTTGAGTGACATAAACTTCCTCATCAATATTGCCATAGAGAAATGCACTCTTGACATCCATCTGAAAAACTGTAAAGCCCACATAAGAAGCAAAAGCCAAAAACAGACGAATGGCCTCAATCCTAGCAACAGGAGCAAAAACTTCAGTATAGTCAATGCCTTCAAGTTGTGTATGACCCTGTGCAACCAACCTCGCCTTATTTCTCACCACAATACCCCTTGCATACTTTCTTGTTTTTGAGAATCCATTTGGTACCAATTGCTGTCTTTCCATCCGGCAAGTCAACTAGGATCCAAACATTCTGAAACAAGAATTGCTGCATCTCCTCCTGCATAGCCTCCACCCAACTCTGATCCTCAAGAGCATGAGAGACTGATCTAGGTTCCACTTGTGAAAGAAAACAAGTAAACAAACAATGTCGAAAGTCCGTATGATTATTACGCTTTTGATCCTCAATATAGCTCACAAGAGCATGATGATCAGACGTGGCCTTCTTATGCATTCTGCGAGTCATGACAGTAGAACCAGGATCTCTAATGATTTGAGTAGTAGGATGGTCTTTATGTGACTGCAACACTGGATTGGAAGCTACCTCCACTTCTGGTGCCAAGTTATTAAGATCCCTAACAAAGTCATCATCATATGAAGCAGAGTCGAAAATGCCATCTATTGGTTTCTTATGAATATCATCCAGCTTGGTAGAAGACTTATTTTGATAGTTCCCCAGGTCAGATGGACTTGAGAATCTAGTATGGGAAGTGGAATCACTAGCCGGACTACCAATAGATGTTGAACTAGCACTAGGAGTAACAATTGGAGTACTAGGAGCAACTTTGTCAACAGAAGTATTCAAGGGAAACTCAAAGCCACCTTGAGCAGCTGCTGTAGTAGCTTCTAGTTGTTGCTTGAGTAATGTGTCAAGAGCTCCTTGTGAGTCCAATACATCTGATGGAGTTGCATCACTAGGAGTAGTAGGAGAGACTGTGGTGGAATAGGATGGAACAACAAAAATATCATCCTCGTCATCTGAGTCTGAAAGACTAGAATGAGCACCTGTACTAGAAGTTGCAAACACTTGTGAACCTGCCTTCACCTCCTCCAAAATAGACCTTTCCGCCTTGAAATGGTACAAAGTTAGATAAAAGACTTTTATTTCCTGTCATGCTCCTAGAGCATCCACTATCAACAATTCCTAGAGTAGGATCTTGGTATGGAGTAACCTACAACAACAAGAAAAGAGATATACAAAAGTTAGTGTCTTAAGGGGACCCAAGCCTTTTCAGGTTTGTGCCTGCCTTTTGGATCTTTAGTAGATAGCCAAGAAGATTGATGAGATCCACCGTTGTTCTTTGGTTGCCTATTCATCATATGGGTGTTATTGTTTGACCAAGAACAACCTGCTGAGGGCTTAACAGCAGTTCCCAGATTTCCCAACCCAAAATACATGTGGTCAAAATTATATGCATAATTTGGATTAAAATTCTGAAAATAGTTACTGGTTGGTCTATTTGATATTAATCCAGTGTTTCTCCAATGATCAGAAGCTAATGGAGAGGTCCTTCTAGAAGAGGAAAAAGATTGAGCACTTGGGTTTAGTCTTCTAGAAGAATATGGAACAACTCCTGGTGGACCAGGAGCAGGAAATGCTTGATATATAGAAGAATGTTTGTCATAAAAATCACAATCTTTAATCAAATGAAATTCACTCCCACAAACAAAACATGTTTTAAACGACCTTTTATTAGAATGACATTGTTTCATACTGCTAACTTTATTACACACAATTCTAGGAGAAACATTCTTCCTAGGACTCATTAAACCAGGACTAGACACTGTTGAAGTAAAAGCAACTCTCTCTTCATACTTCCTAGCACTAGTAGCAGCATGGTCATTTGACTTGGAACTTGCAGGTCTCGACTCTTCACTTGAACCACATGATGCAGAGTCACTGGCTTTGTCACTGAAAGTACACGAGACTAAGTCATTAGTATTAGTAGAACTTTTTGGGGACTCATGCATCTGTGATCCATCCAAGTCAGTATGCCTAGTAGTGGGCATAAAAGTTCCTGTAAGAGGTGGAGGGACAGCATGCATTTCTGCTGCTGGCTTAAACCTATTGTAGCTAGGTGTTCCCTCTTCCTCCTTGTCAGGATCAAAGACACTTGAAAAAGATAAATCAAACACATCTTCTGAATCAATATATTTATCAAATCCTAACCCTCTTTTAGTCCTACCAGACATGCTACTATCAATTAATTTTGAAAGATTCTTAGGTGCCTTTTGCCATTTTTCAAATCTCAGAAGTGTAGCATCTAATTTTTCCTTCATTTCCTGTTTTTCTTTGATACTGTCATCTTTTACCTTTTCGGTGTATTTAAGCATATTTGTTGTGTTTTCTAAATCAATGTTCATTATCCTAATTTTATCCTCGTACTCTCGTTGAGTATCTTGAAGCCACCTCTTTTGTTGTTCCAATGTTTTTAAAGAAGCCTTATATGCTTGAACCTCTAAAAAATACTTATCATTCTGATCATTTAAGTCATTGTATTGAGACAACAATTCTGAATATTTATCATGACAACCAAGAGGACAATGTTGTACCTAAGGTGAGATGCCCATAAGAGCAAACTCTTCTGCTTCCTCGGCATCAGACAGATTCCTAGCAATCATTGGAAACACATCAGTAGAAGGCTCAGCTGTTTCTAGGGTAGCATTCTGATGATCATTCCAGTTGACCATAGAGTCAACAGACACCAACGCCTTCTTGTCATCCTTCACCTCCTAAATCTTAAAAGCTGAATATCTGCTCTTCTCCTGGTCATGCTTGTTAGGGCATTCCCTTGCAAAGTGACCTTGCTGCTGGCAGTTATAGCAACGAACCTTTCTTCTGTCAAACCTTGCTGGCTCTCTTGGGTTATAATTAAATTGTCGACCGGCTTTCTTCTCAAACTTGTGAACCCTAAGAGTGAGCAAGACCATCTGCCATTTAAGATCCATTTCATCCAGGTCGAGTTTATCAACCTATTTGAATTCATCAAAAGCAAGTTGTTGTTGAGCATCAACGTCAGCAACAAAAGAGTGAAGAACAGCTTCTACCATGCTCCCAGACTTGGCTTTTGGTTCAGGAGTAGAAGTATGCTGAAAAGTATGTTGAGAAGACACATTATTGCTTGGGCTACTAGCATAAGACATGGGACTGGAACCCATAGAGCTCACAAAGGCAGAGTTAGCAGGAGTAGGAAAAGAATCACTTGAGTATCCCCTAACATGAGGCTCAAAGGTTTTGAGCTTATGAAACAAATCATCAAAATTAAGATAGTCAAGCCCACCTTTTGCTTTGAGAGAGATTACCACCTGATTCCATGAGTAGGGTAAGGCTCTAAGAAACCTTGCATTGATATCACCATCGTCAGGTTTCAACCGAAGCTGATTCAACTGGCTCAATATCTTTTAGAACCTGTCATACCCTTGATGCATACCTTCAGTTTCTGAGATCTTGAAGTCTGTGAATTCATCTCTCAGCATGGATCTTCGCATTTTCTTTGACTCCTCATTCCCACCAAACCTTGCTTTTATTCCATTCCAGATCTCTCTAGCATCATCCAGATGATAGAAGTCACCCATGTGATCATCAGGAAGAGACTGAAGCAAAATAGTTTTTGCTTTGATCTCCTTCTGAACAGCTGTGATTTCTTCATGAGTTTTAGGGTCAAGAAGAGTAATATTACCATTCTTGTCTCTTCCAGTCAACTTCCTGCTATTTCCATTCAGGATGATCTTCCAAAGGTCTTGATCAGTGTTGGTGATCCAACATTCCATCTTCATTGCCCAGCTATCATACTCGTCCTTTTTCAGAAGAGGAAACTTACCATTTGTGTTGGAAACCGTAGCAATGATCTGCTGAGGTTGTTGAGTTCTAGGAGTACTATCTTCTCCTGTTTGAGTAGAACTTGAGGCAGACATTATTAA
This sequence comes from Glebionis coronaria, assembly GCA_025667525.1. Classification (NCBI taxonomy): domain Eukaryota; kingdom Viridiplantae; phylum Streptophyta; class Magnoliopsida; order Asterales; family Asteraceae; genus Glebionis; species Glebionis coronaria. The sequence goes on from CM046877.1 coordinate 362,772,194, forward strand.
ACAAAAATGTTAGTAATGATAAAAATTGATTCTTCTTGATACAGAGACTCTCCCAGGCTCTGATACCACTTGTTGGGTCCACTAGATGTGGATCTTGCAGCCTGTCAGGAACGATGAACGACTTCTGTAATCACAAGTCTATTCACAGAGAGACTCTATACACAGTATAAGTGCGGAATACAAATACTATGAAGAAGAACAGAATAACTATAACGTCTTGATCCTTTTCTAAGGATTTCTAATATTAATAAGAACTAGAATTATATTTGATGAAGGTGTGTATAACCCTTCTGCCTAAGGTTCCTTTTATACTACAAGGAAACCCTAATACATCATTAACCAAAACGTGTAAAACTGATATGCATATCCTTTTCTAACATATCTCATACATATCCTAACAGAATAATAACTAAATAATAAAGTTTGACTTTTTATAAGACCAGGAGCACGACTTGCTCCTACTACTGCTATGACCAGGAGGAACTACATACCTCATAGTCTACCTATTACAAAGAACTATTCCAATGGTCCTAACAATTTGTTTCTGTTTTAAATTTGCAAGTGGATGTTTGAATCTGTTTATTAAAATTAAATTGTTAATTAAAAGTTAATATTAATTAATATAAAGTAAAAGTGGTTGAATATTTTCCCCCACTGGAAAAATTATAAAATCTGTTCGAAGGGGGTTTTTGGTTCAAGCTGGTTCACGAATGGTGTTGAGGTTTAAGGTGGCCTCGATTTAGATTAAAAGGGGGTTCAGCGCCTTCCTTCGTCGCAACGGTTTCGTCACCAGGTTAATCTTCATTTTTAAGTTTCATGTTCTTAGTTTTTATGTTATTAAGCTTGTTTGATTTTATTGGGTTATATGTTTATTTGATTTAATTCTGCTTAGATTTAATATATTAATCTGCTTTTGCTTTTGCTAATTTGTGTTTGTGTTTCAGTTTTACTTATATTGAGTTTGTTTAAGATCTGCTTTGTTTGTTTGATTTGGTATTTAAGTTTGTTTAGTAATCGGCTAGTTACTTGTCAGGTCTTGTGTTTAGACTTGCCTCTTATAAGTTATTTGCTTATTTGAATATGTTAGATTTGCTAGGATAAGTTGCTTTTGGGTATTATTTTCTTTAGTATTTGCTTTGTCTGCGTTTGTTTTTTATTGCTTGCCTATTTTCAGTATAAATCTGCTTATTAGGACTTGTTAGCTTATTGTTTTAAGTTTTAGTCTATATTTGCTTATTTTCTTGTTTAGCTATTTGCTTATATGAGTCTATTTGCTTATTTGATTTTGCTGATTACTGATATTAGATGCTTAAAGCCTCAGATCCATTTGGTTTGAGTGTCCAAAAATTCCAAAAATATAAGCAAAAATCGTCTCCAACGGGACTCGAACCCATGACCTTTAGCTCAACAGCAACACGTCTTAACCATATCCTCTAGTGCTTCTTTTTTGTTTATCTTTAGTCTTTTTAATTAATATAGGATTTAATTGAGCTGTCAGTTTATTTAAAGTAGTTTAATTATAAGTTTTAGTTTAATTAATTTTAATTAAAAGTTTTTATTTTATATTTACTTTTATAAAGTTTAACAAATAAAAATAAAAATAAACAAAATAAATAATTTTAGAATTTTTAAAATTGTTTTTTTTATAAATTAGTTTTTTTTATCTTTACTAAATTTAGCTTCATATAAAATTAGTTTTTTTTAAATTCAAATTAGTTTTTAAATAGTTTAAAATTAGTTTATAATTTTTAAAATAGATTTGTTTTAATTAGTTTAATTAGTTTTAAAAATTTTAATAGTATAAAAGTATTTACTTTTTGATTAGATTTAATAGTTTTAGTTTTAAATACCAAAAAGTTTTATTCACCGAAAACAATTAATCTTACGTTTAAAATTGAAAATCAATTCGAGTGAGTCGAGGAAACGAACTTAATTGACAAAAATCATTACATTAAATCGGCGCCGCTGCCGCTTCGCTCGTTACGATTGACGATTTTCGTGAGACGTTTGGATTTTGGGATCCGTTCATTTTGAACGTTAATTTTCTTGTAAAAAAAATCAGAAACACAAAAAAATCAAAAACTTAAAAATACAAAAAAAAATAAAGGACCACAAAATCAAACTCTTTCCTAAGATTTGCACCAAAAAAAAATTAAAAAAAATCCAAAAGTAATACTTTTCCTAAAGTATTACACCAAAAATAATACGTATTATTGTTATTTTTCTTATTTCGATTTCTTTCGCTTTTTATTGTAAATATATATTTTTCTTAAAAAAAATACAAAAAGATTTGTCTTTTACTATATTATATTACGTAGCACAATTAATTTACCTATTTACAAATAAGACCTTAGTTGGGATTTCATCACCTAGCTATTGTATTCGAATCCCAAACGAGAGAAAAGGGCAAAATAGATAAATACTAGTAAGAAGTTTGAACTCGATTTATACAAACTATATGTAACACCCCATTTTGATAATGGAATGTCACGCGTAATTATGGCGTGTCATCAAATCATACAAGGATAAATGTCTAAAACATTACATGACCATAGGGATAACCGGAATAAAACATCGGTTCCCAAACATAAGCCTAAAACATAATAAAGCAAAAGAAGTGAATGAAAGACTAAACAAGCATAAGTATATGAGGGCAAAAAGGAAAAGAAGTCTCTAGCAGCTTCCATCCTATACACGTCCTCCAAATGCTCGAGTCTCTCCTAGGGTACCTGCCGTTTTGGGACATGGAAAGGAAAGTAACGGCTAAGCAAAACGCTCAGTGCATGGATATAGACATAGTATGAATGACTAAAACATAATAAAGACTTAATAGCAGTGGAAATGTATAAGTCCTGGAAAACCTGGAACATTTTCATAAAACTGGTTTTATAGTTTGAAAAGCCTTATGTTTATCTTATGAAAACTGTTTAACATATTTTACCATTAGCCAATATAGGTCATGAAAATCCACCATGCATGAATACTTGGAGGGGTGACCTCATCATGCAAATTAGAGGGACTGCCTCTAATTTAATATGCTGGTTTAGGTAGGAGGGATTAGCTCCTTGTGAAGGATGCAAGGCACACATCACATTCACACTGAGTAATCTGCTGAAAACATGTAACTAGGATGCACCCATACGCCCCACATGATAAATATAATAAATGGCCAAAAGCTGAAGGGACGCCACGAGCAATCACTCCGTCGTGGTGAAGTCATAACATCAGTGCCTCTAATGTTATGGTTATGGTACCTCCATAACTAGGTGAAACTGGTCATGCATGTATATGGCTATAGGTATTCTAAATAAACATAAACAATTCAAAAACATATAAAACATATACTGGGGAAAACAGTTGGCTGCATACGGGAAATGCTAATAAGGAAGAATGTCCATACTGAAAGGACGGGAATCCGTACCTTATGTCCAGTGAACGAAGAAAACGAACGGAAGAGAGTCCTACTCCGGTATCACTAATGCTACATAAATACATACGTGTATAAGTATCTGATTACTACATACGTAACTGGTTTTATGTCATGTCTTAGCTTATTTTATACGTTCATGTCATGTTTTACTGTTTTAAGCTTTAAACTGTGTTTATCTTATATTCTGTCTATTCTGATTAAGTATTACTTGTATTTCATGTATTATTATACTTACTGTGTAATAATAAGTAACTTTCTAAAAATAGCAGGTTTCCTAAAATAGAAAGTTACCAAAAATAGAAAGTTTCAAAAAATAGAAAGTTTCCAAAAATAGAAAGTTTCCAAAAATAGAAAGTTTCCAAAAATAGAAAGTTACCAAAAATAGAAAGTTTCCAAAAATAGAAAGTTTCCAAAAATAGAAAGTTTCCAAAAATAGAATTACTGCTTAAAATAGATAAGTTTCTAAAAATAGAAAGTTTCCATAAATAGATCAGCTGCCTTAATTAAATAAGTTTCTAAAAATATAGAAAGTTTCCATAAATAGAAATAAGCTGGATTATTAAGCTATTAATATAAGCTAAAGTGTTTTCTGATTTATATTCTAAGTCATGAGATTATAAGGTATAGTTTATTAATTATTTCACGTGAATTAAATAAACTATAGTTTTAAAGTATTTAATTAACTATAACATGATTTAATTAAATAAAAGGTAATAATACTTAGGTTAAAACGTGTATAAATGTTTAGTATTAATATAACCTAAGTCATGTAAATTAATTAATTATAAGGCATGCTAAATAATTAATTAATTATATAATCTAATATAAATAATAACTACTTAGGTTACCATCCATGTATTATTATATTAATTCGTGTAGTAACCCGAACCCGTGATAAACCGTGAAACCCGTGTCGTTTTTACATTTAAGCCGAACCAAACAGCCCCTTAACTTTTGTTTATTAAACTGACAGCCAAACACCCCTCTACCCTTTTCTAAAACTGTTTTCCAAACACCCCTGTCCCTGCCAAAATCCCACCGACAGTGGTGGTTTTCCCCTGCCAGTTTTGAGTTTCCACCGAGAGCTTAAGCTCTCGGTTTCCACTGCTAGACTAAAAACACCCCTGCGGGTTCCCACTGGTAGTACAAAACCAAGCCAGCACCCAATTAGGGTTGCGGCTGGTGGACAAATTTTACCACCAAGAGTCTCTTGACTCTCGCTTGGTGTGCAGTCGAGGTCAAATCCCAACAACCCCGATCATACCACGTTTTAATAACCCCAAATCATGTTTTAATTCTTATTAATCGGTTTATGATCAATTAATCAAAAGAAAACCCACAAAAATATAAAAACGTGATGATGTTACCATGTTTTCGCGTGTTAGGGTTTTAAGATTTAAAACACGAATCCACCTTGTTTTCTTGGATTAAAAGGCTGCGATCTCTTGTTCCTTTTTGGTGATGGTCGACGGCAGCAAGGAAGGCAAGGAAAAAGAAAGAGGCGGCTGTTTTTGGTTTCTAGGGTTTGGAATGTTTCTGTCTCAAAGTAGGAAATAAAATTACTCCCCCCGTCTGTTTTCCTGTATAAGCCGAAACACACACTTGGGCCTAGAGCCCAAGTCCCTCCTCTTTTCTACTTTGTCTAAAACAGCACAAAACAAACACTTGTACTTTTATTTAAAATCGCGTCTTGCTAAAAGGCGCGCGTAAACGAGTATTGAATGTCGTGAATTCATAGTTATTTATATACGTGATAAAAGTGAATATTACGTACGTAATTACTTGTCGTGTAATTTAATATACGTAGTAATAATAATAATCGTTTTACGTATTCGTGTTTACGTGTTACATAATTATTAATTATTCATGTTATTAATATTACTTATATACGTAACGACAATCATCGTATTAATAATTATGTAGGTACATAATTATCTGTTTGTGATTCCATGTTCATGATTTTATGTTCGTGATCATAATTATTATTGTTAATAATTATCGTGTACTAACACGTATTTAATACTTATCGTGTAATAACACGTACGTAATACTTAAATTCTTATTCGTGAACGTAAACATGCTGTAAAAGGAAAGTTTTAATCTAGTACGTACGATCTAATGGGTACTATTCATGGTAAAAGAATGCGGGTTTTACAACTCTTCCCCCCTAAAAAGAATAATTCATCCCCGAATTATAGATAACGTAACCGAAAGAGAAACATACCCGAATCAAACTGAGAGGGTATGTAAGATTAATGAACGTACAGGTGACATGGTAGAAGGAACGTGGAACGTGACATGTCTTGAAAGGACATGGAACGTGACGTGACTGAAAGGACATATCTAATTGATAAGAGAAAACGGATAAGAAGTCCGGATGAACTTGTCCGTTTCCAAGTGGCCTCCCTCTTGGAACGGTTCCTTCAGAAGATCTTGACACTAATGATAGATCTTGGTCCTCCTGACCTTGACTTGGAATACGAAGAAATTCTTGGTTATCAACGGAAGGTAGATCCCCTAAATTCGATCGAGGAAAATAAAAGTTAACGTGCAAGGGTAACTAAAACGTTACGATGCAAGACAATCTGACTTAACTGATAATTAGAAACGATGCGCGAGACATAAAGAAACGTAGTACGTGAAAATTTTTAAACGTGATACGTGAAATTTTTTGAACGTGCTACGTGGAGATATGGCGAGTGTAGTATGAGTAAACATATCGTGATCCATGATACGTATAACATATCTTGATCATGATATGAGGAACGTGGAATGAACATGACATGTGAAACATATCGTGAACATAGAATATAATGGCAGTAACGCCAAACGCTGCAAGGTGAGACATAGAATATGACGAGAAACGTCTATCTGAGGATAGGGAGTTATACTAAACTTGGGTCTGGTCTCTCAAGTTCTTGCAAAACTTCCCAGAATGAGAAAAATGAACGTAACATCGTAAGCCGAGATGCCATCATGAACGTGAATAATGTCATGAACGCGAGCGCGAAAGCAAGTCGTGAAATTTGAACAAGGACGTGAAGTAAATAAGGAGCACAATTATGAATATTTGTCTGACCCGATAACTGAGGGATTGCAAAGTGATCGGACGAGCCTTGGCTGGAACATGTCCGATCAATTTGTTGGTTCTGAAATCCTTGCGGATGTAAGGATTTTGCAGACTTGATCAAACTGTTCACAATAACCCAGATAACATCATGCTTCTTCTGAGTTTGCGTTAATCTGGTAAGCAAAATCCGTGGAGATCTTGTCCTATTTCAATTCACAATTTCAGATGATGAAAACATCCCAGTCTGTTGGTGTCCTATTTAACCTGTTTATATGACAGGTATGAAGATATGAACGTAAATGTATCCTGCTTCGTAGAAACTTGATACATAGAAGGTTGCGAAACTCAGAGTCTCTGAATCTAGACTTCTCCTAGCGTAGGATTTTCTAGAACACCTAATGTAGTGTAGGGTTCTCTCCTTTACGCATAAGCTGAGTCATGGTAAGATTAACCGTAGAAAGCCATGTGATTCAGCGTGTCACTGTAATCAAATAGGATTGATATTAGAAAATTTTCCAGGGTAAAATTTCTCTGGTCATAGAATTTGTAACATAATGCAGATATGGTCTTCCTATTCTTCTCTAGGCTTAGAGGAAATTAGGTTATCCTCAATGAAAACACTGATGAATTTGTTATGAGTTCATGGAAACTCATTCTTATAATACCGTTGGAGCATTGTTGAGACTAAATCAAAATCATAAATCTAGCTTGACCGAGTCGTGTACGAATAGCAGTCATGGACATGTCCTGCTTTTTCGCTCGTTACTGTTGGCAGCATGATCATGAGTTCGATCTTGGAAAAGTGATTAACACTATAAGGTCGATTTGACATGTTGTCAACACGTGGAGGAGAATAACGGTCTTGAATGGTGATTTGTTTAAATCGACGGTAGTCGACACATAATCTCATGGTACCATCCTTCTCCTTGTAGGTTCTTCTGGAATGTATAGGAAGATTTGGGAATAATCAACTGGCTATGCGTAAAAGACTTAAGTGGTCGTGTCTTACTGACAGCTATAAAATTTTAGCGACCATGGCTAACAACGCACATGCTTGTAAGCATAGATAATTTGTACAGATTTTCTCGATGGAAAATCAAGCTGAATGTATTCAGGAGCCTGAACACCACTGTACATAATTATGAATCGTAGCATGGTGTGCTGTTCATAGTCCATAATTAAGATAAAATTTAACTCGTGTCTGTCCGAGGAAATGCGTTAGCAGCTTGGATCCCATCATTAAGCTGAAGGAAAACTTTCGTATATGTGGGAATACGAAAGGCGTCCTTCATGGTCATGAATATTTGAAATATGGTGAAAGGAATGAAAGTGACATCGGCAACGTGACAGTTCTCATTGATGCGCCGGTAATGGTATTGAAATTCTTGTGGCCTGATTAATACATGGTACAACAAAATGGATATACCCTTGGAGGGTACCCTGAATTTCTTAGAAATGTTCTATAGTTGGACGTGAGTCATGTGTCTTGACTCGAGTCTTGGAACTATAAGTATGACATATGTCTTGACTGGTGTCTTGACATGCGTCAAGAGACGTAAAACAATAGAACTACAATATTAGGTTATTATGCCAGAATTAGCGGATCGGTTGGACTACTGATCATTTGTATGTCTGATCACGTCCGCGGTCGGAGCCTCGGTTGCGATTTCTAGGATAGTTTCTGTCATAGTAGTGGTTACTATCGTCTTGTTTGTCAGTTCCATGACGGTCATTCTCATGACCGTGATTCATGTAACTATTCAGCTGAGTGGCTGGCTGGTACCGGTTTGCACTCATATGGCTGAAATGACAACTGAACGACGTGTGACATGTAACTAAGAATTAGGGACAATGATTGATGAAAATCGTCTGATGGTGAAGCATCTTCTCGCCCAATTGCTTTGCTCTAACGCCTTTGTCTTCGTCTTGTATGAGCTCCAGGTTGTGAACAACATCAACATCTCGTAGCGTCTCCCAACATCAGCAGCATCAACCTTTAGTAACATCTCCAAGTTATGAGCGGCATCGGCAATCTTGTAGAATATCAGCAAGTAAACATACGCGTGAGATGATTTAGAATCGACTAGCGAATACTCGTGAAGTATTACAAGTGAAATACACATGGATTTAGGTACGTGTAATACACATGGAATACGGTACATGGAGTACACATGGAATGCACATGAAATGATCGGTATTGGGGTCGATCATTTGTCATGATTTAAGGAAAGTATATCGGTTAAACGATTATGAAACCATCATGATAACCTGGCAGTATTAGTATAGACATCATTCTGGTTGTATCGAAAGACGTTAAAGTGTGGTTACACAAAATTCAACGATGATTTGCCTGACAGCATGATCAATGAAAACCAACCATGACTATCATGAAATCATAATTCAATGAAATCCAACAATGTCTTGCATGAAGGCATAAATAACAAAAGAGGCGTAAGAAGTAATCAACATGAAGACGAAATTATCATGAAGAAACATGAAACCATCTATCATGAAGGAGTGTATAACATAATCAGCACGAAACTGGAGTTAACCATGACAGTATGAAAACATACTTGACATAAAAAACATATTAACTTATGAGGGGGCATGAAAAAAATTTATGCTAACAAATCATGAGAAAAATTTTATGCATGAAAAACGGTGCATGAATGCATAATGTAGTTTACAAAAACCTTTATATGTGCGAGGGGACGCCTATAGGTCGGTCCCAAAACAAAAGACATGGCGAGGGGACGCCTATGGGGCGGTCCCAAAGTTAAAAGTTTTGATAAAAGCACATGCGACTAAATAGGGCCAGTCCTGTACCAACCATTACTTAGTCACAATCCCTGCAAAAATGATACATGAAACATAAATAAATGAAACTCATCTGTCAAAACTTATCAGAAAAAATTTTATGTGACTAATTATGAACTATCGGGGTTTAGTCTACATAGCCACAGTTCACGAGGAACATTATACATGAAACAATGACACATAACTACATATGAATGACGGTTGTCCATCCATATTAGTAAAACAATATCGATGAAAACATGAAGGTTAAAACCTCAAGGTGTTGAAAACATCATGGTTAAAACAATAATGCGCTGAAAACATCAATACGTAGAATAACAAACGTTGGATTAGGAAGCTCCTGGTGACTACCCACTAGTCACAGGTCAAGTTTTAGAGCCTACAGGTCGAAGCCTTGGCTCTGATACCATAATTGTAACACCCCATTTTGATAATAGAATGTCACGCGTAATTATGGCGTGTCGTCAAAGCATACAAGGATAAATGTCTAAACATTACATGACCATAGGGATAATCGGAATCAAACATCGGTTACCAAACATAAGCCCAAAACATAATAAAGCAAAAGAAATGAATGAAAGACTAAACAAGCATAAGTATATGAGGGCAAAAAGGAAAAGAAGTCTCTAGCAGCTTCCATCCTATACACGTCCTCCAAATGCTCGAGTCTCTCCTAGGGTACCTGCCGTTTTGGGACATGGAAAGGAAAGTAACGGCTGAGCAAAACGCTCAATGCACGGATATAGACATAGTATGAATGACTAAAACATAATAAAGACTTAATAGCAGCGGAAATGTATAAGTCCTAGAAAACCTGGAACATGTTCATAAAACTTGTTTTATAGTTTGAAAAGCCTTATGTTTATCTTATGAAAACTGTTTAACACATTTTACCATTAGCCAATATAGGTCATGAAAATCCACCGTGCATGAATACTTGGAGGGGTGACCTCATCATGCAAATTAGAGGGGCTGCCTCTAATTTAATATGCTGGTTTAGGTAGGAGGGATTAGCTCCTTGTGAAGGATGCAAGGCACACATCACATTCACACTGAGTAATCTACTGAAAACATGTAACTAGGATGCACCCATACGCCCCACATGATAAATATAATAAATTGCCAAAAGCTGAAGGGACGCCACGAGCAATCACTCCGTCGTGGTGAAGTCATAACATCAGTGCCTCTAATGTTATGGTTATGGTACCTCCATAACTAGGTGAAACTGGTCATGCATGTATATGGCTATAGGTATTCTAAATAAACATAAACAATTCAAAAACATATAAAACATATACTGGGGAAAACAGTTGGTTGCATACGGGAAATCCTAATAAGGCAGAATGTCCATACTGAAAGGACGGGAATCCGTACCTTATGTCCAGTGAACGAAGAATACGAACGGAAGAGAGTCCTACTCCGGTATCACTAATGCTACATAAATACATACGTGTATAAGTATCTGATTACTACATACGTAACTGGTTTTATGTCATGTCTTAGCTTATTTTATACGTTCATGTCATGTTTTACTGTTTTAAGCTTTAAACTGTGTTTATCTTATATTATGTCTATTCTGATTAAGTATTACTTGTATTTCATGTATTATTATACTTACTGTGTAATAATAAGTAACTTTCTAAAAATAGCAGGTTTCCTAAAATAGAAAGTTACCAAAAATAGAAAGTTTCCAAAAATAGAAAGTTTCCAAAAATAGAAAGTTTCCAAAAATAGAATTACTGCTTAAAATAGATAAGTTTCTAAAATAGAAAGCTTCCATAAATAGATCAGCTGCCTTAATTAAATAAGTTTCTAAAAATATAGAAAGTTTCCATAAATAGAAATAAGCTGGATTATTAAGCTAATAATATAAGCTAAAGTGTTTTCTGATTTATATTCTAAGTCATGAGATTATAAGGTATAGTTTATTAATTATTTCATGTGAATTAAATAAACTATAGTTTTAAAGTATTTAATTAACTATAACATGATTTAATTAAATAAAAGGTAATAATACTTAGGTTAAAACGTGTATAAATGTTTAGTATTAATATAACCTAAGTCATGTAAATTAATTAATTATAAGGCATGTTAAATAATTAATTAATTATATAATCTAATATAAATAATAACTACTTAGGTTACCATCCATGTATTATTATATTAATCCGTGTAGTAACCCGAACCCGTGATAAACCGTGAAACCCATGTCGTTTTTACATTTAAGCCGAACCAAACAACCCCTTAACTTTTGTTTACTCCCTCCGTCCCAAAATTATTGTCCCCCGACAAAAAACACTCAGTTTAAGAAAAGTACTACCTTTTCAGCTTTCTCTCTTACTTTTTGCAGAAAGACAGTTTTACCCTTAACCAATTAATTTAAAACATTTTTAAAGTTTGTAATTATAATTTCAATTAACGGTAACCTAGTAATTTCGATCTAAATTTCCTACATATTTTTAGAAGTTTTAGAAGTGGACAATTAATTTGAGACAAACCGAAAAGGAAACATGGACTATAATTTTGGGACGGAGGGAGTATTAAACTGACAGCCAAACACCCCTCTACCCTTTTCTAAAACTGTTTGCCAAACACCCCTGTCCCTGCCAAAATCCCACCGACAGTGGTGGTTTTCCCCTGCCAGTTTTGAGTTTCCACCGAGAGCATAAGCTCTCGGTTTCCACTGCTAGACTAAAAACACCCCTGCGGGTTCCCACTGGTAGTACAAAACCAAGCCAACACCCAATTAGGGTTGCGGCTGGTGGACAAATTTTACCACCGAGAGTCTCTTGACTCTCGGTTGGTGTGCAGTCGAGGTCAAATCCCAACAACCCCGATCATACCACGTTTTAATAACCCCGAATCATGTTTTAATTCTTATTAATCGGTTTATGATCAATTAATCAAAAGAAAACCCACAAAAATATAAAAACATGATGATGTTACCTTGTTTTCGCGTGTTAGGGTTTTAAGATTTAAAACACGAATCCACCTTGTTTTCTTGGATTAAAAGGCTGCGATCTCTTGTTCCTTTTTGGTGATGGTCGACGGCAGCAAGGAAGGCAAGGAAAAAGAAAGAGGCGGCTGTTTTTGGTTTCTAGGGTTTGGAATGTTTGTGCCTCAAAGTAGGAAATAAAATTACTCCCCACGTCTAATTTCCTGTATAAGCCGAAACATACACTTGGGCCTAGAGCCCAAGTCCCTCCTCTTTTCTACTTTGTCTAAAACAGCCCAAAACAAACACTTGTACTTTTATTAAAAATCGCGTCTTGCTAAAAGGCGTGCGTAAACGAGTATTGAATGTAGTGAATTCATAGTTATTTATATACGTGATAAAAGTGAATATTACGTACGTAATTACTTGTCGTGTAATTTAATATACGTAGTAATAATAATAATCGTTTTACGTATTCGTGTTTACGTGTTACATAATTATTAATTATTCATGTTATTAATATTACTTATATACGTAACGACAATCATCGTATTAATAATTATGTAGGTACATAATTATCTGTTCGTGATTCCATGTTCATGATTTTATGTTCGTGATCATAATTATTGTTGTTAATAATTATCGTGTACTAACACGTATTTAATACTTATCGTGTAATAACACGTACGTAATACTTAAATTCTTATTCGTCAACGTAAACATGTTATAAAAGGAAAGTTTTAATCTAGTACGTACGATCTAATGGGTACTATTCATGGTAAAAGCATGTGGGTTTTACACTATAAGGTGGGTATAAGGCGACGCGCTATAAAAGGCCGTCTAAGGAAAAAGGTTTTTAAGTGCTTTGTGCCACCTCGTTTCTCCGCTTGCTTGTGCGTATATTGAGAGGGACGACCGATTATTGGTTTGCCAATTCAAATAGTATTACGTATATATTTTTTGTAGCTTTTTCATATTGAACCTCGAGAGGGATAATCCCTTTCCTCTCAAAGTCGACCGAGGTCTCCTACCTCATTCCTCAAGTTTTAGTTGTATGCGCACTCGCGCGCATACATACATACCGATTGGTGTACCAAATACTTCTAATTCTTCCAAAAAGAAGAAGAAGAAAAACAAAAAGACCATCATTAAAGCCGATCCCGAGAATCGAGCTTCGAACAACACGATGGCAACGGATAATCGACCAATGATTGAGATTCTACAATCTCACATTGAAGAAAATGATGACGCGATTGTGGTGCCGGATATTGGAGCAAATAATTTTGAACTAAAAACGGGTTTTATTCAAATGGTTTCCGCTACACCAAATTTAGGCCGTACTAATGATGACCCACACGCTCATATAAAACGTTTCATACAATTGGCAAACACCGTCAAATACAATGGGGTGCCACAAGAGGCCATTCGTTTGTTGCGCTTTCCTTTTTCCCTCGAAGGACAAGCCCGGATTTGGCTTGATAAGGAACCACCCCAAAGCATTCTTACATGGTCGGATTTAGAAACCAAGTTCATTAACTACTTTTTCCCACCATCACGGACCACCTCTTTAAGGAATGACATCATTACCTTTGAACAACAATATGGGGAAACGTTTAGTGAGTCTTGGGATCATTTTAAGGAGCTTTTAAGAAAATGTCCACAACATGGTTTCACTAAAGTGCATCAAATCAATACGTTTTACAATGGTTTAACTCTTAATGACCAAGACTCACTTAATAGTGCCGCGGGGGGGGGGGGGGGGTAATATTCTTGTGAAGTCTATGAACGAGGCTTGGGCTATAATTGAAAATAAGGCAAGAGTACAAACCAAGAGTGTTAGGGCTACTATGGCAAGTGCTAGTACTAGTGAGAACGACAAAAGAATTGATAAGCTTACTTCGCTTGTTGAATCAATTGCTCTACAAACCGCTAACAATACCAAAGCCATCAATGGTCAAGTTAATGCCTTAAAAGAGACTTGTGAAACGTGTGAGACTTGTGGTGGACCACATTCGTATTTTAATTGTGACAAGGTTTACAATCAACAACAACAAGTTTATGTTTATAACAACAATGAAAATGAGCGGGTTCAATTCAAACCAAATGTTGATGTTAAACATTTGTCTTATAAGAGTACTAACTATTTGGCTCCCCCGGGTTTTGTAGCTCCACAAAGACCACCGCCACCCGCCCAAAATAGGAACCAAGCTCCTCAAAGAGGAAATTTTCAATGGAATGCCAATCAAGGGAATTTTAATGGTCAAAATCAAGGGTTTCAAAATAATAACTTCAACCAAGGTTTTCATAATAACAACGGTTTTCAACCTCCATATCAAAACCAAGGTTTTCCTAATCAAGGGTTTAATCAAATGAACATGCATAATCCTCAAATGGACTTGGTTCTCCAAAAATTGACCGAACATGAGAGAACTATGAAACAAATGCAAGATTCCACCGATATGAAGTTCGTGCAAATGTTGCAAGCCCTTAGACCCCAAGGAGCCTTACCTTCTAATACCGAGATTAACCCTCGTGCTAATGTGAGTGCTATCACTACTCGAAGTGGAGCCACTTTAGTGGGACCTTCCATCTCTTCGCCCATAAAGGAGAGACAAGGCCCGGAGGTCATAATGAGTAATCCTACTCCCCCTCCGGTGATTCCTCCCACTACCACTCCTAGTACTAGTTCTCCATTGCCCAAAGAGCCCACCCCTAAGGTTGTTCAAGAAGCAAGTCCTCCTCCTTCTCAACCTTCAAAGTCTAAACCCAATATCCCTTATCCCTCTAGGTTGAACAAGGCTAAAGTGCTCACCAAAGATGACGTTCATGTTTCCAAATTTTTGAAAATGATTTCCAACGTGAATGTTAACATTAGCCTTATTGAAGCACTTGCTCAAATGCTTAAATTTGTGAAAATGTTCAAAGATTTGCTTAATAAGAAAGAAAAAATGGTTGAGCTCGTGAACACTCGTTTAAATGAGAATTGTTCCGCGATTCTTCTCAAAGAGCTTCCCGAAAAGCTAGGAGATCCCGGACGATTCATGTTACCTTGCTCGTTTTCTCAAATTGATGATTGTATGGCTTTTGCGGATCTCAGCGCTAGCATCAATCTTATGCCACTCTCGGTATGGAAACAATTATCATTACCCGACCTTGTACCGACTCGCATGAATCTCGAGTTAGCTAATAGAACTCTCGCATACCCCGTTGGTATTGCCGAAGACGTTTTTGTTCGAGTTGGTACATTCACTTTCCCCGTGGACTTTGTCGTCGTCGACTATGAGATGGATCCTTGTATTCCGTTAATACTTGGTAGACCATTCTTACGATCCGGAAGAGCATTAGTTGATGTGGCCGAATGGGAGTTAATTCTTAGGGTTAGGGATGAACAACAAGTTTTTAAAATGGGAAAAATCACAACAAAATCAAATGGAAAAGAGTCGGTCAATATGATTGATGTTCTTAATTATGATAATGAAGAGATTTTTATTAATCCTTTTGGAATTCAAAAGTCTAATCAAAATGATTTTGTGATAACTTCATCCCTTCCCTTAGAGCCTCAAATTTTTGAAACTCCTACTTACGATACCTATAGTGATGACACTTCTTTAAGTGATCACACTATCTTCGGTTTAGACGACCCATCTTTTGACCCACCCACTTTTGATCCACCAATCTTTGATGATTACGATGATGACACTTCTTTAAGTGATCTAATTAACTTTGATGACCCACCCCATGATCTTAATGCACCTCATATCTCTATGAGTGATTCTTCCATGGAGACTCCTTTTGACTTTTATACCCCAATTTTAGAAGTCATGACTTTTGAGGAGGATCCTCCACTCTTAGAGATCATTCCTACTTTAGAGGATATTCCATTTGAGGAGGATTTAGATATCTTTCTAAATACCTATTTTCCTCACGAGGATGAGTTTTCCTATGACTCCGATGATACTTATGTTTTCACATCGAGTTTGGAAGTGGACGACTCCCCCACTTTGGATCAAAATGACATTTTGAGCTTTAATGTCCACACCTCTTGCTATTTTCCCGTTAAGGAATCGGTGTTTGATCCCGGAATAGAGACTTTTGTGCTTTCATTGCAATATCACTATAACACCTTTCCTCGTAAGAAATTTTTGACTAAGGGTACCCCACTTTTCTTTACCTTGTGTGATTGTACCACCTCGGGGTTTATTTCCCTTCGTGATGGAAATTATGTGTTTGACCCGGGTGGATTTTCATGGGGTATTCCTTATATGACTTTGTTTCACCCTTTATCATGGAGAGATTTTCCTCCCTTGGAAATCTCGGTTTTCCCATGATTTTCCCATTTGAATGATGATATTCTTGAAATCGAGTCGAGCTAGAGACTCGTGATAAATAAATCAAGCATCATATAACTATGTTAGATTTTTACCTTTTCCATCATTTCCACCCTTTTTCACCTTCACCCATTTCCACCAATAAGTGTAGGGGGAGCCAACTAGGTTGTTTGTGTGTTGTGATGTTGTGCAGGGACATGTGCTTTAATGATCCACTTTTGGTGTTTTTGACGCGACCCATGATCCCGTGTTCCCATGTACCCGGTTTCTTCGATAAGTTTTTGCTATTGTGATTCATACATGTATATAAATAAGACGAACAAATGTAATCACTTTAGTTGTCTCTTCCTTAGCCCGATTTCTACAACGTGCTCAATGTCCTAAGTGTAGGGGAGTTTATTTTCCCACATGCTTAAACATTGAGGAAAATGTTTATATTAAGTGTAGGGGGGACTTCTATCGAATTTTAGTGGGCTTTTCCCTGAATTTGACCTCATTTAACCGGAAAATTCAAAATTTTTCAAATTTTTGATCTATTTTGGCCTAGTAGTATTTTCCATTTATTTTCTTTCCTTTTGTCATCTCATCGTATGAATAAATTCCATTTCAAGAATAAAGTAAAAAATAAATAAATGAATAAAATGGTTTTAACAAGTTTAGATGTCTTTGATATATTAGGCCCATCGTGAATATTTTGACTCAACCCGAGTTTACTTATCCAAGTTTACTCTAGCTAGTATCCTTAACCATATGGACCTTAATTGGTTTATTAGGCTAAGCATCCACGAGTCTTATTCTTTGAGATTTTAAATTATGGAGAACGAGAGATGATAGAGTTGATAATAAGTTGAAGGGTTGATTCTTGCTTATATGAGTTTTTGTGGCTCTTTCTTCCCGCTTGTATATTTAATTGCTTAATAAATGAGGATTTTTGCGGTGTGGATTCGATATCTTAACTCTTAGCGAAATCTTTTATCTCCTTGTTATTAAAGCATGAACACATTGAGGGTGCCAGCGTTGTGGACTTCCGACTAAGGTGGCTCATAATCACTAAGTAGGAGGTATTCAGACCATGGTACCACAGAATTTGGCCTAATATATGTATCATAAAGAAAGAATAAGATTAAAACATGACCTCAAGGAGCCTAAGGGTGTGGGGCATGTAGCATGAACCTTGTCATTAGAGCCTTAGGGTGTATGGCATGGTAAGTGTTGAATAAAAATTGATCAAATATCAATTCCCTTGTTTATCGTTCAAGGAGCCTTAGGGTGTGGACAATAGATGAGGAGCATTTTTACATCTTAAAGAGCCTAAGGGTATATGATGTGAATTTGCTAAACTCCACATAAAGTCTACATGAATTTGGAGGAATATTTAATAAGTAGTACTATTGGCCAAATTTTGGATCCGGGAATTTATTCCCCAAATCATGTTAAATCATCCTTGATGTGGGCTTACTTTAGTGACAACGTTTTTGAGGACAAGGTTAGGTTTTGAGTGTCAGGTTTGCACCGTTTTGCCTTCATTTTTGGACTAATAATTATTAAATAAGTCAAATGAACCTACGGGTGAATGACAATCCTTAAAAGCTAGAGATACAACTTAGGAATTGGAGAAAGAGTATTACACGATTGTCTTAAATAAGTGGTTCTAACTTGAGGACTTATGGTAAACAATGATCTCGTTTTTAAGCTTGGTATGGGGAACGTGAAACTTGAGGGTGATTAATATTCATGACACCAAAGCCCTAATTTAAGTCTTAGATTTCTTTA
This sequence comes from Glebionis coronaria, assembly GCA_025667525.1. NCBI lineage: Eukaryota > Viridiplantae > Streptophyta > Magnoliopsida > Asterales > Asteraceae > Glebionis > Glebionis coronaria. The sequence continues at coordinate 362,790,547 of CM046877.1, forward strand.
CGAGTTTCTTCCATCAAATAATTTCCAAGTTAATAAATTGTTATAACTTTTGTTTCTTTTAAAGTTTTTATCTTTTCACCGTAGTAGTAGTATATCTTAATAAAGGCCAAGATGGGTTAATTATGAGAGAAATGTAACTTTATGCTTTAAAACTATGCATTGCATGGGGTCATTGCAATGGTCAAGTGTAGGGGATTTAATAAGTGTGTAAACACTTATCCTTTTGCCACCAAAATCAAGGAAAAACAAGACCTAATCATGTGTTTAATATCGTAAAAGTCGGAATTACGCGTGGTTTTGTGTTTTTGTGTGAAATAGGTACAAAAGATCAAAAGGAAAGAAAACACGGGATTTCACGGTCAATTGTTGAAGAAAAGTCCAAGAAAGAGACAAAGACAAAGTCAAGGAACCAAAAGTGTGCCAAAGATCACGAAAAACGGCAAATTCGACACGAGTTTTAAAGAAAAGAACAAGGAAGCAAATGCCAAGCTCGTTTTTAGCGGATTTAATCTTTATGAATATATTTGAGCTTTATTCCCACTTTTGATTAATGGGCCCAAAAGCCCATTTAAGGAACATAAGATATTTACTGATGGTAAATGAACCCATTCAAAAGCCCAAATAAAGGCCCATAACCATGGACGGAGAGTTTAATAAATTGAGACAAAGCCCAATTAACGAATGGAAAGTTTATTTGGGTCAAAAGCCCAAAATACAAAAATAATAAACGGTGGAGTAAAATAGGGCCCATTAGGGTAAAATTGCTATAAACGGTTGAATTTATATTTTAAAATCTTTATACACTCTTTTGGTCAAACGTAGCCTTCATCCATTCTCACACCAACCGTTTACTCACACACACTTATTTACCTTTTCGATATAACCTATGATCTTTCACCCTCACCTTCCTCTCACCTTCTACCCTAAATAACCAAACCAGACACCCCTTTTTTACTATTTACCAAAACCCTAATCACTAAATTACATCAAAGAAATTAGGGGTTTTGCTAGAGGCGCGTGATTCACACGATGGGGAATTAAATCCCCATCTTAATCGGAGGAGCACGATGACCATTCAACCTACGTGGCCTTTTTCCCCTCTTCTGATTGGTTGTAACAAATCACCATCACCATCCCTCTAATTAAATCAAGACACATCAGATACCAACAAACACAACTAGCACACCACCCTTCGAGGCTGGCGATCCGAGGGATATGGTAATGGTTTTCAGTCGTTGATCAAGAAAATGAAAGAGAAAAGATGAAATCAAGGGCTGCGATTTATTAACAGCATCAACAAAGCTTCACCAGCAAGTTTTTAGGGTTTCCCTATAAAAACCCATCCATAATCTGGAATGGTGTGCCATTTTTATTTTTATTTTTTATGCAAAATTAGTTTTTAGGTTAGATGTAATTTTCTTTTTTCAGTTAATGTAATCTCTTTATTATTAATAAAATTTATTTTTAGTTTAATCGTGTGCCTCATTTGTTTCTATTTTAAATTTGCAAGTGGATGTTTGAATCTGTTTATTAATTTTAAATTGTTAATTAAAAGTTTATATTAATTAATATAAAGTAAAAGTGGTTGAATATTTTCCCCCACTGGGAAAATTATAAAATCTGTTCGAAGGGGGTTTTTGGTTCAAGCTGGTTCGCGAATGTTGTTGATGTTTAAGGTGGCCTCGGTTTAGATTAAAAGGGGGTTCAGCGCCTTCCTTCGTCGCAACGATTTCGTCACCAGGTTCATCTTCATTTTTAAGTTTCATGTTCTTAGTTTTTATGTTATTAAGCTTGTTTGATTTTATTGGGTTATCTGTTTATTTGATTTAATTTTGCTTAGATTTAATATATTAATCTGCTTTTGCTTTAGCTAATTTGTGTTTGTGTTTGAGTTTTACTTATATTGAGTTTGTTTAAGATCTGCTTTGTTTGTTTGATTTGGTATTTAATTTTGTTTAGTAATCGGCTAGTTTACTTGTCAGGTCTTGTGTTTAGACTTGCTTTTATAAGTTATTTGCTTATTTGAATCTGTTAGATTTGCTAGGATAAGTTGCTTTTGGGTATTATTTTCTTTAGTATTTGCTTTGTCTGCGTTTGTTTTTTATTGCTTGCCTATTTTCAGTATAAATCTGCTTATTAGGACTTGTTAGCTTATTGTTTTAAGTTTTAGTCCATATTTGCTTATTTTCTTGTTTAGCTATTTGCTTATTTGAGTCTATTTGCTTATTTGATTTTGCTGATTACTGATATTAGATGCTTAAAGCCTTAGATCCATTTGGTCTGAGTGTCCAAAAATTCCAAAAATATAAGCAAAAATCATCCCCAACGGGACTCGAACCGATGACCTTTAGCTCAGCAACACGTCTTAACCATCTCCTCTAGTGCTTCTTTTTGGTTTATCTTTAGTCTTTTTAATTAATATAGGATTTAATTGAGCTGTCAGTTTATTTAAAGTAGTTTAATTATAAGTTTTAGTTTAATTAATTTTAATTAAAAGTTTTTATTTTATATTTACTTTTATAAAGTTTAACAAATAAAAATAAAAATAAACAAAATAAATAATTTTAGAATTTTTAAAATTGTTTTATTTTATAAATTAGTTTTTTATCTTTACTAAATTTAGTTTCATATAAAATTAGTTTTTTAAAATTCAAATTAGTTTTTAAATAGTTTAAAATTAGTTTATAATTTTTAAAATAGATTTGTTTTAATTAGTTTAATTAGTTTTAAAGATTTTAATAGTATAAAAGTATTTACTTTTTGATTAGATTTAATAGTTTTAGTTTTAAATACCAAAAAGTTTTATTCACCGAAAACAATTACTCTTACGTTTAAAATTGGAAATCAATTCGAGTGAGTCGAGGAAACGAACTTAATTGACAAAAATCATTACATTAATTACATTTTCTATTACTCGAAACTGAAGCTTAACCTTCCATAGTTCTCAACAGATGAGGACGTAGTGTCTTACAAAAAGACACCCAAACCCAGTTCCAACATGGTATACATATGTTGTCCCGGCCAAGGCACAGTGAGCATGACTCACCCAGATGGGGATGGTCAATCCCTAATAGATCTATTTATAACATTCAGACGATTTACAACAATTTAACAGTTTCTATTATAGTTAATCATAGTCAAGTTTATACAATTCCGTTATGTCCATTAAAAGTAGTTGCATGTTTTCTCCCCCGCAGAGGAAAAGTCTATCAATAGTTTATATGGGGCTGTAAACTCACCTGGGAGTTGGCAATAGCTATATAACACGAATATCCAAATAATGCTCACGCCAAAAGGTATGCCTAATCAAATAGTACAGTCTTAATAGAAAGTACAAAGAACATATGTGTATGCTTATACAGATTTTTAGTCAGTTTAATAATGCTACAGTATTTATCTAAATAACCGTAGTACAAGTATTAACAATATCCATTTAAACTTATCTATATAAGTTTCATAGTTAAGTAAACATAAAATGTTTAACTTATTCTATTAGTTTACGTTCGTAGTACATGTATTAGTAATAACCATTTAAACTTACAATTAAGTTTCATATTCAAGTAAACATAAAAAGGTTTTGCTTAAAATATTAGTTTACGTTCGTAGTACATGTATTAGTAATAACCATTTAAACTTACAATTAAGTTTCATATTCAAGTAAACATAAAAAGGTTTTACATAAAATATTAGTTTACGTTCGTAGTACATGTATTAGTAATAACCATTTAAACTTACAATTAAGTTTCATATTTTAAGTAAACATAAGGTGTTCTACTTATAATATTAGTAGTCAATTTATTTAACGTTCATATAATTTTATTTCCTAAAAGTATATGAGTTCATGTATTAATAATACCTATCCAAATTGTTTATACAATCCATTTCATAAAGCAAAATATAAATATTTTATTTTTGTAAAATAAAAATATAATATTTCATTTAACTTTAAAGTCCCCATAAACTATTTAACAATTATAAAATAATTTAAAAACTACAAGTTTAAGAATTTATACATTAATCCTTATGGTTTAGAGTTTAATTAAGTTTTACTAAATTTAAAAATAGAATTAGGGTTAGGGCTAGTTTAAGTTTCAGACTATGGCAAAACTAGTCCCTCCATATTTTAAACAAAGTAAACTTTCGGATTTTACACATTTAGTACCTAGGGCTTGTTAAACTTTCGGGTTATGGCAGTTTTAGTCCTCCTAGTTATAACTAGGTTTTATAACTTTCATAAAATGACATAAACAGTCCCTAGGGCTTCTTTAAGTTTCGGATTATTACCAAAATGGTCCTTAGGGTTATAGAATGACAAAATAACTTTTAGAAACTTTCCAAAATGGTCCCTAGGGTTTAATATGCCACGGATGGTATTTATTAAACCCTAGACTTTCGGATAATTACATTTTCAGTCCTTGTGTTTACTAATTTATCAAAACAAGTTTCATAAGTCACAGTTTTAGTCCTTAAGTTTCATAAATTGTCATTTTAGTCCAAAAATTTTTATAAGTTATATTTTATTATAAAAAATTTTATTTAATTTTCCAAAACATTAAATGGGCTCATTAAATAGGCTAAAATATCTAATGGGCCATCTAGTGGGCCTAAATATATTTTAAGTCCACTAACTTGTTAAATGGGCTTTTAAAACATATATTGGGCTTAAATACATTTCTAAGTCCATTAATTGACTAAATGGGCCTAAGCATATTCTTAAGTCCAATAAGATACTAAGATTTGTCAAATGGGCTTATTAGGTCCATTAAGTCTTGGGCTAATGTTGCATGGGCTTGATCAGTACATCAATACTATTTTTTTATTTTATGTAAGTATTAATCTAGGATTTTATTATAAGCTTATTATTAGCTTATCCATATTTAGTTTTAAACCTTAATAAAAGAATGAAACTCATAAGTTATTTTATTTGATGTACCAAATGAGATCTAGATGTGTTACAAGGTTGCATGCAAGTCATAAGCTTTAATATGAGCTTATAACTCACGGCTATATTTAATTATAGCCTATTTAGATGAGTCAAAACTTGTTTTAAGGTTGCATGTACTTATAAGTGTCCCCAAAATAAGATCTAGCTATGTACAAACAAAGAAACCAAATCATAAGTCCATATATACATAGATATAGCCCACTGCTATAATTTTAATCTTGGTGTTCCCAAGATGAGATTTTTAATTAGTTTTATGTCTTGTAAATATTTATAAAATACAACACAATTATCTAGGATTCTTGCATGTTTCCAAGGTTACCACAAATCCAAGAAAAACAACATATAGCCCACGGCTATATTGTTTTTCCCCAAATGTTCCCATATGATCTTTATGCTTGTTTTATGTTTATCATGTTAAGTTAAACTCTTAACACTAGATCTAGGTCTTTTATAAGCATGCATGTACATTTAAAAATCCATTCAAGGTTATATATAACCCACGGCTATATATATATATATATATATATATATATATATATATATATATATATATATATATATATATATATATATATATATATATATATATAATGTTTTAGAGATTTTTATAACTCTATTTCACATGTAATAACAAATATTCCATCTCTTAAAACTTAGTACATAAATCATACATACATCATTCATTTATGCCGTGACCTTTAAGGTCATGGTCTTTCATGATTTTTGAGTTACACAAGTTTACTTATGAGATCTATGATTATTAGTTAACCAAAATCCCAAAAAGTAAGATTTGTAACCCATGCTACATTTAAATTCATAAAATGGTTCATATGATTTTTAATCAAATTAAAACATTGAATACTAGTCATAGGCTTCTTTATTAAAAAGTTTTTGACCATGGCTAATGGTATTCAAATATATGTCGTGACCTTAGATGGTCATGGTTTTATCATATCTTGATTTTTAACAAGTTATTTACATGTGTTTATAGGTGGATGTTGATGCATGCAAGTAGAAATGAAGAATCATAAGGAATAATACCTTTCTTGCCTAAAAGTTACCAAGGAAGATCTAGATGACAAAGGAGATTAGAGATCTAATCTAGATGATAAAGAAAACCCTAATTATAACCAAGCCGTGACCCTTAAGAATTCGGCTAGGGCTTGTTATAATGATTCCAAAGGCGATGATGCTACTAAATGATTAGTAGTTAAGATGAGACAAAGATCTAGTGGATTTAATGTATAAATCTTAGATGTTTATGGCTTATAGCTGAATGATTGAGAGAGAAGGTGAAGAGAGAAATGAGATTGGATTGCATGAGAGAATGAAGAATGTGTGTGTGTTTTTCGGCTAAAAGGGGAGAGAGAAGGGCAAGGCAAAAGGCATGATTGCCTTGGTAAGAGTATTTGTGCCATGTGTTGGCTTTTCCAAAACCAATTCAACCCTTCTTCTTCCACATATGTGTGTATGTCGTGTATAGCTAACCAAAGGGTAATGGGCTTTGGCTTAGGCTTGTTGTGGGCTTAGGTTGGGCTAGCACACAAGGAGCACATGATCTTGGGCTAGTCCAAGAAAGATTAAGCATGCTTATAGTATGCATACATACATACACGACTACATATACATGATGTAGCCTATTTTCCAAATGTAGTTAAGTGTTGTATACTCAAATATTGATCATACATTTTATTACTTGTTCTCTTAGTCTTAAGTACAAGGTTTAAGTTATGTAACCTATTACAATAGAAAAATGATTGTAGAAGTATAAGTACATAATGGACAAGTTCACACACATCTTATAGAAATATAACACATTAGAGAGTGTTCTAGGATTATTGGGTGAAACTTTATTACATTAAATCATGGTAAAATCATGGATTTTACAGCACCACCCCGTTATTTTAGCTTTGTCCTCAAAGCTACTAAAACGTAGTTATCTTTTAAGTGAAAAAGGATGTTATAAGTTTATGGTTCATCTCGGACACTCTCAGGAATGAATGATAACATCAATGCGAAGTGGTCTACATCTAGGTTACCTTTATACGTCCGATTGAGCAGTAATGGAGGCTTCTGCTACTACGGGTGGACAGAAAGCGATGCAAAGAGATCTTTATCTGGGTCGCACTATACATCCGATTGAGCAGTAACGGAGACTGCTGCTACTATGGATGGATAGAAAACAATGCAAAGAGATCTTTATCCGGGTCGCACTATTCATCCGATTGAGCAGTAACGGAGACTGCTGCTATGGATGGATAGGAAGCAATGCAAAGAGATCTGTATCCGGGTCTTACTATGCATCCGATTGAGCAGTAACAGAGACTGCTGCTACTATGGATGGATAGAAAGCAATGCAAAGAGATCTTTATCTGGGTTGCACTATTCATCCAATTGAGCAGTAATGGAGACTGCTTCTATGGATGGATAGAAAGCAATGCAAAGAGATCTTTATCTGAGTCGCACTATTTATCCGATTGAGTAGTAACGGAGACTGTTGCTATGGATGGATAGGAAGCAATGCAAAGAGATCTTTATCCGGGTCGCACTATACATCCGATTGAGCAGTAAAAGAGACTGCTGCTACTATGGATGGATAGAAAACAATGCAAAGAGATCTTTATCCAGGTCGCACTATACATCCGATTGAGTAGTAACGGAGACTGCTGCTACTATGGATGGATAGAAAGCAATGCAAAGAGATCTTTATCCGGGTCGCACTATACATCCGATTGAGCAGTAATGGAGACTACTGCTACTATGGATGGATAGAAAGCAATGCAAAGAGATCTTTATCCGGCTCGCACTATACATCCGATTGAGCAGTAACGGAGACTGCTGCTACTATGGATAGATATAAAGCAATGCAAAGAGATCTTTATCCGGGTTGCACTATTCATCCGATTGAGCAGTAATAGAGACTGCTGCTATGGATGGATAGATGCGGGCTTCTCAAAGAGGGTCGCAGTTACACCCTTCCAAGAGCTGGGAGAGGACCCATGGCGTTGTGGATTTGGTTAGGAGGGCAAATCCACTGCAGATGGGTTTCTGGTATGAGGAGGACACGCCAACATGTTTTATATGCTGGGAAAGCTAGGGATGCACTACTTCTGCATCCTTTTTACCGGTGAGATATATGTTATATCTCCACACCCGATGGTGAAAATTGGGGGTTGAAGGTAAAATAAAAAAAAAGAGCATTTTAACTAGAACCCCTCCTGTGTCAACAACTATACGCGAAGACTTGCTGATTTACCTCAAGCTTGTGGGATACAGACATTAGTTGATAGCAGTAAAACTTCTACCCACCAGAGAGGTTAAGATTATTGCTGATGGCGATTGGGTAGGAAGTTGCAAAGAATCTGCTTCATTCGCAGCGGGGCTGGGCGAAAGGGGCGCAGAAAATAAGTACCTCAAATGGTGGAAATAAAAGAAGATACCAAGAATAAAGAAGCACGCATCTTGCGAGGTGTTGCAAAAAGGGTCATGCATCCACTACCAATGGTTAAAAACTTGCACAAATTTTGACTTCTAGGGAGAGGTGGTTATACCTCCCAAGGTTTGGTGGATGCTGGTATTGTCGAACTAATTGGACCCGAAGGGGGAAAGGTTTGTCCAAAAGCATGGGACACTCAACATCTCCTTACAGGGGATGTCGAACACAGCCCTACAAAATACATCCATTGCAAGTTGGATGTGTCTTTCAGGTTTAGGATTGCCTACTTCGTCACGTAGGGAGAAACAGGTTAGGAAAATGGGGCATACTTTGACCGAACATTTCTGGACTTTGGTGCAGGAAATGATACTAAGTCTAGTGTTGATTATATCGAGGTTACCGTCCCCTCGTATAATCAAGGTTGCATCTCCCCAAGGTATACGAATCAGTTTTTGATCACATAAGATAACTACATGATTACTTTGCTAGCCAATCCATGCCAATGATGACATCAAAGCTACCAAGACTTACTGAAATCAGATCGATGTTAAACAGGTGATTGGAAAGGTTTAAGGTACAACCTCGAATGATGGTGTCAACCGTCAAAACCTTTCCGTCGGCTAGTTCTACAGCATAGTAGGGGTCTAAAACTGATGGAGTGATTTCCAATACTTTACTAAATTCAGTAGATATAAAGCTTCGGTCTGCCCCGGTGTCAAACAAGACAGATGCATATCGTTGATTTAGTAAAAACATACCAGTGACGATGTTAGAGTCGGGATTGGCTTGAGCATTTCCAACCATGTACACTTGCGATGAAGTTCCCTTGTTGTCCTTCTTCTGGTTGGCCAACTTGGGACAGTCGGGTCTCTCGTGTCCAGGGGTTCCAGATTCGTAACATACTACAACTCTCTTTGGTCCACTGTTGCCTCCACTTGTGGGGTTTCGGTTTCCCTGTTGCCCACTTCCGCTCCCACGAGCATTGGAATTGCCTTTGTTGCTGTTTCCGGGGTTGTTATTGGGTCGAACCGGGGTAACAACATTTGCTTGACATTCACGAGCAAAATGGCCTTGTTGGCAGCACTTGTAGCATCCCTGGCATTGTCCTCCAGCAACATGATGATAGTTGCACTTTGGACACTTAGGCTTGGATCCTGAGTAGTTCTTGGTGCGGGTTGTGGGAGTAGTATCATCAGCTTGCCCAACGTTTTGCCTTTTGGAAGGCTGCTGGTGCTGGCTACGAGAGCTTTCATCTGACTTCCTCTTGTTATCCGTTTGCTTTTCAGACAGATTGCGGGATCGCTTGTTGATCATCTCAGTCGCAAATTCCATAGCACCTTCAACGGTAGTGGGTCGTGAGGCTAGCACACTGTCATGGATGTTGTCAGGGAGTCCGCTGACATACTTCTCAATCTTGTCGCTCCTTTGAGGGAACATTCTGGTGTACATCAAGCTTAACTCTTGAAATCTTTGATTGTACCAAAGGATGTCATTGTTCTTGCATTTTAGATCCCACAACTCTATTTCCAACTTCTTCATTTCTACTCTAGGACAGTACTTCTCAGTCATCATCTCTTTGAGATTGGCCCAAGTGAGAGTATAAGCAGTGTCATGTCCAAGGGTAGCGACCACCGAGTTCCACCAGGTAAGGGCGCTCTCGAGTAGTGTGCACGTGGCAAACTTAACTCTTTTCTCGTTAGCATAACCGCTGATGCGGAAAACTGTCTCTAGTCTTTCAAACCAATGCATCAATTCAACAACTCCTTCTTTTCCTCAGTAGTATGAGGTTTTTCACTTCAAGAAGTCGGGGTAAGAACAACCCCTATTGGTGTTGTTTCTGCGTATATTGAGGTTTGGATCATTGTTTGCATTCGGATCAGCTCCTCTGGCTGCCATAGCTGCTGTAATGCCTTCACTTTTCATTTCCCGAAGTCGTGCAGCGGTGACATTTTGAGTAGCTTCAGGAAATTCGGTATTAGCAGCGTTTGAAGTGGTTGCATTATTGGGATTTGATCGCGTAATCACCATTTGTCTATAATCATACACAAAATGAGATTATTAGTTCAAATGTTAGTACAGTTTTTATATTATTTGCACGGGGAAAATTCATGCATTGATTTCATAACAAATTTGGATAACCTGTCAAGATCTCATAATATAATACATTGCACAACAAATATAATAAAGAAAGTTATTACATGATATTTCCATAAGAAATTTAACATCCATCTAGCATAACAAAATCCAAGTCATAGGCCTGTCAGGCCTTATCCAGGGTAGTGATACACATAGTCTTTAATACATTACATCCCAAAAACACATGTCCAGAAAGAAAAGATACAATACAAGATTACATCACCAAAAGTTGAAAAGAAATAAAAGTACAAAAGTCCTATACCATGACAGCTAGGGTACAACCCATAAGCTGATCATGATGTACAAGATATCTAGTACCTCTACTCTACTCCTGCCTAGATGGTCTGCTAGATGAGGCTGGTACTGGTGGGGCTGATGAAGGTGCAGATGCTCTGCTGGTATACCATAAAGTCCGAATTGTTGCTCGGGCCTCCTTGAGCATGCGGAATGCTGTCAGCATCTGGGTCCTAAGTCTGTCGACGGCCCCTCGAAGATAAGTCATCTCTGCAGTAACCCCATCGTGTCGGACGGTGGCAAGGTCGAAGAAAATGGACAGGGACTGCTCCTGAGCAGATAGAGCAGCATGGGTTTGGTGCTGGAGACTCTCTATGGTCTGGATACGCTGGTGGAGACGATAGTTCTCCTCCCATAGCCACTGCAATGCCTCATCAGTCTTAGCCTGAACACCTCTGGCTGCCTGTGCCACTCTCCTCATAGTGTGAGTGAGAGAGTCGATACGCTCATGGATGGCAGTATAGCCCAGTTGACCAGCTGTCAACAGGCTGCGAAGGTCGGATATCTCCCGCTCCTGGCGTGCGGCCAGTGCGGTGATCTGGGCCTAGACAGAACCAGCATGTCTCGCCCCGGAGCCCTCCCCGATCTCGAAAGTGGATCCGGGTATAGACTCAGGAAAATAGCCCGATGGTAAAGATGAAGGTACAGAAGATGGAAGGTCTAGAGATACCCGGTCCTCCTCCATAGAGGTGGGGACCAGTATGGCTGATGCTGGAGCAGAAAAAGGGTCCTCAGGAAGTACAGCTTCGAAAGTCTGATCATCCTCTGAGTCTGAGGCTGATAACCATCCACACTGTACTGATCGTGGAGATGAACGGGTAGCTGAAGCAGGTGCTACTACTGGTAGAAAAGTCGGAGGTGCAGTAGGCGAAGTCATGATGCTCTGAAAATAATATTATTTTAAATTTGAAGTAAGTATAAACTTACAAATAAAGGAAAAATATTATTTTTGGTTACAAGTTTTATGAAGTATATCCCTTTTAAACAATCATCGCAATGTTTTAAGGTTATATATATTAATACTTATATATATATATATATATATATATATATATATATATATATATATATATATATATATATATATATATATATATATATATATATATATATATATATATATATATATATATATATATATATATATATATATATATATATATATATATATATATATATATATATATATATATATATATATATATATATATATATATATATATATACTAGCGTTGTAACCCGCCCAACGGGCGGGGTCGTTTTTTTTGTTCTGGAGGGTTTATAGTTATTTTTTTCGTTTTTAGTTTATTTTTTTAATTTAACTTTTAGTATATTTGGTTATAGTTTCACGCTTAAATAACTTTAAATTTATATTTATTTTTTTTATAAATTTTAAATTCAATCCGAATTTAAATAAAAAATTCTTATTATTTTTTATTTTTTAAAGTCCGGCTAATATAATTTGTTAAACAACCGAATTTTTTTAAAAGAAGTCTAAAACAGATTTTATGTTTCATTTATGTTTATTGGCAGTGTTTGTGATATTTTTATGCTTTGGGCCACCCAACAAACGTGTTTTGTCTAACTTTATAAGGATGTACTTATATATTTAATTTTTTTATTAAAGTATGTTTGCGTATTATTTATGTTTGTTGTTTGTGTGTTTGTTTTTTTATGCCTTTGTCCATCATACAAACATGTTTTGGCCCTTGTTAATCTTAGATTGTACATATATTAGTCACTTTAACCCATACTTTTTTTTGACACAATTCGTAAGCCGTCTGACCTGTCTATTTTGCAAGCTATCATCAGGATATTAAGCTTTCTTGTTTATTTTTTTGTGGCCTCTTTTTGTTAAAAGAAAACTTAAACAAATGTTTGTTTTTAATACTATTAGTGTTTGGCTCACTCAACCGAATTGTTTAGTCTTATGTCAATATTTCATTTTACTAATATGGATATGGACATGTTTTTTTAAGTACATTTGTTTTTTTTTGTGGTGATTAGTGAGTGCCACAATTATTTTTCTTTACATTAGTGATTTAGTTCAAACAAGTTTAATTCGATTGTGTAACATACAAATTATTGCGTGTTTGTTAAATAAATAACGTTACAATAATCTTTACATGCGTTCAAATATGGACTTAAATTTGAGCACATAATATGGGATGGGGTCAAGCCCGGTGATGACAACAAATTATCGAGCGGGGCTTTTTGTTGGGAAAAATTAGTGTTAGATAAAACTCCAACTTGTTTAGTTATTATGCGTAAATTATATATCTTCATTTGTTTGAGATGTTATTTAGCTTTACTAAGGTACCTACAACATCGAACTTGTCATATCAGTTTTTTCCTTTTAGCGATTTACAATGACCTATTTATAAAAAAAAGGCGTTCAAGTTTAATTTTTTGATATTTTTTATTCAAATTATTATTTAAATAAAATAAAAAATATTACAATAATATTTATATTTAAATATTGTTAAAAAATGATTAAAAAAAGAATTAATTAGAGATAAAAAGGATAAAATGTATTAACTAAAACTAACTCAAATAATGATCAAACTAATATATGTTGTGAGAAAATAAAACAAAGCTCAATATATGAAAATTTGGAAATTTTTTACAAACTTTATCTAATTAAAAAATAATTAAAAATAATATAATTTTATCTAAAAGATATATAAAAAGAAAAAAGAAAGAAAGAAAAAAGGAGACAAAATGGGGCAATATCGTAGGGGCGGTTGATGAAATAGGTCGCACATGGTTGACGCAACGGTGTCGACCGACTGCGAGCCCTCGATTTACACCGTTGCGAGTAGCTTAAAACAATGATATTTTTATGCAGTTCTAATCTCCGGCATGCTCATCCTGCGAGAGTATACTAAGAAACAAAAAAAACATTAGGAATGAGCATTCCCACATACTATACTAACAATTTTCTTATTCCAGGATCTCCTCTATGTATGTATATCACTAATAAACATTTATATGTGTGTGTGCGCCTTGTATGTGCAAATATAATATATAGTGTATCTTCCATGTTCTCGTCGATCCTGTCATACAATAAATGTTTTGTTGATATAGTAGTTATTTAAGAGCTTTCCATATCAAAACATCTACAAGAACAAAAAGAAAAGATAGAAGAGATCTTGTTTCCAAGTTTTACTATCGAGTATATCTGAGATACAAACATGGTAAAAGAAATTATATTTGTATTGACAGTGAACATAAAACTTGTTACCCCCTCCATTTTCAAATTAATTAACGTATATGATCTTGATACCTGAGCTTGGTTTAAAACTCAATTCTAAACGACTTAAAAATTCGCAAACAGGAATCAGCTATAGATAATCTGGCCATGTGACCATTGAGTAATACAAAGTAAGACATAAAAATGAAAATCACTACTTTTCTGGTTTTACAATCTTAACAAAAAGCTAAATAGTGACATTTATATGTGTATATATTACATACATGATTATTCTACATAAGTGTTTAGGTCAACGTGACCTTGACTCGCCCATTTTGACATTTTTTGCTATTCCTAAAGTGTAGCAAGACTTACATCCTTTAATAACCGAGAGACTACGACGGGGCCACTGAGGATATGGAGTTGCTAGTTCAAGCCCGTGAGAAGCAGCAAGAGGTAGGACTGATTTTATGACATCTTCATTCTCAATTTGGTGAATTAAACATGTATTGTATCGATACTCTCTTCACCGCTGTAACTACAATTATCAATGACAAAAAATATCACCCACCAAAAATCAAGTAACATCACATAAAATATCAGACTGATGAAACTTCTAGACACTAGATTCATATAAAGTGGACACTCTTGATGGTCCGTTCCAGTGTTTAACGAATGCTACCGCCTCATGAATTTCAATTTACAATCTACCAATGGAGTTCACAAAGGTGTAGCTAGAGGTTGTAATTTTTGTGTCTTTGTTTGAGAACAGATCAATCTGGGTTATATTTGGGAAAGAACAAAAAGTTAGAAGCTGCATGGATTACAGCCTTCTCCTGGGAAGCAACAAGTTTGTTGAATCCACCTACACCACCGTCACCAGCTTCACCTGCCCCAACACAAAAAGAAAAATGATAAAAAAGATTAAAAACACACTAATCTTAATGAACATAAATAAATAATATTAGATGAATAGTTGTATAGAATTTAAAAAATACTTTGTTGGAAACTCACTTTATGTGACGACATTTAAGAATTCCCATTAGTTATCATAGTCACACATTTAGACTAGACTAGGTTCGTTGTAAAGTTTAGGTTGTGTGTGTGACTATATATACCCCTCCTTAGCTTCCAAGGAGGGGTGTTGATTGTCATTTGTTTATTTTCAATACATTTTCACTTTTACTTTCAACCTCTCTTCTCTCTCTCTAAGTCATCAATGACTTCCACCATCATCTATCATCACATTAGACCACCGGATCCGATTTAGCATTTCTACATTTGGCATCAGAGCCTTGGTTCCATCCTTGGATCGTGTTTGTATATTCGATTTGGTGGTCTAATTTTTTCTTATGTCTCGTTATATCATTTTATGTCCATTTTGTCACAAACTTTTTGTCACGTCTTACTTTTTTGTCCATTCTGACCAAACAGTCACATGTTTTGGGGTCTCAATATCATCAGTCAAACTGGTTCGCTTGTTTCACTTATCATGGTCAAGTTGCTGGTTACAAGAAGTCAAAACTGGTTTTCATAATCTATCACTTTTCCTGGTTACAAGAAGTCAAAACTGCCATATTTAGTTAAATCTGGTGGTTTTGGTGACTTGTTTTGATAAAGTTTCTTTTTTTTTCTGGTAATTTTTTGTATTCACATGATGAAGATGACCCAGAAAACTTAGATCCAGAAAACACGGGAAAAGTACACTCGGATTGCGATGGGGGTTCACCTAGACTACGATGGATTCTTCTTTTTCGGATTATTCCGATGGGGTTTATTTTTGATACATTACGATGGGTCGACTGACTCATTGCGATGGGACCCATTCGATGGGACACATTGCGATGGTGGTTTGACTCATCGCAATGGCATAAGTCATGTCGTCATGCTGCCCACTTTTTCCCAACATTGCGATGGCTGGTAACCATTGCGATGGGTACCATTGCGATGGGTACCATCGCAATGGGTACCATCGTAATGAGACATCAGACTACGATGGACAACATCGTTTTGACTGCGATGAGGTTTATAAGTTTTGACTGCGATGGACTCACTCGTTTTGACTGCGATGAGGTTTATAAGTTTTGACTGCGATGGCATAACTTTGACTGCGATGGGTTATAATTTTTGACTCCGATGGGTTAAATTTTTTTTTGACAGTTTAAATCTTTCATGACCAAGATGTGACCAAACCATATCCATCGCAACCGATTCAACTCGGTAATTACCGAGTTGACTCAGTTCACTCACTGAGTTGACTCGTAATCCCACCTTATATCACCAACATCAACACCAAACTAACTTATACCCATCGACACCTAAATCCCATCTAGACTCAAACCAAAACAAATCAAACCAGTAACTTAAATTGACCTCAGATTCATTTTCGTGGTTAACCATGCATGGTGAGATCTTTATAGATCTTTTCACACGAAAGTCAATAATCATCATTGATCATTTATGTTAAGGCAAAAACCTTTCATTACTATTCGAATCAAAGTCAGGAGCATCAACTAGAAAGTTATGTCCTTTTACTTCGATTCGTCACAAACAATCACATGCAATCAAATATATTGTCACCTACCCGAGACCCTTTTAATGGATCTTGAAGCTGATATTACTCACGTTCTTCAGTTTTATGTGGTGAGTTGATAATTGTTCCAAATGAATCGATTATATTGAAATCGATTATACATATCATAATTGATATGATTAGATTCGCTTGTGATTGGGATGAGAAGGGATTTGGTTTGATATGGAGATTAGAAGATGATTGGAGCTGCTTGTGGTGGGTTTGATTATGAGAATGATTTTACTGATTAGATGAGATTAGGAGGAGTTGTGGCTGCGTTTGATGGAGAGATTAGGAGAGAAAGGTATGAGGCGGAGTAAACTAGGTGCAGGTGTGAGAGAAATTTGGTGGGGGGAACTTTCTATGTGAGTCAAATTAGGGTTAATTAGGGTTAACTTGTGTGGGTTGAGTAACATACACGTGGCCATCTCATAATTAAAGGGCGGATATCTCTATGTGTCTCCACTTACACGTGGGTAGAGGTTACGATGTGATTTTGTTTTTAGCATTGAAAATAATGGGGCGCGGATATTTCTTTGTTTTTTGGCATGTGATAAAGTTTTAGATTATGGGCCTTGGACTCAATTCTTTAAATTGTTGCTGTTAAACAAAGAATTCTTTGAGTTGGGCCGTATATATTAAAACCACAATATACACATATTTTCATTTCAAAATTACTTATTTTGAATAAAATTTTGTGGATATTGTCGGGATTTAAATGTGACATCGTGTCGTGACAAAATGACGTGACAATTGTGACGAGAATTTATTTTGACGAGACCAAGAAAAAATGGGCGATTTTTTTTAGTGGCTAAAGATTTTGTCTGATCGGGGATTAATTACGTGACGGTGAAGACGGATTTTTCGAAGGCGTGTATTTACTTTATCTTTTAATAGATAACTTATTTGTGCTTAATCCTAGAATGAAGACTTGGTTATCTGGTTTCCGGGTTCGGGGTGGATGGTTGATGACTCGGATAACTATCACTTAAAGGGGTTACATTGTTGTACTCAGTGTCACGCGCTTAGTCGACGTGGATAATTTCAAGAGGTGTTGTGCTTATAGACTTCTTCAGTGATGCATTGAGTACTTAGAGATTTCTCCACCGTTCTTCATTCAACAATAGTGCAAGCTTAAGTCACAAGATCGAAGGATTTTTATTCAGCTTCACGTTTGATGTATCTGGTTCATTCTTTCAGTGGTCACTTCAAATTGCTTTCACGTGGGATGGTAAAGGTGGCCATGGAGAGTTTATGAGAAGAAATTTTCGATCAACAGCTGATTCTCACAAAGTATATAATTCAACTTATTTATTATTCTCACGAGATTTCAGGTTTATGTGCGTACGATTTGTTGATGGTTCCGAATTTCGAAACCATCAAGGGGAAGAAGAAGACACATTGAACGCACAACGAGTACACGTGATGAACTTCATACCTTCTTTTGATTTGAAGATATTCCGGGATGACATTTGTCATAGCCGCAGAGAAAATCAGTGTTTTAACTCGTGGCGTTATCAATCTCTAAACGGTACACTACTAATTCGATGATTAATTGTTTGGTTGTTGCAATTATTCATCATCATTATCCTATATGCATTCCCGGGACTTAATTGACTCTGGTGCATCTCCGGAAGAAGATATGTGCATTTCCGGGACTTAATTGACTCTGGTGTTACGATGTCAACTTCATGAATGGGATAAAGTGTCTACTTCAGTATTTGAGCTTCATAATGGGGATTGACTTACTTTCTTCAACCATGTGGGGGAAGAAATGTCTTGATTCTTTCTGGTATGCATAACTTGAACTCTCAGGGGGAAGAAAAATTCAGAAGAATTATTCAAGCGTGAGAAGAGAAGTTGTTGATCTACTTGGTGTACCCGAAACATTCAATCTCTCTTAGCAACATTATCATGTTATATGATGGGATTTGCTTGTTAGATTCCGTTGTGCGCTTAATCATTCTAAGCTTTATTGAAAGCTTTGAAGTTGCTTATGAGGATTGTCGATTTAGGGGGAAGCTATTTAAAAAGCTTCTACATCAAGTTTATGTGGCATGAATTAGGGGGAAGCTAATTTAGAAGCTTCTCCTTAACCAGAAGTGTATGGGTTACTTAGTTCGTGTCGTTACAGTATTTCTTCTACAAGTTACTTTAAAGATGAGTCGTTTTGAAGACGAAGGCCTCGTCAGCATTGGATGCTTCATGAAAGCTCTTGTTCTTAATTATTTTGTACTTGTTAGGAAGAATATTGTAAGGAATTCTACACGTCGTCCCATGGGGGAAGATTGTTGGAAACTCACTTTATGTGACGACATTTAAGAATTCCCATTAGTTATCATAGTCACACACATTTAGACTAGACTAGGTTCGTTGTAAAGTTTAGGTTGTGTGTGTGACTATATATACCCCTCCTTAGCTTCCAAGGAGGGGTGTTGATTGTCATTTGTTTATTTTCAATACATTTTCACTTTTACTTTCAACCTCTCTTCTCTCTCTCTAAGTCATCAATGGCTTCCACCATCATCTATCATCACATTAGACCACCGGATCCGATTTAGCATTTCTACATACTTCACAAAAACACCGAAAGCAGTCACCTGATCCAACATTATTATAGAGCTAGGTGATGATCATGTGTGATGAAGAGGTTGAAGGCTAGTGCTTTACCCGAAGTATGTGATGGGAGCAGATTATCCAATCGATCAGCAACAGTACGAGATCGAGAACATCAAGGGTCCAACAGTATAACCCAATCCAATAGCTTTTGATCGTTTCTTGGCTTGTTGAGATTCAACAGTCTCCATAGCTGCAAACGTCACTCTAGTACGTGAGGCGTTATGTTTCTGCCTTGCTGGTTTTATATTGTTGCATTAAAAAAAGAGTGGATAAAGTGTTGGATAGCTGGTATACGAATTAATTCATTATAGGTTCAGTTAGTGCACACTGCATTTTAAGGTTTGTTTTGTGGGTCTGCATTGCTGCCTTTCTCTACCTAGTATACATATTGCTTTACGGTTTGATTTGTGGGTATGCACTTCAAAGTGTGGGATTGTAGCTTCTTCATACGCACTGCAAAGTCAAGGGGTGTTTGGCGCAGCAATGAAACATGCCTTTTATTCCAACACAGGAATAATGCTCGAATTGTACAATAATATATACAAACTATTAACACTAATAAATTCGAAAAGTTCTACAACGTTACTCATAAATGGTAACAGATGTTGGGTGCACTTCTACAATCTGACAAATTGCCAAAACATGTCATTAATTTTCTCCAATCAGTTCTCGGCTTCATCATCTCTTGAAACTCCTCATAACTAATCCAACCATCCTGAAACCATGAAAATGTTAGGATTATATCTTCCAACAAACTACACATAGCAACAACTTTATTTCCTGACATCATAGATAAACACGAACCAAGTCCTTAATAATGGATGTGACATACTCACCAATCAAGTCCCAACAAATCAAATAAATAAGCTTTGTATGTCTCTGTACCATGATTTATATTATATATTAGTAACATAAAGTAAAGAATTAAAAATAAACGAACTCTGATTGGTTCATTCCTCCTTGATCCAAGAAAATAACATAACTTTAACATGAGCCGCGCGATTTGCTTTCAGTTCTTTTACAGGGAATGCAAATTTATAAAAAAGTATAGATCTAAGTATTGTTTTGGTCGATGTTCAGGTAGACTGCTGTAGAGAGGTCAAACATTAGACTAAAGTTAATTTTTTGCCCGAGCTTATAAATCATTGTTCCTTTTACCATCGTCTAATAGAATAAAACTTACCTGATCACACGGTTCATGGAAAATCCTCAAAGAGACCACAAAACAAACGCAAGAATGCAAATGCTTATATTAATAATCAAACGAACCTTGAAGATGATTGAATATCCTGCAAAAAAAACTACAAAACAAAACATATATTCAGAAAACAAAGCATATGTACATTAATAAATTGCATATGAGCAGCTGCACATGTAATCTTTTTCTGAGGTTGGCACTGTTAGACATAAAAACATCACTATTAAAATCTCTGAGAACTTTATTTGAGAACTCATAACTTGCAAGCTTTCTCTGGTGACGCCATGTATCTCCATCTGCTGGAAAAACACCTCGGGCGTATAACAGATGTTGGGTGCACTTCTACAATCTGACAATTTGCCAAAACATGTCCTTACTTTTCTCCAATCAGTTCTCGGCTTCATCATCTCCTGAAACTCCTCATAACGAATCCAGCCATCCTGAAACCATGAAAATGTTAGGATTATATCTTCCTACAAACTACACATAGCAAAAACTTTATTTTCTGACATCATAGACAAACACGAACCAAGTCCTCAATAACGGATGTGACATACTCACCAATCAAGTCCCAACAAATCAAATAAATAGGCTTTGTATGTCTCTGTACCATGATTTATATTAGATATTAGTACCATAAAGTAAAGAATTAAAAATAAACGAACTCTGCTTGAGTTTTGACATCGAGTAAAAATACTACTATGTTTTTTGAATTTGCTGCTATAAATCATCCATGTCGTGACTTAAATCTTACTTGGTTCATTCCTCCTTGATCTAAGAAAATAACATAAAATTTAACATCAGCCGCGTGATCTGCTTTCGGTTCTTTTACAGGGAATGCATATTTATAAAAATAAAAAATTAGATCTAAGTATTGTTTTGGTCGATGTTAAGGTAGACTCCTGTAGAGACGTCAAACATTAGACTAAAGTTAATTTTTTTCCTGAGCTTATAACTCATTGTTCCTTTTAGCATCGTCTAATAAAATAAAACTTACCTGATCACACGGTTCATGGAACAGCCTCAAAGAGACCACAAAACAAATGCAAGAATGACAAATGCTTATATTAATAATCAAACGAACTTTGAAGATGATTAAATATCCTGCAAAAAAACAACAAATCAAAACATATAATCTGAAAACAAAACATATGTACATTAATAAATTTCATATGAACAGCTGCACATGTAATCTTTTTCCGAGGTTGGCACTGTTAGACCTAAAAACATCACTATTAAAATCTGTGAGAAGTTTATTTGAGAACCCATAACTTGCAAGCTTTCTCTGGTGACGCCATGTGTCTCCATCTGCTGTAAAAACACCTCCCATAAACAATTTATATAAACAAATTATACTGAAAACCATAATAGAATTATATCGTAAGGGTTTCATAAGAAAAAGAGGTGTATATTTTTTATGTATGAAGATCGAATAATTTTAGGGTTTCGGGATGAGTGATAAACTTGTAGCCAACCACGAATATGAAGATCGAATATTAAACTTGAATATTGAACAACTAAAACCATGAAGGTGTTTTAGGGATTGTAGGATAAACACAGTCTAATGAATATGAAGATCGAATGAAGGTGTACAATTTTGAGAAGAATTTAGAAGTTACATAATGAATCATGAATGGTGGGGGGATTAGGGTTTTGTAGTATGTATGAGAAAGTTTCGTTTTGGAGAACGGATTGATATGATTTTATTATAATTAAAGAATTGATTTTATAAAATTTCAAATATACCCTGAGTTTTGATTAAAAAAAGAGAAACGTAATATTTAAAAAACACTATAATTTAGGAATGGATTGTTAATAAACTCGATCTATAAGTATTTTGTTTCCGATTGTTAATCAGAAGTTATGGAATAGCTCAGTGGTAGGAAGGCTATATCGTCTTTAAAGACCGGGGTTCAAACCTTGTCAGTGACATTATTTTTTAAAATACCGAAATTTTTATATGCGATTTTAAACGTGGTTTGCAAGTAAGTGCGTTTTCGAAACATTGTTTGCAAAAAAAACTGCGTTTACAAAGCTTGTATTTCGTGGAAAATAGAGATTTTATATGAAATTGTGAAATCTTATTGGATAAAAGGTGCCATGTCACATATGACTGGGATTAGGGTTGTGGTTTCAAATCGTAATTATACCTATATATAATATAAAGATATATATATATATATATATATATATATATATATATATATATATATATATATATATATATATATATATATATATATATATATATATATATATATATATATATATATATATATATATATATATATATATATATATATATATATATATATATATATATATACTAGTGGCAAAACCCGCCCGATGGGCGGGTATGACTTATAATTATCGTTTACAATTATTTATTGAGCTTAACATTAGTGTTAGAAAATCTATTCTTTTACTAATTTTTTAAAAGGATAATAGAAAAGTTTATTCAAATGTTTATGTTTGTTCTTGTATAAAGTATATTTTATGGTTTTCTTAGTAATCGTATAAAATTTGCTTGAGTTTTATTTTAAATTGTATAGTACAAAACATCAAATGACTTAGTACATTGAATAATAAAAAAATGTGAAGTAAGGCTCGTCCGATGGACGGGTTAGATTTAAATTTTCTGAGGATAATAAATGGAGTTAGAAGTTAGATAAAGTCATATTATAAAATAAATTATTAAAACTTGTAAAAAATAATGTCATAATTTAGCAAAGACCACTAAAAAGCTTAGAAAAATATTAGAGTTTATGGACATGTGATAAAAGTTACATTGACAAATAATCTAAAATAAGTATTTATGAAATTATAATTTAACATAAAAGGTAAAATCAAAACCGATTTGCCTAAAAGCTTAGAAATTTATTTACATTTTCTATTAGTGATAAAACATGTTTTTATTTACCTCGTGTATTTTGTTAGGCAAATCGGTTTTGATTTTACCTTTTATGTTCGATGTAACTTGTTGTATTCAATTTACCTCTGTTGTAAGGAGTGATAATGAAATATCTTTATGTTCAAAAAAATCACTTTAAAGTGGTCAAAATTTCTGTAACAACTACACTCCTTTATTAAGCTTAACCTAACACCCGAGTAGTCGTGAAAGTTATAAATAGAAAAATGTTTGAGATGACAAGAATAATTTGAATAGATGACTGTTATAATCGTTAACTTTTTTCATAAGAATAGATTTAAACACCAATAGTAAGATTTAAGATAAAATATAAAGATATCATGGGTTCTTATCGTATTATATTATAAAGCTTTTGAGATTTTTATAACAAACTTTTGAAAACGTTGAATTTTTAGATTATTTATTTAATATACAAAGCAAGTTGTTAGATATCCTCCTCACATTATATACCAATAACTTTTAGTAACAACTTTTTGTAACAACTTATTAAAATAACATTTTTTATTTTAAATTAAACTATATTTTTATATTTATTATTTTTAGAATTTAAATTCATCACATTTTCTTAAATTTTATACTTGTTAATTTAATATCCATTTCAATAAAAAAAATTAACTTTTAGTTTTTTTTATAGCGGATTTATATTTATTTAACTTTTTTATCATCTCAAATTAATGTGATTACGAACTTTTGATAGATAAGACAATAATATTCGTTCGTTTCAAAAATCGCGATCAAATATTCGCCGGCGTTTTGCGCGGACAACATGCTAGTTAGTATAAATTGATGGAAAATGTCTACTATGACATAATTTCAACCAATTGACTGTTACATGAGTTAAAGATGCCAATAGAAAATTTAACTCATCGATAGCGAAATAATAAATCTGCCATAATTCCATAAATATAGCCAAGAAACATATGTCATTATTAAAAATCAAGTGTTACAACAATTCTATAATTCTGAATATCCATGTGCTTTTTTTTATGTGCTCTTTTTTGAATAAAATTTTAAACTTAGGCATCCACTATGATGGTTCATACATAGGTTTATAAAATTATAAAGAGGTCTAAAAATTTAAATACCATAGTGAACATATGTTTAAAGCTTATGTGGCATGAAGAGGTCTAAAATGTTGAACCTCTTCATAATTTAATGTGTTTGAATTATGTGAGAGATTTATAAATTTTAATGGGGTTTATCCAAAGTGAAATAGGTTTATAAAACTAAAAGATTTGTAAATTAATGGTATAACACACTTATAAACCTATAAAAAAGTTTATCATAGTTGATGTTCTTATACTTATGTTACGTATTTTATAATTCATCTCGTGTGATACACTAAATTTGTGTTGGAAAGTACTTTTTAAGTCACAACCACAATGACATCAATGCACATTGGTTTTCGTGAATGTTTGGTAATATTTGTTCTGTGTATCATTATGTTTCTGTTTTGTCTTCGCCGATATTTGTTTTTGATGATAAATAAAGTCGAAAGGTATATAAATTGACATTATATAATAAATTAATGAAATTAAAAGATTAGGGTACATTATAATTTTTTTTAGGGAAATGTATTAAAGCTTATGCACATTTGATAAAAGTTATATCGGCAAATAATCTCAAACAAAGCGACACTAAGTTATAACAAATTATTAGATTTATGGTGCATGAAAATAAAAAAACTTACTTTAAATAAACTTCCAAATGACAATATTTTTTTAGAACAGCAAATTTCATAAATTGTAATAGTAACAAAAAATTACGTTCTTATAAACCTAATAGTAAAATTTAGGAGATTTCTCGAGATCAAATACTGTGCATCTTCATGTCACCTGCACGTGAGTTTTGACCATATGGATTTTTTTAGTAACATTGGTATTTGCATTATTTCATATGATGATAACAAAGGAAAGGTGACATAAAAAATTATACTAACTGATGCAAAAAGAGAACAAATTTAATATGTACGAATGTTACCTACCATACCTGCTGAAAGAGAGTTGTACCAATCCATTGTTTTGAAGCCAGTAGGCCCTCAACCTACTGCCATTTAACATCACTTAGCTAAGAGCATCAGGTATCACAAAGAGGTAAACACCTCTTCACTGCGCCACATCAGCGCCACGTCATACCAACTAATCTCTCTCCTCTTCTCCAAAAACACCCTCTTTATCACAACTAGTCTCTCTCCTCTTCACTTGGGTCCCGCCACTCACCATTTTATTTAATTTTTCAATTTTCACACAAAATAAAAATTCATTTCATAAAATTAAAAATTACAAAATACTAAAAAATAAAATACAAACACGAGAAATAAAATTACGCTACGAATATAAAAATACGGAAAAAAAAGACAATACGAAATACAATAGGAAATAAAACTTGAGAATACTGAAATACAATAGGAAATGCAATACGATACTAAAAATAAAATTACATAATACGATATTAAAAATAAAATTACATAATACGATTAGTCAGTTCCCGGATCCGAATCCGATAACAGACCACAAGGAAACTCCCAACGCAATGTTTCTTCTTCATCTTCTTCGGTCATAATTTGCGCCTCCCGCTCCCTTCTTTCCCTTTCTTCTTCTTCCTGAGTTTGTCTCAACACTTTTTGATCTAGGTATTCTTGATACACCTCAATGTCAGTCATTCTGCCATCTGTGAGGTTTGGAATTGGAAAGGGTAGATCGGGCGACTCATTTCTTATTCGGTGTTGTTGCGACGAAGGACCGATATGTGTTGTTTGATATCGGGACGAAGAACCAAAGTTATTCAACCATTTAGTATTTTCTTCAATTCTGGCTTCAAATTTTGTCGCCTTTCTTGCGCAAGATCTCCGGAGGCTGAAATCCAATTCAGCTTGCTTACTAAGATATGTGTCGATAAACTGACGCTCCTGTGGGGAGAGATCACGGCATTTCTTACATGCCGAGCTCAATTCCCTATTCTCTTCGGACGCAGCATCGAAATCATCACCTAACTTCGTAAGCTGCTCGTAACGGCGTTGTTGTTGAAGTATTTGTCTGTTAACTATAGCCTTAATCTCGGCTTCGGTATGTGGGAATGAACATGCCATTTTTGATTTTTGAATGTGTGTGTGAAAAAACAGAGTTGTGTGTTGAGTTGTGTGTGAAAAAACTGTGTGTAAAAATATGGTATTTATAAAGAAAAAATATTGATTTTAAAAAAAAAAAAAATTTGCCGTTACAAACGGTAATAAAAAATTGTGGGGCCCACCTTTATTTTCCAACGAGCAATGTCACTTTGTGACATTTGAGAACCGGCGAGGGGGGGGGGGGTAGGTGTAACGGCGAAGGGCGGCGAGCGGCGGCGAGCCTGCCACCTAGGCACGGCGAGCCACCCTCGCCGCCACACCGTTCCCTCTAATTACCATGTCTTCAGCCACCTTAAGAAAAGCTTGCAGCTTTAAGGCTTTTTAATACCATAGCATGAACAGGGACATTTCGACCATTCTTCATAGCATGCGTAGATTGGTCTCAGGCTCATGCGCATTTGCTCACCTCTACCTAGTAAGTGAAATAGTTTCAAAGTTCAACCTTGACTGATAGATCCTTTCAAAATAACCAAATTAAATGGGATATGGGATATGTCCACACAACCAATAAAACATAATCTGTCAAAACAGCCCCTTTTACTTTTTTATGTCCAGAGTCCAAACACCAGTTATTCAGGTTATCATATTTTCACCAAAAATATTTTGTGCATGCTATTATTGCTAAGTTCTTCCTCTACAAGTATCACAAAAAAACAAATATCCAAACAGTGTGTCTACGTGCTTTGTTGCTAGCTTATAGTGTAAGCATTATAGGCTAATATTTATGCATCCTTCATTCAGTTTACCTAAAAGAATACCTACCATAAGGATGAACCAAATTAATTTCATATTAAGTAGATAAAGCTTAGAGATTATTATAACCTTCCAAATATCCAGCATCACACACTATATCGTTCTTATTATAGTTAATTGCCATCTCCAGGTTGCCAAACTCCAAAATTCTTCTAGCCATGATCTTAAACAGGGAAAAATTCAATATGTTTAGCGAACCCATATAAAGAATAAACAAATTCTCAAAATCGGGTCAAAATAATGAAAACAGGTAAGTGTCTATAAATTTGAGTTTCTTAGTGCTTCTAACTATATCCAGATGGAAAATGAATTCCCTGATGAAGTTGAACATCGTTTTGCTCGTCAAAAAGCAGGTGCCACATATGATGCACATGAAAGAGAATAACGTGAGTATCACAAAGAAAAATGGCGATCGTCCTAGAAATGGTGTTGATATGGTAAAGACTTATGAGAGACCTGATGTAGTCACAGACCATCTACGTAATTCCAGGCTCAATATAATGTTTCAAAGTTTCGTACTTCCTGTGTCATTCATTGATAATTTTCCATATCTTACAGAAGTCCTCCATAGGCATTAAGCAAGAGGGTGAGTATCAGTCCTAGGAGGAGCCCTAGCCCGAGTCCTAGCCACAATTTGAGCAGGAGCCTAAGTGTGAGTAGGTCTCCTAGACGTGCCATCCCGCCCAAAAACAAGAGTGTGAGTCGAAGTCTAAGCCTAGTTAGAAGTGGAAAGAGGCAAGCTAAAAGCATTAGCAGAAGTCTGGTGAGAGGCCACAACACCAGAAGCATAAGTACAATCCTTTTCAGATCCCAAATCTCAAAAAGTGTTAGTTGTGGTCCATCCCCGTCACCAAAGAGGCCCTACCAGAAGTCGGTTAGCGGAAGCCTAGTAAGATCTTCAAGAAGAAGTTATAGCAAAAGCCTTGTGAGATCTACTAAAAGAAGTCTGAGAAGAAGCTCGGGTCAAGCTCCTACAAGGAGAAGCCATAGTCGTATTCCTGTTAGAGCACCTTCTAGGAGAAGCTCTAGGGGCAGTATGGGCAGTAGGTGCAGTTATTCTAGGAGCCCTATAAGCGGGTGCAGGGGTTGCTTAACTGATAGCCTAATTAAATCATCTAATGAACCAGCTACTTAATGTAACAACATTTTTAGGGGTGTTTGGGAATGCTTATTAACACGGGTATCTGATTATTGCATTTTGATACCGTAGTTATACACAATGCCGAGTTTTTTGATGGAGAGAAGCTAATCATGATTATTAGAACTAATTATGAGATTCAAGTTGGTCATGCTTATAGATTAGAACTAATCAAAATCAGAAAGGCCAAACGCTCAATCAGCTTTCAACAACAACAAAATGTAAGGGGAGTATGGAAAACAAACTATCCTTTTTCTTACAATCGATGAATCAAATAAGCATAAGCACTTTGCATATGCTATCCGAAACACCATCATACCTTATAAATGTTGAATCAAAATGCATTAAATAATGACATGAAATAAAGAAACATAAATGTACCGATAATTTCACATGTTGATTGAGGCAAACACCGTACCTGTATCAGATAACACAATGCTTTTTTTGATTCATCGTCGCATTTTACATCAAAATTTCCAAAAAAACAATTTTAAAATTTTGTCATTTTAGATCATACCCATATCCACAATCACAAACTCACAAATGAACAATTCAAAAGTAATTACCTTGCAACCAACATGATTATCAGTGTCATATTATCGAATTGCAAGGATTAAAGGATATGTTTGTTTAATTCATCTAATCATATAAAAACAAAAAAAAAACATGTATCAAATTATATAAAAAATATTTTTTTAAAAGAAGGTGAAACTTGCATATTTT
This sequence comes from Glebionis coronaria, assembly GCA_025667525.1. Classification (NCBI taxonomy): domain Eukaryota; kingdom Viridiplantae; phylum Streptophyta; class Magnoliopsida; order Asterales; family Asteraceae; genus Glebionis; species Glebionis coronaria. Next base: position 362,819,610 of record CM046877.1, read on the forward strand.
GACCTCTTATCATTCTTGTTTCCGTAGTTATTAATTGGTCTCTCATCGTTCTCGTGGCAAAAACTATATATACATCCAAGACAGTCACTGTCAATAAAAAAGAGGCCAATAATCATGAATCTGTAAATAGTATATAAAATGTGTAAGAATTTGCTTGTAAGGTATTCAGTTTACATATGGAAAAATGTGTGGGTCATACGGTTTGGGTAACGGGACAAAACAGGGTACTCTACTTTCGAATTCTCTCATTTTCATTTTAGCTAAAAAGATAATGTTTGTTATGATGGTTGCTACTGCCAAGAGTGCATTCATGACCTTAATAAGAAGCAATAAAACATACAAAAAGCCGATTAAATGGAAGTTATAAAATACATGTAATAACTGATTTCCTTGGGTACGATGTATCAAAATTTGAGAATCACCTGATTCGGGTTGCTTTTCATACACTCTTCAAGCTACACGCTCGAGTGTTTGTCTTAGCATGCAACTAAAACAATATCATTGTCATCCTGAAAACTTCCGGTAACACATTCATCAACTGATGTAGATTGCTTCTCCCATTCTGCTTCTATTTCTTCAAGAACTTCGTGCGTAGGCAAAGCAAAAAGTGAACATAATAATGAGTAGTGAACCTATAGCCATTAGACTGAAATCTCAAAAGTTGAACTTTTGTAGCCACTAAACATATGAATATACGATTACTAAACATGGAATCAAGAAATAGCCTAAGTGTTTTATTTTTTGTTCAATAAGTTAAGACCCTTGACTCTTGATTTATGCTTTCCATAGCATGGTAGGGTACAGGTACACTGTTCTATATGATAGCCTCTTGCGCCTTTTACTAAAGAAATGGGATTTAACAGAATTATAACAAATAGATACCTACTGATAGAAAGGCTTGATGAGGGTGTACGTAAAAGATACAAACATACAGATTGTTGGTGGAACCGTAGAAGTGGTCTAGAAGTGGTTAAGTTATTTGGATATGGAAATTGCAATGTTCATATATTCCTGTATTGTCTTGTAGAAATTCTTGGACTCCTCGGGGTCTAGAAAAGGGTATGCTCCCACGAGCATGACGTACAATGTTACACAACATAACCACAATAGAATCAAATTAGTAAGTTCAATGCCTAATGTTGGTATGTTATTGTGCCCTATTAAGATGTGAGCACCAGCAAGACAAGATGAAAACACCAGAAAGCTGCTGCAAGTAGCAGTTGTTTGCTCAAGGCCTTGGTTTAGCCTAAGAGAAGGAACAATTTTAGGTTGATTTTAAATGGACATGAAATAAAAAGAATCAGCAGTTAACTGTTTCGGGAAATTGGGAAATCGATTTTTTAGCAATATATTACCTTTCAACAATTAACAATAAGAGAAAGAAATGAAATTGCCTGCCAACCCACACCCCTGCCTAGAATAGATGGTGGCATACCTTGAAACCACAATAAAACCGCATGTGGACCTATTCAGAGACATTAGATAACCTCAAAAATGGGACTCTCTCACACGCAAGACCTTCCATTTGGCGCCTCCTTCAAGACTTCCTCCAAAACTACTTCACCTTTGGTGTTTGTCGTCTGGGAATCTACATCAGAACAAATAAAAATGGTTACACCTACTTGAAAATATAAATTATGCTAAAAAGTTGAAAATATTACGTACTAAGTTTTGGACACTTCAGAATTAGTAAAGGGATAGGAAATACTAATACATAATATAACGATATCGATCATTTTCAATTTTGTGTGCTTCTATCACGAGGTTTTTACATTTTACGCAACAGTTTCTTTTTTCCATGTTCTAGTCCTTTGGCAATAATTAAGGCGTTTCGCAGACTTAAAGGCTATGTTCAGCAGTCAGATCAAAGGTGCAATACCGATTCAGATCATATTGTAATTCACAATCAACACCACAGGTAAGAGTACTATAAATGGGTCAAAAGTCTCTTAAGGTATATATTTTAAATCAATTACTGGTTATAGAACATATTTCAAGAAAATTAGACACGGGTGTACTCAGCATGTCCTAAAGTCACTATATCATATGAAAATAGAGGAAAACTTTATATGTTTGAGGCCAAATCTAACTGCAGCATGTTGCAGAAACACCAAGACAACACATGAACCAACCATGAAAGGACGCCATAAAGAAATATCGAAAAGAAAAGGAAACCACATAAATACACTCAATTATATTGAGTTAGGAGGATGACTGATTCCTTTTCCTCTTCTTATTCAATAAAAGCTGATACACTCTTGAAACATTATACTAACAAAACTCTACTTTGAGCCTCTTCTTATGCTCCAAGTTAAGTAGAATGCTTGGTCACGGATTTAATGAACAACCTGGAGCATATAAATCAAGTTAGTTTCCTTGGGTTGGTAAATTAATAGTTTGCAGGACTAAACGAATGAGGTGTAATTAAAGAAAGAATTGGATTACCTGCTCCACTGGACGGAAATATATATGATTCCATCAATTTCGAAGTATCTTCCCTCTGAAAGATGTCCCATAAAGCACCTCCAATGTTCAAATCAAATCCATCAACACACATGCCATCCTCACTTTCGACTTCTTTAGTGGATTCTATTTACTCGTTATTGCTATCAGAAGTTTCAGGCTTTTAATAAGATAATGTCTCTACTTCTGTTCCTTCCCATTTTGCCTCCCTCTTCTGAAATTCCGCCTCTTCCCACCATCTTCTTTATCATTATCAGTATTACACTCAGTTCATCAAATACTTCCTCCTTCGATGCCTGTCCATTTGACTGGTTTATAGTAGTTATATCTGTTCCATTTTCCATTTTTCATTTCTTACAACTTCAGCAGTAGCATATCTTTAGTGTCTCCGACAGCAAGTTACGGCTTGCCTTCCATCCCATATATTTCTGTCTGATCCTAAACTATCTACTTCTTTTTCAATTTATTTATAGCTTGAAGTGTCGCTGACTTGGGTGTCACAGTTGCAGTGTGAGTCAACACGTTCAGCTTCATGTCATCCGGGATTTAGCAAATTAATCACTTCTTATGCAAGGTAATTGATTCCTGAACAGGAAGTGAAGCTGCTGGTATTCCGTGACTGAACTTTACGTAACTTTTGAACCAGCCGTCCTCCAAACTCGGCCACTACAATCGAGTCGATTAAGCAAGTAGAATCCAATAACTTTCTAGAATCAAAGCCTCTTCACCATCTTCGGTGTTTCAATCATCTACTATAGGCAAGATCATATCAGTATCCTCGTCAGTTTTGTTCTTTTCCAATATTTTCAGTGAAAAGTTGATCTTTTTCCCACCAAACCAGTCATGGTGCTCAGTGGCTCAAGGGGGGCTAAACTTGTAAAGAGAGATTCTCCTAAAGATACATCTAGTCTGCACATACATATGACCTTGTAGTAGTTTAACACACAGACACATGTAAAAATGCACACGCAGAATAACCAGATAATCAAAATCAAATAACTTGATTCAAAGACCAAAAACTGCTTATCTGTGTAATCTAGGGTTAAGAACTTCCCAAGTGATATTACCGCTGATCATCATATACATATAGCATAAAAATAAAAAATAACATGAGCTCCGTATTTGTTTAGATTAAACCGTTTACCTGATGCGCGATACCAGATCCTGGTGGAACAACCATGTTTTTTGAAAAGCTTTTGGTTCCCAGTTGAGAAAGGCGAATCTTTCCTTGTTTCTTTGAAATTCCAGTTCCATATTTGCTTGAAATTGAATGGTTGGTCAGAGGATCCACTTGAACCTGAGGCAAAACATCACAAAGAGATAAGTCAATTGTTGTTAGTTTCGCATAGGCACATCCATTGTTCAAAAGCAATAGACGACCTGCATCAATCACAGTCAAACAGATCGTCCGGGTTACAATAAATTAGTAGTATCTCCTTCTAGATTAGCTCCATATATCAACATTTTCGTACCTAATTCAAAACAGATATATTAAAATACTGGAAGTAATTGATAATCAGACAATACTCTTCTGTTGTTCAAACGTACCAACACCAACACCAATTCTAGCAAAAGAATCAGTGATTATCATGGGAGGGATCTCCAAGCCATTGGTACAGTAAAAAAACCAACTTATATGTTCGTATTTAGAAGCTGGTCGGTTTCAATGAGATGGTGGTGTTTCGGTTTTCTTTGAAGCTGGTGTTTTTGTGAATGACGGTGATTAGGGTGTTTTAGGTTTTTTAGGACCGGGTTATGTATATAAGTCAGGTACGACCCGAATGATTATAGCCCAATGATGCTGACCTGGATTAAAAACTGCTTATGTGGTATATCCCTCCTTTTATATATAATGTAATAAAGATATATATATATATATATATATATATATATATATATATATGTACATATATATATATATATATAGGGGAGAGATCAAATAAAAATACTTTTTTTTGTGAGAAGGATAAGAAGGATTTTCAGCCATTGATTTAAAATCAATGGATGAGATTAAATCAAAATCCTAACAAACTAACTAACTAACTAACCATCTAAACGTGTTTTTTTTAAAGTTCTTCAAAAATTATGAAAAAATTCCAGTAGATCGGGTATGTTGGTGCAAAAAACTTTTGTGAAAAAAGTTTTTTTAATTTGAAGTTTTTTACGCTTTTTTAATGCACAAAAACGGAATTTTGATGCAAAAAAATGTTTTCTTTTACGTTTTTTAGGTTTTTTGTGCATCAAGAATTCATTTTTATGCCCAACTTCTTTTGATTTTTTGCTTTAAAATATGGTTCCGCATCAAACTATAATAAATTGAAAAATTTTTGAATGAAAAAATTTTGTACACCAAAATTCACGTGTTTGTGCATCAAATTTTGTTTTTTGTGCATCAGAAAAACGTAAAAAACTCAAAATTAAAAAACGTTGATTCACAACTTTTTTAGGCACCAACAAATCCGACCATTTGGAATTTTTTCAGAATTCTTTGAAGACTTTTTTAAAATCGTGTTTTGGTGGTTAGTTAGTTAGTTAGTAAGTTAGGAATATGGATTGATCTTATCCATTGATTTTAAATGATTGGCTAAAAATCCTTCTTATCCTTCTCACCAAAAAAAGTCTTTTTATTTTAACTCTCCCCTATATATATATATATATATATATATATATATATATATATATATATATATATATATATATATATATATATATATATATATATATATATATATATATATATATATATATATATATATATATATATATATATATATATATATATATATATATATATATATATATATATATATATATATATATATATATATATATGAGGAGGGATATGCCACATAAGCACCTCTTAATGCCATGTCACCATTTTTTCCACAAATTTCGGAATTATTTTCTTTAATATTTAATTTTGGAAAATATTTTTTAAATATTCCATATCTATTAAGAATTTCCGGATTTCCTAGGAAATTCCGATTTTTGGTCAAAAAATTTGTCTACTGCAAGATTCGAACTCAGGAATGCTCATCCACATGCATGAGACTCAACCACCAGACTATGCCGAAACTTGTGAAGAATTATTGAAAACAAAATTTAAAAACACAATTTTAACCCAAAACCATACAACTTCAATAGCGTATATCATAAAAAAGAGTACCGGACCGTATCAGTTTTCTGAAAACCCTAATATTCAATCATTCTTCTCAAAACCCCAATATTCGTGGTTCATCATAATATCTTCAGCACTTCATGTCTAAAGAAGACCCGGATTCATTAGTACTCACAGGCACGCCTGATCACTCACAGAAGAAAACGAAGAGAGTCATGTGTACCTACCTCTGAAACATATAGTTCTGTCCCCTGAAGCCACGTTTCATGATCTTAAAGTTGAAGACTCAAAGGCTTTTCGAGAAGTTTATTTGATCTTAAGAAGATTTCAAGCAGAAGAGGTTGTTGGATATAGAGGTGTATGAAGTTAAGGCTATCGATATCTAGCCTCGCTATAATTATGTAACGCTGGTATGACATTTAAATTGTTTTCCATTGTTCATTGACTGTTAACTCATTCATCTGTCTCTGTGCAGCAAAGACAGTAATACAAATAAACTAGCCAGTGACATGAAGCCTTCTCCTAATAACGAATCTTTCTATGATACTCCTTATTCAGGTGGGAAGGTGTGATGTACTCACTAAGCTGTGCTACGTTCCTACAGAAAACCAAGCTAAATCATGGTAAAATTTTTGTTCTTTTCTTAGTTAAGAGATTGAGTCCCTCTAGGCTTCTTTCTCAGCCCGCTCACTGAGCCAACTTAACATACAGAAACAAAAGTTCAGATCCGAAGCATATTAGATTTGTGTGGTCGTTAGCTCAGTTATACAAAATGAGAATATATTTTCTCTAAAACCATTTGTAAACCCACTTTATAGTGCGTAACTAAAAATTATACCTCTCACTTGAAACCCTAATGATTCGTACCCTAAAAACATCCTGCTTTAGCATGTATCTTCTTCTTAAAACCCTGTGTATATTGTTTCGTAGTTCTTTTTTGCAGGAATTATAAGGTACTCAGTATGTATCTTCTTGTCAAAACCCATTATGTTATATTTTTTGATATTGTATATGTGTATATTGTTTTATAGTTTTTTTTGCAGGAATTATAAGGTGTGATTCTTTTTTAGACTCTTTTTCTCAAAGATTATTTTTCAAACCCTAAAATCATTTACGTGTGATTTTTTAGTACTCAATCTATTTGTATTCCAACTATTTTATGCAGGTCAGGTTGTGTTCAAAAGAAATCAGAGATTATTAGTCCCATTATATTTTGACCAGTAGTTTTAATGATTAGTTTTTAGTGTTCTGAATAACATATTTGTATGAACAAATAATCAGTTTCACTTTAGATTAAAAAAGCCTGATTATTTATGTCAGCTTCTATTTTAATTTCATTGTTTTGGAGACCCTTCTGAGGTTTACATTCCCGCCTACTTCTCAAATGAATGGCAACAATGACAGCAATAATGGATTCTTCTGCAAAGTTTTCGCATTATGATCTATGTATTTGGTTTTATAAATATATATATATATATATATATATATATATATATATATATATATATATATATATATATATATATATATATATATATATATATATATATATATATATATATATATATATATATATATATAGAGAGAGAGAGAGAGAGAGAGAGTTATGATCATGTATAGTTTGTTATTTGTTGTCCTATTTTGTTGCTCATGTGGTCATTAGACGGAGGCTGTTGGATAGCAACAGCAGTAGCACCTGTGAGTACCACTATATTCACACCTTTTGGCTTATTGTTTATTATTAACCAAACCAGGTAAGAAGGGAAGTAGGGATAAAACCTGTACATCCTTCCTCTTGGAACCATCTAAATAGTAAACGATCACCAAATGTCATATTTCTATTTACTTGACCCAGTAGCAATAAGATTCAAATAGCCCACACATTGAATCACGCAGTAATTCAGGATACGCATTGATTGCCATCTTTCATTACTTACATGATATTTGATATGGCCTTATTTATTTTTTGCAATTATTTTCGTCACATTAGAACGATTACAACAGAAACTAAACACCCCAATGATTTCTTTGGTTTTGAACATCGTCTTCCGTTTTTGATTAAATATGGTGTGTTTTGAACATTAGTGTGTGCGTGCCTTTTTTCTATTTCATTTGTGCTCATATGCTCATAACCTTTTTATCTCAGGCTGTTACTTGACTTTGTGAATGAAAACCTTCTTGAAGGACGTTATGAATGGGTAATAGTACAATCCCAATTAGCAAGACCATGCGTGAAAGCTCAGATTATAAGGTGTCGCTGTAATTCGCTTACACCCTTTATTATGTAGTGAAATGTAAAGGAGAAAACTGAAAATTTGTGTAATTTAATGTCTTTTTATATAGGCGGCAACACAAGATCAGTGCAGGAAGCATTCAAGGATCTAAAATCTGAGAATATTAGCATTCAGACTCTATCTAAAGGTGTGCAGCCGTTATATGACAGGCTGGTGTATATATACGGTAATGTGACTCGTGAAACTTAAGTATATTTCATTCTTTTTAAAATTTGTATGAAGTCATGTTAATGATTATGTATTGACTTTGCAGATTCACCAACTACTGCATAGTTACAGGTTTCAGTTTCCATTAACAATCTAAAACAGTAGCAAACACTACTTATTTGCAGCCATTAATTCACTTTCTTAACGCTTTCTATACCAAGCTACTCGTCTAGGCCTTCTAAAAAACATGTGCTGTGAGGTTCACAACTCATGGGCCATCATCAATTTCTTGAACTCGAGACATTACATCAAAAAAAAACAAAAAAATACTCCAGATTCCATCCTCCCGATAATCCATCAACCACAGACGTGCCTGCTGGTACACATAGAGTTGGACCACAACATGTTATTAATGAACCTGATTTAACCAGCTCTGGCAGTTATCGAAGTGGGTATTTTTTTCGTAGCCTCTTTTTGGAAAACATTATGAACTAACGTGGTTTAACCACGTTTTTGTCTGCTTCTTTTGAAACTTCTAACAACTTCAAAATTGGGTTATTAGCATAAAATTGGCCAAAGAAAAAGAAGCTTTTCGACTGAAAATTGAATATTTGTTTAATTTATAACCTTGTAGATTTTCTATACAAGGTTCTAAACTGTATTTAACCACTACATATGTTGATGTAAGCAGTCATTCAATTGGTAGTTGAGCTTTTTATGTTTGTTGTACTTACAGAGGGCTTTTAATGATTATTTGTATGCGAAATCGTTTTCTCGATCAGGATTGTCTTCCTCGAGTTGGTTTGGGGTCCATGTAGAATTACACGAGTAGGTTTTTCTTTCTGCTATTTTATCTACTGACAATAAGCTATAATGGAAACTAAGTTGGTCTGTTTTACGTTGATTCATCGCATGGGGGGAAGGGGCAAAGTGGAAACACTCGCAAAGGCTGTCAAATGAGAGGGCCAACACTCGCAAGCAATTGTGAGCGGGGAAATGCTTCAGATTTTTGTGGCGCAGGTCACACAACTACAACCCCCTTTTTATATATAACACTGTTTTCCTTTGGTGGTTCCATTGATTATAGGCAAATATCAAAAAACAAGATATCTAATCCTCTATTTTTGTTGTTTTTATAATTTGTTTTTATTATAATGCAAACCTATGAATCTATAAGAGTATGTCAAAGATAAAGAGGATTAACTGAGTTATAGGTGTATTAGTCATTTCAAAAAATAAAAAAAGGATTATGGTAGACATATAAAAATGGCTAAAATTATTCATTTGTTGTGTAGTTTTTTTATAAGTGGTAAAAACTAAGTGACCGAAAGGGAATATTGAATTAAACCACTTTAATAGACTAGAAAATTGAAACATCAGTACATATGTTCGGATACAACAGAATTTCCAGTTATTGTTAAATGGTTGGTTAATGTTTGTTTTGTTTGGTATAGAGGAATTGCAGGAGTTGTAGTGTTTAATGTTGATACTGCTACTTTTCTTGATGTGGAAGTTATGTTAGATTGTTTGAATTGCATGGAATGTGATGTTTAAAGTCAGTTTTGAGTATGACATAGCTAGAGCTGTTAAGACATGTGCATTTAGATATTGGGTAAAATTGGGTAGAAATATTGTGTTTTAGTAAGCGTGGAAGTTATATCACTATTACCCTTCTGGTGATTAAAGTCTTAAAGCATAATCAGTACGCCTTTAATCATAGCCAGAATGTTTGTGCGGTTTATGCTGTGATGCACACGTTTATGTTTGCTTTATGTCATTACACTTTCAGGTTGTAGACACGTATAATATCAGAAGCATACCCAAGTTAACAATCAAGATCATAATGAGGATGAATGAGAATACATGCAAATGTTATTACTATAGCAGAAATATAAGGGAGTTGGCTATACTAATAATGGTTTTCTTACATGGAATCACGTGAGACCCATATTTTATAGGTATAAACACAATAGGAAACCTAATCTATGTTTCTGATATTAGTATTGACAAATTACAACCCAGGGGAGGAAGGTATAACATAATTAATTTCTGTTGAGTTCTTTGTTAACTACTTATTATTATATCAAACCAGGATTCAAATGAGGTAATGAAGGACATCTTCCTGATGCCAAACAAGGTCAGTCAAATCGTAATTGATTACTTTGACAAATTTCTGTCATGTAGTTATGCGAGTTATATCTTTCTTTTTTGTTTCGTCACCAGTGGTTGAAAATCATATTTTGCCATCCACATGTGAGGATCCTACATGGTGTCATCTTATTGGAAAATTTAGAGGTACTCTTTAGTTATGTACAAGTTAGTTAATCGTTCAACCTTCTTAATTAACATTATTCATTATTTGGTAACTCGTGAAGTTTTTTTTGAACAAAAACTGGTGCACTTCATGTCAAAGAAACGCTTGAAATACTTTTGTGCATCGTTTTTGAAAGTGAGGATTCTATTGTATATGTTTAGAACTCAGACAATCAGATCATATGAATGCTTCTCAGCTGGTGCATCACTTGCGTTACCGTCGTCTGGCCTAAGAGTTCCTACGAATGCATTCTATCCGAGTCAAGAGTACTTTTAAAGAGTCTGAAAGCTTTTGTATAATGGCCTGAGGAAAAGCTTCCATCCTCAAGTACAATTGCTGACATATCCTCCCCATTATGTAAATCTAGATTAAAAAAAATTAAATCTTCCTGCCAAAACTTTCATAATTGGAACACATGGGGTGTGGTGAATTGTGACAACAGGCTAGGATGCACGGAACAGATCGTTCCTCAACTATGGGCTACCATTAACCGCTTAAAGTCAAGAAAGCCTTCATCTAAAGGTAGTAGCTTTCCCTTCTCAATTTTGATTAAGTTACTTATAATATGTTTTCAGTGGCTTCAGTTTTGGTACAAACTTAACATAAGGTTGATTCTGAAATCCAAACATAAAAGCATGGTAATTTACTTTGTTGTCTTACTACTTAGATCACTACTTCATTTAGTCTTCTTTTGATAGTTAAAACAGATACATTGATTCATAAATGCAACAATTCACTATAGAGCATATCCAAACACCCCGTATAGCTAATTTGGGTATTTCTCTAAGAGCATATCCAAAGAGCCCTTAAGACGTAACCTATATATAGTTTAGGATTCTGTACCAAATGGGAATGTCAATACACTCTTATAAACCTAGAACAATATTATGTTGATAGTTGAACTTATTTGAGCATTTCCCCTTTTTGTGTTCGAAATATGAATCATCTTTAGGTAGCATGATAGTTGAAGAGTACTTACACGTATACAACATAAATCAATGCCCGTTATTCTCACGGGCGCGTACGTTGTTGCATGACACGAACCAGGTCCGGTAGAACATCCACGTTTTTTATTCCCATGCTTGAGAAGTTGCAGTAGCATGTTTTGTAGTCTGGTATTAGAGCTCTTATTTTGAGAAGCTGTAGCAGCATGTTCCTTCAGCAATTGGGTGACAATAGGCAGACTTTGCTCTTTAGTGCAACATTACCAAGTGCTCTTTAGTACAACACTACAGGGCCCTCAACTTGTCCGTCTTGATTTGGAGACAAAAATTAGTCCTAATTTGAAACTTACCTTTTTTACCGTAAGGCGGGAATAAAAATTAGTTACATTGCTGTATTTGATTATGGAACATTATCAAATGAGATGAGCAATCATTGATATTTGTATCTACAAAGCATCATGTCCAGTTTCTCGATCATTTGATTAGATCAGATCGAGGGTACTAAATTTTTGTACAGAAAAAGTGATTAAAAGGTTATTTAGTTGTAGAATTTTGTGCAAAAAAGTATGGTTGGTGAATCTCAAAGCTTTATTGATTGCTAAAACTTTGTGTGCAGAATCCTGATTTTAAGAATACTATTTGTTGCGGATTTTCGCAGTCTAAAATTCCTTTTAGTTTTAGTGTTGAGATGCATGAGCCAATTCCCATTCTTCATCACGTGTAGGGGCTGATCACACCAAGTTAAAGAGGGTAACCACCAATAACTTACCACCTTAGTCCATCTTTCAAATTTTCATAGATGACCCAAAAGTAAATGCTCTTTTTCAGAACTGTGAAGCTCAAACAGACCGCCCTTTGTTCGAAGGATGGAGCTGCTATCTCGGTAAATTTTTCGGTCTTCAAGTCGAACCTTGAATTATATGATGGTTGATGTGAAGCTGTAATAAGTTCAAGATAGAGTTTTTCATTCGCCCAAGTGCTTGGTAATGTTGAAGTTCATTGCTCCACATGTTTTATTTGAAAGCTATAACTAGCGTACACAAAAGTACTGATCCCATAATTCTCTATAAAAACACAATATAGTGGAAAGGTACTCTAAACAAGACTTTGGCATTTGTGGTCGGGTCCTTAAAGCTGTTCACATCAATGACCACCTTTGACCCCTAAATCTCCTACCGTTTTAGTTTTATTCTTCGACGACTTACATACAATTTGTTTCCACACTCAATCAATGTTTTTAAACCCGGGTCGACCCGGCCGGGTCAACCAGTTGACCCGGTTTCGGTCGTAAAAAACGGGTCATATTGACCCGGGTTTCATATTTTCGAAACCCAGCTCGACCCGGTTCTCGGGACCCCGGCCAGGTTTCTATTTTTTCGGGGTTTTTTTGAAAAAAATATGTAAATTTTACGTATTTGCGACGGAATTTTATTTTTACATTTTTTATTCGTTGGTAGACAACTTATATTTCTAATATACGGAAGGCTTTATGGTTTTTATATATAATTTTTGTTAATTATTAAAAATATAAAATAAAATTATTTATTTAGAAAACCGGGTTGACCCGGACCCAATAACTCGACCTGATCGATTTAAAACCCGAGTGCACTAAAGGCGGCCATTTCTTGTTAATCACAAAAGATCATTTATTATGTCATAAAACTAAATAAAGTTCTATAAGAAAAATCCTATAAGAAATATAGCAAATGTTTGTCCTCCGATCAAAAATAAAAAACATCAATCTCTATACATAAAATAGACACTAATACTATTTTTTTAAACAAACACAAATGTCTACTGTAAAAAAAATCCACGATAGACTTGGTTTCTTTGTACTTTTGTGGCTCCACAGCTCGATCACTACCCCAGTTTATTTCAAATCGACGATTGGTTGCCCTAGGTCACCGCAATGGAACGACCGAGTTAAACAATCGATCAGCCGATTGCGAAAAGCTTCCAATGCGACAAGCTTAAGCTTATGTTTGGCAAAAGATTTTGTAAAACTTTTTTTTGAGATGTTAGCTTTTTGTTTCAAAAATAATCTCTTTTAAAATAAATAGCTCTGTTTGGCACGACAATTTTTTAGATCTGATATCTTTTTATTTTAAACAAGTATCTATTAAATGAAAAACTGATTCATAGAGTCTTTTAAATAACTAGCTCTCTAAAAGTTATAAATCACTTACATACCCTTCAAATATATTATAATTTATCTAAAATATCTTTTAAAGTCATTTTACATCTAAATTTTGTTGGGAATAAATCTATGCTTATTTGTTTCCCCTGCTAGTTGATTATCCATACCCCTGCTAGAGTAAGTTCCCCCTGCTATATAACAAAGGCAGGGGGATCCGTTCCCCTGCTGGAGTCAAAGGCCCTGCCGTCAAGATAAACATGGAATAGATCTTTACGCGTTTCAGTTATTATTCCTTAATACTTTCCATAGTTTGTTAGTAGTGATCTTGTACGTGGGTCCTTGCATCTATAAAAGGACTCACTAGGTTAGCATGCAAAGTGTGTCTTTCTCATTTCGTTTTTCATTATTATTACTTTAAGGTTTTGTAAACCCTAATACCACTTTGGGTATTCGTATATCTTTGATATATTAAAGTGCAACGTTTGAATCTCATTTGTTCTTGTGCTAAACATTACATTCCGCATCTTGTTTAGTTACTTTGCTTTGCAAAGTTTCTCTAGTGTTAGATTGAATTCTTTCTCTCTATCACAACCCTTAAACAAGCTATTAAGGTTTAAGATCTGACTTTGGGATCAACAAGTGGTATCAGAGCTTGTTGAGAAACTTTGTCTAAATCAAGAACAAAATCCTCATAGCAAACATGTCTTCAGATTCATCTACAAACAGCAACAACCACAATACCCTCAAGCTACCCATGTTGGATCCTGAAAACTTTGAATTATGGGAATTCAGAATCCAACAATACCTGAAAATGGAACACTATGTTCTCTGGGAGATCATAGAGTTTGGTGATCAATTCAACAAAATGGTGGCAGTTGAAGAAGGCAAGGATGAAGGTGAAAGTTCCAAAGGTAAGGACAAGAAGAAATCTGCTGCTCTATGTGATAAGGAAATACTGGCTAGGAGGCATGATGTCAGGGCTCATAGCTCATTGCTGTTGGCCCTACCTGATAGACATCAACTCAGATTCAGGAAGTACAAGACAGCTAAGGAACTATGGGAAGCCATAGGCACAACCTTTGGAGGAAATGAAGCCACAAAGAAGAAGAAGAAGAATCAAATGCTGGATGATTTTGCTTCTTTCAAAGCAATAGGTGATGAATCAATTGGAGCTATTTACAATAGGCTTCAAGACATGGTGGCCCACTTGGAATTCTTTGATATTGAGGTATCAAGAGAGCAGGTGAATACCAGGTTTCTTAACAGCCTCCAGAAAGAATGGTTTGTCTATAAGGCAATCTGGCAAAATAAGGATGACTTGGACAACAAGAATATTGATGATATATACAATAACTTAAAAGTTTTTGAACCTATTGTCAATGAAATGAAGTCAAAAGGAACAATTCCCACCAACTCAAGTGGAATTGCTGACCCCCCTGCTAACATGGCATTTATATCACAAAGCAGTGGAATCTCCAAGAACAGTGGAATAGAAGTAGCCCCTGCTACTTATTCCCCTGCTACCAGGTCTGGACCTTCCTATGATGAAGAAAGACCAGCCACATTCAGTCTTGACACTGCATGTGCCTTTATAGCGTCTCAAGGGCCACAAGGATCTACAGTGTTACATGAAGATCTGAATCAAATCACTAAGCAAGCACTTGAAGAATTGGATATCAAGTGGAACATGGCATTGCTCAGCATGAGAGCAAACAGGTTCCACAAGAAGTATGGGAAGAAGATCACAATTAATCCATCTGATGTGGCTGGATTTGATAAAGGAAAAGTTGAATGCTACAATTGTGGCAAGAAGGGTCATTTTGCAAGGGAGTGCAGAGGACCTAAGTCTGGAAATAACCATAGAAAGGATGAGGAGTCTGGTGCTAAAGCCATGGTAGCAATGCAGGGGATAGATGGAGCTAATGGATGGGACTGGAGTGCTATGACAGAAAGTGTGGAAAGAAATCAAGCTTTGGTGGCTGAGGAAAAGGAAGAAGACTTTGCACTTATGGCCATGTCAAGTTCCAGTTCTGACAATGAGGTATATGATGACTCATACTGTACTAAAGCTTGTAAAAAAAATACTGAATCTTTAAATGATCAAATCAGAAAGGTAAAAGCTGATTATATCAATTGTGATAATGATCTTGATAATTACAAACGTGCTTTAGAACAACTAGAGTCCACCATAAGAGAATATAGGCAAAGAGAAAGTGAGTATAGGGATCACATTGTGATTCTAGAAAGGGATGTCAAGGAGAATAACCAATCTATAAATGTTTTAACTGCTGAACTTGAAATTTTTAAAGCTAACCAAAAGATAGATGAGGAAACTGTTGAAAAATTTGGAAAAGCTTCAAAAGATTTAACCAAGGCATTTGAAATTGGTCAATCTCCTAAGGACAAAACAGGGTTTGGAATTAAGAACATGAATGCTACTATACCTCCACCCCCTGCTAACATCCATGCTCCCTATCCTAGAAAAGACTTGTCATGGACTGGTCTCCCTTGTTTTGAAAAACAGGATGACATTGAGTTTGACTTGAGTGCTTATATACCTAATAATCCTGATACAGAAGAGTCTCTAGTTAAAACTAGTGTCATTAGGGATATTAAACAGGAACAGGTTGGCTTAAAGCAAATTGACAACCCTGTTAGATTTTCAAAAGAAGGAAGTTCTAGTAGCAATCCAAACTCTAAGAGCAAGGTTAGGCCACAGTCTCCTAAACCTATCATTAAATATGCTGGTATGTACAGGAATGTCAGAGGTAATCAAAGAAATTGGAATGACCAAAAGTCTCATCAATTAGGAAAAGACTTTGTGATCAATACCAAGCCCTGCTTCACATGTGGCAGTTTTGAACACACTTATCAAGAGTGTAAGGCACCAATGGAGATGGTGGCTGCAAATCCCTTAAGGGATATGCAACCTAGAGCCATTCTTCTAAATGCAGGGGCAAAATCCTTTTCCCCTGCCAAGTATGTTGCCCCTGCCTTGAGAAATAGAGTAGCTGAGAAATATGTTGCTCCAACTCGTAGAAAGGAAAATGATGTTCACCCAAAGTCCAACACTTCTGTTACCACCCCAACACCTTATACTGCATATAGATCTGGCCCTAGACCTTACCAACACATGAACAGAGGCCAAAACAAAAGGTGGGTTCCCTCTGCTAAGCATAAGGATTCCCCTGCTAAAAGAGGTATGCATTCTAGGAATATGGGAAGATGGGGAAAAGCTGTGAAAGCCTCAGCTCGTTGGGTTTGGGCACCCAAAAGGGGTACTCAATCTAATGGTGTATCTCTAGTTTTTGATAAGCTATCCTACATTGATACACGAGGTAGATCCAAGTCTGTAATGGCTTGGGTCCCCAAGAAAAACTAATTTGTTTTTCCTTTTGCAGGTGACAAAGAAGACAAGGGATGATAGAGCATATTGGGATAGTGGATGCTCAAGAAGTATGACTGGACACAAAGCTTACTTGTCTAACTTTGTACCCCTGCATGACAATGATGGTGTTTCTTTTGGAGATGGGCATGGAACTATAACAGGAAAAGGAACTATTGTCACAAATGGGATGACTTTTGACAATGTGTACTTGGTGAAAGAACTCAAATATAATCTCTTCAGTGTGTCACAGATGACTGATAACAAGAATTTTGTCTTGTTTACTGACACTGAATGCTTGGTATTAGGAAAGGAGTTTGTCTTGCCACAAGACACTCCAATTGTTCTCAGAACACCAAGACAGAAGAACATGTACACAATTGATCTCAAGGACATCTCTCTCCAAGACAATGAAACATGTTTCATTGCCAAAGCTTCAACAGATGAATGTAAGAAATGGCATAGAAGACTTGGTCATCTTAATTTCAAGAACATGAACAAACTAGTGAAGCATAATCTGGTTCATGGTCTTCCCTCCAAGTCTTTTGCCACTGAACATACTTGTGCAGCATGTCTGAAAGGGAAGCAACACAGAGCATCTTGCAAGTCAAAAACAAGTATGTCCACCACCAAGCCATTGGAACTACTGCATATGGACCTTTTTGGTCCTACTTCTGTGGCAAGTATAATGAAGAAATGGTACTGCTTAGTGATTACTGATGATTTTTCAAGATTTACATGGACATTCTTTCTATTTGAAAAGAGTGACACTGCTGATGTACTCATTGGGTTCATCAATCAAATTGAACTGTCAAAAAGCATGAAGGTAGTTACTATAAGATCAGACAATGGTGGTGAATTCAGAAATCACAAGCTGGATTCTTTCTGCATAAACAAAGGCATCAAGAGGCAATTTAGCATTGCTAGAACACCTCAACAGAATGGAGTGGCAGAAAGAAGGAATAGGACACTCATTGAAGCTGCAAGAACTATGCTGTCTGACTCCAAACTTCCAGTTATCTTTTGGGCTGAAGCTGTATCCACTGCTTGCTATGTGCAAAACAGGGCCTTGGTGGTCAAGGCGCACAACAAGACCCCTTATCAGCTGTTTAATGGAAGACCTCCCTTAATTGACTTTTTCAGACCTTTTGGGTGTCATGTTATCATCTTGAACACCATTGACAATCTTGGTAAGTTTAGTGAAAAGGGTGATGATGGATACTTTGTGGGTTATTCCTTAAATAGCAAAGGATATAGGGTCTTCAACAAGAAGACAAGCAAAATCACAGAAAATCTTCATGTGAACTTTCTTGAAGACAAACCTGAAGATGTTCAAACAGGTCCTGATTGGTTCTTTGATATAGATGTACTTTCTAAGTCCATGAATTATGTACCTGTTGTCTTGCAGAACACTAACATTTCTGGTACTCAAGAAACAATTGCTGCTGAGAAGTCACCTCTGAGGTACATGAATGTACCCTCATTGTTTCCTAGTGAAGCTGATAAACAAGAAGATAACTCTGCTTCAGGAAAAGAACAGCCAATCTCATCCCCTGCTATGTCTGAAGGCAGTGGAATGGCTGAAAGCAGTGGAATCCTGGATTCCCCTGCTAGAGGAATTGATTCCTCTCTCACAAAGGATCATGATGCTACTGAGACTACTGATGCAGAAAGAGAATCCCCACTCATCTCATCATCTACACCCATAAATGATGGTCCTATCATATCCAGCAGTGGAAGCAGAATCATCAGGAGTGGAGGCCCTAGTTATTCAGAGCTTCATTCTGCTCACAAGCACCCATCTTTAGGTCATGCTGTCTCATTTGGAAGTTCCTTTGAGGACTTCTTTCCTAATCAAAATAGCCCCATCAATTCTGATTTGGAAGAAGATGAAACAGAAGTCATCATGCAGCCTACCTATAGAATCAATAAGGATCATCCTATCTCTCAGATCATTGGGGATCCTGAAGCTCCCAGACATACAAGGTATACAGCAAAGGAGCACAGCTTCATTGCTAACATCACCATGAAGTTCAATCATGACAACATGCAATGTTTTCTGTTTACTGCATTTTTGTCACAAGAAGAGCCAAAGAAGATTTTTCAGGCTTTAAATGACCCAAGCTGGGTTGAAGCTATGCAAGAGGAGCTCTTACAATTTGACATACAAGAGGTTTGGATTCTGGTTGATTGTCCCAAATGGGCAAGGCCTATTGGGACCAAGTGGGTGCTCAGGAACAAAAAGGATGAGAGGGGAATAGTTGTCAGGAACAAGGCAAGGTTAGTAGCACAAGGGTATACTCAGGAAGAAGGGATTGATTATGAAGAGGTGTTTGCCCCAGTAGCAAGGATTGAAGCTATTAGATTATTCCTTGCTTATGCCTCATTCATGGACTTCACTGTTTTCCAGATGGATGTGAAAAGTGCCTTCTTATATGGAACCATTGATGAAGAAGTCTATGTCATGCAACCACCAGGGTTTGAAGATCCAGAACATCCTGACAAAGTATACAAAGTGAAAAAGGCCATGTATGGCCTTCACCAAGCTCCCAGAGCCTGGTATGGTACTCTTTCCAAATATCTCCTAGACAATGGATTCAGCAGGGGGAAGATTGATCAGACCCTGTTTACAAAGAAACAAAAGGGTGACCTTCTGCTAGTACAAGTCTATGTGGATGACATCATTTTTGGATCAACCAACTCCATGCTTAGCAAAGAGTTTGCCAAATTGATGCAGGATAAATTTCAAATGAGTGCTATGGGAGAACTAAACTTCTTTTTGGGGTTACAAGTTCAGCAGCGGAAAGATGGGATATTTATCTCACAAGACAAATATGTAGCTGAGATTGTAAAGAAGTTTGGCATGTCTGATGGGAAGAAGGTGTCCACTCCCATGGACAAGGATCATCCATGGGGCAAGGATGGTCCTAGAAAGCCTATTGATGTCAGGAATTACAGGTCTATGATTGGGTCTCTTATGTATCTCACTGCTTCAAGACCTGACATCATGTTTGCAGTCTGCTTATGTGCAAGATACCAGGTGTCACCAACAGAGTGTCACTTATTTGCTGTGAAAAGGATCTTTAGGTATCTCAAATGTCATCCCACCCTAGGACTCTGGTATCCAAAGGAGTCACCATTTGAGCTGATAGCTTATTCAGATAGTGATTATGCTGGTGACAACAATGATAGGAAGTCTACAACAGGGGGATGCCAATTTTTGGGGAGCAGGCTTATATCTTGGCAATGTAAGAAGCAGACTATCATGGCAACATCCACAACTGAAGCTGAGTATGTAGCAGCTGCTGCATGCTGTGGTCAAGTTCTTTGGGTGCAAAATCAATTACTTGATTATGGGTACAACTTTCTTAAAACCAAGATATTTATTGACAACAACAGCACTATTTGCATCATAAAGAACCCTGTTTTTCATAGCAAAACCAAACACATTGAAATTAGACATCACTTTATCAGAGATTGTTTTGAAAAAGGACTGATTGTTCCTGAGAAAATTGATACAGAACTTAATGTTTCTGATCTTTTAACAAAAGCTTTTGAGGTAGGGAGGTTTCAGTATCTGGTTGCAGGTATTGGAATGGTTACTCCTTAAAATCTGATGTCTATTTTTTGTCATGTGTAATCAGGGTTGCTTAACTGCTGTTGTTGTATTATTGTTAGTCAATTTTACCATTTCTTTCATTCCACTGCTTTTTAACACTGATTCCCCTGCCTGGGGTTCATTCCCCTGCCAAGAGAATTCTTCTCTTAGGCTGGGTGTGTTCTGTTTACAAAAGTGGTTTTATGTGGTTTTAGACTAACAATGCAGAGGTTCATATGGTGCATACTACTCTCCTTGGTGGATCAGGTATATACTCTATGTTTCAGGGGAGGTTAGGTCAAACCTTTAGGATTCAGGGTATTCTTAGAATGCTCATATATGGTCTTATATCATATCCATTGGTGAGTGGGGGTTCAGGGTAATGATGACTTGCTGCACAGCTTGTCTAAACTCTGAAACCTTGAGGCACTGTAGTGTGTGTTTGCATTTCTTTATTCAAGCAGCTTGCTGTTCAAAATACAGATGTGTGGCACACATTGCCAAGACTAACTGACCATAGGTAAGGGACAAGGTTGGGATGGTGACTGGGGTATGCATGATTTCTTGGGATTACCTGGTGTAGGGGGACTTATGTATTAACTTTTTGTATTGGGACCATTGCTGAATAGAGGACTCTTGAGATTCTATGTATCTATCTTGTGTATACAAGTGTGTGCATTTGAGCAGAGCTAGTTAGCATTAGTCCCTTCATGACTAGTTTAATACCCCTAGGAAAGTTTCCCCTGCTTTTATTTTTTATTCCCCTGCCTTCACAACATTCCCCTGTTTGACCATTGACCGACAATACCGTTACCCTGTTCATAGCCGTTGGGCCTGCTTGCTTAAATTTTGGTTAGGGAATATTTTATTCTTTTTAAAAGATATTTAAGGCGCTTTCTTAGCTGATTGGTAATCTTTTCCTTCTATTTCAAATATATTAATTTTTTATCAAGATTTATCTTTGATATTTTTGCAATTTGAAAATTTTGGTCCAATCACAGCTCTCTAATTCGCCTATATAAACTTAATTCCCTTTACCAGCAGGTCCATAAATCTCTCTCGACCTAATCCCACTTACCTCCCATCTCTATAAACCTCTAATTTTTTTTTTCCAAATTCATCATGACCCTTAAAATTGCTCCTAATCATAACCAAATTGCTTTGCTTCATGATGAACCAGCCGAGTTTGCTGAGGCTGTGGCCTTTCTAAAGTCTTCGTACTTCAAATTGGCCCTTCTCATCAATCCTCGCATTTATACCTCACACATTCAACAGTTCTGGTCTAAAGCCATGATCAAAACAGTGAATGGAGAGGTCATAATTCAAAGCACAGTTGATGGTCATTCCAAGGTAATCACACTTGCCTCCATCAGGGAGAATCTCCTCCTTGATGATGAGGATGGAATAACCAACTTTTCTGAGGCTGAAATTTTTGAAGGTCTTGAAAAATTGGGGTATAAACTTTCTGAAAATCAAAAATTAAAGTTTGCTAAAGGCCAGTTTGCCCCTCATTGGAAACTTTTGATTCATACTATTATGCAATGTTTGTCACCCAAAACCACTGCTTTTAATGAAGTTGGTAGTGAGATAGCTTCTGCCCTGATCTGCTTTGCAACAGGAAGGAAGTATTGTTTTTCTCAAATGATTTTTAAAGGCATGGTGAAAAATGTTTCAAGCACCTCAAAGTTTTGTATGTATCCAAGGTTTATAGAAGTTTTGCTGAATATGAGTGATCATGGTCCCATTACACACAGAAACTATTTTTCAGCAACCAAACACACAACCAAACTTTTCACCACATTACTTGCACCATCACCTTTGTTCTCTGGCAGAAATATTCCATTCACTTCAATCATGCTAGACCAAATCAGACGGGAAGAAGCCAAACATCAAACAGCCATAAATCCACCTGCTGAATCCCCTGCTAAGAACCTACCACCTGCTGATCCACACCAAGAAAGGCGTTCAAAATCCAGGTTTGCCAGGTCTCCCTTGCCTGGTGAATCTTCACATGCAGCTGAGAGGAGAGTCTCCAAGAGTTTGGAGCAACCTGGGGGTTTGGCTGCCACTACTGTCTCATCCTCAAGGGGTGAGCAGGATAGTGACACCATCAATAAGTCCTCTCCCCCACTCCATGATATCCAACAAGGGGAGAAATTCCCTTCTAGGATTGAGAGCAGTATGAAACCTTTGACAAACTTGGAATTGACGAAAATGTGCATGAGCCTGAAAAGGCAGAATGCACAACTTGTACAAGATGTCAAAAAGCAAGGTCTGGTTATCTCTCATTTGGAAACCAGACTTGCTACTCTTGAAGGGAGGAGAAAGCCCAGACTGATTCTTTCCACAGATGAGGATGCTTCCAAAGGGGAGGAAATTCCAACCAAAGAAGGATCTACTGAGTATTATTCATATCCTGGTAGGGAGCATGGAAAGATAACAGGTGCTAAGGAAGGAATGGAGAGGGAAAGTGCTGATAAAGGAAGTGACAAGGGGAGTGCAACCAAAGATATTGCTCAAACATTGCTCACCATGGGCAATCAAGAAGAAGCCCCTGCTTCAAAAGTTTCCCCTGCCATTGCTGATCCCACTGCTGTAAGTTTATCCCCTGCTAAGAACTTTTCTCAAACATTTGTTAGGAAGAACAGAAAGCAACCAGCTCAGAAGGGGATAACAATCAAAGAACCTACATCTAAAGCAAAACCAGCACCAGCAGTGGATCCAAAAGACAAAGGAAAAGGAATCATGGTGCAACAGCCCAAGAGAAAATACAAGCATCTGACTCCTGAACAGCAGAAGATCCAAGAAGCACATGATGCACAAGTAGCTCTCAGGCTACAACAAGAGGAAATGGATATGCAGGATCAAAGGATGGAAAAGATGAGGCCCAAAGATATGCTAAAACAGGTTGAGATTATGCATAGGGAACTAGATGAGAGGGTACCTCATGTTGGAGAATTTCTTGATCAATGGGAGAAGGAGTTGAAAAATGCTCCTTTGGAAGACAGGTATGAGTTGACTTGCCTTGTTTACAAATTTCAAACTGAATATCTGGAAAGAAGGGCAATGCAAATTCAGAGTGAGAAGTATAGAACATCAGAGAAAGGGCAACTTGATCACTACAAAGTTCTGCTTAAAAGGCATAGAAAGTGGAAGGATGGTGACTTCACAGATATGAGCTTTGAAGCCATAAAGAGAGCAGTCAGACCAGTTCTAAAGTTGTATGATGTGGAGGATTGGATGACAATCAACACTCCTGAGGAAGCTGAGTATCTTAGGAGACAAAGTGAAGTGCTACAAAAAGCTAGAGCAACAAAGAAAAGAAAAGCTGGAGAGACTACACAAGCAGGTGCATCATCCCCAGCAGGGGCATCACACCAAGCAGGTGAAAGTTTTCCAGAAGTACTTGAGAAGTCAGTACTTAATGCACAAAGAGCAGCAAAGAGACTCAAGAGAATGGAGCAAGTGGGCATAATCACTAAAGAGTCTCAAGGGCCATCAAATGATGAAATTGACAAACAGCTGATTTTACAGGAAAATGATGAAATCTCACCTAGTGAACTTGGAAAGAAGTTTGCTATTATAGAGTATGCTGTTTATGAACACAAAGGGAGAACTTGGTGGAAGCTTACAAGGGCTGACAATACAGCACAGACATTTCTAAGTCTAGATGTCATGTTTCAAATTTTGGATAGTGAAGACTTAGAAGATCTGTGGAAAATATTGAAGAAAACGTTTGCTGCAAAACCTCCTACCATGGATGGTGTGGAGAAGGATTGGGTAATCTGGGAGTGCATGCATAGAATGTATGAACATGAATTATTTGATCCTCTATTTGATGCAGTGAATAAAGGAGATTTGGTGTATTGGAAGCTATTTACAAATTCTGGGGTTTATGAGGTAGTAATGGAAGGTGTGAGTGTTTATTTACTCAATCATAGGTATTATCCTTTCTCTCAGGAAACCTTGAAGAAGTTAGCACAGGCTAAGTTAATTGTTGATGCCAAAAAGCCTGTTGCTTATGATCTGGTAAGAATGGTTCATAGTCAGATTTGGCCAGAGAGTTTGTAAGCATCCTCATCAACTAGCATTTATTCAGAAACTTGTCTTTAGGGGAAAGCACAAGTTTAGGGGAGGATTGTTGGGAATAAATCTATGCTTATTTGTTTCCCCTGCTAGTTGATTATCCATACCCCTGCTAGAGTAAGTTCCCCCTGCTATATAACAAAGGCCGGGGAATCCGTTCCCCTGCTGGAGTCAAAGGCCCTGCCGTCAAGATAAACATGGAATAGATCTTTACGCGTTTCAGTTATTATTCCTTAATACTTTCCATAGTTTGTTAGTAGTGATCTTGTACGTGGGTCCTTGCATCTATAAAAGGACTCACTAGGTTAGCATGCAAAGTGTGTCTTTCTCATTTCGTTTTTCATTATTATTACTTTAAGGTTTTGTAAACCCTAATACCACTTTGGGTATTCGTATATCTTTGATATATTAAAGTGCAACGTTTGAATCTCATTTGTTCTTGTGCTAAACATTACATTCCGCATCTTGTTTAGTTACTTTGCTTTGCAAAGTTTCTCTAGTGTTAGATTGAATTCTTTCTCTCTATCACAACCCTTAAACAAGCTATTAAGGTTTAAGATCTGACTTTGGGATCAACAAATTTTACAATTAATAGCTAATTTACCAAACAATTTTATTAGAAAACAATACAACTTATAGCTAATGTTAACAGTTTTATAATTAACAGCTTAGAGTTAACAATTAACAGATAACAGCTTACAGCTTACAACTATTTTTACCTAAGTGTATCTTTTTTACGTGAAAACAAAGATTAATATGTGTGATGCGCATTTACAGGTAGGATATGTTATATAGATATGATATGTATAGATATTATCTATATCTAAACAAATATTTTCTAACTGTAACATTTTCATGTCGCAGAATAAATTTATTTTATGCATTACAAGCTATTTGGACGGCTTTTGATCCAGTTGAGCGCTATTTGCCATTTTAGCTAATTTTATTTGGTTGAGCTGTTAGAGATGAATCAAGACTTGAGTCAAAATGGTATGGTAAAGTCACCTCTACAAATGACCGAACCACTACAACTGATCGACAAGTAAATGATTCAAAAGACACAAAAAACAATAAAAAGTAATCCATGTCGGTCGCACATTACAAACAAATATTTATAAAATAAAAAAAGTAAAACGATAATCAGAAATCATACCCGTCCATCGGACGGGTTTTGCCACTAGTATATATATATATATATATATATATATATATATATATATATATATATATATATATATATATATATATATATATATATATATATATATATATATATATATATATATATATATATATATATATATATATATATATATATATATATATATATATATATATATATATATATATATATATATATATATATATATATATATATATAATCATTTAACCAGTTTATTTAACAATCAGTATACACTTAGTTCACATAGCACAAAATGCCCTACGATCTACACGCTTAACTAATACGGTCCCAAAAAAAAATCCTAAAAGATTTTTATAAAGTTATAGTCCAGTTTTAAATAAAAGAAAATTTTACTTTATTTTTATTTTATTTAAAAATTTATCTGGTTCTCTATAGCTAATGCTCTGATACCATTCTCTGTGACACCCTCGGTAGGGTCAAAATATGCGGAATTATCAACGGAGATGTCACAAGGGTGGGTCGATAGCACATAGTTCATAGAGCATAAGATAAGAAGTTATTCAAATTGGATTACATGTTTGTTAAACAAATTTATAAAAATTGTCTTCAACATGATACAAGTAGATTGTTTATGTTTCCCTAAATAGAACCCTTGACGAGTCCTACAATGCAGATTACAATGATGCTTGAGTCCATGCACATATCACGTACTAACTTCATTTCCCTGAGAAAAACATGCTTAGAGGGTCAACATAAAGTTGGTGAATTTACAGGTTTAACGACAATTAGTTTGGACATACATTAATCATAGAAGTATCAATGCACAAAGCATTTTTACTAAAAAGTAGATTACATTTGCTATTACTCGAAACTGAAGCTTAACCTTCCATAGTCCTCAATAGATGAGGACATAGTGTCTTACAAAAAGACACCCAAACCCAGTTCCAACATGGTATACATCTGTTGTCCCGACCAAGTCACAGTGAGCATGACTCACCTAGATGGGGATGGTCAATCCCTAATAGATCTATTTATAACATTCGGGTGATCTACAACAATTTAACAGTTTCTATAATAGTCAATCATAGTCTAGTTTATACAATTCCGTTATGTCCATTAAAAGTAGTTGCATGTTTTCTCCCCCGTAGAGGAAAAGTTTATAAATAGTTTATATGGGGCTGTAAACTCACCTGGGAGTTGGCAATAGCTGTATAACACGAATATCCAAATAATGCTCACGCCAAAAGTTATGCCTAATCAAATAGTATAGTCTTAATAGACAGTACAAAGAACATATGTGTATGCTTATATAGATTTTAGTCAGTTTAATAATGCTACAGTATTTATCTAAATAACTGTAGTACAAGTATTAACAATATTCATTTAAACTTATCTATATAAGTTTCATAGTTAAGTAAACATAAAATGTTTAACTTATTCTATTAGTTTATGTTCGTAGTACATGTATTAGTAATAACCATTTAAACTTACAATTAAGTTTTATATTCAAGTAAACATAAAAAGGTTTTACTTAAAATATTAGTTTACGTTCGTAGTATATGTATTAGTAATAACCATTTAAACTTACAATTAAATTTCATATTCAAGTAAACATAAAAAGGTTTTACTTAAAATATTAGTTTACGTTCGTAGTACATGTATTAGTAATAACCATTTAAGCTTACAATTAAGTTTTATATTTTAAGTAAACATAAGGTGTTCTACTTATAATATTAGTAGTCAATATATTTAACGTTCATATAATTTTATTTCCTAAAAGTATATGAGTTCATGTATTAATAATACCTATCCAAATTGTTTATACAATCCATTTCATAAAGCAAAATATTAATATTTTATTTTTGTAAAATAAAAATATAATATTTTATTTAACTTTAAAGTCCCTATAAATTATTTAACAATTATAAAATAATTTATAAACTACAAGTATAAGAGTTTATACATTAATCCTTATGGTTTAGGGTTTAATTAAGTTTTACTAAATTTAAAAATAGAATTAGGGTTAGGGCTAGTTTAAGTTTCAAACTATGGCAAAACTAGTCCCTCCGTATTTTAAACAAAGTAAACTTTCGGATTTTACACATTTAGTACCTAGGGCTTGTTAAACTTTCGGGTTATGGCAGTTTTAGTCCTCCTAGTTATAACTAGGTTTTATAACTTTCATAAAATGACATAAACAGTCCCTAGGGCTTCTTTAAGTTTCGGATTATTACCAAAATGGTCCTTAGGGTTATAAAATGACAAAACAACTTTTAGAAACTTTCCAAAATGGTCCCTAGGGTTTAATATGCCACGGATGGTATTTATTAAACCCTAGACTTTCGGATAATTACATTTTCAGTCCTTGTGTTTATAATTTATCAAAACAAGTTTCATAAGTCACGATTTTAGTCCTTAAGTTTCATAAATTATCATTTTAGTCCAAAAGTTTTTATAAGTTATA
Organism: Glebionis coronaria; assembly: GCA_025667525.1. NCBI lineage: Eukaryota > Viridiplantae > Streptophyta > Magnoliopsida > Asterales > Asteraceae > Glebionis > Glebionis coronaria. The sequence continues at coordinate 362,847,704 of CM046877.1, forward strand.
TTTTATTATAAAAACTTTTATTCAATTTTCCAAAACATTAAATGGGCTCATTAAATTGGCTAAAATATCTAATGGGCCATCTAGTGGGCCTAAATATATTTTAAGTCCACTAACTTGTTAAATGGGCTTTTAAAACATTTATTGGGCTTAAATACATTTCTAAGTCCATTAATTAACTAAATGGGCCTAAGCATATTCTTAAGTCCATTAAGATACTAAGATTTGTCAAATGGGCTTATTAGGTCCATTAAGTCTTGGGCTAATATTGCATGGGCTTGATTAGTCCATCAATACTACTTTTTCATTTTATGTAAGTATTAATCTAGGATTTTCTTATTAGCTTATTATTAGCTTATCCATATTTAGTTTTAAACCTTAATAAAAGAATGAAACTCATAGTTTATTTTATTTGATGTACCAAATGAGACCTAGATGTGTTACAAGGTTGCATGCAAGTCATAAGCTTTAATGTGAGCTTATAACTCACGGCTATATTTAATTATAGCTTATTTAGATGAGTCAAAACTTGTTTTAAGGTTGCATGTACTTATAATTGTCCCCAAAATAAGATCTAGCTATATACAAACCAAGAAACCAAATCATAAGTCCATATATACATACATATAGCCCACGGCTATAATTTTAATCTTGGTGTTCCCAAGTTGAGATTTATAACTAGTTTTATGTCTTGTAAATATTTATAAAATACAACACAATTATCTAGGCTTCTTGCATGTTTCCAAGGTTACCACAAATCCAAGAAAAACAACATATAGACCACGGCTATATTGTTTTTCCCCAAATGTTCCCATATGATCTTTATGCTTGTTTTATGTTTATCATGTTAAGTTAAACTCTTAACACTAGATCTAGGTCCTTTATAAGCATGCATGTACATTTAAAAATCCATTCAAGGTTATATATAACCCACGGCTATATATATATATATATATATATATATATATATATATATATATATATATATATATATATATATATATATATATATATATATATATATATATATATATATATATATATATATATATATATATATATATATATATATATATATATATATATATATATATATATATATATATATATAAAGTGTTTTAGAGATTTTTAGAAGTCCATTTCACATGTAATAACACATATTCCATCACTTAAAACTTAGTACATAAAGCATACATACATCATTCATTTATGCCGTGATCTTTAAGGTCATGGTCTTTCATGATTTTTTAGTTACACAAGTTTACATATGAGATCTATGATTATTAGTTAACCAAAATCCCAAAAAGTAAGATTTGTAACCCATGCTACATTTAAATTCATAAAATGGTTCATATGATTTTTAATCAAATTAAAACATAGAATACTAGTCATAGGTTTCTTTATTAAAAAGTTTTTGACCATGACTAATGGTATTCAAATATATGTCATGACCTTAGATGGTCATGGTTTTATCATATCTTGATTTTTAACAAGTTATTTACATGTGTTTATAGGTGGATGTTGATGCATGCAAGTAGAAATGAAGAATCATAAGGAATAATACCTTTCTTGCCTAAAAGTTACCAAGGAATATCTAGATGACAAAGGAGATTAGAGATCTAATCTAGATGATGAAGAAAACCCTAATTATAACCAAGCCGTGACCCTTAAGGATTCAGCTAGGGCTTGTTATAATGATTCCAAAGGTGATGATGCTACTAAAAGATTAGTAGTTAAGATGAGACAAAGATCTAGTAGATTTAATGTATAAATCTTAGATGTTTGTGGCTTATAGCCGAATGATTGAGAGAGAAGGTGAAGAGAGAAATGAGATTGGATTGCGTGAGAGAATGAAGAATGTGTGTGTGTTTTTCGGCTAAAAGGGGAGAGAGAAGGGCAAGGAAAAAGGTATGATTGCCTTGGTAAGAGTATTAATGCCATGTGTTGGCTTTTACAAAACTAATACAACCCTTCTTCTTCCACATATGTGTGTATACCGTGTATATCTAACCAAAGGGTAATTGGCTTTGGCTTGGGCTTGTTGTGGGCTTAGGTTGGGCTAGCACACAAGGAGCACATGATCTTGAGCTAGTCCAAGTAAGATTAAGCATGCTTATAGTATGCATACATACATACACGACTACATATACATGATGTAGCCTATTTTCCAAATGTAGTTAAGTGTTGTATACTCAAATATTGATCATGCATTTTATTACTTGTTCTCCTAGTCTTAAGTACAAGGTTTAAGTTATGTAACTTATTACAATAGAAAAATGATTGTAGAAGTATAAGTACATAATGGACAAGTTCACACACATCTTATAGAAATATAACACATGAGAGAGTGTTTTAGGATTATTGGGTGAAACTTTATTACATTAAATCATGGTAAAATCATAGATTTTACAGTCTCAATGTCATCATTACAATGCTTTAGGGCCCAATAAGCTATGTGTTCGAGTTCAATGGGCAAGTGGCAATTCATCTCATACACAAGCTGGTAAGGAGTGCACCCAATGGGCGTCTTATGAGCGGTACGAAAGGCCCATAAAGCATCGTCTAACTTATCCGACCATGATTGTCGGTTTTCCGCTATCGATCTCTCCAAGATCCTCTTCAAAGCTCGTTTTGGAACCTCGACTTGCCCACTCGTTTGTGGGTGATAAGTCGTAGAAAGCCGATGTGTAACCCCATATTTATTTAGAACCCTTTCGAATTGGTCATTACAAAAATGGGTTCCACGATCGCTTATGATTGCACGAGGAGTTCCAAACAGAGAGAATAATTGCTTCAAAAACTTGACTACCGCACGAGCATCGTTCATGGGCAAAGCCTTAGCTTCCACCCACTTGGATAGGTAGTCAACGGCGACAAGGATGTACTTATTACCACGAGATGATAGGAACGGCCCCATAAAATCAGTTACCCAAACATCAAAGATCTCACACACTTGGATGATATTTTGTGGCATTTCATCGTTTTGTGAGGCTTTTCCTTGACGTTGGCATGAGTCACATGACTTGACAAGTGCGTGTACATCTCGATAAATAGTAGGCCAAAAGAAACCGGCATCAAATACCTTCTTCGCCCTGAGATTAGCACCATGTGACCACCCGTGGGTCCCTCGTGACAAGCTCTAAGGATATTAGAAGTTTCGGTGCCAAAAACACAACGTCGAATAATTTGATCCGCACAAGTCCAAAAGAGGTACGGGTCGTTCCAAAAGTAGAACTTGACGTCACGAAAGAAATTTCATTTTTGTTGAGTCGTCATACCCTGAATGATGAAGTTGCCCGCATGGTAATTTGCGATGTCCGCAAACCATAAGGTGGATGAGTCTTTCTTAGAATTCACTACACCAAGTGTCTCGAGAGGAAATGTTTCGGTGATTTCCTTGTTCTCGTACACACTTTGGTGAGGATCTTCCAATCGAGAGAGGTGATCGTCCGCAAGATTCTCGGCTCCTTTTTTGTCAAGTATTTTGACATCAAATTCTTGTAGGAGGAGAATCCAACGAAGCAACCTCGGCTTAACATCTTTCTTAGCTAAGAGGTACTTGATTGCCGAATGATCTGTATATACTATACTTTTGGTCAAGACGAGGTAAGGTCGGAATTTCTCAAATGCATACACCACGGCAAGGAATTCCTTTTCCGTTGTGGTATACTTAAGTTGAGCCTCGGTCATCGACTTGCTAGCATAGTGAATAGGCAAGAAGTTATTTTCATGACGTTGCCCCAAAACGGACCCAATAGCGTAATCACTTGCATCACACATTAGCTCAAAGGGTAGGTTCCAATTGGGAGCAACAAGAATGGGAGCTTCGATAAGTTTCCCTGTAAGGATTTCAAAGGCTCGTACACAATCTTCGTTAAAGACAAAAGGAGTATCTTTTTCGAGGAGGTGTGTAATGGGTCGAGATATCTTTGAAAAATCCTTGATGAATCGACGATAAAAGCCCGCGTGGCCTAGGAATCTCCTAACTTCCTTAACGGTTTTGGGATGAGGTAATTTGGCGATGACGTCTATCTTAGCTTTGTCTACCTCAATCCCTGCTTTCGAGACCTTGTGCCCTAAGACGATTCCTTCTTTAACCATAAAATGACATTTTTCCCAATTGAGCACAAGGTTGGTTTCCTCACAACGTCTCAACATGTGTTTCAAATTTCCTAAGCACGAAGTGAACGAACTACGAAACACGGAAAAATCATCCATAAAGACTTCCATCGTCTTCTCGATCATGTCATGAAAAATAGCCATCATACACCGTTGAAAAGTTCCTGGTGCATTGCAAAGTCCGAATGGCATTCTACGATGGGCAAAAGTTCCATATGGACACGTAAACGTAGTTTTTTCTTGATCACGAGGATCGATGGGGATTTGAAAGTAACCGAAAAAACCATCTAAAAAGCAATAGAAATCGTTTCCCGCAAGACGCTCCAACATTTGATCCATGAAGGGCAAGGGAAAATGGTCTTTACGAGTGGCGTCATTCAACTTACGATAGTCGATGCACACCCTCCAACCGGTCACGAGTCGAGTTGGAATTAACTTATTGCCATCGTTTGGCACAACGGTCATTCCTCCCTTTTTAGGGACACAATGAATGGGACTCACCCAAGGGATATCGGAAATAGGATAAATCATTCCCGCGCCAAGGAGTTTAAGGACTTCCTTTTTGATGACGTCATGAATTTTGGGGTTCACCCTCCTTTGGCATTGAATTGCGGGCTTGTAGTCTTCCTCCCTTAAAATTTTGTGGGTACAAAATTTTGGGTTGATACCCTTAATGTCAGATAATTTCCACGCAATTGCACCTTTGTGAGTCCTCAAGACATCGATAAGTGCAGTTTTTTCATCAACCGAAAGATCCTTCGCAATAATACCAGCAACTTATCGTCTCCTTCCAAGAATACGTATTCAAGATGAGGAGGAAGATCTTTCAACTCGAGGATTGGTGGTTCCTTGATTGAAGATTTGGGTTCGATACTCATAACCTCCACCGACGGAGGAAATGGGAAATCGTTAAGAAAATCCTTGATAATCGAAAAGTCCTCATCATTGTCGAGGTCTTCGTTAGAAGTTCGAGGTACATCAAACTCTTCCAAAATAAAACCACCTCCTTCAAATGGAGTGAAGGATAGTGTCGAGTTATGAAGAATAGGATCGAGCATAGTGGGATTGCCACTATTTTCTTCATCACCAAAACCTAAAAATTCTTGTGAAAATTCCTCCCAAACGACATCGATCATATCAATATAGTTTATGGCCACGATAGAATAAACATGAGAAAGTTTAGAATTTTTGTGTTGCGTTTATAACAAGTTCCTCGTCGTTGAAACGTAAGGTGATGTTCCTTGCATGCACATCAATCAACGCTCTCGACGTATCTAAAAACGAACGACCTAAAATAAGAGGAACTTGAGGATCCGTGGGAATATCGGCTACAATAAAGTCTACTGGATAATAGAACTTTCCCACTTTCACAAAAACGTCTTCGACCAATCCACATGCGGGAATCGTAGAATGGTCGGCCATCTCGATAGACATTCTTGAAGGAGTAAGATTAGGAAGATTGAGCGACTTGAAGATTGCAAGAGGCATCAAATTAATACTAGCACCAAGATCGGTCAAGTCATAGCATTCTTCCATATCTTGAATAGCAACAGGAATTAAGAATTTACTAGGGTCACCGACTTTTTGAGGTATGCGATTAAGATAAACTGATGAACAACTAGACAAGTTTTGCAATTTCTCCTTGTTGTTCAACATACTCTTAAATTTGGCGGCAAATCGAGGCATCATGATTAAAGCGTCGGCGAAACTTATGTTGAAATGCAAATCACGAAACATCTTAATAAAAAGCTCAAATTGGTAATTGTCACGCTCTTGCAATTTCTCCTTACGAAGTCTCGATGGGTAAGGTAAGGGTGGTGTTGGGTGGGACATAGGCATAGCCTTTGGAATCTCAGGTTCCATTGTTGGTAAAGGGTCAACCGTAGGTGTGGTTTGAGTGGTACTTCGTGGGATTGCAATGTGCTCCTTTTCGACCACCACCTCGGGTTCTTCCTCAATTGCCTCCTCCGTAGGAGTAATTGGTTGAGGAGTCGGTTTCTTAAAGGTCTTACCACTACGCGTGGTAATCACTTTCATCTCTCCCTTCGGGTTTGACACGGTGTTACTAGGAAGACCACCCGAAGAAGACGATTTACACATTATAGCCTCAAACATGCTTGATATTCTATCCTCAAACTTATATTGCCTTTTATGCGCCTTAAGCATCTCTTGTTTAATCTCATGTTGGCCTTGCTCCATTTTTTGTTGATTTTATTGTAACCTTTGCACGCTACTCTCCATTTTGTTTGCATGAGTCTTAAGTTCATTTACAAGCTCGTTTTTCAACTCATTTTTCATATCATTCTTAAACTCGGATCTTAGGCTAATTATCTCCCTTTGTATATTGTCAAATCTAGCATCATTGCCCGTTGCATAATCAACAAATTCATTTGGAAGATCTTTCATGTTTTGTAAACCTTTGTTGTTGTTTTGAAAATCACGGTTTTGATTATTGTTTTGCACTTGATTACTAGTCCCTTGATTCCCATAGTTGTTACCCTTGTAATTGTTCCTTTGATTTCCCTGGTAACCAACTTCATTGTTTCGATAATTGTTAGCATTTTGATTTGGTGGAAAACCCGGTTGAGTCAATTGATTAGTGCGGGTAACTTGGCCGTTTTGGTTATAAGTTCCTGTGGCCGCGTAGGCACTCGAAGTGTTACCACCGGCGGTAATGCACTCGGAGAAATCATGACCTCCACCACAATACATACAAGAAACCTCAACCTCTTTAGCCTTAGCGAGAGTGGGTTGTTCACCAACTTTAAACTCAATCAAAAGTCCCTTAAGCTTATCAAAAATCTTGTTTTCCAAATTAGCCTCTATTTGGCAAGCATCAATGGTACGTGAAAATGAAGGCGAAGATGAAGCCTTGTGAACACCCGATGTGTTACGAGGGCTATAAACCTTGGACCTATTCTCAATGATCAACAATGCTTCCTCGACCGTCTTACACAAAAAATTACCACCCGCGGCGACATTAAGATAATCTCGCTCATGATCGTTCAAGCCATTGTAAAACGTGTCGATTTGATGTAAGTCGGAAAAACCGTGATGAGGACATTCATGCAACATTTCCTTAAACCGATTCCAAGGCGTCGAAAAACTCTCATTGTACTCTTGTGAAAACTTTGAAATCTCGTTCTTCAAGTGCGTAGTCTTAGAGGGAGAGAAAAATTGGTTCACGAACTTAGAAACAAGATCCTTCCACGTCAATATAGAATTGGGTGGCTCTTTCTCTAACCAAATTTTAGCGAGCCCCGCTAAGGAATACGGAAAAGCATCATCTTAATCGAGTCGTTCGAGACGTCCTTAAACTTGCATGTGGCCGTAAGACGATTGATGATGAGACTGCTTTTATACATAGTCTCATCGTCCAAAATGGGCTTAAAATGCATTAAATATCATGAAATATGTCAAATATATGCTTGTGTTTGTTACATGTGTATTTTAGGTACGGATATTGAGATAATCATAAAAGATCACAAGAATCAAAGAAAAACGAACACGGGAAAAGAAGCCGCACAATGAACCGGACCCAAGTATTGATTTTCCAAGAAATAACCTTGAAGAATTGAAGATTGAACAAGAAGGGTCCTCCAATATTGAATAATTGACACTTTAAAACCTTGTATATTCATAATTACAAGATTGGTCCTTAAAGTTTGTCAAAATTGCAAAAAGGGCCCTCCACTTTGAAGAATTGGCAAGTTTAGTCCCTCAACAAAACTAAATTGTCAATATTAGTCCTCCTCAAAGTCAAACATGCCATGAAGACCTTCAAGATACAAGAAAGAACAAGTTTGGTCCTTCAAATATCAAGAAATGGCAAGAAATACCCCTGAAAATACTTTGCAAAACCTTTTGGGGCAAAAGTGTGAAAAACAAAAGTTGTTAACAAAGGAAATGGGCGTTGTTGCAAGTTTGAACTTAAATGAAGAGTGAAAAGAAAATAAGGGACTAAAGCTGGCAGACACAAAACCTTACCTAGACCAACCACCATCCGCCACGTGCCCCACTTACTCTACACACCCAATCAGAACTTACAAATCCTCCACCTCACCAATCCACTCACCACCGGTTTAAACTTAATAAATAATTAAGTTAAACTCGCGCCTAAAAACCTATTTAAATCCCAAACAAGATCAAACCCCATGTTCTTCACGTTCTTAACTAAAATTGGGCATTCCTTAATTATTATGAATTAAGTGATTATCTCTTCCAGATTAATGATTAAGGTTCTTATTATCATAACCCAACCCTTAATCCCCCATCACCATCAACTCACATGTATCACCACCCTTCCCCTGCCCCACTTTTCACCTCCAAACAAAAACCATGCAGCAAATCTACGACTCAAGGCTTTTCTTACTTCCTAAGCATGAATTGGACGTCCAAGATCACCCCCATCCCACTGGCATCACATGTATCTCCTCCCAAGTCAAAATTCAGTCAACAAAGTTCAAAAGTTCAAGGGCATTTTTTGGACTTCACTACATTAGGGTTTATGTATTTTTCAGCTTCTTAGCATAGTTTGTAGCCTATATAAAGGCATTAGGGTTGCAACATTGAGCCCTGCTCTTGGTTTTCCTTTGGTCAACATTTCTGTAAATCCTTGTTCAAGATTAATGAAAAGTGTTTGAAATTATGTGACGAATTACAAGTGCCAACTTATTACTTGCTTGTTTATGTTTCATGTTTATGATTTTGGAATCTTAAATCCTGTTTTTAAACCTTGTGCAAGAAATTGCCAAGTTTTCTCAAAACTTGATATTTTGCTAAATTCTTGGTTCAAACCGTTGGAATTTTTGGATTGCAAGTGATTATAGCACCCTGATAAGGAGCTTATCAAGGTGTTTTAAGCTTGTGGTTTGGGGATAATCAAGGAGTGGGAACAAGTTTGCATTAATCAAGCTTTTTCACCTTTCTGTTTTATATATTTGTGTTCTAACCTTGTTGAATCTTAGCAGATTTGTTGTGGAAGCTTATGCCTTGTTTTGCTAGGCACATAAGCTCAAAAATTCGTGAGTGTGGATGTACATTCATGAGATTTGAGCCGTTTTACCCAAAATCTAATAAAATATTTGATTTTTGTGATTTTGAGTTCTGCTGTTGTTCTTGTTGTTTTTGTGGCTTAAAATTGCTTGATACTGCATGATAATGATGTTATTGTGTTAGATTGGGCTTGGGTAACATTGCATCACACTTTTCCTTTGTTAAATCTTGGATTGAAAAAGTTAAGGGGTGTTTGGGCTAACCTGTTTAAGCTTGCAAATTGGATTTGAGTTATTGTTTGTTGTCTATTTGTGTTGGTATCTGATATATACTTGGTTGTATGCTATTTGCTGCAAGTTCTTGGCTTTTAAACATCAAAATCTTGATTGTGCTATAAAAATTAGAAATCTGCTTGTTTTGACCTAAGGCTTTGGTAACACTTAGTTTGTATGCATGCTTAGGGATAACAAGTGATTAAAACAAGTTTATGTAATCTGTTAAGAAGATTTGAGGGTTTGAATTTGGATTTGTGGTCAAGTATATCAACGAAGTATCAAATCTGCTTGTTTAGTGTTCATCAATAACATTCATTTGCTTGAATCTTGATCTAAACTTTGAATCAATGCATTAAACCTGTTTATTTATGTTCATTTGAATTATTTATAGCTTGTGTATGCATTTGGTGAAGTTTGGCTGGCTTATTCTTGCTAAAAGTGCTTATTGAGTTCATAACTGCTTATTGTTCATATCTGGTGCATGTTTGTGGATCTCTTGATTAAACTGTATTAATTGGCTTGTTGAATATGTGATATTATTTTTGTTATTGACTCCTTATGATTCACTGATCACTTGGGTGCCTTTGCTTAACTTGAATCCAACAAAAAGTCACATAAGACAAAAAGTCAAGAAAGTCAAGCAGTGGGAACTCCTTTCCCCTATTGCTAGCCACTGCTAGTGTTATTTGATCAACAACTTATTCATAAGCCATTTTGGCTTATCTAGACTTGCAACAACTTATTTTTTGTGATAGATCTTCCTTATTTGACCCATTGATTTGAACTGGAGCTTATTAGGGTTTGACTTTTAAGTTTGACTAGAAAACCAAACAGTTTGACTTTTACATAAGTGCTTAATTTCTTATTCTAGCTTATTCAGTGTGCTTATTGAAATTTTTTTGATTATTCTGCTTAATTAAGTCAATTAAAACCTTTTGCAACTTGAATCAGCACTTGAGGTGGTCTAGAACTCAAAAACGACTATTTTGTCGTTTTGTGAAGAGAGCTTTGGCTTATTTCAGGCTTATTTCTTGTGCTTTTTCAAAATTTCTTTTCACAGATCTCTTTGGTAACTCAAAAGAAGCTTGTGTGTCAAATTAGAGCTTATGACATTAGCTTATGGCTTAATGGGCCCAAAAGCCCATTAAGAATAAGCTGTTGACTTATTAAGCTGTGATAAGCATATTTTCAGCTTTTGGGCCTTCAGAGTTTTGTTCTTAAAATCAAATTTTAAGTCAGATAGGAAGTTTTGGGCTTATTTGGATCACTTTTGCTTATTGGACCTAATTTAAGCCCATTAAGTGGACTGTTTGGGTTTTTGGCCCATTTTAAGGCCCAATAGGGGTATTTAGGTAATTTCAAGTTCATTTCTATGTTATTTAGGTTAAAATAAACTAGTTTGCAACTTTTTAGAATTTTTTTATAAATTTTGGATTTTTAATATTATTTTATTACTAAAAATTAAATTTAAGATTTTTGCAAGTTTTTCATTTTTTCTAGTTCAAATACATTAAGTTAGGAATTTAAAAATTTTTAGATTAATTTTATTGTCATTAGATTAATTTTTAGAATTATTTTAAGTTTTTATAGTTTTTAATTGTTTTTAAATAGTTTTAATTAATTTTAAAATTTTCAAAAATAGTTTTTAATTCAGTTAAGTCATTTTAGAGATTTACAAGTTAAAAAAATCTCATTTTGGGCTTTTTGTTAATTAAATTGATTTTTGGGCTTTAATTAGCATTAAAAAATTAATATTTAGTTAAATAAAAGGTTTGAGTGATTTTTGATTTTTTGTAAACTCTAATTACATTTTTTAGGATTTATTGCAATTTTCTAGGAATTTTTAGGTTAATTTTTAAATTTAGTCACTTTTTACGGTTTTACGTGCACGACTTCGTCTTAGTGTAATTCATAATCGTAACCGTCATCATTTTCTAATCTCTTTTCTATTTTTTTCCTTTCTTCATAAATTATAATCACATCATTAATCAATTCTTACACAACACACTTGCCTCCTTGGGAAACGAACTTTCACCTTTGGGTCATTATTGCTTGGTTTTCCTAAACCGACACTTAATATTTGCCGCTTTTACGCTCTTTTCCTAAAGGGTAGTAAAAACACTACATCAATTTTGGCGGCGCTGCCGGGGAGGCGTGTTGTGTTTTGATTTGGAACAATTGTTGTTTTTATACTAGCCATAATATCTATTTGTATTAGTAGCACTCTACTAATACGTATTATCGGTTTTTCGTTTTTTTTTGTGTGAATATTACTATATTGTATACGTAGAACAATAAATTCACAAGTACTCCAAAAGTGTGAAAACACAACCTTGATTGGGAGGTCATTACTCAATCATAGTATTCGAATCTCAAACAAGAAAAAAAGGCAAAATAGATAATTACTTTCGTGAAGCTTTATTTTGACAAACACAAACTATAAGGTGAGTATAAGGCGGGTATTATAAAATATACCCTAAGGAAAAAGGCTCTTAAGTGCTTCGCGCCGCCTCGTTTCCCCGCTTGCTTGTGCGTGTTTAGATAAAAAGGACTAATCGAGGTTTTGCCAACCAAAGTATTATCTAAGTATCATATATATTTTCTTGGTTTCATTTGATTAAACCCTCTTGAACGTTTTGGTGTTCCACCAACGTTCTAAAGTCATCAAAGGCGTTCACTTCACGTGATCATTTTCATTCATTGAGGCTTCTTTAATCAAGAGATTTGATTAAGGGAGAGATTTGTAGATTTTTGTCTACTTAATACATTCACAAAATCCAAAAAAAGTAAAAACAATCAAAAACCACAAAAAATTGGAAAAATTAAAACCACCAAAAGGAATCTTCTTTGCTCATCCCCACGTTGTACGTGACGTTTATGCTTACTCGTAATCAAGCAAGACGTGCACGTAAACGAAAAAACCGAAAGGAGACCACACCTAACCTTTCTAGTGAGGAGTCTCCTATTGACGAACCTATCATAGAAGTAGAACCAACCATGGCAAATAGAACTATGATGGAGTTACTTCAAGCACCCACCGAGGGTTATGGAGAGGCTATTGTGATTCCCTCCATCCTTGCGGAGAATTTTGAAGTGAAAACGGGTTTGTTGTCGATGATCCAAAACAACAAATTCCATGGTGATGAAAAGGACAACATGCACAACCATATCCGCCAATTCAATCGTCTTACCGCCACTTGCAAGTTTAAGGATGTTGCTAATGACTCGATTAAGATGATGCTTTTTCCGTATTCCTTAGCGGGGCCGGCTAAAATTTGGTTAGAGAAAGAGCCACACAATTCTATATTGACGTGGAAGGATCTCGTTCCAAAATTTGTGAACCAATTTTTCCCGCCCTCTAAGACTACGCATTTGAAAAACGAGATTTCAAAATTTTCACAAGAATTTAATGAGAGTTTTTCTACGGCTTGGAATCGGTTTAAGGAAATGTTACATGAGTGTCCTCATCACGGTTTTTCCGACTTGCATCAAATTGACACGTTTTACAATGCATTGAATGATCATGAGGGAGATTATCTTAATGCCGCCGCGTGTGGTAGTTTTTTGTGTAAAACGGTTGAGGAAGCATTGTTGATTATTGAGAATAGATCTAAGGTGTATAGTCCTCGTAACACATCGAGTGTTCGTAAGGCTTCGTCTTCGGCTTCACCTTCATTGTCCAATACCATCGATGCTTGCCAAATTGAGGCGAACTTGGAAAACAAAATCTTTGATAAGCTTAAAGGTCTTTTAATCGAATTCAAAGTTGGTGAACAAAGTGCTCCCGCTACGGCTAAAGCGGTTGAGGTTTCTTGCATGTATTCTGGTGGAGGTCATAATTTCTCCGAGTGCATTACCAACGGTGGTAACACTTCGAGTGCCTACGCGACCACGGGTTCTTACAACCAAAACGGTCAAGTTACCCGCTCTAATCAAATGACTCCACCGGGTTTTGCTCACAATCAAAATGCTAACAACAAAAATCGAAACAATCAAGTTGGTTTCAAAAACAATTACAAAGGAAACAACTATGGGAATCAAGGGGCTAATAACAATCAAGTTTCAAACAAAAATCAAAACAATGATTTTCAAAACAACAACAAGGGTTTGCAAACTTTGAAAGATCTTCCAAATGAATTTGTTGAATACGCAAATGGAAACGATGCTAGGTTTGATAATATTCAAAGAGAGATCATTAGCCTAAGATCCGAGTTTAAGAATGACTTGAAAAAGGAGTTAAAAAATAAGTTAGCAAATGAGCTTAAGATCCATACAAACAAAATGGAGGGAAATGTAACTATGTTACAAGAAAACCAAAAAAATGGAACAAGGGCAACATGAAATAAAACAAGAGATGCTTAAGGCCAACAAGAGGCAATCTATGTTTGAGGATAAAATTTCATCCATGCTTGAGGCTATAATGTGTAAACCGTCTTCGAGTAGTCTTCCTAGCAACACCATATCTAACCCTAAGGGAGAGATGAAAGTGATTACCACACGAAGTGGTAAGACACTTAAGGATCCGACTCCTCAACCAATTACTTCAACGGTGGAGGAAATTGAGGAAGAACCCTAGGTGGTGGTCGAAAAGGAGCATGTCCCAATCCCACGAAGTACGCTCACACCACACCTACGGTTGACCCATTACCACAACTGGAACCCGAGATTCCAAAGGCTATGCCTATGCCTCAACCCACGCCACCTTTTCCCTATCCATCGAGACTTAGAAGGAGAAACGTCAAGAGCGCGGCAATTACTAATTTGAGCTTTTTATGAAAATGTTTTGTGACGTGCATTTTAATGTGAGTTTTGCCGATGCTTTGGTCATGATGCCTAGATTTGGCGCTAACTTTAAGAGTATATTAGACAACAAAGAGAAATTGCAAAAATCGTCTAGTTGTTCTTCGGTTTTTCTTAGTCGCATACCTCAAAAAGTCGGTGATCCAGGTAAATTCTTGATTCCATGTGCAATCCAAAATGTGGAAGAATGCTATGCCTTGGCTGATCTTGGTGCTAGTATTAACTTGATGCCACTTGCAATCTTCAAGTCGCTCAATCTTCCTAATCTTACTCCTTCTCTAATGTCTATCGAATTGACCGATCATTCCACTATTCCCGCATGTGGATTGGCCGAAGACGTTTTTGTGAAAGTGGGAAAGTTCTATTATCCGATAGACTTAATCGTTGTCGATATTCCCACGGATCCTCAAGTTCCTCTTATTTTAGGTCGTTCGTTTTTAGATACGTCTATGGCTTTAATTGATGTGCATGCTAGAAAGACTACCTTACGTTTCAACAACGAGGAACTTGTTATAAACGCAACTCAAAATTCTCCAATTTCTCATGTTTATTCCGTCGCGACCATAAACCTCGTTGATATGATCGACGTTGTTTGCGAGGAATTTTCACAAGAAGTTTTAGGTTTTGGTGATGATGAAAATAGTGGCAATCCCACTATGCTTGATCCCATTCTTGATAATTCGACACCAACCTTCACTCCATTTGAAGGTGGTGGTTTTACGTTGGAAGAATTCGATGTTCCACGTACTTGTGACGAAGACCTCGACAACGATGAGGACTTATCGATTATCAAGGATTCTCTTAACGATTTCCCATTTCCTCCACCCGAGGAGGTTATGAGTATCGAGCCCAAATCTTCAATTGAGGAACCACCAATCCTCGAGTTGAAAGATTTACCTCCTCATCTTGAATATGTATTTTTGGAGGAGGACGAAAAGTTGTCGGTTATTACTGCGAAAGATCTTTCGAATGATGAAAAAACCGCACTTGTCGATGTTCTAAAGGATCACAAAGGGGTAATTACGTGGAAATTATCCTACATTAAGGGGATCGATCCCAAATTTTGTACCCACAAAATCTTAATGGAGGAGGACTACCAACCCGCAATTCAATGTCAAAGGAGGGTGAACCCCAAAATTCACGACGTCATCAAAAAGGAAGTCCTTAAACTCCTTGACGCGGGAATGATTTATCCTATTTTCGATAGCCCTTGGGTGAGTCCTATTCATTGTGTTCCTAAGAAGGGAGGAATGACCGTTGTGCCAAACGATGCCAACGAGTTAATTCCAACTAGACTCGTGACCGGTTGGAGGGTGTGCATCGACTATCGTAAGTTGAATGACGCCACTCGTAAATACCATTTTCCCTTGCTCTTTATGGACCAAATGTTGGAGCGTCTTGCGGGAAACGATTTCTATTGCTTTTTAGATGGTTTTTCCGGTTACTTCCAAATCCCCATCGATCCTCGTGATCAAGAAAAAACTACGTTTACGTGTCCATATGGAACGTTTGCCTATCGTAGAATGCCATTCGAACATTGCAATGCACCGGAAACCTTTCAAAGGTGCATGATGGCTATTTTTCATGACATGATCGAGAAGACGATGTAAGTCTTTATGGATGATTTTTCCGTGTTTGGTTGTTCGTTCACTTCGTGTTTGTCGAATCTTGAGAGAATGTTGAAACGTTGTGAGGAAACCAACCTTGTGCTTAATTGGGAAAAATGTCATTTTATGGTTAAGGAAGGAATCGTCTTAGGGCACAAGGTTTCGAAAGCGGGGATTAAGGTAGATAAAGCTAAGGTAGACGTCATCGCCAAATTACCTCATCCCAAAACCGTTAAGGGAGTTAGGAGTTTCCTAGGCCACATGGGCTTTTATCGTCGTTTCATCAAGGATTTTTCAAAGATTTCTCGACCTATTACAAATCTCCTCGAAAAAGATGCTCCTTTTGTCTTTAACGAAGATTGTGTACGAGCCTTTGAACTCCTTAAGAGGAAACTTACCGAAGCTCCCATTCTTGTTGCTCCCAATTGGAACCTCCCCTTTGAGCTCATGTGTGATGCTAGTGACTACGCTATTGGGGCCGTATTGGGGCAACGTCATGAAAAACACTTCTTTCCTATTCACTATGCTAGCAAGACGATGACCGAGGCTCAATTGAAATATACTACAACGGAAAAGGAATTCCTTGCCGTGGTGTATGCTTTTGAGAAATTCCGACCTTACCTCGTCCTGACTCGATGTATAGTGTATACAGATCACTCGGCTATCAAGTATCTCATGGCTAAACAAGATGCAAAGCCGAGATTACTTCGTTGGATTCTCCTCCTACAAGAATTTGATGTCGAAATCCTTGACAAAAAAGGAGCCGAGAATCTAGCGACCGATCATCTTTCTCGTTTAGAAGATCCTCACCAAAGTGTTTACGAGCCAAAGGAAATCACCGAAACATTTCCTCTCGAGACACTTGGTGTAGTGAATTCTAAGCTTGATTCATCTACCCCATGGTTTGCGGACATCGCAAATTACCATGCGGGCAACTTCATCATCAAGGGTATGACGACTCAACAAAAATGAAAATTCTTTCGTGACGTCAAGTTCTATTTTTGGAATGACCCTTACTTGTTTCGGACTTGTGCGGATCAAATTATTCGACGATGTGTATTTGCACCGAAGCTTCTAATATCCTTAGAGCTTGTCACGAGGGACCCACGGGTGGTCACCACGGTGCTAATCTCACGGCTAAGAAGGTCTTTGATGCTGGTTTCTTTTGGCCTACTATTTACCGAGATGCACATGCACTTGTGAAGTCGTGTGACTCATGCCAACGACAAGGAAAAGCCTCACAAAATGATGAAATGCCACAAAATATCATCCAAGTGTGTGAGATGTTTGACGTTTGGGGAATTGATTTTATGGGGCCGCTCCCATCATCTCGTTGTAATAAGTACATCCTTGTTGCCGTTGACTACCTATCTAAGTGGGTGGAAGCTAAGGCTTTCCCCACGAACGATGCTCGTGTAGTAGTTAAGTTTTTGAAAAGCTTGTTTTCTCGGTTTGGAACCCCTCGTGCGATCATAAGCGATCGTGGAACCCATTTTTGTAACGATCAATTCGAAAGGGTCCTAAAGAAATATGGGGTTACACATCGGATTTCTACGGCTTATCACCCGTAAACGAGTGGGCGGAGGTTTTAAACCGAGCGTTGAAGAGGATATTGGAGAGATCGATTGGAGAGAACCGACAATCTTGGTCGGATAAGTTGGACGATGCTTTATGGGCCTTTTGAACCGCTCATAAGACGCCCATCGGGTGCACTCCTTATAAGCTTGTGTATGGGAAGAATTGTCACTTGCCAATTAAACTTGAACACAAAGCTTATTGGGCCCTTAAGCATTGTAATGACAATATTGAGACCGCGTGAAAACACCGGAAAATGCAATTAAATGAATGAGATGAATTGAGAGACATTGCTTATGAAAATTCATTGATTTACAAAGAAAAACTAAAAAGTTTCATGACTCAAAAATTAAAAACCGGGTTTTTAACATTGGAGATCAAGTGTTGCTTTTTAACTCACGTTTGAAAATATTTTCCGGCAAGTTGAAATCCCGTTGGTCCGGTCCATTCACCGTTACCCAGGTTTTTCCTTATGGGACCATCGAGCTAGCTCAAAATGTGGCCCCAATTTCAAGGTGAATGGACATAGGTTGAAGCACTACTTTGGCGGGGAAGTTCCATCCTTGATCTACCTCGACCAAATCACCTTCCCCAATGATAATTAGTATTGAGGGGATCGAGTCGAGCTCATGACTCGGTAATAAAAAACGAGGTGCCTCGTGGGGGGAGTCCCATGCTTATCCCATGTACATATTATCGCTTTCTAATGTAGTAACGTGAGGGGATTTGTGCCCTTCCAACCTTTGTTCCGTGGTTGTTTGTGATATGTAGTTTTTAGATGATCATGATCTTTGCGATTGGAGCCTCTCGTGTTCGTTTTATAGGAGCACTCGATCGTTTGCTAGGAAGAACTTCTCGATATCCACACATGATATATCCTTATATGTTCTAACCTTAGGTTTATGACACACTTCATAAACGGCTTTAAATTTAACGGTTACACCCTTTCCATGCTAGATTATGCATTCGAATACGTCTCTAGTATGGGGGTTTCCAACCCTTAGACTCGAAACATTGAGGACAATGTTTAACTTTAGTATGGGGAGGGTGAATAGATACTTGCCTTGCCAAACCTTCACGCTTTCCAAAGTTTATCTTTTTGTTTATCGTTTTGTTGCAAAATAAGGCTAAAAATGGCCAAATTTTAATTTTTTTTTCTCATGTTTTATAAGTGTTTGAAGACACGAATGTAGATTTTCCGATGGCGAGAATAAGAGTAATTTTTTGACTCGACCGTGCGTGTTGAGCACTTAGCTTCGATTCCTTAACTTTATATTAGGCTAAGCCTCTTAAATGAGGACAAGAAATGATAGAGTTAATTATAAGTTACTATGCTAAACGTAGAGTACTCGTATTCTTTCAAAAACACATGTGTTCTCGTTATTTGCTTATTCTCCCTTCGCTTGTAAATATATTTTGCTTAATAAGTATTGGCTTAGCGGTTTAGTCTTGATTGTTGGTTTCTAGTCTTTTCTAGTAGCTTCCATGTAATTAAATTGGGAAGACATTAAGGTATCGCCAGAGTCACGGTTTTGAAGTATTGGCAACCCGAATAATCGAAAGCTTCACCCAATAATAAGATTTCAAGTGCTCACCTAAATCAAGCAAACAATTTAAAGCTCACAAGGCTGAAAAATCTATGCGAAATTGAAAGTGAATTATGCCTTAATCTTTGAAGCTTTAAAGATCCAAAATTCGCTTTTAGCGTGAGGATATACGTCTTTGGCCAGAATAAACACCTCATGGCGAGGTTAAATAAAAGGCAAGGCAAGACGGAAGTCATAATAAAAGCTTCATGGCGAAGTTGAATAAAAGATGGAGGTAAACCTATGATAATAAGGCCCATCCGGTAGGGGGCGTATAGAAGTCTTGGTAATAAGTCTCATGTTCAAAACCGTTATAAAACCGTGTTTATCGATACTTCGTTGACTTAATTTGTTGACATCGTTGTCTATTAGGGGGGGGGGGGGTTATTAATTCGATGGTCTTGGTTACACCGTTATGACTCTATTTTTAGACCTAAATCTCTATCATCACATAAGTAAAAAATGTATCCTCGTGAACATTCAAGACAAAAATAAAATATAAGAGATACAACTTAGGAAAATGGGAGGATAAGTACGTGATTAGGGCATATGAGTAGTGTTAGCATTACTAACTTATAATGACAATGATCTCTTTGCACGCTTAGCATGGAATTGGGGTGATAATCGAGGATGACGAAATTATTTCTAACGAAGCATTCACGTGTTCTTGTTCTATAAACCTAAACGTCCCATTTTGTGATGAAAATCATACATTATGTCTAAAACGCAAGTAGTAGTAATAGTAGTAGTGTAGCTAGTTTATCATTCAATAAAAGTGCATAAAAATGTGTTTTGGAGGTGCTACGATACTTTATTCTAGCATTGCGTTAGGCACGACAATGGTTTAGTATGAGGGAGTGACGAGACTGCTTTTATACATAGTCTCATCGTCCAAAATCAGCTTAAAATGCATTAAATATCATGAAATATGCCAAATATATGCTTGTGTTTGTTACATGTGTATTTTAGGTACGGATATTGAGATAATCATAAAAGATCACAAGAATCAAAGAAAAATGAACACGGGAAAAGAAGCCGCACAATGAACCGGACCCAAATTGCTTGATACTGCATGATAATGATGTTATTGTGTTAGATTGGGCTTGGGTAACATTGAGTCACACTTTTCCTTTGTTAAATCTTGGATTGAAAAACTTAAGGGGTGTTTGGGTTAACCTGTTTAAGCTTGCAAATTGGATTTGAGTTATTCTTTGTTGTCTATTTGTGTTGGTCTCTGATATATAGTTGGTTGTATGCTATTTGCTGCAAGTTCTTGGCTTTTAAACATCAAAATCTTGATTGTGCTATAAAAATTGGAAATATGCTTGTTTTGACCTAAGAATTTGGTAACACTTAGTTTGTATGCATGCTTAGGGATAACAAGTGATTAAAACAAGTTTATATAACCTGTTAAGAAGATTTGAGGGTTTGAAATTGGATTTGTGGTCAAGTATATCAGCAAAGTATCAAATCTGCTTGTTTAGTGTTCATTAGTAACATTCATTTGCTTGAATCTTGATCTAAACTTTGAATCAATGCATGAAACCTGTTTATTTATGTTCATTTGAATTATTTATAGCTTTTGTATGCATTTGGTGAAGTTTGGCTGGCTTATTCTTGCTAAAAGTGCTTATTGAGTTCATAACTGCTTATTGTTCATATCTGGTGCATGTCTGTGGATCTTTTGATTAAACTGTATTAATTGGTTTGTTGAATCTATGATATTATTGTTGTTATTGACTCCTTGTGATTCACTGATCACTTGGGTGCCTTTGCTTAACTTGAATCCAACAAAAAGTCACATAAGACAAAAAGTCAAGAAAGTCGAGCAGTGGGAACTCCTTTCCCCTGTTGCTAGCCACTGCTAGTGTTATTTGATCAACAACTTATTCATAAGCCATTTTGGCTTATCCAGACTTGCAACAACTTATTTTTTGTGATAGATCTTCCTTATTTGACCCATTGATTTGAACTGGAGCTTATTAGGGTTTGACTTTTAAGTTTGAGTAGAAAACCAAACAGTTTGACTTTTACATAAGTGCTTAATTGCTTATTCTAGCTTATTCAGTGTGCTTATTGAAATTTTTTTTGATTATTCTGCTTAATTAAGTCAATTAAAACCTTTTGCAACTTGAATCAGCACTTGAGGTGGTCTAGAACTCAAAAACGACTATTTTGTCGTTTTGTGAAGAAAGCTTTGGCTTATTTCAGGCTTATTTCTTGTGCTTTTTCAAAATTTCTTTTCACAGATCTCTTTGGTAACTCAAAAGAAGCTTGTGTGTGATGAGACTGCTTTTATACATAGTCTCATCGTCCAAATCGGGCTTAAAACGCTTAAAATGTCATCAAAATACCCAAAATACGTCTGTGTTTGTTGCTTGTGTATTTCAGGTACGGATATCGTGAATTCACCAAAAGATTACAAGAATGAAGCAAAAACGAACACGGGAAACGAAGCCGCACAAAGAACCGGGCCCAAGTTTGGAATTTACAAAATTGCCCTTGAAGTTTTGAAGATTTGTCAAGAATGGTCCCTCAACTATTGAAGACTTGTCACTTTTGGACCTTGTAAAACTCAAATATTGCAAGTTTGGTGCATTAAGTTTCAAGGTATTACATTTATGGTCCTTGAAGAATCAACATGTCCATATTTAGTCCTTTATTCAAGTTTACATGACACAAGGACTATTTTTGCCAAACCTCCAAAGATTTAACAAAGAGAATGGCTGCCTAAAATCTGCAAAGTGGGAAGAGTTGTGTTTGCAAATTATTACAAAGAAGAGGGGGAATTTCTGCCAATGTTCAAAGTTATTAATATAACTTTGGCAGTCCAAAACAACACAAAGGTCCAGTCCAAATACATTATGACCCGTCACCTTTTGATTAATATTAAACATGGGTCAAACCTAGTCAAATGAAGACTTATGGTGGGAAACACTTCCTGTGCAAGATTATCCACCCTAATTCCCTTGTTCTTAATCATATGAACCCAGATTTTAAATCTTCAAATCAAAGGGTTTATTGAAATTGGTTAACCAGAAATTTAATTAAACCCAAACCCCTGACATCCCATGTGAGAATTGGCATCCATCTCATCACAAGAAACCAAGCATAAGTCACATGTTGAAGAAGATTCCAAGAACACTTGACCAATCCAACGAATGATAATCAACCCTTGGTCCCCAATCTCATCAAACGGCTATAAGCCTCACAAGGACAATGTCATCATCATAACTCCACCTATCAACCATTGGATTCATTTTGGGAAGCTTCTAGTATGAAATCAAGGGCTGTGATATGTTTCAGAAAGGGACAATGTCGACATCTTTGCTAGGGTTTCACTCATCCTCATTGTAAATAAATAGATAGCTTAGTTTCATATTTCTGTTGTTCCAATTTTTGATGTAAAATCAGTATTGAGTTCCACCTTTTTAAAGTTAATGAAATTTACGTTTTCTGCAATTATATTCATTGTCTCACTTTATATTTCTGCAAGTTTATCTTTCAAGTTCATTTACCTTACCTTAAAATTCACTCAAAATCGCAAATATCTATTTTCACTGTAGCATAAGCTCTTATACAAGTTTTCAGACAAAAAGCTTGGATAATTAGCTGTTGTTGTGTGTTGAAGCTTACTGAGCTGTTGGAAGCTTGATTAGTTAGTTGTTCCTTGTTTGAAGAAATTCTTTATTTCCTCTTGTTTTATTGAGCTTATAAGCTAACTGGAAAAGTTCTTTGACAAAGAGCTGATTCAAAGTAGTTGTAGTGCTCGGGTTGAAGTTATTGGAAGCCGTTGAAGACTTGAAGCCGTGAGGTTTAGTGTAGATGTTACAATTGGTTGGAAGAATTCTGGTGATGAAGTGCTTATTTGAATAAGCTGGTTTAGGTGATAAGCTGAGGAAAAAAAAACGTTTTGGATCTTATAGGGGTGTAGTAAGTTGGAGAAAAGAGAGTTGAGGTGCTAACATATGCTAAGATTCAGTTCTTGGACCTATTGTAAGAGATCTCCTCCATTTTCTATCTTATGAGTTCTTAATGTTCTTATTTGCTTTTTGCTATCGTGCTTATTTGCTTATTTGTTCATTTTCTTGTTTTATTTATTGACTATCTTACTTATTGCACTTATATGTTATTGTTTTTATTTTAATTTGATTGTCTTGTCTTTTGAATTTCTATTTTAGTCGTATAAGTGGTGTTTGGCATGAGCTCGTTTTCTGTCATAAAGCTTAGGTTTAAGTTTCATGCCAATTGCATCAAGTTTCTGAGGTTAGAAATAGCTTAGTGTCACTTTTCATTTGCGTTATAAGTGAAAAAATAAAAAATATTGTGGTATTTGTATTTCATAAACAGTAGGTCTAGGATTTTGTTTGTGATGTTTCATGGTTTTATATTTGTTCACTGTCTAGATTTAGGTTGTTCTAGGATTTTGTGCAAATATTTTGAGGTTTGATAAGTTTTTTTAGTAAAGTTCTTATAGCCTAGATTTCACTAAATTGCATAATAAACTAGCATATTTCACTTTCTGGTTTCCTTATGCATCAGCAGGTTTCTTGGGTTTATCTTTAAGTATTGTGGTTTACTTTTTGGTTCTATAGATAGTTCTTAGGGTAGTCTAGGTGCTAGGTATCTGGTATTTGGGGTTTGGATACCTTTGGTAGCTTTAATTAGCAAACTAGCCCACTATAAGCGCACTATAATCCACCAGACCTCACTTCCTGTCCACAGTGGGCGAATTTTTGAGTGATTTTGTGCTTATTTGGTATTGCTTGTGTGTTTTATGTATTGTTATTGACTCCCCACAAGTAAATACTTGTGAGGGTGCCGTTTGTGCCCAAAAACAACAAGAAACAAGCCTAAAACAAGCGAAAACGAGCCCAAAACGAACTCAAAATCCATACAGTAGCATTTTCCTTTGTCGTCCGAGAACGCTGCATATTTTCTATTTTCTTTAGTGTTGTCCGATATCGGACAACACAGATCTTGGATAACCCTGTTCTCTGGCAGGATATTGGACAACACTAAAGTACTCCACCTTGGGGTACTTTTGTTTTTAGCCATTTTTTTAAGTTTTTTTTTACTTTTTCATTTTTCCTTTGTTAATTTAGTTAAAATATAATTTTTAGATAAATAAATATTATATTTATCATTATTTTATTATTTTTTTGCATTATTTTAATTAAAAAATGTTTTTAGGCTTTAAAAATTAGAAAAATAGTTTTAAAAATTTAGGAAAAATACTTTTTAGTTTATAAATAATATAAGTGAGTAATTTGTCCAATAAAATAATATTTTGGGCTTTTTCTTAATTATATTTAATTTTTGGGCTTTAATTAGCATTAAAAATTGAATATTTAATTAATAAAAGGTTTTAAAATATTTTTATTGGATTTTTATCCTTATTTATATTATTTTGAACTACTTTTTCATTTTTAATTTGTTTTTAGCTTAAAATTTTTAAATTTTCACGTTTTACGTACTTACGTTCGCGTTTTACGTCATTCGTCGTAGTTAATTGTAATCGTAGTTCGTCTCTAGTTTTCTTTCTTTTCTTATCCAAAAACGACACTACCCTAAACCTTTGATTATATATTTTGGCACATTAATCCACACACCTCCTCGAGAACGAACCCGCATTTGTTCGGTTTCGCGTTTTTCCTAAAACGTGCAACTTAATACTTGCCCATTATACGCTCTTTTTCCTAAAAGACGTGTTTCTACGACTATCAAAATGGCGCCGCTGCCGGGGAGGTGTTTTTAGTGTGCCATTATTAGTATCGTGTTTTTGTGAGTGGTGCGTTTTTGCTTTTCTAATTTTGAAAAGTGTGAATATCGTACATACTCGTTTTTGTTATTTTTCCTTATTATATTATAGTATCCAAATAAATTGTGTTTAGTTTTCCTAAATTAAACACACAACATCATTTTACTATATTGAAGATATATTGGTTTTCGTTTTTATTGTGAATATTATTAATATATTATATTTACGTAGAACAATAAAAATACAAGTACTCCAAATACGTGAGAATCACAACCTTGATTCGGGATTTCATCACTCGATCATTGTATTCGAATCCAAAGCAAAAGTAAAAGGCAAAATAGATAAATACTTTAGTGAGGCTTAATTTCAATTAACACAAACTATAAGGTGGGTATAAGGCGGTTGTATTTCACGACCTAAGGGAAAAAGGCTCTTAAGTGCTTAGCGCCGCCTCGTTTCCCCCGCTTGCTTGTGCGTGTTTTGAGAAAAAGGGCTAATCGAGGGTTTGCCAACCAAAGTATTATCTAAGTATATATATTTGCTTGTTTTCAAGATTAAACCCTCTTGAACGTTTTGGTGTTCCACCAACGTTCTAAAGTCATCGAAGGCGTTCACTCCACGTGATCGTTTTCATTAATTGAGGCTCTTTTAATTGAGAAAATCGATTCGAGGAGAGATTTGTAGATTTTTGTCTACGTAATACATTCAAAATACCAAAAAATTTAAAAAACAATCAAAAGCACAAAAATAGTCTTCTACATTCCCTCTAATTTCATAATTCTCTTCTTTCACCCTCTATAACGTTTAATTCTCGTAACACCGTTCTCGTTGCATCATGTCGAATGATAGTGGATATTATTCGTGTCCATATTGTGGAGGCCCGCCCGATGGTGCCAATTGTTTTAATTGTAAGGTTATTGGAGGTCGAGAGGGGTATATCTATAACTCCGCTCCACGTGGTCTTGGTGACAATTTTCAATCTTACAACCAAGATCACCCATCGTCTTCGTTCTACTCGTCATATGATTCGTCTTTTAATTGTGATCAAAATCAAAATGATGAAATGAATCAAAACGCCTTTTATGACTATGTGAGACGTAATAATGCAAACTTAATGATGATTCAAGAACAAGTTAGGAACCTTAAGGAACATCACGAAAAACAATTGGAAACTCAAAAGGAATTTTACTTAAAGGAAATGGCCTCCATGAGAACCGAGTTGGAAAACGAATATCTTGCCGCTTTTAAAGAACAAGAACGTTTATCTGACCAAGTTGTCGAGAGATGGGATAAAATTGTTGACAAAGTTGTGGAGGCTTACACTATTAAGCAAAATGAACTTCTTTCAACGATTGAGACCTTAGAGAAAAAAGTAGCTTCATACGAGTCGAGTTCTTCATCGAACGTCACCAATCCTAATCTCGAGGGAGAGGTTCAAGTTATTTCGACTCCTAAGACTCGTACGTCTCGTATTGATCCCAATCTCTCGAATTTTAGAGTCGTGCAACCTTCGTCGTCTTGCAAAAACGTAGAGGAAACAAAAACGTCATCCAACGAAGTTTTGAAAAATGTTTTTGAAAGTAAATCAAAGGAAAAACTCGTAGGATACTTGGGATATTTAAATCTTGTACCTTCTAAACCTAATTTTTCTAATGAGGATGAAATTATTGAGGATTTTCTAAATCAATATACACTTAATTTTGACGAAGAAATTCCATTAAATGATTTTAAAAAAGAAAAATGTGAAAAGGTTTTAAAGGAAATAGTTAAACCCTCGTTTTTACAAGATGAACGAAAATTAATTCTGAAGGGACGTGTTAGTAGTTTTGCTAAAATGTTTGAAAACCCACGTTCGATCCCTTCGAAGGACAAAGTTGAAACCGTCAAGGCAAAATCGTCACGAGACGAGCCTTTTACTCCTAATCCCACACCGAGTGAGATTTTGCATTTATCGTGTGAGAAGTTCGCCGATGGCCTTGCTCACATCGATACGTTTTTCGATGTTGAGGTCGTAACGACAAAGGCAAAATCTTCAATCGAAGAGCCTTCTATTCCTAGTTTCACGACGGTTGGAGCTAGCGACTCGACTATCGATAAATTGATTTCCAAACCTCTTCCACGAGGAAGAGAAGACGTTTTTGATCCCGATGGAGACTTTTCCGAGATCAAACGTATTCTTGATGACCCACCTTCGATTTTCGAGTTTGATGAGGACCGTTGCGTTAGCCCGGAGGGGGATGTTTTATTAGTCGATTCACATTTCAAAAATTCAAATCCTCCTCCCGCCTTCAAGATAAATGTGAAAATTTTAAGTGTGCCTAGAATTGTTTTGGAAACACCAAATATTTTCAATTTAATCAACTTGGGTTTCCGTAACAATGAGTTAAAAAATGAAAAAAGGAATGATTTTACAATTGATTTGAAATTTTTTCCAAAGTTAACTCCGTCATCACCTCGCTTAATTGAGCTTGCTACAAACGCGTCTACTTCTTTTGACGACGTTTTGTGTGGATCTAGTATGGGGGAAGCCCCATTTGTTCCCTCACACTTCTCCACCGAGGACGAGATTTTTGACCCCGGTATCACGTTTAAGATAAAATCTCGGTCTTTTACCGAAGTAGTGACTAGAAGATCCTTCTACACTTACGGTATGAGTTTACCTCGAGTGACTCGATTTTTATGCCCAACCAATGTCCCACCCTTCTCTTCTTATGCTATTTTCTTGTGTCCCTTTGGGACGATGTTACTTGAAGTCGTGTTGTTTCGTTTATCATCCGAAAACGAAGACACGATCTTTGATCCCGGTATAGAGGTTTTGCCTTTATACACGGTTGCTTTTGGGCCTTGATTACATGTAAGCCCCACCAAAAATGACCGAACCATGATTATCCCCAAATGATCACATTTATGAGGATTCGAGTCGAGCTTTTGACTCGGTTATCAAAAACAAGGTGCCTCGTGGGGGAGACCCATGCTTATCCATGTACATATTATTGCTTTCTAATTTAGTTTAATGTGAGGGGATAATACTTGATTTTTCTACAACCAAAGTATCAAAGTTCGTTATAGTTCCGAATCTTTTCGAATTGAAAACCGGTCTTAAGTGCGACTCAATTGTCTTTTGGTGAATCAAGAGAATGATTTGGTTTGTTTGTTTTAAACTACTAGCAAGTAATTAAAGTGTCGTTGAGTAAATTTGAAACTTGGACAAAATTAAAATAGAAGTTAATTAAGAAAATTCTTGAGACTTTAAACTTGGAAAAACTTAAAAACTTAAAAACTTAATCAATCGTAATAAAACAATTCATGTCCATCGAAATACACCAAGATAGCAACCATCGGAATATCACTAATATTAACCATCGGAATAATCGAGTTCAGATCGGAATACTTAAGAAAACACTTCTGTCGCAATGCACACCTATCGGAATGATGCTGTCGCAATGACTCTATCGAAAAATGGGCAGCACTTCGTCTTAACCAAGTCCTTAAGACCCGTCGGAATATGCGATCGCAATAAGCGATCGCAACCCAGATCGGAATAAGGGGGAAAATCCAACCGATCGCAAAGTAAAACCCTAATGGGTTATTGCGATCAAAAACCAAAACCTATCGGAATGTGGAGTAAACCGTCGGAATGTGTGTCAAAACCCTAAGATTGCGATGGAATGTAACTGATTCCGAAATTCATGGCAAGAGTGAATCTCGAAAAGCAAATGCAATAAGCAATTCTAAACGAATCTTAAACGATCCCAAAAAGCTCAAATTCGATGACTTTTCAAAACTTAAAATCAAGAACTTTATGAAATGAACTTTAAACCATTAAAAACCTTGAAGAAATCCGAAACTCAATAAGCTAAGACTCGAATAAGCCAATAAGCATTACGAGCTTACGGTTTAGACGAAGGAGCTTGTGTGTAAACTAAAAAGAGCAATCCTTTAATCACGAAAACCTCAAATCATAAGCATGAAGAATGTAAATCGGATCAAAGGTAAATGAATCAAGAAGTGTAGAATGAGAATAAGGATCAAAAGCTTAAAATAGAACTTTGATTAATGAAATAAGCAATACAAAAAAAAAATGTTTAAACTTGAAAGATTAAAAGATGAACTAGTGAGAGAAAGTTTAAGACTTTCTCTCTCTAAAAACTAGAAAGAAACTTGAAAAATAAAAACTAGCTAACCCCCTCCTAATGTGATTAGGAGGGTATTTATAGGGAAGTGGGAGGCATGTGTGGTGCTTTCTTCTTTCTTTTTCTTCTCGACTCGATTTTAATTCTTCGTCTTTGTAGTCTCGGGATTTGAACTTGTCCTTTAATTTTCTTCCTCTATTAGACTTAAGTTCTTCGACTTCCTTAAACTTCCGTCTTTAGTCTTTTTCTTCGATAAATCTTCAGAATAGGCCTTGGACTTCCGTTCTTTTTGCACTCTTGATCTTTTGACTTTGTCTTTTCCCGTTTTCTTCGATAAAAGCCCGTGAAAGCCCGTGTTTTCTTCCTTTTTCATATTTTGGTCCTAAAACACAATAAAAACACAAACCACGCATAATTCCGACCTTTACGACATAAATCACACGTTTTGGTTTTGTTATTATTGGAAATAAGTGGTAAAAGGATAAGTGTTTTCACACTTATTAAATCCCCTACACTTGACCATTGCAATGCCCTCATGCAATGCATTAATTTTAAGCACGGTTTACATTTCCCATCATAAATAACCTACCTTGCCCTTTATTAAAGATTAAAGTATAGAAACAAGTAAAGAAATTAAAAACTTACATTGGTTTTGGCAGCCATGAACGTTTATCATCCTTAAGTTTCACGTTCCCCATACCAAGCTTAAAAACGAGATCATTGTTATTATAAGTTAGCAAACAATTACGAACTCATGTGGGCCAATTATTCACTTAGACTCCCTTATTCCTAGGTGTATCTCTTATATTTTATTTTTGTCTTGAATGATCACGAGGATGCATTGTTTGACTTATTTCGATAGTTATTTAGTCCGAAAATAAGGTGAACGATTTAGTCAATAGTTAGCTAAAGGACCAAATCTTTTAAAACTGCTTCTCGGGATATCAGAAAGTTCATATCTTGGCATAACTTGGTTCGCGATTTGAGACCTTTCTCGGGCCGATATTTGGCAGCGACTTCATACTTCGAATCTTCGAGAGACGTTCTTGGAATTATGGTCTTCTCTTCATAATAGGAATTTCTTCACTTGAAGTTTTTTTTTTGAGAGATTCTTCATCTTTGGACCACGACTTCTTCATTTTTCTTCAATCTTTATTTTGGATTTTGATATACAACGATCCGCCTCCTTTTAGGACTTGGATCTATTTATCCTCATACCTTGTTAGGGTCTTTTCGGATAGACTTCTCCATGACTTTTGGGGAGTTTTTGCTTTTCGTCGTGTGTCTTGATCCTTCATATTGATTTTCGATAAATGATTCTTCACATCACTTTTGGATCTTTAGCAACAAAACATAGTCCTCATGCCTTGTTAGGGCCTTTTCGGACTCGCCAATCTTCGCGCCCCGCTTCATAAGTTATGCCTTGGCTATGAACTCTCGTCATTACCGAGCAACTTTTAAACGATCTGGGGCTAGAAGCTAAGTAACTTTTTAAATCGTACAACCTTACTTATTAGCAGATAATTTATTAAGCAAGCGGAGGGAGAATAGGCTCATAATTAACTCACATAAATTCACGAAAGAATACCGAACTTATAATTGGCTCTATCATCTCTCGTTCTCCACAATTTAAAATCTCAAGTAATGAGACTCGTGGATGCTTAGCCTATTAAATCAAAGTTTTGGGTTTTCGAGTCGCCTATAGGATCTTGCAAATTCTTAGACTTTTTCAAGTTTAGAAATCGCATTTTAAAGCTCCCTTGATAAACGACTCTCTAGGATCAATTATAGGAACTTGCGAAAAGTTCTTGTTCTTAACCCGTGAGAGTTAAGACTTTCGCGTTTTATAGCTCCCTATATAAAAGCCTAGCAAAACTTGACTTAAACATGTTAAGGATACTAGCTAGAGTAAACTTAGGCAAGTAAACTCGGGTTGAGTCAAAACGTTCATGACTAAGAAAAATCTAAAACCACTTTATTAAAAATTTATTCTAGCAAAGGAAACATAACAAAGGCAAATACAACTATACGACTAGGCTAAAATAGATTAAAAATTTTGAAAAATGTCGAAAAATCAAATTTTCCGGTTAAAATGAGGGCAAATTCATGGAAAAGACCACTTACTTCGATAGAAGTCCCCCCTACACTTAAGATAAACATTGTCCTCAATGTTTAAGCATTTGGGAGTAAACTCCCCTACACTTAGGACATTGTGCACGTTGTTTAAATCTTGCTAAGGAAAGGACAACTAAAGTGAATTCAATGTGAACATATAGAATATGAAATATTGAATCACAAGAGTTTAGGATAGAACCGGGAAGATGGGAAACACGGTATCACGGTTCGTCAAAAGTCATCAAGATGCTCTCTGAAGCTTTAATCCCTGCACAGCACAAGAAACAAGACAACAGACATATGCGGGGCTCCCCCTACACTTATTATGAAAGCAGTAAAGGATAGAACACGGGTTGCCTCCCGAGAAGCGCTTGTTTTTGTTCACCGAGTCATGAGCCTGACTCGACCCAATTTTAGTTCATGGGGAACGTGGTGAGGGATGGAATCATCTCTTGAGAGATGTCCTCACCAAAATACAGCTTCAGACGCTGGCCATTCACCTTGAAATTGGGCCCATTCGGCTGAGAAAGTTCAATGGTCCCA
Source organism: Glebionis coronaria (assembly GCA_025667525.1). Taxonomy (NCBI): domain Eukaryota; kingdom Viridiplantae; phylum Streptophyta; class Magnoliopsida; order Asterales; family Asteraceae; genus Glebionis; species Glebionis coronaria. The sequence goes on from CM046877.1 coordinate 362,879,210, forward strand.
TATGGAAAGACTTTGGCGACGGTGAATGGACCAGACCAGCGGCTCTTCAACTTGCCAGAGAAGATCTTCAACCGAGAGTTAAAAAGTAAAACTTGATCACCAACGTGGAACTCTCGGTTCTTGATTTTAGCATCGTGGATAATCTTCGTCTTCTCCTTGTAGATCAGCGAGTTCTCATAAGCTTCATTCCTTAGTTCATTTAGCTCGTTGAGTTGAACCTTGCGATGATCACCGGCTTTGATGATGTCGAAGTTAGCCCACTTCAAGGCCCAGTGCGCCTTATGTTCCAGCTCGATGGGTAGGTGGCAGGCTTTCCCGTACACAAGACGATAAGGTGTACAACCGATCGGGGTCTTGTAAGCAGTACGGAAAGCCCACAGAGCATCATCTAACTTATCGGCCCACGCGGCACGATGCTCTCCCACAGTACGCTCCAAAATTCTCTTCAAACCACGATTGGAAATTTCGGCTTGCCCATTGGTTTGGGGATGATAGGCGGTGGAAAGACGGTGAGTGACACCATACTTTGCCATGACTCTTGCAAATTGATCGTTGCAAAAATGAGTCCCGCAGTCACTGATGATAGCACGAGGGACGCCAAATCGAGCGAAAAGCTGCTTCAAAAAGTTCACAACCACCCTCGCATCATTCGTAGGAAGAGCCTTAGCTTCAACCCATTTAGAGACGTAGTCGACGGCGACGAGGATGTACTTGTTCCCTTTTGAGGATGGAAATGGCCCCATAAAGTCGATGCCCCATACATCAAAGATTTCACATTCCTGTATGAAATTTTGAGGCATCTCATCCTTATGTGTGATCTTGCCCTGACGTTGGCAAGCATCACAGTGCTTAACCATTTCGTGAGCGTCACGATAAATGGTGGGCCAATAGAATCCAGAATCAAACACTTTCTTAGCGGTGTAGTTGGGACCAAAGTGACCACCGGTGGGTCCTTTGTGGCAAGCTTAGAGGATGTCAAAAGCTGCCGGTCCGTCAACACATCGACGAATAATCAGATCAGCACACTGTTTGAATAGATAAGGGTCATCCCAAAAGTAAGTCTTAACATCGTTCAAGAACTTCTTCTTTTGTTGGGATGTTAACCGTTGGATGAGAATACCACCCGCTAAGTAGTTTGCAATGTCTGCAAACCACGGGGTGCCATCAAGATTGAGATTTAAAGACATTAGAGTCTCCAGGGGGAAAGAGTCATTGATCTCTTTGTTCGGATGATCCCCCTGATATGGATCCTCAAGTCGACTCAGATGATCCGCGGCCAGGTTTTCGGCTCCCTTCTTGTCACGAATTTCAATGTTGAATTCTTGAAGGAGCAAAACCCAGCGAAGAAGTCTTGGCTTAGAATCGTTCTTTGTCATCAAGTACTTCAACGCGGAATGGTCCGTGTATACGATGGTGGTGGATAAAACAAGATAGGGGCGAAATTTTTCAAAAGCATAGATAACAGCTAAAAGCTCTTTTTCGGTTGTCGTATAATGCAGTTGAGCCCCCGTCATTGTTTTGCTAGCATAGTGGATTGGTTGGAAGTGTTTATTCACACGTTGGCCCAAAACCGCACCAATAGCAAAGTCGCTAGCATCGCACATCAATTCAAAAGGCAGATCCCAATTAGGGGTAACCAAGACCGGTGCCTTAGTTAGCTTGTCCTTAAGAAGATTGAAGGCTTCGAGACACTCTTTAGAAAAGATAAAAGGAGTATCTTTTTCCAAGAGGTGGGTCATCGGGCGAGTGATTTTAGAGAAATCCTGAATGAATCGACGATAGAAGCCCGCATGACCCAGAAAACTTCTCACACCCTTCACGGTTGAAGGTGGAGGTAATTTGGCTATGACATCTACTTTAGCACGGTCGACTTCAAGACCGGCTTTAGAGATTTTGTGTCCTAGCACAATGCCTTCTTTTACCATAAAATGGCATTTTTCCCAATTCAGAACAAGGCGAGTGTCTTCGCACCGCTTAAGCATGCGTTCCAAATTGGCAAGGCAAGAAGAGAAGGAATCCCCAAAGACCGAGAAATCATCCATGAAGACTTCCATGGTTTGCTCAACCATGTCATGGAAGATAGCCAACATGCACCTTTGGAAAGTCCCAGGGGCATTGCATAAGCCAAAAGGCATCCTTTTGTAAGCAAATGTGCCATAGGGACAAGTGAATGTTGTCTTCTCTTGATCTTGGGGATCGATGGGTATTTGAAAATAACCCGAGAAACCATCCAGAAAGCAGTAATATTCATTACCAGCTAGACGTTCAAGCATTTGGTCCATAAAAGGTAGGGGAAAATGATCCTTTCTCGTGGCATCATTGAGTTTGCGGTAGTCTATACAAACTCTCCACCCAGTAACGAGACGGGTAGGAATTAACTCGTTGTTTGCATTGGGCACAACGGTGATTCCGCCTTTCTTAGGCACACAATGGACTGGACTAACCCACGGTGAATCCGAAATAGGGTAAATCATACCCGCATCAAGAAGTTTGATAACCTCTTTTTTGATGACTTCATGGATTTTAGGATTCACCCTTCGTTGACTTTGAATTATGGGCTTAAAGTCGTCCTCCATGAGAATTTTATGTGTGCAAAAGTGAGGATCAATTCCACGGATGTCGGAGATTTTCCAAGCGATAGCTCTTTTATGCTTCTTCAACACGGCAACAAGTCTTGCTTTTTCGTCTTCTTTCAGATCCTTAGCGATGATGACCGGTAGCTTCTTGTCGTCTTCAAGAAAAACGTACTCAAGATGAGGAGGTAGGTCCTTAAGCTCAAGAGTAGGAGGATCCTCAATAGATGGTGAAACTAACGATGGATCATCATTAGTCACCTCTTTAGGAGCAGGAGGGGAGAATGGGTCCTCATTGAGAAGTCTCTTAATAGTAATAATGTCTTCATCCCAATTTGTGGTCAAATTATCATACTTAATATCGAGAGGACCCAAGCTAGCTTCGAAGTCATCCAAGTCACTTTCTCCAAAAGGAGTCAATGCTGGAGCAATTGAGGCAACGGTCTCAACATTGGGTAGGGAAGAAAGAGTACTTTTGCAAGCATCATGAAAATGCTCTTCACAAGCCTCATCGAGAACATCAATAGAATTAACGCTCTCATACGAATAAGGTTGCTTAGAAATTTTACCCATGTTGAAGACAATTTGATCATCACCAACTCTCATGATTATTTCGCCTGCGGCTACATTAATGAGAGTGCGACCGGTCCTCAGAAATGGACGTCCGACGATTAATGGAACACGGGGATCCATCTCGTAATCAACGACAACAAAATCCGCCGGGAAGGTGAATTTGTCGACGCCAACAAAGACATCTTCGGCTATCCCCACTGGATAAGCAACCGTGCGGTTGGCTAATTCCAAAGTCATTTTGGTGGGGACTAGCTCGGGGAGAGATAATTGCTTCCACACACTTAAAGGCATTAAGTTTATACTGGCACCTAGATCGGCTAGGGCCATGCAATTCTCTACTCCCGGGAAGTTGCAGGGAATCAAGAAGCGACCCGGATCACCAAGTTTGGTGGGCAATTTCCTTAAGAGCACTGCGGAGCAATTCTCATTAAGGTGGGTCTGAGCAATGTCAAGGAGTTTCTCTTTATCACTTAGAAGATATTTAAACATCTTAGCGTATTTGGGCATGTGAGCGAGAGCCTCGGCAAAGGAGATGTTAAAATTCAGTTGTTTAAACATTTTAAGAAAGTTTGAAACCTGAATATCATCCTTGCTCTTTTGCTTCTCTTTCCTCAACCTTGAAGGATAAGGTATATTGGATGAAGAAGAAGGCTTTAAGGGAATAGGATCACTCACAACCACGGGTGATGGGGAAATGGGGATAGAAGGTGAAGGAGGTGGGGAAAGTTGCTCTTTTTCCTTGGTCACAATCACCGGTGGAGGTGTAGGAAGCTCGGGTTCCATATAACCTTTTCCACTACGAGTGGTGATTGCTTTCATCTCCCCTCTTGGATTCGCAACGGTATTACTCGGAAGAGTACCCGAAGAAGAGGGTTGATTACTTTGGATGAGCGAACCAATCATATCACGAAGGTGAAGAGCTTGATTGTTGAAAGAGTTTTGCATGTTGGCATTAATATCATTGCTGTGTTTGGCCATGTCATTCCTTAGCTCGGCTCGAATATCGCTCCCTTGTTTCACCATGTCATTCTTCAAGTTGACAAATTGACTCTGAAGATTTGTCACCATCTCACGATTAGTCTTCATGAACGTCTCGACGTCTTGACTTACTGCCATTGGTTGATTGAGAGGTGGAGCTTGAGAATTTCCTTGAGTTGGGTATGGGTTTCTTTGGGATTGATATGGATTTTGAGCACGAGGTTGGGATTGGTTGTTTCGGTTGTAGCTTTGTTGTTGGTTTTGGTTTGCAGGAGGGAAACCAGGAGGAGCAAGATAATTGTTGGAACGATAACTTAGCAAGCCACGGTCTCCTTGAGGTCGAGCTTGATAGCCTCCCGTGGGATAAGTGCCGTAAGCTGCGTTAACGTCTTCAGAATAATTGCCGTGAGTAGAAGGACACTCATTGTAGGAATGAGGACCACCACATGTGTCGCAAGAGATAACAACGGCTTTAGCTTGTTGAGTTTGATTAGAAGTCAAAATTTGGAGACTTTTGTTGATATCAAGAAGAGCACGTTCCAAAACAGACGAGTTGGTGGTGGAAGAAGTAGATGAAACATTGAATCTCTGGTTAGATCTTGAGGATGCGGAAGAATCCCAATTGTTGTGGTGAGTAGTCATGTTTTCAATCAACTCTCGACACTCCTCCGGTCTCCTTTTCATAAAAGTACCACCGGCGGCGGCATTGATCGTGTCACGATCACGAAAAGTGAGACCATTGTAAAAGGTGTCAATGAGAGTGACGGGGAGCATGTTGTGATTAGGACAGCGGTCGATCAAATCATTGTAGCGTTCCCAAGCATCGAAAAGCGATTCATCATTCTCTTGCATAAATCCACTGATTTGGTTACGAAGGCTAGTGACCATGGATGGGGGAAAGTAGCGCGATAAAAAACGTTGAGTCATGTCGTTCCACGTATGAATAGAATTCTTAGGAAGACGGTCAAACCATTTTTCGGCATGGTGAGAAAGTGAGTGTGGAAAGAGTTGAAGGCGAAGGTCATCCATAGAAACACCGGGGCACTTCATGCTTTGGGTAATGGTAATGAATTTGTCGAGGTGTTTGTTGGCATCATCATCCGGGATTCCACGAAACGGGTTCGTTTGCACTTGCTGGATCATGTGATGCTTCAACGAAAACTCCTGAGCCGTGACGTGCATTGGCGCAATCGGGCCTCCGCGTCCATTCATGGTGGGTTGGCACAATTCCTCCATGGTTCGTAAATCAGGTAGAAGGACATTGTTGTTGTTGTTGTTGTTGTTGTTGTTGTTATTATTCAAATTGTTTTGAGGTGGGTGATTATTGTTGTTATTAACACCAGCCATATCTAAATCTTCAAGAGTCTCGGGCTCAGAATAATTGGAAGATCTAGTACGCATACACCTGCAGAAGAAAAATATACACAAAGAGAATAGCTATATAATATTTTTGGTTTTTATAGGTTTTTTAATGTTTTTGTATTTTTGAAGAGTTTTATATTTTTTAGGATTTTTTGGAAATTTTATAGCAATGAAAATAACGTTCAAAGAACGGATCCCAAAATTCAATGCGTCTCTCACTAGAAACCGTTTATCTTAACGAAAAGAGCCGGCAGCGGCGCCATTTAATACTTGATTTTTCTACAACCAAAGTATCAAAGTTCGTTATAGTTCCGAATCTTTTCGAATTGAAAACCGGTCTTAAGTGCGACTCAATTGTCTTTTGGTGAATCAAGAGAATGATTTGGTTTGTTTGTTTTAAACTACTAGCAAGTAATTAAAGTGTCGTTGAGTAAATTTGAAACTTGGACAAAATTAAAATAGAAGTTAATTAAGAAAATTCTTGAGACTTTAAACTTGGAAAAACTTAAAAACTTAAAAACTTAATCAATCGTAATAAAACAATTCATGTCCATCGGAATACACCAAGATAGCAACCATCGGAATATCACTAATATTAACCATCGGAATAATCGAGTTCAGATCGGAATACTTAAGAAAACACTTCTGTCGCAATGCACACCTATCGGAATGATGCTGTCGCAATGACTCTATCGAAAAATGGGCAGCACTTCGTCTTAACCAAGTCCTTAAGACCCGTCGGAATATGCGATCGCAATAAGCGATCGCAACCCAGATCGGAATAAGGGGGAAAATCCAACCGATCGCAAAGTAAAACCCTAATGGGTTATTGCGATCAAAAACCAAAACCTATCGGAATGTGGAGTAAACCGTCGGAATGTGTGTCAAAACCCTAAGATTGCGATGGAATGTAACTGATTCCGAAATTCATGGCAAGAGTGAATCTCGAAAAGCAAATGCAATAAGCAATTCTAAACGAATCTTAAACGATCCCAAAAAGCTCAAATTCGATGACTTTTCAAAACTTAAAATCAAGAACTTTATGAAATGAACTTTAAACCATTAAAAACCTTGAAGAAATCCGAAACTCAATAAGCTAAGACTCGAATAAGCCAATAAGCATTACGAGCTTACGGTTTAGACGAAGGAGCTTGTGTGTAAACTAAAAAGAGCAATCCTTTAATCACGAAAACCTCAAATCATAAGCATGAAGAATGTAAATCGGATCAAAGGTAAATGAATCAAGAAGTGTAGAATGAGAATAAGGATCAAAAGCTTAAAATAGAACTTTGATTAATGAAATAAGCAATACAAAAAAAATGTTTAAACTTGAAAGATTAAAAGATGAACTAGTGAGAGAAAGTTTAAGACTTTCTCTCTCTAAAAACTAGAAAGAAACTTGAAAAATAAAAACTAGCTAACCCCCTCCTAATGTGATTAGGAGGGTATTTATAGGGAAGTGGGAGGCATGTGTGGTGCTTTCTTCTTTCTTTTTCTTCTCGACTCGATTTTAATTCTTCGTCTTTGTAGTCTTGGGATTTGAACTTGTCCTTTAATTTTCTTCCTCTATTAGACTTAAGTTCTTCGACTTCCTTAAACTTCCGTCTTTAGTCTTTTTCTTCGATAAATCTTCAGAATAGGCCTTGGACTTCCGTTCTTTTTGCACTCTTGATCTTTTGACTTTGTCTTTTCCCGTTTTCTTCGATAAAAGCCCGTGAAAGCCCGTGTTTTCTTCCTTTTTCATATTTTGGTCCTAAAACACAATAAAAACACAAACCACGCATAATTCCGACCTTTACGACATAAATCACACGTTTTGGTTTTGTTATTATTGGAAATAAGTGGTAAAAGGATAAGTGTTTTCACACTTATTAGGGGATTTGTGCCCTTCCAACCTTTGTTCCGTGGTTGTTCGTGATTATGATTCATTAGGTACATCGACATCATTGAAGCCTGTCGTGTTCATTTTACGTAGCACTCGAACTTCGATCGTTGCCTTTGGAGATTCCGATATCTGATGATATCCTTTTATGTTCTAACGTTTATCTTATTAGCATAATTCATAAACGGCTTTTAGGTTATTCGTTTTACCCTTTCCATGCTCGAGATTAAGCATTCGACTTCGTCTCTAGTATGGGGGTGTTTACACCCCTAGACTCGAAACATTGAGGACAATGTTTAGTTTTAGTATGGGAGGGTGAGTAGATACTTCACCTTGCTTACGTCAACACGCAATCCAATATTCATCTTTTTGTTATCGTTTTGTTGCAAAATAAGGCTAAAAATGGCCAAATTTTAAAATTTTTTCGTATTTTTCATAAGTTTTTAAGACACGAATGTAGGTTTTCCGATGGTGAGAATAAGAGTAATTTTTGACTCGACCGTGCGTGTTGAGCACTTAGCTTCGATTCCTAAACTTTTTAGGCTAAGTCTCTTAAATGAGAACGAGAAATGATAGAGTTATTCATACGTCTCGTAATCGTCACGATCTTATGTGTAGTAATTATTAGCTTATTCTCCCCACGCTTTTGCATAATAAATTGTTAATAAATATTGATTTAGCGGTTTAGTCACTATTGTTGGTTTCTAATTTGTTTTAGTAGCTACCATGTAATTAAATTGGGAAGACATTAAGGTATCGCCAGCGTCACGGTTTTGAAGTATTGGCACCCGAATAATCGAAAGCTTCACCTAATAATAAGATTTCAAGTGCTCACCTAAATTAAGCAAAAATTTGAAGCTCACAAGGCCGAAAAATCTATGCCCAAATTGAAAGTGAATCAAGCCTTAATCTTCGAAGCTTTAAAGATCCAAAATTCGCCTTAGCGTGAGGATATACGTCTTTGGCTAATAAAACCACCGATGAGGCGGATAATAAAAGGCAAGGCAAGACCGACGTCATAATAAAAGCTCCATGGCGGAGTTGAATAAAAGATGGAGGTAAACCAAAGATAATAAGGCCCTTCCGTTAGGGGGCGTATAAAAGTCTTGGTAATAAGTCTCATGTTCAAAACCGTTATAAAACCGTGTTTATCGATCCTTCTTGTTGACTTAATTTTTTGACATCGTTGTCTATTGGGATGAATTATTAATTTAATGATTTTGGTTACACCGTTAAGTTTCTATTTTTAGGCTTAATCTCTATTCACGCATAAGTCGATGATGTATCCTCGTGATCATTAAGACATAATAAAATATAAGAGATAACAATTAGGAATAAGGGAGTTTAGGTTCGTAATTAACACTCATGAGATATGATCGTGTTGCTAACTTATAATAACAATGATCTCGTTACACGCTTAGCATGGAATTGGGTGAAAATCGAGGATGACGAAATTATTTCTAACGAAGCATTCACGTGTTCTTGTTCTATGATCCTAAAAGTCACGTTCTCGTGATGAAAACAATACATTATGTCTAAAACGCGTGTAGTAGTTTATTTAAATTTATGTCCTGAATAAATGTCATCATAAAATGAATTTTGGAAGTGCTATGATACTTAATTCTAGCATTGCGTGAGGGCATGGCAATGGTTTAGTATGGGGGAGTGATGAGACTGCTTTTATACATAGTCTCATCGTCCAAATCGGGCTTAAAACGCTTAAAATGTCATCAAAATACCCAAAATATGCCTGTGTTTGTTGCTTGTGTATTTCAGGTACGGATATCGTGAATTCACCAAAAGATTACAAGAATGAAGCAAAAACGAACACGGGAAACGAAGCCGCACAAAGAACCGGGCCCAAGTTTGGAATTTACAAAATTGCCCTTGAAGTTTTGAAGATTTGTCAAGAATGGTCCCTCAACTATTGAAGACTTGTCACTTTTGGACCTTGTAAAACTCAAATATTGAAAGTTTGGTGCATTAAGTTTCAAGGTATTACATTTATGGTCCTTGAAGAATCAATATGTCCATATTTAGTCCTTTATTCAAGTTTACATGACACAAGGACTATTTTTGCCAAACCTCCAAAGATTTAACAAAGAGAATGGCTGCCTAAAATCTGCAAAGTGGGAAGAGTTGTGTTTGCAAATTATTACAAAGAAGAGGGGGAATTTCTGCCAATGTTCAAAGTTATTAATATAACTTTGGCAGTCCAAAACAACACAAAGGTCCAGTCCAAATACATTATGACCCGTCACCTTTTGATTAATATTAAACATGGGTCAAACCTAGTCAAATGAAGACTTATGGTGGGAAACACTTCCTGTGCAAGATTATCCACCCTAATCCCCTTGTTCTTAATCATATGAACCCAGATTTTAAATCTTCAAATCAAAGGGTTTATTGAAATTGGTTAACCAGAAATTTAATTAAACCCAAACCCCTGACATCCCATGTGAGAATTGGCATCCAGCTCATCACAAGAAACCAAGCATAAGTCACATGTTGAAGAAGATTCCAAGAACACTTGACCAATCCAACGAATGATAATCAACCCTTGGTCCCCATTCTCATCAAACGGCTATAAGCCTCACAAGGACAATGTCATCATCATAACTCCATCTATCAACCATTGGATTCATTTTGGGAAGCTTCTAGTATGAAATCAAGGGCTGTGATATGTTTTAGAAAGGGACAATGTCGACATCTTTGCTAGGGTTTCACTCATCCTCATTGTAAATAAATAGATAGCTTAGTTTCATATTTCTGTTGTTCCAATTTTTGATGTAAAATCAATATTGAGTTCCACCTTTTTAAAGTTAATGAAATTTACGTTTTCTGCAATTATATTCATTGTCTCACTTTATATTTCTGCAAGTTTATCTTTCAAGTTCATTTACCTTACCTTAAAATTCACTCAAAATCACAAATATCTATTTTCACTGTGGCATAAGCTCTTATACAAGTTTTCAGACAAAAAGCTTGGATAATTAGCTGTTGTTGTGTGTTGAAGCTTACTGAGCTGTTGGAAGCTTGATTAGTTAGTTGTTCCTTGTTTGAAGAAATTCTTTATTTCCTCTTGTTTTATTGAGCTTATAAGCTAACTGGAAAAGTTCTTTGACAAAGAGCTGATTCAAAGTAGTTGTAGTGCTCGGGTTGAAGTTATTGGAAGCCGTTGAAGACTTGAAGCCGTGAGGTTTAGTGTAGATTTTACAATTGGTTGGAAGAATTCTGGTGATGAAGTGCTTATTTGAATAAGCTGGTTTAGGTGATAAGCTGAGGAAAAAAAAAACGTTTTGGATCTTATAGGGGTGTAGTAAGTTGGAGAAAAGAGAGTTGAGGTGCTAACATATGCTAAGATTCAGTTCTTGGACCTATTGTAAGAGATCTCCTCCATTTTCTATCTTATGAGTTCTTAATGTTCTTATTTGCTTTTTGCTATCGTGCTTATTTGCTTATTTGTTCATTTTCTTGTTTTATTTATTGACTATCTTACTTATTGCACTTATATGTTATTGTTTTTATTTTAATTTGATTGTCTTGTCTTTTGAATTTCTATTTTAGTCGTATAAGTGGTGTTTGGCATGAGCTCGTTTTCTGTCATAAAGCTTAGGTTTAAGTTTCATGCCAATTGCATCAAGTTTCTGAGGTTAGAAATAGCTTAGTGTCACTTTTCATTTGCGTTATAAGTGAAAAAATCAAAAATATTGTGGTATTTGTATTTCATAAACAGTAGGTCTAGGATTTTGTTTGTGATGTTTCATGGTTTTATATTTGTTCACTGTCTAGATTTAGGTTGTTCTAGGATTTTGTGCAAATATTTTGAGGTTTGATAAGTTTTTTTAGTAAAGTTCTTATAGCCTAGATGTCACTAAATTGCATAATAAACTAGCATATTTCACTTTCTGGTTTCCTTATGCATCAGCAGGTTTCTTGGGTTTATCTTTAAGTATTGTGGTTTACTTTTTGGTTCTATAGATAGTTCTTAGGGTAGTCTAGGTGCTAGGTATCTGGTATTTGGGGTTTGGATACCTTTGGTAGCTTTAATTAGCAAACTAGCCCACTATAAGCGCACAATAATCCACCAGACCTCACTTCCTGTCCACAGTGGGCGAATTTTTGAGTGATTTTGTGCTTATTTGGTATTGCTTGTGTGTTTTGTGTATTGTTATTGACTCCCCACAAGTAAATACTTGTGAGGGTGCCGTTTGTGCCCAAAAACAGCAAGAAACAAGCCTAAAACAAGCGAAAACGAGCCCAAAACGAACTCAAAATCCTTACAGTAGCATTTTCCTTTGTCATCTGAGAACGCTGCATATTTTCTATTTTCTTTAGTGTTGTCCGATATCAGACAACACAGATCTTGGATAACACTGTTCTCTGGCAGGATATTGGACAACACTAAAGTACTCCACCTTGGGGTACTTTGGGGTACTTTTGTTTTTAGCCATTTTTTTAAGTTTTTTTTTTACTTTTTCATTTTTCCTTTGTTAATTTAGTTAAAATATAATTTTTAGAAAAATAAATTTTATATTTATCATTATTTTATTATTTTTTTGCATTATTTTAATTAAAAAAATGTTTTTAGGCTTTAAAAATTAGAAAAATAGTTTTAAAAATTTAGGAAAAATACTTTTTAGTTTATAAATAATATAAGTGAGTAATTTGTCCAATAAAATAATATTTTGGGATTTTTCTTAATTATATTTAATTTTTGGGCTTTAATTAGCATTAAAAATTGAATATTTAATTAATAAAAGGTTTTAAAATATTTTTATTGGATTTTTATCCTTATTTATATTATTTTGAACTACTTTTTCATTTTTAATTTGTTTTTAGCTTAAAATTTTTAAATTTTCACGTTTTACGTACTTACGTTCGCGTTTTACGTCATTCGTCGTAGTTAATTGTAATCGTAGTTCGTCTCTAGTTTTCTTTCTTTTCTTATCCAAAAACGACACTACCCTAAACCTTTGATTATATATTTTGGCACATTAATCCACACACCTCCTCGAGAACGAACCCACATTTGTTCGGTTTCGCGTTTTTCCTAAAACGTGCAACTTAATACTTGCCCATTATACGCTCTTTTTCCTAAAAGACGTGTTTCTACGACTATCAGTGTGTCAAATTAGAGCTTATGGCATTAGCTTATGGCTTAATGGGCCCAAAAGCCCATTAAGAATAAGCTGTTGACTTATTAAGCCATGATAAGCATATTTTCAGCTTTTGGGCCTTCAGAGTTTTGTTCTTAAAATCAAATTTTAAGTCAGATAGGAAGTTTTGGGCTTATTTGGATCACTTTTGCTTATCGGGCCTAATTTAAGCCCATTAAGTGGACTGTTTGGGTATTTGGCCCATTTTAAGGCCCAATAGGGGTATTTAGATAATTTCAAGTTCATTTATGTATTATTTAGGTTAAAATAAACTAGTTTGCAACTTTTTTGAATTTTTTATAAATTTTGGATTTTTAATATTATTTTATTATTAAAAATTGAATTTTAGATTTTTGCCTGTTTTTCATTTTTCCTAGTTCAAATACATTAAGTTAGGAATTTTAAAATTTTTAGATTAATTTTATTGTCATTAGATTAATTTTTAGAATTATTTTAAATTTTTATAGTTTTTAATTGTTTTTAAATAGTTTTATTTAATTTTAAAATTTTCAAAAATAGTTTTTAATTTAGTCAAGTCATTTTAGATGTTTACAAGCTAAAAGAAATCTCATTTTGGGCTTTCTGTTAATTAAATTGATTTTTCGGGCTTTAATTAGCATTAAAAAATTAATATTTAATTAAATAAAAGGTTTGAGTGATTTTTGATTTTTTTGTAAACTCTAATTACAATTTTAGGATTTATTGCAATTTTCTAGGAATTTTTAGGTTAATTTTTAAATTTAATCACTTTTTACGGTTTTACGTGCACGACTTCGTCTTAGTGTAATTCATAATCGTAACCGTCATCCTTTTCTAATCTCTTTTCTATTTTTTTCTTTTCTTCATAAATTATAATCACATCATTAATCAATTCTTACACAACACACTTGCCTCCTTGGGAAACGAACTTTCACCTTTGGGTCATTAGTGCTTGGTTTTCCTAAACCGACACTTAATACTTGCCGCTTTTACGCTCTTTTCCTAAAGGGTAGTAAAAACACTACATCAATTGAATTGGCGAATGTGGTTATGAGGGTTGTCCTTTTCGTCACCACGAAACTTGTTGTTTTGGATCATGGACAACAAACCCGTCTTAACCTCAAAATTCTCCGCAAGGATAGCGGGAATCACAATCGCTTCTCCATAACCCTCGGTGGGTGCTTGAAGCAACTCCATCATAGTACGATTAGCCATGGGAGCTTCTTGTTCTACAATGGGTTCGTCAATTGGAGATTCTTCACTAGAAGGTGTTCCTTCCTTTCGGTTTCTACGTTTACGTGCACGTCTTGCTTGGTTACGAGTTTGCATAAACGTCACGTACAACGTGGGGATGAGCAAAGAAGATTCTTTTGGGTGTTTTTACTTTTTCCAATTTTTTTGTGCTTTTGATTGTTTTTTTTACTTTTTTTGGATTTTTATCGTGAATTACGTAGACACAAATCTACAAACTCTCCTCAAATCAAATCTCTCGATTAAAGGAGCCTCAAGTAATGAAAACGATCAGGTGAAGTGAACGCCTTCGATAACTTTAGAACGTTGGTGGAACACCAAAACGTTCAAGGGGGTTTAATCTTTGAAACCAAGAAAATATATATGATACGTAGATAATACTTTGGGTGGCAAAGCCTCGATTAGCCCTTTTTATCAAAACACGCACAAGCAAGCGGAGGAAACGAGGCGGCGCGAAGCATTAAAGAGCCTTTTTCCTTTAGGTTGTGAAATACAACCGCCTTATACCCACCTTATAGTTTGTATTTATCAAAATCAAGCTTCACGAAAGTAATTATCTATTTTGCCTTTTATTCTTTGTTTGAGATTCGAATACAATGATTGAGAGATGAAATCCCAAATCAAGGTTGTGTTTTCACACTTTTGTAGTACTTGTGAATTTATTGTGATACGTATACACTATAGTAATAATATTTCACAAAAAACGAAAACCGATAATACGTATGATTAGATTACTAATCACACAAATAGTTATTATAGATAATATAAAAAAAATTGTTCAAACTTAACACAACACGCCTCCCCGGCAGCGGTGCCAAAATGATAGTTGTAATTTCACACTCGTTTAGGAAAACAAAGCGTAAATAGGGTAAGTACGACGATTTAGGAAAACCGTGCACTAATGACCCAAGGTGAGTTCGTTCTCAAGGAGGCTTGGTGTGTGTGTTAAGACTTGATTAACTTTGAAATTAATATTAAGAAAGAAAATGAGAAAGGAAATGATGACGATTACGAATAAAATTAAACTACGACGAAAGACGTAAACGTAAAACTGTAAAACGTGACGAAATTTAAAAACTACCCTAAAAATTCCTAGAAAAATCACAATAAATCCTTAAAAATGCAAATAGAGTTTACCGAAAATCAAAACTTACTCAAACATTTTATTTAATTAAATAATAATTTTTTAATGCTAATTAAAGCCCTAAAAATCAATTTAATTAATAAAAAGCCCAAAGTAAGATTTTTCAATTTGTAAACCTCTAAAATAACTTAATTAAAGTAAAAAGTATTCTTGAAAAATTTAAAACTAATAAAACTATTTATAAATGATTAAAAACTAAAATTAAATATTAAAATAATATTAAAAATTCAAAATTTATAAAAATTCTAAAAACTTGCAAACTACTTTATTTTAACTTAATAAAACTAGAAATGAAAGTGAAATGACCAAAATACCCCTATTGGGCCTCTAAATGGGCCAAAAGTGAAAACAGTCCCCTAAATAGGCTTTTTAGGCCCAATAAGAAAAATGTTAACCAAATAAGCCCAAAATTTCAAGATAAGCTTAAAATCAAGTTTTAAACAAAAAACTCTAAAGGCCTAAAAGTTGAATCAGTTCTTATCACAGCTTAATAGAATTCGGCTTATTCTTAATGGGCTTTTTGGCCCATTAAGCCATAAGCTAATGCCATAAGCTGAAATTTGACACACATTCTTCTTATAAGATTATAACTGTTTGTAAAAAGAATTTTTGAAAAAGCTCAAGAAATAAGCCTGAAATAAGCCAAAGCCCTCTACAGAAAACGACAAAATAGTCGTTTTTGAGTTCTAGAACACTTCAAGAGTTGATTCAAGTTGCAAAAGGTTTTAAATCACTCAAATAAGCTTAATAATAAAAAATATTTCAAATAAGAACACTCAATAAGCTGGAATAAGCAATAAGCTGTTTTGGAAAAAGACAAAGTAGTCGTTTCTAATCAAAAGCTAAAACCAAAAGCTAAAACCAAAAGCTAAAATCCTCAAAACTGACTTATAAGATGAAAATAATAAGTTCTCTCACAAAAAATAAGTTGTTGCACAATAGAATAAGCTAGAATAGCTTATAGATAAGCTGTTGACCAAATAACACTAGAAGTGGCTAGCAGTAGTGGGAAAGGGTTCCCACTGCTTGACTTTCTTGACTTGTTATTTTAGAGAGATTTAGTTGGTTTCTTTGGACAAAAAGGGCACCCCTACAACCAGTGAGTTGTAGGGAGTCACAATCATGCAGAAAAACACAAATGCACTCAGCCAATTAACACAATTTAATCAAACAGCATACAGACATGATACAGACATCATAATAAGCAGATATGGTGATTAAAAAGCAGTTTGAGCAAAAATAAGCCAACCAAAGTTTACCAAATGCATACACCAGCTTAAATCAACTCAAGTGAACACAAACAAACTTGTTTCATGCAATGGCTTAAAGATTTGAGCTTGTTTTGAGCATATGTTAGTTACTGATGAACAATGAACATGCAAGAACTAGTTTTGTTGAACTACTTGACCACAAATCCAATTTCAAAGCCACAAATCTACTTCACAGGTTGCACAAACTTTGATTTAGCACTTCTTAACCCTAGTTAATCATTCAATCTAGGTGTTCACAAATTCTCAGTTCAAAATGACTTAAAACAAGCTAGTTATGCCAAGTATTCAAATTTGATGTTAACAAGCACAAGAATAGCAAATTTTTACTCTAATATACCCTAATATCAGATACAAACTCAAATAAAACCTTAACACTTATTCAAACCAACATACAAATCACAAAATAGTAGTCCCAAACACCCTTTTAACTTTTTAAATCAAGACTTAACAAAGCAAATGTGTTTTTTTAGGTTTAACCAAACTCACACAAGCATCATAACAACAAATGAATGAACTAAGTACCAGTTTACATGCATAAGAACACACATACACTAGCAGATACCCAAAATCACTTAGAACCACTTTTTTGATAGTTTCAACAAGGGAAGAAGGTAAACCTCATGAATGTACATCCACACTCACGAATTTTATAGCTTATGTTGTAGCTTAACAATAAAGATGACAGTTGGATTTCGTCACAAGATTCAAACACTTTTTCATTCACTTGAAAAAAGGATTTACAAAACTTTGACCAAAGGAAAAACCAAGAGCAGGTTCAATGTATGAAACCTAAGGCCTTTATATAGGCTCACAATAGTTCTAGAAAGCTGAAAATAAACTAAAACCCTAAGTGATGAACTTCTAGAATTGCCCTTGAAATTTTGAATACTTGTTGACTGAATTGGACTTTGGAGCTGATACATGTGACAATTCTTTGTTGTGTTGTGATCCTAGTCGTCCAAGTATGCTTAGAAATGAAGCAGGGGTTATGACACGTTGATTTGCTGACAATTCTTGTCATCTTCCAAAAAGTGTAGCAGGGGAGTATTCATGTGACCATTTAGGTGAGGCGGCAAGGTGTTTATGAGTTGAGTTATGTTTGTCACATGTTAAATCAAGGATCTGGAAGAGATTAGCCTTTAATTTTAAGTGATTAGCAAATTCCCAAATCGTGTTCATGTTTAAACAGTAGTGGTTTGATCTTGTTTTGTGTTTAAATTATGTGTTAACCGCCACTTTAAATAACTAATTAAAATTAGTTATAAACAGGGTTAGTGGATAAGTGAGGTGGCAACATAATGGGTTTTGACTGGCTAAAAAGAGTATGTGGGGCACGTGTCACAAGGGTATTGGTCTAGGTATCTTTGGTTGTCTCACAGGTTTAGTCCCTTGTCTTCTTTCCTTGTTTCACTTCAAGTTTAACATCCCTAAAACGTATTTCCTTTGTATTTGAAGTTTTGTTTTTTATACATTGGCCACAAAAACTTTCCAAAGGGTTTTTAAAGGACTTGTTTTGTAATTCATGATATTTGAAAGGCTGTTTTTAACATGTCTTCATTCTTCAAGGCCTTCACTTGTATTCTTGTCTTCATGTAGGACTAAAAGTGACAAGTCTTCAAATTTAAGGGACCATTCTTGCCAATTTTTCAAAGTTGAGGGTCCTTTTTGTAATTTTGACAAACTTTAGGGACCAAACTTGTAATTATGAATATACAAGGGTTTAAAGTGTCAATTATTCAATGATGAAGGACCCTTCTTGTACAATCTTTAATTCTTCAAGGACTTTTGTTGGAAAATTAACTCTAGGGCCCGGTTCTTTGTGCGGCTTCGTTTCCCGTGTTCGTTTTTCATTGTTTCTTGTGATCTTTTGTCATTTTCTCAATATCCGTACCTAAAATACACATTGAACAAAAACAAGCATATTTATAGCACTTTTTATGATATTTTAACCGTTTTAAGCCCGTTTTGGACGATGAGACTATGTATAAAAGCAGTCTCATCACAACCTAAATAAGACTCCACTTTACTTTCATTTCCTTTCATTTTCTTTAATGAAATTCTTGAGAACACAACTAAAAGCTTTGTCATTGTATTATAAAAAATCTCGAGAACACAGCGTTAGATTTCCAGGGTAAATGCAAATTTTGTCATTGTATTATAAAAAATGCCAAAAAACCCTTATAAACTATTGTGAAATTATAAAGTAAAGAGCAATTGCAAAACCCGCTTTAAAATACCTTAGAACATTAAATGCATGAAAACAAAGACAAATTAAAACTTTAGATTAATTAATATATGACATGTGTCATGAAAATTAAATGTAATTATTACGTATATTAATTAATTTCGACAAGTATTACGTATAATAATATTATATTAACTCACGATAAGTATTTACGTATAATACTTAAAAACATGACAAGAAATAAAACACGACATTAAACGCGAACACACATGATGAATTAGTAAGCACGAAAAACAAAACGAAAATATATAAAGGGGTGTTCTGTTTGGACCGCTAAAATAGAAACGGAAAAGGGGCTTTGGACCAGCCCATTAACCAATACTAGTCATTAAACAAAACAACCTCCATGGAAACTTATTTATCACTTTATAGAAAATAATCAAAAACCCTAAATCTCTTTCTTCCTTCTTCTTTGGTCGCGGCACCACAACACACAAGAGGGAAAATTGGTTGTTTGATCTTGGTTTAATATACGGTATATGTTCATGTTCCTAATCATTAACCTATACACGCAATTGGTATGTCTAAATCCCTAAACGTTTTTATTTATTTTTCTTTGTTCATGGATCTTTAAAAACAATTATTAAAAACTTGTAAATAAAGGATTAAAACATGGGATAGGGATTTAATTTGGTTTGTTTGTTGTTGGCACGCAAACCGAGAGTCTCATGAATCTCGGTGGTGGTCTTGACCAAGCGGCCGAACCCCATAAGGGGTCGGTGCCTGGTTTGTGTTGCCAGTCGCAAGCACCAACACCCCTTTAGGGGCTGTTGGTTGTTAACTTTGGCAACCGAGGGTCTCATGACTCTCGGTGGGAACTTTGGTCACGACAGAGGGAACCCCGACTTAAGCCGGGGGTGTGTTTTGAGCCAGCAGTGGCATCGGTGTGCAGCCGGTGGCTACTTGGTGGTCGGGGCAACAAGCCACAACCGAAAGGCTGTGTTGTTGTTGTGGTGTTCGAGGCAAGCCGAGACCCTCGAGGTCTCGGTGTGTCGATGTTTGGGCTCAGGTATAACCGAACACACCAAGGGGGTGTTTGGTTAACATTTTTGCTAAATACTTTATGTTATAATTATTATTTAATTTTATTAATTAACATATGGTTTAATTAAAATTAATTAATAACAAGACTTAGGATATAATTATTAAATATATTTATCATTATGTATTACATGGTCACTTATTTAAATAAACTTTAGGTTATAATAATTATCAATATAATGATTTTATGTTACATGTAATTAATTAAGAAACTTAGCTTAATTAATTTATTTCATTTTAACCAAGGTTTAATTAAATTAATAACATACTTTAATTTAATTATACATTAATCAGTTAAGATAAAGTTTAATTAATATAATCATGTAATATTATTAATTAATAATTATTTATAATACCATGTATTATATTATTAATTAATAATCATATGTTAAGACTAAAGTATTTATTAATAAACTTTACTATATTATTATTATTAATGATCATGACTTATATCATATACTTATTTAATAAGCTTATTACTAAATATAGAAACATGTTAAATATGGAAACATACTAAATGTGGAAACATGTTATTTATGGAAACATACTAAATATAGAAACTTTCTATTTTGGAAACTTACTAATTATGGAAACTTTTTATTTTTGGAAACTTACTATTTATGGAAACTTGCTATTTTTGTAAAGTTACTATATATAGAAACCTGCTATTTTTATAAAGTTACTCATTATGATACAACAAGTACTATAACACATAGAACATGAAATACACTAATCTAGAACACATGAAACACTAAGAAATCACATGATAAAACATGAACAATAAAACAAGACAAGAACAAGTAAAACAAGTTAAGAACACGTCAAGTAAACTAATAATCAGTAAGTATACATAACAGATAACTCATTCATGTCCCTTTTATTATGTAGCTATCGTGAAGTCGGAGTAGTTCTTCCGCTTTCGTTTTCATTCTCATTACTGGACATAAGGTACGAATATTCCGTCCTCTAGTAAGGACATTCTCTTCCCATGCTTAAGATTCCCCGTTTTCAGCCATTTGTTTTCCCCAGTAGTTTACATTAAACTTATCAATAATTAATATGATTAACATTTTAGATTTCTTGAGCTGTATACATGCGTTCCAGTTCCACCTAGTTATGGAGGTACCATAACCATAACACTTGAGGCACCAGTGTTATGACTCTTCCGCGGTGAGAGTGATTGCTTGCGGCGTCCCTTTCAGTTATTTAGCCTTTTATATTATTATCATGTGGGACGAATGGGTGTATCCTAGTACAAGATTTGCATATTACATGGTTACTGTGGTGTGTGCTCCACATCCGTTATATGGAGCTGATCCATCCACCCAGACTAATATAATTAGAGGCAACCCATCTAATTGCATGATGAGGTCACCCCTCTATGTATTCATGCATGTTGATACCTTCATGACCTATATGGGCCCTTAGGCATTTAAAATACAGTTTTTATGAAATAAACATAAGTCTTTTCAAATTATATGAACCAGTTTATAAAACAACACCAGGTTTTCCACGACTTACATTATTCCGTTGCACTATCATTTCCATACTTTACTTATGTTTACTGCTTTTCATATCATTGTCATATATCCATGCACCGAGCGTATTGCTTAGTCGTATTTCTTTCCATGTCCCTATACGACATGTACTAAAGGGCAAAGCTAGGAAATCAAGAGTACGTCATTTGGATGGAGACTCCCTTGTCTTCATTTCTTTTAATGCATTTATATAATTCTGCTTTGTTGGATATTTTTCAGTCCTTATTCTACATTCCTTTACTTATGCATTGTGTAGGAGCTTTTGTTTGGAACTGATGTTTGTTTTCGGTTTCTTTTATGGTCATTAATGTTTTTAGACATTTACCTTGCATGCTTTGATGACATGCCATAATTGTTAAGTAACGGTCCGCTTATCCAAGTAGGATGTTACAATTATGGTATTAGAGCCAAGGTTTCGACCTGTAGGCTCTAAAATTTGACCTGTGACTAGTAGGTAGTCACCAGGATCTTCCTAAACTAACAACAAATTTTATTCATGTATCATTGTTTTCTTAAGTTTTTGACTAAGTAATGGTTGAGACAGGATTGGCCATATTTAGTCGCATGTGCTATCCTACGAATTTCGTTTTGTGGGTCGACCCATAGGCGTCCACCCTTGCTCATGTCAATTTTTGTTGGCTATGCCTTCATAAATTCCTCCATGCATCTCTTATGTTTATCCTATGTTTCTAACAGATTAATCATTTTGTTTCCTCTTTGAAACTGTCAAGAATGGTCAACACACGCACCGATGAGGAACTTGATGCAGCTGACAATGCAGCTCTGCAAACTATGCTCCCTCAGATCCGAAGATTCAGAATGAGTATCAGGCTCATCAAAATCAGAATAGCAATCCTCCTCATCCTCTACCTGTCACCCTACACACATGGCTGGAGAGATTCAACAAGCAGAAGCCTCGAGCATTCGAGAAGGCTGAGGTCCCATCTGATCTAAAAACTAGGTCTCACATATGGAGAAGATCTTCGATGCCATGGGTTGTGATGGAGTGTACAAGGCACATTTGGCTTGCTACAAGTTCGAAGGCAATGCGCTAGCTTGGTGGAGAGCGTACAAGCAGACGAATGGAGGTGATGCATGGTTGGCTACTTTGACATGGGTTCAGTTTACTGAGTTGTTCTATAATCAGTTTTTCCCAAAACAGGAACGACTAAAGAGGGACTACCATGCTATTCGTCAAAGAATTGGTGAGAACAACACGGAGTTCATGCAGAGATTCTTCAGGTTACCTGGATTTCTGGGCGCTGCTGCAGGTACAGCTGAAGAGCAGGCGAAGCACTTCCGCTGGGCTCTTCACTCCTCTACTACTGATCGGTTACTATGTGCCACTTTCACCAATGTGTCACAAGTGGCAGACGCAACACGTAGCTTTGATATACTCCATGAGATAGATGACTATAAGGAGACAGCTCGTTCTGAGAAGAGGCAGAAGGGTGGAGACCGGTCCCAACCGGCCACTCAACAGATGAACAACAAGGGGCACGGTTAGACTAATGACCGATATGGATCAGACATGCGTAACGATAGTGACAACTACCGTAGCAATGCCAGTTACTCTAACAACATCAGGTCCCTAAAATTTTAAACTCTTCTATGTTAAGCTGTTGTATGACATAAATGCTAACATTTCAACATCATAACAGGAACTCTATGAGTGGGCGTGACCAGAATGCTAAGGGTTAGCAGCCTAATAACTCGTCTTCATCTAGTATTATATCTCAAACTTTCAGTGTAGTCATGTTTATGCCCCAATAATCATGTCTCATGCATATCTTATGAAACAGGCTATCAGGTAGCGAGGGTACCTCCAGGAGGGTATACCCATCCTATTTGCACTACTTATAGCCGTAGGAATCCTGCACCATGTCGTCGTGCTACTGGCGTTTGCTTTAAGTGTGAGCAAGCAAGCCATCAGATGAAGGACTACAAGAAATGAGAGACTGTTGGTACGTCAGGTACTGCTCTTCCGAAACCACCAGCTCTAGGTTACGTGTTCACTACCACTAGAGATTAGGCGAACAAGTCGACAGGTACCATTACTGGCATATTATTTATGCACGGACATGTTGCCTGTGTTTTATTTGATACGGGTGCAACTCACTCAGATATATCCACTACTTATGCTTCCCGTATTAATAAGACATCTACGGCACTAGAGAACACATTAAATATATCTACACCGGTGAGAGACTCTGTGCGCATTACCCATGTGTACAGAGGTCTTCCATTAGAATTCGATGATAAGATTCGCCCAATTGACGCATTTCCTTTAGATATGTACGAATTTGAGTTAATCCTAGGCATGGACTGGTTAGCTAAGCACCACGCCACTATCGATTGCCATACATATCGAGTGATATTCGGCTATATCTAAGCACTAGAGTACATTCATAATGGTTTCATACCAGGAAAGTCTACACAAATCATTTCTGCCATATAAGCCTGTGCTTTACTAGCTCATGGCTGCGAAGGCTTCTTAGCTACGATTCAGGACATTACTGCAGAAACTCCATCGATTTAGGATCAACCAGTCGTTTCAGAATTCCCCGACGTATTTCCAGAAGAACTTCCAGGTGTACCACCTATCCGCGAAGTGGAGTTTGGCATTCAGCTCATTCCAAGAGCTAAACCGATCTCCAAGGCTCCTTATCGCATGGCTCCCATAGAGCTCAAGGAGTTAAAAGACCAGCTGCATGAGTTAATGGAGCGAGGTTTCATTCGTTAAAGTGTATCACCATGGGGTGCACGGTACTTTTCGTTAAGAAGAAGGACGACAGCATGCGTCTATGCATCGACTATCGTGAGTTGAACATGATCACGATCAGAAACCGTTATCCATTACCGCGTATCTATGATCTATTCGACCAACTACAAGGTGCCAAGCACTTTTCCAAGATTGATCTACGATCAGGTTATCATCAGCTGCGAGTGAAGGAGCAAGATATTCCTAAGACTGCTTTTCGCACAAGGTATGGTCACTATGAGTTCGTAGTCATGCCTTTCGGACTCACAAATTCTCTAGCGGTATTCATGGACTTAATGAACCGTGTCTTCCATGAGTTTCTTGACAAATTTGTCATTGTGTTCATCGATGACATTCTCATCTTCTCAAAATCCAAGGAAGACCATGAGGAAAATCTTCGCACCGTACTACAGATTCTTCGCCAAAAGCAACTGTATGCAAAATTTTCCAAGTGTGATTTCGGGTTAAACAAGGTGGCATTTTTGGGCCATATTGTCTCCGCAGAAGGGATCACCATGGATTCTGCGAAGGTTGAAGCTATCACAAAATGGCCAAGACCGACGTCTGTAACTAATGTTCGTAGTTTTCTGGGCTTAGCTGGATATTATCACAGATTTGTGGAGAACTTTTCACGGTTAGCCTTGCCTTTGACCAAGCTGATGCGTAAGGGAGAGAAATTCGTCTTGAATGATGAGCGGGAGAAGAGCTTTGAAGAACTTAAGCAACGATTGGTTTCTACACCTATTCTTACTCTCCCATTTGGCATAGATGGATTTCAGATTTATAACGATGCTTCGGGTAAAGGACTTGGCTGTGTACTCATGCAACATGGGAAGGTGATTGCTTATGCATCACATCAGCTTAAGCCTTATGAGGAAAATTATCCTACCCATGATCTGGAATTAGCAGCAGTTGTTTTTGCACTCAAAATCTGGAGGCATTATCTATATGGTGAATCATGTGACATCTTCACTGATCACAAGAGCCTCAAGTACATATTCACTCAGCGAGAACTAAATATAAGGCAGAGACGGTGGTTAGAGCTACTCAAGGACTATGACATCAACCTTCAGTACCATCTTGGTAAGGCGAATGTTGTGGCTGATGCTCTCAGGAAGAAGTCAGGCATGATTGCTGGCATCAAGGTAGAAGAAGAGATCATACGTGACCTAGAGTGTTTGGACATTGAATTCCTTGTACGTGGACAACTTGGGTACTGGGCTAATCTGAGAGTTGAGCCAGACTTAATCTCTCGGATCAAGGCAACTCAGAAAGACGATGGTGAGATATGGGCTATCATTCAGAATATTGGTCGGCAGACAAAGTTTCGTATAGACGAAGATGGCATCGTATGGCAGGGTACCAAGCTATGTGTTCCAGACGATCTTACACTCAGAGAAGCCTTACTGATTGAGGCTCATAGCTCTCCATTATCCATTCATCCAGGATCCACCAAAATGTACCATGATCTCAAACAACATTTTTGGTGGAGTGGAATGAAGTAGGATGTTGCTACTTTCGTTTCCAAATGTCTAACCTACTAGTAGGTGAAGATAGAACATTAGCGAGCTAGTGGTTTACTACAACCATTAGAGATTCCCGAATGGAAGTGGGACAAGATCTCTATGGATTTTGTCACTGGACTTTAGCAGACTCAGAGGAAGCATGATGCTATATGGGTCATAGTCGATCGTTTAATCAAGTCAACTCATTTTCTTCCAATTCGCAAAGATTATCCAGTTAGCAAATTGGCAGATAGAGAGATCCTCAATTCACGTCTAAATTCTGGAAGGGTTTGCAGAAAGCTTGGGGCACCAGACTCAAGATTAGCACAACCTTTCATCCTCAGACCGATGGTCAGTGAGAGCGTACAATTCAGACTTTAGAAGACATGCTACGAGCTTGTGCATTGAAATGGACATGGAGTTGGGATGACTACATTTGTTTGGTTAAGTTTGCTTACAACAATAGTTGGCATGCGAGTATCAAGTGTGCACCTTTTGAGATGCTTTATGGTAGGAAGTGTCATGCTCTAATCTGCTGGGATCAGGTTGGTGAACGAATCATTGAGGGTCTAGAGATGATAGAGGTGACCAATGAGAAGGTCGCTGATAAGTGTGAAAACACTCATCAATAATGATCCAAATACCACTCAAAACACAGTCAAATACATAATATTTAACTAAAAATATCAGAAATTTGCGTTTCCTGTGTTTTCAGGTAAGAAGATACATTTTTGAGCAAACACGCGTTTTCAAGGATTTATTTGGCAAAAAGACGAAGAAAATAATAAAAGAAGCCAATGATGACCAAAGATACAAGATATGTGAAGATCAAGGGCCAATGTTGATATTCGATGAAGATCCAAGGATTACTTTTACTATATTAATGAAGATGAGGGATTTAAGTTGCTGCTTTATAAAGATCAAGGGCTGATAATGGCAAAAGACCAAAGTTTTCAAAGTGAAATACTTATTAAACACAATATGCCAAAGTTTGAATATTTCAGGGATCAAAGCTGCCAAGTTTGGGAACTTCTTATTATAATCAGCCAAATGGACCAATCATATGCATCTATTCCTTTCACTTGGATTAAACAAAGTCAGCCAATCACATTTTGGTAAAAAGATAAGATCCGTGTGAGCACTCAACATCTAATCAAAAAGCGCCACGTCATCAAATCTTCCAAAACAAAATCAAAGACATTACTTTGGATTTGATAGCTTGGAATAAAAAGGAAAGATGATCTTTGATGCTTCAAGTACAAATCCCAGCAACTTAACTGACATAAAATCAATTCTCTGGATTTTCCCAAAAATCTGCAGATAGCTCAAGAACCTCAGTTCCCTGAATTTCAAGAACTTCAAGTTGGACAACTGGCACATTTTGATTTGATGTAACACGTCAACAACATACTCCTCCTCACTCAATTTGTCTATAAATATCCCACACATCCCCTCATTCTCAACCGGTTAGCTTACGGGTAGAGATTTCACACAGTTAGAATAGGGTACATTAGGCGTAGTGTAACTTTACTTAGTGCTCTCAGTTAGTTACATAGTTGTTAGCAATCAGTTAATTTCTGTAACAGATTTTTCACCATTAATAAAATCATTATGTCCACTTTATAGCTTCCATTACTAGCTACTTTATTCTGTTATTCAGTTACTACGGAGTTAAAGCTTTTGATAAAGCTCTTTTCAAGTGGTTAAATCAGTTACAATAGTAGTTTCAATTCAGATTTAAGTCTAAACATCCTTCACTGTTAATGGAGTTTTTTTTAAGTTCTTCACTTCTTAATTCTGATTTTCAATGTTTAAAACTTTTAATTTGTTAGTCAAAATAATTGAATTACTTTCAGTCAAAACTTCAATTCGTTTTCTATTAGAATTCTTGTTAGTCAGTTGAAACTGAATCTCCTTGTCTGCCATTGAAGCTTGTAGTTTTTAATCTTTCTCTTTTTCTTATCAATCTCTGTTTTCAAAAGCTCATACTTATCTGGGTTTGATTTCAGTTAACCCAGTTTCATTTTTTTTAGTTCGATTTCGTCTCAAACGTTTTCTAGCTCTGCAAGTGTTATGTAATCAAAGTTTAACTACGATTTTTAGCTGTCGGTGAGTAGATGAGAACGATTGCAATGAGTTTTTAAAGTTTCCTTGGAGATTCATTTGGTAAAGTTTCAGTCTGCACTTGGCTTAGATCAGTAGCACAATGTTTAAAGTTTTGACGCAGTAGATAATCGATGGTGATTATAGTCGTTTATGTGATAGCTTCATAGTCTGGAATGTAGATTCGATTCTAGTCCAGTAGTTAGCAAATCCTGTTTTTCAGTTCAGCAAGAGTACTTTTGTCATTATTATAGCTTATATTGCTAGCACAATATTCTGTTTCCTAATCTTTTGCAGGTTTTGTTTTCGAGTTTATGATCTTTCCAGCTGTATATAACAAGAGGAGTAGTTGGTGTCCAGTGTCTACGGTTTAGATCAGTCATAGCTTATCGCCATCAACGGGAAGGCTTGGATGGATAGACATAGAAGCGGAGCAGTTAGTGTTTTTAATCCAATTCAATTTTGATTCGGTATATCAGCAGATAGACTCCCAACCACGGTTTAGTCTAGCCTAGATATCAGTTCAGCAGTAGCAGATAGAAAGGGCAGCTCAACGCTGACCCCTCGCCATCAATGGACTGATCTACGGATGTGCAGGTCACAAATTCATTTTAATTTCTACAATTTTGGTCATGCTAGCTGTAGAAGTTGTAGTGTAACCTTGCCTGTTATCATTGTTATATGTTCTGTTATAAGTGTTTGTTATTTGTTATTAGTATTGTGATTTCCTCCAACATTCAGATTTCCAAATATTCTACATTGCTAGTAGTTGGTGTTAGGCAGTTAGTTTAAACTGATAAAGCAGAAGGGTAGTAGTCAAGAATATATTTTTAGCTAACTGTTTGAGAATGCAACTTTCTATAAACAAATAAGTTTTGGATTCACTTTTGGTAGAGGTAGCAGTGCGTTTCTTTTGCTATATATATTGCGAAAGTTTAATACACGGATAAGTGGCTGCCATTTGACCTAATAAAATTTTATTATGCACTAATTGGGCCGTAGGATTCATATACATTTCATGTGAGAAAAGTTTGTATACTGTTTGTTGCATTTAGACATTTCATTAATTCCATTTACATTTTAGCTAGTGTAGACTCAATTAGATTTAGGATTTAAGAGTTTTGTAAATTTTGATTTTAGCTTTTATAAAATAGATATTAGTTTTATCATTTTATGATTTGTATTCTACATTGTGCTTTAAATGCGGTAATTGCAATGTGTTTTTTTTAGATTAGTACGTATACATAGCTAGATAATATTTTTATCTTTTTACATGCTTTGTGCCAATTAGACATAGATACCAAATACGCTCTTTTAACCAAAAACAATTAAGTCTTTACTTGAAAAGTTACATCAATTCGGATTGAGTCGAGAAAAACGAACTAAAAAAGCAATTATTAAATGGCGCCGCTGCCGGTTCTATTTGTGAAGATTAACGGTTTCGAGTGAGACGTATTGGATTTTGGGATCCGTTCACTTTGTGAACATTAGTTTTACGTATTATAAATCAAAAAGATAAAAAAAATCAAAAAGATAAAAATATAAAAAAATAAAAAAAAATCACAAAAATCAATTCTTTTCCTAAAGAATTGAACCAAAAAAATAAAAAAATCCAAAAAGTAATCTTTTTCCTAAAAGATTACACCCAAAAATATATATTATATCGGTTTTCATCGTTTTTTACGTACATATAGTATTTTTCTTAAAAAATCAAATAAATACAAAAATATTTTTGATATATTATTATATGTAAATAAGTATACGTAGATACGAACAACCAAGTTACCTATTTCCATAAGTATTGCCGAGGCAATACACCGTGTTGAGGGGCGTTCCGGTACTTGACACGTGTATCGATCAAATTTAATAAGCAAGCATAGATAAATACTTCCAACACGCAATAATTCGAAGAATACAAACTACAAAATGAATAGAAAGGCGATGTGCTACAAAAAGGCCATCTAAGGGTTAATAGGTACTTAAGTGCTTCGTGCCACCTAACCCCCCGTTCACTAGTGCGTATTCTAAGAAGGAAGGCTTTATTGGGGGTCTTGCACCCAAGTAGTAATTACATATATTATACTTTCTTGTGGATATTTCATATCGAACCTCGAGGGAGATAATCTTTTCTCCTTCAAAAGTCGACCGAGAGATTATCTCTCACTCCTCGAGTTTATTTACACGTGTACTCACACACGTGTAACCATACCACCTTTGGTGTATTACTTCCTTCCCTGAGGAAGCTTTTAAACGTCATTTTACTTGTATATACATTCGGCCACCTTGCTAAACATGGATACTCGTTCCATGTTGGAGATTTTGTAACAACGATCCGCCAACACTAATTATTCGACTTGTTCGACTTGTGGAGGTCCACACGATACTTATTGATGTGATCAAAATAATGGCTATTATGGGGAGGGATATGCTTACAATGGAACCGAGAATCCTAATTTTCAACCTAACCTTCAAATGGACTACACTTGTAATGACTATATGGGATATTCCGGGTTTTCATCACGACCTTCACCATCATTTTATGATCAAACCTTTAATGAGCCATACCAAAACCAAGGATTTTCCAATTATGAAGGTTTTCAAAACAATGATAATTTTCAAGGCTATAATCAAGAAACCTTTCTTAATCAAGGATTTTCAAACAATGAAGGCTTTCAAAATGATGCAAATTTTCCATGCTATAATCAAGACACCTTTCAAAACCAAGAATTTTTACATCATGACGGTTTTCATAATCAAGGATTTAATCAAGCATTTAACCAAGAGAATATGCAAAATGACTCTAAATTTCTTGAATTCGTTGAGAGGAGCCTTCAAGAGATGGAAAGGAGAATACTTGAATGTTACGAGGAAACTAGTCAAAGACAAATTCTCTTTGTACAATCTTATCTAACTCAAGGAGCTTTACCATGTGATATTGAGCCGTCTTTGAGAGTTGATGATGAGGATGATCCTATTAGTGATGGATATCGTAAATCATGTGAAGAAGAATACATTGCTACTCGTGCTCGTTTGCTTAATCGATGCTTATATGACGATGATGAAGATCCTCCGATTTGTATGACACTTAATGATGACACACCTTCATCATCTTTACCTCATGTGGAACCCACCGACTCTTTAACCATGGGGGATGAGCCTCTTAGCACTAATACAAACACCGATTTGGATGAATTAACCGCTTCTAGTGTTGAGAACCTTATCCCAATCCAAAGAGAGCTTGAGAGTGTTTCCAATGAACCATGTGACGAGCTTTGTATTGATACCTTTTCTCCTCACGATCACATTGAGAGTTCATCACATGTTCACTTTCATGCTACTACTAGTGATTTTGGTGACTTTGATCTTGATGAATTGTTCATAGAAAGGGATGATGAGATTGAGGAAGAGTTTGTGCAAGACTTGCCACAAATAGAGGATGATGATTGTGATTCTAGTGAGGCATCTTATGATATATTATCCGCGGACTTTTCATGTCAAGATCACCTTCCTAATTTGGATGAAGATGTTGCTCTTATAGAAGAAGTGGAAGATGTTCATATTCGTGAGGTTTTATCAAACGTTTATACTCTTATCTCCTCGATTGAAGCATTGAATGAAAACCATAATGATGATTCCATAGAAGAAGAACCTTTCATTGACATTTCATCACCGGTTTTTGAGGTTGCACCTATTGATTTTTATGATCATATCATCTATTTGAGTGATTCTCTCATTAATACACCTTCTTTTGAGCCTTCTATTCCCACCCTCCCACCCTTGAAGTTGGTTATTGATGAAGATCCTGTACTCTTAGAGATTGATCCTTTTTCACCTAAGGCAACTTTAGAACCAAACACTTTTGATGGATTCTCATATGGATATTGATGCCATCATAGAGGCTTATCTTGCTAATACTGATTTAGAGGTCGATGATAGTGATTCTAATTGGGAAGAGGAGATTTGTCTTAGTGAGAACTTACTTTTTGGGAACATAGAGCCTACACTTCCTTCACAAGATACTATTACTATTGATCCCCCTTTTTCTACGCCTTCTATGGAAGATTACCCACCTTTTGATGATGATGAGGAGCCTAACATAGACATTATAGTTATGAATGTTTTGATACCTACACCTTCATTGTCTCATGATGCTTTGATATCTAAGGGGGAATCTTATATGATTGATACGAGGTCATCTTCTTATTTTTCCATGAAGGGAAAGGTTTTTGATCCTAGGATACGTAAATTTGAGACACCTTGGTTTTCATCTACTCGACTTAAGAGTGTGATTTCGATTGATATGGGCTTCTTGTATGAGCTTACTTTGGTCATGCTACCTACTTTGGAGTTGTTCACTTGTCGAGATGGAAACTATGTATTTGATCCTGGTGTGCTTCATATATGAGAGCTTTCGTATGTTGGACAAACTTGAGACACGTTGGACTGTTCCATTTATCGAGGCATATATTGTAAATCTTATAGTAAATGGCAACGTGCTAAGTTTGAGTGTATCATGTGAGACGAGCTTCAAAGTGATATCATTTATTCTCCATGATCGTTTCCCCAAGGACAACTTAATTCAGGGCCGAGTCGAGCTAGCGACTTAGGGTTAAAAAAACTCAAGCATTGAATAACTAGGTTAGAAAACGTAGAGTAGATTTTCAATAGGTTAGGTTTAATTAAAAGGATGTTATAGTAGAGTTGAAGTGGAGGGGTGGCCTTTCTTCATCTTTTGGTGTTTGCTTCAAGAGTTGCTCTCTCTCATTTCATGCTTGGAGCTTATGGAGGAGGCCCGTGTATCTTGTTCACTTCGATAAGTTTTTGCTATTGTGATATTCAAGACACTTGTGCTTAAAATGAATACCCTTTAGTTGTCTCTTCCTTAACTTGAGTTAAGCAAAGTAATCAATGTAATAAGTGTAGGGGAGTTTACTCCATGCTCTTAAACATTGAGGACAATGTTTATCTTAAGTGTAGGGGAGACTTCTATCGAAGTGACCTTACCTAGACCATTGCCTTAACTTCTTGATAACTTGGAAAATTAATTTTTCAAACATTTTTCAAATTTTTGATCTACTTTGGCCACCAAAAATATGCATTCATAATTTTTGCATCAATCATTTTTTTTAATTTGCATAACACATTTGCATTGTATATATATTTCTTCTTTTACTTTTCATCAAAAATATATAAAAGAAAAAAGAAAAAAATATAATAAGGACATGGGTTAACAAGTTTAGACTTCTTTGACATATTAGGCCCGCCATGGATATTTTGACTCAACCCGAGTTTGCTTATCTTAGCACTCTCTAGCTAGTATCCTTAACCATGTAGTCCTTCATTGGTCTATTAGGCTAAGCATCCACCACTCTCATTATTTGAGACTTTAAATTTGTGGAGAATGGGAAATGATAGAGTTGAAGCAAGTATAAAAGGGCTAGATAAACTTCATGATAATTACTTGTGGCTAAACCCTTCTCTTCTTAACCTCTAATTTCTTCGCATGTATATATGTTAATAAATAATCAAGAACGGTTTTAATCGGTTTGTAATCTCTTATGCATTTTTGACTAATCATTCAGGGTGATATAAGTACGTCTTAAGATTCTAAGTTAGGACGGTTTATGTGTACTAGACTTATGTCATGCTCAATATTTAGCGGGTGTTTTTCCTTTTATTTTTTTCTACTTTCTTTGTGAGGAATAAAGAAAAATAAGAGCGGCTTACAAAAATATGAGTGGCTAGAAAAAAAAGAAGAGAAAAAGAAAAAGAAAAAAAATAATTATACAAGACTCCCAAGAGGGGCAGTGTGGTGTTAATTATAGTGACTATTGAATTCCAATATTACCTTGACGGGTTGCGGGGATTTAATAGATTGCTCCAATCCAATATTACCTTGACGGGTTGCGGGATTGAAGATCCAAAGTCTCAAAAAGATGGCGGATGTAAATTATTGCGTGAGTTTTATTTTTCTTTCCTTAGCGAGTGTGTAGCTACTTATGAAAGCATGACATGAGGATTTTACACATAAGGCGAATGACTTATTATTCTTGAAACGGAATTATATTAATTGTGAGTGGTTTTTCAAGTAATGGATGAGAGGATTACTTAGGATTAAAACCGTGCTTCCTTATTTTTGGATTTTACATTTCTTATATTTCACGCTTCAAATAATGACAAATTTGCCTACAAGCAATTTTCTCAAATAATAACCGGTTCCACATTTAATTGTCATGAATAAGTTGATGCACTTTTTACTTGTGAATACAATGATCCCTTTTTTAAGCTTGGTATGGGAAAGTGAAACTTGAGGGTGATAAGTGTCCATGGTACCAAAGCCCTAATCTAAGTCATTGATTTCTTTATGAGTTATTTCCATCAAAACCATTTATGAAAAATCCAAAAATACATAAATAGAATTGTTTTCTTTGCATTGCATTGTGAATATTCAAAATCATTCATCATGTATTATAGTTTAGTTTATCAAATCATAAAATGGCCAAGGTTGGTTAATTATGAGAAAAGTGTAACTTGGTGCTTTAAAATACTGCATTACATGAGGTCATGGCAATGGTCAAGTGGAGGGGAGTTGATAAGTGTGAAAACACTCATCAATAATGATCCAAATACCACTCAAAACACAGTCAAATACATAGTATTTAACTAAAAATATCAGAATTACGTTGGTATTTGCGTTTCCTGTGTTTTCAGGTAAGAAGATACATTTTTGAGCAAAAACGTGTTTTCAAGGATTTATTTGGCAAAAGACGAAGAAAATAATAAAAGAAGCCAATGATGACCAAAGATACAAGATATGTGAAGATCAAGGGCCAATGTTGATATTCGATGAAGATCCAAGGATTACTTTTACTATATTAATGAAGATGAGGGACTTAAGTTGCTGCTTTATAAAGATCAAGGGCTGATAATGGCAAAAGACCAAAGTTTTCAAAGTGAAATACTTATTAAACACAATATGCCAAAGTTTGAATATTTTAGGGATCAAAGCTGCCAAGTTTGGGAACTTCTTATTATAATCAGCCAAATGGACCAATCATATGCATCTATTCCTTTCACTTGGATTAAACAAAGTCAGCCAATCACATTTTGGTAAAAAGATAAGATCCGTGTGATCACTCAACATCTAATCAAAAAGCGCCACGTCATCAAATCTTCCAAAACGAAACTGAAGACATTACTTTGGATTTCATAGCTTGGAATAAAAAGGAAAGATGATCTTTGATGCTTCAAGTACAAATCCCAGCAACTTAACTTACATAAAATCAATTCTCTGGATTTTCCCAAAAATCTGCAGATAGCTCAAGAACCCCAGTTCCCTGAATTTCAAGAACTTCAAGTTGGACAGCTGGCACATTTTGATTGGATGTAACACGTCAACAACATACTCCTCCTCACTCAATTTGTCTATAAATATCCCACACATCCCCTCATTCTCAACCGGTTAGCTTACGGGTAGAGATTTCACACAGTTAGAATAGGGTACATTAGGCGTAGTGTAACTTTACTTAGTGCTCTCAGTTAGTTACATAGTTGTTAGCAATCAGTTAATTTCTGTAACAGATTTGTCACCATTAATAAAATCATTCTGTCCACTTTATAGCTTCCATTACTAGCTACTTTTGTAACACCCCCAAATTTACACAATTCAGTAGAGCGGAAGACTAGTTGGTGTTACGGGATAACACATTACTCACATCATAGACAACGCTTGAAAATCGCGTCGTTTAATAATAAAGCATTTCCATTCATAAATATCAAATTCACATAGGTCCCAAGTCATATTATTTCATACAATAGTTTTACAAAGAATTTGAATGGAAATTATTGTTTAAGTGCGGGCCATGAATTCTTGTCGTCTTCCCGAGAATTACCTTCAAGTACCTGAGACAAAACATGTTAAAAGAAAAGGTCAGCGATAACGCCGAGTGAATTCATAGAGTTTAATAAAATCCACCAATATAATATCAGTATAAAATTATTACTGAAAATCATTTTGTACAAATCTTTGTAATAGGCCATAAAATAGCCAAAGTCATTTTTATACGAATTCTTATCGAAAATCATAATATACGCATTTGCCTTAAAAATCATTATACGAGCCAAGGTCGTAAAAACATCATACAATACGTCTTATGACGTTGTATGAAAATAAAAACCGTTATATGAATATGGTTATGAGAAACCAAAACACGAACATAATATCAATAGTATGACCCCGTCTTGCTAGTCAGGCAATACGTCGTAATTCGGAGCGTCTAGTAGTATTTCGTTAATTTGGATTATTATAAGCCGCATGACATTGTTACCTTACTAAACCAAACAACGGGTAGCTAACCCGATACTCAATTTTCCCATCTAATTTAGCGTGTCGTCACAAAGGTCACGCTATGGAAATCTTCTCATACATAAATTCGCTTACCAATCAATGTGGCACGACGGGGATCAACCGTCAAGGCGCGAACTGGGGTGATCGTCCCCAAATAGTACTATTATATGCATAAGCGTCTACCAAATCCCGGTAGTTCACAATTCATGCTAATGGGACTTTTAGTGACATAAACTAACTTTAATAATCCATTTAATTTCATCTATCGGGTCCTTTAATCATTTATCGGGTCATACAATCGGGTCATTCAATCATTCGGGTCCAAATCAATAAACAAACAATCGGGACAAATGGTGTCCTATATTATAAAAAAAACTAACATGTTATCTACCTCGCGGGTTTACAAATCATTTTATAAAATATTTAAAAGAGTGTGAGGCTATGAACTCACGTTGATGTAGGAAGGCGGGTTATCGGCAATTCGGACGTACGGTACGTGCTTCAATTACGGAAACCTAGACAAATAATACTCGTCTTAGACTCATGTCCAATGACTTTATAAAAATAACAATTATGTATACATATGATGATTTTATATATATGATGATCAAGTGGGTTTATATATTCTCATTTACTTATTTTAGTGTTATGTGTTGGGAATTTTTCAAGACTAGTTATACTAGTTCAATCTTGTTTATATTTTGAAGCCCAATGGGCCTATTACAAGCCCAATACTATTCATTAGTCCAATTATACTTTTATTATCAGTATTTATACTTTATATGTTGGGCCTAAATGGGTTAAGCCCAATAAATAAGTTTGTAAGTGTTTTAGTCCATTTTGTTGTATTATTAGTCCAATAACGTTAGCTTATCCCGTTAATGTCCGTATGTTATATAGTTCGGGTTTTATCGGTTTTTACTTGTTATATATGTTTATATATCAGTATATGAGTTTTATAAAGTTTACATTAGACGGGTCCAACCATCTAAGTTTTATTTAACAAAAACGTTAATTTTACGGTAATAGCCGAAAAAATCGTAAAAATCATGTTTATAGTTTTATAACTTATAAAACATAACAAGTTACCATTTTTATAAAATGTCCACTTATTTACCATTGTACATATTTATATAAATGTATTATATGAGTTAGTGGGATTTTATTCATATTTTATACTATTTTTATTTGAGTGCTTATATAATACTATTATACTTTAATTTCCAAAATCTGTTTTTTATCTTCACTTTCACCAAACTGCCATATCTAGAGTTCTATATGGAGATAGAAGCTCAAATTTTTATGACATAAACTACATGATATGTGCTCTATTTAACTCTTATATAGCTACTGTTGAATCAGCCTCTAAGTATTTTCTAAAAATCGTCCAAAACAGTGAACTCAGATTGGTACTCTAAACTTGTTTTGATCATATCTCACTCATTACAATGATTCCATTGCATGGCCAACTCTCACATGTGTACAAGACCCATAGCTTACTGTATATCAATCTATTCAAGTCATTTTACCAGTTTACCATATGATTCTTTACTGTTTTATACAGCCATCCAAATTAAGCAAGATTTTAACCTTGTTTCTTATAGTTTTTCATCTTTTTAAGCATGTTTATCAACACCAAATCCCCACACAATATTTTTAATCATCATTCATCATCATATACATATATATAAGTGAAAGAAATACAAGATTACATAATCAAAAATAACAAGAGGATGAGGAGGACAATCTTTATACCACCAAGTTGATGTAGGTTGTGATTTGGACATGGATTTTGATGGAGAAACTTGTGAATAATCAATACCATCTTCAAGACCATCATTCTTCATGAAATCCTTGTGGAAAATCAGCCCCAAGACACCAACAAAACTTCTCCTTGGATGTTAAAACTTGCACCAATCTTCATCTTTTTGAATGGAGATTAACATATGTTAATTATAACAAATGTTTGTGGATAAATTTTGTATGAATGGGGTGTTCTTGGTTGGATATGGGACGGAAATCTAGAGAAAGAGAGGAGAGTTTGGAGTAGTTTGCATGTATGAATGGTGGAAATGAGAAAACTAGTGGTTTTGCTAGTTTTTGGTGGGTAAAAATAAGCTTACTTGTTAAGCTAAGTTACAAGTGTAAGCTACTTGGTAAAAACTTGCCACCAAATTGGTGTGGTGGAGCTTTGTAGCCGGTTATGAGTGGGGGTGGGGTAAGTGTCCCACTTGTCTCATCCCCATTTATTTACGGGTATTTCTCGATTCTAGTTTCCTCGATTTGCGTGCCCTCGGGTCGTTTTACGAAAAACGTTTTTATAAATTATGAATCAACGGCACAAAACGAATCTAATAAAAATTGTCTCATCAAAAACGGAGTTCGAAAACGTAAATACGTAATCCTAGGGTTTCCGGTTTAGTCGTAAAGGACGTTAAAATAAAATCATACGTCCTAATCTCTTCTCGTAAATTTGTGAGTTTATGAACTAACACAAAATTAAAATCCCAAAATAATATTTACGGATAAATTTATTTTCTGAAATGTCGGACTGTCACCAAAACGGTGTATGTAAACGTAAGCACGTAACGTTGAATCCTCCGGTTTAGACGTAGTCGATGCTACTTCAAGACTTAAATCCAAATTACTTCCCAAAAATAAGTGAGTTCATAATGTAACATTAAAATAATGTTTTTAAATAATATTTGAGAATAAAATATCAATCATAAATTGACGGATTGTCACAGCTTTATTCTGTTATTCAGTTACTACGGAGTTAAAGCTTTTGATAAAGCTCTTTTCAAGTGGTTAAATTAGTTACAATAGTAGTTTCAATTCAGATTTCAGTCTAAACATCCTTCACTGTTAATGGAGTTTTTTTAAGTTCTTCACTTCTTAATTTTGATTTTCAATGTTTAAAACTTTTAGTTTGTTAGTCAAAATAGTTAAATTACTTTCAGTCAAAACTTCAATTCGTATTCTGTTAGAATTCTTGTTAGTCAGTTGAAACTGAATCTCCTTGTCTGCCATTGAAGCTTGTAGTTTTTAATCTTTCTCTTTTTCTTATCAATCTCTGTTTTCAAAAGCTCATACTTATCTCGGTTTTATTTCAGTTAACTCAGTTTCATTTTTTTTAGTTCGATTTCGTCTCAAAAGTTTTCTAGCTCTGCGAGTGTTATGTAATCAAAGTTTAACTACGATTTTTAGCTGTCGGTGAGTAGATGAGAACGATTGCAATGAGTTTGTAAAGTTTCCTTGGAGATCCATTTGGTAAAGTTTCAGTCTGCACTTGGCTTAGATCAGTAGCACAATGCTAAAGTTTTGACGCAGTAGATAATCGATGGTGATTATAGTCCTTTATGTGATAGCTTCATAGTCTGGAATGTAGATTCGATTCTAGTCCAATAGTTAGCAAATCCTGTTTTTCAGTTCAACAAGAGTACTTTTGTCATTCTTATAGCTTATATTGCTAGCACAGTATTTTGTTTCCTAATCTTTTGCAGGTTTTGTTTTCGAGTTTACGATATTTCCAGCTGTTGATAACAAGAAGAGTAGTTGGTGTCCAGTGTCTACGGTTTAGATCAGTCATAGCTTATCGCCATCAACGGGAAGGCTTGGATGGAGAGATATAGAAGCGGAGCAGTTAGTGTTTTCAATCCAATTCAGTTTTGATTCGGTATATCAACAGATAGAATCCCAACCACGGTTTAGTCTAGCCTAGATATCAGTTCAGCAGTAGCAGATAGAAAGGGCAGCTCAGCGCTGACCCCTCGCCATTAATGGACTGATCTACGGATGTGCAGGTCACAAATTCATTTTAATTTCTACAATTTTGGTCATGCTAGCTGTAGAAGTTGTAGTGTAACCTTGCCTGTTATCATTGTTATATCTTCTGTTATAAGTGTTTGTTATTTGTTATTAGTATTGTGATTTCCTCCAACATTCAGATTTCCAAATATTCTACATTGCTAGTAGTTGGTGTTAGGCAGTTAGTTTAAACTGATAAAGCAGAAGGGTAGTAGTCAAGAATATATTGTTAGCTAACTGTTTGAAAATGCAACTTTCTATAAATAAATAAGTTTTAGATTCACTTTTGGTAGAGGTAGCAGTGCGTTTTTTTTGCTATATATATTGCGAAAGTTTAATACACGGATAAGTGGCTGCCATTTGACCTAATAAAATTTTATTATGCACTAATTGGGCCGTAGGATTCATATACATTTCATGTGAGTAAAGTTTGTATACTGTTTGTTGCATTTAGACATTTCATTAATGCCATTTACATTTTAGCTAGTGTAGACTCAATTAGATTTAGGATTTAAGAGTTTTGTAAATTTTGATTTTAGCTTTTATAAAATAGATATTAGTTTTATGATTTTATGATTTGTATTCTACATTTTTTAATTTTTTGTGCTTTAAATGCGGTAATTGCAATGTGTTTTTTTAGATTAGTACGTATACATAGCTAGATAATATTTTTATCTTTTTACATGCTTTGTGCCAATTAGACATAGATACCAAATACGCTCTTTTAACCAAAAACAATTAAGTCTTTACTTGAAAAGTTACATCAATTCGGATTGAGTCGAGAAAAACGAACTAAAAAAGCAATTATTAGTCGCCATCGCCAAGGCGAAGCTGCAGGAAGCTCGTGCTCGTCAGAAGAGCTATGCTGATAAACATCATAGAACTTTATAATTGCAGCATGGTGATCATGTTTTCCTTAAGGTATCACCAGTGCGTGGAGTCAAGTGTTTTGGTCTTAAGGGCAAGCTCAATCCTCGTTTCATCGGACCATTTGAGATCCTTGAACGTGTCGGTGAGGTTTCGTATCGTCTTTCGTTACCTCCACAGCTATCTCACGTTCACAATGTGTTCCATGTATCCTTACTCAGAGGTTACAATTATCATCCGTTGCACACAGTTTTGTATCCACTCGATCAGATTCGTTAGGATCTATCCTATGTTGAGGAACCCGAGGCAGTTCTCGACCGTCAGGATCGGGTCATGAGGAGAAAGACGATCCCATTCGTCAAAATCATTTGGAGGGACCATTCCGAGTGGGAAGCCGCTTGGGAAACGGAGGAGTCTATCCGGACTTCTTACCATCATTTTCAGCTATAATTCGAGTATGTCATTTTCAGCTTATCGTATCTCTAATTCGAGGACGAATTATTCTTATAGAGGGGAAGAGTTGTAAAACCCGATTTAAAATACCTTAGAACATTAAATGCATGAAAACACAGACAAATTAAAACTTTACGATTAACTAATATATGACACGTGTCATAAACATTAAATGTAATTATTACGTATATTAATTAGTTTCGACAAGTATTACGTATAATAATATTATTATTAACTCACGATAAGTATTTACGAATAATACTTAAAAACACGACAAGAAATAAAACACGACATTAAACGCGAACACACATGATGAATTAGTAAGCACGAAAAACAAAACAAAAATATATGAAGGGGTGTTATGTTTGGACGGCTAAAAGAGAAAGGGAAAAGGAGCTTTCGCCTAGCCCATTAACCAGTACTAGTCATTAAACAAAACAACCTCCATGGAAACTCATTTATCACTTTACAGAAAATAATTAAAAACCCTAAACCTCTTTCTTCCTTCTTCTTTGTCCGTGGCACCTACAACACACAAGAGGGAAAATTGGTTGTTTGATCTTGGTTTCATATACAGTATATGTTCGTGTTCCTAATCATTAACATATACACGCAATTGGTATCTCTAGATCCCTAAACTTTTGATTTATTTTTCATTCTTCATGGATCTTTAAAAAAATTATTAAAAATATGTAAATAAAGGATTAAAACATGGGATCGGGATTTAATTTGGTTTGTTTGTTGTTGGCACACAAACCGAGAGTGTCATGACTCTCGGTGGTGGTTTTGACCAAGCGCCGAACCCCATAAGGGGTCGGTGCCTGGTTTGTGTTGCCAGCCGCAAGCACTAACACCCCTTTAGGGGCTGTTAGTTGTTAACAGTGGCAACCTAGAGTCTCATGACTCTCGGTGGGAACTTTGCTCACGACAAGTGGAACCCGACTTAAGCCGGGGGTGTGTTTTGAGCCAGCAGTGGCACCGACTTGCAACCGGTGGCTGCTTGGTGGTTGGAGCAGCAAGCCACATCCGAAAGGCTGTGGTGTTGTTGTGGTGTTCGAGGCAGGCCGAGACCCTCGAGGTCTCGATGTGTCAATGTTTGGGCTCGGGTAGAACCGGACAAACCAATGGGGTGTTTGGTTAACATTTTTGCTAAATACTTTATGTTATAATTATTAATTAATTTTAATAATTAACACATGGTTTAATTAAAATTAATTAATAACAAGACTTAGGATATAATTATTAAATATAATTATCATGATATATTACATGGTCACTTATTTAAATAAACTTTAGGTTATAATAATTATCAATATAATTATTTCATGTTACATGTAATTAATTAAATAACTTAGCTTAATTAATTTATTTCAATTTAACCAAGGTTTAATTAAATTAATAACATACTTTAATTTAATTATACGTTAATCAGTTAAGGTAAAGTTTAATTAATATAATCATGTAATATTATTAATTAATAATTACTTATAATATCATCTACAGTAGAAAATCGATATATTAATACTCGATTATTTAATAAACTCTCTAAGATAATATTTTTTGCCGGTCCCGACTCGGGGATAGGGTGCTAAGTTAATAATTCGCTAAAATTATTAGATAATACATTTTTGATAATTTCTTTAGACCCCATATAAAATAGAAATTAATAATTCCTAATATATAGCATATTACATGAATGATTTATGAAGGTTTCTTGAAAAATGACTCAATTCTCTTTTGTTTTTTGTTGAAATCAATTTCCCCTTGAATCCTGTCTCTAATTTTCCTTAGTATGGTAAGAACTTCTGGTGTTATTTTCTCATAGCTCAACAAGAAATTGTTCAATGTGATTGCCGCTTTAATAGCTTCGTTTCGCGAAGGGGGCTCCATTGTAGAACTTTCATCATCTTCTTCATCGATATCATCTTTATTAATTCCAATAACGCTTTCAATAATTTCTTCATCAGTCAACAATTGTGCAACTAAAATTTCTTCTGGGTGAGTCAAAACATCTTCGACATCCATTGCATTGCGATAACCCAACTCTTTGATCAAATTCTGGAGTTCTTGAGTGCTTTCACCACCTTCATTTGAGTTCTCAAAAGTCATTTTATCTATTGATCGAAGTTTACAATGATGAAAGCAGTTCACAATTGTATTTGCACTAACATCCATAGTCCATGCTAAAATTGCAAGATTCATTGCATCTAATACATTTATTTTTGCTGTATTTGGAACTCCTAATTCATAACCCTCCAAAAGACTTCTATAAAATCGACGGAGATAATGCATCTTAAAAGCTCGTATGATCCCCGCGTCACAAGGTTGAATTTTTGAAGTTGTGTTTGGTGGCAAAAAAATAATAATTCAACAATTCGTAATCCTTCAATAATTTATGGATGAGAAGGGCAATTATCCACAATCAAGAGAATTTTTCTTCAAACCATTTTTTTTATCAAGTTGGCGAAAATATTCTTCAAA
The DNA here is from genome assembly GCA_025667525.1 of Glebionis coronaria. Lineage (NCBI taxonomy): Eukaryota > Viridiplantae > Streptophyta > Magnoliopsida > Asterales > Asteraceae > Glebionis > Glebionis coronaria. The sequence goes on from CM046877.1 coordinate 362,922,530, forward strand.
TAACACACCAGTCATCCAAGCTCGTTTGTTAGCACGGTACTCACAATTCAGACTGTTCAAGTTTACATTCTTGAAGCACCTTGGTTTAGCATATTTCCCAATAATCCATAAAGGAAGTTTTTCCGAACCGTCCTCATTACAACAGATAGCAACAGTTAGTCTTTCCTTGTCTTGTTTTTCCCTTCAAGCTTCATTGTTGCAAGGGAATGATCCGGTTGAAGTCTAAAAAACTAACATATTTAAGATCAAAACATGTAAATAATTACATCACTAAAATACAAAATATACAATAAAATAATAAAAAACAAACATGTTTCATCCATATTAAAGATATCTTTCATTTCAAACTGATCAACTTTGTCTCTTATGGATTTTAATTTTTCCTCCATGCCCTCCATTTCAACAGACCCACTCTCTCCAAAACGCTGAATTTTTTTAATTCCATATCTTGCTTTAAACTTTCCAAGCCAACCAATAGAAAAAGTAAAGTCTAGAGTATCCACTGGATACATATCTTTCATGAACTTTTTCGCCTTCTCGATGATTAGTTCACCTGTCATATTCACATGTTCTTGATATTGAAGAATCCATTCATAGAGAGATTTTTCTAGGTCTAGAAAATTTTGCCAGTTTGTGTCGCTTAACATCGCCTCTTTCGGCAGCAAGTGAGAGATACTCTAAAGACCGCTTAACTGTATTCGATATTGTCGCTTGACTCACCTGCAAACCATAGTTACTATGAACCCATTCTTGCAATTGACTTTGAGTGAGACTTGGATTATCCTTGTTGTGCTTGCATAATGCTCTTCTAATCTCGTCTTTCATTGTTGTTTTTTTCACGCCTTTAAGATGGGAAGTCATGTTGTGTGTATGATTTGTTTGTGTTAACCTATTTTGATCTTGTATTTATATATAAAATATTTTTAATGTCCATAAAGTGATACATTGAACACAAGAAGTATAATAAGGTGGGAGATTGAAGGTTTCTTTCAAATTGGGTCGTTCATTTGATATACGTACATGTATTGTATACAATAATTAAGTGGAAGCTTGAAAGGTGTTTGCAAACTAAGTATTTTACTATAAATTAATAAAATATTAATTAATATATAAATTAATAATTATTAATTTATCGATTAATTAATAAATTTTTTAATTAATAAATTTTGGTGGTCCTAAATGTATTATTTTATATAGTTTCTACTGAAATTATATTATTAATTAATAATTATATGTTAAGACTAAAGTATTATTATTAATAAACTTTACTATATTATTATTATTAATAATCATGACTTATATCATATACTTATTTAATAAGCTTATTACTAAATATGGAAACATGTTAAATATGGAAACATACTAAATGTGGAAACATGCTATTTATGGAAACATACTAAATATGGAAACTTTCTATTTTTGGAAACTTACTAATTATGGAAACTTTCTATTTTTTGGAAACTTACTATTTATGGAAACTTGCTATTTTTAGAAAGTTACTATATATAGAAACCTACTATTTTTAGAAAGTTACTCATTATGATACAACAAGTACTATAACACATAGAACATGAAATACACTAATCTAGAACACATGAAACACTAAGAAATCACATGATAAAACATGAACAATAAAACAAGACAAGAACAAGTAAAACAAGTTAAGAACACGTCAAGTAAACTAATAATCAGTAAGTATACGTAACAGACTCATTCATGTCCCTTTTATTATGTAGCTATCGTGAAGTCGGAGTAGTTATTCCGCTTTCGTTTTCGTTCTCATTAGTAGACATAAGGTACACATATTCCGTCCTTCAGTAAGGACATTCTCTTCTATACTTAGGATTCCCCATTTGCAGCCATCTATTTTCCCCAGTAGTATACATTAAACTTATCAGTAATTAATATGATTAACATTTTAGATTGCCTGAGCTATATACATGCATGCTAGTTCCACCTAGTTATGGAGGTACCATAACCATAACACTTGAGGCACCAATGTTATGACTCTTCCGCGGTGAGAGTGATAGCTCGTAGGGTCCCTTTCAGTTATTTGGACTTTTATATTATTATCATGTAGGGTGAATGGGTGCACCCTAGTACAAGATTAGCAGATTACATGGTAACTGTGGTGTGTGCTCTACATCCGTTACATGGAGCTAATCCCTCCACCCATACTAATATAACTAGAGGCAACCCCTCTAATTGTATGACGAGGTCACCCATCTATGTATTTGTGCACGTTGATTCCTTCATGACCTATATGTGCTCTTGGGCATTTAAAATAAGTTTTTATGAAATAAACATAAGTCTTTCAGAATATAAGCCAGTTTATAAAACAACACCAGGTTTTCTAGGAGTTACATTACTATACTGCACTATCATTTCCATACTTTACTTATGTTTACTGCTTTTCATATCATTGTCATATATCCGTGCGCTGAGCGTATTACTCAGCCGTATTTCTTTCCATGTCCCCATACGACAGTACTAAAGGGAAAAACTAGGAAATCAAGAGTATGTGCATTTAGATGGAGGCTCCCTTGTCTTCATTTCTTTTAATGCATTTATATACTTCTGCTTTGTTGGACATTGTTTAGTCCTTATTCTACATTCCTTTACTTATGCATTATGTGGGAGCTTATGTTTAGAACCGATGTTTGTTTCCGGTTTCTTTTATGTTCATTAATGTTTTTAGATATTTACCTTGCATGCTTTGATGACACGCCGTATTGTCAAGTAACAGTTCGGTTATCCAAGTGGGGTGTTACAACAGTTGACAAAAACAAGAGATAGAGAGAATGCAGAGAATTGTATATTCATCTCTCATGAATGTATGTATGTATAGATCCAAAAATGGAGTATTATACAAGATACCATATTCTAATAAGATAAGTATTGATAATAAAAGACATGGGCATCCATTCTATATTTATTCATAACACTCCTCCTTGGATGTTCATCCAGGATTATGCCTCGTTAAAACCTTATTAGATAAAACACAGTTGGACAAAAATCTAATGAAGGAAAAAAAGTACATAACTCCTTTATACGCTCGAGAATGTTGCCTCATTAAAAATCTTGCCGGAAAACTCAAGTACTAATCATGATCATTAGCTTGTCCATAAGGAACATGGCTATTTACAATTTAAAAAATAAATATATAGAATTGGTTGTACATGTTGATAATGTGATAGTGGAGAACTGATTTTTTAAGTTAATATCTAACCCGTCGTGTTTTTCTACAACTGATTTTAGTTCCTATTTATTTTCATTAGCATTAGCAATCTTATTAAGCACCCTGTATCGTTTACCACATTACCAAAAGAATGATCGGTTTCATATGAGTAGTTTTATATGTATTGCGGATCTGGCTAGATAAGGATATATGATAAAAGGACTTGATATCATTTTTTTTGATAATACAACGCGTTATCTATTTCATATTTCAATTCATCGATCGCATAATTTTCTTTTTTCTTGCTTTTTAGTATAGACTCATGGATCGTATGGTTTATATTAGTAATTCATTTAAAGGGCATTCCATTTCTTTTACAAAGTAGAGCAACAAACGCTTATGTTTACATATGGTAATAGGGTGACTTATGGATTTTAGACGGTTTTCCACGCAGTTTTGCACAAGCACGCTCACTCGAGAAAATGAAGATCAAACCAGATGTGTTTATTTTTTAGATGTAAGTATTTTGGGTTCTAATGAATTTAACCAACTATCTTGGGATTGAGTTTTCTTTGATATTTACCCTCATTCTCGAGTCCTTGATGAAATTTTTATCTATAGATGTGTTGGTAGAAGGTTGGATCCTGAAATTTATTACATAAAGAACTTCCTTCCACAAATAGAGGAAGTTGAAACAAGACTTTTAACCCCGCCTAAAGACACCAAAGAGAAAGTATGGAAACAATATAATGTATTATACTCTTATGATTCATGCATACTCTTTATAATCAATGCTAACCATGAGCCATATAGGAAGGTTAAAGATATTGCCTAGAATTTTGTATACATATATGAAAACTTATCTTATCATTTATAAGTTACACACCAGTTCATTCTGATTCAGTTGTAAGTTGTTAGATAGGTGAAGCTTTCTGAGCCAACTGATCTAATTTTCCTTGGTATCATTATCATGTTGCAGTCTTGTTGCCTTTCTATTGTTAATCTGTTCTCTTTTTTATATTAAATTAATTTTTAATTAAAAAATATATACATTGCATTTAGAGCTTTTGAGAATTGAGAAGCTTTCTCTTGCTGAACATTTCTACATACATTTCTAAACCTTAGCTAAGTATTACTCAACCATAAAGTAAAGAAGTTATAAAAAATTGTATTTTGAAGCGATATGGTTATAACTAGAGTTTATGAGTACATGATTTTATGGGTGGTAATGTAATTTGATTTTGTATAATATTTTGAGAAAAAGTTTAGTTGATGGTTAAAGTGAATGAATATTATGTGGTTGTTTTGTCTATTAGCGACTCAAATAAGACTAGTTAAATTTAAGATCTGTATATAAGTTTTACATGATTACTTTAGTGATACAATAGATTAGATTGTTGTAGGATACCACTTTGATGCAAATAGGAGATACATAATTATTATCAGACCATGACTCATGTGATGATTATTTTAAGTTAGCATCGTTAGTTAGCAAGTGTGTTACTTTCTTATCTACAACTGTCAAACAGATAATTAATAGCTCAGGGTTGGCATATAGTATGCATTTCTGCATACCCATAATTGCTTGATATGCTATTTGCACGAGGTTTTGAACTTCCACTTCAAGAGATTCCCTCCATGTTTGATGGGTCGACAAGAATGACCAATCAAGAACAAGATGACTCAAAATCTACTTTGGCTCTAAAGGTATATTCATTCCAATGCCAAAGAGGTTATTGATTGCAAGATTTTTATAATATGAGCAGTTCACATAATCTAAGTGAGCTCCCTAATACTTCTATGCATTACTTATTGTTACAAGAATTAGAAGTTTTACTTGTATGATGCCTAATTAAGCAGTTATTTATCAAAGGTTCTTCTCAAAATTAAGATGTACTTGTGAATGTTCATTAGACGCTACTATAAAATAAAAAGAATATGATTTTATGTATGCCATTTGATGTAGATAAATCAAGAGGATCCTTTGGCCAAGATGTTGTAGTTCGACATAATAAGGTATGCCCTTTAATTTGTCTAATCCAAGTATGCTATCATGAGAAAAAAACATATTAGCTTCTTCTTCATCATTAGATTCACTATCAAGGATACATCTGTTTATAATAGAACTGTCTTCAACATACGCAGGTCTAAGAACACCTTGAAGAGCAAGACCAGCAGGAGGCTGGTACATGTAGTCTACCGGATCATTTGATGCAAAGTGTAGAAGAGGAAAAATGTACCCAAAAACAACAAATTCGGTATAAATACAACTAACGCTTGAAACATATTCTACCATGAATGTAGGATGAAAAAGAATAACAAAAGTTACATTAACAAATAACTTTGCTGTAACACTCTCATTTTTCGTATCGGTATAGCGGAAGGGTCTTTCAGAGTGTTACGGGATAGCACAATAACTCCAATCATAGACAACACATAAAAATGGTTGTACAAGGTTTAACAAACATTCATTCGATAAAAAGTTTCAAAAGTGTACAACAGGTCCCAAATTATACAGGTCATTAAGTTTACAAAACACAGATCGAATGAACATTTTTAATATTAAGTGTGGGCCATCAGAGTCGATCTCCATCCGGATTACCTTCAAGCACTTGAGATAGAAAACATGCAAAAATCATATCAGCGAATGCCGAGTGAATTCATAGAGTTCAATGAAAACCGTTATATAAAACAATCATTTACAATCATTTAAAATCAGAACACAAGTATAATATCAGAAGTAAGTCCACATATTGCTAGTCAGGCAATATATAAATCAAGCATACATCTGAAACCGTCCATGAGACTGTAGTCTCTATATTACCATGATAGGTAATATATTCATCGTAATAGCGTCGTCATCGTTTATTATTTATGTCTTATAGCATACGTTGTATATTGTATAGGATTATTATTAGCCGCATGACATTGTTACCTTACTGTGAAAACAGCGGGCCGCGAACCCGACAAACAATTTGCCCATCTAAGTTAGCGTGTCGTCACAAAAATCACGCTATGGAATCTTCTCATACATAAATTCGCTTACCAATCAATGTGGTACGACGGGGATCAACCGTCAAGGCGCGAACTAGGGTGATCGTTCCCAAATAGTACTATCAAATGCATAAGCGTCTACCAAATCCCGGTAGTTCACAATTCATGCTAATGGGACTTTAAGTGACATAACCTAACTACTAATAATCCTTTTAGTCTCGAATATAGGGTCATAGCATCATTCGGGTCCATATCATTAAGCATACAATCGGGACTACTTGTGTTCTATTTTTATAAAAATCTAGCATGTTATCTCCCTCGCGGGTTTACAAATCATTTTATAAAACATTTAAAAGAGTGCGAGGCTATGAACTCACGTTGTTAATGAAAGGCGGATTATCGGCTACGGGCGTGCTTCGGTCACGGAAACCTATATAATAATAATCGGTCTTAGACTCGGTCCAATGACTTTTATCAAAATAACAATATACATATATGTGATTTTTGTACATATGATGATGATCAAGTGGGTTTATAAATCCTCGTTTACTCATTTTAGTGTTTACGTTTTGGTAACGTCTTACTAGTTCACTAGTTTTACCGATTTTACCTATTTTAAGTTCATTAAGTCTTTTATAAGTTCTTTTACTTGTTTTTACCAATTTTATACCTATATGATCAGTATATATATCTTTCATGTTGGGCCCAAATGGTTAAGCCCAAATAATTCTTTTTACAAGTTTTTATCTTATTAAGTCCAATTATTAGTCCAATACGTTTATTTAGCTCGTAAATGTCCGTAATTCTTATAGTTCGGGTTTTATCGGTTTTTACTTGTATTAGTTACTTATACATCAGTATATAACTTTTATAAACTTTACATTAGACGGGTTTGGTCGTCTAAGTTTTATTTGATGAAAAACGTTAATTTTACGGCGATAGCCGAAAAAGTCGTAAAAATCAAGTTTATAGTTTTTATTACTTATAAATATTATTTTTACCACCATTTATATAATTTACCCATTTAATTAACCTTTTATACATTTATATAAATAAGTTCTATAAGTTAGTGGGTTTATATTTTTACATTTTATAAGTTATAATGTGAGTGCTTATATAATAATAATAAACATTATTTCCAAAATCTGATTTTTAACTTCATATTCACCATTTTTACCATATCTAGAGTTCTACAATGACTTAGAAGCTCATTTTTGGATGACAACTTCTTCATAATATGTGCTAGATATAACTTAGTTATAGCTACTGCCCATTTTGAGTTTAAGTTGCCTTAACAGTCCCTACAAAACTGCTTATTCAGATTATACCACCTAACTTGTTTTGATCATATCTCACTCATTATTTTGATTCCATTGCATGGCCAACTCTCACATGTGTATAACATCATCTACTTACTGTAAATGGATCAAACTATGCAATTTTATTAGTTCATCTTTTAATTATCTACTGTTTTTATACAGCCAACTAATTAGTCAAGATTTTAGCTTCATTTCTTATAGTTATCATCATTTTTAAGCATGTTTATCAACACTTGATCCCCACACAACATTTTTATCATCATATATACATCATATACATATAAAAAATGAAAGAAAATACATTTGTTCTTTACAAAATAATAAGAGAAAAATGTAGAGGATGATCTTCTTTACCAATCCAAGTGGATTTCTTATTTTAGGAAGGCAAGAACTTGATGAACACAACAAGTATCTCCAAGACCATCAAATATCAAGAACATAGGTTGGAAAATCAGCCCTAGGACACAAGAAAATCACCTCCAAAGTTGTTTATATGGCCACCAAATGATCAAGGCTTCAAGGAAACACCTTAATAGGACTAGTAAACATGTGGTTTGTGGCTAGAAAAGATCAATGATGGTGTTTGTTGCTTTATTTGGGACGGCAAGGAGGGAGAGATTGAGAGAGTTTTAGAGTGGATTGCATGGAAGGAAATGGTAGAAATGAAACCATTTGCTAGTTTTGTGTTAAAGTGGAAATGGTTAGCTTAAGGTGTAAGCACAAGCTTACACTTGTGTAAACTTGCTAACTTGATGCCACCTATGTGTGGTGGTGTCAATATTGCCGTCCCATATAAGCTAGTGGGGTGGGGCAAAGTGTTTTGTCCCATCTCACTAGTTTACGGGTATTTCTCGATTCTAGTTTTCTCGATTTGCGTGCCCTCGGGTCGTTTTACGAAAAACGTTTTTATAAATTATGAATCACCGTCACAAAACGAATCCAATAAAAATTGTCTCATCAAAAACGGAGTTCAAAAACGTAAATACGTAATCCTAAGGTTTCCGGTTTAGTCGTAAAAGACGCCAAATTATGCACGTAAGCCCAAATTTAAATCCGTAAATTGTGAGTTCGTCAACCAACACAAAAATAAGTTTCAAAATATTATACGAGAAAATATTTCACTACCTGAAAATGTTAGACTTGTCACAGCTTTTCCTCCTAAAAGGGATCAACGTCCTCGTGATCCATTTCATTTGGATGTCCGTTTCTTATTGAAATCGAAGAGGTGCGGATATTTCTTCCACATTCCATCCTCTCGTTCCCAAGTATACTCCGGTCCATGCTTTGAATTCCATCGGATCTTGACAATAGGTATCCGACTTTGTTTCAGTTGCTTTACCTCACGGTCCATAACTTCTACGGGCTCTTCGATAAAATGCAACTTCCCATCTATTCGAACCTTACCTAACGGAAATTTCTCATCACTCACTGCTAGACATTTCTTCAGATTAGATACATGGAATGTGTTGTGAACACCATGAAGTTCTGGGGGTAACTCTAGTTTGTAAGCCACCGGACCTACTCTAGATAAAATCTTAAAGGGTCCAATATAACGGGGATTCAATTTTCCTCGTTTTCCAAATCTGATAAGGCCTTTCCATGGCGATACTTTCAACATTACTCGGTCACCCACTTCAAACTCCATTGGCTTCCGCCGCTCATCCGCGTAACTTTTCTGTCTACTACGGGCAGTCAACAACCTCTTTTTAATCTGAACTATCATCTCCGTAGTCTCCCGGATCAATTCCGGTCCCGTGAGCTGGGTATCCCCAACTTCACTCCAACATACAGGAGATCTACACTTCCTACCATACAAAGCTTCAAACGGTGCAGCCTTAATACTAGAATGGTAACTATTGTTATACGAAAACTCTGCTAACGACAAATGTTTATCCCAATTCTTACCAAAGTCTAACACACAAGCTCTCAACATATCTTCCAGTGTTTGTATCGTCCTTTCACTCTGCCCATCAGTCTGGGGGTGATAAGCAGTGCTCATATCGAGATTCGTTCCCAAAGATCTTTGGAGAGATTTCCAAAAATTCGATGCGAATCTAGGATCTCGATCTGAAATGATCGATACAGGCACTCCATGCTTGCATACAACATTATCAAGGTATATTCGAGTCAGCTTCTCCAGTGAGAACTGCTCCTTAACCGGAATGAAGTGTGCTGATTTGGTCAGTCTATCGACAATAACCCAAATCGAATTGTTTCCAGATGATGTTCTAGGAAGCATGGTGATAAAGTTCATTGTAATTCGCTTCCACTTCCATTCAGGAATCTTTGGCTGTTGAAGTAGTCATGATGGCTTTTGATGTTCTGCTTTAACTCTAGCACAAGTCAAGCATTGAAGAACATACATAGCTATGTCAGCTTTCATATTCGGCCACCAATACAACTTCTTCAAATCATGGTACATCTTATCAGATCCCGGATGAATGGAATACTTATATTTATGGGATTCTAACATAATCAAATCTCTTAAGCCTCCAAACTTAGGTATCCACATACGACCTCTTAAACATTTCACTCCATCAGCTCTAACCTCTAAAGGATCTCCTTCTCCTAGGAACCCTTCAATAACAAAATTCTCCTTCTTACAAGCTTCTATTTGCGCATTTCTAATTTGCTCAGGCAAATTATTGTGCACGGTCAAGACTAGAGAACGCACCCTGATAGGCTCTCTATCTTTCCTACTCAACGCATCAGCAACAACATTGGCTTTTCCAGGGTGATATTTTATATCACAATCATAATCACTTAACAACTCTATCCATCTTCGTTGCCTCATGTTCAATTCCTTCTGGTCGAGAATATACTGTAGGCTTTTGTGATCGGTGAATACCGTACACTTGGTGCCATACAGATAATGTCTCCATAACCTAAGAGCAAAGACCACCGCTCCTAGCTCAAGATCATGAGTAGCATAATTCTCCTCATTCTTCCTTAATTGCCTAGAAGCATAAGCTATCACTTTCTCTCTCTGCATCAAAACAGCTCCATAACCTCTAATAGATGCATCACAATACACTACAAAATCTTCACTCCCGTCGGGTAATGATAAGATTGGCGCACTACATAATTTTTGCTTCAATGTCTGAAATGCTCCATTTTCATCACTTCCCCAAACGAAAGGTTTATTCTTCTGAGTAAGCTTAGTCAAGGGTTTAGCTATCAAAGAAAATTCTTTAATGAATCGCCTATAATAGCCAGCCAATCCTAAGAACTGTCGTACTTCCGTTGGCGTTGTCGGTGCAGACCAATTCTTAATAGCTTCAACCTTTGCAGGATCAACATGAATTCCATCTCTGTTAATCACATGACCAAGAAATTGCACAGAATCTAACCAGAAATCACACTTTGAAAACTTAGCATACAACCTTTCATCCTTCAACAACTTCAAAACAATCCTCAAATGTTCTCTATGTTCATCTTCATTCTTAGAATAGATCAGAATATCGTCAATAAACACAATCACAAATTTATCCAAGTAGGGCTTGCACAGTCGATTCATTAAATCCATGAAAACCGCAGGTGCGTTAGTTAACCCAAATGGCATTACTTGAAATTCATAGTGTCCATAACGAGTTCTAAATGCAGTTATAGGAATATCTTCTTCACGGACGCGAAGTTGGTGATATCCTGACCGCAAATCTATCTTAGAATACACACTAGATCCTTGTAGTTGATCAAACAAATCATCAATCCTAGGTAAAGGATATCGATTTTTAATTGTCAACTTATTTAGTTCCCTATAATCAATGCACATACGAAAAGATCCATCCTTCTTCTTAACGAACAAGACTGGAGCTCCCCAAGGCGACGAGCTCGGTCGAATAAAACCTTTATCAGACAACTCCTTAAGTTGCTCAGATAACTCCTTTAATTCAGAAGGGGCTAATCGGTAAGGCACACGTGCCACCGGTGCAGCACCAGGAATTAAATCGATTCGAAACTCTACTTGCCTTATCGGTGGAAGTCCGGGTAAATCTTTAGGAAATACCTCAGGAAATTCACAAATAATAGGTACATCTTCCAATCGTTTCTCCCTAGAGTCATTCCCGGTCACTTGAGCTAAGAATAACTCACAACCGTTCCTGATGTACTTTTGGACTTCAATACATGAAACGATTTTCAAACGGGATTCACCTCGACTACCATCAATTACTAACGTCCTATTCCTAAGAGGAATCTTAACCTTCTTCTCTCCACATAAAATAGTAGCATTATTCAACGACAACCAATCCATACCAATAATAATATCGAAACTTCCTAATTCTATCAACATCAAATCAATCGGAAAGGAATGGTTCAAGAGATTTAGAGAGCATCCTTCTAATAGCTTATTAGTTTTCATTAATTTACCATCAGCCAATTCCACCTCGTAACTGGTACTTATCTCAACAGGTTCAATATCAATAAGGGCACTAAATTTAGTGGATACAAAGCTCCTATCGGCACCCGAATCGAATAAAGCAACATCATAATGATTGTTGAGTAAAAACGTACCGGTAACGACATTCGGATCCTCTTTCTTCACCTCAATTGTTCCAAGTTGGTAGATACCACCCTGGGGGTTTCTTCCAGGTACAATCGCTTTCAACTTGGGGCATTCCGATTTACTATGACCTTCTTCATTACAGTTGAAGCAAATGGTTCCCTTCTTACACCTTTCAACCTTGTGTCCAAGCTTTCCGCAATTTCGGCACTTCCAGCAGTCGCCAGGATGCCTCTTGTTGCCACACTTAGGACATCTATCATCGTTGCGCGGTGCATTGTTGGTAAGAGCATTTGCATTCCCCTTTCTCTTGTTCTGACGGCGATTGAAATTCTTCCTATTATCACCTCTATCTACACGCTCACCGTCTCCCTTTCTTTTCTCACCAACACGGGCTTCATCTTCCTTATCCTGAATTATCTGTCCAATGAGTTGGTAAGCCATTCGAACAGCATCATCAATGGTCAGTGGTTTCGTTGATGTCACGTCCCCCCGGATATTCCTGGTCAACCCTTTCACATATTGCTCAATTCGGATCTCTTCGGGTTCAACCAATCGAGGACATAGCAAGGCCAACTCATGGAATCGATTCGTGTAACTATCAATGTCCACACCTTTCATTCTCAAATGAATCAACTCTTGTTCTAACCTAATGATCACACTACGAGGACAAAACTCCAAAGTCATCCACTTCTTAATTTCAGCCCAAGGAGTAGCATTAGCAGCATCAAGACCCATGAAAGCAATTCTCCCGTTCCACCAAGTCAACGCACGACCTTTAAGAGTAGCCATAGCAAAAGTCACCTTATCTTCCTCTTTACACTTACTAATCCTAAACACCGATTCAATCTTCTCGATCCACTGGCTTAGTCCTACAGCACCTTCAGTTCCATTAAAAGGTAGAGGTTCACACTTCATGAACGTCACATAAGTACAGCCACCAACTTCAGGTGCATTCGTTCCAAGTCCTCCTACATTTCCTCCAGCATTAGCATTCACATTATTAGCATTCACATTCACATTTGTACCGCCAATTCCACTACCGCCAGCTCTACTACCGCCAGCTCCACTACCGCCAGCTCCACTACCGCCAGCTCCACTACCGCCAGCTTCATTTCTAGCATTTGCCATAAATTCTGTCATAGATGCGGTAACTTGCTCCGTAATAATCCTACGTACATCATCCTCAGTCACAGCCTTCTTGGGCGGCATAGTTCTATAATTCCACAATTTTAAAGTATTAAGCATTCATCCAACAAAGGATTCATATAATATGGATCGAATTCATAATCAAGATACAAATAAGGCACAATATGGAATTCAAGACAAGATACATATTTCATTTGATCTGAAACAAAAGTATTGTCTTAGTACATCCATATCAAAGTTCTAACACTATATACACTCAAAATTCGTGCCAAGTCTACTACTAACAAGTCGGTTCAGTCAAAGCTACAAACACAAAAGATATAAAGGTCACTACTAAATACAGACTGGTCTACTGAGAACCGCCAGATGGTCCATCATCCATCGTCTTCTGAATCTTCGTCGGACGATCACTAGACACATCTTCAGCTGGGCGCTTACGGATTACTCCTCTTTCAACCATGTCAGCATAAAATCTACTGTTCCAACCCACAGATATATTCAACTCCTTTTCGGCTTTCTCACGCATCGCACGAGCTACACTCAACTGAATCTCCATAGAATTCACCTTTCTCTTCATAGCAGCATACTCACCACTTTCCAACACCGATAACCTCCTAAAAGCCTCATTCAAACCACGTTCTACATCACTCAAATCCAAACTAAGCAATTCCCGCTCTTTCTCACCAACCTTAGTCTTCGACTCCAAATAAGCAACCTGAGTCTGAACAACACCTAATCCAACCTCTGTCACACAACTCTTAACACGGGAAGCATCTAGATCACGTCTCAAGGCCCATGGTGCAAGACCATCAATATGAGTAGCCTCTCGAGCACTAGACGACTCTCCTATCTCACGTCTACGAGTATCAATACCATCAGTACTGTCAGGTGCATCGTCATCCTCATCCTCCTCTGATTCAGAATCAGATTCAGACGATTCAGACATTTCATCCCTAGGTAACTCATCCTCAGAATCAGACAAACAAACTGGTGGGGGCAAAGGCTCGCCCTCTGGAACATCATACGGATAAATAAGCTCAGCTTCCTCATCGTCATCAACCTCAACATCTATACCTACATCTTCCTCGACTTCCTCGTCGTCAATCTCATCATCTAACTCATCTAACCCAATCTCATCATTGTTCTCAATATCAGCATTCTCAATATCCACGTCCTCAATATCCACATTCTCAATCTCCACATTCTCATTACCCACATTCTCAATCTCCACATTCTCATTACCCACATTCTCAATCTCATTCTCTACTAAGTTAACCTGAGGGGCAATCTGATCTCCTAGTCCTAACTCGGGCTCGGGATCCTCAAATGGTTCCTCCTCATCATCGATATCAAAATCTACTAAGTCTAAATAAGGATCATCTTCTATATTAGGTTCGGGAATAGCATGGTTTTCTACAGGAATATTAAGGTCAGCCATGACAATCTGCATTTACATATATTTATCTCGTATTAGGATAACATACTAGTTAAACAATTACATAATGAAATCACGATATATACATATATATAAATTATATTATATATATCAAAATATATATCTTCTCGATAGGGCTTGTTGGTAACGTCGCAGATCTCTGGCACCGTTATAGTCAAAAGATTTTTCAAATATTTTCTCAAATGTTCATTGTCAAAAGATTTTGAAAAGTTTTGTTCAAAACCTTGGTTTTTAAAATCTTTTGTTCTCTACAACGAGAGCTCTGGTACCAAACTGTAACACTCTCATTTTTCGTATCGGTACAACGGAAGGGTCTTTCAGAGTGTTACGGGATAGCACAATAACTCCAATCATAGACAACACATAAAAATGGTTGTACAAGGTTTAACAAACATTCATTCGATAAAAAGTTTCAAAAGTGTACAACAGGTCCCAAATTATACAGGTCATTAAGTTTACAAAACACAGATCGAATGAACATTTTTAATATTAAGTGTGGGCCATCAGAGTCGATCTCCATCCGGATTACCTTCAAGCACCTGAGATAGAAAACATGCAAAAATCATATCAGCGAATGCCGAGTGAATTCATAGAGTTTAATGAAAACCGTTATATAAAACAATCATTTACAATCATTTAAAATCAGAACACAAGTATAATATCGGAAGTAAGTCCACATATTGCTAGTCAGGCAATATATAAATCAAGCATACATCTGAAACCGTCCATGAGACCGTAGTCTCTATATTACCATGATAGGTAATATATTCATCGTAATAGCGTCGTCATCGTTTATTATTTATGTCTTATAGCATACGTTGTATATTGTATAGGATTATTATTAGCCGCATGACATTGTTACCTTACTGTGAAAACAGCGGGCCGCGAACCCGACAAACAATTTGCCCATCTAAGTTAGCGTGTCGTCACAAAAATCACGCTATGGAATCTTCTCATACATAAATGCGCTTACCAATCAATGTGGTACGACGGGGATCAACCGTCAAGGCGGGAACTGGGGTGATCGTCCCCAAATAGTACTATCAAATGCATAAGCGTCTACCAAATCCCGGTAGTTCACAATTCATGCTAATGGGACTTTAAGTGACATAACCTAACTACTAATAATCCTTTTAGTCTCGAATATAGGGTCATATCATCATTCGGGTCCATATCATTAAGCATACAATCGGGACTACTTGTGTTCTATTTTTATAAAAATCTAGCATGTTATCTCCCTCGCGGGTTTACAAATCATTTTATAAAACATTTAAAAGAGTGCGAGGCTATGAACTCACGTTGTTAATGAAAGGCGGATTATCGGCTACGGGCGTGCTTCGGTCACGGAAACCTATATAAATAATAATCGGTCTTAGACTCGGTCCAATGACTTTTATCAAAATAACAATATACATATATGTGATTTTTGTACATATGATGATGATCAAGTGGGTTTATAAATCCTCGTTTACTCATTTTAGTGTTTACGTTTTGGTAACGTCTTACTAGTTCACTAGTTTTACCGATTTTACCTATTTTAAGTTCATTAAGTCTTTTATAAGTTCTTTTACTTGTTTTTACCCATTTTATACCTATATGATCAGTATATATATATTTCATGTTGGGCCCAAATGGGTTAAGCCCAAATAATTCTTTTTACAAGTTTTTATCTTATTAAGTCCAATTATTAGTCCAATACGTTTATTTAGCTCGTAAATGTCCGTAATTCTTATAGTTCGGGTTTTATCGGTTTTTACTTGTATTAGTTACTTATACATCAGTATATAACTTTTATAAACTTTACATTAGACGGGTTTGGTCGTCTAAGTTTTATTTGATGAAAAACGTTAATTTTACGGCGATAGCCGAAAAAGTCGTAAAAATCAAGTTTATAGTTTTTATTACTTATAAATATTATTTTTACCACCATTTATATAATTTACCCATTTAATTAACCTTTTATACATTTATATAAATAAGTTCTATAAGTTAGTGGGTTTATATTTTTACATTTTATAAGTTATAATGTGAGTGCTTATATAATAATAATAAACATTATTTCCAAAATCTGATTTTTAACTTCATATTCACCATTTTTACCATATCTAGAGTTCTACAATGACTTAGAAGCTCATTTTTGGATGACAACTTCTTCATAATATGTGCTACATATAACTTAGTTATAGCTACTGCCCATTTTGAGTTTAAGTTGCCTTAACAGTCCCTACAAAACTGCTTATTCAGATTATACCACCTAACTTGTTTTGATCATATCTCACTCATTATTTTGATTCCATTGCATGGCCAACTCTCACATGTGTATAAAATCATCTACTTACTGTAAATGGATCAAACCATGCAATTTTATCAGTTCATCTTTTAGTTATCTACTGTTTTTATACAGCCAACTAATTAGTCAAGATTTTAGCTTCATTTCTTATAGTTATCATCATTTTTAAGCATGTTTATCAACACTTGATCCCCACACAATATTTTTATCATCATATATACATCATATACATATACAAAATGAAAGAAAATACATTTTTTCTTTACAAAATAATAAGAGAAAAATGTAGAGGATGATCTTCTTTACCAATCCAAGTGGATTTCTTATTTTAGGAAGGCAAGAACTTGATGAACACAACAAGTATCTCCAAGACCATCAAATATCAAGAACATAGGTTGGAAAATCAGCCCTAGGACACAAGAAAATCACCTCCAAAGTTGTTTATATGGCCACCAAATGATCAAGGCTTCAAGGAAACACCTTAATAGGACTAGTAAACATGTGGTTTGTGGCTAGAAAAGATCAATGATGGTGTTTGTTGCTTTATTTAGGACGGCAAGGAGGGAGAGATTGAGAGAGTTTTAGAGTGGATTGCATGGAAGGAAATGGTAGAAATGAAACCATTTGCTAGTTTTGTGTTAAAGTGGAAATGGTTAGCTTAAGGTGTAAGCACAAGCTTACACTTGTGTAAACTTGCTAACTTGATGCCACCTATGTGTGGTGGTGTCAATATTGCCGTCCCATATAAGCTAGTGGGGTGGGGCAAAGTGTTTTGTCCCATCTCACTAGTTTACGGGTATTTCTCGATTCTAGTTTTCTCGATTTGCGTGCCCTCGGGTCGTTTTACGAAAAACGTTTTTATAAATTATGAATCACCGTCACAAAACGAATCCAATAAAAATTGTCTCATCAAAAACGGAGTTCAAAAACGTAAATACGTAATCCTAAGGTTTCCGGTTTAGTCGTAAAAGACGCCAAATTATGCACGTAAGCCCAAATTTAAATCCGTAAATTGTGAGTTCGTCAACCAACACAAAAATAAGTTTCAAAATATTATACGAGAAAATATTTCACTACCTGAAAATGTTAGACTTGTCACATTTGCAGCCTCATATTAGCAATAAGCCGAAACTAATAATGTCCAGACATCAGAGGTAGTAATATTGGTGTGTCATGTAACAGGGCAACATGGGTTGAACTAAAATGGGCTATTTTTAGCAAGAGTCGACAAGTTGGCTTGACCAGAAAAAACTTTTTTTATCCATTTAATAATTAATGTGTAAACTATTATTACATAAAGAAAATTATTACAACATTAATCTTGATCTTAAACAGAACAATCTGCAAAGTTGTATACTTGTATGCATTATAAATATGACATGACAACTTACTTTAATGTTCATCAATGACATACGGTGTTGGGCACGATTAGGAGGAGGATGGGGAATAAGATGGAAATAAATAGATAATCAGAACACTATATATTATTTCATTACAAGGTGCTACGAATTTAAAAAAGGCTAACCTCAAGATCATCGTTAGTGTTTCTTTCGTTGTTCATTGCCATATGATATTATTCAGTTCACAAGAAGGACAAGAATGAATGATGAATGAAGGACAATAATGAGATGAATGAATAATGAAGTACATGAATGAGAATGAGATGAATGAAGAGATCATGGTTGTTTATATAGGCAGTTTTTGTGTTTTAATTTTGAACAATTTTGTTTCCCACGTAAGATTTGCCAATACATTTATAGCTTTTCCACATCAAGGTTTCACATTTCCTTCAATTGCATTTGGTCAAATCATTTATGAATTTTGCTTTGTCTAGGATGCATAATTTCCTTTCATGGATCCTTTCCTTTCATGGATTCTTTCCTTCATGAAACAAAATTCCAAGTAAGGAACTATTGAATTTTTAAGTTTTCAACATTTAGCATAGATCCTTAATAAGATAGTAGAGATTATAGATTCATTAAATCGGTTGACTTTTGACTTTGTACTATATTCACATACTATATTTAAATTCACATGAGATGGGTCTGACTTCTATCAAGTGAATCAGAGGCAAAAAGATATATAGTAATGTCTAACCGAATCAGAAAATATGGAGACATTTTTTACTTATGAATCTAACTAAAAAACTAACATTTAAAATTTATAAAATGTTTAATTCAATCTGATAAGATGTATTCAGAAAACATATTTTTGGAAATAAATACAACCTACTTGTAAACTATAAGGCTAGGCACAACATTGACCTAGTCCGACTACGATTTTTCTTTCCATCTCACTTTTCTATTTTCGGCAACTAACAGACATTTGTTTCCATAACAAGGCGACTAAGTTTATTTTTTAATTCATTAAATAAAAACATCCGATACTTCCTATCATCCTAGGAAACTCATCCTTATTTATGATGAGCATAGAGTTTTCTATGTCGGTGTACGTCAGTTTTCGCTAAAACTCTATACCATATAAATTCATGATGGCCTTACAAAGTTTCAAAGATAGAGACGAGATGTTGTTGCACCCATTTTAAAATACACGTCAAGAGCATTAGGAACGGATCCGTATGCCATTTGATGAATACCAAAAGTACACTTCAACAATTACAAAAGATAATCTCGTCCCGTACAATCAACCGAGTTTTGGAAGTTCACTTGATTTAGTTAGTTGTAGATGTAAGGATATGAAATAGTTTACATTTGTTATTCATAAGTAATTAGGATTTTAGAGATTTGTCACAATTTTATTTTGTTGTAGTCTGTTCCTTTTTGTATACGAAAAGCAAGTCAACAGTAGGCATATAGGATTTTAACAGTATATTCGAGTAATGGTTGTCTATTGTTTGTTGTTGGGTCAGTTCTTATTATAGACTAGTTGGACTTGTAGATGACTATAATTTGAATATTAGTTCAAATCAATTTCCATTTTTATTAAGTAGAGATTTTATCAAATTTTAGATTTTACAAATTAAGCTTTTTAAATTTGTATTAGTAGATTTTATAAAAAAATGTTTTAGTGTTAAAATTTGTTTTTACATTTTATAGAAAATTGATTTTTACTTTTATAAAAATTAGTTTTTTACAAATTTTGTATTTTCATTTTTATAAAAAATAGTTGTTAAAAGTTTGTTAGAATTATATAAAAATTTGTTAGTTGTTAAAAAATTGTTTCATTTCAAGTTTGTTATTTTCTTGTTACATTTGTTTAGTTTTTATATTTGTTAACGAGTTTGTTATTAGTTTGTTTTACTTGTACTTCATGCTTTAAAATTTGTTCGTACAATATGTTTTAGGATAGTACGTATTCCGTATAAATAATATTTTTACATTTTTACTTGCTTTGTGCCAATTAGACATAGATACCAAATACACTTTTATTAACCAAAAACAATTAAGTCGAAACGTAAAACTTGTTTCCAATTCGAATCGAGCTGAGAGAAAAACGATACTAAAAACGAATATTAGTGCTTGTTGCAAATTTCAACAAATTGAACTTTTTCATGTGTATGAAAAGTTAAATTTTCTTGGATTTCTCCTCACTCGACCTCCTCACAAAGTATTTGTTCCTGTGAGCAAATCTTTGGATGATGCACCTTCGTCTTATTTTACCAATTAAAACAAACTTTGTGTTCTAATTGTTTGAGTCAAATAAATACCTAAGCATACTTGGAGGACTGTCTCTACTAGATTAGTTGTTATGCTTATGTTGCTTTATTTTCTCTTATTTTGCTTTGGCATTCATATTTTTGTTGAATATGAATCTTTTATTGTATATGCTTTCATATTTCTTTTAATATGGTTGTTATGTATGTTATTTCTTGTTTTGATAATTCTTTATCACACATATTGTTAAGAGTTGATTGTGGTATAAAAATTTACAATTTATTCGGGTGATTCCAACGATTCTAAGGTTTTAACCTTTTGACATCATTCTCTCTATTTAAAAATGGCATGGATGTTTATTTTCTATCTTTATTCCAACAATTGTTGATTGACTTTGTCAAAATACTCTCCTTGAACATACTTAGCAAATACTCACTACATAAATTGGGTCTTCTTTTCTTTCTACCTCCCAAGTTATTTAGTGAGTAGTGACTAATACATATACATTGGTGTTTCTTTTCTTTCTACTAACCTTGTATGTAACTTGTCACCATAGCTCGATCACTGCCCCAAGCTAGAGGGAGTAAGAACCAAGTGAGAGCTACTAGCAAAGTCGATTCTTCACTCCTCCAAAGACTTGTGCTAACCTTTTTGCTTCGAAAAAGGGGGAGAAATGATAGTGATAAACTCGTTAATAATTTGAAAACTTTTGTTTTTTTCATTAATGAGTCTATAGTTTGTCGTAATCAAAAAGAGGAAGATTGTTAATGCAACCAATGCCTAAAAACATTATTAGTGTTAACTAATATTTCTTAATTTTGATCATTACAAAGTATAAAAACATTTATCATCAAAGATAACCGAAAGAAGAATTATTTAACAAATACTAGCATCAAGGTAATAATCATTTAAGTCTTCCACAAACATACCTTATACATGTTTAGTGATCATAGAAAGTTATTAACCTCAAAACTCACATTTATACAAATGTGACAAAATATTTAAATAAACTTAAGTTTTAAGAAAATGTTTTATTAAAATAGAAAATGAAAATTTGAATATGGCATATTCCAAATGCCCTAGGAATATTCTTTGTGGGCATAAACTACCCCAGATAGAATTTTCCCACTACAAGACAAAAAGGAGCGGACTCTATGATTCGCGGTTCTTTATATAGGGGTGAGGTACCTTAGTGATATCCAACTGCAGGTCTATTTAATGAACCACGCCCAGAGAGCCGTTGGTTCTTTCCCCTATAAATAGTGGATCATATTTTCATTTTCCAATGAATCTTTTTAGACAAATCTTTCTGCTTCTTCTCTTCTTTATGTGTTTCCAATCATTAGTAAATGATCACTTAATTTGTTAAGTATGTTACTTATGATTATCCTCTTGATCATCTTCTTTACTTGTCCAAAGAGAAGATCACACACATTTGTGATGTGATTAAAGATGAAACCTTGATGAAGATCATCCTTTCTTAGATCTAGTCATGTTCATCATTTTGTATAATTGTGTCTTGTGTAGATCCAATGTATTTGTGAATACTTGTATTAGTCTTGTGTTGATCCAAGGTATTTGTAAATACTTGGATTAGTCTTGTGTTGGTCAAGGGTATTTGAGAATACTTGGATTAGTAGTGTGTAAATCCATTTGTATATGTGTATACTTGGATTTTTCTTGTGTATATCCAAGTTATATGTGTAAACTTAGATGTCTCTTGAGTTGTAATAAGTCTTGTGTGCTAGTTATCACTAAACTACAAAGTGATGTGTGTATGTGTCTTGTGAGTTCTCACTCAACATGAAAGTGATGAGTTGTAAAGATTGGTTCTAGCTTGAATTAGGACTCGACATCTAGCCTTGTGTCGGAAAAGAAGATGGGCGATGAAGATTGGTTATAGCTTTAGATTAGAGCTCGACATCTAGCCTTGTGTCAGAAAATGGTGAAGTAGGAGACGTGTGTAGATTGGTCCTAGCTAAGATTAAGTATCGACATTTAGCTTAGTGTTGGAAAACAATGTAAGCGACATTGTAAGGTTTTCTCCACCAAGAAGGGAGCTTGTGGATATAGTGGAAATCTCGAGTAAGGTGTACTCGAGGAGTGGAGTAGGAACGAAGAAAGAGCTTTGTTGCCGAACCACTATAAACTTGATGTCTTGTCTTAGCTTACTTCTTTCCTTACTCTTTACTTATCTTTACTTACTTATATTTCATTTCATTGTCACTAAATGTAGTCAATACATTAGAAATTGTTAATGCAATGATGTCTAATAACGTACTTGAATTTTTCGGTCTCGCTTGGTTTTGATTACGAAAATATATAAAAACAAGCATTTATAAAAATAACAAAAATCTATTTCTTGAGTTCAAGTATTTTAAATTTCAACCATTATCACTTAAGGTATCAATAAACAGGTTCTCAACCCAACTAAGTGATCAAGGATTTAGTTTTTCTTAAAACTCACTTTTATTTCTAAGTGACAAAAGTTTTTAATAAACTTTATTCTTAAGAAAACGTTTTATTAAAATAGAAATTTGAAAATTTGAATAGGGCATATTCCATATGGTCTAGGAATATCCCTTGAGGATAAAAACTTCACTAGATGGGACTGCACCACTAAAAGACAAAAAAGTAGCGGAGTCTACTACCACGGTTCCTTAAATAGGTATGCGGTTCCTTAGTGATATGGAACCACATGCCATTTATTAAACCGCGCCCAAAGACGACCGTTGGAACCTTGTCTTATAAATAGTGGACCATTTCCAAATTTTCATTTCACCTCTTTTGCACTCAAATTTCCAGATTTGATCCACCTTCTTAAATCACTCAAATCCTTAATTATTTGGTTGATTACTACTTGTTTAGAACTGAATCTTTTCCTCCCCTCTCATCCTCTCAAGTGCAAAGAGAAGAACACTTTCATCCTTGAAGTGTTGTGTCTACCACAAGATCCATTAAAGATCAAAACTTTATTTCATTCTTGTGTTGTTTTAAAGATCCAAATTGTTGCGTAAATTTGGAAGTTGAGTATGTATTGTGGTTAATACTTAGGCCTTAAAGTATATTGGTGTAGATTGGTCCTAGCTAAGACTAGGGCTCGACTTTTTGCTTAGAGTCGGAAATTGGTTAAGCGACGTGTATGGTTTCTCCACCTTAAGGAGCTTGTTGATTAGTGAACTCTCGAGTAAGGAGTACTCGAGGAGTGGAGTAGGAACGAGGAGTGAGCTTCGTTTCCGAACCACTATAAATCCTTGGTGTTTGGTTTGATCTTTCCTTTTCTTATCTCTTTCCATTCATTATTCTTTATTGCATATATTTGTGATTATTTAGATTAGATCCACTATCTATTGTTCATATTGTGCATAAGAAGATTTCACATTATAGGTCTACCGTTTCTTGGGATTAAGCATGTTATGGTTTATCTATTGAGATGGATGGGAAATGGAAGAACTAGAGAGAGAAAGGTAGAGAGAGAAAGGAGAGAAAGAGAGAAAGGAGAGAAAGAGAGAAAGAAGGTTGATTGAATGAAAATGTGAAATAACCAAATGACCAACCCCTCCTAACATGCTAGGTGGGGTATATATATAGCCCACCCTACATGTGGGCTATATGGACTATATGTATACTTAATGGATCACGAGCCCAATACTTGAATATATCATTGGAGTGACCGATCCTTTCTAAATACGTAAAAACGTATTTCTAACAATCTCCCCCAAAGGGAGGTCACTCCAAGTTACAATGTCCTAAATAGTCTATAGATCGTGATCTATGATAATACGGATGTGACCGAGACTTTCTTTGGAAAAACGTATTTCCAACAATCTCCCCTAAGGGAGGTCACACCATTTTACAAAATCTTAAACCTAGCATACTATGCTTGAGTCTTCGATCTTGTTCTTGTGAATATGCTGATAAGATCTTTGACTTTAGTCTTGAGCATGTTCTCTTGCCTTGACCTTGTGCATTCATCACTTGTGATATTTGCCTCTTCGTGACTTCATGGTCCACATACTTATACTTTTATAAATTCTTGAAAGCTTCAGAGTTTGATACATCAGAAGACTTGACTTTTAGACTTTCTTGAATTTGTTGAAGTATTAAGTGTAGAAAGCATAAGCATGTGTTGACGACTTCTTCTGGATTGAACACCGCAATGCTACCTTCTTGTTACGCTGCATAAGACAGTTAGCAACAAAACATATACACGGATGAAATGGCCTTGAACATTTCATTCTAATTCGGTAGCATTTTATCACCGGTCTGTGAAGACCGTTGGACGATATTAAATATCGTACTTGTGGCAGATAGTTTCAATTAAGAACCTCCTTGACAAGATTTCGCGGGTAAACCCATTCTCTTTATTCGACCGTCCAAAGCTGACTGCGAACATAAAGATTGAATCATTTGGATAATAATATCCGCATGATTTGAAGCCGTCAATTCATGTTCCTGGAACAAGTGAAATTCAATTAAGAACCTCACCATCGTTGCTTTCCAGTTGTCACGAGCTTGATTCGTATAGAATCTTGCAAGTTACCAACCAAGTGCTGTTCGAGGTTAACACTAGAAGGATTTCCACTCATCACTGTGAACACTAAGGTATCACTCTGAGTGTTCTGGCAAGATCACTAAGATATTCATTTAAGAATTAAACCACTGTTGCTTTCCAGTTATCACAAGTTTGATTCATAAAGAATCGCACAAGTCACCTACGATGAGATTTTTGATATTCGCTCAAGAAGGATTTCCATCTTCATTGTAAATACTTTCGTATTACTCGGATGTTCAGGCAAGATCATGAAAATTTTGCGTAGGACTCTTAAGATCTTTCTTACTTTTCACAGTGTGTGAAGAAGCAAGGAAATATGAAAGTGTGTCCTAATGAGATATTTGATGATCTCAAATGGCTCTAGACTTAATCGTGCATTTTGGATTTTAGTGATCGGAGGCTGGAGAGGAGTGCCACCATTTCAGTACCAATTTATTCGGAGTGAATAAATCAATAGATAATGCGTTATCTCCGTGTGATTAAAACAAATATCTTTTAAGAGATATCTTAGTTAGCTGGGATGGGTTGTGCATTGCATAACTGGGTCCATGATGTCTATCTTCAATATCGAGAATCATTGAAAAAATGATCTCAATAGCATATGTATTGACCCGGTTTCTGCCTAAGGTTGTAAGAAGGGCTTCTTTCTTTACACCCTTTATCTTTACAATTATTTTTCATTCTTCAACCCCTTCAATGCTTACCAATACATCATAACTAGCACCTTGTTGTGATTGTTCCAGTGCTAACTTAAGTACTTGGTCAGCATTCAGCTACGTTCACAATCTTTCTCCATCTTTCCCAAGGACTACTATTTCTAGCTATGGAATGTCCTTGGGAAGATTCCTTCGGTTCTAGAAGAATCATTGGACTTTAACCTATCCTACCATCCTTGTGTCAGCACAATCTTCATCGTCGTGAGATAAAAGGGTTGTGGGTAAGTATAAATCACCATGAAATCCATTTTGAAGTGCAAATCCATTTTGCTCCCCCTTAACATATGCCACGATATCCGAAAACATTTCGCACATGTCAGGACGAGCTATCACGTTAAGTCAAACCATTTGTGATTAATAATTTCCCATATTAAATCACATTTTCTCCCCCATATTAAAAATATTAACCTAATCGATGTTTTTAATATCAATTGATTTAATAGCAGTTTAAGAAAATTTAGGAAGAAAGATGTAAATCCAATTATCTTCATGAATTACACAAGCTCCCCCTCAAATTAATGAGGGTGTACTTGAAACTTGAATGAAGTACCTTTTAAACACAAGTGTAAGGTACTTATCACATGCAAAGATCATATATGATAATGTATTCACAAGATTAGCGATTTATGAGGTTGGACCTGAATGATGGAGAACATCATATGAAAGAATCACATGGTTCTTGTTCACGAATGTTGGTCGCCTTATCACATCTGAAGTTATCTCTTGACTCCATGTGTACGATTGATATCGTTGTCTTGACACCAACATGTGAACTTGGCACTTTTAACGTCAAAGATTCTGAATGCTGGACAATTGCTCCCCCTCAATTGTTGACCCGTGTTCTATTGAAAGAGCTGTAGTCGCCGTTTGAGTAGTCGCATCGTCGAGTATGTAGATATCAATTGTAAATTGCTACGGTTGGTGGAGATGATAACTTCATAAAAACAAGATTTCTCTTGTTTTAACAAATAAATGCATTGACACGTACATATATTCGTGTTAGATTGTGTTATTCCATAAACACAATCCCTTACATGGTTATAAAGTAAACCATGCCCGAGAAAATTAATTCCCGTTGTTGAGTCAAAGCTTTCCGGTGAAATGCTTGACTTAAGTATGAAAAACGGGTTGCTGTCTGAAATAACAGCAAACCATAATTGAGCATGTTTTAAAAGACATTTGAACTTCTGCTCGAACTTTATTTACAACCCCGTGTCATTATTGAATGACATTTCTAGTATCGTAAATATTATCGATTCCAGAAGACATGCTCTTTTTATCAAAACATTTTTGAACACACAATTTTGAAAGATTTAGAAAAACCTTTTGAGAAATTCTCGAAAAATTTTGTTCAATGTTTTGAAAACCAATTACTTGAGCTTAAGATGTTGAATATCTTACAAAAAGAGCTCAAGTCCGAGAAGTTGTAAACTTCCCTTATGAGGATAAGTTTATTATCAGCGATAAACTTTCCTTTTAACTAAAGAACGAGTCCTAAGTTGACATTTACTTAGAAGTCGTTTTCATGAGCTTGAAAAACTTTGAATGTTTTAACGTAAAGCTCATGACCGAGAAAGGTGAATTTCTCGTTATGAGGAAAAGTTCTCTTATTTAAAAGATTCACTTTCCTTTCTGAGCTTAAAACTTGGAATGTTTTAATACAAGCTCATGACCGAGAAAATTTAATTTCTCGTTACGAGGATAAGCTATCTTTAAAGATAAGCTTACCTAAAATTAAGGTCTGAGTTACAGTCTGATATTTAACTGTAAGTCTTTGTGCATGAGCTTAAAAACTTCGAATGTTTTTATTATTAGCTCATGCCCGAGAAAAATTAATTTCTCGTTGTAAGGATAAGTTTATCATCGGCGATAAACTTTCCTTTTAATTGAAGAACGAGTTCTAAGTTGACATTTACTTATAAGTCATTTTCATGAGCTTGAAAAACTTTGAATGTTTTAACGTAAAGCTCATGACCGAGAAAGATGAATTTCTCGTTAAAAAGAAAAGTTCTCTTATTTAAAAGATACACTTTTCTTTATGAGCTTACAACTTGGAATGTTTTAATACAAGCTCATGACCGAGAAAAATTACTTTCTCGTTACAAGGATAAGCTATCTTTAAAGATAAGCTTTCGTAAAATTGAAGTCTGAGTTACAGTATCATATTTTAACTGTAAGTCATTGTGCATGAGCTTAAAAACTTCGAATGTTTTTAATATTAGCTCATGCCCGAGAAAAATTAATTTCTCGTTGTAAAGATAAGTTTATCATCGGTGATAAACTTTCCTTTCCTTGAAGTCCGGGGCATAATCTGAAATATAATTATACGCCATTTACACGAGCTTAAAAACCTTTGAATAGTTTAAATGTAAGCTCGTGTCCGAGAAAATTTAATTTCTCGTTTTTGAGGATAAGTTTATCATCGGCGATAAAATTTCCTTTATTTGAAGTACGGGTCATCGTCTAAAATTTAACGATGAGCCATTTTACACGAGCTTAAAACCTTTGAATAGTTTTAAAGTAAGCTCGTGTCCGAGAAAATTTAATTTCTCGTTTTTGAGGATAAGTTATCGTTGACGAGATAAACTTCCCTTTCTCTGAAGTTCGGGTCACAGACTGTAATTTGAATGTGAGCCTTTTACACGAGCTTAAAACCTTTGAATGTTTTTAATAATAGCTCGTGCCCGAGAAAAATTAATTTCTCGTTGTAAGGATAAGTTTATCATCGGCGATAAACTTTCCTTTCTTTGATGAACGAGTTACAGTCTGTGATGTGACTATAAGTCTTTGTGTAACTTAACTGCGAGCCCCCTGAGACACTTGTTTCTTAGATATCAACTTCTTCAGCAACCAAACTTTGAGAGTGTCCTTAATTGAATGGTATACAATGATTGGACCACTTCGTTCTTTTGGAACATCCTCTTTGGTACCTGCATTCTCATTAGGAATTTGCATGCTTTGATATGGGTTAGCGATATCTATCTTAGAAGCAAGTGGGGGTTCACAGTTGGCCTTACTTGTGATAGAGGTGACCTGAGGAGATGAATCACTTGTCTTAGTTGGAAAACGTTTCCTTTTATAGAATACCTTAAGTTCAGGCTTAAGTGATGTATCATACTTTTAAATTTCTCCCTAGTAGTCTTAGTAGAATCGGAGACTATCCTAGATAAAGGGCACTCGTTTCCTACAAGAGTGAAAGTTCTACCAGTGGGGCGCCACATTTTACCAACGGGTTTGATTTTAGCTACCCACTGGGATTTAAGTCTAGCACGGGAGTTCACCTCATTAAGTAATTTTTTGATACAAGAATCATGATTGGCTTTAAAGACACATTTACTACATGTTTTACAAGTAGCATATTTAATGTCCGAGTAAGATCTAGAATTCCTAGATGATTGATTGGTGCTCCTAGGATGTGACATGCTACGGTTAGCAGGGTTGGGTAAACTATAAGGCATCTAACTCGGTTTGAAATTCCTATCTCTTACTTGTGTATTTTGCTTAGCTTCCCTTAGACCAAATGTATGGCGAACGTCATTTGAACTAGTTCAATACGTGTTCTTTGGACTATGTCTAGGGAAACTAGAGGCAATCATGTGATTTGGTCTTTCAAAAGCTGTTTTAGTCACATTGGCCCTAGTTTATGGAGTGACTGTTCTAAAAATATGTGCCATATCAACTTGGGAGGCAAACCGCGGTCTCGAGGATTGTGTCGCTCGGATCTAAATGCAGTCGGTTGTCTAACGGACTGTATTTGAGGCGGTTTCCCCAAGATTGATGGTTTTTCAAGCTTAGTGTCCACACTAGTTCCTTTGGTTTTCCTCAACTCGTTTTTCAGAGCCGCTATTGCAAAAACCTTTTCCTGAACTTGACCCTATAAAGTCTCATTCTCTTTGAGCAATTCATCTTGGGATGCCAACTTAGATTCAAGCAACTTAATTTGTTTCAAAAGATTATCCTTTTCAGCTTTAGAATCTAGAACAGTTTGATCCAATTTTCGTTCAAGAACAACGTTTGACTTTTCAAGTTTTTCAAAATATGTTTCAAATTTCTCCGTTTTCTTCAAAAATTCAATTTTGGCATCCTCAAGCTCTTTTGATTGCTGAGAAAATCATTTCAAGCTCTTCAATCCTAGAAGCAGAATTTGTTAACGTAGCAGCCATAAAGCACATATCATGATCTTTAGCATTCTGATCATTTTCTCCCTCATTATGATTCACATCGGATGAATCAGAAGTGGTATTGCTATCACTCTTTTCCATCCCATGTTCGGCATAGATAGGGTCGGAATGCTCAACATGTTGTAAATCATTGTTAGATACAGGATTCAATTGTACCCCAACTATTGGCTCTTCGTCATGCATGCTTGAATCATGTTGGCGTGATGCAATGACACTGCTATCATTGTTAACCGAGGTGGTCTCCTTTGAGTCATCCGTAAGACCATTTGTTTTCTCTGGCATCTGCATCGGATTTTCTTGTATGCCACTATCATGCTCTAGTTGAAGTTGTGAACTTTCATAAATCAAAAGTGCAATAGATTTCATGATATTGAGCAATCTATCACTGAAGTCTTTAACCTCGATTTGTGTGTCTTCAAAGAATGACTGGCAGATCGTTGAAGCTTCAACCTTGGCAGGATCAAACTGAAAGAAACTCGAAAAATGTTGCTCTAGAACTTGAAGTGAATGTGAGGATTCAATTTGATTAATGTCTTCTTTGTTGATCTGCTCTAGTAGTTGGTTAAATTTGAGGAGCATTTGGTAGACGAAAATGGTACGATCTTGACCGAAGAGTGTCACAAATCCTCTTCCTTCTTTAAGTAGATAAATGTTCGACAGATGGGACCGAAGTAGTCGAAATAAAGTAATTCTACTTTCTCTAGCTTTAACTTTCATTTGATGCGATTCTCCCTCTTGTGACTTGAAATTCAACGAGTCCATGGAAGGTCGATGAGAAATAACGATAAGGAAAAAAACCGTAAGACCGTAAACAAAACCTTGTTTGTTGATGGAATTGCTTTAGTTGCCCAAGTCTTTTTGAACTTACTAAATTTCACTTGAAATGTAAACTTAATAATGCAAAGACCAACCAATCTCCACTATCTTGAGTATACCCGGTCCAAAAACTTAATCTAAAGCCCAAAAACACAATACCTGGTCCCAAATAATCTTCTTTGAAACCAAAAATAATAGCCCACTTGCTTTTGAGCTATAACTACGCAATACCGGATATAACAGATATAACTAAAAAGAATAGCCCACTTGCTTTTGAGCGATACACGCTAGCCCAAGATACTCATAAGCATATATTGACCCAGTCAAACTAATCTTATTAACAGCACCAAATACTTATAGTAACCACCGCCCAAATAATCTCTACACACGTGTCATTTATCAACAGCACCACACAAACGTGGCAGTATTAATCAATCACCAAACTAATCTTATAGTAACCTCCGCCCAAATACTTCTCTCTATTTAAAAAACTCCTTCCTCTTACAACAATTTTCTCTCAACCTAATCTGCTATCTAGGTAACTCCACCCCACAAAATCCCTATCAATCACCAAACATACAATTCCTCCGTCTCTTTTATTATCTTAACACAATCTCACTGAATTTGATCCTTTAATCACATGCATATAACAGAAGATTAAACCTTTTTATAAACCTACTTATGGTCGAATCTAAAGAAGCCCTTGACGAATTCGAATGAGAAATGACTTCAAGATCAATAAAATGATCTCGGGTAGGTATATTTGATTTAAGTTTTAATTTTAGATTTGGATCAATGAAAGTTTTTGAAACAGAGATCTTGAAGAATTGAGTCTAATTGTTGTTTGTTTGAGGATGTTTAAAAAATAGTCTTTTTGTTTAAAATCAGTCTTTTGTTTAAAATCAGTTCTGAGTTTGTCGTGGGTCTGTGGTGTGGTATGCTTGAGTCGAGGGTGAGTGTGCAAGGGTGAGGGTGAGGGTGAGACGAGGGTGAGGGTGAGGGTGAGTTTGCTGTGTCTGTTGTGGGTTGTAGGATTAAGTGGGTTTGTTGGTTTGGTCTGTTTGGGTCGACGACAATAGGTCTGTTTGGTCGAGGGTGAGAGTCGTCGGGATAGAATGGTGTGAGTCGTTGGGATAGGTCTGTTTGGTTGTGAGTTGAAGTCGAAGCTGGTTTGTTTAGATGAGAGGTGTTTTTGAGATGAGACGAAGGTGCGAGTCCTGTTGTTGTCGAGTCTTTTATGTTACCTCTGTCGAGTCTGCGATTAGTTTGATAAAAAATGATTGAGTCCTTTTGTTTAAGTTTTATGTGGTTTGTGTCGCAATACTTATATTATCATCGCAATATCAATAACACATGCATCGCAATATACACCCATTGTATCGCAATACCTACACATCCCATCGCAATACCAACAAACTCCATCGCAATATTCAAAATACTCCATCGCAATATCTATATACTCACCATCGGAATGTCACCATCACAATGTCACGATCGGAATGCGAACAGAGTTCCGTCGCAATGTTCCTTAAACCCGTCGCAATCCACGATCGCAAAGTACGATCGGAATCCACGTCGGAATAAGATATCAGAATAAGTGACCGCAAAGAAGAACCCTAGGGTTATTGCGATCGAGATGTACAAACCTGGTGACCGTACGATCAGAATACTGATCAGAATCCCACAAAACCCTTACAGCATGAGATGAGATTAGAGAACCAAATACAACAGACAAAACCAAAAGTTGATGATAAGGATATTATGAATTTGAAAGAAAAAACGTGACTTTGAAACAAAAAGTTGACAAAAATATCAACTTTTCCTAAAAAAATTGATAAAAACGGAATTGGTAGTGTATTACATATGTGAAACAAAAACGTTGACAAAAACATGACTTAGAAAGAAAATTCTTATTGAGACAAGAAATAAGAAGTGACAGATTGACCAAAAATTATTAATAGATTGAAACAAAGAAAAAGATAATTTTGACCACTAATTCATTAAACTAAAAGTAAGAGATAGACGAGAAACAAATTATGAAAAGGAGAAAATTTTTACCACTAAATCAACAGATAAAAAACACGCAAATCCGAAGAATCAACCAAGGCTCTTGATACCAATTGTAGGTCTACTGTTTCTTGGGATTAAGCATGTTATGGTTAATCTATTGAGATGGATGGGAAATGGAAGAACTAGAGAGAGAAAGGTAGAGAGAGAAAGGAGAGAAAAAGAGAAAGATGGTTGATTGAATGAAAATGTGAAATAACCAAATGACCAACCCCTCCTAACATGCTAGGAGGGGGTATATATATATAGCCCACCCTACATGTGGGCTATATGGACTATATGTATCCTTAATGGATCACGAGCCCAATACTTGAATATATCATTGGAGTGACCTATCCTTTCTAAATACGTAAAAACGTATTTCCAACACACATAATCATTAAATTTTTTTGAAAAGGGATTTTTGAAAACCGATATTTTAATCAAGTAAATTTAAGAAACTATTCAACCCCCCTCTAGTTTCTACAATTGGTATCAGAGCGTGGTTCCTCAAGCGTTTTTAAAATATAGTGTATTTTAAAACTTGAATCGATCTATTCCAACAAGTACCGAGAAGGGAAATCTATGCAAAGACCGCCACTTTTTGAAACAGATAGTTTTATTTATTGGAAAAATAGATTTGAGACTTATGTGAAAAAAAATATTTAGATCTTTGGCATGTTATTACCATTGGTTACTTTTTACCTTATCAATATAATGAAGCTTCTAAGAAGAAAGAACTAGTTTCTTTTGAATATTAAAATGATGACACTAAGAAGAAGCTTGATAAAAACAATGAGGCTAAAATGGTTATTTACAATGCTTTGCCTAAGAAAGATTATGAAAGGATTTTTATGTGTAAAACTGCTAAAGACATTTGGAACACTCTTTTAGTAACTTATCAAGGTAATAATCAAGTCAAAGAAAGAAAATCGATCTTCTTATTCAACAATATGAACAATTTATCATCTTAGAAGATGGAATTATTGATAGTGCATTTGCTAGGTTTAATACTATTATTACTAGTCTAAAAGCACTTGATGAAGGTTTTTCTACCAAGAACAATGTTAGGAAGTTTCTTCGGGAGTTGCATCCAAAGTGGAGAGCTAAAGTCACGATAATTGAAGAATCAAAGGATCTCACTACATTGTCACTTGATGATCTTGAAGGACTCGGAGTTGGTGAAAAGTAAGAGTGAAATAAAGTCTCTCGAACTAATGTCCAAGAAAGTGCAAAGTGACCACGAAAGCTCTTCCTCGGAAAGTATGAGGAATATGATATGGCGGTTAGATACTTCAAGATGTTCTTCAAAAGGCGAGGTCAATACGTGAGACAACCAAGCAACGACAAGAAAACTTTCTCCAAGAACCAATTTGTCAAGAATGACAAGGGTGATAGGAAATGCTTTAGATGCGGTGATCCAAACCATTTCATTGGTGAATGTCCCAAACCATCTCGCGACAAGAATCACACGACGTTTTTTGGTGGATCGTGAAGCGATAGTGGTGAAGAATGTGAGGACAATGCTAAAGATGAAAAATGTCTCATGGCTCATTCTTCTAAAGAGATATGCTTGGGAATTGATTTGGAGCCCGACGAGTGGATTAAGGATAGTGGTTGTTCTAAACACATGACGGGTAATCACAGTTTGTTCTCTACTTACAAAGCATATAATGGAGCTATCGTCACATTTTCTAGTAAACTATGTGGTAACATCATTGGCAAAGGTACGGTTTTTCTTGACTCCATGACCATTGAAAATGTTGAGCATGTAGATAACTTAGGTTTTAATTTACTAAGTATAGGTAAACTTTGTGACAATAAGTGTAAGGTCATCTTTTCCGAACATGATAGCGAAATCATAAAAGATGGAAAGGTCATTGGAAAATGTGTTAGAAAGCATAGGCTTTATGTCATGAAGGTCAATAGGAAGTCTAAGGACAACTTATGTCTAGCGAATTTAGATCATAGTTCTACTCTTTGGCATAGGAGATTAGGGCACGCTAATATGCGTTTGATTCAATCTTTAGTCTCGAAGGAGTTGGTAAGACATCTCCCAAGATGAAGTTTGATAGTTACTTTTGTGATGCTTGCAAAGTTGGGAAGCAAGTTCACTCAAGTTACAAGGCCAAGAATTTGGCATCGACCTCTCGGTGCCTAGAGCTCCTACATATGGATCTCTTTGGACCTTCTGCCATACAGAGTTATGGAGGTAACCTTTATACCGTAGTTATAGCTGATGACTATTCGAGATTCACTTGGACTAGATTTTTGGCTAATAATAATGAAACTTTCGATCATTTCGAAGTCTTTAGTCGGAAGATCCAAAATCAATTAGGATGTATAATTGTTTCTATTTGGACGGATCATGGTAGGGAATTTGATAATGAAGTGCAATTTGTGCGTTTTGTGAAGCTCATGGTATCACCCATAACTTCGCGGCTCCTCGCACTCCATAATCAAATGGGGTAGTTGAAAGGAAGAATAGGACTATCCAAGAGATGAGTAGGAACATGCTAAACGAGCAATCCTTGCCTCAAAAATTCTGGTGCAATGTTGTTGACACATCGAACTATATTCTCAACCTTATCCCTATTCGACCCTTTTTCTAGGAAAGACACCCTATGAGATTTTTAAAGGTAAGAAACCCTCATTAGAATACTTTAAGGTTTTTGGAAGCAAGTTATAAAACCCGCATAAAATACCTTAGAACGTTAATTACATGAAAACACGTAAAAATTAAAACTTTAAGATTAATTAATATATGACACGTATAATGAAAATTTAATGTAAGTATTACTTATATTAAGTAATTATGACAAGTGTTACGTATATTATTATTAATTATTATCACACGATAAGTATTTACGTATAATACTTAAAACATGACAAGAGTTAAAACACAAACACACACGACAATTTATTTAAAGCATGGAAAACGAAAACTAAGTATAAGGGGTGTTTTGGCCGGCGTGTAAAAGAAACAAGGGAGGGCTTTTGGCCCGACCCATTAACCCATAATATATAATAAACAAAACATCAGGGAAAAGTCATTATTCACTTTTATAGAAAATTTACAAAACCCTAGTTTGGTGTCTCCTTTGGCCGCCGGTTACACAAGCAAAAAGGAAGGGAGAAGTTGTTTTTATCTTGGTTAATTTACGGGTTTGTGTTCGTGTTCTTAAACCTTTAATCGTCACGCGTACGGTATCACTAAAAACCTTAATCCTTTTCTTTTATTATTATTAATTCATGAATATGTTAAGATCTATAATAAGAACATGTGTAATTAAATTAAACATGAAAATCAAGGGTTTTGGGTATGGTTTGTCACGGGAACCGAGACCCCAAGGTCTCAGTGGTGTTTGTCTCGGCTAGCCGCACTCTTATAAGGGGCGGTGGCTGTTGATTGCTGCCAGCCGCAACCCCAAAAACCCTAAACGGGGGCTGTTTCGTTAAAACAATGGCAAACCGAGAGCCATATGGCTCTCGGTGGGAAACTGTCGCTCGCAGGGGGAACCCGACATAAGCCGGGGGCAACGTTGGTCAAGCAGTGGCAAGCCACAACCTTGCGGTTGTGGTGATGCTTGTGGTTTGAGCCGAAGTCGAGACCCCAAGGTCTCGGTGTGGCTTTGTTTTGGGGCTCGGGTATAACCGAAACACACCAAGGGTGTGCTTGGTTAGTTTTGCTAGATTACATTTAAGATTTAATTAACTAATTAATTATATTAAATAATGCATGATTTAATTTAATTAATTAAAATCAAGGACTTAGGATATAAATTAATTTGTATAATTATCATGATATTAAACATAGCCATTTATTTAAATAAACCATAGGTTATAATAATTATTTATAAAATTATTTATGATATAAGTTTATGTCATATTTAATTAATTTAATTAAGAACTTAGGTTAAATAATTAATTAATTAACTAATTAATTAATTAATTAAAATGTAATTTAATTAATTAAGTTAATTAATTAAATTAATTTGTATAAGTATCATGATATTAAACATATCCATTTATTTAAATAAATATGATTATATTAATTAAACTTTATCTTATCTGATTATTGTATAATTAAATTAAAGTATAACGTTAATTTAATTAAACCTTGATTAAAATTGTAATTAATTAATTTAAATAAATGGTGTTGGAAATATGTTTTTATGTATTTAGAAAGGATCGGTCACTCCAAAGATAGATTCGAGTATTGGGCTCGTGATCCAATGTATTAACATATAGCCCATATAGCCCACATGTAGGGTGGGCTATATATACCCCCTCCTAGCATGTTAGGAGGGGTTGAACACTTCATTATTCTATTCAACATTCAATCTTTTCTCTCTTTCTCTCCTTTCTCTCTCTAACTCTCTCTCTCTAGTTCTTCCATTCCTCTCCTTTCTATAGATCAATCAAACACATCTACAATCCTAAGAAACTAAGGACCTACAAATGGTATCAAGAGCCATGGTTGATTAGGTTGTTCTTGTGTTTGTTCATCATTGATTTGTCTACTTTGATTCAAAATCTTTCGATCAATTTTTTTTTGTGTTTTTTATGGTTTAATCTTGATAAAAATCATCTACTTAGTTGTGGTAGTGATTTGGTATTGTTTGTTTGGTTAAAAACACAAAATTTTTTGGTGATTGAATCATTTTTTAGCTTAAAATCTCGAATTGGTTGGGTTTTATCCGAAAAAAGTGGAAAAAAGTGGAATTTGGGATAATTTTGTACTATTGCGACACTTTTTCCGTCGCAATAGCCTACGGTTTGCATATTGCGACGCTTTTTGAGTTATTGCGACAGCTTTTGTTGTGATATTGCGACACAGTTTGGTATATTGCGACCGCTTGTGAGTTATTGCGACAGTTTCTGAGCATATTGCGACAGCTTTGCGACAGGTGTTGGGCTATTGTGATAGATCTGTTACTTTTTCATATTGCGATGGCTATTTTTTCAATATTGTGATAGTTACTTACTTTTTTTGTCATTTTGTGAGGGTCATTGTTTAATTCATTGCGATAGAAACTTTTTTGTTGTCCATTATTACGATGGATACTCAAAAACATTAGAAATCTTTTTACTGTACTCGATCTATTTATTCACTTTGTCTTTTTTAATCCACACTCATCTCTAAGTCTCGACCTCGACCTCGTCTCTTTCACCCATCGACTCGTCAACCACAACCTCGACCACAACCGTTGACTACAATCTAACCCCACAAACTCAACATCAAACAAACACCAACTCAACACACAAACAGACCCTGACTCGACATCAAACAAACAGACTCAACTACTCCAACTCAACATCAAACAAACAGACTCAACTCAGCATCAACAAAAACCCAAACTCAACATCAAACAGACCCTGACTCGACTTCAAAAAAAATCAACTCAACAAACACAGTTTAAATCTACAAACTCATCGTCTCATTTATTTCAAACCACATCAAACAAGACTCAAATTTAAATTAATGATCTCAGATTTAAAATTTTGTGTAATGCATGTCAAAATCTGTTCACGAATTCAATTTTCATCATAGATCTAGGCTTCATCCCCTCTTTTGATTTTCGAATATAAAGACAGATCCATAACAACTATGTTATGATCTTTATTCGATTCGTTTAGTCAAAAATCGAAAATCAAACACAATCGAATTAACAACTACCTACCCGAGACCTCCACAGATCTTGCAACCGTTTACAACTTTGGTGATTCACTTTGCTTAATCTGCTTCATTTGTAGAACTTGGTTGTGTTTAAAAGATGAAGGGAGATTAGTAATTCATAGTAGCATATCATCTAAGGGTAGTGCTTGATTTGATCTGTGGTTTTGATTTGGATGAGTTTTGTGATGGGACATAATATCCGAATTACATGAGACTTGGTGGTATTTGGTAGCAAGTGAGATGAAAGGTAGATCTTGATAGATCTAAGATCAGTGTTTTGATAGTTGTTGGGAGATGATGAGAGAAAGTTTGGAGGCAGATGTTTTGAGGATGGAGTAGTTAGTAAATGGTGACTGGTTTTTTGTTAATTTGAGAGGATTTAAGAAGCGGAGAAAACGAGAATGAAGTGTGTGTGGTGGCTGCGTTTGATAAAAGTGTGATTAGGTTTGATATGTTTAGGGTTTGGTAAGTTGTGGTTATTATATTTGTGTGCTTATAAATCCCAACGTAGGTATTATTGGATCGAGTAAACTCACAGGCTGGGCCACATTTTTTTTTATTGTTATTCTGATAGTAATAAAGCTGGGCCACGTCTTTTGGTTAATTATGGACCTACAATTCTAAAAGTTCACGTCTTTTGGTTAATTTTGGCTCAAACACATTTTTACTTTGTTATTGTGTTTTTGTATTAAAAGTTCACTTTAGAAATTTCTCACAATTAAAAGTTCTAGTCATTTTAAATTTATTAGACGTTTTGGCAAAGTTATTCTCGTATATTGGCAAATTCTTTGGCCTCGGTTGGAGTTAATTTTTAAGGGGTCGAGCTAAATTGTCGGGCCGATCACTATATGAACCGTAACTTGGATTTATTTGTTGTCGGGCTTTATTTTTAGTGTGCACCGAATTTTACTTGGAATCCGGTTTAATTTATCATCGTTTGAGCCGACAACAATTTTTGAGCCGAGTAAAGTGTTATATCATCACTCGAGGATTTTTAAGAATTATTTACGGATCTTTTGTTGGTGTTGTCATATCCCAAGAATTTCCATTTTCTAAGTTTCTTCATGAATTGGTAAATTCCGAAAACAGCCACATCCACAATCATTTTTTCATCGTACTTCAATGGATTCGTTGACTTCAACGTTTCAAGAGGGTGAATTGCATCTAATGCAAGACATAACAAGAGAAAGTGGTATCACTTCAGTTCGACTACTTCAGTCACATCTTATGACCATTTCATGGGTTCAAGGAGGAAGCGAATTTGTGACACTCTTTGGTCAAGATCGTTATACATTCATCGACTTAATGTTCCTCAACGTGAACCACCTAGCTGAGCAACTTCACAAAGAAGAATTTAATCACTCTACATCAGAAACTGCATATCCGGCTCTTGTGACACAACTCACGCCTTTCCTCCAATTCAATATCATCAAGTCTGACAATTCAGGGATATGCCGGTCATTTTTCAATACACACAGAACGAGGTTAATGATTTCCGTGATAAACCGTTGAAATTTATGACATCGGTTTCGTCTTCGATTTATGAAAGATCCAGACTTCAGCAAGCGTATGATAATGGAGTGCAAGAATCTATGATGCCGATGCAAGAGGAGAATGGTCATACGGTTGACAATTTGGCGCCTAACGATGGCAAGAGCACGGAATCAGACGGACAACATGATACCAGTGGTACGTCAGGGAATGTTCACGAGATCTCTTTTGATGACACCTTTGTTGGGTCAAACGTTGATGAGTCAAATCACCATGTAAACTAGAAGGACCAAATATGGCATTAGGAAAGAGTTCAAGCTGGTGGAGGAAATTCAAAGAAGATCCCCCTACTATGTTACTTTCCCCTGTTGTGATATTTCCCCTGCCATAACTAAAAAGCTGGAGATTTGGTCAAGTAGTGATAAGTATGAATATTTCTGTTTTGATTTATTCATTTATATATTATTTAGTTTCCATGTATCATGGTTTCCTTATGTTATAAAAGGAACCATACGTAGGTTTTGTTTATCACTTTCACATTCACAATGTAACCTACTGTAAACATTGATCTCTAGGTGTGGAATTCAATGTACACACACCTAGATTAGTTTGTGTTAATCAAATAATACAAACTCTTTGGGAATCTTTCATCTTGTTAAACATCTTGTTCTTGTCAATTGTATTATTCCGATGTGTTCATCACATATATAATGACAACCTAGATAAAATGGTTTTTACTATTTGAGTCTAAAGATCTTGGATTCAACATGTGGTATCAGAGCGGGTGGCTCGATATCTAGGAGAATAAGATGTTTTTCGTGTTCGTTGTGAAGATCTAGGGTTTATGATAAAACCCTAGTTAATTATTTTTGTACGGCTGCCTATATGTTTACCAACAATTATGTTGTGACTGTACGTTCAATGACATGAATGTCTTTTCCTTGTTGTAATCGTGACATAAAGAAAGGGACAGTAGATCATATACTTTATGTTTTGGTCTTCATTGTTCAATTTGTTTATTTACGGTGGCCTAATAAGGAAACAAGTAAAGGACGTGTGATTAAAGTATTGGTTGCTGGTCTCATCTTTGTTATCTAATGTACATCACGTGGGCATTGATAAACAAAGAAAAGGAGGTATTTACTGTGATCGAATAAGTGAACACTATGGTTCAATCATTGCCAAGAAAAGGACATGAGGTATTTATTTTAATACTGTTTGTGATATAGATGTTTACACATGAACAAAGGTAATCAATGTGATGGTGGACCAACAATAAAAGTGACGTGAGGTATGGAATCAATAATGGTTTTGGCTATTATTTGTATCTTGGTGTGAAAGCAGTAAAGGTACTTGTTTGTTTCTGTTTGTCCAATTTAATAAATTAAAGTATCATGGTTGGACAAAGGAATTTATATTATGATGGCGACGTGAGGGATTAATTAAACAAAGGATGTAGTTCTTTGTTACTGATGCCAAAAAGAAAACTCGTATCTTGTAATTTATTGTTGGTCATCATCACGTGTGGTTCTATATCATGGTGGTCCCAGGGAACAGACATGTTGCCAAGAAGGATTTATGGCAATAGATTCGTGGGGTCAAGGCAGAAAGAAGGTTTCATATATGTTCAAAAACAAAAAAAATGGGTGTAGCAGCTGGGATGGAGTTGACTGCACCGAACGATGGTACTTTGATACAGTAGGTATAATTTTTAATTGCCTTTGTTTTTGTTATTTATTCCCACTGTTATAAATTCATTCCCACAGTGTGTGGGTTTGGCACAGTTAATAACAAAACAATGGCATTAAAATTTACCCCTGCTTTCATTAAAAGTCCCCCTGCTACGATCCCCTGCCTTCAATAGTTCCCCCTGCTTTCATTAATAGATTCCCACTGTTTTTGAAAGTTCCCCCTGCTGTCAGATATGAGTTTTGGGACAGCAGTGACTTGGAGTTTGGTTATTCACAGCAACTGGTATAATGGTATAAAGGCTTGATTTATTTTCATGATTGTGAAGAATAATTTTTGTGATGATATTGATGTTTGAGGTAGATTTTCGCGAATTGGTGTTCTATTATTTCTTCTACTTAGCAGGGCATGAAGATAACTTGTAGGTGTTTTTAAGTTGTGATAAAGACTTGATAAAAAGGTAGTTGGGTACGAGATCATTCTTAAGACGCTCTATGCTCGTATTCGCTATTATATGTGTCTCATTTACAGGGATGAGGACTCATTTTATCACGAGGCTTCTACTCATTATTGCCGTGAGTTTTGGGGCCTACTCATTATAGCCGTGAGTTTCAGAGTCACATGGTTAGTACAAGACATGGAACACGAGGTTGGGTTATTCTACTTCAGCATCAAGATTTTTATAATTATTTTTCTTTATGATCATTATACATAGCCTACTGAATTAGAAGATTCATAAATGACTAGCACACTTTAAGGGGAAGCTCATTTGATAAAGTATTAGTCATTCACATATGACATTGAAGTGAAGGTTTTTGCTACTGCTTATTGGTATTACGACAACTAATATGAGTATCTATTGCTTAAAATCATTTTTTATTAGGACCCTAAGCCTATGTGCTTTATGGAAGGTATTTTGAAAAGTAGAATACTTGGGTTTGATGTATGATATTGGTTAGTAGTAGTTGAAAATCAAGGTTGTTCACATAGAAGACCCCTATTTGATCATGTCAAAAAGGGGAAGTTGTCTACAGAAAATGTTCAGCATATTGATCTTTGGTGTTGTATGCTTAAGGGGAAGTGTTTTGACATCATCAACTAGGGGAAGATTGTTGGGTCAAAAGTTGATGAGTCAAATCACCATGGAAACTAGAAGGACCAAATATGACATTAGAAAAGAGTTCAAGCTGGTGGAGGAAATTCAAAGAAGATCCCCCTGCTATGTTACTTTCCCCTGTTGTGATATTTCCCCTGCCATAACTAAAAAGCTGGAGATTTGGTCAAGTAGTGATAAGTATGAATATTTCTGTTTTGATTTATTCATTAATATATTATTTAGTTTCCATGTATCATGGTTTCCTTATGTTATAAAAGGAACCACACGTAGGTTTTGTTTATCACTTTCACATTCACAATGTAACCTACTGTAAACATTGATCTCTAGGTGTGTGATTCAATGTACACACACCTAGAGTAGTTTGTGTTAATCAAATAATACAAACTCTTTGGGAATCTTTCATCTTGTTAAACATCTTGTTCTTGTCAATTGTATTATTCCACTGTGTTCATCACATATATAATTGACAACCTAGATAAAATGGTTTTTACTATTTGAGTCTAAAGATCTTGGATTCAACAACCTTACCCGTTTATGACGAAGAGCCTGCGAACACGGTACAATGTAATGTTGTTTATGACGTATATGCTGATAAAATGACTCATATTGAGCATTCTGAACCTAATTATGACAAACATGGGATGGAAAAGAGTGATAGAAATACCACTTCTGATTCATCCGATGTGAGTCATAATGGGGGAGAAAGTGTTCAAAATGCTAAACATCATGATAATTGTCTTATAAATGCTTCATTCACTGAATCCGATTCCAAGATTAAAGAGCTCGAAACGATCGTAGCTCAGCAATCTAAAGATCTTGAGGATGCCAATCTTGAATTTTCTAAGAAAACGAACAAATTTGAAACATATTTTGAAAAACTTGAAAAGTCAAATGTTGTTCTTGAACGAAAATTGGATCAAACAATTCTAGATTCTAAAGCTGAAAAGGATAATCTTTTGAAACAAATTAAGTTGCTTGAATCTAAGTTGGCATCCCAAGATGAATTGCTCAAAGAGAATGAGACTTTAAAGACTCAAGTACAGGAAAAGGTCTTTGCTATAGCTGCGTTGAAAAACGAATTGAGGAAAACCAAAGGAAATAGTGTGGACACTAAGCTTGAAAAACCATCAATCTTGGGGAAACCGCCTACAAATTAGTTCGTTAGACAACCGACTGCATTTAGATCCGATCGACCACAATCCTCGAGACCGCGGTTTGCCTCCCAAGTTGATTTGGTTCGTCTTTCTAGACCAATCACTCTTGCAACTAGGCCCAATATGACCAAAACAGCTTTAGCAAGACCTAATCACATGATTGCCTCTAGTTTCTGTAAATATACCAAGACCACGTCTT
This sequence comes from Glebionis coronaria, assembly GCA_025667525.1. Lineage (NCBI taxonomy): Eukaryota > Viridiplantae > Streptophyta > Magnoliopsida > Asterales > Asteraceae > Glebionis > Glebionis coronaria. Next base: position 362,966,675 of record CM046877.1, read on the forward strand.
GAACTAGTTCAAATGACGTTCACCATAAATCTGGTCTGAGGGAAGTTAAGCAAAAGACACAAGTAAGAGATAGGAATTTCAAACCTAGATAGATGCCTTCTAGAAATTCTAGATCTTACTCGGACATTAAATATGCTACTTGTAAAACATATAGGAAATGTGTCTTTAAAGCCAATCATGATTCCTGTATCAAAAAATTACTTAATGAGGTGAACTCCCGTGCTAGACTTAAATCCCAGTGGGTAGCTAAAATCAAACCCATTGGTAAAATGTGACGCCCCACTGGTAGAACTTTCACTCTTGAAGGAAACGAGTGCCCTTTAACTAGGATAGTCTCTGATTCTACTAAGACTACTAGGGAGGAAATGGAAAAGGATGATACATCACTTAAGCCTGAACTTAAGGTTTTCTATAAAAGGAAACGTTTGCCATCTAGGACAAGTGAATCATCTCCTCAAGTCACCTCTGGCACTAGAAAAGAAAACTATGAATCCCCGTAGGGTTCTAAGATAGACATCGCTAACCCACATGAAAGCATACAAACTCCTAATGAGAATGCAGGTACCAAAGTCCACGTTTAACAAGAACACAACGGTCCGATCTTTACATATCTTTCAACTAAGGACACTCTCAGAGTTTGGTTATTGAAGAAGCTGATATCAGATACACAAGCGTCTTAGGGGATTCACAGTTAAACATCGTGCAAAGGACTTACAGTCACATTATAGTCTGTAACTCGATCTTCAAATAAAGGAAAGTTTATCGCCGATGATAAACTTATCCTTACAACGAGAAATTAAATTTTCTCGGACACGAGCTTACATTTAAAACTATTCAAGGGTTTTAAGCTCGTGTAAAGGACATATAGTCACATCACAGACTGTAACTCGTTCATCAGAGAAAGGGATGTTTATCTCGTCAACGATAACTTACCCTCAAAACGAGAAATTATATTTTCTCGGACACAAGCTTACATTTAAACTACTCAAAGGTTTTAAGCTCTTGTATAAGGCTCTTCATTAAATATCATATGATGACCCGATCTTCAAATAAAGGAAAGTTTATCACCGATGATAAACTTATCCTCAAAAACGAGAAATTAAATTTTCTCGGACACGAGCTTACGTTAAAACTATTCAACGGTTTTATGCTCGTGTAAAATGGTTCATCATTAAATATCAGATGATGACCCGTTCTTCAAATAAAGGAAAGTTTATCGCCGATGATAAACTTATCCTCATTAACGAGAAATTAATTTTTCTTGGACACGAGCTTACATTAAAACTATTCAAATTTAAGCTCGTGTAAATGACGTATAATTATATTTCAGATTATGCCCCGGACCTCAAAGAAAGGAAAGTTTATCGCCGATGCTAAACTTATCCTTACAACTAGAAATTAATTTTTCTCGGGCATGAGCTTATTTAAAAAACATTCGAAGTTCTTAAGCTCATGCACTATGACTTACAGTTAAATATCAGACTGTAACTCGGACTTTAATTTTAGGAAAGCTTATCTTTAATGATAACTTATCCTCGTAACGGGAAATTAATTTTTCTCGGTCATGAGCTTGTAGTAAAACATTCCAGGTTTTAAGCTCATCAAGGAAAGTGTATCTTTTAAATAAGAGAACTTTTCCTCCTAACGAGAAGTTTACCTTTCTCGGTCATGAGCTTTACGTTAAAACATTCAAAGTTTTTCAAGCTCATGAAAACGACTTCTAAGTAAATGTCAACTTAGGACTCGTTCTTCAGTTAAAAGGAAAGTTTATCGTCGATGATAAACTTATCCTCACAACGGGAAGTTTACAACTTCTCGGACTTGAGCTTGTTTTGTAAGATATTCAACATCTTAAGCTCAACTAATTGGTTTTCAAAACTTTGAACACAATTTTTCGAGAATTTTTCAAAAGGTTTTCTAAATCTTTCAAAATTGTGTGTTCAAAAAATGTTTTGATAAAAAGAGCATGTCTTCTGGAATCGATAATATTTACGATACTAGAAATGTCATTCAATAATGACACGGGGTTGTAAATAAAGTTCGAGCAGAAGTTCAAATGTTTTAAAACATGCTCACAATGGCTTGCTATTATTTCAGATAGTAACCCGATTTTCTTATTCAAGTCAAGCATTTCATCGGAAAGCTTTGACTCAACAACGGGAATTAATCTTCTCGGGCATGGTTTACTTTATAAACATGTAAGGGATTGTGTTTACGTAATAATACAATCTAACACAAATATATGTACGTGTCAGTGCATTTATTTGTTAAAACAAGAGAAATCTTGTTTTTATGAAGTTATCATCTCCACCAACCGTAGCAATTTACAATTGATATCTACATACCCGACGATGCGACTACTCAAACGGCGACTACAGCTCTTTCAATAGAACACGGGTCAACAATTGAGGGGGAGCAATTGTCCAGCATTCCTAATCTTTGACACCGAAAGTGCCAAGTTCACATGTTGGTGTGAAGAAAACGATATCAATCATACACATGGAGTCAAGAGATAACTTCAGATGTGATGAGGCGACCAACATTCGTGAAGAAGAACCATGTGCTTCTTTCATATGATGTTCTCCATCATTCAGGTCCAACCTCATAAATCGCTAATCTTGTGAATACATTATCATATATGATCTTTGCATGTGATAAGTACCTTACACTTGTGTTTAAAAGGTACTTCATTCACGTATCAAGTACACCCTCATTAATTTGAGGGGGAGCTTGTGTAAAGCATGGAGAAAATTGGATTTGCATTTATATTCCCAAATTTTCTTAAAATGTAATGACTAGATTTTGTTAGGTTCAATTGTTGTTCTCGGTATCTTAACGAATTGATCTGGGTTCTATGTGTGACTCTGCTGTTCTTTGGTGAAACAAAAGTGTGTCGTTGTAGTATATTAAATGTGCAAAAACAATTAAAGTAAAAGTGCAGTAATGTAAATCTAAATCTAATTTAAAGTAAATGGCAAGTATTTAAAGCGTGACGAAAATTAAAGGGCACTAAACGTAAATAACGCAAACTTAAATCTAACTAAGGCAAACTTAAAACGCAACTAAAACTAAAACTTAAACTAAGGCAAGGCTAAAATAAATCTAAGGCAAATAAACTTAAAGTGCGACTAAAAAAAAGGCGGGAAAAATAAAGCTTGAAATTAAAAAGCAGAAACTTAAAAACTGAAATTAAAGAAACCTAAAAATCAGCTTATCCGGAATAATACCCTTATTCGGAATAAATGGCTTACTCGGAATATGTCACCTATCCGGAATAATCTGCCTATCCGGAATACCTTCTCTATTCGGAATAATCTGCCTATCCGGAATGTTTGCCCTATTCAGAATATTTGGCCTATCCGGAATAACTTCCCTATTCAGAATAATTTCCCTATTCGGAATAATTTCCCTATTCGGAATAATTTCCCTATTCGGAATAATTTCCCTATCCGGAATAATTTCCCTATTCGGAATAATTTCCCTATTCAGAATATTTGTCCTATCCCGAATAATTTTCCTATTCAGAATATTTGGCCTATCCCGAATAGTTTTCCTATTCAGAATATTTGCCCTATCCCGAATAATTTTCCTATTCGGAATATCTTCTGGGAAGATACAGTAACAACAAACAAACACCCCGAAGAACAGGGAACAAGAAATATACACGATCTAGATAAAAATTAAGCAAAACCAACCACAAGATTAAATCAAACTAACAAATAAACATCTATTAATGATAATCAAACAATCTAAAACAACAAAACTAACTATAAAGATCAAGATAATCAAAACCCACTTAATAAATTTGACAAAAACTCAAGAACATGAACATGAATAATAAACATATAAACCAAAGATTAAAGAAAGGTAGAATGAGAGATCAAACAATAAAGATAAATAATAACAAGAATTAAAAGAACACTTACTTGAAATTAAATGGTAATTAAGGTGCAAGACAAGTATTTAAATTTGACAAGTAATTAAATGACAAGGTAATTAAAAGTGGAAGAACTAATTGTCACTATTAGCCAACAAAAATAAATGCTAATCTCATCTAATCTATATATAGGGGAGGTTAAGGAATGCTTAGGAAGCTTCCTCCCCTCTTTCCTTTCTCCTTAATTGCATGCTTAGTCCTTCTCTTCTTAATCTCTTGTTAATTGCACCATTAGTCCTTAAGCCTTTTAATCTTCTTTAATCTTGAACTTTAATGACTTTTGGCTCGGGATTTCTTTGAACTCGTCTTTTAATTCTTCAATAAAATAGACTTGAGTTCTTCGACTTTAAGTAAACTTCCGTCTTTCGACTTTTTCTTCGATAAATCTTCAGAATTGGTCTTGGACTTCCGTTCTTTTTGCACTCTTGACTTCTCGACTTCATCTTTCGTCTTTTTCTTCGATAAAAGCCCGTGAATGCCGTGTTTTCTCCACTTTTCACAATTTCATCCTAAATCACAACAAAAATACAAACCACGCATAATTCCGACATAAAAGACATAAAATACACGTTTTGGCTCGGTTATAATTGTAATTAAGTGGTAAAAAGGATGGGTGTTTACACACCTATCAAATCCCCTACACTTGACAATTGCAATGTCCTCATGCAATGCATTAGTTACAAAGCACGTTTACACTTTTCATCATAATCAATCCATAGTGGCCTTTATTAAAGAGATAGAAAATTACAAATGTAACACTCTCATTTTTCGTATCGGTACAGCGGAAGGGACTTTCAGAGTGTTACGGGATAGCACAATAACTCCAATCATAGACAACACAAAAAAATGGTTGTTTAAGGTTCAACATACATTCATTCGATAAAAAGTTTTAAAGTGTACAACAGGTACCAAATTATACAGGTCATTAAGTTTACAAAACATAGATCGAATGAACATTTTTAATATTTTGTGGGCCATCAGAGTCGATTTCCATCTGGATTACCTTCAAGCACCTGAGATAAAACATGCAAAAATAATATCAGCGAATGCCAAGTGAATTCATAGAGTTTAATAAAAACCATTATATAAAACAATCATTTAAAATCAGAACACAAGTATAATATCGGAAGTAAGTCCTCATATTGCTAGTCAGGAAATATATAAATCAAGCATACATCTTAAACCGTCCATGAGACCATAGTCTCTATATTACCATGATAGGTAATATATTCATCGTTATTAGCGTCGTTATCATTTTGTATTTAGATTTTAGGATTATTATTAGCCGCATGACATTGTTACCTTACTATGAAAACAGCGGGCCGCGAATCCGACAACAGTTTGCCCATCTAAGTTAGCGTGTCGTCACAAAAATCACGCTATGGAATCTTCTCATACATAAATTCGCTTACCAATCAATGTGGTACGACGGGGATCAACCGTCAAGGCGCGAACTGGGGTGATCGTCCCCAAATAGTACTATCAAATGCATAAGCGTCTACCAAATCCCGGTAGTTCACAATTCATGCTAATGGGACTTTAAGTGACATAACCTAACTACTAATAATCCTTTTTGTCTCGTTTATAGGGTCATAGCATCATTCGGGTCCATATCATTAAGCATACCATCGGGACTACTTGTGTTCTATTTTTATAAAAATCTAGCATGTTATCTCCCTCGCGGGTTTACAAATCATTTTATAAAACATTTAAAAGAGTGCGAGGCTATGAACTCACATTGATAATGAAAGGCGGATTATCGGCTACGGGCGTGCTTCGGTCACGGAAACCTATATAAATAATAATCGGTCTTAGACTCTTGTCCAATGACTTTTATCAAAATAACAATATACATATGATGATTTTGTACATATGATGATGATCAAGTGGGTTTATATATCCTTGTTTACTCATTTTTGCGTTTACGTTTTGGTAACGTTTTACTAGTTTACTAGTTTTACCTATTTATCTATTTTAAGTCCAATAAGCGTATTATAAGTTCTTTAACTTGTTTTAATCCATTTTGTACTTATATTATCAGTATATATACTTTCCATGTTGGGCCCAAATCGGTTAAGCCCAATAAGTTCTTTTTACAAGTATTTATCTTATTTAGTCCAATTATTAGTCCAATATGCTTAGTTAGCTCGTTAATGTCCGTATTTCTTATAGTTCGGGTTTTATCGGTTTTTTTACTTGTATTGGTTACTTATATATCAGTATATGACTTTTATAAACCTTACATTAGACGGGTTTGAACGTCTAAGTTTTATTTGGCGAAAAACGTTAATTTTACGGTAATAGCCGAAAAAGTCCTAAAAATCAAGTTTATAGTTTTTATTACTTATAAATATTATTTCACTACCATTTATATAATTTATCCATTTAATTAACCTTATATATATTTATATAAATAAGTTCTATAAGTTAGTGGGTTTTTATTTTAAATTTTATACAATAAAATGTGAGTGCTTATATAATAATAATAAACATTAATTCTTAAAATCTGATTTTTATCTTCATGTTCATCATTTTTACCATATCTAGAGTTCTATAATGAATTAGAAGCTAATTTTTGGGTGACATGTTCTTCATATTATGTGCTACATTTAACTTAGTTATAGCTACTGCTCATTTTAAGTTCATCTTGCCTTAACAGTCCCTACAAAACTGCTTATTCAGATTAGAACACCTAACTTGTTTTGATCATATCTCACTCATTATATTGATTCCATTGCATGGCCAACTCTCACATGTGTATAACATCTTGTACTTACTGTAAATGGATCATAACATGCAATTTTATCAGTTCAAGTTTTAGTTATATACTGTTTTTATACAGCCAACTAAATAATCAAGATTTTAGCCTCATTTATTATAGTTATTAACCTTTTTAAGCATATCTATCAACACTTGATCCCCACACAACATTTTTATCATCATATATATATCATATACATATAGAAAATGAAAGAAAATACATTTGTTCTTTACAAAATAACAAGAGAAAAATGGAGAGGATGATCTTCTTTACCAACCAAGTGTATTTCTTGTTTTTGGTAGACAAGAACTTGATGAACACCACAAGTAACTCCAAGATCATCAAACACCAAGAACATAAGTTGGGAAATCAGCCCTAGGACACAAGAAAATCACCTCCAATGTTGTTAATATGGCCACCAAATGATCAAGGCTTCAAGATAACTCCATGATAGAGCTAGTAAACATGTATTTCATGGATAGAAAAGATCAAAAGGGGTGTTTGTAGCTCAAAAGTGGACGGCAAGGGGAGGGTTTTTGAGAGAGTTTTGTGTTGATTTTGCATGTATGGAAAGATGGAAATGAGTTAGTTGCTAGTTTTGAGTTAGTGGGAAAGTTGTAAGCTTAAGGTGTAAGCTATGCTTACACTTGTAAACATTTAGCTAACATGATGCCACATCCTAAGATGTGGTGTCATGTGTGTGCCGTCCAAGCTAGCTAGTGGGGTGGAACAATGTATTTTGTCCCATCTCACTAGTTTACGGGTATTTCTCGATTCTAGTTTTCTCGATTTGCGTGCCCTCGGGTCGTTTCACGAAAAACGTTTTTATAAATTATGAATCAACGTCACAAAACGAATCCAATAAAAATTGTCTCATCAAAAACGGAGTTCAAAAACGTAAATACGTAATCCTAAGGTTTCCGGTTTAGTCGTAAAGGACGCTAAATTATGCACGTAAGCCCAAATTTAAATCCGTAAATTGTGAGTTCGTCAACCAACACAAAAATAAGTTTCAAAATATTATACGAGAAAATATTTCACTACCTGAAAATGTTAGATTGTCACAGCTTTTCCTCCTAAAAGGGATCAACGTCCTCGTGATCCATTTCATTTGGATGTCCGTTTCTTATTGAAATCGAAGAGGTGCGGATATTTCTTCCACATTTCATCCTCTCGTTCCCAAGTATACTCCGATACATGCTTTGATTTCCATCGGATCTTGACAATAGGTATCCGACTTTGTTTTAGTTGCTTTACCTCACGGTCCATAACCTCTACGGGCTCTTCGATAAAATGCAACTTCCCATCTATTCGAACCTTACCTAACGGAATTTTCTCATCACTCACTGCTAGACATTTCTTCAGATTAGATACATGGAATGTGTTGTGAACACCATGAAGTTCTGGGGGTAACTCTAGTTTATAAGCCACCGGACCTACTCTATATAAAATCTTAAAGGGTCCAATATATCGGGGATTCAATTTCCCTCTTTTTCCAAATCTGATAACGCCTTTCCATGGCGATACTTTCAACATTACTCGGTTAACCACTTTAAACTCCATTGGCTTCCGCCGCACATCCGCGTAACTTTTCTGTCTACTACGGGCAGTCAACAACCTATTCTTAATCTGAACTATCATCTCTGTAGTCTCCCAGATCAATTCCGGTCCCGTGAGCTGTGTAACACCCCCAAATTTATACAACTCAGTACAGCGGAAGACTAGTTGGTGTTACGGGATAGCACATTACTCACATCATAGACAACGCATAAAAATCGTGTCGTTTAATAATAAATCATTTCCATTCATAAACATCAAAGTTACATCGGTCCCAAGTCATTATATTTCATACAAAGTTTTACAAAGTATTTGAATGGAAAATATTGTTTAGGTGCGGGCCATGAATTCTTGTCGTCTTCCCGAGAATTACCTTCAAGTACCTGAGATAAAACATGTTAAAATAAAAGGTCAGCGATAACGCCGAGTGAATTCATAGAGTTTAATAAATTCCATCAATATAATATCAGTATAAAATTATTACTGAAAATCATTTTGTACAAATCATTTTAATAGGCCATAAAATAGCCAAAGTCATTTTATACAAATCCTTATCAAAAATCATAATATAGGCATTTGCCTTAAAAATCATTATACGAGCCAATGTCGTAAAAACATCATACAATACGTTTTACAACGTTGTATAGATTAAATAAAAACCGTTATATGAATATGGTTATGAAAACCAAAACACGAACATAATATCAATAGTATGACCCTGTATTGCTAGTCAGGCAATACATCGTAATTCGGAGCGTCTATTAGTATTTGTTAATTTTGATTATTATAAGCCGCATGACATTGTTACCTTACTAAACTAAAACGGGTAGCTAACCCGATACAAATTTTGCCCATCTAAAGTAGCGTGTCGTCACAAAGGTCACGCTATGGAAATCTTCTCATACATAAATTCGCTTACCAATCAATGTGGCACGACGGGGATCAACCGTCAAGGCGCGAACTGGGGTGATCGTCCCCAAATAGTACTATTAAATGCATAAGCGTCTACCAACTCCCGGTAGTTCACAATTCATGCTAATGGGACTTTTAGTGACATAACCTAACTTTAATAATCCATTTTATTTCATCTATCGGGTCCATTAATCATTTATCGGGTCATACAATCGGGTCATTCAATCATTCGGGTCCAAAAATCAATAAACAAACAATCGGGACAAATGGTGTCCTAAGTTTATAAAAACTAACATGTTATCTCCCTCGCGGGTTTATAAAGCATTTATAAAACATTTAAAAGAGTGCGAGGCTATGAACTCACGTTGATGTGGGAAGACGATTATCGGCGATTTGGATGTACGGTACGTGCTTCAATCACGGAAACCTAGACAAATAACAATCGGTCTTAGACGTTTGTCCAATGACTTTATAAAAATAACAACTATGTATACATATGATGATTATATATATATTATGATCAAGTGGGTTTACATATTCTCGTTTACTCATTTTTAGTATTATATGTCGATAACTTTTATACTAGCTTACTAGTTTTACCCATTTACGTGTTTTAAGTCCAATAAACTTATTATAAGTTCTTTAACTTGTTTTAATCCATGTTATACTCATATTATCAGTATCTATGCTTTACAAGTTGGGCCTAAATGGGTTAAGCCCAATAATAAGTTCTTTTTACAAGTTTTTATCTTATTAAGTCCAATTATTAGTCCAATATGTTTAGTTAGCTCGTAAGTGTCCGTAATTCTTATAGTTCGGGTTTTATCGGTTTTTACTTGTATTAGTTACCTATACATCAGTACATGACTTTTATAAACTTTACATTAGACGGGTTTGGTTGTCTAAGTTTTATTTGACGAAAAACGTTAATTTTACGGCGATAGCCGAAAAAGTCGTAAAAATCAAGTTTATAGTTTTTATTACTTATAAATATTATTTTACCACCATTTATATAATTTACCCATTTAATCAACCTTTTATACATTTAAATAAATAAGTTTTATAAGTTAGTGGGTTTATATTTTTACATTTTATACATTATAATGTGAGTGCTTATATAATAATAATAAACATTATTTCCAAAAATCTGATTTTTAACTTCATGTTCACCATTTTTAACATATCTAGAGTTCTATAATGACTTAGAAGCTCATTTTTGGATGAAATGTTCTTCATAATATGTGCTACATATAACTTAGTTATAGCTACTGCCCATTTTGAGTTTAAGTTGCCTTAACAGTCCCTACAAAACTGCTTATTCAGATTACACCACCTAACTTGTTTTGATCATATCTCACTCATTATTTTGATTCCATTGCATGGCCAACTCTCACATGTGTATAACATCATCTACTTACTGTAAATGGATCAAACCATGCAATTTTATCAGTTCATCTTTTAGTTATCTACTGTTTTTATATAGCCAACTAAATAGTCAAGATTTTAGCTTCATTTCTTATAGTTATCATCATTTTTAAGCATATTTATCAACACTTGATCCCCACAAAACATTTTTATCATCATATATACATCATATACATATACAAAATGAAAGAAAATACATTTGTTCTTTACAAAATAACAAGAGAAAAATGGAGAGGATGATCTTCTTTACCAATCCAAGTGGATTTCTTGTTTTAGGAAGACAAGAACTTGATGAACACAACAAGTATCTCCAAGACCATCAAATATCAAGAACATAGGTTGGAAAATCAGCCCTAGGACACAAGCAATTCACCTCCAAAGTTGTTAATATGGCCACCAAATGATCAAGACTTCAAGAGAACACCTTAATAGAACTAGTAAACATGTGGTTTATGGCTAGAAAAGATCAAATGGGGTGTTTGTTGGTTAATAGTGGACGACACAAGGGAGGAGTTGAGAGGATTTTGATGTTGGTTTTGCATGTGAGAAAGATAGAAATGAAACAAGTAGCTAGTTTTGGGAGTGTTAAGTGGTATGTGTTAGCTTGAAATGTAAGCATGGCTTACACATGTAATGTGTAAGCTAAACTTGATGCCACCTTGTGTTGTGGTGTCAAGTTAGCCGTCCCATACAAGCTAGCGGGGTGGGAAAATGTGTTTTGTCCCATCTCACTAGTTTACGGGTATTTCTCGATTCTAGTTTTTTCGATTTGCGTGCCCTCGGGTCGTTTTACGAAAAACGTTTTTATAAATTATGAATCAACGGCACAAAACGAATCCAATAAAAAATGTCTCATCAAAAACGGAGTTCGAAAACGTAAATACGTAATCCTAAGGTTTCCGGTTTAGTCGTAAAGGACGTTAAAATAAAATTGCAAGTCCTAGTCTCTTCTCGTAAATTTGTGAGTTTATGAACCAACACAAATTTAAAACTCCAAAATAATATTCACAGATAAATTTATTTTCTGAATGTCGGACTGTCACCAAAGACGGTGTATGTAAACGTAAGCACGTAACGTAGAATCCTCCGGTTTAAACGTAGTCGATGCTACTTCAAGACGTAAATCCAAATTTCTTCCCAAAAATAAGTGAGTTCATATTGTAACATTAAAATAATATTTTCAAATAATATTTGAGAATAAAATATCAATCGTAAATTGACGGATTGTCACAGCATTTACCCCTAAACAGGATCTTTGTCCTCAAAGATCATCTTACCTTACTACTCGCTTCTTATAGAGTTAAAGCCATGTGGGTATTTCCTCCACATTCGGTCTTTTCTCACAAGTGCAATTCATTACAATGCGCGAGTTTCATCAAACATAACTACGGGAATAAGATCAGGCTAAATGTTGACTTACTTTCTCTATCCATGATGTTCACGGGTTTCTGATGAATGCAACTTTTCGCCGATCTAAGCTCTACTAAGAATAATCAGAATTTCACTTGATAGATATTCCATCAAGTTCGATTTACGAAACATAATTCACGCGGTTCTTGAAGTCCTAGGGTAGATCCAGTTTATATGCCTTTCAATCCGAACTTTTACATCATTTCAATGGTCCCATACAACGGGGACTTGTATCCCATGATTTTTCAGATCATGAATTCATTTTTCCAAGTTTAAAAATTGTGGCATAACTTCGCTACCCGTTTGGCACTTCAAGATCTACATTTCACATTCACATAACCTCCTGCCCGCTATCGGCAGTCAATAATCAAATCCTAGTTTCAACAATCATTTCAGATCTCGCGGGTCGAATATTTTGAAAGGTTAGGTTCGCCATCATAGAAAACCTTAAACCTAAAAGACATGTCCAACTCACAATGGGTGTATGTCGGGTGTCTTTTTCTCAACTCCTGCTTACAGATGCTCTAATATAGATTCTAACAAGATTCGATCTTAATCCTAATACGATGATCATCAATGGTAATCCTTCCAAGGGAAAGCGATTATACGATTTATTACCAAAGGTCGATCATTCAAACATAAAACAACACTTATATTACTCTGTATCGTTACTTTACCTCGTCCCTTCGATTTGGGATGGTACATAGTACTCTCATCAAGGTTCGTTCTCAATGATTTCTGAGCAAATCTCAAGAAATTCGATGCGAAGCGAGGATCTTGATAAAGTTGTTCGATACAGGCACACTATGTTTACATAACTCTTTTGCATTTATCATTAACGGGTATGATATTAGCAGATTTGGTCAGTCTGCCGACGATGACCCAAATCGAATCAAATTCAAATGATGACCTTTGCAATAGCTAGACGTTTACTAATGTATGAGGCGATGTCTGCCTTCATAATTTCCATCAGTACGACTTCTTCAGACAAAGATACTTTTAGTCATAAATGACATAAATATAATACTTATACTTACAAGATTCCAATATAACTACATCTCACAATCCTCATATTTACGGAACCATAAGTGGCCTTTAAAATATCTAACACTATCGGCTTCTCAATCTTAATGGTTCACATTAGACGCGAACTCCTTTTAATATCTATATTATCCTTTTTACAATCATCGGCTATATTTTAAATTGTTCGGAAATTTTATTTTGCACCTTCATTATTAAGGAACATGTACTAATTGGTTCTTTATATTTTATACATAATGTGTCGGTATCTATATTCACCTCTCATGATTATATAATTATCATGTCCATAATTCACTCAGATATTCTTTCTATATTATGCGTCAGTAATTACGTTCACCTTCCTGATGAAATTGTTATCATGTCCGTATATATTCAAAATTGCTTTCTTCATATTTTCTCTGTTTTAGTTTCGTCTCACCTATCATTTTTATCAGTTTTTCTCAATCCAACGTCTAAAGCGTCGATCATTATTATAATTAATTAAATAATTATTAGTTAATTTTTATGAAACGTAAACGTAAAATTTTTAAATTTCTTAGTTCGACCAATTATGTAAAATGTTCAAAATAAATTTGAATTTAATTAACACGATTTTTGTTGATTTATCGAAAATATTTAATAAGATTTCGTAAATGTTCGAAAAATCTTTGTTTATACTTTGGTCAAAGTTTTCTTAGTTTGAAAAGCAAAAATTGTCGTTTCAAATTTTAAGTCATGGTTTAAATGGTTTCCTCAATCCTTCTTAGGTTGTCTTAAGGTATACACAAACATTTACCCCTAAACAGAAGTTTAGTTAAATGGTTTGTGTATAAGGGAATAATCCCTTAAAATCCTTTGTTAAAACATTTGTCAAAACATATTTCCATTTCTTTTTGGTAATATCCAAAGTCTTAAAACGGCTCTTAATTTTTGAAGAGTCAATTTATATTCCATTGTCTATTAATCACATGGTTAAATCATGTGAATGTTCAAGTCTTAAGTCTTATGTTGAATATTTAAGATACAGGTTTTTATTATTCGGTCAATTCAGGGCAATCTATAAATAATTATTAACTCATTCTTATTCATATAAACAAACATATAGTCCTTAATGATCACCAACATGAATTTATCAAATTACAGCCTACACACGTGATTCACCAAATTTATGAATACTACATGTGTATTAGTCAATCCAAACGACATCACGTGAAACTCATAATGTTCATTACAAGTTCTGGATGTAGTGATTGGAATACATAATCTTTTTCGCGGACGCGACGTTGATGATAACCATGTCGTGAATCAAATCTTTAAAACATACGCTAAAACCTTGTAAATAATCGAACAAATCTTCCATTTCGAGTTATGGATATCGTTTTCGATTGTCAATTTACTCAATCACAGTAATCTATAAATATAAGGAAAGATAACACCATAGCTCTTCAGGATGACAGGCTTGGTATAATAAAATCTTTCTCCGACAACTTTCTCAGTTGTACGGTAATTCCTTTAATTTAGATGGTGCTGACGTACAGTGCACAAGCCGCAAGTGTAGCACCGGGAATATAATCAATACTAATTCAACTTGCCTTAATGGCGAATGTCTAGGTAATTCCTCAACAAATACTTCCTAAAGTTTCAGATAACATAAACATCTTTTAAAAAAATTCATATTATGTTCCTTCTAGTTTATAATATCTATAACTAGTTCACAACCATTCACGGTATAATTTCAAGTCTTAATACAGGATATGGTCATCCATCAAGAATTATTTAGATCACTTTTGATAATCAACATCTTATCTTTTTGGGGAATTCTACTCGAGTTCCCATCAATTAAGACAATGTCGTCATGTCATAATCAATCAATCCATTTTACTGGCATTACTAACTTTTCAGTTTTATTGCCGTCGATAAGATGTGAACTTCTCAAAAGACTAATAATAATTCATAATTCTTCACAAATTCAAGGATATCAGGAGACATAACTAACCTTAAAAGAGTAAGGTCAACGCAAAATCTATGCGAGAGAATTTCAAATCAGATACAGACGAAAACACTTAACGAATATGAATATATTCCATGTTTTCATAATTTGAGTACGAATTCGAAAGCTCCTCGGATCGTTACCCAGGTCATTCAAATGAAATCAAATCAAAAGAAATGATAAGAACGTCAATACATCCTGTCGGGTATCAACACTCGGTAATCATATACTTTTCCTAAGAATCTCACTACGGGAGAATTGGACAAGAAAGAATTGTCAATTGTCAAATAAGACAATTTCCACAGATGAGTAAATTCAACTCAGAAGAATAGATGCTACAGGCACATATGTAGGTGTCCCTAACATTATGTCCTTATTTTTCACTTCTTGCAGATCTCATTAAAATTTAATCTTTCACAATCCTCACAGAAAATGTATTGTTTATTCATTAGTTTTATGGTGACTACTAATCAGTCTTGCATAGTCCATTCCAAATTGTATGTAGGCGCGCAACTATATACAATTTCAAGATTAACGATGCAATACTCAGTTCGTCAAAATTTTATCATCATGTTTATAATAAAAACATTTTCATGCTTAATTCTTAAATAAGAATCAAGAATAAATTTACAAAGATTTTCTTTATTATGAAAACAATTAAGTTTTTCCAAGGTACTTTATAAACAACTTTATTTCGATAACAATTACTTATAAATCTTACTTTGAATAATCCTTATAGTGATAAAAACTCAGTTTTTCTCAATGGATACTGTTTTGTCTTATAAAAACAACGAGTGATCTGCAAAAGAGTGATGAAAGCTTGTTCACCAAAAATTAACTACGATATGATAGGAAATGAGCTTAGCCAAACAATCATGAGGTTCATGACTTCGATCGCGCTCAGGAATACAAAGAGAATAATTCACAACGTAACTCAAATCAAGATGAGTACTTGTTCAATGGTTGCATCACTAATGCGAGCATTAGGAAGAAGCAAGAAAGGATAGATAACATCGATACATGTAGAATTTAGCAATCAAAGGTAGTCTTTTCACTAATTACAAACAAGTCAAAATTGTACCGTAACACATTACATGTCACTATGTCATACAATTCTCAAAACTCATCCTACCAACTGATATCTCAGTTAAGTTAGGGATTTTTAAAAGATACCACAATGAATACTAATTTACAAGAGTCATTAGGTGTTCCACATGTCCCAGAAGATCCATCAGTCTCAATTCAGAAGAAGATTTTCTTCAATTTATTTCTTGGACACTGGGCATCCTCGTTAGTGGACAATGGCCTAGGAACAACCCTTAACACGAACCTACAGTCATTTAAAACCTTATAATTCAATCATATGACTTAATAATTTTCTCTTATCAATCTCATATTCCATACAAGTTAAATTTTTACTTTATTCAAGTTTTAACCAATCTTATACTCAATTCAATATCCTACCTCATTATCCAATACTTCAACCTTATTCTTAGGCCTTGTAAAGGCAATACGATCTCAATATGAATCAACACTTAATTTCCAATCCTATTAGCTCTTACAACAACAATTATCAAATGAGTCATTAATATGAAATGACTTGATCATTCAACTTAGACTTCTTGGAAAGGTATTAGTGGCATGAGGCTTTTGGGTAATGGTTCCAATAACAGCCTCAAGTGCAACATTCACCCTTTCGATTTCAATTTAAGAATTGGATGACAACGAATCAGATGACATCTTTCCAGGTGATAACGTTTTGTCAAACTCCACTCTATGAGGAAAGATCGTCATGACATCGATATCAGTCTTAATCTCGCCAATTCTTCTTCAATATCACAATCAACTAATATCTACATTTCTACGAATATCAACCATTTGATGGGATCATAAATATCCACAACTTGGTTTAGATCTAGGATAGCTAGAATTCCTACGAGAATAGCTTCGACTAATTTACTAGGGGATTTAGGGTTACTTGTGATAATCGACGTCGTATAAATACCTCGTATAAAAATCAAAATAATCATCAAACAATCATGTAATAAAATTACATCATATATATATAATCCAAGTTATATATATATATATATATATATATATTAAAATAACAATTCTCAGTCTTGGCCTTGTCGGTAACTCGGGAATTCTTCGGCACCGTTATAGTCAAAAGATTTTTAGACATTTTTAGAAAAATGTTTTTAGTTAAAAGATATTGAAATGTTTTATTCAAAACCTTGGTTTTAAAAATCTTTCGTTCTCTATAACGAGAGCTCTGGTACCAAACTGTAACACCCCCAAAATTATACAACTCAGTACAGCGGAAGACTAGTTGGTGTTACGGGATAGCACATTACTCACATCATAGACAACACATAAAAATCGCTTCGTTTAATAATAAATCATTTCCATTCATAAACATCAATGTTACATCGGTCCCAAGTCATTACATTTCATACAAAGTTTTACAAAGTATTTGAATGGAAAATATTGTTTAGGTGCGGGCCATGAATTCTTGTCGTCTTCCCGAGAATTACCTTCAAGTACCTGAGATAAAACATGTTAAAATAAAAGGTCAGCGATAACGCCGAGTGAATTCATAGAGTTTAATAAATTCCATCAATATAATATCAGTATAAAATTATTACTGAAAATCATTTTGTACAAATCATTTTAATAGGCCATAAAATAGCCAAAGTCATTTTATACAAATCCTTATCAAAAATCATAATATAGGCATTTGCCTTAAAAATCATTATACGAGCCAATGTCGTAAAAACATCATACAATACGTTTTACAACGTTGTATAGATTAAATAAAAACCGTTATATGAATATGGTTATGAAAACCAAAACACGAACATAATATCAATAGTATGACCCTGTATTGCTAGTCAGGCAATACATCGTAATTCGAAGCGTCTATTAGTATTTGTTAATTTGGATTATTATAAGCTGCATGACATTGTTACCTTACTAAACCAAAACGGGTAGCTAACCCGATACAAATTTTGCCCATCTAAAGTAGCGTGTCGTCACAAAGGTCATGCTATGGAAATCTTCTCATACATAAATTCACTTACCAATCAATGTGGCACGACGGGGATCAACCGTCAAGGCGCGAACTGGGGTGATCGTCCCCAAATAGTACTATTAAATGCATAAGCGTCTACCAACTCCCGGTAGTTCACAATTCATGCTAATGGGACTTTTAGTGACATAACCTAACTTTAATAATCCATTTTATTTCATCTATCGGGTCCATTAATCATTTATCAGGTCATACAATCGGGTCATTCAATCATTCGGGTCCAAAAATCAATAAACAAACAATCGGGACAAATGGTGTCCTAAGTTTATAAAAACTAACATGTTATCTCCCTCGCGGGTTTATAAAGCATTTATAAAACATTTAAAAGAGTGCGAGGCTATGAACTCACGTTGATGTGGGAAGACGATTATCGGCGATTTGGATGTACGGTACGTGCTTCAATCACGGAAACCTAGACAAATAACAATCGGTCGTAGACGTTTGTCCCATGACTTTATAAAAATAACAACTATGTATACATATGATGATTATATATATATAATGATCAAGTGGGTTTACATATTCTCGTTTACTCATTTTTAGTATTATATGTCGATAACTTTTATACTAGCTTATTAGTTTTACCCATTTACGTGTTTTAAGTCCAATAAACTTATTATAAGTTCTTTAACTTGTTTTAATACATGTTATACTCATATTATCAGTATCTATGCTTTACAAGTTGGGCCTAAATGGGTTAAGCCCAATAATAAGTTCTTTTTACAAGTTTTTATCTTATTAAGTCCAATAATTAGTCCAATATGTTTAGTTAGCTCGTAAATATCCGTAATTATAGTTCGGGTTTTATCGGTTTTTACTTGTATTAGTTACCTATACATCAGTATATGACTTTTATAAACTTTACATTAGACGGGTTTGGTTTTCTAAGTTTTATTTGGCGAAAAACGTTAATTTACGGCGATAGCCGAAAAAGTCGTAAAAATCAAGTTTATAGTTTTTATTACTTATAAATATTATTTTACCACCATTTATATAATTTACCCATTTAATCAACCTTTTATACATGTATATAAATAAGTTTTATAAGTTAGTGGGTTTATATTTTTACATTTTATACATTATAATGTGAGTGCTTATATAATAATAATAAACATTATTTCCAAAAATCTGATTTTTAACTTCATGTTCACCATTTTTAACATATCTAGAGTTCTATAATGACTTAGAAGCTCATTTTTGGATGACATGTTCTTCATATTATGTGCTACATATAACTTAGTTATAGCTACTGCCCATTTTGAGTTTAAGTTGCCTTAACAGTCCCTACAAAACTGCTTATTCAGATTACACCACCTAACTTGTTTTGATCATATCTCACTCATTATTTTGATTCTATTGCATGGCCAACTCTCACATGTGTATAACATCATCTACTTACTGTAAATGGATCAAACCATGCAATTTTATCAGTTCATCTTTTAGTTATCTACTGTTTTTATACAGCCAACTAAATAGTCAAGATTTTAGCTTCATTTCTTATAGTTATCATCATTTTTAAGCATATTTATCAACACTTGATCCCCACACAACATTTTTATCATCATATATACATCATATACATATACAAAATGAAAGAAAATACATTTGTTCTTTACAAAATAACAAGAGAAAAATGGAGAGGATGATCTTCTTTACCAATCCAAGTGGATTTCTTGTTTTAGGAAGACAAGAACTTGATGAACACAACAAGTATCTCCAAGACCATCAAATATCAAGAACATAGGTTAGAAAATCAGCCCTAGGACACAAGCAATTCACCTCCAAAGTTGTTAATATGGCCACCAAATGATCAAGGCTTCAAGAGAACACCTTAATAGAACTAGTAAACATGTGGTTTATGGCTAGAAAAGATCAAATGGGGTGTTTGTTGGTTAATAGTGGACGACACAAGGGAGGAGTTGAGAGGATTTTGATGTTGGTTTTGCATGTGAGAAAGATAGAAATGAAACAAGTAGCTAGTTTTGGGAGTGTTAAGTGGTATGTGTTAGCTTGAAATGTAAGCATGGCTTACACATGTAATGTGTAAGCTAAACTTGATGCCACCTTGTGTTGTGGTGTCAAGTTAGCCGTCCCATACAAGCTAGTGGGGTGGGACAATGTGTTTTGTCCCATCTCACTAGTTTACGGGTATTTCTCGATTCTAGTTTTCTCGATTTGCGTGCCCTCGGGTCGTTTTACGAAAAATGTTTTTATAAATTATGAATCAACGGCACAAAACGAATCCAATAAAAAATGTCTCATCAAAAACGGAGTTCGAAAATGTAAATACGTAATCCTAAGGTTTCCGGTTTAGTCGTAAAGGACGTTAAAATAAAATTGCAAGTCCTAGTCTCTTCTCGTAAATTTGTGAGTTTATGAACCAACACAAATTTAAAACTCCAAAATAATATTCACAGATAAATTTATTTTCTGAATGTCGGACTGTCACCAAAGACGGTGTATGTTAACGTAAGCACGTAACGTAGAATCCTCCGGTTTAAACGTAGTCGATGCTACTTCAAGACGTAAATCCAAATTTCTTCCCAAAAATAAGTGAGTTCATATGGTAACATTAAAATAATATTTTCAAATAATATTTGAGAATAAAATATCAATCGTAAATTGACGGATTGTCACAAGCTGGGTATCCCCAACTTCACTCCAACATACAGGAGATCTACACTTCCTACCATACAAAGCTTCAAACGGTGCAGCCTTAATAGTAGAATGGTAACTATTGTTATACGAAAACTCTGCTAACGGCAAATGTTTATCCCAATTCTTACCAAAGTCTAACACACAAGCTCTCAATATATCTTCTAGTGTTTGTATCGTCCTTTCACTCTGCCCATCAGTCTGGGGGTGATAAGCAGTGCTCATGTCGAGATTCGTTCCCAAAGATCTTTGGAGAGATTTCCAAAAATTCGATGCGAATCTAGGATCTCGATCTGAAATGATCGATACAGGCACTCCATGTTTGCATACAACATTCTCAAGGTATATACGAGTCAGCTTCTCCAGTGGGAACTGCTCTTTAACCGGAATGAAGTGTGCTGATTTGGTTAGTCTATCGACGATAACCCAAATCGAGTTGTTTCCAGATGATGTTCTAGGAAGCTTGGTGATAAAGTCCATCGTAATTCGCTCCCACTTCCATAGGAATCTTTGGCTGTTGAAGTAGTCCTGACGGCTTTTGATGTTCAGCTTTAACTCTAGCACAAGTCAAGCATTGAAGAACATACATAGCAATATCAGCTTTCATATTCGGCCACCAGTACAACTTCTTCAAATCATGGTACATCTTATCAGATCCCGGATGAATGGAATACTTAGATTTATGGGATTCTAACATAATCAAGTCTCTTAAGCCTCCAAACTTAGGTATCCACATACGACCTCTTAAACATTTCACTCCATCAGCTCTAACCTCTAAAGGATCTCCTTCTCCTCGGAACCCTTCATTAACAAAATTTTCCTTCTTACAAGCTTCTAGTTGCGCATTTCTAATTTGCTCAGGCAAATTATTGTGCACGGTCAAGACTAGAGAACGCATCCTGATAGGCTCTCTATCTTTCCTACTTAACGCATCGGCAACAACATTGGCTTTTCCTGGGTGATATTTTATATCACAATCATAATCTCTTAACAACTCTATCCATCTTCGTTGCCTCATGTTCAATTCCTTCTGGTCGAGAATATACTGTAGGCTTTTGTGATCAGTGAAGACCGTACACTTGGTGCCATACAGATAATGTCTCCACAACCTAAGAGCAAAGACTACAGCTCCTAACTCAAGATCATGAGTAGTATAATTCTCCTCATTCTTTCTTAATTGCCTAGAAGCATAAGCTATCACTTTCTCTCTGTGCATCAAAATAGCTCCATAGCCTCTAAGAGATGCATCACAATACACTACAAAATCCTCACTCCCGTCGGGTAATGATAAGATTGGCGCACTACATAATTTTTGCTTTAATGTCTGAAATGCTCCATCTTCATCACTTCCCCAAACGAAAGGTTTATTCTTCTGGGTAAGCATAGTCAAGGGTTTAGCTATCAAAGAAAATTCTTTAATGAATCGCCTATAATAGCCAGCCAATCCTAAGAACTGTCGCACTTCCGTTGGCGTTGTCAGTGCAGACCAATTCTTAATAGCTTCAACCTTTGCAGGATCAACATGAATTCCATCTTTGTTAATCACATGACCAAGAAATTGCACAGAATCTAACCAGAAATCGCATTTCGAAAACTTAGCATACAACTTTTCATCCTTCAACAAGTTCAAAACAATCCTTAAATGTTCTCTATGCTCATCTTCATTCTTAGAATAGATTAGAATATCGTCAATAAACACAATCACAAATTTATCCAAGTAGGGCTTGCACAGTCGATTCATTAAATCCATGAAAACCGCAGGTGCGTTAGTTAACCCAAATGGCATTACTTGAAATTCATAGTGTCCATAACGAGTTCTAAATGCAGTTATAGGAATATCTTCTTCACGGACGCAAAGTTGGTGATATCCTGACCGCAAATCTATCTTAGAGTACACACTAGATCCTTGCAGTTGATCAAACAAATCATCAATCCTAGGTAAAGGATATCGATTTTTAATTGTCAACTTATTCAGTTCCCTATAATCAATGCACATACGAAAAGATCCATCCTTCTTCTTAACGAACAAGACTGGAGCTCCCCAAGGCGACGAGCTCGGTCGAATAAAACCTTTATCAGACAACTCCTTAAGTTGCTCAGATAACTCCTTTAATTCAGAAGGGGCTAATCGGTAAGGCGCACGTGCCACCGGTGCAGCACTAGGAATTAAATCGATTCGAAACTCTACTTGCCTTATTGGTGGAAGTCCGGGTAAATCTTTAGGAAATACCTCAGGAAATTCACAAATAATAGGTACATCTTCCAATCGTTTCTCCCTAGACTTATTCCCGGTCACTTGAGCTAAGAATAACTCACAACCGTTCCTGATGTACTTTTGGACTTTAATACATGAAACGATTTTCAAACAGGATTCACCTCGATTACCATCAATTACTAACGTCCTATTCCTAAGAGGAATCTTAACTTTCTTCTCTCCACATAAAATAGTAGCATTATTCAACGACAACCAATCCATACCAATAATAATATCAAAACTACCTAATTCTATCAACATCAAATCAATCGGAAAGGAATGGTTTAAGAGATTTAGAGAGCATCCTTCTAATAGCTTATTAGTTTTCACTAATTTACCATTAGCCAATTCCACCTCGTAACTGGTACTTATCTCAACAGGTTCAATGTCAATAAGGGCACTAAATTTAGTGGATACAAAGCTCCTATCAGCACCCGAATCAAATAAAGCAACAGCATAATGATTGTTGAGTAAAAACATACCGGTAACGACATTCGGATCCTCTTTCTTCACCTCAATTATTCCAAGTTGATAGATACCACCCTGGGGGTTTCTTCCAGGTACAATCGCTTTCAACTTGGGGCATTCCGATTTCCTATGACCTTCCTCATTACAGTTGAAGCAAATGGTTCCCTTCTTACACCTTTCAACCTTGTGTCCAAGCTTTCCGCAATTTCGGCACTTCCAGCAGTTGCCAGCATGCCTCTTGTTGCCACACTTAGGACATCTATCATCGACGCGCGGTGCATTGTTGGTAAGAGCATTTGCATTCCTCTTTCTCTGGTTCTGACGGCGATTGAAATTCTTCCTATTATCACCTCTATCTACACGATCACCGTCTCCCTTTCTTTTCTCACCTACACGGGCTTCATCTTCCCTATCCTGAATTATCTGTCCAATGAGTTGGTAGGCCATTCGGACAGCATCATCAATGGTTAGTGGTTTCGATGATGTCACGTCCCCCTGGATATTCCTGGTCAACCCTTTAACATATTGCTCAATTCGGATCTCTTCGGGTTCAACCAATCGAGGACATAGCAAGGCCAACTCATGGAATCGGTTCGTGTAACTATCAATGTCCACACCTTTCATTCTCAGATGAATCAACTCTTGTTCTAATCTAATAATCACACTACGAGGACAAAACTCAAAAGTCATCCACTTCTTAATTTCAGCCCAAGGAGTAGCATTAGCAGCATTAAGACCCATGAAAGCAATTATCCCGTTCCACCATATCAACGCACGACCTTTAAGAGTAGCCATAGCAAAAGTCACCTTATCTTCCTCCTTACACTTACTAATCCGAAACACCGATTCAATCTTCTCAATCCACTGGCTTAGTCCTACAGCACCTTCAGTTCTATTAAAAGGTAGAGGTTCACACTTCATGAACGTCACATAAGTACAGCCACTAACTTCAGGTGCATTAGCTCCAAGTCCTCCTACATTTCCTCCAGCATTAGCATTCACATTATTAGCATTCACATTCACATTAGTACCGCCAATTCCACTACCGCCAGCTCCACTACCGCCAGCTCCACTACCGCCAGCTTCATTTCTAGCATTTGCCATAAATTCAGTCATAGATGCGGTAACTTGCTCTGTAATAATCCTACGTACATCATCCTCAGTCACAACCTTCTTGGGAGGCATAGTTCTATAATTTCACAATTTTAAAATATTAAGCATTCACCCAACAAAGGATTCATATAATATGGATTGAATTCATAATCAAGATACAAATAAGGCACAATATGGAATTCAAGACAAGATACATATTTCATTCGATTTGAAACAAAAGTATTGTCTTAGTACATCCCATATCAAAGTTCTAGCACTATATACACTCAAAATTCGTGTCAAGTCTACTACTAACAAGTCGGTTCAGTCAAAGCTACAAAAGCACAAAAGATACAAAGATCACTACTAAATACAGACTGGTCTACTGAGAACCGCCAGATGGTCCATCATCCATCGTCTTCTGAATCTTCGTCGGACGATCACTAGACACATCTTCAGCTGGGCGCTTACGGATTACTCCTCTTTCAACCATGTCAGCATAATATATACTGTTCCAACCCACGGATATATTAAACTCCTTTTCAGCTTTCTCACGCATCGCACGAGCTACACTCAACTGAATTTCCATAGAATTCACCTTTTTCTTCATTTCGGCAAACTCACCACTTTCCAACACTGATAACCTCCTAAAAGCCTCATTCAAACCACGCTCTACATCAGTCAAATCCAAACTAAGCAATTCTCGCTCTTTCTCGCCAACCTTAGTCTTCGATTCCAAATAAGCAACCTGAGTCTGAACACCACCTAATCCAACCTCTGTCATACAACTCTTAACACGAGAAGCATCTAGATCACGTCTCAAGGCCCATGGTGCAAGACCATCAATATGAGTAGCCTCTCGAGCACTAGACGACTCTCCTATCTCACATCTACGAGTAGCAATACCATCAGTACCGTCAGGTGCATTGTCATCCTCATCCTCCTCTGATTTAGAATCAGATTCAGACGATTAAGACATTTCATCCCTAGGTAGCTCATCCTCAGAATCAGACAAATAAACTGGTGGGGGTAAAGGCTCGCCCTCTGGAACATCATAAGGGTAAATAAGCTCGGCTTCCTCATCATCATCGACCTCAACATCTATACCTACATCCTCCTCGACATCCTCGTCGTCAATCTCATCATCTAAATTATCTAACCCAATCTCATCATCATTCTCTATATCAACATTCTCAATCTCATTCTCTACCAAGTCAACCTGAGGGGCAATCTGATCTCCTAGTCCTAACTCGGGCTCGGGATCCTCAAATGGTTCCTCCTCATCATCCATATCATAATCTACTAAGTCTAAATAAGGATCATCATCTACATTAGGTTCGGGAATAGCATGGTTTTCTACAGGAATATTAGGGTCAGCCATGACAATCTGCATTTATATATATCTCGTATTAGGATAACATAACATACTAGTTAAACAATTACATAATGAAATCAAGATATATACATATATATAAATTAAATTATATATATCAAAATATATATATCTTCTCGATAGGGCTTGTTGGTAACGTCGGAGATCTCTGGCACCGTTATAGTCAAAAGATTTTTCAAATATTTTCTCAAATGTTCATTGTCAAAAGATTTTGAAAAGTTTTATTCAAAACCTTGGTTTTTAAAATCTTTTGTTCTCTATAACGAGAGCTCTGGTACCAAACTGTAACACTCTCATTTTTCGTATCGGTACAGCGAAAGGGTCTTTCAGAGTGTTACGGGATAGCACAATAACTCCAATCATAGACAACACATAAAAATGGTTGTTCAAGGTTCAACATACATTCATTCGATAAAAAGTTTTAATGTGTACAACAGGTCCCAAATTATACATGTCATTAATTTTACAAAACATAGATCGAATGAACATTTTTAATATTTTGTGGGCCATCAGAGTCGATCTCCATCCTGATTACCTTCAATCAGCTGAGATAAAACATGCAAAAATCATATCAGCGAATGCCGAGTGAATTCATAGAGTTTAATTAAAACCGTTATATAAAACAATCATTTAAAATCAGAACACAAGTATAATATCGGAAGTAAGTCCTCATATTGCTAGTCAGGCAATATATAAATCAAGCATACATCTTAAACCGTCCATGAGACCGTAGTCTCTATATTACCATGATAGGTAATATATTCATCGTTATTAGCGTCGTTATCGTTTTGTATTTAGATTTTAGGATTATTATTAGCCGCATGACATTGTTACCTTACTATGAAAACAGCGGGCCGCGAACCCGACAACAGTTTGCCCATCTAAGTTAGCGTGTCGTCACAAAAATCACGCTATGGAATCTTCTCATACATAAATTCGCTTACCAATCAATGTGGTACGACGGGGATCAACCGTCAAGGCGCGAACTGGGGTGATCGTCCCCAAATAGTACTATCAAATACCTAAGCGTCTACCAAATCCCGGTAGTTCACAATTCATGCTAATGGGACTTTAAGTGACATAACCTAACTACTAATAATCCTTTTTGTCTCGTTTATAGGGTCATAGCATCATTCGGGTCCATATCATTAAGCATACCATTGGAACTACTTGTGTTCTATTTTTATAAAAATCTAGCATGTTATCTCCCTCGCGGGTTTACAAATCATTTTATAAAACATTTAAAAGAGTGCGAGGCTATGAACTCACGTTGATAATGAAAGGCGGATTATCGGCTACGGGCGTGCTTCGGTCACGGAAACCTATATAAATAATAATCGGTCTTAGACTCTTGTCCAATGACTTTTACCAAAATAACAATATACATATGATGATTTTGTACATATGATGATGATCAAGTGGATTTATATATCCTTGTTTACTCATTTTAGCGTTTACGTTTTGTTAACGTTTTACAAGTTTACTAGTTTTACCTACTTATCTATTTTAAGTCCAATAAGCGTATTATAAGTTCTTTAACTTGTTTTAATCTATTTTGTACTTATATTATCAGTATATATACTTTCCATATTGGGCCCAAATTGGTTAAGCCCAATAAGTTCTTTTTACAAGTACTTATCTTATTTAGTCCAATTATTAGTCCAATATGCTTAGTTAGCTCGTTAATGTCCGTATTTCTTATAGTTTGGGTTTTATCGGTTTTTTACTTGTATTGGTTACTTATATATCAGTATATGACTTTTATAAACTTTACATTAGACGGGTTTGATCGTCTAAGTTTTATTTGGCGAAAAACGTTAATTTTACGGTAATAGCCGAAAAAGTCGTAAAAATTAAGTTTATAGTTTTTATTACTTATAAATATTATTTCACTACCATTTATATAATTTATCCATTTAATTAACCTTATATATATTTATATAAATAAGTTCTATAAGTTAGTGGGTTTTTATTTTACATTTTATACAATAAAATGTGAGTGCTTATATAATAATAATAAACATTAATTCTTAAAATCTGATTTTTATCTTTATGTTCACCATTTTTACCATATCTAGAGTTCTATAATGAATTAGAAGCTCATTTTTGGGTGACATGTTCTTCATATTATTTGCTACATTTAACTTAGGTATAGCTACTGCTCATTTTAAGTTCATCTTGACTTAACAGTCCCCACAAAACTGCTTATTCAGATTAGAACACCTAACTTGTTTTGATCATATCTCATTCATTATATTGATTCCATTGCATGGCCAACTCTCACATGTGTATAACATCTTGTAATTATTGTAAATGGATCATACCATGCAATTTTATCAGTTCAAGTTTTAGTTATATACTGTTTTTATACAGCCAACTAAATAATCAAGATTTTAGCCTCATTTCTTATTGTTATTAACCTTTTTAAGCATATCTATCAACACTTGATCCCCACACAACATTTTTATCATCATATATACATCATATACATATACAAAATGAAATAAAATACATTTGTTCTTTACAAAATAACAAGAGAAAAATGGAGAGGATGATCTTCTATACCAACCAAGTGTATTTCTTGTTTTTGGAAGACAAGAACTTGATGAACACCACAAGTAACTCCAAGATCATCAAACACCAAGAACATAAGTTGGGAAATCAGCCCTAGGACACAAGCAAATCACCTCCAATGTTGTTAATATGGCCACCAAATGATCAAGGCTTCAAGATAACTCCATGATAGAGCTAGTAAACATGTATTTCATGGCTAGAAAAGATCAAAAGGGGTGTTTGTAGCTCAAAAGTGGACGGCAAGGGGAGGGTTTTTGAGAGAGTTTTGTGTTGATTTTGCATGTATGGAAAGATGGAAATGAGTTAGTTGCTAGTTTTGAGTTAGTGGGAAAGTTGTAAGCTTAAGGTGTAAGCTATGCTTACACTTGTAAACATTTAGCTAACATGATGCCACATCCTAAGATGTGGTGTCATGCGTGTGCCGTCCAAGCTAGCTAGTGGGGTGGGACAATGTATTTTGTCCCATCTCACTAGTTTACGGGTATTTCTCGATTCTAGTTTTCTCGATTTGCGTCCCCTCGGGTCGTTTCACGAAAAACGTTTTTATAAATTATGAATCAACGTCACAAAACGAATCCAATAAAAATTGTCTCATCAAAAACGGAGTTCAAAAACGTAAATACGTAATCCTAAGGTTTCCGGTTTAGTCGTAAAGGACGCTAAATTATGCACGTAAGCCCAAATTTAAATCTATAAATTGTGAGTTCGTCAACCAACACAAAAATAAGTTTCAAAATATTATACGAGAAAATATTTCACTACCTGAAAATGTTAGATTGTCACAACAAACATTCAAAGTAAAGAAATCAAAAGCATACCTTGGGTTTTGGAAATGTCATGAATAATCATCATTCTCAAGTTTTCACTTTCTCCAAACCAAGCTTAAAAACGAGATCATTGTTATTATAAGTTAGCAAACTAACACGAACTCATGTGGGCCAGTTATTCACTTAGACTCCCTTATTCCTAGGGGTATCTCTTATATTTTATTGTTTGTCTTGAATGATCACGAGGATGCATTGTTGACTTATTTCGATAGTTATTTAGTCTGAAAATAAAGTGAACGATTTAATCAATAGTTAGCTAAAGGACAAAATCTTTTAAAACTGCTTCTCGGGACCTCATAAAGTTCATATCTTGGCATAACTCGCTTCGCGATTTGAGACCTTTCTCGGACCGATATTTGGCAGCGACTTCATACTTCAAACCTTGAGAGACGTTCATGAAATAATGGTCTTCTCTTTATATAGGAATTTCTTCACTTGAACTTTTTGAGAGATTCATACTTGGACCACGACTTCTTCATTTTTCTCCAATCTTTATTTTGGACTTTGATATACAACGATCCGCCTCCTTTTATGACTTGGATGTATTTATCCTCATACCTTGCTAGGGTCTTTTCGGATACACTTCTCCATGACTTTTGGGGAGTTTTTGCTTTTCGTCGTGTGTATCGATCCTTCATATTGATTTTTGATAAATGATTCTTCACATCACTTTGGATCTTTAGCAACAAAATGTAGCCCTCATGTCTTGTTAGGACCTTTTTGGACTCGCCAATCTTCGCATCCCGCTTCAATAAGTTATGCCTTGGCTATGAACTCTAATCCATACCGAGCAACTTTTAAACGATCTTGGGCTAGAAGCTAAGTAACTTTTCAAATCGTACAACCTTATTTATTGCAGATAAATTTATTAGTAGGCGATGGGATAATAGGCTTATAATTAACTCACATAAATTCCCGAAAGAATACCGAACTTATAATTGGCTCTATCATCTCTCGATCTCCAGAGTTTAAAATCTCAAGGAATGAGACTCATGGATGCTTAGCCTATTAAATCAAAGTTTTGGGTTTTCGAGTCGCCTATAGGATGTTGCAAACTCTTAGACTTTTTCAAGTTTAGAAATCACATTTTAAAGTTCCCTTGATAAACGACTCTCTAGGATCAATTATAGGAACTTGCGAAAAGTTCTTGTTCTTAACCCGTGAGAGTTAAGACTTTCGCGTTTTATAGCTCCCTATATAAAAGCCTAGCAAAACTTGACTTAAACATGTAAAGGATACTAGCTAAAGTAACTTAGATAAGTAAACTCGGGTTGAGTCAAAAGATTCACAACGTTTGAAAATTAAAACCACTTTATTAAAAATTTATTCTAATAAGGAAAGAAAATAACTATACAAAAGGAAAAACTAATGGGCCAAAATAGATTAAAAATTTTAAAAAATGTCAAAAAATTGATTTTCCGGTTAAAATGAGGACAAATACAAAGAAAAGGCCACTTAACTTCGATAGAAGTCCCCCCTACACTTAAGATAAACATTGTCCTTAATGTTTAAGCATGTGGGAGTAAACTCCCCTACACTTAGGACATTGTGCACGTTGTTTAAATCTTGCTAAGGAAAAGATAACTAAAGAGATTCCTATTTTAATATTGGGAAATATAGAATAGTGAATCGAAAAGAGTTTAGGATAGAACCGGGAAGAAGTGAACACGGAATCACGGTTCGTCAAGAATCATCAAGAGTGGATCATTGAGCTCGAATCCCTGATTAAGAGAGGAGAGGAAATATCAAACACCAATGGGTCTCCCCTACACTTAGGATAAAGAAAGCGAAAAGATAGATACATGGGTTGCCTCCCAAGAAGCGCTTGATTTTTGATTACCGAGTCGTGAGCCTGACTCGACCTTGATCATCATAGGAAGAAGCATGAAACATATCCACCGGGATCAAAGACATAGTTTTCGTCCATCAAATAGCACAAGCTTAAGGCGAACAAGGCAAGCCAAAGAAGAATAGGCAAGGTTCCCTTAAGCAGCGATGGAGCACGGTGGGAGCAAGTATGGTGAGGTGCAATCATATCTTCAATAGTTCCAAAGATTTTTCCTTTTATTTCATCAGGTGGATACTGAGATGGCTGCAAAATATCGATACCGGGGTCGAACACCTTTTCCTTTAAGGGAAAATAGCACTCGGGCTCAGCAGAATGGGAAGAAGATCCGCGAAGAAGCACAACCTCGTCCTCAGAAGGGGGACAAAGAGGTGTTAAATCATACGTGTTGCGGATGTTGGTGCCGACCGGTTTCTTCTCCTTTGAAAGAATGTTCTTCAAATCCAAAGTAGGATCAAGACGATAATCTTCAAAGTCCAAAGGAGGGGCATCACTCTCATGAGGGAAGTAAGTATTGAGAAACGTAGAGAAGTCTTCCTCAAAAGAGTAATCATCCAAAGTAGGATCGAGTGATGGCGGAGGATCTTCATCATGTGAAGAATCGCTCGAAAGAGTATCAGCCTCATCGAAATCATCATACGTGGGCAGGTCGGGATACTCGGAGGTAAGGTCATCATAATCATCCGAATCTGAGCTAGAATCATCATCGTAAGCATCAAAGATCGGTGGAGAATCATAAATGGTAGAAGGTTCCAAATTGGAGAGAGAATCATCCACATCATCAAGTAAAAGTGGATTATCAATGCAAGAGTCGAATAGAGGATTGTTGTAGATGACAAAATCATCGAGCACATTAATCATATTCACTGATTCTCGTCCAAAGGATTTGCTTGTAAGCTTTCCCATTTTAAAAACTTGTGAATCATTCCCGACTCTTAAGATTAACTCACCTTCGGCCACATCAACTAGAGCTCGTCCGGTTCTCAAGAATGGCCGACCAAGTATTAAAGGAATACGAGGGTCCATTTCATAATCAACTACGACAAAGTCGATCGGGAAAGTAAATGTGCCAACTTTGATGAACACATCTTCGGCAATACCAACGGGGTAAGCAAGAGTGCGATTTGCAAGTTCAAGAGTCATCTTTGTGGGAGTGAGGTCGGGCAATGATAGTGTTTTCCAAACACTCAAAGGCATAAGATTAATACTGGCCCCGAGATCAGCAAGGGCAGTAAATTCTTTAGTTTTGTTGAAAACGCAAGGCAACACAAAACGACCGGGATCTCCAAGCTTTTCCGGAAGTTCTTTAAGAATAACTGTAGAGCAGTTTTCATTTAAGCGTGTATTGGCGAGCTCAATCAACTTTTCCTTCTTGTTAAGCAATTCCTTGAATGATTTGACAAATTTCGGCATGTGGACAAGTGCTTCGAGAAAGCTAATGTTGAAGTTCATTTGAGAGATCATCTTCACATAGCTCGACACTTGAGAGTCATCCTTGGTTAGCATTTTGGTCTTGCCTAAGCGAGAAGGATATGGGATATTAGGTTTGGGTGGTGAAGTTGAAGGCATAGCAGGTAAAGGTTGAGATGTTGAAGGGTCCTTCCAAGGTACATCGTCATGACGAGGCGGAGACGGTAATGGTGCACTAATACTAGGTGTAGGAGGAGTAGGGATAAATGGTGGTGGAGGAGGTGTAGATGATGGGGGCGGGATTGGTGGATCGACAATGGTAATTCCACTACGAGTAGTAATAACACTCACATTTGCTCGCGGATTGGTGACGGTGTTTGAAGGTAGAGAACTCGAAGAAGAGGGTTGAGCGGCAGGCAAGAAACTAGCAAGCATATTCTTCAAATCATTGGTTTGATTGCTGAAGGAGGATTGAATATTATCTCGAAGCTCGGATCTTATCTCATTTCCTTGCTTGGTAATATCTCCTTTAAGATTGATAATTTGACTCTGCAGATTCTTGATTTGCTCACCTTGGGTTCTCATGATGGCTTCGACATCGGGATTAATGGGTGGGGCTTGTTGGGCGGGTGGGTGATAAGGATTAGAAGCTCTTGGTGGGATTTGGTTGCTTCTATTGTAGTTGGCGGGGTTTTGGTTTTAAGGAGAAAAACCGGGTGAAAGGTAATTGTTAGACCGGTAACTCAGCAAATTTCTATCCCCTTGTTGTCGAGCTTGGTAATTTTCCGGTGAATAATTACCATAAGCTGCATACACATTTTCCGGATTTCCTTGTGTTGAAGGACAATCGGTGTATGAGTGAGGACCGCCGCATGTTTCACAAGAAGGTGCAACCGCTTTAATTTGTTGTTGTTGGTTTGAAGCGAGAAGCAAGATACTTTTACTCATTTTAGTCATCATGCGGGTGAGTTCGGTCATATCAGGGTTTGCTGAAGTAGAAGAAACATTGACTCTCGGGTTGTTCCTTGAAGAAGCGGAGGAATCCCAGTTTTTGTGGTGAGTAGTCATGTTCTCAGTTAGCTCTCTACACTCCTCGGGTCTCCTTTTCATAAATGTGCCACCGGTGGCTGCATTAATCGTATCACGATCACGAAAAGTCAATCCGTTGTAGAAAGTATCAATCAATGTGACTGGAAGCATGTTGTGGTTTGGACAACGATCAATCAAGACATTATATCTTTCCCAAGCATCAAAGAGAGATTCATCGGGTTCTTGCATGAAACCGCTGATTTGATTGGGAAGGCTCGTAACCATGGATGGTAGAAAGTAGCGCGACAAAAAGCGTTGAGTCGTGTCATCCCAAGTATGAATAGAATTCTTCGGGAGACGATCAAATCATTTCTCGGCGTGATGTGATAAAGTATGTGGGAAGAGTTGTAGGCGAAGAACATCCATTGTGGCACCAGGCAACTTCATGCTTTGGGTGATTGTAATGAACTTGTTGAGGTGTTTGTTGGCATCATCATCAGGCATTCCGGCGAATGGATTAGTTTGCATTTGCTGAATCATGTGGTGCTTCAACGAAAACTCCGGAGCCGTGATTTGCATCGGCGCAATCGGTCCTCCTCGTCCAAACATGGTAGGTTGACAAAGCTCCTCCATTGTCCGAAGATCGGGCTGTGGAAGAACATTGTTGTTATTATTGAGGTGCGGTGGATTATTGTTGTTGTTAACACCTGACATACTTAAATCTTCTCGAGTCTCGGGCTCTTGATAATTAGAAGATCTAGTACGCATACACCTACAAAGGCAAAAGAAAACAATACCAAACACAAAGACAATATATATACACAATAAAAATAAAATCTTTTTGGATTTTTATAATTTTTAATTTTTATGGATTTTTTGCAATTTTTAATTTTTATGATTTTTTGAATTTTTTATGCAAGAAAAATAACGCTCACAAGTGAACGGATCCCAAAAAGCAACGCGTCTCTCACAGAAAACCGTTAATCTTTACGAAAAGAGCCGGCAGCGGCGCCATTTTAATGACTAGATTTTGTTAGGTTCAATTGTTGTTCTCGGTATCTTAACGAATTGATCTAGGTTCCATGTGTGACTCTGCTGTTCTTTGGTGAAACAGAAGTGTGTCGTTGTAGTATATTAAATGTGCAAAAACAATTAAAGTAAAAGGGCACTAAACGTAAATAACGCAAACTTAAATCTAACTAAGGCAAACTTAAAACGCAACTAAAACTAAAACTTAAACTAAGGCAATGCCAAAATAAATCTAAGGCAAATAAACTTAAAGTGCGACTAAGAAAAAAGGCGGAAAAATAAAGCTTGAAATTAAAAAGTAGAACTTAAAAACTGAAATTAAAGAAACCTAAAAATCAGCTTATCCGGAATAATACCCTTATTCGGAATAAATGGCTTACTCAGAATATGTCACCTATCCGGAATTATCTGCCTATCCAGAATACCTTCTCTATTCGGAATAATCTGCCAATCCAGAATTTTTGTCCTATTCAAAATATTTGGCCTATCCGGAATAACTTCTCTATTCAGAATAATTTCCCTATTCGGAATAATTTCCCTATTCGTAATAAGTTACCTATTCGGAATAATTTCCCTATCCGGAATAATTTCCCTATTCGGAATAATTTCCCTATTCAGAATATTTGGCCTATCCTGAATAATTTTCCTATTCATAATATTTGGCCTATCCCGAATAATTTTCCTATTCAGAATATTTGGCCTATCCCGAATAATTTTCCTATTCGGAATATCTTCTGGGAAGATACAGTAACAACAAACAAACACCCCGAAGAACAGGGAACAAGAAATATACACGATCTAGATAAAAATTAAGCAAAATCAACCACAAGATTAAATCAAACTAACAAATAAACATCTATTAATGATAATCAAACAATCCAAAACAACAAAACTAACTATAAAGATCAAGATAATCAAAACCCACTTAATAAATTTGACAAAAACTCAAGAACACGAACATGAATAATAAACATATAAACCAAAGATTAAAGAAAGGTAGAATGAGAGATCAAAAAATAAAGATAAATAATAACAAGAATTAAAAGAACACTTACTTGAAATTAAATGGTAATTAATGTGACAAGTCTAACATTTTCAGGTAATGAAATATTTTCTCATATAATATTTTGAAACTTATTTTTGTGTTGGTTGACGAACTCACAATTTACGGATTTAAATTTGGGCTTACGTGCATAATTTGGCGTCTTTTACGACTAAACCGGAAACCTTAGGATTACGTATTTACGTTTTTGAACTCCGTTTTTTATGAGACAATTTTTATTGGATTGTTTTGTGCCGGTGATTCATAATTTATAAAAACGTTTTTCGTAAAACGACCCGAGGGCACGCAAATCGAGAAAACTAGAATCGAGAAATACCCGTAAACTAGTGAGATGGGACAAAACACTTTGCCCCACCCCACTAGCTTATATGGGACGGCAATATTGACACCACCACACATAGGTGGCATCAAGTTAGCAAGTTTACACAAGTGTAAGCTTGTGCTTACACCTTAAGCTAACCATTTCCACTTTAACACAAAACTAGCAAATGGTTTCATTTCTACCATTTCCTTCCATGCAATCCACTCTAAAACTCTCTCAATCTCTCCCTCCTTGCCGTCCCAAATAAAGCAACAAACACCATCATTGATCTTTTCTAGCCACAAACCACATGTTTACTAGTCCTACTAAGGGGTTTCCTTGAAGCCTTGATCATTTGGTGGCCATATAAACAACTTTGGAGGTGATTTGCTTGTGTCGTAGGGCTGATTTTCCAACCTATGTTCTTGATATTTGATGGTCTTGGAGATACTTGTTGTGTTCATCAAGTTCTTGCCTTCCTAAAATAAGAAATCCACTTGGATTGGTAAAGAAGATCATCCTCTACAGTTTTCTCTTATTATTTTGTAAAGAACAAATGTATTTTCTTTCATTTTGTATATGTATATGATGTATATATGATGATAAAAATGTTGTGTGGGGATCAAGTGTTGATAAACATGCTTAAAAATGATGATAACTATAAGAAATGAAGCTAAAATCTTGACTAATTAGTTGGCTGTATAAAAACAGTAGATAACTAAAAGATGAACTGATAAAATTGCATGCTTTGATCCATTTACAGTAAGTAGATGATGTTATACACATGTGAGAGTTGGCCATGCAATGGAATCAAAATAATGAGTGAGATATGATCAAAACAAGTTAGGTGGTATAATCTGAATAAGCAGTTTTGTAGGGACTGTTAAGGCAACTTAAACTCAAAATGGGCAGTAGCTATAACTAAGTTATATGTAGCACATATTATGAAGAAGTTGTCATCCAAAAATGAGCTTCTAAGTCATTGTAGAACTCTAGATATGGTAAAAATGGTGAATATGAAGTTAAAAATCAGATTTTGGAAATAATGTTTATTATTATTATATAAGCACTCACATTATAACTTATAAAATGTAAAAATATAAACCCACTAACTTATAGAACTTATTTATATAAATGTATAAAAGGTTAATCAAATGGGTAAATTATATAAATGGTGGAAAAAATAATATTTATAAGTAATAAAAACTATAAACTTGATTTTTACGAATTTTTCGGCTATCGCCGTAAAATTAACGTTTTTCATCAAATAAAACTTAGACGACCAAACCCGTCTAATGTAAAGTTTATAAAAGTTATATACTGCTGTATAAGTAACTAATACAAGTAAAAACCGATAAAACCCGAACTATAAGAATTACGGACATTTACGAGCTAAATAAACGTATTGGACTAATAATTGGACTTAATAAGATAAAAACTTGTAAAAAGAATTATTTGGGCTTAACCCATTTGGGCCCAACATGAAAGATATATATACTGATCATATAGGTATAAAATGGGTAAAAACAAGTAAAAGAACTTATAAAAGACTTAATGAACTTAAAATAGGTAAAATCGGTAAAACTAGTGAACTAGTAAGACGTTACCAAAATGTAAACACTAAAATGAGTAAACGAGGATTTATAAACCCACTTGATCATCATCATATGTACAAAAATCACATATATGTACATTGTTATTTTGATAAAAGTCATTGGACCGAGTCTAAGACCGATTATTATTTATATAGGTTTCCGTGACCGAAGCACGCCCGTAGCCGATAATCCGCCTTTCATTAACAACGTGAGTTCATAGCCTCGCACTCTTTTAAATGTTTTATAAAATGATTTGTAAACCCGCGAGGGAGATAACATGATAGATTTTTATAAAAATAGAACACAAGTAGTCCCGATTGTATGCTTAATGATATGGACCCGAATGATGCTATGACCCTATATTCGAGACTAAAAGGATTATTAGTAGTTAGGTTATGTCACTTAAAGTCCCATTAGCATGAATTGTGAACTACCGGGATTTGGTAGACGCTTATGCATTTGATAGTACTATTTGGGGACGATCACCCCAGTTCGCGCCTTGACGGTTGATCCCCGTCGTACCACATTGATTGGTAAGCGAATTTATGTATGAGAAGATTCCATAGCGTGATTTTTGTGACGACACGCTAACTTAGATGGGCAAATTGTTTGTCGGGTTCGCGGCCCGCTGTTTTCACAGTAAGGTAACAATGTCATGCGGCTAATAATAATCCTATACAATATACAACGTATGCTATAAGACATAAATAATAAACGATGACGACGCTATTACGATGAATATATTACCTATCATGGTAATATAGAGACTACGGTCTCATGGACGGTTTCAGATGTATGCTTGATTTATATATTGCCTGACTAGCAATATGTGGACTTACTTCCGATATTATACTTGTGTTCTGATTTTAAATGATTGTAAATGATTGTTTTATATAACGGTTTTCATTAAACTCTATGAATTCACTCGGCATTCGCTGATATGATTTTTGCATGTTTTCTATCTCAGGTGCTTGAAGGTAATCCGGATGGAGATCGACTCTGATGGCCCACACTTAATATTAAAAATGTTCATTCGATCTGTGTTTTGTAAACTTAATGACCTGTATAATTTGGGACCTGTTGTACACTTTTGAAACTTTTTATCGAATGAATGTTTGTTAAACCTTGTACAACCATTTTTATGTGTTGTCTATGATTGGAGTTATTGTGCTATCCCGTAACACTCTGAAAGACCCTTCCGCTGTACCGATACGAAAAATGAGAGTGTTACAGTTTGGTACCAGAGCTCTCGTTGTAGAGAACAAAAGATTTTAAAAAAAACCAAGGTTTTGAACAAAACTTTTCAAAATCTTTTGACAATGAACATTTGAGAAAATATTTGAAAAATCTTTTGACTATAACGGTGCCAGAGATCTCCGACGTTACCAACAAGCCCTATCGAGAAGATATATATTTTGATATATATAATATAGTTTATATATATGTATATATCGTGATTTCATTATGTAATTGTTTAACTAGTATGTTATCCTAATACGAGATAAATATATATAAATGCAGATTGTCATGGCTGACCCTAATATTCCTGTAGAAAACCATGCTATTCCCGAACCTAATATAGAAGATGATCCTTATTTAGACTTAGTAGATTTTGATATCGATGATGAGGAGGAACCATTTGAGGATCCCGAGCCCGAGTTAGGACTAGGAGATCAGATTTCCCCTCAGGTTGACTTAGTAGAGAATGAGATTGAGAATGTGGGTAATGAGAATGTGGAGATTGAGAATGTGGGTAATGAGAATGTGGAGATTGAGAATGTGGATATTGAGGACGTGGATATTGAGAATGCTGATATTGAGAACAATGATGAGATTGGGTTAGATGAGTTAGATGATGAGATTGACGACGAGGAAGTCGAGGAAGATGTAGGTATAGATGTTGAGGTTGATGACGATGAGGAAGCAGAGCTTATTTATCCGTATGATGTTCCAGAGGGCGAGCCTTTGCCCCCACCAGTTTGTTTGTCTGATTCTGAGGATGAGTTACCTAGGGATGAAATGTCTGAATCGTCTGAATCTGATTCTGAATCAGAGGAGGATGAGGATGACGATGCACCTGACGGTACTGATGGTATGTATACTCGTAGACGTGAGATAGGAGAGTCGTCTAGTACTCGAGAGGCTACTCATATTGATGGTCTTGCACCATGGGCCTTGAGACGTGATCTAGATGCTTCCCGTGTTAAGAGTTGTGTGACAGAGGTTGGATTAGGTGTTGTTCAGACTCAGGTTGCTTATTTGGAGTCGAAGACTAAGGTTGGCGAGAAAGAGCGAGAATTGCTTAGTCTGGATTTGAGTGATGTAGAACGTGGTTTGAATGAGGCTTTTAGGAGGTTATCGGTGTTGGAAAGTGGTGAGTATGCTGCTATGAAGAGAAAGGTGAATTCTATGGAGATTCAGTTGAGTGTGGCTCGTGCGAAGCGTGAGAAAGCTGAAAAGGAGTTGAATATATCTGTGGGTTGGAACAGTAGATTTTATGCCGACATGGTTGAAAGAGGAGTAATCCGTAAGCGCCCAGCTGAAGATGTGTCTAGTGATCGTCCGGCGAAGATCCAGAAGACGATGGATGATGGACCATCTGGCGGTTCTCAGTAGACCAGTCTGTATTTAGTAGTGACCTTTATATCTTTTGTGTTTGTAGCTTTGACTGAACCGACTTGTTAGTAGTAGACTTGGCACGAATTTTGAGTGTAAATAGTGTTAGAACTTTGATATGGATGTACTAAGACAATACTTTTGTTTCAGATCGAATGAAATATGTATCTTGTCTTGAATTCCATATTGTGCCTTATTTGTATCTTGATTATGAATTCGATCCGTATTATATGAATCCTTTGTTGGATGAATGCTTAATGCTTTAAAATTGTGGAATTATAGAACTATGCCGCCCAAGAAGGCTGTGACTGAGGATGATGTACGCAGGATTATTACGGAGCAAGTTACCGCATATATGACAGAATTTATGGCAAATGCCAGAAATGAAGCTGGCGGTAGTGGAGCTGGCGGTAGTGGAGCTGGCGGTAGTGGAATTGGCGGTACAAATGTGAATGTGAATGCTAATAATGTGAATGCTAATGCTGGAGGAAATGTAGGAGGACTTGGAGCTAATGCACCTAAAGTTAGTGGCTGTACTTATGTGACGTTCATGAAGTGTGAACCTCTACCTTTTAATAGAACTGAAGGTGCTTTAGGACTAAGCCAGTGGATTGAGAAGATTGAATCGGTGTTTCGGATTAGTAAGTGTAAGGAGGAAGATAAGGTGACTTTTGCTATGGCTACTCTTAAAGGTCGTGCGTTGAATTGGTGGAACGGGATAATTGCTTTCATGGGTCTTAATGCTGCTAATGCTACTCCTTGGGCTGAAATTAAGAAGTGGATGACTTTTGAGTTTTGTCCTCGTAGTGTGATTATTAGATTAGAACAAGAGTTGATTCATCTGAGAATGAAAGGTGTGGACATTGATAGTTACACGAACCGATTCCATGAGTTGGCCTTGCTATGTCCTCGATTGGTTGAACCCGAAGAGATCCGAATTGAGCAATATGTTAAAGGGTTGACCAGGAATATCCAGGGGGACGTGACATCATCGAAACCACTAACCATTGATGATGCTGTCCGAATGGCCTACCAACTCATTGGACAGATAATTCAGGATAGGGAAGATGAAGCCCGTGTAGGTGAGAAAAGAAAGGGAGACGGTGATCGTGTAGATAGAGGTGATAATAGGAAGAATTTCAATCGCCGTCAGAACCAGAGAAAGAGGAATGCAAATGCTCTTACCAACAATGCACCGCGCGTCGATGATAGATGTCCTAAGTGTGACAACAAGAGGCATGCTGGCGACTGCTGGAAGTGCCGAAATTGCGGAAAGCTTGGACACAAGGTTGAAAGGTGTAAGAAGGGAACCATTTGCTTCAACTGTAATGAAGAAGGTCATAGGAAATCGGAATGTCCCAAGTTGAAAGCGATTGTACCTGGAAGAAACCCCCAGGGTGGTATCTATCAACTTGGAATAATTGAGGTGAAGAAAGAGGATCCAAATGTCGTTACCGGTACGTTTTTACTCAACAATCATTATGCTGTTGCTTTATTCGATTCGGGTGCCTATAGGAGCTTTGTATCCACTAAATTTAGTGCCCTTATTGATATTGAACCTGTTGAGATAAGTACCAGTTACGAGGTGGAATTGGCTGATGGTAAATTAGTGAAAACTAATAAGCTATTAGAAGGATGCTCTCTAAATCTCTTGAACCATTCCTTTCCGATTGATTTGATGTTGATAGAATTAGGTAGTTTCGATATTATTATTGGTATGGATTGGTTGTCGTTGAATAATGCTACTATTTTATGTGGAGAGAAGAAGGTTAAGATTCCTCTTAGGAATAGGAC
The DNA here is from genome assembly GCA_025667525.1 of Glebionis coronaria. Classification (NCBI taxonomy): domain Eukaryota; kingdom Viridiplantae; phylum Streptophyta; class Magnoliopsida; order Asterales; family Asteraceae; genus Glebionis; species Glebionis coronaria. The sequence goes on from CM046877.1 coordinate 363,008,724, forward strand.
GTTAGTAATTGATGGTAGTCGAGGTGAATCCCGTTTGAAAATCGTTTCATGTATTAAAGTCCAAAAGTACATCAGGAACGGTTGTGAGTTATTCTTAGCTCAAGTGACCGGGAATGAGTCTAGGGAGAAACGATTGGAAGATGTACCTATTATTTGTGAATTTCCTGAGGTATTTCCTAAAGATTTACCCGGACTTCCACCGATAAGGCAAGTAGAGTTTCGAATCGATTTAATTCCTGGTGCTGCACCGGTGGCACGTGCGCCTTACCGATTAGCCCCTTTTGAATTAAAGGAGTTATCTGAGCAACTTAAGGAGTTGTCTGATAAAGGTTTTATTCGACCGAGCTCGTCGCCTTGGGGAGCTCCAGTCTTGTTCGTTAAGAAGAAGGATGGATCTTTTCGTATGTGCATTGATTATAGGGAACTGAATAAGTTGACAATTAAAAATCGACATCCTTTACCTAGGATTGATGATTTGTTTGATCAACTACAAGGATCTAGTGTGTATTCTAAGATAGATTTGCGGTCAGGATATCACCAACTTCGCGTCCGTGAAGAAGATATTCCTATAACTGCATTTAGAACTCGTTATGGACACTATGAATTTCAAGTAATGCCATTTGGGTTAACTAACGCACCTGCGGTTTTCATGGATTTAATGAATCGACTGTGCAAGCCCTACTTGGATAAATTTGTGATTGTGTTTATTGACGATATTCTGATCTATTCTAAGAATGAAGATGAACATAGAGAACATTTGAGGATTGTTTTGAAGTTGTTGAAGGATGAAAGGTTGTATGCTAAGTTTTCAAAGTGTGATTTCTGGTTGGATTCTGTGCAATTTCTTGGTCATGTGATTAACAGAGATGGAATTCATGTTGATCCTGCAAAGGTTGAAGCTATTAAGAATTGGTCTGCACCGACAACGCCAACGGAAGTGCGACAGTTCTTAGGATTGGCTGGCTATTATAGGCGATTCATTAAAGAATTTTCTTTGATAGCTAAACCCTTGACTAAGCTTACTCAGAAGAATAAACCTTTCGTTTGGGGAAGTGATGAAGATGGAGCATTTCAGACATTGAAGCAAAAATTATGTAGTGCGCCAATCTTATCATTACCCGACGGGAGTGAAGATTTTGTAGTGTATTGTGATGCATCTATTAGAGGTTATGGAGCTGTTTTGATGCAGAGAGAGAAAGTGATATCTTATGCTTCTAGGCAATTAAGGAAGAATGAGGAGAATTATGCTACTCATGATCTTGAGCTAGGAGCGGTGGTCTTTGCTCTTAGGTTATGGAGACATTATCTGTATGGCACCAAGTGTACGGTATTCACCGATCACAAAAGCCTACAGTATATTCTCGACCAGAAGGAATTGAACATGAGGCAACGAAGATGGATAGAGTTGTTAAGTGATTATGATTGTGATATAAAATATCACCCAGGAAAAGCCAATGTTGTTGTTGATGCGTTGAGTAGGAAAGATAGAGAGCCTATCAGGGTGCGTTCTCTAGTCTTGACCGTGCACAATAATTTGCCTGAGCAAATTAGAAATGCGCAAATAGAAGCTTGTAAGAAGGAGAATTTTGTTAATGAAGGGTTCCGAGGAGAAGGAGATCCTTTAGAGGTTAGAGCTGATGGAGTGAAATATTTAAGAGGTCGTATGTGGATACCTAAGTTTGGAGGCTTAAGAGATTTGATTATGTTAGAATCCCATAAATCTAAGTATTCCATTCATCCGGGATCTGATAAGATGTACCATGATTTGAAGAAGTTGTATTGGTGGCCGAATATGAAAGCTGACATAGCTATGTATGTTCTTCAATGCTTGACTTGTGCTAGAGTCAAAGCTGAACATCAAAAGCCATCAGGACTACTTCAACAACCAAAGATTCCTGAATGGAAGTGGGAGCGAATTACGATGGACTTTATCACCAAGCTTCCTAGAACATCATCTGGAAACAATTCGATTTGGGTTATTGTCGATAGACTGACCAAATCAGCACACTTCATTCCGGTTAAGGAGCAGTTCTCACTGGAGAAGCTGACTCGAATATACCTTGATAATGTTGTATGCAAGCATGGAGTGCCTGTATCGATCATTTCAGATCGAGATCCTAGATTCGCATCGAATTTTTGGAAATCTCTCCAAAGATCTTTGGGAACGAATCTCGATATGAGCACTGCTTATCACCCCCAGACTGATGGGCAGAGTGAAAGGACGATACAAACACTGGAAGATATGTTGAGAGCTTGTGTGTTAGACTTTGGTAAGAATTGGGATAAACATTTGTCGTTAGCAGAGTTTTCGTATAACAATAGTTACCATTCTAGTATTAAGGCTGTACCGTTTGAAGCTTTGTATGGTTACCCAGCTCACGGGACCGGAATTGATCCGGGAGACTACGGAGATGATAGTTCAGATTAAGAAGAGGTTGTTGACTGCCCGTAGTAGACAGAAAAGTTACGCGGATGTGCGGCGGAAGCCAATGGAGTTTGAAGTGGGTGACCGAGTAATGTTGAAAGTATCACCATGGAAAGGCGTTATAAGATTTGGAAAACGAGGAAAATTGAATCCCCGTTATATTGGACCCTTTAAGATTTTATCTAGAGTAGGTCCGGTGGCTTACAAACTAGAGTTTCCCCCAGAACTTCATGGTGTTCACAACACATTCCATGTATCTAATCTGAAGAAATGTCTAGCAGTGAGTGATGAGAAAATCCCGTTAGGTAAGGTTCGAATAGATGGGAAGTTGCATTTTATCGAAGAGCCCGTAGAAGTTATGGACCGTGAGGTAAAGCAACTGAAACAAAGTCGGATACCTATTGTCAAGATCCGATGGAATTCAAAGCATGGACCGGAGTATACTTGGGAACGAGAGGATGAAATGTGGAAGAAATATCCGCACCTCTTCGATTTTAATAAGAAACGGACATCCAAATGAAATGGATCACGAGGACGTTGATCCCTTTTAGGAGGAAAAGCTGTGACAAGTCTAACATTTTCAGGTAATGAAATATTTTCTCATATAATATTTTGAAACTTATTTTTGTGTTGGTTGGCGAACTCACAATTTACGGATTTAAATTTGGGCTTACGTGCATAATTTGGCGTCTTTTACGACTAAACCGGAAACCTTAGGATTGCGTATTTACGTTTTTGAACTCCGTTTTTGAACTCCGTTTTTGATGAGACAATTTTTATTGGATTTGTTTTGTGACGGTGATTCATAATTTATAAAAACGTTTTTCGTAAAACGACCCGAGGGCACGCAAATCGAGAAAACTAGAATCGAGAAATACCCGTAAACTAGTGAGATGGGACAAAACACTTTGCCCCACCCCACTAGCTTATATGGGACGGCAATATTGACACCACCACACATAGGTGGCATCAAGTTAGCAAGTTTACACAAGTGTAAGCTTGTGCTTATACCTTAAGCTAACCATTTCCACTTTAACACAAAACTAGCAAATGGTTTCATTTCTACCATTTCCTTCCATGCAATCCACTCTAAAACTCTCTCAATCTCTCCCTCCTTGCCGTCCCAAATAAAGCAACAAACACCATCATTGATCTTTTCTAGCCACAAACCACATGTTTACTAGTCCTATTAAGGTGTTCCCTTGAAGCCTTGATCATTTGGTGGCCATATAAACAACTTTGGAGGTGATTTGCTTGTGTCCTAGGGCTGATTTTCCAACCTATGTTCTTGATATTTGATGGTCTTGGAGATACTTGTTGTGTTCATAAAGTTCTTGCCTTCCTAAAATAAGAAATCCACTTGGATTGGTAAAGAAGATCATCCTCTACATTTTTCTCTTATTATTTTGTAAAGAACAAATGTATTTTCTTTCATTTTGTATATGTATATGATGTATATATGATGATAAAAATGTTGTGTGGGGATCAAGTGTTGATAAACATGCTTAAAAATGATGATAACTATAACAAAATGAAGCTAAAATCTTGACTAATTAGTTGGCTGTATAAAAACAGTAGATAACTAAAAGATGAACTGATAAAATTGCATGGTTTTATCCATTTACAGTAAGTAGATGATGTTATACACATGTGAGAGTTGGCCATGCAATGGAATCAAAATAATGAGTGAGATATGATCAAAACAAGTTAGGTGGTATAATATGAATAAGCAGTTTTGTAGGGACTGTTAAGGTACCTTAAACTCAAAATGGGCAGTAGCTATAACTAAGTTATATGTAGCACATATTATGAAGAAGTTATCATCCAAAAATGAGCTTCTAAGTCATTGTAGAACTCTAGATATGGTAATAATGGTGAATATGAAGTTAAAAATCAGATTTTGGAAATAATGTTTATTATTATTATATAAGCACTCACACTATAACTTATAAAATGTAAAAATATAAACCCACTAACTTATAGAACTTATTTATATAAATGTATAAAAGGTTAATTAAATGGGTAAATTATATAAATGGTGGTAAAAATAATATTTATAAGTAATAAAAACTATAAACTTGATTTTTACGACTTTTTCGGCTATCGCCGTAAAATTAACGTTTTTCATCAAATAAAACTTAGACGACCAAACCCGTCTAATGTAAAGTTTATAAAAGTTATATACTGATGTATAAGTAACTAATACAAGTAAAAACCGATAAAACCCGAACTATAAGAATTACGGACATTTACGAGCTAAATAAACATATTGGACTAATAATTGGACTTAATAAGATAAAAACTTATAAAAAGAATTATTTGGGCTTAACCCATTTGGGCCCAACATGAAAGATATATATACTGATCATATAGGTATAAAATGGGTAAAAACAAGTAAAAGAACTTATAAAAGACTTAATGAACTTAAAATAGGTAAAATCGGTAAAACTAGTGAACTAGTAAGACGTTACCAAAACGTAAACACTAAAATGAGTAAACGAGGATTTATAAACCCACTTGATCATCATAATATGTACAAAAATCACATATATGTATATTGTTATTTTGATAAAAGTCATTGGACCGAGTCTAAGACCGATTATTATTTATATAGGTTTCCGTGACCGAAGCACGCCCGTAGCCGATAATCCGCCTTTCATTAACAACGTGAGTTCATAGCCTCACACTCTTTTAAATGTTTTATAAAATGATTTGTAAACCCGCGAGGGAGATAACATGCTAGATTTTTATAAAAATAGAACACAAGTAGTCCCGATTGTATGCTTAATGATATGGACCCGAATGATGCTATGACCCTATATTCGAGACTAAAAGGATTATTAGTAGTTAGGTTATGTCACTTAAAGTCCCATTAGCATGAATTGTGAACTACCGGGATTTGGTAGACGCTTATGCATTTGATAGTACTATTTGGGGACGATCACCCCAGTTCGCGCCTTGACGGTTGATCCCCGTCGTACCACATTGATTGGTAAGCGAATTTATGTATGAGAAGATTCCATAGCGTGATTTTTGTGACGACACGCTAACTTAGATGGGCAAATTGTTTGTCGGATTCGCGGCCCGCTGTTTTCACAGTAAGGTAACAATGTCATGCGGCTAATAATAATCCTATACAATATACAACGTATGCTATAAGACATAAATAATAAACGATGACGACGCTATTACGATGAATATATTACCTATCATGGTAATATAGAGACTACGGTCTCATGGACGGTTTCAGATGTATGCTTGATTTATATATTGCCTGACTAGCAATATGTGGACTTACTTCCGATATTATAATTATGTTCTGATTTTAAATGATTGTAAATGATTGTTTTATATGACGGTTTTCATTAAACTCTATGAATTCACTCGGCATTCGCTGATATAATTTTTGCATGTTTTCTATCTCAGGTGCTTGAAGGTAATCCGGATGGAGATCGACTCTGATGGCCCACACTTAATATTAAAAATGTTCATTCGATCTGTGTTTTGTAAACTTAATGACCTGTATAATTTGGGACCTGTTGTACACTTTTGAAACTTTTTATCGAATGAATGTTTGTTAAACCTTGTACAACCATTTTTATGTGTTGTCTATGATTGGAGTTATTGTGCTATCCCGTAACACTCTGAAAGACCCTTCCGCTGTACCGATACGAAAAATGAGAGTGTTACAATTAAGGTGCAAGACAAGTATTTAAATTTGACAAGTAATTTAATGACAAGGTAATTAAAAGTGAAAGAACTAATTGTCACTATTAGCGAACAAAAATAAATGCTAATCTCATCTAATCTATATATAGGGGATGTTAAGGAATGCTTAGGAAGCTTCCTCCCCTCTTTCCTTTCTCCTTAATTGCATGCTTAGTCCTTCTCTTCTTAATCTCTTGTTAATTGCACCATTAGTCCTTAAGCCTTTTAATCTTCTTTAATCTTGGACTTTAATGACTTTTGGCTCGGGATTTCTTTGAACTCGTCTTTTAATTCTTCAATAAAATAGACTTGAGTTCTTCGGCTTTAAGTAAACTTCCGTCTTTCGACTTTTTCTTCGATAAATCTTTAGAATTGGTCTTGGACTGTGACAATCCGTCAATTTATGGTTGATATTTTATTCTCAATATTTATTTGAAAACATTATTTTTATGTTATAATATAAACTCACTTATTTTTGGGAAAAAATTTGGATTTACGTCTTGAAGTAGCATTGACTACGTCTAAACCGGAGGATTCTACGTTACGTGCTTACGTTTACATACACCGTCTTTGGTGACAGTCCGACATTTCAAGAAATAAATTTATCCGTGAATATTATTTTGGAGTTTTAAATTTGTGTTGGTTCATAAACTCACAAATTTATGAGAAGAGATTAGGACTTACGATTATAATTTAACGTCCTTTACGACTAAACCGGAAACCTTAGGATTACGTATTTACGTTTTTGAACTCCGTTTTTGATGAGACAATTTTTATTAGATTCGTTTTGTGCCGTTGATTCATAATTTATAAAAACTTTTTTCGCTAAACGACCCGAGGGCACGCAAATCGAGGAAACTAGAATCGAGAAGTTCCCGTAAATTATTAGGGATGAGACAAGTTTAACACTTGTCCCACCCCTAATAGGGGTGGATTACACAAGAGTGTAACACTCTTTGGTGTCACAATATTAGCCTTAGTTGAGACACTTGTCTCATAAGATTCAAAGCTACTTAGCTTTCCTTCTCTCACACTTTTCTCACACATGCAAGGTGTAAGAAAATAAAAACTCTCTCAACCTCCATAACTCCTCTCCTTGTCCGTCCATATCCATCACAAAATCACCATATTCATCAAATTTTAACCACAAACATAAGATATAATCAACATATGTTGATAATTACACAACAAGATGATGATTGGAGGTGATTCCAACTTGTAGAAAGAAGTTTTCTTGGAGTTCTAGGGCTGAGATTGGAGCTTAGATCAATGGGTTCATGCATGGCTAAATCTAGGGTGGATCTATGAATATGAAGGTTCAACAAGAATGACCTAATTGGTGTAATCATCTCTTTGATTCTTCACTAAGATTAAAGGTCTCCATCATTTGGTTGATAAACATGGGTAAAAAGATGGAAAACCCCCATGTAAAATGGTTAAAATCTTGCTAAATATGATGGCTGTATAAAAATAGTAAGTAACCAAAGGTTAAACTGATAAAATGATAAAGTCGAATCCATTTACAGTAAGTATAAGATATCATACACATGTGAGAGTTGGCAATGCAATGGAATCATTATAATGAGTGAGATATGATCAAAACAAGTTTAGAGTACCAATCTGAATAGTCAGTTTTGGACGGACTGTTAAGGATATTTAAGTTGGATTGAGAAGTAGCTAAAACTAAGTTAATTGTAGCACATATCATGTAGTTTATGGTGTCCAAAAATGAGCTTCTATCTCCTTATAGAACTCAAGATATGGTAAAAATGGTGAAAGTGAGAGTAAAAATCAGATTTTGGGAAATTAAAGTATAATAGTATTATATAAGCATTCAAATAAAAATAGTATAAAATGTGAATTAAAACCCACAAACTTATATAATACATTTATATAAATATGTATAAGGATAAATAAATGGTACATTTTATAAAAATGGTAATTTGATAAGTTTTATAAGTTATAAAACTATAAACATGATTTTTACGTCTTTTCGGCTAATACCGTAAAATTAACGTTTTTGTCAATTAAAACTTAGATGATCAAACCCGTCTAATGTAAAGTTTTTAAAAGTCACATACTGATGTATAAACATATATAACAAGTAAAACCGATAAAACCCGAACTATATAACATACGGACATTAACGGGCTAAGTTAACGTTATTGGACTAATAATACAACAAAATGGGCTAAAACACTTATAAACTTATTTATTGGGCTTAACCCATTTGGGCCCAACATGTAAAGTATAAGTACTGATAATACAATTATGAAATGGATTAATACAAGTTAATAAACTTATAATAGGCTTATTGAACCTAAAACACGTAAATAGGTAAAACTAGTAAACTAGTAAGAAGTTACCAATACATAAACACTAAAATGAGTAAAAGAGAATATGTAAACCCACTTGATCATCATATATATAAAATCATCATATGTATACATAATTATTATTTTAAAGTCATTGGACAAGAGTCTAAGACGAGTATTATTTGTCTAGGTTTCCGTGATTGAAGCACGCACCGTACATCCGAATTGCCAATAACCCGCCTTCCCACATCAACGTGAGTTCATAGCCTCACACTCTTTTAAATGTTTTTATGAAATGTTTTATAAACCCGCGAGGGAGAAAACATGTTAGTTTTTATGAAATAGGACACAAATTGTCCCGATTGTTAGTTTATTGATTTGGACCTGAATGATTGTATGACCCGATGAATGATTAAATGACCCGATAGATGAAATAAAATGGATTATTAAAGTTAGGTTATGTCACTAAAAGTCCCATTAGCATGAATTGTGAACTACCGGGATTTGGTAGACGCTTATGCATATAATAGTACTATTTGGGGACGATCACCTCAGTTCGCGCCTTGACGGTTGATCCCCGTCGTGCCACATTGATTGGTAAGCGAATTTATGTATGAGAAGATTTACACAAGCGTGATTATTGTGACGACACGCTAATTTAGATGGGCAAATGAGTTTCGGGCTAGCTACCCGTTGTTTGTTGTAGTAAGGTAACAATTTCATGCGGCTTATAATAATACAATTAACAAAATACTGCTATACGCATTGAATAACGATATATTGCCTGACTAGCAATACAGGGTCTTATTATTGAATATATGATCGTGTTTTGGTTTTACATAACCATATTCATATAATGGATTTTATTTAACTTTATACAACGTTATAAAACGTATTGTATGATATTTTTACGACAATGGTTCGTATAATGATTTTGAAGGCAAACGCCAATATTATGATTTTTGATAAGGATTTATATAAAATGACTTTGGCTATTTTATGGCCTATTCCAAAGATTTGTACAAAATGATTTTCGGTAATAATTTTATACCGATGATATATTGATGGTTTTATTAAACTCTATGAATTCAGGTACTTGTCGGTAATTCTCGGGAAGACGACAAGAATTCATGGCCCGCACTTAAAACAATAATTTCATTCAAATGTTTTGTAAAACCTGTATGAAATACAATGACTTGGGACCTATGTAAAATTGATATTTATGAATGGAAATTCTTTATTATTAAACGACGCGATTTTTATGCGTTGTCTATGATGTGAGTAATGTGCTATCCCGTAACACCAACGAGTCTTCCGCTGTATTGAGTTGTATAAATTTGGGGGTGTTACAGTTTGGTATCAGAGCTCTCGTTATAGAGAACGAAAGATTTTTAAAACTAAGGTTTTGATTAAAACATTTCAAAATCTTTTAACTATAAACATTTTTCTAAAAATGTCTAAAAATATTTTGACTATAACGGTGCCGAAGAATTCCCGAGTTACCGACAAGGCCAGACTGAGAAGTGTTATTTTAATATATATATAACTTGGATTATATATATATATATGATGTAATTTAATTACATGATTGTTTGATGATTATTTTGATATTTATACGAGGTATTTATACGACGTAGATTGTCACAAGGAACCCTAAATCCCCTAGTAAATTAATCGAAGCTATTCTCGTAGGAATTCTAGCTATCCTAGATCTAAACCAAGTTGTGGATATTTATGATCCCAACAAATGGTTGATACTCGTAGAAATGTAGATATTAATTGATTGTGATATTGAAAAAGAATCGGCGAGATTAAATCTGATATCGATGTCAAGACGATCTTTCCTTATAGAGTGGATTTGACAAAACGTTGCCACCTAGAAAGATGTCATTTGATTTGTTGTCATCCAATTCTTAAATTTGAAATCGAAAGGGTGAATGTTGCACTTGAGGCTGTCATTGGAACCATTACCCAAAAGCCTCATGCCACTAGTACCTTTCCGAGAAGTCTAATTGAATGAGTGGGTCATTTAATATTAGTGACTCATTTGATAATTGTTGTTGTAAGAGCTATAGGATTGGAAATTAAGTGTTGTTCATATCGAGCTTTTATTGCACTTTGAAGGTCTAAGAATAAGATTTAAAGTATTGGAAAATGAGGTAGGATATCGCATTGAGTATAAGTTGATTGAAACTTGAATGAAGAAAAATGATTGAAACTTGAATGAAGAAAAATTTAACTTGTATGGAATAAGAAATTGTTAAGAGGAAGTTGTTGAGTCCTGTGATTGAATTATAAGGTTTTAATTGATTGTTGATTCGTGTTAAGGGTTGTTCCTAGGCCATTGTCCAATTACGAGGATGCCCAGTGTCTAATAAATAAAGTGAAGAAATCTTCTTCTGAGTTGGGACCGATGGATCTTCCGGGACAGGTGGAACCCCCATAACTCTTGTAGATTAGTATTCACTGTGGTATCTTTTAAAAATAATCTCTAACTTAACTGAGACATCAGTTGGTAGGATGAGTTCATGAAATTGTATGACATAGTGACACATAATATGTTACGGTACAATTTTGACTTGTTTGTGATTAATGAAAAGACTACCATTGATTGCTAAATTCTACATGTATCGATGTTATCTATCCTTTATTGCTTCATCATAATGTTCGCATTAGTGATGCAACCATTGAACAAGTACTCATCTTGATTTGAGTTACGTTGTGAATTATTCTTCGTGAGTGCCATCGAGGTCATGAACCTCATGATTATTTGGCTAAAGCTCATTTCCTATTATATTGTAGTTAGTTCTTGGTGAACCACTCTTCATCACTCTTTTGCAGATCACACATTGTTTTTATAAGATAAAACAGTATCCCTTGAGAAAAATTGAATTTTTATCACTATAAGGATTACTCAAAGTGAGATTTATAAAGTGATCGTTATCAAAATGAAGTTCTTTATAAAACATCTTGGAAAACTTAATTGTTTTCATAACAAAGAAAATCTTTGTAAATTTATTTTTGATTCTTATTTAAGAATTAAGCATGAAAATGTTTTTATGATGATAAAAGTTTGACGAACTGAGTATTGCATATAGTTGCGCGCATACATACAATTTGGAATGGACCATGCAAGACTGATTAGTAGTCACCATAAAACTAATGAATACACACTACATTTTCTTTGAAGATTGTGAAAGATTAAATTTTATGAGATCTACAAGAAGTGAAAAATAGGGACATAGTGTTAGGGACACCTACATATGTGCCTGTAGCATCTATTCTTCTGAGTCGAATTTACTGATATGTGGAAATTATCTTATTTGACAATTGACAATTCTTTCTTGTCTAATTCTTCCGTAGTGAGATTCTTTGGAAAAGTATTTGATTACCGAGTGTTGATACCCGACTGGATGTATCGACGTTCTTATCATTTCTTTTGATTTGGTTTCATTTGAATGACCTGGGTAACGATCCGAGGAGCTTTCGTATGCGTACTCAAACTATGAAAACATGGGATATATTCATATTCGTTAAATGTTTTCGTCTGTATCTGATTTGAAATTCTCTCGCATAGATATGCGTTGACCTTACTCTTTTAAGGTTAGTTACGTCTCCAGATATCCTTGAATTGTGAAGGATTATGAATTATTATTAGTCTTTTGAGAAGTTCACATCTTATCGACGGCAATAAAACTGAAAAGTTGGTAATGCCAGTAGAATGGATTGATTGATTATGACATGACGGCATTGTCTTAATTGATGGGAACTCGAATAGAATTCCCCTAAATGATAAGATGTTGATTATCAAAAGTGATCTAAATAATTCTTGATGGATGACCATATCCTGTATTTAGACTTGAAATTATATCGTGAATAGTTCTGAATTAGTCATAGATATTATAATCTAGAAAGAACCTAATATGAATTTATTAATAGATGTTTCTGTTATCTGAAACTTTAGGAGGTATTTGTTGGTGAATTGCCTAGACTTTCGCCATTAAGGAAAGTTGAATTTGGTATTGATTATATTCTCGGTGCTGCACCTGTGGCGTGTGCACTGTACGTCAGCACCATCTGAATTAAAGGAATTACCGTACAACTGAGAGAGTTGTCGGAGAAAGATTTTATTCTATCAAGCTCGTCATCATGAAGAGCTATGGTGTTATTATTTCTTATATTTATTGATTACCGTGAACTAGGTAAAATTGACGATTAAAAATCTATATCCACTACCCAAGATGATAGATTTGTTCGATCATTTACAAGATTCTAGCGTATGTTTTAAAGATTTGATCCATGGCATGGTTATCATTAACTTCGCGTCCGCGAAGAAGATTATCTATTCCAATCACTACATCCAGAACTTGTAATGAACATTATGAGTTTCACATGATGTCGTTTGGATTGACTAATACACACGTAGCATTCATAAATTTGGTGAATCACGTGTGAAGGCTGTAATTTGATAAATTCATGCTCGTGATCATTAAGGACCATTTGTTTGTATATAAGACCAAGAAGGAATTAATAGTTATTTATAGATTGACTTGAATTGGCCGAACAATGAAAACCTGTACCTTGAATATTTAACATGTGATTTAAGAGTTAATCTTTTACATTATTTGACCGTGTGATTAATAAGATAATGAAATATATTGACTCTTCAAAAACTAAGAGCCCTTTTAAGACTTTGGATTTTTACCAAAAAGAAAGTGCAAATATGTTTTGACAAATGTTTTATCGAAAAGAACTTTTGAGGGATTATTCCTTTATACCCAGAACATTTAACTAAACTCCTGTTTAGGGGTAAATGTTCGTGTATACCTCAAGACAACCTAAGAGGGATTGAGGAAACCGTTAAATCGTGACTTAAAATTTGAAACGACAATTTTCGCTTTTCAACTAAGAAAATTTTTACCAAAGAATAAACGAAGGTTTTTCGAACATTTACGAATCCTATTAATTATTATCGATAAATCAACAAAAATCGTGTTAATTAAATTTAAAATTTATTTTGAACATTTTCATATAATTGGACGGACTAAGAAATTTAAAATCTTTACGATTACGTTTCATAAAAATTAAATATTTATGATTTAATTAGTTGTAATAATTATCGACGCTTTAAACGTCGGATTAAGCAAAACTGATAAAAATAATAGCTGAAACGAAACTGAAACTTAGAAAATATGAAGAAAGGTTAACGTAATTACTGACACATTATGTAGAAAATATAAAGAACCAATTAGGATGTGTTCCTTAATAATGAAGGTGCAAAATAAAGTGCCGAACGATATAAAAATAAACAATGTTTGTAAAAAGGATAATATAGGGGTTCGCGACAAATATGAACCATTAGAATTGAGAAGCCGATGGCGTTAGATGTATAAAACGCCACTTGTGGTTGCCTAAATATGGAGATTTTGAGATGTAGTCATCTCGTAAGTATAAGTATTCTATTCATGATATTTTTCACTAAATGTATCTTTATCTGAAGAAGTTGTACTAATGAAAAATTATGAAGGCAGACATTGCCTCATACATTAGTAAACGTCTAGCTATCGCAAAGGTCATCATCTAAATTTGATTCGATTTGGGTCATCGTCGACAGACTGACCAAATCTGCTAATATCATTCCTGTTAATGATAAATTCTTGATGAAGAAATTGACTCTTTTGTATTTAAAGGAGTTGTGTAAACATAGTGTGCCTGTATCGATCATCTCTATCAAGAACCTCGCTTCGAATTGAATTTCTAGAGATTTGCTCAGAAGTCATTAAGAACGAATCTTGATGAGAGTACTGTGTACCACCCAAATCGAAGGGACGAGGTAAAGTAACGATACAAAATACTATAAATGTTGTTCTATGTTTGAATGATTGACCTTTGGTAATAAACGTATAATCTTTTTCCTTTGAAGAGATTATCGTTGATAATCATCGTATTAGGATCGAGATTGAATCTTGTTAGGATCTAAATATTAGAGCACCTGTAAGATGGAGTTGGGATGAAGACACCCGACATACACCCATTGTGAGTTGGACATGTCTTTTAGGTTTAAGGTTTCCTATGATGGCGAACCTAACCTTACAAAATACTCGACCGACGAGACCTGAAATGATTGTAGAAATTAGGATCTGATTATTGACTGCCGGTAGTGGGCAGGAGGTTATGTGAATATGAAATGTAGATCTTGAAGTGCCAGATGGGTAGCGAAGTTATGCCAAAAATTTTAACCATGGAAAAATGAATTGATGATCTGGAAGATCATGGGATATAAGTCCCCGTTATATGGGACCATTGAGATGATGTAAAAGATTTGTTTGAAAGGCATATAAGATGGATCTACCCTAGGACTTCAAGAGCTGCGTGAATTATGTTTCGTATATCGAACTTGATGAAATGTCTATCAAGTGAAAATCTGATTGTTTCTTAGTAAAGTTTAGATCGGCGAAAAGTTGCATTCATCAAAAACCCGTGAACATCATGGATAGAGAAAGTAAGTCAACATTAATCCTGATCTTATTCCCGTAGTTATGTTTGATGAAACTCGCGTATTGTAATGAATTACACTTGTGAGAAAAGACCGAATGTGGAGGAAATACCCACATGGCTTTAACTCTATAAGAAGCGAGTAGTAAGGTAAGATGATCTTTAAGGACAAAGATCCTGTTTCGGGGTAAATGCTGTGACAATCCGTCAATTTATGGTTGATATTTTATTCTCAATATTTATTTGAAAACATTATTTTTATGTTATAATATGAACTCACTTATTTTTGGGAAGAAATTTGGATTTACGTCTTGAAGTAGCATTGACTACGTCTAAACCGGAGGATTCTACGTTACGTGCTTACGTTTACATACACCGTGTTTGGTGACAGTCCGACATTTCAAGAAATAAATTTATCCGTGAATATTATTTTGGAGTTTTAAATTTGTGTTGGTTCATAACTCACAAATTTACGAGAAGAGATTAGGACTTACGATTATAATTTAACATCCTTTACGACTAAACCGGAAACCTTAGGATTACGTATTTACGTTTTCGAACTCCGTTTTTGATGAGACAATTCTTATTAGATTCGTTTTGTGTCGTTGATTCATAATTTATAAAAACGTTTTTCGCAAAACGACCCGAGGGCACGCAAATCGAGGAAACTAGAATCGAGAAGTTCCCGTAAATTATTAGGGATGAGACAAGTTTAACACTTGTCCCAACCCTAATAGGGGTGGATTACACAAGAGTGTAACACTCTTTGGTGTCACAATATTAGCCTTAGTTGAGACACTTGTCTCATAAGATTCACAGCTACTTAGCTTTCCTTCTCTCACACTTTTCTCACACATGCAAGGTGTAAGAAAATAAAAACTCTCTCAACCTCCATAACTCCTCTCGTTGTCCGTCCATATCCATCACAAAATCACCATATTCATCAAATTTTAACCACAAACATAAGATATAATCAACATATGTTGATAACTACACAACAAGATGATGATTGGAGGTGATTCCAACTTGTAGAAAGAAGTTTTCTTGGAGTTATAGGGCTGAGATTGGAGCTTAGATCAATGGGTTCATGCATGGTTAAATCTAGGGTGGATCTATGAATATGAAGGTTCAACAAGGATGACCTAATTGGTGTAATCATCTCTTTGATTCTTCACTAAGATTAAAGGTCTCCATCATTTGGTTGGTATAAAGATTGTTCTTCCTATCCTTTTGTTATTTTGATTATGTAATCTTGTATTTTCTTTATATATGTATATGTATATGATGATGAATGATGATTAAAAATATTATGTGGGATTTGGTGTTGATAGATTTGATAAACATGGGCAAAAAGATGGAAAACCCCCATGTAAAATGGTTAAAATCTTGCTAAATATGATGGCTGTATAAAAATAGTAAGTAACCAAAGGTTAAACTGATAAAATGATAAAGTAGAATCCATTTACAGTAAGTATAAGATATCATACACATGTGAGAGTTGGCAATGCAATGGAATCATTATAATGAGTGAGATATGATCAAAACAAGTTTAGAGTACCAATCTGAATAGTCAGTTTTGGACGGACTGTTAAGGATATTTAGAGTTGGATTGAGCAGTAGCTAAAACTAATTTAATTGTAGAACATATCATGTAGTTTATGGTGTCCAAAAATGAGATTCTATATCCTTATAAAACTCAAGATATGGTAAAAATGGTGAAAGTGAAAGTAAAAATCAGATTTTGGGAAATGAAGTATAATAGTATTATATAAGCACTCAAATAAAAATAGTATAAAATGTGAATTAAAACCCACAAACTTATATAATACATTTATATAAATATGTATATGGATAAATAAATGGTATATTTTATAAAAATGGTAATTTGATAAGTTTTATAAGTTATAAAACTATAAACATGATTTTTACGTCTTTTCGGCTAATACCGTAAAATTAACGTTTTTGTCAAATAAAACTTAGACGATCAAACCCGTCTAATGTAAAGTTTTTAAAAGTCACATACTGATGTATAAACATATATAACAAGTAAAAACCGATAAAACCCGAACTATATAACATACGGACATTAACGGGCTAGTTAACGTTATTGGACTAATAATACAACAAAATGGGCTAAAACACTTATAAACTTATTTATTGGGCGTAACCCATTTGGGCCCAACATGTAAAGTATAAGTACTGATAATACAATTATGAAATGGATTAATACAAGTTAATAAACTTATAATAGGCTTATTGGACCTAAAACACGTAAATAGGTAAAACTAGTAAACTAGTAAGAAGTTACCAATACATAAACACTAAAATGAGTAAAAGAGAATATGTAAACCCACTTGATCATCATATATATAAAATCATCATATGTATACATAATTATTATTTTAAAGTCATTGGACAAGAGTCTAAGACGAGTATTATTTGTCTAGGTTTCCGTGATTGAAGCACGCACCGTACATCCGAATTGCCAATAACCCGCCTTCCCACATCAACGTGAGTTCATAGCCTCGCACTCTTTTAAATGTTTTTATGAAATGTTTTATAAACCCGCGAGGGAGATAACATGTTAGTTTTTATGAAATAGGACACAAATTGTCCCGATTGTTTGTTTATTGATTTGGACCCGAATGATTATATGACCCGATGAATGATTAAATGACCCGATAGATGAAATAAAATGGATTATTAAAGTTAGGTTATGTCACTAAAAGTCCCATTAGCATGAATTGTGAACTACCGGGATTTGGTAGACGCTTATGCATATAATAGTACTATTTGGGGACGATCACCTCAGTTCACGCCTTGACGGTTGATCCCCGTCATGCCACATTGATTGGTAAGCGAATCTATGTATGAGAAGATTTACACAAGCGTGATTATTGTGACGACACGCTAATTTAGATGGGCAAATGAGTTTCGGGCTAGCTACCCGTTGTTTGTTGTAGTAAGGTAACAATTTCATGCGGATTATAATAATCCAATTAACGAAATACTGCTATACGCATTGAATAACGATATATTGCCTGACTAGCAATACAAGGTCTTATTATTGAATATATGATCGTGTTTTGGTTTTACATAACCATATTCATATAACGGATTTTATTTAACTTTATACAACGTTATAAAACGTATTGTATGATGTTTGTACGACAATGGTTCATATAATGATTTTGAAGGCAAACGCCGATATTATGATTTTTGATAAGGATTTATATAAAATGACTTTGGATATTTTATGGCCTATTACAAAGATTTGTACAAAATGATTTTCGGTAATAATTTTATACCGATGATATATTGATGGTTTTATTAAACTCTATGAATTCACTCGGCGTTTTCGCTGACCTTTTCTTTTAACATGTTTCATCTCAGGTACTTGAAGGTAATTCTCGGGAAGACGACAAGAATTCATGGCCCGCACTTAAAACAATAATTTCCATTCAAATGCTTTGTAAAACCTGTATGAAATACAATGACTTGGGACCTATGTAAAATTGATATTTATGAATGGAAATGCTTTATTATTAAACGACGCGATTTTTATGCGTTGTCTATGATGTGAGTAATGTGCTATCCCGTAACACCAACGAGTCTTCCGCTGTATTGAGTTGTATAAATTTGGGGGTGTTACATGTGTAACACCCCCAAATTTATACAACTCAATACAGCGGAAGACTCGTTGGTGTTACGGGATAGCACATTACTCACATCATAGACAACGCATAAAAATCGCGTTGTTTAATAATAAATCATTTCCATTCATAAATATCAAAGTTACATCGGTCCCAAGTCATATTATTTCATACAAAGTTTTACAAAGTATTTGAATGGAAAATATTGTTTAAGTGCGGGCCATGAATTCTTGTCGTCTTCCCGAGAATTACCTTCAAGTACCTGAGATAAAACATGTTAAAAGAAAAGGTCAGCGATAACGCCGAGTGAATTCATAGAGGTTAATAAATTTCATCAATATAATTTTGGTATAAAATTAGTACCAAAAATCAATTCGTACAAATCGTTGTAATAGGCCGTAAAATAGCCAAAATCATTTTATACAAATCTTTGTAATAGGCCATAAAATAGCCAAAGTCATTTTATATAAATCCTTATCGAAAATCATAATATAGGCATTTGCCTTAAAAATTATTATACGAGCCAATGTCGTAAAAACATCATACAATACGTCTTATGACGTTGCATGAAAATAAAAACCGTTATATGAATATGGTTACGAAAACCAAAATACAAACATAATATCAATAGTATGACCCAGTATTGCTAGTCAGGCAATACATCGTAATTCGAAGCGTCTAATAGTATTTCGTTAGATTTTGGATTATTATAAGCCGCATGACATTGTTACCTTACTAAACCAACAACGGGTAGCTAACCCGATACCAATTTTGCCCATCTAAAGTAGCGTGTCGTCACAAAGGTCACGCTATGGAAATCTTCTCATACATTAATTCGCTTACCAATCAATGTGGCACGACGGGGATCAACCGTCAAGGCGCGAACTGGGGTGATCGTCCCCAAATAGTACTATTAAATGCATAAGCGTCTACCAACTCCCGGTAGTTCACAATTCATGCTAATGGGACTTTTAGTGACATAACCTAACTTTAATAATCCATTTTATTTCATCTATCGGGTCCATTAATCATTTATCGGGTCATACAATCGGGTCATTCAATCATTCGGGTCCAAAATCAATAAACAAACAATCGGGACAAATGGTGTCCAAACTTTTATAAAAACTAACATGTTATCTCCCTCGCGGGTTTATAAAGCATTTATAAAACATTTAAAAGAGTGCGAGGCTATGAACTCACGTTGATGTTGGAAGGCGGGTTGTCGGCAATTCGGACGTACAGTACGTGCTTCAATCACGGAAACCTAGACAAATAATACTCGTCTTAGACTCATGTCCAATGACTTTATAAAAATAACAAGTATGTATACATATGATGATTATATATATATGATGATCAAGTGGGTTTACATATTCTCGTTTACTCCTTTTTAGAGTTATATGTCGATAGCTTTTATACTAGTTTACTAGTTTTACCCATTTACGTGTCTTAAGTCCAATAAGCTTATTATAAGTTATTTAACTTATTTTAATCCATTTTGTACTTATATTATCAGTACATACACTTTCAAGTTGGGCCCAAATGGGTTAAGCCCAATAATTTCTTTTTATGAGTGTTTAACTTATTTAGTCCAATTATTAGCCCAATGTGTTTACTTAGCTCGTTAATGTCCGTTTGTCCTATAGTTCGGGTTTTTATCGGTTTTTACTTGTTATACATGTCTATATATCAGTATATAAGTTTTATAAAGTTTTCATTAGACGGGTCCAACCATCTAAGTTTTATTTAATAAAAACGTTAATTTTACGGCAATAGCCGAAAAAGTCGTAAAAATCAAGTTTATAGCTTTATAACTTATAAATATTATTTTACCACCATTTATATAATTTACCCATTTAATTAACCTTTTATACATCTATATAAATAAGTTTTATAAGTTAGTGGGTTTTTATTTTACATTTTATATATTAAAATGTGAGTGCTTATATAATAGTATTATACTTTATTTTCCAAAAATCTGATTTTTAACTTCATCTTCACCAAAACTGCCATATCTTGAGTTCTACATGGAGATAGAAGCTCAAATTTTTATCACATAAACTACATGATATGTGCTACATTTAACTCTTCTATAGCTACTGTTGAATCATCTTATAAATATTTTCTAAAAATCGTCCAAAACAGTAACTTCAGATTTATACCCTAAACTTGTTTTGATCATATCTCACTCATTACAATGATTCCATTGCATGGCCAACTCTCACATGTGTACAAGACATTTAGCTTACTGTAAATGGATTCTACTTCATCATTTTATCAGTTCATGAGATGTTTCTTTACTGTTTTATACAGCCAACACTTTTAAGCAAGATTTTAGCCTTGTTCTTTATAGTTTTTCACCTTTTTTATCATGTTTATCAACAACAAATCCCCACATAACATTTTTATCATCATTCATCATCATATACATATACATAAGTGAAAGAAATACAAGATTACATAATCAAAAATAACAAGAGGATAGGAAGAACAATCTTTATACCACCATTAGTGATGAAAAGATGAGGTTTTTGATGAACAAGACTTGGTTCTTGTTATCAAATCTTCAACTTTAGCAAGGAAACTTCTTGGGTACTTTGGATAGATGAACACCTCCATGAATTCAGCCCTTTAACCCCATGAAAACTCCTTTTCATAGGTTAAGATCACCTCCAATCTTCATATCTTCAAAGGTTCTTCAACATATGTGTGAATAACACATGATATTGTGGTTAAATTGATCAAATGAGGGTGTTTAATGGTGGTGGTTGAATATGGACGAATTTTTGAGAGAGAAAAGGGATGAGAGAGTGGTTTGCATGTGTTGGAAGTGAAGAAATGGTTTAGGTTGATGGTTTTTGTAAGTTGTAGCTTACAATGTAAGCTTTAGCTTACATGTGTAAGTTACAAAGCTAACACTTTGACACCAAATGTAGTGAGGTGTAGTATGTTGGATGGTTATAGTGGGGGTGGGGCAAGTGTCCCACTTGTCTCATCCCCATTTATTTACGGGTACTCCTCGATTCTAGTTTCCTCGATTTGCGTGCCCTCGGGTCGTTTTACGAAAAACGTTTTTATAAATTATGAATCAACGTCACAAAATGAATCCAATAAAAATTGTCTCATCAAAAACAGAGTTCGAAAACGTAAATACGTAATCCTAAGGTTTCCGGTTTAGTCGTAAAAGACGTTAAAATAAAATCGTAAGTCCTAATCTCTTCTCGTAAATTTGTGAGTTTATGAACTAACACAAATTTAAAACTCCAAAATAATATTCATGGATAAATTTATTTTCTGAAATGTCGGACTGTCACCAAGGACGGTGTATGTAAACGTAGGCACGTAACGTTGAATCCTCCGGTTTAAACGTAGTCGACGCTACTTCAAGACGTAAATCCAAATTTCTTCCCAAAAATATGTGAGTTCATATTGTAACATTAAAATAATGTTTTTAAATAATATTCAAGAATAAAATATCAACCATAAATTGACGGATTGTCACAACATTTACCCCTAAACAGGATCTTTGTCCTCAAAGATCATCTTACCTTACTACTCGTTTCTTATAGAGTTAAAGTCATGTGGGTATTTCCTCCACATTCGGTCTTTTCTCATAAGTGCAATCCATTATAATACGCGAGTTTCATCAAACATAACTACGGAAATAAGATCAGGCTTAATGTTGACTTACTTTCTCTATCCATGATGTTCACGGGTTTTTGATGAATGCAACTTTTCGCCGATCTAAGCTTTACTAAGAAGAATTCAGATTTTCACTGGATAGATATTCCATCAAGTTCGATTTACGAAACATAATTCACGCATTTATTTGAAGTCCTAGGGTAGATCCAGCTTATATGCCTTTCAATCCCAACTTTTACATCATCTCAATGGTCCCAAACAACGGGGACTCATATCCCATGATTTGTCAGATCATGAATTCATTTTTCCAAGGTTAAAAATTGTGGCATAACTTCGCTACCCATTTGGCACTTCAAGATCTACATTTCACATTCATATAACCTCTTGCCCACTATCGGCAGTTAATAATCAAATCCTAATTTCAACAATCATTTCAGATCTCGCGGGTCGGGTATTTTGCAAGGATAGGTTCGCCATCATAGGAAACCTTAAACCTAAGAGACATGTCCAACTCACAATGGGTGTATGTCGGATGTCTTCTTCTCAACTCCTGCTTACAGATGCTCTAAGATTCAGATCCTAACAAGATTCGATCTCGATCCTAATACGATGATTATCAATGATAATCCCTCCAAAGGAAAACGATTATACGGTCTATTACCAAAGGTCAATCATTCAAACATAAAACAGCACTTATATTACCTTGTATCGTTACTTTACCTCGTCCCTTCGATTTGGGATGGTACATAGTACTCTCATCAAGGTTCGTTCTCAAGGATTTTTGAGCAAATCTCTAGAAATTCGATGCGAAGCGAGGATCTTGATAAAGATGTTCGATACAGGCACACTATGTTTACATAACTCTTTTGCATTTATCATTAACAGGAATGATATTAGCAGATTTGGTCAGTCTGTCGACGATGATCCAAATCGAATCAAATTCAGATGATGACCTTTGCAATAGCTAAACGTTTACTAATGTATGAGGCGATGTCTGCCTTCATAATTTGTCATTAGTACAACTTCTTCAGACAAAGATACTTTTAGTCAAAAATGACATACATATAATACTTATACTTACAAGATTTCCAATATAACTACATCTCACAATCTCCATATTTAGGCAACCACAAGTGGTCTTTAAAGCATTTAACGCTATTGGCTTCTCAATTTTTAACGGTTCACATTAGCCGCGAACCCCTTTTTATTATCTATATTATCCTTTTTACAACATTGTTTGTTTTTATATTGTTCGGCAATTTATTTTGCACCTTCATTATTAAGGAACATGTCCTAACTGTTTCTTTATCTTTTCTATATTATGCGTCAGTAATTACGTTCACTTCCTGATGAAATAAATATCCTAACCGTATTTATTCAAAATTCTTTCTTCATATCTTCTATGTTTTAGTTTCGTCTCATCTATCATTTTTATCCGTTTTACTCAATCTGGCGTCTAAAGCGTCGATAATTATTATAATTAATTAAATAATTATTAGTTAATTTTTGTGAAGCGTAAACGTAAAAGTTTTAAATTTCTTAGTTCGACCAATTATATAAAATGTTCAAAAATAATTTGAATTTAATTAACAAGATTTTTGTTGATTTATCGAAAATATTTAATAAGATTCGTAAATGTTTGAAAAATCTTTGGTTATACTTTGGTCAAAGTTTTCTTAGTTTGAAAAGCAAAATGTATCGTTTCAAATTTCAAGTTATGGTTTAAATGGTTTTCCTCAATCCTTTTTAAGTTATCTGGAGATATACACAAACATTTACCCCTAAACAGAAGTTTAGTTAAATGGTTTGTGTATAAGGGAATAATCCCTTAAAATCCTTTGTTAAAACATTTGTCAAAACATAATTCCATTTCTTTTTGGTAAAATCCAAAGTCTTAAAAGGGCTCTTAATTTTTGAAGAGTCAATTTATATTCCATTATCCTTTTAATCCCATAGTCAAATCATGTAAAGTATTAAGTCTTTAATCACGTGTTAATTATTCAAGGTACAGGTTTTTATCGTTTAGCCAATTCAGGGCATTCTTATTAATAATTATTAACTCATCCTTATTCTTATATACAAACAAATAGTCCTTAATGATCACGAGCATGAATTTATCAAATTACAACCTACACACGTGATTCCCCAAATTTATGAATGCTACGTGTGCATCAGTCAATCCAAACGACATAACATGAAACTCATAATCTTCATTACAAGTTTTGAATGTAGTGATTGGAATAAATAATCTTCTTCGCGGATTCGAAGTTGATGATAACCATGCCACGGATCAAATCTTAAAAATATACATTTAGAACCTTGTAAATGATCGAACAAATCTTCCATTTCGAGTTATGGATATCGTTTTCGATTGTCAATTTACTCAGTCACAGTAATCTATAAATATAAGGAAAGATAACACCGTAGCTCTTCAGGATGACAGGCTTGGTATAATAAAATCTTTCTCCAACAACTTTCTCAGTTGTACGGTAATTCCTTAAATTCAGAAGGTGCTGACGTACAGTGCACAAGGCATAGGTGCAACACCGGGAATATAATCAAATACCAAATTCTACTTGCCTTAATGGCGAAAGTCTAGGTAATTCACCAACAAATACTTACTAAAGTTTAGATAACATAAACATCTTTTAATACATCCATATTTGGTTCTTCTAGATTATAATATCTATAACTAGTTCACAACCATTCATGGTATATTCTCAAGTCTAAATGCAGGATATGATCATCCATCGAGAATTATTTAGACTACTTTTGATAATCAACATCTTATCATTTAGGGGAATTCTATTCGAGTTCCCATCAATTAAGACAATGTCGTCATGTCATAATCAATCAATCCATTCTACTGGCATTACCAACTTTCCAGTTTTATTGCCGTTGATAAGATGTGAACTTCTCAAAAGACTAATAATAATTCATAATCTTTCACAATTCAAGGATATCTGGATACACAATTACTATCTAAAGAGCAAGGTCAACGCATAATCTACGCGAGAGAATTTCAAATCAGATTCAGACGAAAACATTTAACGAATATGAATATATCCCATGTTTTCATGATTCGAGTACGCATTCGAAAGCTCCTCGGATCGTTACCCAGGTCACTCAAATGAAATCAAATCAAGAGAAATGATAAGAACGTCGATACATCCAGTCGGGTATCAACACTCGGAAATCAGATACTATTCCTAAGAATCTCACTACGGGAGAATTGGACAAGAACGGAATATCAATTGTCAAATAAGACAAATTCCACAGATGAGTAAATTCAACTCAGAAGAATAGGTGTTATAGGCACATATGTAGGTGTCCCTAACATTATGTCCTTATTTTTCACTTCTTGCAGATCTCATTAAAATTTAATCTTTCACAATCCTCAAAGAAAATGTAGTGTTTATTCATTAGTTTTATGGTGACTACTAATCAGTCTTGCATAGTCCATTCCAAATTGTATGTAGGCGCGCAACTATATACAATTTCAAGATTAACGATGCAATACTCAGTTCGTCAAAATTTTATCATCATGTTTATAATAAAAACATTTACATGCTTAATTCTTAAATAAGAATCAAAATAAATTTACAAAGATTTTCCTTGTTATGAAAACAATTAAGTTTCCAAAGTGTTTCATAAACGACTTCATTTTGATATCAATCATTCATAAGTCTCATTTTGAATAATCCTTTTGATGATGAGAATTCAATTTTTCTCAAGGATACGGTTTTAACTTTATAAAAACAATGTGTGATCTGCAAAAGAGTGATGAAAGCTTGTTCACCAAGAATTAACTACGATATGATAGGAAATGAGCTTAGCCAAATAATCATGAGGTTCATGAACTCGATGGCACTCAGGAATACAAAGAGAATAATCCACAACGTAACTCAAATCGAGATGAGTACTTGTTCAATGGTTGCATCACTATTGCGAACATTAGGATGAAGCAATAAAGGATAGATAACATCGATACATGTAGAATTTAGCAATCAAAGGTAGTCTTTTCGTTAATCACAAACAAGTCAAAATTGTACCGTAACACATTACGTGTCACTATGTCATACAATTCTCAGAACTCATCCTACCAACTGATGTCTTAGTTAAGTTAGGGATTTTTAAAAGATACCACAATGAATACTAATCTACAAGAGTCATTAGGTTTTCCATATGTCCCGGAAGATCCATCGGTCTCAATTCACAAGAAGATTTCTTCAATTTATTTCTTGGACACTGGGCATCCTCGTTAGCGGACAATGGTCTAGGAACAACCCTTAACACGAATCAACAAATAATTAAATCCTTATAATTCAATCACAAAACTTAACGACTTCTATTAACAATCTCATATTTCATACGGGTTAAATTTTTACTTTATTCAAATTTCAACCAATTTTATACTCAATTCACTATCCTACCTCAATCTCCAATACTTTCAATCTTATTCTTCGGCCTTGTAAAGGCAATACAATCTCAATATAAATCAACACTTAATTTCCAATCCTATAACTCTTATAACAACAATTATCAAATGAGTCACTAGTATGAAATGACTTGATCATTCAACTAGACTTCTCGGAAAGGTATTAGTGGCATGAGGCTTTTGGGTAATGGTTCCAATGACAGCCTCAAGTGCAACATTCACCCTTTCGATTTCAAATTTAAGAATTGGATGACAACGAATCAGATGACATCTTTCTAGGTGGTAACGTTTTGTCAAACTCCACTCTATAAGAAAAGATCGTCATGACATCGATATCAGATTTAATCTCGCCAATTCTTCTTTAATATCACAATCAACTAATATCTATATTTCTACGAATATCAACCATTTGTTGGGATCATAAATATCCGCAACTTGGTTTAGATCTAGGATAGCTAGAATTCCTACGAGAATAGCTTCGATTAATTTACTAGGGGATTTAGGGTTCCTTGTGACAATCTACGTCGTATAAATACCTCGTATAAATATCAAAATAATCAAACAATCGTGTAATAAAATTACATCATATATATATAATCCAAGTTATATATATATTAAAATAACACTTCTCAGTCTTGGCCTTGTCGGTAACTCGGGAATTCTTCGGCACCGTTATAGTCAAAAGATTTTTAGACATTTTTAGAAAAATGTTTTTAGTAAAAAGATTTTGAAATGTTTTATTCAAAACCTTGGTTTTAAAAATCTTTCGTTCTCTATAACGAGAGCTCTGGTACCAAACTGTAACACCCCCAAATTTATACAACTCAATACAGCGGAAGACTCGTTGGTGTTACGGGATAGCACATTACTCACATCATAGACAACGCATAAAAATCGCGTTGTTTAATAATAAATCATTTCCATTCATAAATATCAAAGTTACATCGGTCCCAAGTCATATTATTTCATACAAAGTTTTACAAAGTATTTGAATGGAAAATATTGTTTAAGTGCGGGCCATGAATTCTTGTCGTCTTCCTGAGAATTACCTTCAAGTACCTGAGATAAAACATGTTAAAAGAAAAGGTCAGCGATAACACCGAGTGAATTCATAGAGGTTAATAAATTTCATCAATATAATTTTGGTATAAAATTAGTACCAAAAATTAATTCGTACAAATCGTTGTAATAGGCCGTAAAATAGCCAAAATCATTTTATACAAATCTTTGTAATAGGCCATAAAATAGCCAAAGTCATTTTATATAAATCCTTATCGAAAATCATAATATAGGCATTTGCCTTAAAAATTATTATACGAGCCAATGTCGTAAAAACATCATACAATACGTCTTATGACGTTGCATGAAAATAAAAACCGTTATATGAATATGGTTACGAAAACCAAAATACAAACATAATATCAATAGTATGACCCAGTATTGCTAGTCAGGCAATACATCGTAATTCGAAGCGTCTAATAGTATTTCGTTAGATTTTGGATTATTATAAGCCGCATGACATTGTTACCTTACTAAACCAACAACGGGTAGCTAACCCGATACCAATTTTGCCCATCTAAAGTAGCGTGTCGTCACAAAGGTCACGCTATGGAAATCTTCTCATACATTAATTCGCTTACCAATCAATGTGGCACGACGGGGATCAACCGTCAAGGCGCGAACTGGGGTGATCGTCCCCAAATAGTACTATTAAATGCATAAGCGTCTACCAACTCCCGGTAGTTCACAATTCATGCTAATGGGACTTTTAGTGACATAACCTAACTTTAATAATCCATTTTATTTCATCTATCGGGTCCATTAATCATTTATCGGGTCATACAATCGGGTCATTCAATCATTCGGGTCCAAAATCAATAAACAAACAATCGGGACAAATGGTGTCCAAACTTTTATAAAAACTAACATGTTATCTCCCTCGCGGGTTTATAAAGCATTTATAAAACATTTAAAAGAGTGCGAGACTATGAACTCACGTTGATGTTGGAAGGCGGGTTGTCGGCAATTCGGACGTACAGTACGTGCTTCAATCACGGAAACCTAGACAAATAATACTCGTCTTAGACTCATGTCCAATGACTTTATAAAAATAACAAGTATGTATACATATGATGATTATATATATATGATGATCAAGTGGGTTTACATATTCTCGTTTACTCCTTTTAAGAGTTATATGTCGATAGCTTTTATACTAGTTTACTAGTTTTACCCATTTACGTGTCTTAAGTCCAATAAGCTTATTATAAGTTATTTAACTTATTTTAATCCATTTTGTACTTATATTATCAGTACATACACTTTCAAGTTGGGCCCAAATGGGTTAAGCCCAATAATTTCTTTTTATGAGTGTTTAACTTATTTAGTCCAATTATTAGCCCAATGTGTTTACTTAGCTCGTTAATGTCCGTTTGTCCTATAGTTCGGGTTTTTATCGGTTTTTACTTGTTATACATGTCTATATATCAGTATATAAGTTTTATAAAGTTTTCATTAGACGGGTCCAACCATCTAAGTTTTATTTAATAAAAACGTTAATTTTACGGCAATAGCCGAAAAAGTCGTAAAAATCAAGTTTATAGCTTTATAACTTATAAATATTATTTTACCACCATTTATATAATTTACCCATTTAATTAACCTTTTATACATCTATATAAATAAGTTTTATAAGTTAGTGGGTTTTTATTTTACATTTTATATATTAAAATGTGAGTGCTTATATAATAGTATTATACTTTATTTTCCAAAAATCTGATTTTTAACTTCATCTTCACCAAAACTGCCATATCTTGAGTTCTACATGGAGATAGAAGCTCAAATTTTTATCACATAAACTACATGATATGTGCTACATTTAACTCTTCTATAGCTACTGTTGAATCATCTTATAAATATTTTCTAAAAATCGTCCAAAACAGTAACTTCAGATTTATACCCTAAACTTGTTTTGATCATATCTCACTCATTACAATGATTCCATTGCATGGCCAACTCTCACATGTGTACAAGACATTTAGCTTACTGTAAATGGATTCTACTTCATCATTTTATCAGTTCATGATATGTTTCTTTACTGTTTTATACAGCCAACACTTTTAAGCAAGATTTTAGCCTTGTTCTTTATAGTTTCTCACCTTTTTTATCATGTTTATCAACAACAAATCCCCACATAACATTTTTATCATCATTCATCATCATATACATATACATAAGTGAAAGAAATACAAGATTACATAATCAAAAATAACAAGAGGATAGGAAGAACAATCTTTATACCACCATTAGTGATGAAAAGATGAGGTTTTTGATGAACAAGACTTGGTTCTTGTTATCAAATCTTCAACTTTAGCAAGGAAACTTCTTGGGTACTTTGGATAGATGAACACCTCCATGAATTCAGCCCTTTAACCCCATGAAAACTCCTTTTCATAGGTTAAGATCACCTCCAATCTTCATATCTTCAAAGGTTCTTCAACATATGTGTGAATAACACATGATATTGTGGTTAAATTGATCAAATGAGGGTGTTTAATGGTGGTGGTTGAATATGGACGAATTTTTGAGAGAGAAAAGGGATGAGAGAGTGGTTTGCATGTGTTGGAAGTGAAGAAATGGTTTAGGTTGATGGTTTTTGTAAGTTGTAGCTTACAATGTAAGCTTTAGCTTACATGTGTAAGTTACAAAGCTAACACTTTGACACCAAATGTAGTGAGGTGTAGTATGTTGGATGGTTATAGTGGGGGTGGGGCAAGTGTCCCACTTGTCTCATCCCCATTTATTTACGGGTACTCCTCGATTCTAGTTTCCTCGATTTGCGTGCCCTCGGGTCGTTTTACGAAAAACGTTTTTATAAATTATGAATCAACGTCACAAAATGAATCCAATAAAAATTGTCTCATCAAAAACGGAGTTCGAAAACGTAAATACGTAATCCTAAGGTTTCCGGTTTAGTCGTAAAAGACGTTAAAATAAAATCGTAAGTCCTAATCTCTTCTCGTAAATTTGTGAGTTTATGAACTAACACAAATTTAAAACTCCAAAATAATATTCATGGATAAATTTATTTTCTGAAATGTCGGACTGTCACCAAGGACGGTGTATGTAAACGTAGGCACGTAACGTTGAATCCTCCGGTTTAAACGTAGTCGACGCTACTTCAAGACGTAAATCCAAATTTCTTCCCAAAAATATGTGAGTTCATATTGTAACATTAAAATAATGTTTTTAAATAATATTCAAGAATAAAATATCAACCATAAATTAACGGATTGTCACAACATGGACTTCCGTTCTTTTTGCACTCTTGACTTCTCGACTTCATCTTTCGTCTTTTTCATCGATAAAAGCCCGTGAATGCCGTGTTTTCTCCACTTTTCACAATTTCGTCCTAAATCACAACAAAAACACAAACCACGCATAATTCCAACATAAAAGACATAAAATACACGTTTTGGCTCGGTTATAATTGTAATTAAGTGGTAAAAAGGATGGGTGTTTACACACCTATCAAATTGCTATTAAATCAATTGATATTAAAAACATCGATTGGGTTAATATTTTTAATATGGGGGAGAAAATGTGATTTAATATTGAGATCAATAATGGATTTACTTAATGTGCTGGCTCATCCCGACATGTGCGAAATGTTTTCTAATATCGTGGCATATGGGGGAGCAAAATGGATTTTCACTTCAAAATGGATTTCATAGTGATTTATACTTACCCACAACCTATTTATTTCACGGCGATGAAGATTGTGGTGACATAAGGATGGTAGGATAGGTTAAAGTCCATTGATTCTTCTAGAACCGGAGGAATCTTCCCAAGGACATTCCATAGCTAGAAATAGTAGTCCTTTGGAAAGATAGAGAAAGATTGTGAACGTAGCTGAATGCAGACCAAGTACTTAAGTTAGCACTGGAACAATTACAACAAGGTGCTAGTTATGACGTATTGGTAAGCATTGAAGGGGTTGAAGAATGAAAAAGAATTGTAAAGATAAAGGGTGAAAAGAAAGAATCCCTCCTTACAACTTAGGCAGAAACCGGGTCAATTCATATGCTATTGAGATCATTTTTAATGATGCTTGATATTGAAGACAGACATCATGGACCCAGTGATGCAATGCACAACCCATCCCAGCTAACTCAGATATCTCTCAAAAGATATTTGTTTTAATCACACGGAGACACCGCATTATCTATTGATTTATTCACTCCGAATAAATTGGTATTGAAATGGTGGCACTCCTCTCCATCCTCCGATCACTAAAATCCAAAATGCACGATTGAGTCTAGAGCCATCTGAGACCATCAAATGTCTCACTAGGACACACTTTCATATTTCCTTGCTTCTTCACACACTGTGAAAAGTAAGAAAGATCTTAAGAGTCCTACGCAAAATCTTCATGATCTTGCCTGAACATCCGAGTAATACAAAAGTATTTACATTAAAGATGGAAATCCTTCTTGAGCGAATATCAAAAAGCTCATGGTAGGTGACTTGTGCGATTCTTTATGAATCAAACTTGTGATAACTAGAAAGCAACAGTGGTTTAATTCTTAACTGAATTTAAACACGTTCGACGCCTCTACGCAATATCTTAGTGATCTTGCCAGAACACTCAGAGTGATACTTTAGTGTTCACAGTGATGAGTGTAAATCCTTCTAGTGTTAACATCAAAAGCACTTGGTAGGTAACTTGCAAGATTCTATACGAATCAAGCTCGTGACAATTGGAAAGCAATGATGGTGGGGTTCTTAATTGAATTTCACTTGTTCCAGGAATATGAATTCACGACTTCAAATCATGCGGATATTATTATCCAAATGATTCACTCTTTATGTTCGCAGTCAGCTTTGGACGGTCGAATAAAGAGAACGGGTTTACCTGCGAAATCTTGTCAAAGAGGTTCTTAATTGAAACTACCTGCCACAAGTACGATATTTCATATCGTCTAACGGTCTTCAACGACCGGAGGTAAAATGCTACCGAATTAGAATGAAATGTTCAAAGCCATTTCATCGGTGTAAATGTTTTGTTGCTAACTGTCTTATGCAGCGTAACAAGAAGGTGGCATTATGGTGTACAATCCAGAAGAAGTCGTAAACACATGCTTATGCTTTCTGCACTTAAATACTTCAACAAATTCAAGAAAGCCTAAAAGTCAAGTCTTCCGCTGTATCAAACTCTGAAGCTTTCAAGAATTTATAAAAGTATAAGTATGTGGAACATGAAGTCACGAAGAGGCAAATATCACAAGTGATGAATGCACGAGGTCAAGGCAAGAAAACATGCTCAAGACTAATGTCAAAGATCTCATCAGCATATTCACTAGAACAAGATCGAAGACTCAAGCATAGTATGCTAGGTTTAAGATTTTGAAAAAAGGTGTGACCTCCCTTAGGGGAGATTGTTGGAAATATATTTTTTCAAGGAAAGTCTCGGTCACATCATTGTTAGCAAAGATCACGAGCTATAGACTATTTAGGACATTGTAACTTGGAGTGACCTCCCTTAGGGGGAGATTGTTGGAAATACGTTTTTACATATTTAGAAAGGATCGGTCATTTCAAAGATAGATTCAAGTATTGGGCTCGTGATCCAATGTATTAACATATAGCCCATATAGCCCACATGTAGGGTGGGCTATATATACCCCCTCCTAGCATGTTAGGAGGGGTTGAGCACTTCATTATTCTATTCAACATTCAATCTTTTCTCTCTTTCTCTCCTTTCTCTCTCTAACTCTCTCTCTCTAGTTCTTCCATTCCTCTCCTTTCTTTAGATCAATCAAACACATCTACAATCCTATGAAACTAAGAACCTACAAATGGCTATGTTTAATATCATGATAATTATATAAATTAATTTAATTAATTAAATAAATTAATTAATTACATTTTAAATAACTAAATAATTAATTATTTAAGCTAAGTTATTAAATAAATTAATTTATTTAAATATTATTAATTAATAAATACTTATAAACCATGTATTATATTATTAATTAATAATCTTTATGTTAAGACTAAAGTATTTATTATTAATAAACATTACTATATTATTTCATTTAATAATCATGACTTATAATATATGCTTATTAAACATTAGCTTATATCATATACTTATTTAATAAGCTTATTAATATTTATGAAAACATGCTAAATATAGAAACAAACATGCTATTTATAGAAGCATACTAATTATGGAAAGATGCTATTTATGGAAACATGCTAATTATGTAAACTTTCTATATTTGGAAACTTACTAATTATGAAAACTTTATATTTTGGAAACTTACTATTTATGGAAACTTGCTATTTTTGGAAAGTTCTATATATGGAAACCTACTATTTTTGGAAAGTTATTATATATAGAAACCTGCTATTTTTAGAAAGTTACTCATTATGAAACAACAAGTACAATAACACATAAAACATGAAATACACTAATCAAGAACACATTAAACATTAAGAAACAACATGATAAACATGATGTGACAATCCGTCAATTTATGGTTGATATTATATTCTCAAATATTATTTGAAACATTATTTTAATGTTATATTATGAACTCACTTATTTATGGGAAGAAATTTGGGTTTACGTCTTGAAGTAGCATCGACTACGTCTAAACCGGAGGATTCTACGTTACGTGCTTACGTTTACATACACCGTTTTTAATTATAGTCCGACACTTCAGGAAATAAATTTATCTATGAATATTATTTTGGGATTTTAAATTTGTGTTGGTTCATAAACTCACAAATTTACGAGAAGAGATTAGGACTTACGTTCATAATTTAACGTCCTTTACGACTAAACCGGAAACCCTAGGTTTACGTATTTACGTTTTTGAACTCCGTTTTGGATGAGAAATTTTTTATTAGATTCGTTTTGTGCCGTTGATTCATAATTTATAAAAACGTTTTTCGTAAACTGATCCGAGGGCACGCAAATCAAGAAACTCGAATCGAGGAATACTCGTAAAATAATGGGGATGAGACAAGATAAATCTTGCCCCACCCCCACTACATGGGCGGCAAGCTTATAAAACACACTTGAAGTGTGTCAAATTTCTAGCAAAAGACTAGGACACTTGTCCTAAGTCTTCCACCTAAACCATCTAACACAAAACAACTCAAGATAAACCATCCACTTCATTTGTAACTCATGCAAACACACATATTTCTCTCCTTCTCTCTCTATATGCCGTCCCACCACCATCACCATACAACCCATTTTGATAAATTTTAACCATGAATCTTGTGTTATCTACACATATGATGAAAAACCTTTGAAGCCTTGAAGATTGGAGGTGATTCTAACATCCAAAGAGGAGATTTCTTGGTGTCATAGGGCTGATTTCCCACAAGGAGTTTATAAAGATTGGTGTACTTGAAGATGATATTTGTTTATCACAATTTTGCCATAAAAATCCAAGCCTTGTTCATCAAAAACTCATCTTTTCATCACTAATGGTGGTATAGAGATTGTTTCTTCCTATCCTCTTGTTATTTTGATTATGTAATCTTGTATTTCCTATATTTATGTATATGTATATGATGATGACTGATGATTAAAAGTATTATGTGGGGATTTGGTGTTGATAAACATGGGTAAAAAGATGGAAAACCACATGTAAAATGGTTAAATCAAGCTTAAAATAGTTGACTGTATAAAAACAGTAAGCAACCATATGATAAACTGATAAAATGTCATAGTGGAATCAATATACAGTAAGTATTAAGTCTTGTACACATGTGAGAGTTGTC
Organism: Glebionis coronaria; assembly: GCA_025667525.1. Classification (NCBI taxonomy): domain Eukaryota; kingdom Viridiplantae; phylum Streptophyta; class Magnoliopsida; order Asterales; family Asteraceae; genus Glebionis; species Glebionis coronaria. Next base: position 363,044,202 of record CM046877.1, read on the forward strand.
CATGCAATGGAATCATTATAATGAGTGAGATATGATCAAAACAAAATTGATGTATCAATCTGAATAGTCAGTTTTGTGAGGACTGTTAGGGATACTTAGACTTGGATTGAGCAGTATCTAAAACTAAGTTATTTGTAACACATAATATGAAGTTTATGTAATCTAAAATTGAGCTTCTATCTCTTTGTAGAACTCAAGATATGATAAAAATGGTGAAAGTGAAACTAAAAACCAGATTTTGTGAAATTAAAGTATAATAGTATTATAATAGCACTCAAATAAATATAGTATAAAATGTAAATTAAAACCCACTAACTTATATATTAAATTTATATATGTATGTACAATAATAAATAAATGGGACATTTTATAAAAATGGTAATTTGATAAGTTTTATAAGTTATAAAACTATACACATAAGTTTTACGTCTTTTCGGCAAAAAACGTAAAATTAATGTTTTCGTCAATTAAAACTTAGACGGTCGGACCCGTCTAATGTAAACTTTTTATAACCCATGTACTGATGAATAAGTATATATTACAAGTAAAAACCGATGAAACCCGAGCTTTATAGCATTTGGACATTAACGGGCCAAGTTAGCCTTATTGGACTATTAATCCAACTAATTTGGCTAAACACTTAAGAACTTACTTATTGGGCTTAACCCACTTGGGCCCAACATGTAATCATAGTACTGGTGTTAAAAGTATAAGATGGACTAATATAAGGTAATGGGACTTTAATGGGCTTATTGGGCCTGGACAAGTAAAGAAGTTAAACTAGTGCAACTAGTATAAAAATGTTACCAACACATAACACTATAATGAATGAGTAAAGATGTACAATCCCACTTGATCATCATCATATTTATAAAATCATCATATATATACATAGTTATGATTTTTATAAAGTCATTGGACAAGAGTCTAAGACGAGTATTATTTGTCTAGGTTTCCGTGATTGAAGCACGTACCGAACATCCAAATCGCCGATAACCGCCTTTCCCAATCAACGTGAGTTCATAGCCTCGCACTCTTTTAAATGTTCTTATGAAACGTTTTATAAACCCGAGAGGGAGATAACATGTTAGTTTTAATAAAATAGGACACCAGTTGTCCCGATTGTTTGTTTATTGATTTGGACCCGAATGATTGTATGACCTGATGAATGATTATATGACCCGATGTATGAAATAAAATGGATTAATAAAGTTAGGTTATGTCACTAAAAGTCCCATTAGCATGAATTGTGAACTACCGGGATTTGGTAGACGCTTATGCATATAATAGTACTATTTGGGGACGATCACCCCAGTTCGCGCCTTGACGGTTGATCCCCGTCGTGCCACATTGGTTGGTAAGCGAATTTATGTATGAGAAGATTTCCATAGCGTGATTTTTGTGATGACACGCTAACTTAGATGGGCAAATTGAGTTTCGGGTTAGCTACCCGTTGTTTTTTGTAGTAAGGTAACAATGTCATGCGGCTTATAATAATCCAAATAACGAAAATACTGTTATACGCCTTGAATTACATTAGATTGCCTGACTAGCAATACGGGGTCTTATTGTTGATATTATGTTCGTGTTTTGGTTTTACATAACCATATTCATATAACGGTTTTTATTTAACTTTATACAACGTTATAAAACGTATTGTTTGATGTTTTTACGACATTGGTTCGTATAATGGTTTTGAAGGCTAAAGCCTATATTATGATTTTGACAAGGATTTGTATAAAATGTTTTTGGCCTATTTTAGGGCCTACGACAAGGAATTGCAAAAAATGATTTTCGGTAACGATTATATATACCGACGATATATTAATGGTTTATTAAACTCTATGAATTCACTCGGCGTTTTCGCTGACCTTTTCTTTTAACATGTTTTATCTCAGGTACTTGAAGGTAATTCTTGGGAAGACGACAAGAATTCATGGCCCGCATTTAAATAACAATTTCCATTCAAATATTTTGTAAAACCGTATGAAATAACATGACTTGGGACCTATGTAAATTTGATATTTATGAATGGAAATGCTTTATTATTAAACGACGCGATTTTTAAGCGTTGTATATGATCTGAGTAATGTGCTATCCCATAACACCAACGAGTCTTCCGCTGTATTAAATTGTGTATATTTGGGGGTGTTACAGTTTGGTACCAGAGCTCTCGTTATAGAGAACGAAAGATTTTTAAAACCAAGGTTTTGAATAAAACATTTCAAAATCTTTTAACTATAACATTTTTCACAAAATGTCTAAAAATCTTTTGACTATAACGATGCCGAAAAATTCCCGAGTTACCGACAAGGCCAGACTGAGAAGTGTTATTTTAATATATGTATATATATATAACTTGGATTATATATATATATATATGATGTAATTTGATTACATGATTGATTGATGATTATTTTAATATTTATACGAGGTATTTATACGACGTAGATTGTCACAAAGAACCCTAACTCCCCTAGTAAATCAATCAAAGCTATTTCTGTAGGAATTCTAGCTATTCTAGATCTAAACCAAGTTGTGGACATTTATGATCCCAATAAAATGGTTGATATTCATAGAAATGTTGATATTAGTTGATTATGATATTGAAGAAGAATTGGCGAGATTAAATCTGATATCGATATCATGACGATCTTTCCTTATAGAGTGGAGTTTGACAAAACCTTACCACCTGGAAAGGTGTCATCTGATTCGGTGTTACCCAATTCTTAAATTTCAAATCGAAAGGGTGAATGTTGCACTTGAGGTTGTCAATGGAACCATTAACCAAAAGCCTCATGCCACTAGTACCTTTCCGAGAAGTCTAATTAAATGTGTGAGTCATTTCATACTAGTGACTCATTTGTTAGCTATTGTTGTAAGAGCTATAGGATTGGAAATTAAGTATTGTTCATATCAAGCTTTTATTTCCCTTTTAAGGTTTATGAATAAGGTTGAAAGTATTGGAAAATGAGGTAGGATGTTGCATTGAGTATAAGTTGGTTGAAACTTGAATAAAGTAAAATTTAACTCGTATGGAATATGAGATTGTTAAGAGGAAGTCGTTAAGTCCTGTGATTGAATTATAAGGTTTTAAATGATTGTTGATTCGTGTTAAGGGTTGTTCCTAGGCCATTGTCCAATGACGAGGATGCCCAGTGTCCAAGAAATAAATTGAAGAAATCTTCTTCTGAATCGGGACCAATGGATCTTCCGGGACAGGTGGAACACCTAATGACTTTTGTAGATTAGTATTCATTGTGGTATCTTTTAAAAATCCCTAACTTAACCGAGACATCAGTTGGTAGGATGAGTTTTTGGAATTGTATGACATGGCAACACGTAATGTGTACGGTACAATTTTGACTTGTTTATGATTAATGAAAAGAGTACATTTGATTGCTAAATCCTACATGTATCGATGTTATTTATCTTTTATTTCTTCATCTTAATGTTCGCATTAGTGATGCAACCATTGAACAAGTACTCATCTCGATTTGAGTTACGTTGTGGATTATTCTTTTTGAGTACCATCGAGGTCATAAACCTCATGATTAATTGGCTAAGCTCATTCCCTGATATATTGTAGTTAGTTCTTGGTGAAAAACTTTTCATCACTATTTTGCAGATCGCTCATTGTTTTTATAAAGATAAAACAGTATCCCTTGATAAAAATTGAATTTTCATCACCATATGGATTATTCAAAGTGAGATTTATGAGTAACCATTATCGAAATAAAGCTGTTTATGAAACACCTTGGAAAGCTTAATTGTTTTGATAACAAAGAACATCTTTGTAAATTCATTTGATTTTTATTTCATGATTAAGCATGAGTATATATAGTTTAAACATGATGACAAAGTTTTGACGAACTGAGTATTGCATCGTTAATATTAAAACTGTATATAGTTGCGCGCCTACATACAATTTTGAAGTGACCATGCAAGGCTAATTAGTAGTCACCATGAAATTATTAATAAACTTTGTATTTTCTTTGAAAGTGTGAAAGATTGAATTTTTATGAGATCTGCAAGAAGTAAAAATTATGGACATATTGTTAGAGACATCTACATATGTGCCCTTACCATTTATTCTTCTGAGTCGAATTTACTCATCTGTGGATATTGTCTTAATTGACAATTGATATCCCCTTCTTGTCCAATTCTCTCGTGGTGAGATTCTTTGGAAAAGTATTTGATTACCGAGTGTTGATACCCGACTGGATGTATCGATGTACCTATCATTTCTTTTGATTAGATTTCATTTGAATGACTTGGGTAACGATCCGAGGAGCTTTCGAATGCATACTCAATTCATGAAAACATGGGATAGACTCATATTCGTTAATGTTTTCGTTTGTATCGGATTTGAATTTCTCTCGCGTAAATTATGCGTTGACCTTACTCTTTTAATGTTAGTAATGTCTCCCGATATCCTTGAATTTGTGAAGGATTATGAGTTATTATTAGTCTTTTGAGAAGTTCACATCTTATCAACGGTAATGAAACTGGAAAGTTGGTAATGCTAGTAGAATGGATTGATTGATTATGACATGACGACAATGTCTTAATTGATGGGAACTCGAGTAGAATTCCCCTAAAAATAAGATATTTAATATTTGTCTTTTTAGTTCGTTTTCTCTCGGTCTTATCGAATGGATATAACAATCTCAAGCTCGACTTTATTGTTTTTGGATGTAAAAGCTTGATGGTATTCTATGTCTACTTTGCACAAGACATGTAAAAAAAATGTAAAATAATAGCTAGATATGTATACGTACTACACTAAAACACATTGCAAATACCACTTCTAAATGCACAAAATATAAAAATACAAATTACACATTTATATACACATACAAAATTACAAAAGTAATAAAACCAAACTAAAATCAAAATTTAGATTAACTATCAAATTTACTTACAGTTATAACTAGTAAAAAAAACATTCAAGCCCAATAACAACTAGATTAATTGGGCCTAAGATAGAAGAACTAGGTCATCTAGATTATGCATATGGTCATTAACGAATTGAATTGTAATTCAACAACTATAACTTCTATATGACATAAAATCCTACATAAACTAATAGCCAAAGCTACAACGACTACAAAAAAATTGACAACTTCTTTAAATGGAAAATTATTAAAAGAAATCGAATATAGAATTATTACAAGAAAATTGTGATGATACAGTGGAAAGTCTATCGTACAGTATACCCAAGGTCACTAGTTCAAATCCTAGCTGTTACTATTTTTTAACTATTGAATCTGTGTATGAAACTTGATAAAAAAAAACATTCAACTACTATTATATTTTATTGCAATACTTTGTCTCAGCTTTTTTAAATCCTTTTTATTCTCTGTTGCAAAGTAAAGTTTAATAGAAAATGCTTATATCCAAGTTATTGAAATCACAACTACATCACCTCAAAGAAAGGTCAGGAACTCAAAGTCTAATATGAAATTTATTCTGTTTAACTAAAATGAAAGTTGATTCACAAACTAAGATTGTTTTAAACTATTATACTTGCAATACAACTATTTCTAATGATCAAAACAACAAAACTTCATCTAACCACTAGGATCTCAACTAATCCAAACAGACTTATATCAGCTATAAATGCAGTAAACGATAAAGCTAACATACTTAACCAATCAAATGTAACCAATCTTATAAAATCAGAAAACATTTAACAAGAAGCAATCCAGCAACTTTACACTACAATACAACGAACTAGCAGATTAAACTATTAATGCAGAAAAAACTAATGTGCTTAACCCTTTTCATCCAAGCCAAGTACATTAAAGTCGAAGCGGAGCGCTGAGCTCGCTTGAAACTAAACACCACCAATCTCCTACCACCGTTTAGCAACTCCAAATTTCTGCATAACAAATCCAAAGCAAAACCTACGAAACAGATTATACAAGAAAAAAAACAAATCTAAAGCTTGATCTGCTATGGTTAACAGTAAATCTGAACACTACCTACTGATCTTAATTTCTACAGTAACTGCAAATATCCAACTAATTTCCTATACTACTCCAATATAAGCAAATCCATTACGCAACTATTCTGAATGAAGAAGTAATATCAGAAAGCAACAAGTATAAAACTGCTTATCCAAACACCAAATGCTACTGATTAAAAGCTGATCATTAGTTGCTTCAAAGAAAAACGAGTAAATCTCATAAGCTCATTAGAGCTTATGGTAGAATAAGCTGGAAAACAGATTTTACTAACATAAGCTAAACCACTACTACCTAGCTTATCGACTAAGAGTCTAAAAGCTACTTGTTAATGTCACAAGCTACAAAAGCAGACTATTTAAAGAAACTAAAAGCAATCATAAGCTCTAATTATCACCGTATGATTCAGCTACTAGAGACGAAAAGTTCAGAAATCGTATGACAGAAATCAGCAACAGTACCATAGCCAACAAATCAATATCAGAAATCGTATCAATATTAACAGAATCGTTAATGTTCATAATAGTGAATAAAGAAGAATAAGAGAAAATGTAAGGTTTCATTAATGGATGAAAAACAATCTGGTACAACTGATTAACAGAGTTCCTAACAGAATCTAACTAAATGATTAACTGAAAATCAATAAGCTTTGAAAGAAAACCTAACGATCTATTCCTAACTAACCTAACTATGTGAAACTACTCCTATGCTAACCGCTCCAAATGAGGCCTTGATCTTCTATTTGTAGATGTTTGAGAGTGGAGTAGAGGTGGTGATGACGTGTTCTATCCAATCCAGTGATGACACGTGTTTAATACGAGGATTGATCATTAGGGTTCTTCACATCCAATTGGGCGTTTCTTCAATATTGAGTCTTGATCTAATTAATTTGTATCATCATGAAGAGGAGAGCAAGAGGATCGTTTTTGTCGTTTGAAGCTTGGCCTGAATCTTCTTGTATCTCTTGTGAATTTGATTTGCAGGTTTTGGGAGGATAGAAGAAAGATGAAGGCATTTTATTTCTCTCTCTCTTCACGTTGAAGAAGACACGTCTTGTGAGTGTTGATTGACCGTGACTTGGTATTTTGACCAAGTAAATACTGGAAGATAATACTTCTTTTCATTCACTTTCCTTTTGATCCCTTCTCTTTGTATTTTTCTCTATAAGTTATATATACTTTTAAGCAATTTCTTTTTTTCATCCTTCATCTCGTTGAAATCAACTTAAGCCCTCGATCTTGGTAAATGAGGGCAAGTAAAGTCCTTGAAAGCATCTTTCATCTTTTGTGATATAAATCCCTTGAAAACGCATGTTTGCTTCAAATTGTATCTTGTTTATCTGAAAACACACAAAACACAAATACACGCGTAATTCTGGTATCTTAAAGTTAGATATTATGTATTTGACTGTGTTTTGAGTGGTTTATGGATCATTATTGATGAGTGTTTTCACACTTATCAACTCCCCTCCACTTGACCATTGCCATGACCTCATGCAATGAAGCATTTTAAAGCTCTAAAGTGCACTTTTCTCATAATTAACCCACCTTGGCCATTTATGATTTAATAAACTAAACTATACTATATGATGAATGGTTTTGAATATTTACAATGCAATGCAAAGAAAGCAATCTTATTTATATATTTTTGATTTTTTTGAAATGATTTTGATGGAAATAACTCATAAAGAAATCAATGACTTAAATTAGGGCTTTGGTACCATGGACACTTATCACCCTCAAGTTTCACTTTCCCCATACCAAGCGTAAAAATGGGATCATTGTATTCACAAGTAAAAAGTGCATCAACTTATTCATGACAATTAAATGTGGAACCGGTTATTAGTTGAGCAAATTGCTTGAGAGCAAATTTGTCTTTATTTAAAGCGTGAAGTATAAAAAATGTAAAATCCAAAAATAAGGAAGCACGGTTTTAATCCTAAGTAATCTTCTCATCCATTACTCGAAAAACCGCTCACAATTAATATAAGTCCGTTTCAAGAGTAATAATTCATTCGCCTTATGCATAAAATCCTCATGTCATGCTTTCATAAGTAGCTACACACTCACTAAGGAAAGAAAAATAAAAATCACGCAATAATTTACATCCGCCATCTTTTTGAGACTTGGGATCTTCAACCCCACAACCCGTCAAGGTAATATTGGATTGGAGCAATCTATTGAATCCCCGCAACCCGTCAAGGTAATATTGGAACTTAATAGTCACTATAAATAACACCACACTGCCCCTCTTGGGAGTCTTGTATATATATTTTTTTTCTTTTCTTTTTCTTTTTTTTTCTAGCCACTCATTTTTTTCATAAGCCGCTCTTATTTTTCTTTATTCCTCACAAGGAAATTTGAAAAGAATAAAAGGAAAAACACCCGCTAAATATTGAGCATGACATAAGTCTAGTACACATAAAACGTTCGAACATAGAATCTTAAAACGTACTTATATCAACCATGAATGATTAGATAAAAATGCATAAGAGATTAAAAACCAATTAAAATCGTTCTTGATTATTTATTAACATATATACATGCGAAGAAATTAGAGGTAAAGAAGAGAAGGGTTTAGCCACAAGTAATTATCATGAAGTTTATCTAGCCCTTTTATACTTGCTTCAACTCTATCATTTCCCACTCTCCACAAATTTAAAATCTCAAATAATGAGATTGGTGGATGCTTAGCCTAATAGACCAATGAAGGACTACATGGTTAAGGATACTAGCTAGAGAGTGCTAAGATAAGCAAACTCGGGTTGAGTCAAAATATCCATGGCGGGCCTAATATGTCAAAGAAGTCTAAACTTGTTAAACCATGTTCTTATTATATTTTTTCTTTTTATATATTTTTAATGAAAAATAAAAGAAGAAATATATATACTTCAAATGTGTAATGCAAATAAAAAAAATGATTGATGCAAAAATTATGAATGCATATTTTTTTGTGGCCAAAGTAGATCAAAAATTTGACAAATGTTTGAAAAATTAATTTTCCAAGTTATCATGAAGTTAAGGCAATGGTCTAGGTAAGGTCACTTCGATAGAAGTCTCCCCTACACTTAAGATAAACATTGTCCTCAATGTTTAAGAGTATTAGAGTAAACTCCCCTACACTTATGACCTTGATTACTTTGCTTAACCCAAGTTAAGGAAGAGACAACTAGAGGATATTCATTTTAAGCACAAGTGTTTAATATCACGATAGCAAAAACTAATCGAAGTGAACCAGATACACGGGCCTCCTCCATAAGCTCCAAGCATGAAATGTGAGAGAGCAACCCTTGAAACAAACACCAAAAGAACGAAGGAAGGCCACCCCTCCACTTCAACTCTACTATAACATCCTTTTAATTAAACCTAACCTATTGAAAATCTACTCTACGTTTTCTAACCTAGTTATTCAATGCTTGAGTTTTTTTAACCCTAAGTCGCTAGCTTGACTCGGCCCCGAATTAAGTTGTCCTTGGGGAAACCAATCATGGAGAATAAAAGATATCACTTTGAAGCACAACTCACATGATACACTCAAACTTAGCATGTTGCCATTTACTATAAGATTTACAAAATCCGCCTCGATAAATGGAACGGTCCAACGTGTCTCAAGTTTGTCCAACATACGAAAGCTCTCATATATGAAGCACTCCAGGATCAAATACATAGTTTCCATCTCGAGATGTGAACAACTCCAAAGTAGGTATCATCACCAAAGTAAGCTCATACGAAAAGCCAAGATCAATCGAAATCACACTCTTAAGTCGAGTAGATGAAAACCAAGGTGTCTCAAATTTACGTATCCCAGGATCAAAAACCTTTCCCTTCATAGGAAAATAAGAAGATGAACTCATATCAACCATATAAGATTCCCCCTTAGTGATCAAAGCATCATGAGAATATGAAGGTGTAGGTATCAAAACATTCATAACTATTATGTCCATGTTAGGATCATCATCATCATCAAAAGGTGGGTAATCTTCCATAGAAGGCATAGAAAAAGGAGGATCAAGATGAATAGTGTCTTGTGAAGGAAGTGTAATCGCTATGTTCCCAAAAAGCAAGTTCTCACTAAGATGAATATCCTCTTCCCAATTAGAATCACTATCATCAACCTCAATATCAATATTAGCAAGATAAACCTCTATGGTGGCATCAATATCCATATGAGAATCCATATCAAAGGTTTTAGGTTCTAAAAGTGCCTTAGGTGAAAAAGGATCAATCTATAAGAGTATTGGATCTTCATCAATAACCAACATCAAGGGTGGAAGGGTGGGAATAGAAGGCTCAAAATAAGGTGTATTAATGAGAGGATCACTCAAAGGGATGATATAATCATGAAAGTCAATAGGTGCAACATCAAAAACCGGTGAAGAAATATCAATGTAAGGTTCTTCTTCTATGGACTCATCATTATGGTTTTCATTCAAAGCTTCAATCGAGGAGATAAGATGATACACGTGTTGATCCCAAAGTCAGATCTTAAACCTTAATAGCTTGTTTAAGGGTTGTGATAGAAATAAAGAATTCAATCTAACACTAGAGAAACTTTGCAAAGCAAAGTAACTAAACAAGATGCGGAATATAATGTTTAGCACAAGAACAGTATGATTGAAACGTTGAAAATTAATATATCCATGATATACGAATACCCTAAAATGGTATTAGGGTTTACAAAACCTTAAAGTATGATAATGAAAGACAATTGAGAAAGACACACATTGCATGCTAACCTAGTGAGTCCTTTTATAGCCAAAAGGACTCACGTACAAGATCACTACTAACAAACGTAGAAAGTATTAAGGAATAATAACTGAAACACGTAAAAATCTATTCCAAGTTTATCTCTGACAGCAGGGCCTTTGACTTTAGCAGGGGAACCAATCCCCCTGCCTTTGTTATTTAGCAGGGGGAACTTACTCTAGCAGGGGTATGGATAATCAACTAGCAGGGGTAACAAGTAAGTATAGATTTATTCCCAACAATCCTCCTCTAAACTTGTGCTTTCCCCTAAAGACAAGTTTCTGAATAAATACTAGTTGATGAGGATGCTTACAAACTTTCTGGCCAAATCTGACTATGAATCATTCTTACCAGATCATAAGCCACATGCGTTTTAGCATCTACAATTAAGTTAGCCTGTGCTAATTTCTTCAAGGTCTCCTGAGTGAAGGGATAATACCTATGATTGATCAAGTACACACTTACTCCTTCCATTACTACCTCATAGACCCCAGAACTGGTAAACAGCTTCCAATACAACAAATCTCCTTTATTCACTGCATCAAATATAGGATCAAATACTTCATGCTCATACATCCTATGCATGCACTCCTAGATTACCCAGTCCTTCTCCACACCATCCATGGTAGGAGGTTTTGCAGCAAACGTTTTCTTCAAAATTTTCCACAGATCTTCTAAGTCTTCACTATCCAAAGTTTGAAACATGACATCTAGACTTAGAAATGTCTGTGCTGTATTGTCAGCTCTTGTAAGCTTCCACCAAGTCCTCCCTTTGTGTTCATAAACAACATATTCTATGATAGCAAACTTCTTTCCAAGTTCACTAGGTGAGATATCATCATTTTCCTACAGAATTAGCTGTTTATCAATTTCATCATTTGAAGGCCGTTGAGACTCCTTAGTAACTGTGCCAACTTTCTCCATTCTCTTAAGTCTTTTGGCTGCTCTTTGTACATTCAGTACAGACTTCTCAATTTCTGGAAAACTTTCACCTGCTTGATGTAATGCCCCTGCTTGTGATGATGCACCTGCTTGGAATGATGCACCTGCTTGTGTAGTTTCCAAAGTTGTTCCTTCAGATTTTCTTTTCTTAGATTCCCTAGCTTTCTGCAGCATTTCACTTTGTCTCCTAAGATACTCAACTTCCTCAGGAGAGTTGATAGTCATCCAATCCTCCACATCATACAATCTTAGGACTGGTCTGACTGCTCTTTTTATGGCTTCAAAACTCATATCTCTGAAGTCACCATCCTTCCACTTCCTATGTCTCTTAAGCAAAACTTTGTAGTGTTCAAGTTGCCCTTTCTCTGAAGTCAAATACTTCTCTCTCTGAATTTGATTTGCCCTTCTTTCCAGATACTCAGTTTGATATTTGTAAACAAGACAAGTCAACTCATACCTGTCTTCCAAAGGAGCATTTATTAACTCCTTCTACCATTGATCAAGAAATTCTCCAACATGAGGTACCCTGTCATCTAGCTCTCTATGCATAATCTCAACCTGCTTGAGCATATCTTTGGGCCTCATCTTTTGCATTCTTTGGTCCTGCATATCCATCTCCTCTTGTTGTAGCCTGAGAGCTACTTGTGCATCATGTGCTTCTTGAGCCCTTTGTTGTTCAGGAGTTAGATTCTTGTATTTTCTCTTGGGCTGTTCCACCATGATTCCTTTTCCTTTGTCTTTTGGATCCACTGCTGGTGCTGGTTTTACTTTAGATGCGGGTTCTTTGATTGTAATCCCCTTCTGAGCTGGTTTCTTTATGTTCTTTCTAACAAAAGTTTGAGTAATATTCTTAGCAGGGGAACGACTTACAGCAGTGGGATCAGCAACAGCAGGGGAAACTTTTGAAGCAGGGGCTTCTTCTTGATTGCCCATGGTGAGCAATGTTTGAGCAATTTCTTTGGTTACACTCCCCTTGTCACTTCCCTTATCATCACTTTCTTTCTCCATCCCTTTCTTAGCACTTGCTATCTTTCCATGTACACCACCATGATATGAATAGTACTGAGTAGACTCTTCTATATTTGGAACTTCCTCTCCTTTGGAAGCATCCTCATCTGTTGATATGATAAGTCTGGGCTTTCTCCTCCCCTCAAGAGTAGCAAGTCTGGTTTCCAAGTTATTGATAACCAGGCTTTGCTTTTTGACATCTTGTACCAGTTGTGCATTCTGCCTTTTCAGACTCATACACATTTTCGTCAATTCCAAATTAGTCAAAGGTTTCATGCTGCTCTCAATCCTAGAAGGGGATTTCTCCCCTTTTTGGATATCATGGAGTGAGGGAGAGGACTTACTGATGGTGTCACTATCCTGCTCACCCCTTGAGGATGAGACAGTAGTGGCAGCCAAACCCTCAGGTTGCTCCAAACATTTGGAGACTCTCCTCTCTGCTGCTTGTGAAGATTCACCAGGCAAGGGAGACCTGGAAAACCTGGATTTAGATCGCCTTTCATGTTGTGGATCAGCAGGGGGTAAAGGGCTGGCAGGGTGTAGGTTCTTGGCAAGGGAATCAGAAGGTTGATGTTTAGCTGTTTGATTCTTGGCTTCTTCCTGTCTGATTTGGTTCATCATAATAGAAGTGAGTGGAATGGACCTGCCAGAAAACTGTGGTGATGGTGCAAGAAGTGTGGTGAATAGTTTGGTGGTATGCTTGGTTGCTGAAAAATAGTTTTTGTGTTTAATTGGACCATGATCACTCATATTTAGCAGAAGTTCTATAAACCTTGGGTACATACAAAACTTTCAGTTGCTTGAAACGTTTTTAACCATTCCTTTAATAATCATTTGAGAGAAACAATACTTCCTCCCTGTTGCAAAGCAGATCAGGGCTGAAGCCATCTCACTACCAAACTCATTAAAAGCAGTGGTTTTTGGTGACAAACATTGCAAAACTGTATGAATCAAATACTTCCAATGAGGGGCAAACTGACCTTTAGCAAACTTACATATTTGGTTTTTAGAAAGTTTGTACCCCAATTTAACAAGACCTGCAAAGATTTCAGCCTCAGAAAAGTTGGTTATCCCATCCTCATCATCAAGAAGAAGATTCTCCCTGATGGAGGCAAGTGTAATCACCTTGGGATGACCATCTACAGTGCTTTGAATTGTAACCTCTCCATTCACTGTTTTGGTCATGGATTTAGACCAGAACTGCTGAATGTGTGAGTATAGATTCTAGGGTTGATGAGAAGGGACACTCTAAAGTACGAGGACTTTAGAAAGGCCACAGCATCAGCAAACTCTGCTGGTTCATCATGTAACAAAGCGATTTGGTTATGATTAGCAGCAATTTTGAGAGTCATGATAAAGTTTGAAAATAGTTTGAAGGTTTATAAAGGTGAGAGGTAGGTGGGATTAAGTCGAGAGAGAGAGATGGACCTGCTGGTGAAGGGAATTAAGTTTTTATAGGCGAATTGAAGAGCTGTGATTGGACCAAAATTTTCAAATTGCAAAAATATCAAAGATAAATCTTGATAAAAAAAATAATTTATTTGAATTAATAAAGAAAAGATTACCAATCAGCGAAGAAAGCGCCTTAAATATATTTTAAAAACAATAAAATATTCCCTAACCAAAATTTGTGCAAGCAGGCCCAACGGCTATGAACAGGGTAACGGTATTGTCGGTCAACGGTCAAACAGGGGAATGTTATGAAAGCAGGGGAAGCAAAAGATGAAAGCAGGGGAAACTTTCCTAGGGGTATTGGACTAGTCATGGAGAGACCAATGCTAACTAGCTCTGCTCTAATGCACACACTTGTATACACAAGATAGATACATAGAAACTCAAGAGTCCTCTATTCAGCAAAGTCCCGATACAAAAAGTCAACACATAAGTCACCCTGCACCAGGTTAACCCAAGAAAACATGCATACCCTAGTCACCATCCCTACCTTTTCCCTTACTTATGGTCAGTTAGTCTTGGCAATGTGTGCCACACATCTGTACTTGAATAGCAAGCTGTTTTAATAGAGAAATGTAAGCACCCGTTACAGTGCCTCAAGGTTTCAGAGTTCTGACAAGCTTTGCAGCAGGTCCTCATCACCCTGAACCCTCACTCACCAATGGATATGATCTAAGATCATATATGAGTATCCTAAGGATACCCTGAGTCCTAAAGGTGTGACCTAACTTTCCCTAAAACATAGAGTATATACCTGATTCACCAATGAGAATAGTATGCACCACATGAAACTCTGCATTGTTAGTCTAAAACCACATATAACCACTTTGTAAAAAGAACAAACCTAGTTTAGAGAGAAAATCTCTCTTAGCAGGGGAATGAACCCCCAATAGGGGAATCGATGTTCAAAAGCAGTGGAATAAAAAGTGATGGAAAAATGGACTAACAGCTATACAACAACAGCAGTAAAGCACCCTGGATATACATGACATAATAGACATCAATTTTTAGGGAGTAACCATTCCAATACCTGCAACCAGGTACTGAAACCTCCCTACGTCAAAAGCTTTTGTTAAAAGATCAGAAACATTAAGTTCTGTATCAATTTTCTCAGGGACAATCAGTCCTTTCTCAAAACAATCTCTGATAAAGTGATGTCTAATTTCAATATGTTTAGTTTTGCTATGAAAAACAGGGTTCTTAATAATGTAAATTGTGCTGTTGTTGTCAATGAATATCTTGGTTTTAAGAAAGTTATACCCATAATCAAGCAGTTGATTTTGCACCCAAAGTACTTGACCACAACATGCAGCAGCTGCTACATACTCAGCTTCAGTTGTGGATGTGGCCATAATAGTCTGCTTCTTAGATTGCCAAGATATAAGTCTGCTTCCCAAAAATTGGCATCCCCCTGTTGTGGACTTCCTATCATTGTTGTCACCAACATAGTCACTATCTGAGTAAGCTATCAACTCAAATGGTGATTCCTTTGGATACCAAAGTCCTAAGGTGGGATGATCACATGACATCCAAAAGGTCTGAAGAAGTCAATTAAAGGAGGTCTTCCATTGAACAGCTGATAGGGGTCTTGTTGTGTGCCTTAACCACCAAGGCCCTGTTTTGTACATAACAAGCAGTGGATACAGCTTCAGCCCAAAAGATAACTGGAAGTTTTGAATCAGACATCATAGTTCTTGCAGCTTCAATGAGTGTCCTATTCCTTCTCTCTACCACTCCATTCTGTTGAAGTGTTCTTGCAATGCTGAATTCCCTCTTGATTCCTTTGTTTATGCAGAAAGAGTCCAGTTTCTGATTTCTGAATTCACCACAATTATCTGATCTCATAGTTACTACCTTCATGCTTTTTGATAATTCAATCTGATTAATGAACCCAATGAGTACATCAGCTGTCTCACTCTTCTGAAATAGAAAGAATGTCCATGTGAACCTTGAAAAATCATCAGTAATCACCAGGCAGTACCATTTCTTCATTATGCTTGCCACATAAGTAGGACCAAAGAGATCCATATGCAGTAGTTCCAATGGCTTGGTGGTGGACATACTTGTTTTTGATTTGCAAGATGCTCTGTGTTGCTTCCCTTTCAGACAGGCAGCACAAGTATGTTCATTGACAAAAGACTTGGAAGGAAGACCATGAACCAGATTATATTTCACTAATTTGTTCATGTTTTTGAAATTCAGATGACCAAGTCTTCTATGCCATTTCTTACATTCATCTACTGAGGCTTTGGCAATGAAACAGGTTTCATTGTCTTGGAGAGATATGTCCTTGAGATCAATTGTGTACATGTTCTTCTGTCTTGGTGTTCTGAGTACAATAGGAGTGTCTGGTGGTAAGACAAACTCCTTTCCTAACACCAAGCATTCAATGTCAGTAAACAAGACAAAATTCTTGTTATCAGTCATATGTGACACACTGAAGAGATTGTACTTGAGTTCTTTCACCAAGTAGACATTGTCAAAGGTCATCCCATTGGTGACAATAGTTCCTTTTCCTGTTATAGTTCCATGCCCATCTCCAAAAGAAACACCATCATTGTCATGACAGATAAGATTTTTGTCCAGTCATACTTCTTGAGCATCCACTATCCCAGTATGCTTTATCATCCCTTGTCTTCTTTGTCACCTGCAAAAAGAAAAACAAATTTGTTTTTCTTGGGGACCCAAGCCATTACATACTTGGATCTACCTCGTGTATCAATGTAGGATAGCTTATCAAAAACTAGAGATACACCATTAGATTGAATACCCCTTTTGGGTACCCAAACCCAACGAGCTGAGGCTTTCACAGCTTTTCCTCATCTACCTATGCTCCTAGAAGGCAAAACTTTGTTAGCAGGGGATACCCCAGTTTTAGCAGGGGAATCCCTATGCTTAGCAGAGGGAACCTATTTTTTGTTTTGTCCTCTGTTCATGTGTTGGTAAGGTCTAGGGCCAGATCTATATGCATTATAAGTTATTGGGATGGTCACAGAAGTGCTGAGCTTGGTGTGAACATCATTCTCCTTTCTAAGTGCAGGAACAACATATTTATCAGTCACCCTGTTTCTCAAGGCAGGGGCAACATACTTGGCAGGGGAAAAGGATTTTGCCCCTGCATTTAGAAGAATGGTTTTAGGTTGCATATCCTTTAAAGGATTTGCAGCCACCACCTCCATTGGTGCCTTACACTCTTGATAAGTGTGCTCAAAACTGCCACATGTGAAGTAGGGCTTGGTGTTAATCACAAAGTCTTCTCCTAATTGATGAGACTTTTGGTCATTCCAATTTCTTTGATTGCCTCTTACAGCCCTGTACATACCAGCATATTTAATGGTGGACTTAGGGGACTGTGATCTGGTTTTAGATTTGGGAGAGCTACTCTTAGAACTAGAATCACTATAAAAAATCCCTTCTCTTGAAAATAGAACAGGGTAATCAATTTTCCACTGTTTTAAAGCAACTTGTTCCTTTTCAAAATCCCTAATAACACTAGTTTTTACTAGAGGCTCTTCAGTATCAAGATTATTAGGTATGTAAGCACTCAAGTCAAACTCAATATCATCCTGTTTTTGAAAACAAGGGAGACCAGTCCAGGACAGGTCTTTTCTAGGAAAAGGTGCATGGATGTTGGCAGGGGGTGGTGGTATGGTAGCATGCTCCTTTTTAATCCCAAACCCTGTTTTGTCCCTAGGAGATTGACCAATTTCAACTGCTTTGGTCAAATCTTTTGAAGCTTTTCCAAATTTTTCAACAGTTTCCTCATCTATCTTTTTGTTAGATTTAAAGATTTCAAGTTCATCAGTCAATTCCTTAATAGATTGGTTATTCTCCTTGGCATCTCTTTCTAGAATCACAATGTGATCCCTATAATCACTTTCTCTTTGCTTAAACTCTCTTATGGTGGACTCTAACTGTTCTAAAGCACGTCTATAATTATCAAGATCATTATCACAATTGATATAGTCAGCTTTTACCTTTCTGAATTGATCATTCAAAGACTCAGTATTTTTTCTACAAGCTTTAGTACAATATGAATCGTCATATACCTCATTGTCAGAGCTGGAACTTGACATGGCCATTAGTGCAAACTATTCTTCTTTTTCCTCAGCAACCAAAGCTTGATTTCTTTCCACATTATCTGTCATGGCACTCCAGTCCCATCCACCTGCTCCATCTATCCCTTGCATAGCTACCATGGCTTTAGCACCAGAATCATCATCTCTGGTTTCCTTCCTATAGCTGTTTCCAGTCTTAGGTCCTCTGCATTCCTTGCAAAATGACCCTTCTTGCCACAGTTGTAACATTCAACTTTTGTTTTATCAAACCCAGCCACATCAGAGGGATTGATTGAGATCTTCTTCCCATACTTCTTGTAGAACCTATTGGCTCTCATGCTAAGCAGAGCCATATTCCACTTAATATCCATCTCTTCTAGCCCTTGCTTACTGATTTGACTTAGATCTTCATGTAACACAGTAGATCCTTGTGGCCCTTGGGATGCTATAAAAGCACAAGCAGTATCAAGGCTGAATGTAGCTGGTCTTTCTTCATCATAAGATGATCCAGACCTGGTAGCAGGGGAATAAGCAGCAGGGGCTACTTCAATTCCACTGTTTTTGGAGATTCCACTGCTTTGTGATATGAATGCCATGTTAGTAGGGGAATCAGTGGATCCACTTGAGTTGGTGGGAATCGTTCCTTTTGACTTCATCTCATTGACAACAGGCTCAGAAACTTTTAAGTTATTGTATATGTCATCAATGTTCTTGTTGTTAAGTCATCCTTATTCTGCCAAATTGCCTTATAGACGAACCATTCTTTCTGGAGGCTGTTAAGAAATCTGGTATTCACCTGCTCTTTTGACACCTCAATATCAAAGAATTCCAACTGGGCCACCATATCTTGAAGCCTATTGTAAATAGCTCTAATTGATTCATCACCAATTGTTATGAAAGAAGCAAAATCATCCAACATTTGATTCTTCTTCTTCTTCTTTGTGGCTTCATTTCCTCCAAAGGTTGTGCCTATGGCTTCCCATAGTTCCTTAGCTGTTTTGTATTTTCTGAATCTAAGTTGATGTCTATCAGGTAGAGCCAACAGCACTAAGCTGTGAGCCTTGACATCATGCCTTCTGGCCAGTATTTCCTTATTACAAAGAGCAACAGATTTCTTCTTGTCCTTACTTTTGGAACTTTCACCTTTTTCTTCTTCCTTTCCCTCTTCAACTGCTAACATTTTGTTGAATTGATCACCAAATTCTATGATCTCCCAGAGAACATAGTGTTCCATTTTCAGGTATTGTTGGATTCTGAATTCCCATAATTCAAAGTTTTCAAGATCCAACATAGGTAACTTGAGGTTATTGTGGTTGTTGCTGTTTGAGGACGAGTCTGAAGACATGGTTGCTATGAGGGTTTTGTTCTTGATTTAGACAAAGTTTCTCAACAAGCTCTGATACCACTTGTTGATCCTAAAGTCAGATCTTAAACCTTAATAGCTTGTTTAATGGTTGTGATAGAAAGAAAGAATTCAATCTAACACTAGAGAAACTTTGCAAAGCAAAGTAACTAAACAAGATGCGGAATATAATGTTTAGCACAAGAACAATATGATTGAAACGTTGAACTTTAATATATCAATGATATACGAATACCCTAAAATGGTATTAGGGTTTACAAAACCTTAAAGTATGATAATGAAAGACAATTGAGAAAGACACACATTGCATGCTAACCTAGTGAGTCCTTTTATAGCCATAAGGACTCACGTACAAGATCACTACTAACAAACTTAGAAAGTATTAAGGAATAATAACTAAAACGCGTAAAAATCTATTCCAAGTTTATCTGACAGCAGGGCCTTTGATTTCAGCAGGGGAACCAATCCCCCTGCCTTTGTTATTTAGCAGGGGGAACTTACTCTAGCAGGGGTATGGATAATCAACTAGCAGGGGTAACAAGTAAGCATAGATTTATTCCCAACAATTAGGATCAACAGGCTGAACATTCTCTGTAGACAACTTCCCCTTTTTGACATGATCAAATAGGGGTCTTCTATATGAACAACCTTGATTTTCAGCTACTATTTAACCAATATCATACATCAAACCCAAGTATTCTGCACCCCAAAGTACCCTCTATGATGTTTTCCTCGTCTTAAAATGAATTTGAGAAGTAGAAACTTACATTAGTTGTAGTAATACTAGTGAATAGTAGCAAAAATCTTCACCTTGATGTCATATGTGAATGACTAACACTTTATCAAATGAGCTTCCCCTTAAAGTGTGCTAATCATTTATGAATCTTGAATTCTGTAGGCTGTATGTAATGATTACATATGAAGAAATCTGATCATAACTTACTTGATGATGAAGTAGAATAACTCGAACTTGCATTCTATATCTTGCACTAACCATGTGACAAAGAGTTAGCTTATACAAAATCCTCATTTTTGTTGAAAATGAGACACTGAGCACGATAATGTAACTCCTTCAAGTGATAGAAAATATGTGCATAGAGTACCATAAGAAAAATCACACATTCCTAGATCTTGTACCACTTTGTCACTAAGCATTTAAGCATAAAACACATACCCGCGAAAATCTCCTTCATCTTCAAATAAATGATAAACACTTTTCTTTGTAATCAATAAATATAAAACGAGCCTTTATACCTTTAAACTAGTTGCTGTGAATAAACCAAACTCCAAAAACTTGCTGTCCCAAAAATGAAATCTGACAGCAGGGGGAACTTTTCTGGCAGCAGGGGAATTAATGAAGGCAGGGGGATCTATTGAAGGCAGGGGGATCATAGCAGGGGAAACTTTTAATGAAAGCAGGGGGAACTTTTAATGCCACTTTTTTGTTATTAACTGTGCCAAACCCACACAAAGTGGGAACGAATTTATAACAGAAGGAATAAATAACAAAAACAGAGCAATTAAAAATTACCTTTACTGTTAATACATATTTTCCCTGGTATACCCGTGAACCAATGCCAGTCTCTGGTCAAAACCGCAAATACCAAACGACCCATCATAAACTGCCCTGTTAACTCGAGACCATCATCACATGTTTTCACCATCTTGTTTTGTGACACGTCCCAACCTGTCTTATTCGGTCAATAGTCATATTCAACCCCACGTGAATCAAACCAAAGAAAATGCGGTATGTCACAATTACTAATCTTTAATACTTTAGACAATACTAATAACATTAATGGGTAACCTTCTTCACGTGATGCCTACTACTTCTTTAATTGTTGAACCGAATATTCCTAAACACGCTAGGGACCCACGACTACTTTTGTAAAAGACAATGTCGCATGATACAGCAATTAAAAAAAAATCACATGTCTAGTTGGATATTGCAAATCAACACCGACAGCCTTTGTTTAAAACCCTTACCGTGGGACCAGTGAGCACTCATACTCTGTTTCTTTTTCAAACGTACATCGACCATAAAGAACTACTTTTCTTTATTTTAATTTTCGTTCAGCAAAATATGAATGTATCACAGCTCTAATTAATCATCAATATTTTTAGGGCTTTGAGGAATTGACCCTCTCAATAAACCCTAAAACATCTTCATAGCAACAAAAATTAATTATGTAGGGTTTTAACATAAACCCTAGATCTTCACAACAACAAAATTAAACATCTTGATTCTCCTAGATATCAAGAGCCACCCGCTCTGATACCACATGTTGATCCCAAAATCTTTAGACTCAAACAGTAAAAACCGTTTTATCTAGGTTGTCAATTATACATGTGATGAACACAACGGAATTGCACAATTAACATGAATAAAGATGTTTGACAAAGATGAAAGATTCCCAAAGGGTTTGTATTATTGATGATTAACACAAACCACTCTAGGTGTAACACCCCATTTTGGAAATGGAATCTTACGCATAATCATGGCGTGTCATCAAAGCGTACAAGGATAAATGTCTAAGCATTATTTGACCATAAAAGGGAAATACCGGAATTAAACATCGGTAACCCCAAAGTAGAGCTCATCACACACAAACATAAATACTAAAAAAGGAAAGGACGAAACAATGTCCATAGCAACTGTATTAAAGTAAAGGAAATGCATAAAGTAAAGAAAGACAGTAAAGCTTCCAATCCATATGCACATACGTTTGAGATCTACGAGCGTCCCTGAGTACCTGCCGTTTTGGGAACATGAAAAGGAAAACGGCTGAGCAAGACGCTCAGTGCACGGATGTACAATATAGCATGAAATAGGATAAACATGTAACATATAACAGCGGAAGACTAAGTTCTGAGTAAACTGGTTAAGTATTAAGAACACTGGTTTTATAGTTTGAAAAGCCTTATGTTTATCTTATGAAAACTGTTTTAACATAAATATACCATAGCCCATATAGGTCATGAAAAGGTTACGTACATGAATACTTGGAGGGGTGACCTCATCATGCTGATTAGAGGGGATGCCTCTAATTAATATACTGGTTTGGGTAGGAGGGATCAACTCCTTGTGAAGGATGCAAGGCACACACCACATTCACCATGAAATACTGAATAAAACATGTAACTAGGATGCACCCATACGCCCCACATGATATAATAATATGGCCAAAACTGAAAGGGACGCCACGAGCAATCACTCCGCCGTGGGGAAGTCATAACATTGGTGCCTCCAATGTTATGGTTATGGTACCTCCATAACTAGGTGAAACTGGTCAAGCTTGTATATGGCTATAGATTATGCTAATTAAACATAAGCAGTTCAAAACAATAAAACAAATACTGGGGAAAACAGTTGGCTGCATACGGGGAAATCCTAATAAGGAAAGAATGTCCATACTGAAAGGACGGGAATCCGTACCTCAAGTCCAGTGAATGAACGGAAGAAAGACTCCTACTTCTGGATCACTAACGCTACATGAATACACACGTGTATAAGTATCGAATCACTGATTACGTACTGTGTTTTATGTCTCATCTTAGCTTACTTTGTATGTTTTAGGTCATGGTTTACTGTTTAAAGCCTTAAACTGTGTTTATCTTGTATTCTGATTAATCTGTTTAAGTATTACTGGTATTTCATGTATTATTATACTTATTGTGTAATAATAAGTAACTTTCCAAAAATAGCAGGTTTCCAAAAATAGAAAGTTCCCAAAAATAGAAAGTTTCCAAAAATAGAAAGTTTCCAAGAATAGAAAGTTACCAAAAATAGAAAGTTTCCAAAAATAGAAAGTTTCAAAAAATAGAAAGTTTCCAAAAATAGAAAGTTTCCAAAAAATAGAAAGTTTCCTAAAATAGAATTTACTGCTTAAAATAGATTAGTTTCTAAAAATAGAAAGTTTCCAAAAATAGATCAGCTGCCTTAATTAAATAAGTTTCTATAAATAGAAGTTTCCATATTTAGAATTAAGCTGGTTACATAAGCTAACATATAAGTCTAAGTGTTTATAAGCTTATTTATTAAGTCATATGATATAGTGTATAGTTTAATTATTATTTCATGTATTTTAATTAAACTATAGGTTAAGCATTTTAATTAAAGTATAACATGTTTTAATTAAAATGGAATAAAATACTTAGGTTAAAATGTGTATTATTATGTATTAATAACATAATCTAAGTCATGTCTAAATTAATTAATTATAGGCATGTTTTAAATAATTAATTAATTATAACTTATAACATAAAATACTTAGGTTAAATTAATATCATGCTAAATTAATAATTAAAATAACCTAAGTCATGATTTAATTAATATCTCATGTTATTAATTAATTTATATCCTAAGTTCATAATTCATAAAATTTAACATGTAGCATAAATCATGATTTAACCAACGAACCATGAATCGGGCATGAACTCGACACCGTACCCCGAGCCAAACTCGGGGTACGTGTGCCCCCTTGCTGCCGTGGGTCCCACAAGCACCAACCAAGACCAACAATGGTCTTGGTGGTGGCGGCTAAAAGCAAACCGAACCCCCCCTCGGGTTGGTTATGCTAGGCGGCCAAAACAAACACCCTTTTATATCATCCTTTGATTTTAATTTACTCCAAAACATGTTAGATCAATGTTTAATTATCATGTTTTAATAAGAATATTAATGACATGTTCATGAAAATAATCAAAGATTAAAAAGAATTAAAAAGAATGGTTTAGAATGATATACCAATATGTAGCTTGAAAGGGGATGAACAAACACGGTTTTTAGCAATGATTTCCAAGATCAAAATCAATCAACAACCACCTATGGTGGTCCTTAAGGTGGCGGCACAAAGAGAGGGCAAGGAGGAGGAGAGAAAACTTTTTAGGTTAAAATGTTATTTTGCTTGAAAAGTGAAAAATGAAAGTAGTTTTTTACCCTTTACCCCCCTTTCATGTAAACTTGATGGGCTTAGCCCATTTCTTGATTGGTGTGCCGTGGGTATGGGGCCCCACATGGGGTACCCGTACCTTTTCTCGTGTCCCGATGTTTCGTGTTCGTTCGTGGTTAAACGTGTTCGTGTTTAAAGTGTTTCTGTTTATTTTATCATGTAGTTTATCGTAATCTTAACGCTCGTAATTATATTATATGTATTTACGTAATTATTCTAGTTCGTATTTTAAATGGTGATCATGATTTAATTACGTTCACGTGACATATTTATTAACTGTTTATCATGAGTTCGTACGTAATCGATACTTATCATGTCATACACGTATGCACTTGCTTGATTATTAGCACATGAATGTGATCAATACTAAATAAGGTAAGTTTAAATCTAGGACGTACGATCTTAAGGGCACTATTCATGGTAAAAGCATGCGGGTTTTACAATTCTTCCCCCCTAAAAAGAATAATTCGTCCCCGAATTATAGATAAAGCAAACTGGAAAGAAGTAACATACCCGAACTCAAAATATGAAGTGAGGGTAAGAAGCCCGGATAGACTCCTCTGTTTCCCAAGTGGCTTCCCGCTCGGTATGGTCCCTCCAAAGAATTTTGACGAATGAAATCGTCTTCCTTCTCATGACTCGTTCTTGCCTGTCGAGCACTCGTTCGGGTTCCTCTATAAAAGTGAGATCTTCACGTATCTGTTCCAGTGGATACTGAACCATGTGAAGGGGATGATACGTGTACCCTCTAAGTAAGGACACATGGAACACGTTATGCACGTGCGAAAGCTGAGGAGGTAACGCCAATCGGTAAGATACTTCACCGATTCGTTCAATGATATCAAATGGTCCGATGAAACGAGGACTGAGTTTCCCTTTGATCCCGAAGCGTTTAACACCACGTGCCGGCGAAACCTTGAGGAAGACGTGATCTCCCACATTAAAATGTATGTCCCTTCGATGCTTATCGGCGTAACTCTTCTGACGTGACCGTGCTTCCTGCAGCTTCTGTTTAGCTACTTCGATCTTCTCATTGGTCATTTCTATAATCTCTGGTCCTTCGAGTGATCGCTCTCCCACTTGATCCCAGCAGATTGGAGCGCGACACTTCCTGCCATACAACATTTCAAAAGGAGCAAATTTGATACTTGCGTGCCAGCTGTTGTTGTATGCAAACTCGACCAAACAGATGTAATCGTCCCAATCACCTGTCCATTCCAACGCACACGACCTTAACATATCTTCCAATGTCTGAATTGTTCGCTCCGACTGTCCGTCCGTTTGAGGATGAAAGGCCGTACTCAGCTTAAGTTGTGTACCCCAAGCTTTTTGCAGACCTTTCCAGAATCGCGACGTGAAACGAGGATCTCTGTCTGAGACGATGCTGGAGGGAGTACCGTGGAGTCTCATGATCTCCCTTCTGTAAGTATCTGCGAGTTTACTTACCGGATCTTCCTTGCGTATCGGTAAGAAATGAGCTGATTTGGTGAGTCGATCAACAATGACCCAAATAGCATCGTGCTTCTTCTTGGTAGGCGGAAGACCGGTAACAAAATCCATGGTGATTTTGTCCCACTTCCACTCTGGAATATCCAACGGTTGAAGGAGACCGCCCGATCGCTGATGCTCAATCTTAACCTGCTGGCAGGTAAGAAATTTGGAAACATAAGTGGCTACATCCTGTTTCATACCACTCCACCAAAAGTGCTGTCTGATGTCATGGTACATTTTTGTCGACCCAGGATGTATAGAAAATGGGGAGCTGTGAGCTTCAGCTAACAATGCTTCCCGGAGTTCTTGATTGTCAGGAACACAAAGTCTCGTGCCCTGCCAAACGATACCGTCTGCGTCCATTCTGAATTCTGTCTGCTTCTCCAAATTCTGAATTATCGCCCAAATTTCTCCATCATCCTTCTGCTCTTCCTTGATCCTAGACAGTAACTCGGGTTCTACTCTAAGATTCGCCCAGTATCCGTGCTGCCCACGCACCATGATTTCGATGTCTAGCCGTTCCAAGTCTCTTATGTTTTGTTCCTTGATTTCAATGCCGTTGATCATTCCGGACTTTCTGCTGAGTGCATCTGCTACTACATTAGCCTTTCCGGGATTATACTGTAGGTTAATATCATAATCCTCCAACAGTTCCAACTATCTCCTTTGTCTCATGTTCAATTCTCGTTGAGTGAAGATATACTTCAAGCTCTTGTGATCCGTGAAAATGTCGCATGATTCTCCGTATAAGTAATGCCTCTATATTTTCAATGCGAACACCACTGCAGCAAGTTCCAGGTCATGCGTAAGATAGTTTTCTTCATAGGGCTTAAGCTGTCGTGAAGCATACGTGATCACTTTCCCATGTTGCATGAGAACACAGCCCAGTCCCTTCCCCGATGCGTCGCTGTAGATCTGAAATCCACCTGTACCAGATGGGAGAGTAAGAATAGGTGCAGATACTAACTTCTGCTTTAGGTCTTCGAAGCTCTTCTCTCGTTCTTCCGTCCAGACGAATTTCTCTCCTTTTCGCATCAGTTTGGTTAGAGGTAGTGCCAAACGGGAAAAGTTCTCCACGAATCTGCGGTAATATCCAGCTAAGCCTAAGAAACTGCGTACTTCTGTCGCTGACGTTGGTCTTGGCCATTTAGTGATAGCCTCAACCTTCGCTGGGTCCATAGTGATCCCTTCTGCTGATACAATGTGACCTAAGAATGCCACCTTGTTTAACCAGAACTCACACTTGGAGAATTTCGCATACAGCTGCTTCTGACGAAGAATCTGTAGTACCGTACGGAGATGGTCTTCGTGTTCCTCCGTGGACTTTGAGAAAATCAGGATGTCATCGATGAATACAATGACAAACTTATCAAGGAATTCATGGAAGATTCTGTTCATTAGATCCATGAATACTGCTGGAGCATTAGTCAGGCCGAATGGCATGACCACAAACTCATAATGGCCATAGCGGGTACGAAAAGCAGTCTTGGCAATATCCTGCTCTTTAACCCTTAGCTGATGGTAGCCTGACCTTAGATCGATCTTTGAGAAGTGTTTGGCTCCTTGAAGTTGGTCAAACAGATCATCTATACGTGGCAGTGGATATCTATTGCGGATGGTAATCTTATTAAGTTCACGGTAGTCAATGCAAAGTCGCATGCTGTCGTCCTTCTTCTTAACGAACAAGACCGGTGCACCCCATGGAGATGCGCTTGGTCTAATGAACCCTCGCTCAAGAAGTTCCTGCAATTGGTCCTTCAGTTCTTTTAGCTCTATGGGAGCCATACGATACGGGGCCTTAGAGATTGGTTCAGCTCCTGGAACAAGGTCGATGTTGAACTCCACTTCTCGTGCAGGTGGTATGCCTGGAAGTTCAGCTGGGAAGACGTCTTGAAATTCCAAAACTACTGGTTGATCCTGAATCGATGGGGATTCAGCATCCATGTCGTGAACCGTAGCTAGATAACCCTCGCAGCCATGTGACAGTAATGCACGTGCTTGCAAGGTAGATATGACTTGTACAGACCGTCCGGGTATGAACCCGTTATGAATGTACTCTGGTGCATTAATGTCGCCGAAGATCACCCGATATGAGTGGCAGTCTATGGTAGCATGGTGCTTGGATAGCCAGTCCATGCCGAGAATCATATCGAACTCAATCATGTCTAGGGGAAGTGCATCTACTGCACGCACTTTATCGTCAAACTCTAGAGGAAGACTCTTGTATACATGAGTTATTAATACAGAGTCCCTCAAAGGCGTGGAAATGGTAAGCCTATTTTCTAATGGCAAGGGAAGTGTCCTGATGTTCTTGGCATAAGTAGTGGAAATAACTGAATGAGTGGCACCCGTGTCGAAAAGAACACATGCAGCTTGGCCGTACATATACAAAATTCCAGTAATGGTACCTGTAGATTTGTTTGCCTGATCACGAGATGTCGTGTAGACACGCCCAGTGGTAGGAGGCGGCTTAGTATCAGCATGACCTGAGGTACCCTCCACTTCACCCTTACGACAATCTCTCATACGATGGCCAGGGAGGCCGCACTTGTAGCACGCGTCGGAATCACGACGACATGGGCCAGGGTGTCTTCGATGGCAAGTACTGCAAAGAGGATGAGTGAATCCTCCAGCAGGAGTCCTTGCTTGCTGAGGGCCTGCTGATGACAAAATGTGTTAAAATAAAGTATATGCATGAGTATAAGACATATGCGTCATAAGATGTTCACCAGTGTTAGCTGAACGGTTAGGCTGAGAACCCCTGTGGTTCTGGTCCTTCCCGTTACCGTGGTTCCTGGTAGAGATTAATATAGTGTCAGCATGAGAGATATAACATGAAATCATAAGAAGATGCGTAAATAGTAGGACCTGCTGTTGTTGGAGTGTCCAGCGTTATTACGGTAATTATCATTACCGCTACGCCTTTCCACAACAGAACGGTCGCTAGTGTGACCGTTTCCTTTGGGCTGATGAGGCTGCTGCTGAGTAGCCGGCTGAGACCGGTCCCCAGTTTTCTGTCTAGAAGATTAAGAGATGATTATAGAACATATAATGATAGGATGCGGTTTGGTTATCGTTAGAATACGAAATGTTTTACCTCTTGTCGGGTCTTTCAGCTTCCCCGAACTCATCTCGTTCCTGCAACATCTCCAGCTTCCTTGCTGCGTCGGCCACTTGTGCTACTGTATTGAACGTAGCACATACCAAATTGTTCGCGACCGAGGTGTGAAGTGCCCACCTAAAGTGGTGTGCCTGCTCCTCAGGAGTACCAGCTGCTGCTCCCAGGAAACAAGCTAAGCGAAGAAAGCACTGCATGAATTCGTTGCTATTCTCGCCCGCTCTCTGACGTATCCTATGGTACTCTCGCTTGAGCTTGTCCTGCTCTGCCTTGGGAAAGAACTGCTCCATCACTCTCTCCTTGAATTGGGCCCATGTCAAACCAGCGACCCAATCATCACCTCCTTCCGACTGCGTTAAGGCTAGCCACCAGTTGAGTACATCACCTTCAAACCGGTAGCATGCCAATCTCGCCTTGAATGCGGGGTCACATCCCATAGCATTGAAAATCTTCTCGATATGAGTCAACCAGCTTTCAGCATCACTGGGGCTATCAGTCTTTTCAAAAGCTCTAGGACGGAGCTTGTTGAATCTTTCCAGCCACACTGCTAGTGTCACTGGGGGAGGAGGAGGAGGAGGTGCCTGATTCTGCTGCTGCTGATTGTTGGCAGCTTGGACTTCCGCACGGATGTCATTCCTCAGTTGAGGAAGCAAGGCTTGTATGGCAGCCTGAATTGCAGCATTGAGCTGCTCTTGCTCGCGTGTGAGAACCATCTGACAGTATAACATAAAACATATGATTAACAGTTCAAAACATAAAATATAACTTATATATATATACATGAAAAAAATTTTATACCAAAAATTTCACGAGAAAAATTTTATGGGTCGGTCCCAAATCTAAAAGTTTCGATAAAACACATGCGACTAAATAGGGCCAGTCCTGTACCAACCATTACTTAGTCAAAAACCCTGTAACAATGACATGTATATGTATGCTTAAAAATGATGAATGCATGAAAACAACTGTCAGTTCTAGGAAGACCGTAGTGACTACCCACTAATCACAGGTCATATTTGAGAGCCTACAGGTCGAAACCTTGGCTCTGATACCATAATTGTAACACCCCATTTTGGAAATGGAATCTTACGCATAATCATGGCGTGTCATCAAAGCGTACAAGGATAAATGTCTAAGCATTATTTGACCAAAAAAGGGAAATACCGGAATTAAACATCGGTAACCCCAAAGTAGAGCTCATCACACACAAACATAAATACTGAAAAAGGAAAGGACGAAACAATGTCCATAGCAACTGTATTAAAGTAAAGGAAATGCATAAAGTAAAGAAAGACAGTAAAGCTTCCAATCCATATGCACATACGTTTGAGATCTATGAGCGTCCCCGAGTACCTGCCGTTTTGGGAACATGAAAAGGAAAACGGCTGAGCAAGACGCTCAGTGCACGGATGTACAATATAGCATGAAATAGGATAAACATGTAACATATAACAGCGGAAGACTAAGTTCTGAGTAAACTGGTTAAGTATTAAGAACACTGGTTTTATAGTTTGAAAAGCCTTATGTTTATCTTATGAAAACTGTTTTAACATAAATATACCATAGCCCATATAGGTCATGAAAAGGTCACGTGCATGAATACTTGGAGGGGTGACCTCATCATGCTGATTAGAGGGGATGCCTCTAATTAATATACTGGTTTGGGTAGGAGGGATCAACTCCTTGTGAAGGATGCAAGGCACACACCACATTCACCATGAAATACTGAATAAAACATGTAACTAGGATGCACCCATACGCCCCACATAATATAATAATATGGCCAAAACTGAAAGGGACGCCACGAGCAATCACTCCGCCGTGGGGAAGTCATAACATTGGTGCCTCCAATGTTATGGTTATGGTACCTCCATAACTAGGTGAAACTGGTCATGCTTGTATATGGCTATAGATTATGCGAATTAAACATAAGCAGTTCAAAACAATAAAACAAATACTGGGGAAAACAGTTGGCTGCATACGGGGAAATCCTAATAAGGAAAGAATGTCCATACTGAAAGGACGGGAATCCGTACCTCAAGTCCAGTGAATGAACGGAAGAAAGACTCCTACTTCTGGATCACTAACGCTACATGAATACACACGTGTATAAGTATCGAATCACTGATTACGTACTGTGTTTTATGTCTCATCTTAGCTTACTTTGTATGTTTTAGGTCATGGTTTACTGTTTAAAGCCTTAAACTGTGTTTATCTTGTATTCTGATTAATCTGTTTAAGTATTACTGGTATTTCATGTATTATTATACTTATTGTGTAATAATAAGTAACTTTCCAAAAATAGCAGGTTTCCAAAAATAGAAAGTTCCCAAAAATAGAAAGTTTCCAAAAATAGAAAGTTTCCAAGAATAGAAAGTTACCAAAAATAGAAAGTTTCCAAAAATAGAAAGTTTCCAAAAATAGAAAGTTTCCAAAAATAGAAAGTTTCCAAAAAATAGAAAGTTTCCTAAAATAGAATTTACTGCTTAAAATAGATTAGTTTCTAAAAATAGAAAGTTTCCAAAAATAGAGCAGCTGCCTTAATTAAATAAGTTTCTATAAATAGAAGTTTCCATATTTAGAATTAAGCTGGTTACATAAGCTAACATATAAGTCTAAGTGTTTATAAGCTTATTTCTTAAGTCATATGATATAGTGTATAGTTTAATTATTATTTCATGTATTTTAATTAAACTATAGGTTAAGCATTTTAATTAAAGTATAACATGTTTTAATTAAAATGGAATAAAATACTTAGGTTAAAATGTGTATTATTATGTATTAATAACATAACCTAAGTCATGTCTAAATTAATTAATTATAGGCATGTTTTAAATAATTAATTAATTATAACTTATAACATAAAATACTTAGGTTAAATTAATATCATGCTAAATTAATAATTAAAATAACCTAAGTCATGATTTAATTAATATCTCATGTTATTAATTAATTTATATCCTAAGTTCATAATTCATAAAATTTAACATGTAGCATAAATCATGATTTAACCAACGAACCATGAATCGGGCATGAACTCGACACCGTACCCCGAGCCAAACTCGGGGTACGTGTGCCCCCTTGCTGCCGTGGGTCCCACAAGCACCAACCAAGACCAACAATGGTCTTGGTGGTGGCGGCTAAAAGCAAACCGAACCCTCCCTCGGGTTGGTTATGCTAGGCGGCCAAAACAAACACCCTTTTATATCATCCTTTGATTTTAATTTACCCCAAAACATGTTAGATCAATGTTTAATTATCATGTTTTAATAAGAATATGAATGACATGTTCATGAAAATAATCAAAGATTAAAAAGAATTAAAAAGAAAGGTTTAGAATGATATACCAATACGTAGCTTGAAAGGGGATGAACAAACACGGTTTTTAGCAATGATTTCCAAGATCAAAATCAATCAACAACCACCTATGGTGGTCCTTAAGGTGGCGGCACAAAGAGAGGGCAAGGAGGAGGAGAGAAAACTTTTTAGGTTAAAATGTTATTTTGCTTGAAAAGTGAAAAATGAAAGTAGTTTTTTACCCTTTACCCCCCTTTCATGTAAACTTGATGGGCTTAGCCCATTTCTTGATTGGTGTGCCGTGGGTATGGGGCCCCACATGGGGTACCCGTACCTTTTCTCGTGTCCCGATGTTTCGTGTTCGTTCGTGGTTAAACGTGTTCGTGTTTAAAGTGTTTCTGTTTATTTTATCATGTAGTTTATCGTAATCTTAACGCTCGTAATTATATTATATGTATTTACGTAATTATTCTAGTTCGTATTTTAAATGGTGATCATGATTTAATTACGTTCACGTGACATATTTATTAACTGTTTATCATGAGTTCGTACGTAATCGATACTTATCATGTCATACACGTATGCACTTGCTTGATTATTAGCACATGAATGTGATCAATACTAAATAAGGTAAGTTTAAATCTAGGACGTACGATCTTAAGGGCACTATTCATGGTAAAAGCATGCGGGTTTTACACTAGGCTTGTATACATTGAATCCCATGCATAGAGATCAAAGACTCTGTAGGTTACATCTGATAAAACCTCACGAATATGAACATCTTCCACTTCTTCTATAAGAGCAACATCTTCATCCAAATTAGGAAGGTCATCTTGACATGAAAAGTCCTCGGATAATATATCATAAGATGCCTCACTAGAATCACAATCATCATCCTCTATTCGTGACAAATCTTGCATAAATTCTTCCTCAATCTCATTATCCCTTTCTTTGAACAATTCATCAAGATAAAAGTCACAAAAATCACTAGTAGTAGCATGAAAGTCAACATGGGATGAAATCTCAATGTGATCATGAGGAGAAGAGGTATCAATACAAAGCTCATCACATGATTCATTGGAAACACCCTCAAGCTCTCTTTGGATTAGGATAAGGTTCTCAACACTAGAAGCGGTTAATTCATCCAAATCGGTGTTTGTATTAGTGCTAAGAGGCTCGTCCCCCATGGTTAAATAGTCGGTGGGTTCCACGTGAGGTAAAGGTGATGAAGGTGTGTCATCATTAAGTGTCATACGAATCGAAGGTTCGTCATCATCGTCATAAAGGAATGGATAAGGCCTACGAGTAGCAAGATATTCGTCTCCACATGATTCATGATTTTCATTACTAATAGTATCATCCTCATCATCAACTCTCAAAGACGGCTCAAAATCACTTGGTAAAGCTCCTTGAGGTGTAAAGTTTTGCAAGAGTTGTGTTTCCAAAATTAAGAATTGCCTATTAGTTTCCTCTTGCATTTCTTTAAATTTTCTAACATTTTCATCAATCTTTTGAAGAATTAAGTCCATTTGAGATTGTGAAATATCCCCTTGATTAATGTTTTGAAAATTTATCTCATTTTGAAAATCTACATGATTTGAAAATTCTTGATTTTGAAAAGTCTCTTGATTATAGCATGGAAAATTTTCATCATTTTGAAAACCATTGTTGGAAAATCCTTGGTTTTGGTATGGCTCATCAAAGGGTTGATCATGAAATGATGGTGAAGGTCGTGATGAAAAACCGGAATATCCCATATAGTCATTACAAGTGTAGTCCATTTGAAGGTTATGTTGAAAATTAGGATTCTCAGTTCCATTGTAAGCATATCCCTCCCCATAATAGCCATTGTTTTGATCACATAAATAAGTATCGTGTGGACCACCACAATTCGAACAAGGCGAATAATTATCGTTAGCGGATCGTTGTTGCAAAATCTCCAACATGGAACGAGTATCCATGTGTAACAAGGTGGCCGAATGTATATACAAGTAAAATGACGTTTAAAAGATTCCTCAGGGAAGGAAGTAATACACCAAAGGTGGTATGTTTACACGTGTGCGAGTACACGTGTAAGTAAACTCGAGGAGTGAGAGATAAGCTCTCGGTCGACTTTTGAAGGAGAAGAGATTATCTCCCTCGAGGTTCGATAATTAATATCCACAAGAAAGTATAATATATGTAATTACTACTTGGGTGCAAGACCCCTAATAAAGCCTTCCTTCTTAGAATACGCACTAGTGAACGGGGGTTAGGTGGCGCGAAGCACTTAAGTACCTATTGACCCTTAGATGGCATTTTATAGCACATCGCCTTTCTATTCACTTTGTAGTTTGTATTCTTTGAATTATTGCCTATTGGAAGTATTTATCTATTCTTGCTTTATTAAATTTGATCGATACACGTGTCAAGGACCGGAACGCCCCTTAACACGGTGTATTGCCTCGGCAATACTTATGGAGAATATGTGTATTGGTTGTTCTTATACGTATACGTATTTACTTATAATAATATATCAAAAATATTTTTGTATTTATTTGATTTTTTAAAGAAAATACTATATGTACATAAAAACCGAGGAAATCCAATAATATATATTTTTGGGGGTAATCTTTTAGGAAAAAGATTACTTTTTGGATTTTTTATTTTTTTGGTTCAATTCTTTAGGAAAAGAAATGATTTTGTGATTTTTTTATTTTTTATATTTTTATCTTTTTGATTTTTTTTATGTTTTTGATTTATAATACGTAAAAATAACGTTCACAAAGTGAACGGATCCCAAAATCCAATCGTCTCACTCGAAACCGTTAATCTTCACGAAAAGAACCGCCAGCGGCGCCATTTAATATTTGTCTTTTTAGTTCGTTTTCTCTCGGTCTTATCGAATGGATATAACAATCTCAAGCTCGACTTTATTGTTTTTGGTTGTAAAATCTTGATGGTATTCTATGTCTACTTTGCACAAGACATGTAAAAAAATGTAAAATAATAGCTAGATATGTATACGTACTACACTAAAACACATTGCAAATACCACGTCTAAATGCACAAAATATAAAAATACAAATTACACATTTATATACACATACAAAATTACAAAAGTAATAAAACCAAACTAAAATCAAAATTTAGATTCTAAAATTCCAAAACTTATTTAAACTATCAAATTTACTTACAGTTATAACTAGTAAAGAAAAAACATTCAAGCCCAATAACAACTAGATTAATTGGGCCTAAGATAGAAGAACTAGGTCAACTAGATTATGCATATGGTCATTAACGAATTGAATTGTAATTCAATAACTATCACTTCTATGTGACATAAAATCCTACATAAACTAATAGCCAAAGCTATAACGACTACAAAAAAATTGACAACTTCTTTAAATGGAAAATTATTAAAAGAAATTGAATATAGAATCATTACAAGAAAATTGTGATGATACAGTGGAAAGTCTATCGTACAGTATACCCAAGGTCACTAGTTCAAATCCTAGCTGTTACTATTTTTTAACTATTGAATCTGTGTATGAAACTTGATAAAAAAAAATTCAACTACTATTATATTTTATTGCAATACTTTGTCTCAGCTTTTTTAAATCCTTTTTATTCTCTGTTGCAAAGTAAAGTTTAATAGAAAATGCTTATATCCAAGTTATTGAAATCACAACTACATCACCTCAAAGAAAGGTCAGGAACTCAAAGTCTAATATGAAATTTATTATGTTTAACTAAAATGAAAGTTGATTCACAAACTAAGATTGTTTTAAACTATAATACTTGCAATACAACTATTTCTAATGATCAAAACAACAAAACTTCATCTAACCACTAGGATCTCAGCTAATCCAAACAGACTTATATCAGCTATAAATGCAGTAAACGATAAAGCTAACAGACTTAACCAATCAAATGTAACCAATCTTATAAAATCAGAAAACATTTAACAAGAAGCAATCCAGCAAGTTTACACTACAATACAACGAACTAGCAGATTAAACTATTAATGCAGAAAAACTAATGTGCTTAACCGTTTTCATCCAAGCCAAGTCCGTTGAAGTCGAAGCGGAGCGCTGAGCTCGCTTGAAACCAAACACCACCAATCTCCTACCACCGTTCAGCAACTCCAAATTCCTGCATAACAAATCCAAAGCAAAACCTATGAAACAGATTATACAAGAAAAAAAACAAATCTGAAGCTTGATCTGCTATGGTTAACAGTAAATCTGAACACTACCTACTGATCTTAATTTCTACAGTAACTGCAAATATCCAACTAATTTCCTATCCTACTCCAATATAAGCAAATCCATTACGCAACTATTCTGAATGAAGAAGTAATATCAGAAAGCAACAAGTATAAAACTGCTTATCCAAACACCAAATGCTACTGATTAAAAGCTGATCATTAGTTGCTTCAATGAAAAACGAGTAAATCTCATAAGCTCATTAGAGCTTATGGTAGAATAAACTGGAAAACAGATTTTACTAACAGAAGCTAAACTACTACTACCTAGCTTATCGACTAAGAGTCTAAAAGCTACTTGTTAATATCACAAGCTACAAAAGCAGACTAATTAAAGAAACTAAAAGCAATCATAAGCTCTAATTATCACTGTATGATTCAGCTACTAGAGATGAAAAGTTCAGAAATCGTCT
The DNA here is from genome assembly GCA_025667525.1 of Glebionis coronaria. Taxonomy (NCBI): domain Eukaryota; kingdom Viridiplantae; phylum Streptophyta; class Magnoliopsida; order Asterales; family Asteraceae; genus Glebionis; species Glebionis coronaria. The sequence goes on from CM046877.1 coordinate 363,081,256, forward strand.
GACAGAAATCAGCAACAGTACCATAGCCAACAAATCAATATCAGAAATCGTATCAATATTAACAGAATCGTTACTGTTCATAATAGTGAATAAAGAAGAACAAGAGAAAATGTAAGCTTTCATTAATGGCTGAAAAACAATCTGGTACAACTGATTAACAGAGTTCCTAACAGAATCTAACTAAATGATTAACTGAAAATCAATAAGCTTTGAAAGAAAACCTAACTATATATTCCTAACTAACCTAACTATGTGAAACTACTCCTATGCTAACCGCTCCAAATGAGGCCTTGATCTTCTATTTATAGATGTTTGAGAGTGGAGTAGAGGTGGTGATGACGTGTTCTATCCAATCCAGTGATGACACGTGTTTAATACGAGGATTGATCATTAGGGTTCTTCACATCCAATTGGGCGTTTCTTCAATATTGAGTCTTGATCTAATTAATTTGTATCATCATGAAGAGGAGAGCAAGAGGATCGTTTTTGTAGTTTGAAGCTTGGCCTGAATCTTCTTGTATCTCTTGTGAATTTGATTTACAGGTTTTGAGAGGATAGAAGAAAGATGAAGGCATTTTATTTCTCTCTCTCTTTACGTTGAAGAAGACACGTCTTGTGAGTGTTGATTGACCGTGACTTGGTCTTTTGACCAAGTAAATACTGGAATTTAATACTTCTTTTCATTCACTTTGCTTTTGATCCCTTCTCTTTGTATTTTTTTCCAAAAGTTATATATACTTTTAAGTAATTTCTTTTTTTCATCCTTCATCTCGTTGAAATCAACTTAAGCCTCGATCTTGGTAAATGAGGGCAAGTAAAGTCCTTGAAAGCATCTTTCGTCTTTTGTGATATAAATCCCTTGAAAACGCATGTTTGCTTCAAATTGTATCTTGTTTATCTGAAAACACACAAAACACAAATACACGCGTAATTCTGGTATTTTAAAGTTAAATATTATGTAGTTGACTGTGTTTTGAGTGGTTTATGGATCATTATTGATGAGTGTTTTCACACTTATCAATGTTGATTATCAAAAGTGATTTAAATAATTCTTGATGGATGACCATATCCTACATTTAGACCTGAAAGTATACCGTGAATAGTTATGAATTAGTCATAGATATTATAATCTAGAAAGAACTTAAAGTAAATTTATTAAAAGATGTTTCTGTTATCTGAAACTTTAGGAGGTATTTATTGGTGAATTAACTAGACTTTCGCCATTAAGGCAAGTTGAATTTGGTATTGATTATATTCCTGGTGCTGCACCTGTGGCGTATGCACTATACGTCAGCACCATCTGAATTAAAATAACTACCGTACAACTGAGAGATTTGTCAGAGAAAGCTTTTATTCTACCAAGCTCGTCATCATGAAGAGCTATGGTGTTATCATTCCTTATATTTATTAATTACCATGAACTAGGTAAATTGATGATCAAAATCTATATCCACTACCCAAGATGATAGATTTGTTCGATCATTTACAAGGTTCTAGCGTATATTCAAAGATTTGATCCACGACATGGTTATCATCAATTTCGCGTCCGCGAAAAAGATTATCTATTCCAATCACTACATCTAGAACTTGTAATGAACATTATAAGTTTCACGTGATGTCGTTTGGATTGACCAATGCACATGTAGCATCTATAAATTTGGTGAACCACGTGTGTAGACTGTAATTTGATACATTCATGCTTGTGATCATTAAGGACCATTTGTTTGTTTCTCAGAATAAGAAGGAGTTAATAATTATTTATAGATTGCCCTGAAATGGCCGAACAATGAAAACCTGTACCTTGAATATTTAACATGTGATTTAAGGCTTGAATCTTTACATAAAATGACCGTTTTATTAATAATGGTAAGATATATATATATATATTGACTCTTCAAAAATTATAAGTCATTTAAGACTTTGGGTTTTACCAAAAAGAAAGTGCAAATATGTTTTGACAAATGTTTTATCAAAAAGAACTTTTGAGGGATTATTCCCTTATACCCAGAACATTTAACTAAACTCCTGTTTAGGGATAAATGTTTGTGTATACCTCAAGATAACCTAAGAGGGATTTAGGAAACCATTTAAACCATGACTTGGAATCTGAAACGACAATTTTTACTTTTTAACTAAGAAAATTTTGACCAAAGTATAACCAAAGATTTTTCGAACATTTACAAATCTTATTAATTATTTTCAATAAATCAACAAAAATCGTGTTAACTAAATTCAAATTAATTTTGAATATTTTTATATAATTGGTCGAGCTAAGAAATTTAAAAATTTTTACGCTTGCATTTCATAAAATTAAATATTTATTATTTAATTACTTGTAATATTTATCGACACTTTAAGACGTCGGATTGAGCAAAACTGATAAAAATAATAGTTGAGACGAAATTAAAACTTAGAAAACATGAAGAAAGAAGTTTTGAATGAATACGGTCATGATAATTATTTCATTAGGAAAGGTGAATGTAGATACTGACACATAATATAGAAAGGATAAAGAATTAATTAAGATGTGTTCCTTAATAATGATGGTGCAAAATAACATGCCCAAACAATTTAAAATATAGTCGATGCTTGTGAAAAGGAAAATATAGATAATAAAAGGGGTTTGCAGCTAATGTGAACCATTAGAATTGAGAAGCCGATGGCATTAAATGTATAAAAGGCCGCTTGTGGTTGTCTAAATATGGAGGATTGTGAGATATAGTTATGTTGGAATCTCATAAGTTTAAGTGTTTTATTCATGCCATTTCTGATTAAGTGTATCTTATCTGAAGAAGATGTACTGATGGCAAATTATGAAGGCAGACATCGCCTTATACATTAGTAAACGTCTAACTATTGCAAAGGTCATCATCTGAATTTGATTCGATTTGGGTCATCGTCAACAAACTGACCAAATCTACTAATATCATTTCCGTTAATGATAGATTCTCGATGAAGAGATTGACTCTTTTGTATTTAAAGGAGTTGTGTATGCATGGTGTGCCTGTATCGATCATCTCTATCAAGATCCTCGCTTCGTATCGAATTTCTAGAGATTTGCTCGGAAGTCATTGGGAACGAACCTTGATGAGAGTACTGTTACCACCCCAATCGAAGGGACGAGGTAAAGTAATGATACAAAACACTAGAAGTGTTTTTTTATGCTTGAATGAATGACCTTTGGTAATAAACCATATAATCGTTTTCCTTTGGAGAGATTATCATTGATAATGTCGTATTAGGATCGAGATCGAATCTTGTGAGAATCTAAACGTGAGAGCATCTGTAAGTAGGAGTTGGGAGAAAGACACCCGACATACACCCATTGTGAGTTGGACATGTCTTTTAGGTTTAAGGTTGCCTATGATGACGAACCTAACCTTACAAAATACCCGACTCGTGAAACTTGAAATGATTGTGTAAATTAGGATCTAATTATTGACTGCCAATAGTGGGCAGGAGGTTATGTGAATATGAAATGTAGATCTTGAAGTGCAGGATGGGTAGCGAACTTATACCAAATATTTTAAACATGGAGAAGTAAATTGATGATCTAAAAGATCATGGGAAATAAGTCCCCGTTGTATGGGACCATTGAGATAATGTAAAAGTTGGTTTGAAAGGCATATAAGCTGGATCTACCCTAGGACTTCAAGGACTGCGTGAATTATGTTTCGTATATTGAACTTGATAAAATGTCTATCAAGTGAAAATCTAATTGTTTCTTAGTAAAGTTTAGATCGGCGAAAAGTTGCATTCATCAAAAACCTGTGAACATCATGGATAGATAAAGTAAGTCAACATTAAGCCTGATCGTATTCCCGTAGTTATGTTTGATGAAACTCGCGTATTGTAATGAATTACACTTGAGAGGAAAGACCGAATGTGGAGGAAATACACACATGGCTCTAACTCTATAAGAAGCGAGCAGTAAGATAAATCGATCTTTGAGGACAAAGATCCTACTTAGGGGTAAATGCTGTGACAATCCTTCAAATTATGGTTCATATTTTATTCTCAAATATTATTTAAAAAATTATTTTAATGTTATATTATGAACTCACTTATTTTTGGGAAGAAATTTGGGTATACGTCCTGAAGTAGCATCGACTACGTCTATACCGGAGGATTCTACGTTACGTGCTTACGTTTACATACACCGTTTTTAATTACAGTCCGACACTTCAGGAAATAAATTTATCTGTGAATATTATTTTAGGATTTAAATTTGTGTTGGTTCATAAACTCACAAATTTACGAGAAGAGATTAGGACTTACGTTCATAATTTAACGTTTACGACTAAACCGGAAACCCTAGGTTTACGTATTTACGTTTTTAAACTCCGTTTTTGATGAGACAATTTTTATTAGATTCGTTTTGTGCCGTTGATTCATCATTTGTAAAAACGTTTTTCGTAAAACGACCCGAGGGCACGCAAATCAAGGAAACTATAATCGAGGGATATCCGTAAAATAATGGGGATGAGACAAGATAAATCTTGCCCCACCCCCACTACATGGGCGATAAGCTTATCAAACACACTTGAAGTGTGTCAAATTTCTAGCAAAAGACTAGTACACTTGTCCTAAGTCTTCCACCTAAACCATCTAACACAAAACCACTCAAGATAAATCATCCACTTCATTTGTAACTCATGCAAACACACACATTTCTCTCCTTCTCTCTCTATATGCAGTCCTACCACCATCACCATACACCCTATTTTGATCAATTTTAACCATGAATCTTGTGCTATCTACACATATGATGAATAACCTTTGAAGCCTTGAAGATTGGAGGTGATTCTAACATCCAAAGAGGATATTTCTTGGTGTCATAGGGCTTATTTCCCACAAGGAGCTTATAAAGATTGGTGGACTTGAAGATGATATTGGTTTATCACAAGTTTTGCCATCAAAATCCAAGCCTTGTTCATCAAAAACTCATCTTTTCATCACTAATGGTGGTATAGAGATTGTTTCTTCCTATCCTGTTGTTATTTTGATTATGTAATCTTGTATTTCCTTTATTTATTTATACGTATATGATGATGAATGATGATTAAAAATATTATGTGGGGATTTGGTGTTGATAAACATGGGTAAAAAGATGGAAAACCACATGTAAAATGGTTAAATCAAGCTTAAAATAGTTGGCTGTATAAAAACAGTAAGCAACCATATGATAAACTGATAAAATGGAATTGTGGAATCAATATACAGTAATTATTAAGTCTTGTACACATGTGAGAGTTGGCCATGCAATGGAATCATTATAATGAGTGAGATATGATCAAAACAAAATTGATGTATCAATCTGAATAGTCTGTTTTGTGAGGACTGTTAGGGATACTTAGACTTGGATTGAGCAGTAGCCAAAACTAGTTATTTGTAAAAAATGATATGAAGTTTATGTCATCCAAAAATGAGCTTCTATCTCCTTGTAGAACTCAAAATATGATAAAAATGGTGAAAGTGAAACTAAAAATCAGATTTTGTGAAATTAAAGTACAATAGGATTATAATAGCACTCAAATAAATATACTATAAAATGTGAATTAAAACCCACTAACTTATATATTACATTTATACAAGTATGTACAATAATAAATAAATGGGACATTTTATAAAAATTGTAATTTGATAAATTTTATAATTTATAAAACTATAAACATAAGTTTTACGTCTTTTCGGCTAAAACCGTAAAATTAACGTTTTCGTCAATTAAAACTTAGACGGTCGGACCCGTCTAATGTAAACTTTTTATAACCCATGTACTGATGAATAAGTATATATTACAAGTAAAAACCGATAAAACCCGAGCTTTATAGCATTTGGACATTAACGGGCCAAGTTAGCCTTATTGGACTATTAATCCAACTAATTTTGCTAAACACTTAAGAACTTACTTATTAGGCTTAACCCACTTGGGCCCTACATGTAAGCATAGTACTGATGTTAAAATTATAATATGGACTAATATAAGGTAATGGGCCTATAATGGGCTTATTGGGCCTTGACAAGTAAAGAAGTTAAACTAGTGAAACTAGTATAAATATGTTACCAACACATAACACTATAATGAATGAGTAAAGATGTACAATCCCACTTGATCATCATAATATTTATAAAATCATCATATATATACATAGTTATGATTTTTATAAAGTCATTGGACAAGAGTTTAAGACGAGTATTATTTGTCTAGGTTTCCGTGATTGAAGCACGTACCGTACATCCAAATCGCCGATAACCGCCTTTCCAAATCAATGTGAGTTCATAGCCTCGCACTCTTTTAAATGTTCTTATGAAATGTTTTATAAACCCGCGAAGGAGAAAACATGTTAGTTTTAATAAAATAGGACACGAATGATTGTATGACCCGATTGTTTGTTTATTGATTTGGACCCGAATGATTGTATGACCCGATGAATGATTATATGACCCGATGTAAGAAATAAAATGGATTATTAAAGTTAGGTTGTGTCACTAAAAGTCCCATTAGCACGAATTGTGAACTACGTGGATTTGGTAGACGCTTATGCATATAATAGTACTATTTAGGGACGATCACCCCAGTTCGCGCCTTGACGGTTGATCCCCGTCGTGCCACATTGATTGGTAAGCGAATTTATGTATGAGAAGATTTCCATAGCGTGATTTTTGTGACGACACACTGATTTAAATGGGAAAATTGAGTTTCGGGTTAGCTACCCGTTGTTTGTTGTAGTAAGGTAACAATGTCATGCGGCTTATAATAATCCAAATAAAGAAAATACTGCTATGCACCTTGAAGTACAATATATTGCATGACTAGCAATACGGGGTCTTATTGTTGATATTATGTTCGTGTTTTGGTTTTACATAACCATATTCATATAACGGTTTTTATTTAACTTTATACAACATTATAAAACGTATTTTTTGATGTTTTTACGAAATTGGTTCGTATAATGGTTTTGAAGGCTGAAACCTATATTATGATTTTGACAAGGATTTGTATAAAATGTTTTTGGCCTATTTTATGGCCTACGACAAGGAATTGTAAAAAACTGATTTTCGGTAACGATTATATATACCGGCGATATATTAATGGTTTATTAAACTCTATGAATTCATTCGGCGTTTTCGCTGACCTTTTCTTTTAACATGTTTTATCTCTGGTACTTGAAGGTAATTCTCGGGAAGACGACAAGAATTCATGGCCCGCACTTAAATAACAATTTCCATTCAAATATTTTGTAAAATTGTATGAAATAACATGACTTGGGACCTATGTAAATTTGATATTTATGAATGGAAATGCTTTATTATTAAACGACGCGATTTTTAAGCGTTGTCTATGATGTGAGTAATGTGCTATCCCGTAACACCAACGAGTCTTCCGCTGTATTGAATTGTGTATATTTGGGGGTGTTACACATGAAACAGTAAAACAAGTCAAGAACATGTAAAACAAGACAAGAACAAGTGAAACAAGTTAAAAACACGTCAAGTAAACTAATAATCAGTAAGTATACGTTAAACAGACCACTCATGTGACAATCCGTCAATTTATGGTTTATATTTTATTCTCAAATATTATTTAAAAACATTATTTTAATGTTATTTTATGAACTCACTTATTATTGGGAAGAAATTTGGATTTTACGTCTTGAAGTAGCATCGACTACGTCTAAACCGGAGGATTCTACGTTACGTGCTTACGTTTACATACACCGTTTTGGTGACAGTCCGAAATTTTAGGAAATAAATTTATCCGTGAATATTATTTTGGAATTTAAAATTTGTGTTGGTTCATAAACTCACAAATTTACGAGAAGAGATTAGGACTTACGATCATAATTTAACGTCCTTTACGACTAAAACGGAAACCTTAGGATTACGTATTTACGTTTTTGAACTCCGTTTTTGATGAAACAACTTTTATTAGATTCGTTTTGTGCCGTTGATTCATAATTTATAAAAACGTTTTTCGTAAAACGACCCGAGGGCAAGCAAATCGAGGAAACTAGAATCGAGGATTACCCGTAATTATATGGGGATGAGACCAGAATAAACTTGCCCCACCCCCACTCTTGGACGGCAAGCTTAAGCTACACAACACCACAAAGGTGTCAACTTAATCTTTAAGCTAAGGACACTTGTCCTTAGCCTTACACCAAAACCATTTTTACTTACAAAACAACCAAACTCAAACTAGCAACTCATTCTACACATGCAAAACTCACACACTCCTCTCCTCACTCTCTAAAATTCGTCCAACTATCATAAAAAACAACCCTCATTTGATCTATGTTAGCCATAAAATCATGTGTTACTCATACACATGATGATGCTACTTTGAAGCTTTGAATATTAGAGGTGATTCTAACATCCAAGGAGAAGATTTGTTGGTGTCATAGGGCTGATTTTCCATGAGAAGTTTATAAAGGTTGGTAGACTTGAAGATGAAATTGGTTTGTCACAAGTTTTGCCATCAAAATCCAAGCCTTGTTCATCAAAGACTCATATTTTCATCACTAATGGTGGTATAGAGATTGTTCTTCCTATCCTCTTGTTATTTTGATTATGTAATCTTGTATTTTCTTTATTTATGTATATGTATATGATGATGAATGATGATTAAAAATATTATGTGGGGATTTGGTGTTGATAGATTTGATAAACATGGGTAAAAAGATGGAAAAACCACATGTAAAAATGGTTAAATCTTGCTTAATAAGATGGCTGTATAAAAACAGTAAGTAACCAAATGATAAACTGATAAAATGGTAAAGTGGAATCAATATACAGTAAGTATTAGGTGTTATACACATGTGAGAGTTGGCCATGCAATGTAATCATAAAAATGAGTGAGATATGATCAAAACAAGTTTAGAGTGCAAATCTGCCTACACTGTTTTGGACGAATTTATTAAAATATTTAGAGGTTGATTCATCAGTAGCTAGGAATAAAATGAAGCATATATCATTTAGTTTCTGTGATAAACATTTGAGGTCCTATCTCATTATAGAACTCTAGATATGGATATTTTAGTGAACTTAAAATTTAGGACTGATTTTGTGAAATTAAAGTTTAATATTATTATATAAGCACTCAAATAAATATAGTATAAAATGTGAATTAAAACCCACTAACTTATATATTACATTTATATAAATATGTATAAGGATAAATAAATGGACATTTTATTAAAATGGTAGTTTGGTAAGTTTTATAAGTTATAAAAACTATAAACATGATTTACGTCTTTTCGGCTAAAACCGAAAGATTAACGTTTTTGTTAAATAAAACTTAGACGGTTGGAACCGTCTAATGTAAACTTTTATAAACTCACATACTGATGTATAAACATATATAACAAGTAAAAACCGATAAAACCTGAGCTTTACAACATATAGACATTAACGGGTCAAAGTAGCCTTAATGGACAATAAACCAGACTAATTTGATAAAACACTTATAAACTTACTTATTGGGCTTAACCCACTTGTGCCCAACATGAAAAGTATAATAATGATAATAAAAGTGTAAAATGGACTAATATAAAGTATTGGGCTTGTAATAGGCTTATTGGGCCTAAAACATGTAAATAAGTAAAACTAGTATAAAAATGTTACCAACACATAAACACTATAATAAATGAGTAAAAATGTATAAACCCACTTGATCATCATCATATATATAAAATCATCATATGTATACATAATTGTTATTTTATAAAGTCATTAGACAAGAGTCTAAGACAAGTATTATTTGTCTAGGTTTCCGTGATTGAAGCACGTACCGTACATCCGAATTGCCAATAACCCGCTTTCCCACATCAACGTTAGTTCATAGCCTCGCACTATTTTAAATGTTTTTATGAAATGTTTTATAAACCCGCGAGGGAGATAACATGTTAGTTTTGATAAAATAGGACATCATTTGTCCCGATTGTTTGTTTATTGATTTGGACCCAAATGATGGTATGACCCGATGTATGATTATATGACCCGATAGGTGAAATGAAATGGATTATTAAAGTTATGTTATGTCACTAAAAGTACCATTAGCATCAATTGTAAACTACCGGGATTTGGTAGACGCTTATGCATATAATAGTACTATTTGGGGACGATCACCCCAGTTCTCGCCTTGACGGTTGATCCCCGTCGTGCCACATTGATTGGTAAGCGAATTTATGTATGAGAATATTTACACAACCGTGATTATTGTGACGACACGCTAATTTAGATAGGAAAATGAGTTTCGGGTTAGCTACCCGTTGTTTGGTATAGTAAGGTAACAATGTCATGCGGCTTATAATAATCCAAAAATAACGAAATACTACTTTACGCACTGAATTACGATATATTGCCTGACTAGCAATACGGGGTCTTACTATTGATATTATGTTCGTGTTTTTGGTTTTACATAACCATATTCATATAACGGTTTTTATTTAACTTTATACAAAGTTATGAAACGTATTATATGATGTTTTTACGACTTTGGTTCGTATAATAATTTTGAAGGCAAAAGCCTATATTATGATTTTTGATAAGGATTTGTATAAAATGACTTTGGCTATTTTATGGCATATTACAAGGATTTGTACAAAATGATTTTTGGTAATAATTTTATACCGATGTTATATTGATGTATTTTATTAAACTCTATGAATTCACTCGGCGTTATCGCTGACCTTTTCTTTTAACATGTTTTGTCTCAGGTACTTGAAGGTAATTCTCGGGAAGACAACAAGAATTCATGGCCCGCACTTAGATAACAATTTCCATTCAAATGCTTTGTAAAACCTGTATGAAATATAATGACTTGGGACCTATGTAAATTTGATATTTATGAATGCAAATGCTTTATTATAAAACGACGCGGTTTTAAAGCGTTGTCTATGATGTGAGTAATGTGCTATCCCATAACACCTACGAGTCTTCCGCTGTATTGAATTGTATAAATTTGGGGGTGTTACAGTTTGGTATCAGAGCTCTCGTTATAGAGAACGAAAGATTTTTAAACATTTTTTTCAAAATGTCTAAAAATCTTTTGACTATAACGGTGCCAAAGAATTCCCGACTTACCGACAAGGCCAGACTGAGAAGTGTTATTTTAATATAATATATATATATATATATATATATATATATATATATATATATATATATATATATATATATATATATATATATATATAACTTGGATTATATATATATATTATGTAATTTTATTACATGATTGTTTGATGATTATTTTGATATTTATACGAGGTATTTATACGACGTAGATTGTCACAAGGAACCCTAAATCCCCACAGTAAATTAATCGAAGCTATTCTCGTAGGAATTCTAGCTATCCTAGATCTAAACCAAGTTGTGGATATTTATGATCCCAACAAACGGTTGATATTCGTAGAAATGTTGATATTAGTTGATTATGATCTTAAAGAAGAATTGGCGAGATTAAAACTGATATCGATGTCATGACGATCTTTCCTTATAGAGTGGAGTTTGACAAAACATTACCACCTAGAAAGATGTCATCTGATTCGATGTCGCCCAATTCTTAAATTTGGAAATCGAAAAGGGGTGAATGTTGCACTTGAGGCTGTCAATGGAACCATTACCCAAAATCCTCATGCCACTAGTACCTTTCCGAGAAGCCTAATTGAATGTGTGAGTCATGTCATACTAGTGACTCATTCGATAACTATTGATGAAGAAGTTATAGGATTGGAAATTAAGTGTTGTTCATATTGAACTTTTGTTGCCTTATTAAGGTCTAAAAATAAGGTTGAAAGTATTGAGAATGAGGTAGGATATTGCATTGAGTATAAGTTGATTGAAACTTGAATAAATAAAAATTTAACTCGTATAGAATATGAGATTGTTAAGAGGAAGTCGTTAAGTTCTGTGATCGAATTATAAGGTTTTAATTGATTGTTGATTCGTGTTAAGGGTTGTTCCTAGGCCATTGTCCACTAACGAGGATGCCCAGTGTCCAAGAAATAAATTGAAGAAATCTTCTTCTGAATTGGGACCGATGGATCTTCAGGGACTGGTGGAACACCTAATGACTCTTGTAGATTAGTATTCATTGTGGTATCTTTTAAAAATAATCCCTAACTTAACTGAGACATCAGTTGGTAGGATGAGTTCTTGGAATTGTATGACATAGTGACACATAATATGTTACGGTACAATTTTGACTTGTTTGTGATTAATGAAAAGACTACAATTAAATGCTAAATCCTACATTTATCGATGTTATCTATCTTTTATTGCTTCATCCTAATGCTCGCATTAGTGATGCAACCATTGAACAAGTACTCATCTCGAATTGAGTTACGTTGAGGATTATTCTTTTTGAGTGCCATCGAGGTCATGAACCTCATGATTATTTGGCTAAGCTCATTTCCTATTATATTGTATTTAGTTCTTGGTGAACAACTCTTCATTACTCTTTTGTAGATCACTCATTGTTTTTATAAAGTTAAAACAGTATCCTTTGAGAAAATTGAATTTTCATCACTATAAGGATTATTGAAAGTGAGATTTATAAGTAATCGTTATCGAAATGAAGTTGTTTATAAAATACCTTGGAAACCTTAATTGTTTTCATAACAAAGAAAATCTTTGTAAATTTATTTTTAATTTTTTTAAGAATTAAGCATGAAAATGTTTTTATTATAAACATGATGATGAAATTTTGACGAACTGAGTAATGCATCGTTAATCTTGAAATTGTATATAGTTGCGCGCCTACATACAATTTGGAATGGACCATGCAAGGCTGATTAGTAGTCACCATAAAACTGATTAATAAACACTACATTTTCTTTAAAGATTGTGAAAGACTAAATTTTATGAGATCTACAAGAAGTGAAAAATAGGGACATAGTGTTAGGGACACCTACATATGTGCCTGTAGCATCTATTATTCTGAGTCGAATTTACTCATCAGTGGAAATTGTCTTATTTGACAATTGACAATTCTTTCTTGTCCAATTCTCCCGTAGTGAGATTCTTAGGAAAAGTATCTGATTACCGAGTGTTGATACCCGACTGGATGTATCGACGTTCCTATCATTTCTTTTGATTTTATTTCATTTGAATGACCTAGGTAACGATCCGAGGAGCTTTCGAATGCGTACTAAAATTATGAAAACATGGGATATATTCATATTCGTTAAATGTTTCCGTCTGTATCTGATTTGAAATTCTCTCCCGTAGATTATGCGTTGACCTTACTCTTTTAAGGTTAGTTATGTCTCCTGATATCCTTGAATTTGTGAAGGATTATGAGTTATTATTAGTCTTTTGAGAAGTTCACATCTTATCAACGGCAGTAAAACTGAAAAGTTGGTAATGCCAGTAGAATGGATTGATTGATTATGACATGACGACATTGTCTTAATTGATGGGAACTCGAGTTAGAAATCCCCTAAAAGATAAGATGTTGATTATCAAAAGTGATTTAAATAATTCTTGATGGATGACCATATCCTGCATTTAGATTTGAAACTTTACCATGAATGGTTATGAACCAAGTCATAGATCTTGTAATCTAGAAAGAACTTAAAGTAAACTTATTAAAAGATGTTTATGTTATCTGAAATTTTAAGAGGTATTTGCTGGTGAATTACCTAGACTTTCGCCATTAAGGCAAGTTGAATTTGGTATTGATTATATTCCCGGTGTTGCACATGTGGCATGTGCACTGTACGTCAGCATCATCTGAATTAAAGGAATTACCATACAACTGAGAGAGTTGTCGGAGAAATATTTTATTCTACCGAGCTCGTCATCATGAAGAGCTATGGTGTTATTATTCCTTTTATTTGTTGATTACCGTGAACTAGGTAAATTGACGATTAAAAATCTATATCCACTACCCAAGATGATAGATTTGTTCGATCATTTACAAGGTTCTAGCGTATGTTCTAAAGATTTGATCCACGACATGGTTATCATCAATTTCGCGTCCGCGAAAAAGATTATCTATTCCAATCACTACATCCAGAACTTGTAATGAACATTATGAGTTTCAATTGATGTCATTTGGATATACCAATGCACATGTAGTATTCATGAAATTGGTGAATCACGTGTGTAGGCTGTAATTTGATAGATTCATGCTTGTGATCATTAAGGATCGTTTGTTTGTTTCTAAGAATAAGAAGGAGTTAATAATTATTTATAGATTGCCCTAAATTGGCCGAACAATGAAAACCTGTACCTTGAATAATTAACATGTGAATTAAGACTTAATCCTTTATATTAATTGACCGTGTGATTAATAGATAATGGAATATATTGACTCTTCAAAAATTGGAACAATTAAGGCTTTGGGTTTTACCAAAAAGAAAATGGAAATATGTTTTGATAAATTTATTAACAAAGGATTTTTAAGAGATTATTCCCTTATACACAAATCATTTAACTAAACTCCTGTTTAGGGGTAAATGTTTGTGTATACCTCAAGACAACCTAAAAAGGGATTGAGGAAACCGTTAAACCATGACTTAAAATTTGAAACGACAATTTTTGCTTTTCAACTAAGAAAATTTTTACCAAAGAATAAACGAAGGTTTTTTGAACATTTACGGATCTTACTAATTATTTCCGATAAATCAACAAACATTGTGTTAATTAAATTAAAATTTATTTTGAACATTTTTATATAATTGGACAAACTGAGAAAATTTAAAAACTTTTTGCATTTACGTTTCATAAAAAATAAATATTTATTATTTAATTACTTGTAGTAATTATCGACGCTTTAAACGTCGGATTGAGCAAAACTGATAAAAACAATAGTTGAGATAGAACTAAGACTTAGAAAATGTGAAGAAATTTTTTTTTTTCGGATAAATACGGTCATGATATTTATTCCATCTAGGAAAGTGAACGTAATTAATGACACATTATATAGGAAGGATAAAGAATCAATTAGGATTATGTTCCTTAATAATGACGGTGCAAAGTAATTTGCCCGAACAATTTAGAAATAATTGATGCTTGTAAGAAGGATAATATAAATAATAAAAGGGGGTTCGCGGCTAATGTGAACCATTAGAATTGAGAAGCCGATGGCGCTAAATGATTAAAAGGCCACTTGTGATTGCCTAAATATGGAGGATTGTGAGATATAGTTATGTTGGAATCTTGTAAGTATAAGTATTTAATTCATGACATTTATGATTTAATGTATTTTTATCTGAAGAAGTTGTACTAATGGCAAATTATGAAGGCAGACATCGCCTCATACATTAGTAAACGTCTAACTATTGCAAAGGTCATCATCTGAATTTGATTCGATTTGGGTAATCGTCGACAGACTGACCAAATCAGCTAATATCATTCATGTTAATAATAGATTATTGATGAAGAAATTGACCCTTTTGTATTTAAAGGAGTTGTGTAAACATGGTGTGCCTGTATCGATCATATCTATCTAGAGATTTGCTCAGAAGTCATTGAGAACGAATCTTGATGAGAGTACTGTGTACCACCCCAATCGAAGGGACGAGGTAAAGTAACGATACAAAATGCTAGAAGTCTTGTTTTATGTTTGAATGATTGACCTTTGGTAATGAACCGTATAATCGTTTTCCTTTGGAGAGATTATCATTGAAAACTATCGTATTAGGATCGAGATCGAATCTTGTGAGGATATATATTAGAGCATCTGTAAGCAGGAGTTGGGATGAAGACACCCGACATACACCCATTGTGAGTTGGACATGTCTTTTAGGTTTAAGGTTTCCTATGATGGCGAACCTAACCATACAAAATACTCGACCCGCGAGACCTGAGATGATTGTTGAAATTAGGATCTGATTATTGACTGCCGGTAGTGGGAAGGAGGTTATGTGAATATGAAATGTAGATCTTGAAGTGCCAGATGGGTAGCGAAGTTATGCCAAAAATTTTAACCGTGGAAAAATGAATTGATGATCTGAAAGATCATGGGATATAAGTCCCCGTAGTATGGGACCATAGAGATGATGTAAAAAGATTGGTTTGAAAGGCATATGAGCTGGATCTACCCTAGGGCTTCAAAGACTGCGTGAATTATGTTTAGTATATCGAACTTGATAAAATGTCTATCAAGTGAAAATCTGATTGTTTCTTAGTAAATATTAGATCGGCGAAATGTTGCATTCATCAGAAACCCGTGAACATCATGGATAGAGAAAGTAAGTCAACATTTAGCCTTATCTTATTCCCGTAGTTATGTTTGAAGAAACTCGCATATTGTAATGGATTACACTTATAAGAAAAGATCGGATGTGGAGGAAATACCCACATGGCTTTAACTCTACAAGAAGCGAGTAGTAAGATAAGATGATCTTTGAGGACAAAGATCCTGTTTAGGGGTAAATGCTGTGACAATCCGTCAATTTATGGTTTATATTTTATTCTCAAATATTATTTAAAAACATTATTTTAATGTTATATTATGAACTCACTTATTTTTGGGAAGAAATTTAGATTTACGTCTTGAAGTAGCATCGACTACGTCTAAACCGGAGGATTCTACGTTACGTGCTTACGTTTACATACACCGTTTTGGTGACAGTCCGACATTTCAGGAAATAAATTTATCCGTGAATATTATTTTGGAATTTTAAATTTGTGTTGGTTCATAAACTCACAAATTTACGAGAAGAGATTAGGACTTACGATTATAATTTAACGTCCTTTACGACTAAACTGGAAACCTTAGGATTACGTATTTATGTTTTTGAACTCCGTTTTTGATGAAACAACTTTTATTAGATTCGTTTTGTGCCGTTGATTCATAATTTATAAAAACGTTTTTCGTAAAACGACCCGAGGGCACGCAAATCGAGGAAACTAGAATCGAGGAGTACCCGTAATTAAATGGGGATGAGACAAGAATAAACTTTCCCCACCCCCACTCTTGGACGGAAAGCTTAAGCTACACAACACCACAAAGGTGTCAACTTAATCTTTAAGCTAAGGACACTTGTCCTTAGCCTTACACCAAAACCATTTTTACTTACAAAACAACCAAACTCAAACTAGCAACTCATTCTACACATGCAAAACTCACACACTCCTCTCCTCACTCTCTAAAATTCGTCCAAATATCATCAAAAACAACCCTCATTTGATCTATGTTATCCATAAAATCTTGTGTTACACATACACATGATGATCCTACTTTGAAGCTTTGAAGATTAGAGGTGATTCTAACATCCAAGGAGAAGATTTGTTGGTCTCATAGGGATGATTTTCCATGAGAAGTTTATAAAGGTTGGTAGAATTGAAGATGATATTGGTTTGTCACAAGTTTTGCCATCAAAATCCAAGCCTTGTTCATCAAAGACTCATCTTTTCATCACTAATGGTGGTATAGAGATTGTTCTTCCTATCCTCTTGTTATTTTGATTATGTAATCTTGTATTTTCTTTATTTATGTATATGTATATGATGATGAATGATGATTAAAAATATTATGTGGGGATTTGGTGTTGATAGATTTGATAAACATGGGTAAAAAGATGGAAAAAACACATGTAAAAATGGTTAAATCTTCCTTAATAAGATGGTTGTATAAAAACAGTAAGTAACCAAATGATAAACTGATAAAATGGTAAAGTGGAATCAATATACAGTAAGTATTAGGTGTTATACACATGTGAGAGTTGGCCATGCAATGGAATCATAAAAATGACTGAGATATGATCAAAACAAGTTTAGAGTGCAAATCTGCCTACACTGTTTTGGACGAATTTATTAAAATATTTAGAGGTTGATTCATCAGTAGCTATAAAGGAATAAAATGAAGCACATATCATTTAGTTTCTGTGATAAAAATTTGAGGTCCTATCTCATTATATAACTCTAGATATGGATATTTTAGTGAACTTAAAATTTAGGACTGATTTTGTGAAATTAAAGTTTAATATTATTATATAAGCACTCAAATAAATATAGTATAAAATGTGAATTAAAACCCACTAACTTATATATTATATTTATATAAATATGTATAAGGATAAATAAATGGACATTTTATAAAAATGGTAGTTTAGTAAGTTTTATAAGTTATAAAAACTATAAACATGATTTTTACGTCTTTTCGGCTAAAACCGATAGATTAACGTTTTTGTTAAATAAAACTTAGACGGTTGGAACCGCCTAATGTAAACTTTTATACACTCACATACTGATGTATAAACATATATAACAAGTAAAAACCGATAAAACCCGAGCTTTACAACATATAGACATTAACGGGCCAAAGTAGCCTTAATGGACAATAAACTCGACTAATTTGGTAAAACACTTATAAACATACTTATTGGGTTTAACCCACTTGGGCCCAACATGAAAAGTATAATACTGATAATAAAAGTGTAAAATAGACTAATATAAAGTATTGGGCTTGTAATAGGCTTATTGGGCCTAAAACATGTAAATAAGTAAAACTAGTAAAACTAGTATAAAAATGTTACCAACACATAAACACTATAATGAATGAGTAAAAATGTATAAACCCACTTGATCATCATCATATATATAAAATCATCATATGTATACATAATTGTTATTTTATAAAGTCATTGGACAAGAGTCTAAGACAAGTATTATTTGTCTAGGTTTCCGTGATTGAAGCACATACCGTACATCCGAATTGCCGATAACCCGCTTTCCCACATCAACGTGAGTTCATAGCCTCGCACTCTTTTAAATGTTTTTATGAAATTTTTTATAAACCCGCGAGGGAGATGACATGTTAGTTTTGATAAAATAGGACATCATTTGTCCCGATTGTTTGTTTATTGATTTGGACCCAAATGATGGTATGACCCGATGTATGATTATATGACCAGATAGATGAAATGAAATGGATTATTAAAGTTATGTTATGTCACTAAAAGTCCCATTAGCATGAATTATGAACTACCGGGATTTGGTAGACGCTTATGCATATAATAGTACTATTTGGGGACGATCACCCCAGTTCGCGCCTTTATGTATGAGAAGATTTACACAAGCGTGATTATTGTGACGACACGCTAATTTAGATGGGCAAATGAGTTTCGGGTTAGCTACCCGTTGTTTGGTATAGTTAGGTAACAATGTCATGCGGCTTATAATAATCCAAAAATAATGAAATACTTCTTTACGCACTGAATTACGATATATTGCCTGACTAGCAATACGGGGTCTTATTATTGATATTATGTTCGTGTTTTTGGTTTTACATAACCATATTCATATAACGGTTTTTATTTAACTTTATACAACGTTATGAAACGTATTATATGATGTTTTTACGACTTTGGTTCGTATAATGATTTTGAAGGCAAAAGCCTATATTATGATTCTTGATAAGGATTTGTATAAAATGACTTTGGCTATTTTATGACCTATTACAAGGATTTGTACAAAATGATTTTCGGTGATAATTTTATACCGATGTTATATTGATGGATTTTATTAAACTCTATGAATTCACTCGGCGTTATCGCTGACCTTTTCTTTTAACATGTTTTGTCTCAGGTACTTGAGGTAATTCTCGGGAAGACAACAAGAATTCATGGCCCGCACTTAAATAACAATTTCCATTCAAATGCTTTGTAAAACCTGTATGAAAGATAATGACTTGGGACCTATGTAAATTTGATATTTATGAATGGAAATGCTTTATTATAAAACGCCGTGATTTTAAAGCGCTGTCTATGATGTGAGTAATGTGCTATCCCGTAACACCTACGAGTCTTCCGCTGTATTGAATTGTAAAAATATGGGGGTGTTACAACTCATTCATATCCTTTTATCATGTAGCACTCGTGAAGTCAGAGTAGTTCTTCCGCTTACATCTTCATTTTCATTACTGGATATAAGGTACGGATATTCCGACCTTTAGTATGGACATTCTATTTCAATGATTAGGATTCTTCGTTTGCTGCCATCTGTTTTCCACTGTAGTTTATATAAAACGTTTCAGTCAATTATATGTTATCATTTTAAACTGCCTAAGCTATATACATGCATGCCATGTTTCACCTAGTTATGGAGGTACCATAACCGTAACACTTGAGGCATCGGTGTTATTGTGGAATCCTAAGATTCTTGGATCTTTAAAGCTACTAGCAATGATCATTGTTCATATGATTAACATAATCAAAGCGGAATTAGAACAATAACCATTAACAAGGTGTTTAGGCACAAAACACATGAATTAAACAAAAGGGTTGCTAATTATATTGATAATTAACAACCACTAGACGTGTATACATTAATCCCACGTCTAGTGCAACACACGCTTTTAGGTTTACATTGTGAATGAAAGTTATATAAAACCTAATAACCCGTGGTTCCTTTTATAGTGTAAGGATTAGGGTTTTACAAGAGATAATAATGAATAAACAAGTAAATCTTCTATTTAGATAAACATATACAGAATATATCCTGCATATATATCCAAATAGAAGCTTCTAAAGGCTTCTTGTCTACGTTTATAACAATGCTTACATTGTACATGACAATGCTTGGATTGTACATAACAATGCTTGCTTTGTCAACCTTGGATTTGATCTTGTCAACGCTTAGATTGCTCTTGACAACGCTTAGACAAAATCTTCATGTTTTCTTCGTTTTTGAGTTTCTGCCACATCAACTTTTTGACCCAACAATCTTCCCCTAGTTGATGTCAGCTAAACTCTTTGTGTATCTCTTGTAAGTTGTACATGATCTTCAAATTGCTTCCCCTCAAGTGTAGCATGTATTTCTTCCCCTTTTTGTCACATCAACAGGGAAGTAAACAATGCATGCAATCTTGAAGATTCTCCAAATGTAGCTCTATGTAATGATCTTGAAGAAAAATAAATAAAGTAATCTTGATGTAGAAGTAGAATAACCCAACCTTGTGTTCCATGTCTTGTACTATCCATGTGACGTCAAACTTATATGAGAACGTTAAAGTATAAGCAGACCTCGGTCTCTTGTCAAAATCCTCATCCTTTGTGAGACACTGAGCACGATAATGTAACTCCTTCAAGTGATAGCAAGAGAAGATTGCTAGATATGACAAGTCTTCGTCACCAACCGTGTAAGTATGAACAAGTTACCTTTAAAGAATAATGTTAACTAGGCACCATCTTTAAAGATATGATAGAACACAAACTCGCGAAAATCTTCTTCGAATATCAAACTTACCATAAGAATTCTTCCCCTTAAGCCAACACCTCTTCATGACGAATTTAATGAAATAACATCTTCATACCATATGTAAAAGTGTTACATCGGATAACTCTTTCGCAAGGCTATCCTGATTACATAGTTTAAATATCCATCAAATTCCCACGAATAGTTGCTAACTCGCATTAAGATCATTAATCCCTTTTAAAAATATCCGAGCCATAAATATCAACATGATATTCTAAATTAAAACGGAGATTCCATGTACCTTCGTGTGTAAATTCCTCCTTTTTGTGTGCTAAAATCGTACCAATTTTCTCAAACAGCAGCTATTCTTTTGTCATCCGACAGCCTTCATTGTCCAATATCTTATTCGTATGCTTTGTCCAATATCAGACAAAACCTAACAGCGTTTGAACAAACCTTTTCTCGGACAACTCATGTCAACGCTCTCTGTCAGCGTTAGACTTATTCTTGTCAGCGTCAAAATAACAAACATCAGCGTCAACTTACTTTCTTGTCCCTACATCCATATTAACCAATGTATACACGTCCCACATCCATGCATACACGTCCCTACATCCATGCATATCACGTGTAAAGTTTTATAATTACCACAAACAATATTAACCAATGAGAAATAAATTCTCTCGTTAACATCTGCTTTGGAACTTGTTGTACCACGTGATACCACTTTTGTATTTATACCGTAGTCATCATCAGATCTTTTCTTGTCTCACATGAATAATACAAAATTAACTTTTGTATAAGTTTGTCCTATATGGAGGAATATTGTGCATGGCGAAACATCAGGCAGAGATCATGCAAGTTGCAGTCACATCCAAAAATAGGAAAGGAATTATATGAGATATGTATACCCAAGGAAGTCAGCTACATATCCTACAAAGTAGGATCACAACCAACTTGTATCCTTAAAAATCACGCATCTGCTGTTTGCAATTAAGAATACCTCTTTTTGTGCCATCCTACTGCTTGAACGATCACTGTCACCATCTGCTTCTTTAAACCATGACGTGAAAACTTGTGACTTCTAGGGTTTTACAAAACCCGAATCATCACATACTCGAAACTCCAAAAGCATTGATCTTCTCAATACCCTGTTGTAGCAGCCATAAAACAGATATGTAACCCTCACTGAGTAAGGGTTTTCTTGTACCTTCAAGTTGCCAAGATCATGTATATATATGAACCCATCACGTGATTATATCACATCTCCTTTCATACTTGAAAAATATAACAGCTGCTGTTTTCTTTTGACAATAATGCTACCTATGTGAACAGCATATAAAAATCACTTGTTGTAGTATCGAGATCGATAAGCTGCTACATCGTTACAAACCCACAATCACTATCATTAACACCTTCTGTTGTCCTTCCTTATTTAATCACGATATCTGCTCCTGGTCAGAATCACATTCGATCTGCTGCAATCATCCAATTCCCTGTGATAAAAACGATCTAGGGTTTTCAGAAACCCTAAATCATGATTTCATGTAAATATCATAAACTGCAGTGAACTTCGACTTGGAATATCTTCTTCATGAAAGCTTAGATCGAAGATCCCTTCGGTGAGATCCTAACACAAGTGCCAAGAATCTACAGTTCGAAAATCACGATGATCCAACGGTTAACGAAGGAGAAATCGTGTTTTGAACATAGCTGTTCACAGAAAACTGCATTCATTCTACTGCTGACTTTGACGCTTAATAACTTTTTCTTGGGGATAAAAATCGACAATCTCTCCAGTGGATGTCTAGATATATGTGTATAGAACACACACAAGAAATTTTGTGACGATCCAACGGTCCAATAAAAAGTTATGACCTTCTGAATACTGCTGCACACACAAAAACGTCCAGAAAAACCCTAGACGGATTTTTCTTTTCTTCTCGATACACGAACACCTTGTTGGTCCTAGCATCATGAGCCACGAGGCTCTGATACCAATTGTGGAATCCTAAGATTCACGGATCTTTAAAGCTACTAGGAATGATCATTGTTCATATGATTAACATAATCAAAGCGGAATTAGAAAAATAACCATTAACAAGGTGTTTAGGCACAAAACACATGAATTAAACAAAAGGGTTGCTAATTATATTGATAATCAACAACCACTAGACGTGTATACATTAATCCCATGTCTAGTGCAACACACGCTTTTAGGTTTACATTGTGAATGATAGTTATATAAAACCTAATAACCCTTGGTTCCTTTTATAGTGTAAGGATTAGGGTTTTACAAGAGATAATAATGAATAAACAAGTAAATCTTCTATTTAGATAAACATATACAGAATATATCCTGCATATATATCCAAATAGAAGCTTCTAAAGGGTTCTTGTCTATGTTTCTAACAATGCTTACATTATACATGACAATGCTTGGATTGTACATTACAATGCTTGCTTTGTCAACCTTGGATTTGCTCTTGTCAACGCTTAGATTGCTCTTGACAACGCTTAGACAAAATCTTCATGTTTTCTTCGTTTTTGAGTTTCTGCCACATCTACTTTTTGACCCAACAATCTTCCCCTAGTTGATGTCGGCAAAACTCTTTGTGTATCTCTTGTAAGTTGTACATGATCTTCAAATTGCTTCCCCTCAAGTGTAGCATGTATGTCTTCCCCTTTTTGTCACATCAACAGGGAAGTAAACAATGCATGCAATCTTGAAGATTCTCCAAATGTAGCTCTATGTAATGATCTTGAAGAAAAATAAATAAAGTAATCTTGATGTAGAAGTAGAATAACCCAACCTTGTGTTCCATGTCTTGTACTATCCATGTGACGTCAAACTTATATGAGAACGTTAAAGTATAAGCAGACCTCGGTCTCTTGTCAAAATCCTCATCCTTTGTGAGACACTAAGCACGATAATGTAACTCCTTCAAGTGATAGCAAGAGAAGATTACTATATATGACAAGTCTTCGTCACCAACCGTGTAAGTATGAACAAGTTACCTTTAAAGAATAATGTTAACTAGGCACCATCTTTAAAGATATGATAGAAAACAAACTCGCGAAAATCTTCTTCGAATATCAAACTTACCATAAGAATTCTTCCCCTTAAGCCAACACCTCTTCATGACGAATTTAATGAAATAACATCTTCATACCATATGTAAAAGTGTTACATCGGATAACTCTTTCGCAAGGCTATCCCGATTACATAGTTTAAATATCCATCAAATTCCCACGAATAGTTGCTAACTCGCATTAAGATCATTAATCCCTTTTAAAAATATCTGAGCCATAAATATCAACATGATATTCTAAATTAAAACGGAGATTCCATGTACCTTCGTGTGTAAATTCCTCCTTTTTGTGTGCTAAAAACGTACCAGTTTTCTCAAACAGCAGCTATTCTTTTGTCATCCGAGAACCTTCATTGTCCAATATCTTAGTCGTATGCTTTGTCCAATATCAGACAAAACCTAACAGCGTTTGAACAAGCCTTTTCTCGGACAACTCATGTCAACGCTCTCTGTCAGCGTTAGACTTATTCTTGTCAGCGTCAAAATAACAAACATCAGCGTCAAATTACTTTCTTGTCCCTACATCCATATTAACCAATGTATACACGTCCCACATCCATGCATACACGTCCCTACATCCATGCATATCACGTGTAAAGTTTTATAATTACCACAAAGAATATTAACCAATGAGAAATAAATTCTCTCGTTAACATCTGCTTTGGAACTTGTTGTACCACGTGATATCACTTTTGTATTTATACCGTAGTCATCATCAGATCTTTTCTTGTCTCACATGAATGATACAAAATTACTTTTGTATACGTTTGTCCTATATGGAGGAATATTGTGCATGGCGAAACATCAGGTATAGATCATGCAAGTTTCAGTCACATCCAAAAATAGGAAACAAATTATATGAGATATGTATACCCAAGGAAGTCAGCTACACATCCTACAAAGTAGGATCACAACCAACATGTATCCTTAAAAATCTCGCATCTGCTGTTTGCAATTAAGAATACCTCTTTTGTGCCAGCCTACTGCTTGAACGATCACTGTCACCATCTGCTTCTTTAAACCATGACGTGAAACCCTGTGACTTCTAGGGTTTTACAAAACCCGAATCATCACATACTCGAAACTCCAAAAGCATTGATCTTCTCAATACCCTGTTGTAGCATCCATAAAACATATATGTAACCCTCACAGAGTAAGGGTTTTCTTGTACCTTCAAGTTGCCAAGATCATGTATATATGAACCCATCACGTGATTATATCACATCTCCTTTCATACTTGAAAAACATAACAGCGACTGTTTTCTTTTGACAATAATGCTACCCATGTGAACAGCATATAAAAATCACTTGTTGTAGTATCGAGATCGATAAGCTGCTACATCGTTACAAACCTACAATCACCATCATTAACACCTTCTGATGTCCTTCCTTATTTAATCACGATATCTGCTCCTGGTCAGAATCACATTCGATCTGCTGCAATCATCCAATTCTCTGTGATAAAAACGATCTAGGGTTTTCAGAAACCCTAAATCATGATTTCATGTAAATATCATAAACTGCAGTGAACTTCAACTTGGAATATCTTCTTCATGAAAGCTTAGATCGAAGATCCCTTCGGTGAGATCCTAGACACAAGTGCCAAGAATCTACAGTTCGAAAATCACGATGATCCGACGGTTAACGAAGGAGAAATCGTGTTTTGAACATGGCTGTTCACAGAAAACTGCATTCATTCTACTGCTGACTTTGACGCTTAATAACTTTTTCTTGGGGATAAAACTCGACAATCCCTCCAGTGGATGTTTAGATATATGTGTATAGAACACACACAAGAAATTTCGTGACGATCCAACGGTCCAATAAAAAGTTATGACCTTCTGAATACTGCTGCGCACACAAAAACGTCCAGAAAAACCCTAGACGGATTTTTCTTTTCTTCTCGATACACGAACACCTTGTTGGTCCTAGCATCACGAGCCACGAGGCTCTGATACCAATTGTGGAATCCTAAGATTCACGGATCTTTAAAGCTACTAGGAATGATCATTGTTCATATGATTAACATAATCAAAGCGGAATTAGAAAAATAACCATTAACAAGGTGTTTAGGCACAAAACACATGAATTAAACAAAAGGGTTGCTAATTTTATTGATAATCAACAACCACTAGACGTGTATATATTAATCCCACGTCTAGTGCAACACACGTTTTTAGGTTTACATTGTGAATGAAAGTTATATAAAACCTAATAACCCTTGGTTCCTTTTATAGTGTAAGGATTAGGGTTTTACAAGAGATAATAATGAATAAACAAGTAAATCTTCTATTTAGATAAACATATACAGAATATATCCTGCATATATATCCAAATAGAAGCTTCTAAAGGCTTCTTGTCTACGTTTCTAACAATGCTTACATTGTACATGACAATGCTTGGATTGTACATAACAATGCTTGCTTTGTCAACCTTGGATTTGCTCTTGTCAACGCTTAGATTGCTCTTGACAATGCTTAGACAAAATCTTCATGTTTTCTTCGTTTTTGAGTTTCTACCACATCAACTTTTTGACCCAACAGTTATGTCTCTTCAGCGACGAAAGTGATTGCTCGAGGCGTCCCTTCAGTTATTGGCCATGTTTATTATCATGTGAGGCGAATGGGTGCATCCTAGTACATGTTTTGTAGATTACACGGTAACTGTGGTGTGTGCTCTACACCCGTTACATGGAGTTGATCCCTCCACCCAGACTATTATAATTAGAGGCAACCCCTCTAATTGCATGACGAGGTCACCCTTCTATTTATTCATGCTGGTTGATACCTTCATGACCTATATGGGCTCTTGGGCATTTAAAATACAATTTTTTTATGAAATAAACATAAGTCTTTTCTGATATAAACTAGTTTATAAAACATACTCCATATTTTCCCAGGACTTACACATATTCCGCTGCATTATACTTTATTTATGTTTCAGTCATTTTATCATTGTCATATATACGTTCACTAAGCGTATTGCTCAGCCGTATTTTCTTTCCATGTTCCCATACGTCAGGTGCTAAAGGCCAGAGTTAAGCAATCAAGAGTACGTGCATTAGGATGGAGGATCCCTTGACTTCATTTCTTTTAATGCATTTATATACTTCTACTTTACTGGACATTGTTTATTCCTTATTCTACATTCTTTACTTATGCATTTTGTGTGAGCTTATGTTTGGGACTGATGTTTGTTTTCGGTTTCCTTTATGGTCATTATGTTTTTTAGACATTTACATTGCGTGCTTTGATTACAAGCCATAATAATCGTGTAACGGTCCACTTGTCAAAGTGGGGTGTTACAATTATTGTATCAGAGCCAAGGTTTCTACCTGTAGGCTCTAAAACTTGACCTGTGACTAGTGGGTAGTCACCAGGATCTTCGTAAACTGACAATTTATTTCATTTCATGTATCGTTGTTTTCTTTAAGATTTGACTAAGTAAGGGTTGATACAGGATTTGCCATACTTAGTCGCATGTGGTTTTCTTCGAATTTTTTTTGTGGCCTGAACCATAGTCATCCACCTTTGCGAATGTCGATTTTCGTTGGCTATGCCTTCTTGAATTCTTCCATGCATCTCTTATGTTTATC
Organism: Glebionis coronaria; assembly: GCA_025667525.1. Classification (NCBI taxonomy): domain Eukaryota; kingdom Viridiplantae; phylum Streptophyta; class Magnoliopsida; order Asterales; family Asteraceae; genus Glebionis; species Glebionis coronaria. The sequence goes on from CM046877.1 coordinate 363,109,093, forward strand.
CTATGTTTCTAACAGATTGATCATTTTATGTTCTATCTATGGTCAACACACGCACGAACGAGGAACTCGCTGCATATGTCAATCCAGCTTTGCAAGCTATGCTCCCTCAGATCCAGAATTCAATTCGGGCAGAATATCAGGCTATCCCGAATCAGAATAATACTCCTCCCCTCCACCAGTCACACTCCACACCTGGCTGGAAAGATTCAACAAGCAGAAGCCTCGATCTTTCGAGAAGGTTGAGGTCCCGTCAAATGCTGAGAAATGGATCTCGCACATGGAAAAGATCTTTGATGCCATGGGATGCGATGGGGTATACCAGGAGAGATTGACATGATACAAGTTTGAGTGTGATGCGTTGGCATGGTGGAGAGCTTACAAGCTAAGGAATAGAGGTGATGCATGGCTGACTGCTTTGACTTGGGTGCAGTTTAAGGAGTTATTTTACAATGATTTCTTCCCTAGAGCTGAGCAAGAACGACCAAGGAGGGATTACCATGCTATTCGACAGAATATAGGGGAGAACAACACAACATTCATGCATCATTTCCTCATGTTAGCTGGTTTTCTGGGCGCTGCTGTTGGTACAACTGAGGAGCAAGCGAAGCATTTCCGCTGGGCTCTTCACTCCTCGATTACTGATCATCTATTATGTGTTACTTTCACCAATATGTCACAAGTGGCAGACGCAACACGCATTCTGGAGATGCTCCATGAGAGGGATGATTATGAGGAGTCAGCTAGACCTGAGAAGAGGTATATTTTCAGTCATCAAGCGTTACCATCTCATTCAAACCAATATTTTCATTTTTATATCTTGTTCTATTCAATTGTATCTTTCAGGCAGAAGGGTAGAGACCGGTCCCAACCGGCCACTCATCAGACCAACAACAAGGGGCACGGTCAGACTAACGACCTTTATGGATCAGACAGGCATAGCGGTAGTGATAACTAAAAACTCAAGATCAAACATTTCAAACCAAAATCCAAGGCCCTCAGCCTTACCAAACATCATGGTACCATAGATGATCACACTATGTATCTATCCCAAGGCCACTACCTTGTCATTAACAATTGGTCCCATAGACGATCACGCTATGTACCTATCCCAAGGCCACTACCTTGTCATTAACCATTGGTCCCATAGGCGCCCATACACCTATGTACCTTTCCAATCCAGATCATACACAAATAAGAATCACATAGCAGTTAATCACATAATGTACACACAAGTCCATCTCAACCTTAAAAACATTCACAACATCAATTTATAAACAACTCAACACAGTGTCTCTTCCATCCCATCTGGAAGTCAAAATCAAAAGTAAACATGGGACTATGAAACTCACCTGATTGAGCTTCTCCAAGAGTCCGCGCACTAGCAAAAGCTAACAAACCAAAAACACATAATCAATACACGAACCAATCACCAAGATGGCTCATCAACCTATGATGGACATCTAGCCTATTCCCATATAATTACCTCATTATTAAGTTCAAATCACCCCATTACCCTTCCTTAACAAGTCCCTAACTTGGTTAAGTTTAATAGCTATCCCGTTCATAATTTTACACAAAACAGTCCCAGTTTTAGGTCTCAAAACTTTAAGTCAAACGTCCACTTAAATATACCCATGGTTTCTGTAAAAGAAATATTCACACTTTTATACATGTTAGTTAAAACCTCCCACCTGCCCTAACATTAAAGCTTCTGTTAAGGCCCCGATATATGTGTATATATTGCTACCTATCCAGAATTCACTGATTTTAAACGTATGAAAAGTTCATTACCATTAGAGGGTCTTACCCCAAAATAAAATCTTAGCCCAAGTGCAGATACTCACTAAAATATATAAATCATCTCTCATGTTCGTGAGAAGATCCCAATGCAACCCTAAGTACCCCAAACAACCCAAAACTTAAAAAGAAAACAGGCTGAATTCAAAACTGTTTTGACCTCCGACTGTTGTAACCTGTTTTTGACCTACTTCCCGACCTCCAATTTAGTTCTCGTTTCTTGATTTAGAAAGCCAACTCAATTACCTATCCAGGGCTAGTTTGATCGCATATTGAATGTTCCTAGAACTCCAGATATGATCAAAACAATTGACGCAAAATTCTGCCCAGTTTTTAAAAACGGGTTTAACAAAATCAACCTCATTAATTAACCTTAATCCCTCTAATTACAAGCCCTAATTTATTTAATCATTAAAATATGATTAATATACTGTTTTTAATTAAACCCTAATCTAATCCATCATTGTGACAATCCGTCAATTTCAGGTCGTTATTTTAATCTCGACTATTAAATATTATATGTTTACTTTAATGAGAATTTCAAATTATCGACTAACCGAGAAGGTTATGGCTTGAAACTTAACATAAGAATGTCGTTTCGATGAAGACCGACAAGAAAAACATTAAGTATCGATAATATATTCTCAAATTTATCATATGAATGATATTTTTTATATTTATTTTCATTTCTCGTATTTTGCGTTTTAACGAATGACGAGAACTACGAATGATCGCGATACCGACGGATACCCAAAAATTTACGTTTTATTATCGATTGTCTCGATATTTAATATTTTCGACGTTTTCGATTTAATTACGTTTTAAGTCGTGTCAAAGCTTTGTTATTATATTTTGAAGCGTTTTAACTTTCGAAAAGTATTTTTACGAAACCCGAGCCCCGTAAATATTTTTTTAAAATTTTACAAATTTCATTTTCTACCTTGTAAACTATTTACTTGCACTTTGGGACCAAAAGAATACAAATATGGCAAAAACTACCACCACCCCACTATTTAAAGATTTTCCACTAACTAGTTTTTATTAAATATTCATTTTTACAAAAACAAATCTCATCCCACTCTCTCCTTCCCCATTTTGCCGTCCACCCCCATGCTCCAAACCCTCTCAAAATTTTTGATTTACTTTGAATCAAGCAAAACTAAAACAAGACCCATCTTGGAAATTTGAAGAGCTTTCTATTGGTATAATTTTTTTCTACATGCATTCACTAAATTTTTATCTTTAATTTTTGATGATGAACATCATTTTGATCCATTTTTATGTTTATGCATGGTGTTAATATTATTATATTCATAGTGGGATGTGTTGCATGTTTATTATTTTAAGTGGGTAAATTTTTGTATGATTATTCAAGGGTGTTAGAGGTTAGATTGCTTGATATAGATGATTGATAGATGATATTAGAAGTATAAAAATTGTTAAAATGGGTTGAAAAATTGTTTTAGTATGATTTCTAGAAAGGTATTTTAGACCAGTAGGCAAAACGTAATTTTTGAAAATCTTACTGTTTGAAAATGATGAAACTAATATGATAGGCTTGTAGAGGATTCATTTAGCTTCGATTTGCCGCTTGAATGAGCTTCTAACTCATTTCGAGCGAAAAGTTATGCTACTTTTAGTATTCGTGTACCGGGAGACGGGTATCGGCACAATCCGAAAATTGTTGTCGATATTTGGATCGAATCTCGGGGACTATAGAATGAGTTTTAAAAATGTTCAAGGACTGATTTAAGTTTCTAAACCTCAGGTCATGAGTCTATTTTCAAACCCGAGTGTCGGTTTTGTAAACGGAATTGTTTAGATAAGTCGAAATGGTTTTACAATTCAAAGACGTAAAACTGTCCGGTTTTTATAACACGAAGATGTGTCGGGCAGAAGGTCTTAGAAGTAATATTTTTGAATGAAACTTTTACTGAGTCTTATTCATATTATGTGTGAGTTTGTCACCAAGTTTCGTCGAAATCGGACATGTCTAGATAGGTTAGATTGGTGTGTACATTTGGAGTGTACATGCTGATTGGTATTTTGGACACGTAGTTCAATAATTATGTGGCGTGAGTTGAGTACTTCGCCATTGGACATGGTAATTTACTCAAGTGTTAAGTCATTATATAAATGACTTAGCTACTGGTCCGAGGGAAGTAAAATGATGGTTTGACTTGTGTTGACTTGGCGTCTCATGACGGGTCAATGTAGAGTGCAAGTTTTTAAATGGTTAAGTGTTGAATAAAAGGGTATAGAATAACACTTGTATCGTTAAATTTTTCGGGATTGTCTTGGTTTTGTAATTTTGATTTTTATATTACGTAAGTATGATTTATACTTAAGTCGATTATTAACGAACGCGCCTTATTTGGTAGGTTGCGGTTTTCGTGTTTTAACGGGCATCACTAATCGTCGGCGATCGTCTCATTACCACTAATGGCTAAGGTGAGTCTATAGCCTCGCTCTTAACATGTTTACTTGTTTTATAAAACCCGCGAGGGGGATAACATGCTTGTTTTACTAAAATAAAGGGGGCAACGAGAAGTTGTGGAAACCCTATTTTACTTGAAAAGTAATTATTGAAATTTAAGGGTACAACGATAAGTTGTGAAAACCCTTATTATTGGAAAAGTATTTATTATAAATGATGGGAGCAACGAGAAGTTGTGGTAAACCATCTTTGTTTTAAAATTGAACACAAGGAACTTTATTGTATGTTTAGATGAAAGTTGTTATATAAGTTTGTTTTAGCCTTAAAAGACCCATGAATCGTGAATTGTTAATCGAAGTAACGCTAATGCCATGGATAGATCTATCGGGGTGACGCCCAGTCCGGTCGCGATTAGCTCTCGCGTGGTGTTGTGATGCACCAGTAATGAAACATCGGATGCATTGTATAAGAGAAATATACGCACTTGGCTAGGTGTGTTGGGCTGAAATATATATGTTAACGTTCAATGTCACGAGGCAAATAGAAATAACAACGATAATTATGTCCGTACAACATAATTGTCTTTTAATAAATTATTAACCATGTAAGGTTATTTTTCATACTTGTGTTCACTTTATTTAAATTAAAACTCTATAGATTCACTCGGCAAATTTTGCTGACTTTTTAGCATGTTTTATCTCAGGTCCATTTAGAAGGCACTCGATGAAGGCGGTTTCGTGAAGCTTGCATATTTGAAATGTTTTGGCCCGCTTTTCTAAAACATATCCATTTAAATAACTTTTACCATTCATTATAGTTTGTAAACTTTTTGAATCATGTGGGACCGTGAATGAAATTTTATCTTGAGTAAATGAAATTGAATGGATGTTTATTAAAACGACTTGTTTTGAGCCGTTTTCTATGATTATGAGATTGAACCATGATAGTAACACCCAATGACCCTTCCGCTGTTATGACCGAAATTTGGGGGTGTTACAGATTGGCATCAGAGCTCAAGTTATAGAGAACGAAAAGATTTTCCAAAAATGAATTTTTGAAATCTTTTAACTATAACTGTTGCAAGCGAAACCTCCGAGTTGCCAATGGACGAGAATGATAGTATTTATATATATATATATATATATATGGGATTATATATATGTTGTAATCTTATCGATTATTTGAACTTATGAATTACAAGGTATGTTTTCATTTATTTAATTATAAATGATGATTTTATATTTATACGAGATATTTATACGACGTCGATTGTCACGAAGCCACCCTAGTCATTTTAATGCTAGCGCCGAAGCTATTCCTAAAATGAATCCTATTATTCTCGAGATTAACTAAGTTGTGGATAGACATGATCCCAACGAAACGGTTAATATTCTTGCTGATATTCCTTTGGTTACAAGGATTTTGATTTCCTTGGTTCTTATTCTTGAATTATCGATCCGTTCATTTCGTTTAGCAAATTAATCTGCATTTTCATTAATCTTAGACATTATACTGTTTTGATAAAAACAAGTTTGTCTGAGATGGTACTATTGATTGTTAGGAATTGAGATAGATTTGTATGGTATTCACATGCCAACCAGGATTCCATATCATATCACCGATCATTTTCTGTTAAATCAGCTTCTCATTTGTTTCGATCTTGATCTTTTGCGTTGAGCTGGCGATGCTTGAATAAAGTGATTTATAATCGTTGAAATAAATTGGCCATTTATTTGAACAAGCAAATTATAAATTGTTGAACTACAAATTTTTGAATCTTATTCGAAAGGACTTGATCAATCCATGGAAATAATGATTCATAAATGTGTAGGCTTAAGCATATAGCATCTGCGTAATTAAACTCTTATTGAATTGTAATTCGTTTGCTCGATTCATTCTTTGATTTTGTTCTTCTAATTCTTTTATCGTGAAATGGTTGTACTGAGGCTGTTCCAAAAGCACCAATTGAGGAGGATATCAAGCGTCTCTGAAAGACATTGAAGAAATATTCTTCTTGTGGGACCGAGGAGCTTTCTTAGCCATGTGAAATACCTAGTAACTCTTAGTAGATTAGTTTATCAATTTTAGTATCTTCTCATTAATCCCTAACTAAACTGTGACAACAGTTAGTAGGACTAGTCTTTTAAGTTGTATGGCTTTAGACGATGATTATCTATAATGTTTGACAATACGACTTGTACTAGTTTGTGATCAATGGAATGACTATCTTTTGATTCCTAATTCTACATCGTTCTATTATTATCTTTCTTTGCTTTTCTCTTGTAAATTCCTGTGGTATAACGCAGTCATTGAATGAATACTCATTATCATTTGATTTGTGTTGCACAAGAATCATGCAGACAATGAAAGCTATGACTAAAGCACGAATGCGTCAAGTTATTAGTGAATAAGTTGCTGTATCTTTAGTTAAATTCATGGCCAACATGAATGATGGATCTAGAACTGGAGCTGAAGCTAAAACTGGTGGAACTGGAACCGGTGGAGCTGAAGCTGGAGCCAATACTGTTCGTGGTACGGATGGAACAGATGTGCCCGAAGTTAGAGGCTATAACTACACTTCATTTGTTAATTGCAAATCGTAGACTCTTAAGGGAACTAACATTGGTAGATATATCAAGTGTTTCCATAAGTTGACTCTTTTATGTCCAAGAATTATGGAACCCGAACCGTCAAGGTCAAGCAGTATATTTACGGCTGACCAGGAATATATGCGATGATGTGACTTCTTCTAAGCCATTTACTATTTGTGAAGTTGTCTGCATGGCTGATTAGCTCATGGGACACATAATCCAAGGCAAGACTGATGAGGTTACTGAAGGGAAAAATAATTCCAAATTGAAAATTCTTTTCGTTGAATAGAGCTCGTAAGTATATCGAAAAAGGTTGTGGATTATTCCTAGCTTAAGTATCGTAGGAGGAATTGTAAGGGAGGTAAGTAGAATTACTCTAGTCATTTGCGACTATTCTGAAGTGTTTCTGGAAGATTTACCAAGGCTTCCGCCTCCAAGGCAAATAGAATTCCTAATTGATCTAATTTCTGGTGCTGTAACTGTGGCACATGAGCCATATTCATTAGCACCCTCTGAGTTGAAGGGATTATTTTTGCAGTATTAAGAACTATCTGATAGAGGTTTTAGTCGATCGAGCTTGTCAGTTTGTAGAACTCCTATTCTGTTCGCTAAGAAGAAAGATGATTCGTTTCGTATGTGTATCGATTACCGAGAGCTGCATTGGCTAACGATCAAGAATCGTTACCCGCTTCCAAGAATTGATGATCTATTTGATCAACTTCATATTCTCGTGTTTTCTCCGAGATTGATCTTTGTTTTGCTTATCATCAACTTCGCATACGCGAGGAAGATACTCCTATTACGGCGTTTAGAACTCGTGATGATCTTTATGAGTTTAGGGTTATGCCTTCTGGTTTGACCAGTACACCTACTGTATTCATTGACTTAATGAATTGCATGTGTAAGCCGTGTCTTGATAAATTCGTGATTATTTTCATTGATGATATTCTAATCTGCTCTAAGAGCGAGAAAGAACATGCCGAACACTTAGGGATTATCTTGAACTTGTTAAAGAACGAAAAGATGTACCCAAAATTTTAAAGTGTGATTTTTTGGCTTTGTTCTGTGCAACTTCTCTGTCATGTGATTGACAAAAGTGGCATACATGTTGATTCTGCAAAAATTGAAGCCATCGATGATTTGAATGTTCCAACTATTCCAACTGAAGTACGACAAATTCTAGGTTTGGCTGGTTATTACTGAAGGTTTATTAAAGGATTCTCTTTGGTATCAAAACCATTAACTAAGCTAACTAAAAAGAATGAACCGTATGTGTGTGGCATTGATGAAGAGAAAGCTTTTCAGACTATGAAAAGAAAACTCTGCGACACGCCGATTTTGTCGTTACTCGAAAGAAGTGAAGATTTTGTTGTTGATCGTGATACATCTCCTTTATGATTTGGGGTTGTTTTGATTTGTATATGCTTGTAGGAAACCTAGGAAGAATGAGGAAACTGCACAACCCATGACTTGTAATTGGGTGCGGTGATTTTACTCTTCGTCTATTGAGACATTAATTGTATGGCACTAGGGTACGGTATCCACCGATAGTAGGAGCCTACAATGTATTCTGGATTAAAAGAGGTAAATAAGCCTTTAAGTGATTACGATTGTGTTATTCGTTATCATTCGTGAGGTAGGAGCAAATTACAATGGATTCATTGTTAAGCTCTCGAAAACTCAGTCCGAACATGACTCGATTTCTGTCAATGTCGATTGATTGACTCTGCTCATTTTATTTTGATAAATAAATCGAACGTGCTAATTAAGGATCGTTTGTGAACCACTCGTAGTAGACATAGAAGTTATGATAATGTGAAGCGAAAACCTTTGAAATCCGAGGTAGGTGGAAAAGTTGTGCCAAGTCATCACCCTGAAAAGGTGTTATGTATTTTGGAAAACGTGGGAAGTTAAGTCCCCGTTAGTTTGGACCATTCGAGATGATATCGATGGAAGGTCCAATGGCATGAAAACTTAAATTACCTCGAGAGCCGCAAGGAATTCACGATACTTTTCATATGTCGAACCTAAAGAAATTTCTTCTCGACGAAGATCTTATTACCTCTCTTGATGAAGTACGAATCGACAGTAAGTTGCATTTCATCAAAGTACTTGTTGATATTATCGATAAGGAAGTTAGGCAACAGAAATGAAGTCGAATTTTTATTGTCATGTGTGATGGAACTCTAGACGAGGACCAAAATATGTTTAACTCTTTGATTTCAACGAGCGATCGAGGAAGAACGCAAGTTGATCTTCGGGACGAAGATCCCAATTTGGTGGGGATAATGTGACAATCCGTCAATTTCAGGTCGTTATTTTAATCTCGACTATTAAATATTATATGTTTACTTTAATGAGAATTTCAAATTATCGACTAACCGAGAAGGTTATGGCTTGAAACTTAACATAAGAATGTCGTTTCGATGAAGACCGACAAGAAAAACATTAAGTATCGATAATATATTCTCAAATTTATCATAAGAATGATATTTTTTATATTTATTTTCATTTCTCGTATTTTGCGTTTTAACGAATGACGAGAACTACGAATGATCGCGATACTGACGGATGCCCAAAAATTTACGTTTTATTATCGATTGTCTCGATATTTAATATTTTCGACGTTTTCGATTTAATTACGTTTTAAGTCGTGTCAAAGCTTTGTTATTATATTTTGAAGCGTTTTAACTTTCGAAAAGTATTTTTACGAAACCCGAGCCCCGTAAATATTTTTTTAAAATTTTACAAATTTCATTTTCTACCTTGTAAACTATTTACTTGCACTTTGGGACCAAAAGAATGCAAATATGGCAAAAACTACCCCCACCCCACTATTTAAAGATTTTCCACTAACTAGTTTTTATTAAATATTCATTTTTACAAAAACAAATCTCATCCCACTCTCTCCTTCCCCATTTTGCCGTCCACCCCCATGCTCCAAACCCTCTCAAAATTTTTGATTTACTTTGAATCAAGCAAAACTAAAACAAGACCCATCTTGGAAATTTGAAGAGCTTTCTATTGGTATAATTTTTTTCTACATGCATTCACTAAATTTTTATCTTTAATTTTTGATGATGAACATCATTTTGATCCATTTTTATGTTTATGCATGGTGTTAATATTATTATATTCATAGTGGGATGTGTTGCATGTTTATTATTTTAAGTGGGTAAATTTTTGTATGATTATTCAAGGGTGTTAGAGGTTAGATTGCTTGATATAGATGATTGATAGATGATATTAGAAGTATAAAAATTGTTAAAATGGGTTGAAAAATTATTTTAGTATGATTTCTAGAAAGGTATTTTAGACCAGTAGGTAAAACGTAATTTTTGAAAATCTTACTGTTTGAAAATGATGAAACTAATAGGATAGGCTTGTAGAGGATTCATTTAGCTTCGATTTGCCGCTTGAATGAGCTTCTAACTCATTTCGAGCGAAACGTTATGCTACTTTTAGTATTCGTGTACCGGGAGACGGGTATCGGCACAATCCGAAAATTGTTGTCGATATTTGGATCGAATCTCGGGGACTATAGAATGAGTTTTAAAAATGTTCAAGGACTGATTTAAGTTGCTAAACCTCAGGTCATGAGTCTATTTTCAAACCCGAGTGTCGGTTTTGTAAACGGAATTGTTTAGATAAGTCGAAATGGTTTTACAATTCAAAGACGTAAAACTGTCCGGTTTTTATAACACGAAGATGTGTCGGGTAGAAGGTCTTAGAAGTAATATTTTTGAATGAAACTTTTACTGAGTCTTATTCATATTATGTGTGAGTTTGTCACCAAGTTTCGTCGAAATCGGACATGTCTAGATAGGTTAGATTGGTGTGTACATTTGGAGTGTACATGCTGATTGGTATTTTGGACACGTAGTTCAATAATTATGTGGCGTGAGTTGAGTACTTCGCCATTGGACATGGTAATTTACTCAAGTGTTAAGTCATTATATAAATGACTTAGCTACTGGTCCGAGGGAAGTAAAATGATGGTTTGACTTGCGTTGACTTGGCGTCTCATGACGGGTCAATGTAGAGTGCAAGTTTTTAAATGGTTAAGTGTTGAATAAAAGGGTATAGAATAACACTTGTATCGTTAAATTTTTAGGGATTGTCTTGGTTTTGTAATTTTGATTTTTATATTACGTAAGTATGATTTATACTTAAGTCGATTATTAACGAACGCGCCTTATTCGGTAGGTTGCGGTTTTCGTGTTTTAACGGGCATCACTAATCGTCGGCGATCGTCTCATTACCACTAATGGCTAAGGTGAGTCTATAGCCTCGCTCTTAACATGTTTACTTGTTTTATAAAACCCGCGAGGGGGATAACATGCTTGTTTTACTAAAATAAAGGGGGCAACGAGAAGTTGTGGAAACCCTATTTTACTTGAAAAGTAATTATTGAAATTTAAGGGTACAACGATAAGTTGTGAAAACCCTTATTATTGAAAAAGTATTTATTATAAATGATGGGAGCAACGAGAAGTTGTGGTAAACCCTCTTTGTTTTAAAATTGAACACAAGGAACTTTATTGTATGTTTAGATGAAAGTTGTTATATAAGTTTGTTTTAGCCTTAAAAGACCCATGAATCGTGAATTGTTAATCGAAGTAACGCTAATGCCATGGATAGATCTATCGGGGTGACGCCCAGTCCGGTCGCGATTAGCTCTCGCGTGGTGTTGTGATGCACCAGTAATGAAACATCGGATGCATTGTATAAGAGAAATATACGCACTTGGCTAGGTGTGTTGGGCTGAAATATATATGTTAACGTTCAATGTCACGAGGCAAATAGAAATAACAACGATAATTATGTCCGTACAACATAATTGTCTTTTAATAAATTATTAACCATGGAAGGTTATTTTTCATACTTGTGTTCACTTTATTCAAAATTAAAACTCTATAGATTCACTCGGCAAATTTTGCTGACTTTTTAGCATGTTTTATCTCAGGTCCATTTAGAAGGCACTCGATGAAGGCGGTTTCGTGAAGCTTGCATATTTGAAATGTTTTGGCCCGCTTTTCTAAAACATATCCATTTAAATAACTTTTACCATTCATTATAGTTTGTAAACTTTTTGAATCATGTGGGACCGTGAATGAAATTTTATCTTGAGTAAATGAAATTGAATGGATGTTTATTAAAACGACTTGTTTTGAGCCGTTTTCTATGATTATGAGATTGAACCATGATAGTAACACCCAATGACCCTTCCGCTGTTATGACCGAAATTTGGGGGTGTTACAATCATATGATCATAGAAACATTAAAAACATTTAATATGAAAAGGGTTAAGAAGGTTTTACCTTTGAATTAATAGAAGATGAAGAAAACCTAATTTTTGAAGAACCTTAATTTGCCATCATTGATGAACTTCGGCTAGGAGATGTTATGGAGGCTAAAAACCTGATTATTATGGTTATGAGTTGGGTTTTGTTAAGTCCTAAAGGCCCCCTAATCCCATTACAAGTCCAGTGGGCCTGTTTTGGGTTTTTCCCTTCTTTCTTTCTTCTTTGGTGCGTCTAAATCGACCCAAACACCCCTAAATTCGTTTTTTTATTTTTATTATTTAATATTATGTTATTAATATTACTTTAATTTTCCTTAATTTATTTCAGCTCCTAAAGCTTCCAAACCCACAAAACCGTAAAACTAGTCAAATTTACGTGTTTTACCGTAAAAGACGTAAAATATACACTTTAAAAAAAATCTCAAATTTTGAAATAAACTTTATAACTAAGTCCTAAATGACTTAAAACCATCCCGAAAAATATTCATATGACTAATTACCTCATCCACGACCTCTAAATGCTAAACCGTAAATCGTAAAAATACGATTTTCTATAATACATATACGTATACTTAGAACCACCAAATATCACCATCTCACTTCATAGTCACTACCATGTGAACTCATGAACATGAAATCATCACACATCGTTTCATTCAGAAGGTACCCCGTACCAGAAACGATATCCAAACTACAATCTATACACACCAATAAGCACATAAACACGTAAAGACACGCAACTAGCACAAAATAAAACTAAGTGACGAACCTCAAAACCAGGGTTGTCACATAAACTAAGTTAAGGGATTTATAGAGGGGTGTCATGAGATTCATATGACATATAAATGGGGTTAAGTTGTAGGACAAGGTTAGATATCCATCACAGATTGATGAGCCATTTTGGTATGTGGTTCATGTCTTTATTGTATACGTTTGTGTGTTTATATTTTGCTAGAGTGCGAGTACTTGGAGAAGCTTGTTTAGGTGAGTTTCATAGTCCCATGTATTTTTATGATTTGATTTCCAGATGGGATGGAAGAGACACTGTATGGTTTTGTAAATAATGTTGTGAATGTTTATGGTTTGTGATGGACTTGTGTGTACACTGTGACTAACTGCTATGCTATTCTTGATTGTTATTGTGGTTTGACTTGGTACCAAGGGGATGTCGACAAGGCGGGGCCTTGGGATTGGTTCATAGGTGTATGGGCACCTATGGGACCATGGTTATTGGTAAGGCTGGGAGCCTTGGAAATTGTGGTTATTGGTAAGGCTTGGTGCCTTGGAATTATGATTGTATGGTTAATCTTGAATGTTAGTTGTTAATGCATAATTGTAACACATTGTCCATATGTTATTTTATGTTTGGTGGTTATTCACAGCTTATTATAACTATTTTGGGGTTGGAGTCTAAACCTATGACTCTCACCAACTTTATGTTGACGGGTTTTAGTGTCTCTTTCAGGTGATAATGTGGTTAAGCGTGAGAATAGGAGTGGCTAGCTGGGAGGCTTAGGATTTCATTGGAGGAACCCCCTTTCCTCTTAGTCTTTACTTATGTTTGAATAAGTGATACTTTGTAGACACCTATATGTTTGTTATTTCTTAATTGTATGTCTTTGGTAAGAGCTAGACCTGTTACCTACTTACCTATACGCCTGCATTGTTTGTGATATCTTCATGACATTGTGTCATGATTTATGATATTTCCAATTGATTTCGTTATCTCTATAGACACGCTATTGTTGTGATGATATCCATACGTCGCGCCCCATATTCCGTCATGGTGGGGTGTGACAGAATGGTATCAGAGACAATGGTTATAGAGAATTGGGTTGCCTAGTCTAGTAGCCTAGTCTATAGCTTAAGGGTCCATGCATGTAGGTGTCATAGGGGTATGTGTGCATTATAGTATATGGAGTGTTAATTTCGTTTTGGATATTTATTTACCTTCATACTTACTTATTGAGATATAATATATGTAAGTACATTCATTTATTTTCTATTGATGCGACGTATGAACCGGAAGTGTAGGAATCTTTTAGTGTCCCATGTCGCGTAGAAGAAGAGGTGCGCTAGGTAATATTAGGATTGTACCGATGTTGAGTCTGCGACTAGTAGTAGATTCGAATTTCCGCCTGAACGGTTATGGTCATTTTTTTTAATTTTGGATATTTTATTGTTATTGATTTAATTTGGCGATTGAGCCTCGAGTTATGAATGAAGTTAGGGTTGACGTATGGGATGTTCTTATTTTACCTATACGGTATATATATAGAGTGTATTTTATGTGGTATATATGTGGTAGATATACGTGTTCCGTGTAGTACTAATTTCTTATAAGTGTCGTTATAGGAGGGAGTACATGGGTGAAAGGGGACATATATAATTATGGAGACCTATGTAATTATATATGTGCCACAACACCAATGGACTTCCAAGTATGGTTGCATGAAAAAGGGGTTAGTACATGCTTGTATATGATGAGATCTGTATTTTGGGTATTTGTACAATATGGGTTTATGTAATGGTTGCCTATGATATGGCTATGGTTTTTTTGTGTTATATTTTTTGGGTTATAGTCGTGTTGTGTGATTATGAGGTCACACGATATGGTTTGGTATTGGTGATTTGTTTTATGCCTTGTTGTGGCATGGTGAGATGGTGATTACTCGTATGGAAAAACCAGTGTATGACGCGATCGATTGACTTGACATGTATGATAACGAGTATGTTTTGAGAGATTTAATAGGTATTTATCTGCGGATGTATATATATACTAGTAGATGTTATGTTATGATATACGGTCGTTCAATAGTTATTATAACTTGAACGTACCTAGTGTTCTCTCGTGTTTAAACAGTTTATTATTGCTGGAGTTTGATGGAGTTCCAATGACGTTTTGAATCTTTTTGATGTGTGTCTACATTCGGGTATGTATTTTAATTAATGAGAACTACTAAGTTCTCTTGCAAATAAGTCTGGCTAATTATAGGAAAACGATTTTGAAAATAATTTGTAAGTGTATGGTAAGATATCGTGACTTACATATCTTTTTATTAAGTTTGTGGTAGTAAGTTATAAAAAAAATTGTCTTGAAAATAATTGGATTAGTTTTCTAGGTAACATGTGATAATACATTTTAAAAGGTAAAAAATTTTACAATAATTTTCTTAAGTGGAGTTAAAATTTTAGAAGTATTTAAATGGACGGAAAGAGTAAAAAGAGAGATTTTATTTTAATAATGATAATAATAACACAACACCTTGTAAACGTGTAATAGTTAGTTATAACAAGCCTAAATGGATTATATAAAATAATTATAATATAGAATAAAATGAATAAAAACACCATATTTTATAAACACGTATTGGTTTCATAATAACAAGTGCAATGAGTTTAATGTGAGTAAACAAGATAATGGTTAGAATAACATTATACTATACTAACTAGTGAATACCTTTGATAAAATAATAAAGATAAAAGATGAGTTTATTGTTAAATGAGATGATAGATAAAGTAAGTTTTAGTACACTAACTGAGTTGTGCCCTTTAATAGTAACGGAGATGGTAAAATATGACTATGATTTTATTTATTGGTGTTAAAATATGGTCCTAATGAGAAGTAACTAATTGAGATAAAAATTTAAAATTTACTAAGATATTGAAATTTGGTAATACAAATCGTCATGAGTCTATCTTTGTTGTTGGCACACTCCATTGATCTTTCGGATTACCGTGTTTTTTTTTCAGTTGTTTTGGCTAGGGTTCGTTTTACCATATATTTTATTTTGGGACACGATTGTATGGAATTCTTTTGGTACACGTCATGGTTGATTTAGTTATGCGGTTGTGGAAACGTTAGGATGAGAGGATAGAGTTGGGTAGTATTACT
The DNA here is from genome assembly GCA_025667525.1 of Glebionis coronaria. Classification (NCBI taxonomy): domain Eukaryota; kingdom Viridiplantae; phylum Streptophyta; class Magnoliopsida; order Asterales; family Asteraceae; genus Glebionis; species Glebionis coronaria. The sequence continues at coordinate 363,125,118 of CM046877.1, forward strand.
TATGGTTAGATATTAGAATGGACAGATGTATTTTGGTTTAAAGGTTGTGTTGAAGGAATGATTAATATTTGTGGAGTTTTGAAACTTAGATTGGTTACTGGAATAAGGGAGTAAGTAAAGTTAGTTGACTGGTCGTGGGAACGAGATGTCATGCTATGAGAAGTTGGTTGAAGTACCATTAGGAGATTGATGAAAGTACTAGCGGATGTGAGGGTAGAGTAGAAAGTTTCTACTAATGGAAAGATGGGGCAAATAACACGCAAGGGAATTGGTATAGTTATGGAGGCAAGGTAGTAGTAGACACGTGAAGGAAAACATGGATGTGAAAGAATGATTGGTAGGAGGCTGATTAATGGTGAAGTACAACAAGTAAGGAAGAGTGAGCCATTGAGGGGTTGAAGTACCTTTAGAAATATTATGGTAGATGAGTTGAAGTTAGAAGCTACTGGGTAGTGTGAAGTTACTAGGTAACATCATAGATACGAGAAGGAGTGCGTGAAGAGCTACATCGTGAACCAAGGAGCTGAAAGGAATACGTGATGCAAGAGATTTCGAAGGAGTCACAGAAGTTGCAAGGACTGGAAAGGTGACAAGCACTATGATGGGAATCTTCGTATGGTTCGTAACGAAGAAGGACAGATCAAGTACCGGAGTGGAGCTACAAAGAGTTGAACCAGTGGATCGTGATGAAGTGAATACATAACATGGGGGATTAAGAACTCATGGAAATAACAAGGGGAGTCGAGTAACTACGCAGATAGAATTTTGTGGCAATCAATATTGAAGGATGAGTAGTGAAGCTGAACTGAATAAGTTCGTGGAGAAGTGATTAGAGAGTCGGTTTTGTGAAGGTGTTATGAAAGATCTTTGGAAGAGACAATTATGCATTATCCAATGCACTAACTATTTCCATAGATATGATGAATGAAGTATGGAATTTCGGTTGGATGGGATAGTGTAGGAATTAGGTAGAACCATGGAAGGAGAGGACAAAGTATTCCTAGAAGATGATGATTGAAAGTACCTCATGTTGGGTGCAATCAAAATAGAAGTATGAGATTTGAATAAGAATTAAAAGTATGGCTTCGTTTAGACAAATGGAAACTAATATGGGTATAAGATGAGAGTGTGATCCGCATGGAATCACATGAAACTCTAGTTTGTCCCTATTAGGAGGGAGTAGGAGAACTGGTCGTGAGGAAAACAAGTGAAGCTACGTGGAAAATTTTGACATATAGATGACTTGAAAGACGAGAAGCATAACCTCGTGATGTATGCCATTAGCCGAGGAAGAAGAAGGAAGTGTGGATAGATGCGAATAATGAATGAAATAGGTCGAGATAGGAATCGAAGGTAAAAATTTGGTATAGCCTAATGAGTAGACTAAAGCACAAAGCATGTTGATATTGTTGTAGTGTGGAAAAGGAAATGGCACTGACCTATATTATTTGATTGGAAGGCTTAGTATCGATAATCGAGTGGATGAGGAGTTATAGATGTGATGTGTCATGAGAGACGAAGGGTTTGGTCTAACTGAGACAAGATGAGGAGCACTATGACCTTGAAGGTAAGACATTGTGTAGGTACAAAGGAAGTGTTGGGTATAAAAAAATAAAAAAAAATCTTTCATTGAGGAAAGTGAGAAAAGAAGTGTATGGGTGCTACTAATGAGCTATCCAAATTTGATGGAAGTAGTTGTAACATGGGTTTGATGACAGTTGAAAGGACTAACTAATGAATATGTGAAATACAGTCATAGGTCACTTTTGTAAGGAAATTAGAATTTTTAAGTGGTTTGGGTTAAGGACTAAAGGGATTGATGAACATGATTGGAAATGGATGGACGAAGTGAGAAATTGCTACAAGTATAGGAGTCGTGTTGAGAGCTTGGGTGACTGATTTAGAGGGATGTGGGAAACTCGTTAGCAATGTCGAGTTTTAGTATAATGATAGTTATCATACTAGAAGTCGATGAATGCCATTTGAGGCACTATATGGAAGGATAGGGTGAGTTTCCCCTATTGTGGACTAGAAATGGTGAAAGAGGCTGCTAATATAATAATGGTGTTTGTGGAAAGGACGAGAGAAACAAGAGATGATATGTTAAAAAGGAGGAAACCACTACAGTTTAGTGACAAAGTTATGTATGAAGTTTCACCCATAGTAACGGGTGCCATGTTTAGGAAAAAGGGAAAAGTTGATGTCGTGTTTTGTAGGACTATTTATGATCTTTTGAAAGATTGGACCAATAATTTATGGGTATATAATTACCTAGGGAATTGAGTGGTGTACATGATATATTTCATGTATTGAGATTTGGGAAATGTGGTTTGAGAATGCATATTTGCATGTGCGGTTATTAGGGATTTGTGTTAAAAAGAGTCAATTGAGAGATTTATTGGCTGTGAGGTCAAGAGTTTAGGAATGAAATTAAATATTGTTGGTTTGTACATGTGGTATTTTGAGACTTGAACTAAAGTACACATGGAAATGAGAGGAGTTCATTTAGAACAATTATCCTCATGTGATTTGTTGTTTGTGTGTTTGATCCTAAGGAGTAAATCTCGGGACGAGATTTCTATTAGGAGGGAGTGATGTGACAACCATGGTTTTGGGTTTCGTCACTTAGACTACAGTTTAGGGTGTTTTGTGCAAATATGTGCTTTTATGTGCTTATGTGTTTATTTTGTGTGTTTGGAGTGAGGTTTGGATATCGTTTATGGGTATATGGTACTCATAAGTAAATCGAGGAACGTTTATTTCATGTTCATGAGCTCACAAGGTAGTGACTATGAAATGAGATGGTGTTATTTCGTGGCTTTACGTATACGTATATGTATTATTAGAAAATCGTATTTTTACGATTCAGGGTTTGCATTTAGGTGTCTCGGATGAGGTATTTAGTCACGAGAATAATTTACGGGATAGTTTTAAGTCATTTAGGACTTAGTTATATAGTTTATTTCATATTCTAAGAGTTTTTATAAAAATGTATATTTTTACGTTTTTACGGTATACGCGTAAAAACTGACTAGTTTTACGGTTTTGAGGTTTCTGAGGCTTTAGGAGCTAAAATAAATTAAGGTAAATTAAGGTATTATTAATAATATATTAATAAGTAATAAAAAGAAAAAAAAAATACATATAATAGTTGGTTTTGGGATGCAAGAAAGAATAATAAAAGGAAAAAAAGGAAAAAGGGGAACCTGGCTTTTGTAATGGGCCAAGGACTTGTTAGGAAATTATATAAAAACTTTTTATTAACCAAAAACATTCATAAAATCCCTAGAGATCAAGCTTAAGTCGAAATCCATGGAGTCTATTTAGGGTTTTCATATTTTTCTTGTCTTCCATTAATTCTAAGGTAAAAATCTTAAATCTCTTTTTAATTAAATTGTTTTTAATTCTTTCTTAATCATTATATGATAGTAGGTTAGTGTTTATTAGAAAATCTATAATTTAATGTTATCACAATGATATATACATGATTAGAATAATTAGGGTTAATGATTAAACATGATGAGGGTAATTAATTTGGTTAAATTCGTTTTTAAAATTGGGCAGAATTTTTGGGTCATTGTTTTGATCATATCTAGAGTTTTACAAACTTTTAATTTTCGAATCTTATGTCCCTGGAAAGGTAATTGAGTTGGCTTTAAAATGAAAGAAACTAGAACTAAATTGGAGGTCTGACAGAATGGTATCAGAGACAGGTTACATCAGTCGGGTGTCAAAACAGTTTTTGGATCAACCTGTTTTCTTTTTATGTTTTGAATTATTTGGGGTACTTAGGATTATATTGGAACCTTTAAACGAAAATGAGACTTAGATTATATATTAAATAAAAGATATGGAGGATGTGTAAACAAATGGGTTAGGGTAAGACCCTCTGATCATAACAAACTTTTCATATGTACAAAATCAGTAAATTATGGATAGGTAAAAGTATATATATATATATATATATATATATATATATATATATATATATATATATATATATATATATATATATATATATATATATATATATATATATATATATATATATATATATATACGGAGGCCTTAACAGTGTCTTCAAGGTTGCGGCCAAAGGGGAGAGTTAGCTAACACATGTAAGGGCATAGGGTTTCTTTTACAGAGGAAGTTGATTTGTGATACAAGGTATTTAGCCCGTATAAAAATTTATGTTCGTTTAAGTATGTCTAATCGAATTAATCTTAGTTCTCTATGTGACTTCGTTTTATTTTGGTGGAACAAATATTTTTGGTTGGTTTTAAATTTAAATGTGCAAAACTTAAAAGTAAATGTCGTTAAAGTAAAGGGCAAGTATTAAAAGAGCATGAAATTAAATCTAAGTCTAATTTGAAAGAAAAGTGCTATATTTAAAAACGTAACAAAAAGTAATTTAATTAAATGACTAAAAATAAAGCGTGACGGAAATTAAAATTAGACAAGTATTAAAAATATGAACTAAAAAAGTTAATCAAGACAAACATGTAAAATACCCTCCAATCGGAATATATTCCGATAAACCCGATCGGAATATCACCAAACCTGTCAGAATGTTGCTCGAAAGATTCAGATCGGAATACCTGTCACTTACACTGATCGGAATATCTCAAGTCACTCAGATCGGAATGTTGAAAACCTACCTGGTCGGAATATGGAAAAGACCTTGGTCGGAATGCTGTTTGGAACACCAATCGGAATATCTGTCACCTTATATGATCGGAATAACCAAGACGCACCTCAATCGGAATATGGCAAAGAAAACCACCAATCAGAATATCTGTCACTTGTTCCAATCGGAATATCTATTACCTTACTACGATCGGAATACCAAGATGCCTCCAATCGGAATTTTAAAACCCTTTTCCGATTTGTACCAATCGGAATCCGGCAGAAAAAGTACAAAATAAGCTAGAAAAATAAGCTAAACTCCTAATAAGCACAAGACGAAATTTCTAAGACAAAACGTGTAAAAATAAGCTACGAAACTGAAAGTAAAAAAAAAAACTTTTAAGACACGAAATTAATAAACTTTAAGAAAAACAACTTTTTATATAAAAATAACTTTTGTAAAAAATATATAAACTTGAAAATAAATCAAATAAGCTATGAAAATAAGAGATTTAAAACAATCAAAAGCATAAAAATCAAACCTTTAAACGAATCAACAAGATAAAAACGCATGTATATCAAAGATTAAAGAAAGGTAGAAGAAGATTAACAAGATAAAGTAAAGGTGCAAGCAATTAAAAGAAACACTTACTTGAAATTAAAGGTAATTAAAGGTGCAAAACATGTATTTAAATGTGCAAGTAATTAAAGGTGCATAAAATAAAGGTGGAAGAGATAGTTTGTCAAGCTATCCAACAAAATGAAAAGTAATTAGCTAATGACTATATATAGGGGATTAGGGAGGAGGTTAGAGGAAACTTCCTCCCCTCTTTCCTTTCTTCCTTAATTGCATGCTTAGGTCTCTCCTCTTCTTTAATCTTTTTGTTAATTGTGCCATTAGTCCTTAAGCCTTCAAATCTTCTTTAATCTTGGACTTTAATGACTTTTGGCTCGGGATTTCTTTGGACTCGTCTTTTAATTCTTCGATAAATAAGACTTGAGTTCCTCGTCTTTAAGTAAACTTCCGTCTTTTGACTTTTTCTTCGATAAATCTTCAGAATTCGTCTTGGACTTCCGTTCTTTTTGCACTCGTGACTTCTTGACTTCGTCTTTCATCCTTTTCTTCAATAAAAGTCCGTAAATGCCCGTGATTTCCCGTGTTTTCTCCACTTTTCACCTTTTCGTCCTAAATTACAACAAAAACACAAACCACGCATAATTCCGACATAAAAGACATAAAATACACGTTTTGGTCCGGTTATTATTGTAATTAAGTGTTAGAAAAGATGGGTGTTTACACACCTATCAAATCCCCTACACTTGACCATTGCAATGTCCTCATGCAATGCATTAGTTACAAAGCATGTTTACACTTTTCATCATAATCAATCCACGTTGGCCTTTATTAAAGAGATAGAAAATTATAAAAATGCAAAGCAAAGAAATTAAAAGCATACCTTGGGTTTTGAAAATGTCATGAATAATCATCATCCTCAACTTTTCACTTTCTCCAAACCAAGCTTAAAAACGAGATCATTGTTATTATAAGTTAGTAAACTAACACGAACTCATGTGGGCCAATTATTCACTTAGACCCCCTTATTCCTATGGGTATCTCTTATATTTTATTATTTGTCTTGAATGATCACGAAGATGCATTGTTTGACTTATTTCGATAATTATTTAGTCTGAAAATAAGGTGCACGATTTAATCAATAGTTAGCTAAAGGACCAAATCTTTTAAAACTGCTTCTCGGGATATCAAAAAGTTCATATCTTGGCATAACTTGGTTCGCGATTTGAGACCTTTCTCGGGCCGATATTTGGCAGCGACTTCATACTTCAAATCTTGAGAGACGTTCATGAAATAATGGTCTTCTCTTCATAATTGGAATTTCTTCACTTGGAATATTTGAGAGATTCTTCATATATGGACCACGATGATGAGACTGCTTTTATACATGGTCTCATCGTCCAAAACGGCCTTAAAATCAATTAAATATCATCAAATATGCCAAATATATGCTCGTGTTTGTTGATTGTGTATTTTTAGGTACGGATATTGAGGAAATGGCAAAAGATCACAAGAATCAATCAAAAACGAACACGGGAAACGAAGTCGCACAATGAACCGGGCCCAAATCTGGAATTTCCAAAAATGACCTTGAAGAATTGAAGATTGGCAAGATTGGTCCCTCATTTTTGAAGACTTGGCAATTTATACCCTTGCAAATCTCATTTATTGCATTGGGGTCCCTAAATTATCAAGATATTACAAGATCAGTCCTTGAAGAATCCAAGAATTGCAATTGAAGCCCTTGGAAAAAGTTTGCTATTACATTGTGCCAAAAATGACAACTTTGCCAAAGTTGTTACATGCATTTCAGGCGTTGATGGATATTTAAATCAAAGTGACAAGAGAAAAGAAGCTTAGGGGCTACTTCTGTCCAGACATGAAACTTCCATCATCCAACCAAAACTCGCCACCTCACCCTCCACTCACTCCTCCACCAATCAAATTCATCTCCTCCACCACGTCAGCATTCCACCCACCACTTTTTAAAACAAATTAATTAAACTTTCTGATTTTGTGGGAAACATGTTTTTTAAATAAGTTTAACCCAAAAACAAGAATAAACACCCCTGTTTAACCATCCCCAACCTCTTAAACCCTAATCTCTAATTTGCACAAATCAAAGGGTTATCCCTTGATTAGGTGCAGATTAGTGATTCATATCACCCTTATCACATCCCACTAACCAAAACCCCATCACTTTCACTCTTGTCCTCTCTTGTCCCCCCACAGCTTGAACAAACCCACGTGATACTGTGCTTTAGGACCAAATCAACGTCTATGATCTTTTTCCTTGCTCCCAAAGTACTCCTCAACGTCCAAGATTGAAGATTCCACTGGCACATCACATGTTGCATTTGACCAACTTCAAAAATCAACTCATCAAGGGCAGACTTGGAATTTTAGTTGCTAGGGTTTCTGATTTCACATTGCATTCTAGATAGTTCCATAGCATAGTATAAAGAGGGTCGACATGTGACCACTCTTTCTTTGTTCCAGATTTTTTTGTAAATATTTTAAATATTAATGAAAATGAATTTTAATCTTTTGCATAAAATCTGAGTTCCATAGTTATTCTTTATCAGTTTAAGTTCATTGCATTATTTTGAAATCAGTTTAAGAGAGAAATTTTCACTTGTATCAAAAAGTTTTTAAGGAATCTGATTTTCTTTGAAATTTTTATAAGCCAAGAGGAATAAGCTAGCTTACTCAATAAGCTAGGCTTATTCTCTTTGTGGTTATTTAATCAAGTCATTTTGCTCTTCTTGTTTAATCTTGGCAGGGACAAATTGGCATATTGGATATGGTGACTTCTACTTGAACTCATCATCATCATCTCCTTTCCATACCCACAAGCTACTTTCTGAACCTTGTCAGCTCAAGCCCGGGCTTGATGGAGAAGGCAAAGCTGCCTTGGTGATCCCTGGATGTAGGGTCACAAGGTAATGATCTTGTCTTTCTATACTTGCTTGATATTTTTTGAATGATAATGATTTAGGTTGTTAGAATGTTTGGATGGTAGGCAAATGCTAGATATTGCATGTCTGATAGATTAGAACATGTTAGGGTATATTTGAAATGGTTTGATGCAAGCTTGAGTAGAGTTCTTTCTTTAATTTCAATTTTCAGTTTAAAAAGGGGTGTTTGGATTCAGGTTTTAAGTTCAGTTTGCAAGGTGCATTTGGTTTAAAATCTGCTTAGATTCACTCATTTTAGTATCTTTGTGTTTTATCTGCTAGTGTGTTAGTTTTGGGTACCATTTGGTGGGTTTTGAATACAAGTTTTGGAAAAATCATTGCCTAAATTCAGTTAAGCCATAACTGCTTGTTTTTGTAGAATTTTGGCCTTCAAATGTTAGTGCTTGATAGGATTTAGGGTAGGTTAGGATTTGTATGTGCTTTGAGGGGGTTTGTGAGTGGATTGAGTGAGTTTTGGCCAACCAAAACTCACCCAATTGCCAAACACATCAGCAAACAAGCCAACAGCCCCCCAGTCCTATATCAGTGACTGAGTTTGGGCCTTTTCTGCTTGATTTTGCTAAGTGGCTTATTGTTTTTATCTTTTTATTGACTCCCCACAACCCAACTGGTTGTGGGGGTGCCTTTGTTTGCCCTCCAATCCAAGTAACACTCAAGATCTAGGCACAAAAGTGCCCAGACCCATTTTTTTGTGAAAGCAGTGGGAACTCACTTCCCACTGCTAGTGTAAAAGTTTCCCCGGCTAAGCAAAAGGACAAAAAGTGACCAAATGTCACTTTCAGTTTCATAATTTTTTGTCTTTAGTGGTGAAAAACGGGAATTAGACTTTGAAACCAATTTTGTTATTTTTCTTATTTTATTTTTGATTTTTCTGATTAATTAGATTTTTATTTACTGTTCATTTTATATTTTTTTGATTAAATAGTATTTTTAATTAACTTTTAATGTTTCTGATTTTGTCTTTTAGTGCCTAAAATTGGTATTTTTCAAATTTAACAATTTTCCTAGACTTAGAATAATATTTTAAGAGTTCTAGTATAAAAAGTTTTTACTGTTCACCTTTTATTTAATTTTTAGAATTAATTTAAGTTAATTAGGGTTTAAATTGTATACTGTTTTGTCTTTTAGTGAAAAATATTTGATTTTCAAACTTTTTCATTTTTCTACTGTTCATTAGAGTAAATTAGGATTTTTAAAATTGTTCATTAAATTTTGGCATTATTTTATTATTTTTTGTGATTATTTTAGTTTAAAAATAGTTTTTAGTGATTTAAAAATAGAAAAATAGTGTCTAAAATTTAGGAAAAATACTTTTTAGTTTATAAATAATATAAGTGAGTTATTTGTCCAATAAAATAATATTTTGGGCTTTGTCTTAATTATATTTAATTTTTGGGCTTTAATTAGCATTAAAAATTGAATATTTAATTAATAAAAGGTTTAAAAATATATTTATTGGATTTTTATCCTTATTTATATTATTTTGAACTACTTTTTCTTTTTTAATTTGTTTTTAGCTTAAAATTTTTAAATTTTCACGTTTTACGTACTTACGTTCGCGTTTTACGTCTTTCGTCGTAGTTTAATTGTAATCGTAGCTCGTCTTAGTTTTTCTTTCTTTTCTCATCTAAAAACGACACTACCCCAAACTTTTGATTATACTTATTGGCACATTAATCCACACACCTCCTCGAGAACGAACCCGCATTTGTTCGGTATCACGTTTTTCCTAAAACGTGATAGTTAACGCTTGCCCTATTTTACCTTCCTTTTCCTAAAGGGGTAATTCTACGACTATCAAAATGGCGCCGCTGCCGGGGAGGTGTTTTTAGTGTGCCATTATTAGTATCGTGTTTTTGTGAGTGGTGCGTTTTTGCTTTTCACATTTTGAAAAGCGTGAATATCGTACATACTCATTTTTGTTATTTTTCCTTATTATATTATAGTATCCAAATAAATTGTGTTTAGTTTTCCTAAATTAAACACACAACATCATTTTACTATATTGTAGATATATTGGTTTTCGTTTTTATTGTGAATATTATTAATATATTGTATTTACGTAGAACAATAAAAAAACAAGTACTCCAAATACGTGAGAAATCACAACCTTGATTCGGGATTTCATCACTCGATCATTGTATTCTAATCCAAAGCAAAAGTAAAAGGCAAAATAGATAAATACTTTCGTGAGGCTTGATTTCAATTAACACAAACTATAAGGTGGGTATAAGGCGGTTGTATTTCACGACCTAAAGGAAAAAGGCTCTTAAGTGCTTCGCGCCGCCTCGTTTCCTCCGCTTGCTTGTGCGTGTTTTGAGAAAGAAGGCTAATCGAGGGTTTGCCAACCAAAGTATTATCTACGTATATATATTTGCTTGTTTTCAAGATTAAACCCTCTTGAACGTTTTGGTGTTCCACCAACGTTCTAAACTCATCGAAGGCGTTCACTCCACGTGATCGTTTTCATTCCTTGAGGCTCCTTTAATCGAGAAAGTCGATTCGAGGAGAGATTTGTAGATTTTTGTCTACGTAATACATTCAAAATACCAAAAAAAAATTAAAAAACAATCAAAAGCACAAAAATAATCTTCTACATTCCCTCTAATTTCATAATTCTCTTCTTTCACCCTCTATAACGTTTAATTCTCGTAACACCGTTCTCGTTGCATCATGTCGAATCATGGTGGTTATTATTCGTGTCCAAATTGTGGAGGCCCGCCCGATGGTGCCAATTGTTTTTATTGTGAGGTTATTGGAGGTCGAGGGGGCTATCTTTATAACTCCGCTCCACGTGATCATGGTCCCAATTTTCAATCTTACGACCAAAGTCACCCATCGTCTTCGTTTTATTCGTCGTATGATCCGTCTTTTAATTGCAATAATGAGTCTTTTCATAATGCCTTTAATGATTTAGTGAGACGAAATAATGAGAAATTAACGATGGTGGAAGAACAATTATCTACCCTTAAGGAAACTTGTAATAAACGAATGGCAACCCAAAGGGACACTTTCAAAAAAATGGAAAACGATTATGACACCTTTATTGAAGGGCAACAACGTTTGTATGATCAAAATGAAGAGATGTGGAAAGGATATGTGGATAGCATTAAGGAAAATCATGCTATTGAAAGAGAAAATTATGATAGAGAGAGAGATAAAATTCTTTTAATGTTCGAGGGCTTAGTGGAAAAATTTAATTCTTTATCTAATAACACCAATCCCAATTCCGAGGGAGAGGTTAAAGCTTTATCGACTCCTAAGACTCGTACGTCTCGCATTGATCCATATCTCTCGAATTTTAGAGTCATGCAACCTTCATCGTCTTGTAAAACCATGGAGGAAACGAAAAAGTCATCCAACGAAATTTTGAAAAATGTTTTTGAAAATGAACCAAAGGAAAAACTCGTAGGATACTTGGGAGTTTTAAATCTAATACCTTGTGAACCTAATTTTTCTAATGAGGATGAAATTATTGAGGATTTTCTAAATCAATATACACTTAATTTTGACGAAGAAATTCCATTAAATGATTTTAAAGAAGAAAAATGTGAAAAGGTTTTTAAGGAAAGCATTGAACCCTCGTTTTTACAAGATGAACGAAAATTAATTCCGAAGGGACGTGTTAGTAATTTTGCTAAAATGTTTGAAAACCCACGTTCGATCCCTTCGAAGGACAAAGTTGAAACCGTCAAGGCAAAATCGTCACGAGACGAGCCTTTTACTCCTAATCCCACACCGAGTGAGATTTTGGATTTATCATGTGAGAAGTCCGCCGATGGCCTTGCTCACATCGATACGTTTTTCGATATCGAGGTCGAAACGACAAAGGCAAAATCTTCAATCGAAGAGCCTTCTATTCCTAGTTTCACGACGGTTGAAGCTAGCGACTCGATTATCGACGACTTTATTGCTCGACCTCTTCCACGAGGAAGAGAAGACGTTTTTGATCCCGATGGAGATTTTTGCGAGATCAAACGTATTCTTAATAACCCGCTTTCGATTTTCGAGTTTGACGAGGACCGTTGCGTTAGCCCGGAGGGGGATGTTTTGTTAATTGATTCACGTTTTAAAAATTCAAATCCTCCTCCCACCTTTAAGATAAATGTGGAAATTTTAAGTGTGCCTAGAATTGTTTTAGAAACACCAAATATTTTCAACTTAATCAACTTGGGTTTTCGTAACAATGAGTTAAAAAATGAAAAAGGGAATGATTTTAAAATCAATTTTAATGATTTTCCAATGCTAACTCCGTCATCACCTCGCTTAATTGAGCTTGCTACAAACGCGTCTACTTCTTTTGACGACGTTTTGTGTGGATCTAGTATGGGGGAAGCCCCATTTGTTCCCTCACACTTCTCCACCGAGGACGAGATTTTTGACCCCGGTATCACGTTTAAGATAAAATCTCGGTCTTTTACCGAAGTAGTCACTAGAAGATCCTTCTACACTTACGGTATGAGTTTACCTCGAGTGACTCGATTTTTATGCCCAACCAATGTCCCACCCTTCTCTTCTTATGCTATTTTCTTGTGTCCCTTTGGGACATTGTTACTCGAAGTCGTGTTGTTTCGTTTATCATCCGAAAACGAAGACACGATCTTTGATCCCGGTATAGAGGTTTTGCCTTTATACACGGTTGCTTTTGGGCCTTGATTACATGTAAGTCCCACCAAAAATGACCGAACCAAGATTATCCCTAAATGATCACATTTATGGGGATTCGAGTCGAGCTTTTGACTCGGTTATCAAAAACAAGGTGCCTCGTGGGGGAGACCCATGCTTATCCATGTACATATTATTGCTTTCTAATTAGTTTAATGTGAGGGGATTTGTGCCCTTCCAACCTTTGTTCCGTGATTGTTTGTGCATTGTGGTTTTTAGATCATAATCTTCACGATTGGAGCCTCTCGTGTTTGTTTTATGGGAGCACTCGATCGTTTGCTTTGGAGGCCTTTCCCAATATCCAAATGATATATCCTTTTATGTTCTAACCTTAGGTTTTTAGCACACTTCATAAACGGCTATTACTTAATGGTTGCACCCTTTCCATGCTAGATTAGGCATTCGACTACGTCTCTAGTATGGGGGTGTTTGCACCCGTAGACTCGAAACATTGAGGACAATGTTTAACTTTAGTATGGGGGGGTGAATAGATACTTGCCTTGCCAAACCTTCACGCTTTCCAAAGTTTATCGTTTTATTGCAAAATAAGGCTAAAAATGGCCAAATTTTAAAATTTTTCTCATGTTTCATAAGTGTTTGAAGACACGAATATATATTTTCCGATGGCGAGAATAAGAGTAATTTTTGACTCGACCGTGCGTGTTGAAGCACTTAGCTTTGATTCCTTAACTACACATTAGGCTAAGTCTCTTAAATGAGGACGAGAAATGATAGAGTTAATTATAAGTTACTATGATAAACGTAGAGTACTCGTATTCTTTCAAAAACTCATGTGTTCTCATTGTTTGCTTATTCTCCCTTCGCATGTAAATATTTTTTGCTTAATAAATATTGATTTAGCGGTTTAATTTTGATTGTTAGGTTTCTAGTCTTTTCTAGTAGCTTCCGTGTAATTAAATTGGGAAGACATTAAGGTATCGCCAGCGTCACGGTTTTGAAGTATTGGCACCCAAATAATCGAAAGCTTCACCCAATAATAAGATTTCAAGTGCTCACCTAAATCAAGCAAACAATTTGAAGCCCCACAAGGCCTAAAATCTATGCAAAATTGAAAGTGAATCAAGCCTTAATCTTCGAAGCTTTAAAGATCCAAAATTCGCTTTAGCGTGAGGATATACGTCTTTGGCTAATAAAACCACCGATGAGGCGGATAATAAAAGGCAAGGCAAGACCGAAGTCATAATAAAAGCTTCATGGCGAAGTTAAATAAAAGATGGAGGTAAACCAAAGATAATAAGGTCCTTCCGTTAGGGGGCGTATAAAAGTCTTGGTAATAAGTCTCATGTTCAAACCGTTATAAAACCGTGTTTATCGATCCTTCTTGTCAACTTAATTTTTTTACATCGTTGTCTATTAAAAGGGGTTATTGATTTGATGGTCTTAGTTACACCGTTAGGACTCTATTTTTAGACCTAAATCTCTATTATCGCATAAGTCAACAATGTATCCTCGTGATCATTAAGACAAAATAAAATATAAGAGTTACAACTTAGGAATAATGGGAGAATAAGTACGTGATTAGGGCATATGAGTAGTGTTAGCATTACTAACTTATAATGACAATGATCTCGTTGCACGCTTGGCATGGAATTAAGGTGAAAATCAAGGACGGCGAAATTATTTCTAAACGAAGCATTCACGTGTTCTTATTCTATGAACCTAAACGTCCCATTTTGCGATGAAAATCATACATTATGTCTATAACACAAGTAGTAGTAATAGTGTAGTGTAGTTAGTTTATCTTTCAATAAAAGTGAATTAATTTAAATTTTGGAGATGCTTTGATACTTTATTCTAGCATTGCGTGAGGGCACCGCAATGGTTTAGTATGGGGGAGTGATGAGACTGCTTTTATACATGGTCTCATCGTCCAAAACGGCCTTAAAATCAATTAAATATCATCAAATATGCCAAATATATGCTCGTGTTTGTTGCTTGTGTATTTTTAGGTACGGATATTGAGGAAATGGCAAAAGATCACAAGAATCAATCAAAAACGAACACGGGAAACGAAGTCGCACAATGAACCGGGCCCAAATCTGGAATTTCCAAAAATGACCTTGAAGAATTGAAGATTGGCAAGATTGGTCCCTCATTTTTGAAGACTTGGCAATTTATACCCTTGCAAATCTCATTTATTGCATTGGGGTCCCTAAATTATCAAGATATTACAAGATCAGTCCTTGAAGAATCCAAGAATTGCAATTGAAGCCCTTGGAAAAAGTTTGCTATTACATTGTGCCAAAAATGACAACTTTGCCAAAGTTGTTACATGCATTTCAGGCGTTGATGGATATTTAAATCAAAGTGACAAGAGAAAAGAAGCTTAGGGGCTACTTCTGTCCAGACATGAAACTTCCATCATCCAACCAAAACTCGCCACCTCACCCTCCACTCACTCCTCCACCAATCAAATTCATCTCCTCCACCACGTCAGCATTCCACCCACCACTTTTTAAAACAGATTAATTAAACTTTCTGATTTTGTGGGAAACATGTTTTTTAAATAAGTTTAACCCAAAAACAAGATTAAACAACCCTGTTTAACCATCCCCAACCTCTTAAACCCTAATCTCTAATTTGCACAAATCAAAGGGTTATCCCTTGATTAGGTGCAGATTAGTGATTCATACCACCCTTATCACATCCCACTAACCAAAACCCCATCACATTCACTCTTGTCCTCTCTTGTCCCCCCACAGCTTGAACAAACCCACGTGATACTGTGCTTTAGGACCAAATCAACGTCTATGATCTTTTTCCTTGCTCCCAAAGTACTCCTCAACGTCCAAGATTGAAGATTCCACTGGCACATCACATGTTTCATTTGACCAACTTCAAAAATCAACTCATCAAGGGAAGACTTGGAATTTTAGCTGCTAGGGTTTCTGATTTCACATTGCATTCTAGATAGTTCCATAGCATAGTATAAAGAGGGTCGACATGTGACCACTCTTTCTTTGTTCCAGATTTTTTTGTAAATATTTTAAATATTAATGAAAATGAATTTTAATCTTTTGCATAAAATCTGAGTTCCATAGTTATTCTTTATCAGTTTAAGTTCATTGCATTATTTTGAAATCAGTTTAAGAGAGAAATTTTCACTTGTATCAAAAAGTTTTTAAGGAATCTGATTTTCTTTGAAATTTTTATAAGCCAAGAGGAATAAGCTAGCTTACTCAATAAGCTAGGCTTATTCTCTTTGTGGTTATTTAATCAAGTCATTTTGCTCTTCTTGTTTAATCTTGGCATGGACAAATTGGCATATTGGATATGGTGACTTCTACTTGAACTCATCATCATCATCTCCTTTCCATACCCACAAGCTACTTTCTGAACCTTGTCAGCTCAAGCCCGGGCTTGATGGAGAAGGCAAAGCTGCCTTGGTGATCCCTGGATGTAGGGTCACAAGGTAATGATCTTGTCTTTCTATACTTGCTTGATATTTTTTGAATGATAATGATTTAGGTTGTTAGAATGTTTGGATGGTAGGCAAATGCTAGATATTGCATGTCTGATAGATTAGAACATGTTAGGGTATATTTGAAATGGTTTGATGCAAGCTTGAGTAGAGTTCTTTCTTTAATTTCAATTTTCAGTTTAAAAAGGGGTGTTTGGATTCAGGTTTTAAGTTCAGTTTGCAAGGTGCATTTGGTTTAAAATCTGCTTAGATTCACTCATGTTAGTATCTTTGTGTTTTATCTGCTAGTGTGTTAGTTTTGGGTACCATTTGGTGGGTTTTGAATACAAGTTTTGGAAAAATCATTGCCTAAATTCAGTTAAGCCATAACTGCTTGTTTTTGTAGAATTTTGGCCTTCAAATGTTAGTGCTTGATAGGATTTAAGGTAGGTTAGGATTTGTATGTGCTTTGAGGGGGTTTGTGAGTGGATTGAGTGAGTTTTGGCCAACCAAAACTCACCCAATCGCCAAACACATCAGCAAACAAGCCAACAGCCCCCAGTCCTATATCAGTGACTGAGTTTGGGCCTTTTCTGCTTGATTTTGCTAAGTGGCTTATTGTTTTTATCTTTTTATTGACTCCCCACAACCCAACTGGTTGTGGGGGTGCCTTTGTTTGCCCTCCAATCCAAGTAACACTCAAGATCTAGGCACAAAAGTGCCCAGACCCGTTTTTTTGTGAAAGCAGTGGGAACTCACTTCCCACTGCTAGTGTAAAAGTTTCCCCTGCTAAGCAAAAGGACAAAAAGTGACCAAATGTCACTTTCAGTTTCATAATTTTTTGTCTTTAGTGGTGAAAAACGGGAATTAGACTTTGAAACCAATTTTGTTATTTTTCTTATTTTATTTTTGATTTTTCTGATTAATTAGATTTTTATTTACTGTTCATTTTATATTTTTTTGATTAAATAGTATTTTTAATTAACTTTTAATGTTTCTGATTTTGTCTTTTAGTGCCTAAAATTGGTATTTTTCAAATTTAACAATTTTCCTAGACTTAGAATAATATTTTAAGAGTTCTAGTATAAAAAGTTTTTACTGTTCACCTTTTATTTAATTTTTAGAATTAATTTAAGTTAATTAGGGTTTAAATTGTATACTGTTTTGTCTTTTAGTGAAAAATATTTGATTTTTCAAACTTTTTCATTTTTCTACTGTTCATTAGAGTAAATTAGGATTTTTAAAATTGTTCATTAAATTTTGGCATTATTTTATTATTTTTTGTGATTATTTTAGTTTAAAAATAGTTTTGAGTGATTTAAAAATAGAAAAATAGTGTCTAAAATTTAGGAAAAATACTTTTTAGTTTATAAATAATATAAGTGAGTTATTTGTCCAATAAAATAATATTTTGGGCTTTGTCTTAATTATATTTAATTTTTGGGCTTTAATTAGCATTAAAAATTGAATATTTAATTAATAAAAGGTTTAAAAATATATTTATTGGATTTTTATCCTTATTTATATTATTTTGAACTACTTTTTCATTTTTAATTTGTTTTTAGCTTAAAATTTTTAAGTTTTCACGTTTTACGTACTTACGTTCGCGTTTTACGTCTTTCGTCGTAGTTTAATTGTAATCGTAGCTCGTCTTAGTTTTTCTTTCTTTTCTCATCTAAAAACGACACTACCCCAAACTTTTGATTATACTTATTGGCACATTAATCCACATACCTCCTCGAGAACGAACCCGCATTTGTTCGGTTTCGCGTTTTTCCTAAAACGTGATAGTTAACGCTTGCCCTATTTTACCTTCCTTTTCCTAAAGGGGTAATTCTACGACTATCACACGACTTCTTCATTTTTCTCCAATCTTTATTTTGGATTTTGATATACAACGATCCGCCTCCTTTATTGACTTGGATCTATTTATCCTCATACCTTGTTAGGGTCTTGTCGGATACACTTCTCCATGACTTTTTGGGAGTTTTTTTTTTGCTTTTTGTCGTGTGTCTCGATCCTTCATATTGATTTTCGATAAATGATTCTTCACATCACTTTTGGATATTTAGCAACAAAACATAGCCCTCATGCCTTGTTAGGGCCTTTTCGGACTCGCCAATCTTCGCGCCCCGCTTCATAAGTTATGCCTTGGCTATGAACTCTCGTCATTACCGAGCAACTTTTAAACGATCTGGGGCTAGAAGCTAAGTAACTTTTCAAATCGTACAACCTTATTTATTAGCAGATAATTTATTAAGCAAGCGATGGGAGAATAGGCTTATAATTAACTCACATAAATTCACGAAAGAATACCGAACTTATAATTGGCTCTATCATCTCTCGTTCTCCACAGTTTAAAATCTCAAGTAATGAGACTCGTGGATACTTAGCCTATTAAATCAAAATTTTGGGTTTCCGAGTCGCCTATAGGATCTTACAAATTCTTGGACTTTTTCAAGTTTAGAAATCGCATTTTAAAGTTCCCTTGATAAACGACTCTCTAGGATCAATTATAGGAACTTGCGAAAAGTTCTTGTTCTTAACCCGTGAGAGTTAAGACTTTCGCGTTTTATAGCTCCCTATATAAAAGCCTAGCAAAACTTGACTTAAACACGTTAAGGATACTAGCTAGAGTAAACTCGGGTTGAGTCAAAAGATTCACAACGCTTGAAAACTAAAACCACTTATTCAAAGATTTATTCTAGCAAAGGAAGAAAATAACTATACAAAGATAACAATTAATAGGCCAAAATAGATCAAAAATTTTGAAAAATGTCGAAAAATTGATTTTCTGGTTAAAATGAGGACAAATACAAGGAAAAGACCACTTAACTTCGATAGAAGTCCCCCCTACACTTAAGATAAACATTGTCCTCAATGTTTAAGCATGTGGAAGTAAACTCCCCTACACTTAGGACATTGTGCACGTTGTTTAAATCTTGCTAAAGAAAAGACAACTAAAGAGATTCCTATTTTAATATTGAGAAAA
Organism: Glebionis coronaria; assembly: GCA_025667525.1. NCBI lineage: Eukaryota > Viridiplantae > Streptophyta > Magnoliopsida > Asterales > Asteraceae > Glebionis > Glebionis coronaria. Next base: position 363,144,374 of record CM046877.1, read on the forward strand.
TATAAAATAGTGAATCGAAAAGAGTTTAGGATAGAACCGGGATAAAGTAGAACACGGAATCACGGGTCGTCAAGAATCATCAAGAGTGGATCATTGAAGCTCGAATCCCTGATTAAGAAGTGAGGAGAGGAAATAGCAAACCAAAGGGTCCCCCTACACTTATGATAAAGAAAGCGAAAAGATAGATACATGGGTTGCCTCCCAAGAAGCGCTTGGTTTTTGTTAACCGAGTCGTTAGCCTGACTCGACCTTGATCATCAACGGAAGAAGCATGAGACATATCCACCCGGATCAAATACATAATTTTCATCCATCAAATAACAAGAACTTAAGGCGAACAAGGCAAGCCAAAAGAGAATTGGCAAGGTTCCCTTAAGCAGTGATGGAGCACAGTAGAAGCAAGGATGAAGTGGTGCAAGCATGTCTTCAATGGGTCCAAAGATTTTTCCTTTTATTTCATCAGGTGGATACTGAGATGGCTTAAAGACTTCAATACCAGGGTCGAACACCTTTTCCTTTAAGGGAAAATGGCACTCAGGCTCAGCCGAGTGTGAAGAAGATCCGCAAAGAAGCACAACCTCGTCCTCAGAAGGGGGACAAAGAGGTGTCAAATCATAAGTGCAACGGATTTTGGTGTCGACAGGTTTCTTCTCCTTGGACAAAATGCTCTTCAAATCCAAAGTAGGATCAAGACGATAATCTTCAAAGTCCAAAGGAGGTGCATCACTCTCATGAGGGAAGTATGTGTTGAGAAATTCAGAGAAATCTTCCTCAAATGAATAATCGTCCAAAGTAGGATCGAGTGATGGCGGAGGATCTTCATCATGTGAAGAATCGCTCGATAGAGTATCAGCCTCATCGAAATCATCAAAAGTGGGCAGCTCGGGATACTCAGAAGTACAATCAAAATCATCCGAATCTGAGCTAGAATCATCATCATCATAAGCATCAAAGACCGGTTGAGAATCATAAATGGGAGAAGCGTCCAAAGTAGAGTGAGAATCATCCACATTATCTTCAAAGAGTGGGTTATCAGTGGAAGACTCGAATAGAGGATTGTCATAGACGGTAAAGTCATCGAGCACATTTATCATATTCACTGATTCTCGGCCTCCAAAGGATTTGCCTGTAAGCTTCCCCATTTTAAAAACTTTTGAATCATCCCCGACTCGTAAGATTAACTCACCTTCGGCCACATCTACAAAAGCACGTCCGGTCCTCAAGAATGGCCGACCAAGTATTAAAGGAATACGAGGGTCCATTTCATAATCAACTACGACAAAATCGACCGGGAAAGTAAATGTGCCAACTTTGATAAACACGTCTTCGGCTATACCAACGGGGTAAGCGAGAGTGCGGTTTGCAAGTTCGAGAGTCATCTTTGTTGGAATGAGATCGGGCAATGATAGTGTTTTCCAAACACTCAGTGGCATAAGATTAATACTAGCCCCGAGATCAGCAAGGGCAGTAAATTCTTCAGTTTTGTTGAACACGCAAGGCAACACAAAACGACCGGGATCTCCAAGCTTTTCCGGTAATTCTTTAAGAATAACTGCTGAGCAGTTTTCATTTAAGCGTGTGTTGGCGAGTTCAATCAGCTTCTCCTTCTTACTAAGCAATTCCTTGAATGCTTTGACAAATTTCAGCATGTGGCAAAGTGCTTCAACAAGGCTAATGTTGATTGTCATTTGAGATAGCATTTCCACATATTTCGATACTTGACAGTCATTCTTGGTTAGCTCGTTGGTCTTGCCTATGCGAGAAGGGTATGGAATTCTAGGTTTATAGGTGGAAGGTGAAGGTGTAGTCGGTAAAGGTTGGGATGTTGAAGGGTCATTCGTGGGAACTTCATCACGTCGAGGCGGAGACGGTAATGGTGCACTAATACTAGGTGTAGGAGGAGTAGGGACACATGGTGGTGGAGGAGGTGTAGATGATGGGGGTGGGATTGTTGGTCCTACGATGGTGACTCCACTACGAGTAGTAATAGCACTCACATTAGCTCGCGGATTAGTGACGGTGTTTGAAGGTAGAGAACTTGAAGAAGAAGGTTGAGCGGCTGGCAAGAAACTAGCAAGCATATTCTTCAAATCATTCGTTTGACTGCTGAAGGAGGATTGAATATCATTTCGAAGCTCGGATCTTATCTCATTTCTTTGCTTTGTAATATCTCCCTTAATATTGATAATTTGGCTCTGCAGATTCTTGATTTGCTCACCTTGGGTTCTCATGATGGCCTCAACATCCGGATTACTGGGTGGGTGATAAGGATTAGAAGCTCTTGGTGAGATTTGGTTGCTTCTAGTGTAGTTGTTGGCGGGGTTTTGGTTTTGAGGAGAAAAACCGGGTGAAAGGTAGTTGTTGGAACGGTAGCTCAGCAGGTTTCTATCCCCTTGTTGTCTAGCTTGGTAATTTTCCGGTGAATAATTACCGTAAGCTGCATACACATTTTCCGGATTTCCTTGTGTCGAAGGACAATCGGTGTATGAGTGAGGACCGCCACATGTTTCACAAGGATTAGCAACCGCTTTAACTTGTTGTTGTTGTTGGTTTGAAGCGAGAAGCGTAATACTTTTGCTCATTTCAGCCATCATGCGGGTGAGTTCGGTCATCTCAGGGTTTGCTGAGGTAGAAGAAACATTGACTCTCGGGTTGTTTCTAGAAGAAGCAGAGGAATCCCAGTTCTTATGATGAGTAGTCATGTTTTCAATTAACTCTCTACACTCCTCGGGTCTCCTTTTCATGAATGTGCCACCGGCGGCTGCATTGATCGTATCACGATCTCGAAAAGTCAATCCGTTGTAGAAAGTATCAATCAATGTGATGGGAAGCATGTTGTGGTTTGGACAACGGTCGATAAAGACATTATATCTCTCCCAAGCATCAAAAAGAGATTCATCAGGGTCTTGCATGAAACCGCTGATCTGATTGCGAAGGCTTGTGACCATGGATGGTGGAAAGTAGCGCGATAAGAAACGTTGAGTCATGTCATCCCAAGTGTGAATAGAATTCTTCGGGAGACGATCAAACCATTTCTCGGCATGATGTAATAGAGTGTGTGGAAAGAGTTGTAGGCGAAGCTCATCCATTGTGGCACCAGCCAACTTCATGCTTTGGGTGATTGTAATGAACTTGTCGAGGTGTTTGTTGGCATCATCATCAGGCAATCCTCTAAATGGGTTTGTTTGTACTTGCTGAATCATGTGGTGCTTCAACGAAAACTCAGGAGCGTTGATTTGCATCGGCGCAATCGGTCCTCCTCGTCCAAACATTGTTGGTTGACAAAGTTCCTCCATGGTCCGAAGATCGGGCTGTGGAAGAGCATTGTTGTTATTATTATTATTATTGAGGTGCGGTGGCATGTTGTTGTTGTTAACACCTGCCATATCTAAATCTTCTTGAGGCTCGGGCTCTTGATAATTAGAAGATCTAGTACGCATACACCTGAAATTGCACAAGAAAACAAAACCAAACACGAAAACAATATATATACACAATAAAGATAAAATCTTTTTGTATTTTTGAAATTTTTAATTTTTATGGTTTTTTTATCAATTTTTAATTTTTATGATTTTTTTTGAATTTTTTACGCAAGAAAAGTAACGTTCACAAGTGAACGGATCCCAAAAGGCAACGTGTCTCTCACAGAAAACTGTTGATCTTAACGAAAAGAGCCGGCAGCGGCGCCATTTGATACAAGGTATTTATCCCGTATAAAAATTTATGTTCGTTTAAGTATGTCTAATCGAATTGATCTTAGTTCTCTATGTGACTTCGTTTTATTTTGGTGGAACAAATATTTTTGGTTGGTTTTAAATTTAAATGTGCAAAACTTAAAAGTAAATGTCGTTAAAGTAAAGGGCAAGTATTAAAAGAGCATGAAATTAAATCTAAGTCTAATTTGAAAGAAAAGTGCTATATTTAAAAACGTAACAAAAAGTAATTTAATTAAATGACTAAAAATAAAGCGTGACGGAAATTAAAATTAGACAAGTATTAAAAATATGAACTAAAAAAATTAATCAAGACAAAACATGTAAAATACCCTCCAATCGGAATATATTCCGATCAACCCGATCGGAATATCACCAAACCTGTCGGAATGTTGCTCGAAAGATTCAGATCGGAATACCTGTCACTTACACTGATCGGAATATCTCAAGTCACTCAGATCGGAATGTTGAAAACCTACCTGGTCGGAATATGGAAAAGACCTTGGTCGGAATGCTGTTTGGAACACCAATCGGAATATCTGTCACCTTATACGATCGGAATAACCAAGACGCACCTCAATCGGAATATGGCAAAGAAAACCACCAATCGGAATATCTGTCACTTGTTCCAATCGGAATATCTATTACCTTACTACGATCGGAATACCAAGATGCCTCCAATCGGAATTTTAAAACCCTTTTCCGATTTATACCAATCGGAATCCGGCAGAAAAAGTACAAAATAAGCTAGAAAAATAAGCTAAACTCCTAATAAGCACAAGACGAAATTTCTAAGACAAAACGTGTAAAAATAAGCTACGAAACTGAAAGTAAAAAAAAACTTTTAAGACACGAAATTAATAAACTTTAAGAAAAACAACTTTTTATATAAAAATAACTTTTGTAAAAACTATATAAACTTGAAAATAAATCAAATAAGCTATGAAAATAAGAGATTTAAAACAATCAAAAGCATAAAAATCAAACCTTTAAACGAATCAACAAGATAAAAACGCATGTAAATCAAAGATTAAAGAAAGGTGGAAGAAGATTAACAAGATAAAGTAAAGGTGTAAGCAATTAAAAGAAACACTTACTTGAAATTAAAGGTAATTAAAGGTGCAAAACATGTATTTAATTGTGCAAGTAATTAAAGGTGCATAAATTAAAGGTGGAAGAGATAGTTTGTCAAGCTATCCAACAAAATGAAAAGTAATTAGCTAATGACTATATATAGGGGATTAGGGAGGAGGTTAGAGGAAACTTCCTCCCCTCTTTCCTTTCTTCCTTAATTGCATGCTTAGGTCCCTCCTCTTCTTTAATATTTTTGTTAATTGTGCCATTAGTCCTTAAGCCTTCAAATCTTCTTTAATCTTGGACTTTAATCACTTTTGGCTCAGGATTTCTTTGGACTCGTCTTTTAATTCTTCGATAAATAAGACTTGAGTTCCTCGTCTTTAAGTAAACTTCTGTCTTTTGACTTTTTCTTCGATAAATCTTCAGAATTCGTCTTGGACTTCCGTTCTTTTTGCACTCGTGACTTCTTGACTTCGTCTTTCATCCTTTTCTTCAATAAAAGTCCGTAAATGCCCGTGAATTCCCGTGTTTTCTCCACTTTTCACCTTTTCGTCCTAAATTACAACAAAAACACAAACCACGCATAATTCCGACATAAAAGACATAAAATACACGTTTTGGTCCGGTTATTATTGTAATTAAGTGGTAGAAAAGATGGGTGTTTACACACCTATCAATTTGGTTAAGGGGGTGTTCGACCCATAGTTTAAGGTATGAAAAACGGGACTGTTTTGGGTTAAATGTTAACGAGGCGAGTTATGAACTAAACTAAGTTAAGGGCTTTATAGAGGGGTGTCATGAGATGCATATGACATATAAATGGGGTTAAGTTGTAGTACAAGGTTAGATATCCATCACAGATTGATGAGCCATTTTGGTATGTGGTTCATGTCTTGATTGTATACGTTTGTGTGTTTAGATTTTGCTAGAGTGCGAGTACTTGGAGAAGCTTGTTCAGGTGAGTTTCATAGTCCCATGTCTTTTTATGATTTGATTTCCAGATGGGATGGAAGAGACACTATATGGTTTTGTAAATAATGCTGTGAATGTTTTTATGGTTTGTGATGGACTTGTGTGTACACTTATGTGACTAACTGCTATGCGATTCTTGATTGTTATTGTGGTTTGACTTGGTACCAAGGGGATGTTGACAAGGCGGGGCCTTGGGATTGGTTCATATGTGTATGGGCGCCTATGGGATCATGGTTATTGGTAAGGCTGGGAGCCTTGGAAATTGTGGTTATTGGTAAGGCTTGGTGCCTTGGAATTGTGATTGTATGGTTAATCTTGAATGCTAGTTGTTAATGCATAGTTGTAACACATTGTCCATATGTTATTTTATTGTTGGTGGTTATTCAAAGCTTATTATAACTATTTTGGGGTTGGAGTCTAAACCTATGACTCTGACCAACTTTATGTTGACGTATTTTAGTGTCTCTTTCAAGTGATAATATGCTTAAGCGTGAGAATATGAGTGGCTAGCTGGGAGGCTTAGGATTGCATTGGAGGAACACCCTTTCCTCTTAGTCTTTACTTATGTTTGAATAAGTGATACTTTGTAGACACCTATATGTTTGTTATTTGTTAATTGTATGTCTTTGGTAAGAGGTCGACCTGTTACCTACTTACCTAGACGCCTGCATTGTTTGTGATATCTTCATGACATTGTGTCATCATTTATTATATTTCCAATTCATTTAGTTATCTATATAGACACGCTATTGTTGTGATGATATCCATACGTCGCGCCCCATATTCCGTCATGGTGAGGTGTGACATATCGTGAGCTGAATAAGATCACGATCAGAAACCGTTATCCATTGCCACGTATAGATGATCTATTTGACCAACTACAAGGTGCCAAGCACTTTTCCAAGATTAATTTACGGTCATGTTAACATCAACTGCGAGTTAAAGAGAAGGATATTCCTAAGACTGCTTTTCGTACAAGATATGGTCACTACGAGTTCGTAGTCATGCCTTTTATAACTCACAAATGCTCCAACGGTATTCATGGACTTAATGAACCGCGTCTTGCATAAGTTTCTAGACAAATTTGTCATCGTATTCATCGATGACATTCTCATCTTCTCAAAATCCAAGGAAGAACACGAGGAACATTTTTGCACCGTACTACAGATTCTTCGCCAGAAGCAACTGTATGCAGAAGGGATCACCATGGATCCTGCGATGGTTAGAAGCTATCACAAAATGGCCAAGACCGACGTCTGCAACTGAGGTTCGTAGTTTTCTGGGCTTAGCTGGATATTATTGCAGATTTGTAGAGAACTTTTCACGGTTAGCCTTGCCTTTGACCAAGCTGATGCGTAAGGGAGAGAAATTCGTCTGGAATGATGAGCGGGAGAATAGATTTGAAGAACTTAAGCAGCAATTGGTTTCTGCACATATTCTTACTATCCCATCTGGCATAGGTGGATTTTAGATTTATAGCGATCCTTCAGGTAAAGGACTTGGCTGTGTACTCATGCAACATGGGAAGGTGATCGCATATGCATCACGTCAGCTTAAGCCTTATGAAGAAAATTATCCCACCCATGATCTGGAATTAGCAGTAGTTGATTTTGCACACAAAATCTGGAGGCATTATCTATACGGTGAATCATGTGACATCTTTACTGATCACAAGAGCCTCAAATACATATTCACTCAGCGAGAACTAAATATGAGACAGAGAAGGTGGTTAGAGCTACTCAAGGATCATGACACCAACATTCAGTACCATCCCGGTGATATGAATGTGGTGGCCGATACTCTCAGCAGGAAATCATGCATGATTGCTGGCATTAAGGTGGAAGAAGAGATCATACGTGATCTCGAGCGTTTGGACATTGAGTTCTTTATACGTGGACAACATGGGTACTGGGTTAATCTGAGAGTTGAGCCAGACTTAATCTCTCGGATCATGGCAGGTTAGAAGGACGATGGTGAGATATGGGCGATTATTCAAAATATCGATGAGCGGACAGAGTTCCGTATTGACGAAGATGGCTTCATATGGCAGGGTACTAAGTTGTGTGTTCCGGACGATCTTACACTCAGAGAAGCCTTACCAACTGAGGCTCACAGCTCTCCATTCTCCATTCATACAAGTTCTACCAAAATGTACCATGATCTCAAACAGCACTTTTTGTGGAGTGGCATGAAGCAAGACGTTGCTACCTTCGTTTCTAAATGTCTAACCTGCCAGCAGGTTAAGATAGAACATTAGCGAGCTAGTGGTTTATTACAACCATTATAGATTCTCGAATGGAAGTGGGATAAGATCTCCGTTGATTTTGTTACCGGACTTCCGCAGACTCAGAAGAAGCATGATGCTATATGGGTCGTTGTCGATCGTTTAACCAAGTCTGCTCATTTCTTCCAACTCGCAATGATTATCTAGTTAGCAGATTGGCGGATATATTCCAGCAGGAGATCATGTGATTGCATGGTACTCCATCAGATATCATATCAGACAGAGATTCGTGTTTCACGTCTAAATTCTGGAGAGGTTTGCAGAAAGCATGGGGCACCAGACTCAGGCTTAGCACAACCTTTCATTCTCAGACCAATGGTCAGTCAGAGCGTACTATTCAAACCTTAGAAGACATGCTGCTTGCTTGTGCGTTGGAATGGACAGGGAGTTGGGATGACTACATCTGCTTGGTTTAGTTTGCTTACAACAACAGTTGGCATGCGAGTATCAAGTGTGCACCTTTCGAGATGCTTTATGGCAGGGAGTGTCGTGCTCTAATCTGCTGGGATAAGGTTGGTGACGAATCATTGAGGGTCCAGAGATGATATAGGTGACCAATGAGAAGGTCGCCATCGCTAAGGCGAAGCTGCAGGAAGCTCGTGCTCATCAGAAGAGTTATGTAGACAAACATCACAGAGCATTAGAATTTCAGTCCAGTGACCGTGTTTTTTTGAAGGTATCACCAGCACGTGGAGTCAAGCGTTTTGATCTTAGGGGAAAGCTCAGCCCTTGTTTCATTGGACCGTTTGAGATCCTCAAACGTGTCGGTGAGGTATCGTGTCGTCTGTTGTTACCTCCTCAACTATCTCATGTCCATAATGTATTCCATGTGTCCTTTACACAGAGGCTACAATTATCATCCTCTACACATTGTCTCGTATCCACTCGACCAGATTCGGGAGGATCTATCCTATGTTGAGGAACTCGAAGCAGTTCTCGATCGTCAGAATCGGGCTATGAGGAGAAAGACAATTCCATTCGTCAAGATCCTCTGGAGGGACCATACCGAGCGGGAAGCCCCTTGGAAAATGGAGGAGTCTATCCGGACTTCTTACCCTAATTTTCAGCTGTGATCCAGGTATGTCCTTTTCAGCTTATCGTATTTCTAATTCGAGGACGAATTATTCTTTTTAGAGGGGAAGAGTTGTAACACCCGCATAAAATACCTTAGAACATTAATTACAAGAAAACACGTATAAATTAAAACTTTACGATTACTTAATATATGACACGTATCATGAAAATTTAATGTAAGTATTACGTAAATTAATAAATTATGACAAGTGTTACGTATATTATTATTAATTATTATCACACGATAAGTATTTACGTATAATACTTATACATGACAAGAGTTAAAACACGAGAGTAAAACACAAACACACACGACAATTTATTTAATGCACGGAAAACGAAAACTAAGTATAAGGGGTGTTTTGGCCGGCGTGTAAAAGAAACAAGGGAGGGCTTTTGGCCCGACCCATTAACCCATAATATCTAATAAACAAAACCCCAGGGAAAAGTCATTATCTACTTTTACAGAATATTTACAAAACCCTAGTTTAGTGTCTCTTTTGGCCGCCAGTTTCACAAGCAAAAAGGAAGGGAGAAGTTGTTTTGATCTTGGTTAATTTACGGGTTTGTGTTCGTGTTCTTAAACCTTTAATCGTCACGCGTACGGTATCACTAAAAACCTTAATCCTTTTCTTTTATTATTATTAATTCATGAATATGTTAAGATCTATATTAAGAATGTGTGTAATTAAAACAGTGGCTGTTGATTGTTCCCATCCGCAACCCTAAAAACCCCAAACGGGGGCTGCTTGGTTAAAACAGTAGCAAACCGAGATCCCTATGGCTCTCGATGGGAGACTGTCGCACGCAGGGGGAACCCGGATTAAGCCGGGGGTTGCGTTGGTCAAGCAGTGGCAAGCCACAGCCTTACGGCTGTGGTGATGCTTGTGGTTCGAGCCGAAGCCGAGACCCCAAGGTCTCGGTGTGGCTTTGTTTTGGGGCTCGGGTATAACCGAAACACACCAAGGGTGTGTTTGGTTGGATTTCTAAATTATATTTAAGATTTATTTAATTAATTAATTATATTAAATAATGCATGGTTTAATTTAATTAATTAAAATCATGGACTAAGGATATAAATTAATTTGTATAATTATCATGATATTAAACATGGCCATTTATTTAAATAAATGATAGGTTATAATAATTATTAATATAATTATTCATGGTATATGTTCATGTCACATTTTAATTAAGAACTTAGCTTAATTAATTAATTACATTTTAATCAAGGTTTAATTAAATTAATACTATACTTTAATTTAATTATACAATAGTCAGATAAGGTAAAGTTTAATTAATATAATCATGTTATATTATTAATTAATAATTACTTATAAACCATGTATTATATTATTAATTAATAATCTTTATGTTAAGACTAAAGTATTTATTATTAATAAACTATATTATTTCATTTAATAATCATGGCTTATAATATATGCTTATTAAACATTAGCTTATATCATATACTTATTTAATAAGCTTATTACTATTTATGAAAACATGCTAAATATGGAAACATACAAATTGTGGAAACATGCTATTTATAGAAACATACTAATTATGGAAACACGCTTTTTATGGAAACATACTAATTATGGAAACTTTCTATTTTTGGAAACTTACTAATTATGGAAACTCTCTATTTTTGGAAACTTACTATTTATGGAAACTTACTATTATTGGAAAGTTTCTATATATGGAAACTTGCTATTTTGGGAAGTTACTACATATAGAAACCTGCTATTTTAGAAAGTTACTCATTATAAAACAACAAGTACAATAACACATAAACATGAAATACATTAATCAAGAACACATGAAACACTAAGAAACTACATGATAAACATGAAACAGTGAAACAAGTCAAGAACATGTAAAACAAGACAAGAACAAGTAAAAAAAGTTAAGAACACATCAAGTTAACTAATAATCAGTAAGTATACGTTAAACATACCACTCATTCATGTCCCTTTATTATGTAGCACTCGTGAAGTCGGAGTAGTTCTTCCGCTTACATCTTCATTTTCATTACTGGACATAAGGTACAGATATTCCGTCCTTCAGTATGGACATTCTCTTTCTATGATCAGGATTCCCCGTTTGCTACTATCTGTTTTCCCCAGTCGTTTATATAAAACGTTTCAGTAAATTATATGTTATCATTTTTAACTGCCTGAGCTATATACATGCATGCCATGTTTCACCTAGTTATGGAGGTACCATAACCATAACACTTGAGGAACTAGTGTTATGACTCTTCCACGACTAGAGTGATTGCTCGTGGCCTCTCTTCAGTTATTGGCCATTTATAATTATCATGTGGGGCGATGTTTTGCAAATTACACGGTAACTATGGTGTGTGCTCTACATCCGTTACATGGAGCTGATCCGTCCACCCAGACTATTATAATTAGAGGCAACCCCTCTAATTGCATGACGAGGTCACCCCTCTCTGTATTCATGCACGTTGATACCTTCATGACCTATATGGGCTCTTGGGCATTTAAAATACAGCTTTTATGAAATAATCATAAGTCTTTTCTTATATAAACCAGTTTTAAAAGATACTCCAGATTTTCATGGACTTACACATATTCCGCTAAATTTTATACTTTATTTATGTTTTAGTCATTTTATCATTGTAATATATCTGTTCACTGAGCATATTGCTCAACCGTATTTTCGTTCCATCTTCCCATACGGTAGGTACTAAAGGGCAGAGTTAAGCAATCAACTAAACATGCATTAGGATGGAGGCTCCCTTGACGTCATTTCTTTTAATGCATTTATATACTTCTGCTTTGCTGGAAATTGTTTAGTCCTTATAATACATTCTTTACTTATCCCATCGTGTGTGAGCTTATGTTTGTGACAGATGTTTGTTTTCGGTTTCCTTTATGGTCATTATGTTTTTAAGACATTTACATTACATGCTTTGATGACACGCCATAATTATCATGTAACGGTCCACTTGTCAAAGTGGGGTGTTATACAAGTGCTTCATTCTCAACACCAAATATTACCTTACTAAGTTCGAATCAAAGTCGTACGAAGGTATATTTTTTGGTTATTCTCAAACTAGTAAAGCCTACTTTCTCCTCAATAGAACCTCGGGTGTAATCGAAGAATCACTCAACGTGACTTTCAATGAAACTCCACCTTTATCTAAGACACCACCTTTGGTAGATGATGAATTAGATGAAATAGACATAGTTATTGCCAAAGAGGTTAGAAAACTAGGAGTTAAAGACCTTAATGTTGAAAATGGAGTAAACATTAAGGAGTTAAAGGATCATGCTCTTGAAAACGTGATAAGCGACCTTAATCAAAGGACCCTTAGATCTGAAGTCCAAGATCAAAGTAACTTCTTTTGTGTTGTCTCCTTGATTGAACCAAAGAATGTTAAAGAAGCTTTGATGGATGAGAGTTGGGTCATTACAATGCAAGAATAATTGAATCAATTCATTGCTATTGACGTTTGGGAACTTGTTCCTCCACCTTGAAGTACCACCATCATAGGAACCAAATGGGTCTATAGGAATAAGTTAGATGAGAATGGTGTTGTGTCTCGTAACAAGGCTAGAATTGTATTTGACAACCCATAAATTTCACATCTATGCTGTGTGCTATGATTATATGAATATGAAAATTTGACTGGAAATTTTTGCTTGTATGCCTTACTTGGTAAGATAAATTGCTTCTCACAACCTGAAATGCCACTTCAACATATTCCTATATGTTTGAAATACAATGTATATATCAAGTCTAAGTCTAAAAGTAATCATATAAGTTCTATATTGATAAGAACATCTCAAATATAACTATGATGCCCTAAATTCCCTTAGAAATCCTAGAATTCCTATAAATGAGTTGTAAACTCAAGAATGGTGAAGTATGAATATACAACATCTATGAATAAGTAATCAAGATTATAAATAAGTTGTAAACTATTATTTGAAGGCAAAATATTATCCAGTAATACTAAGAACAAACCATACAAAGCTAAGTACAAATAAATGTACATAATAGTCTAGATCATTACCTAGAAATCCCTTGTAAACTAATATTTCAAGCAATATAACTACATAATATCTATGTACAAATATCAAACAGAATATACTAATTATAATCTATCATATAAAGGAAAGGTAATTGATAAAAAAACTAATATTCACTAATCTAAAGCTAATTACAAAGTAAGACCTAGTAACCTAGATTAGTACCGAAGTTCCATTTCACATTGAATAGAGTCTAATCTTTTGAAACAAATAGAACTTCTTCAAACTCTCGTCAACAAGCTACTATTCAAGAAGGCAGAGTCTTGGTTTAACCAATTCAGGGGAGAACAAGCTCATCCAACACCGGTGCAAGAGCTTATACCACTACTCCGAAAGGAACTACCACTGGCAAGCTAAAGATGATTACGTGTTATAATTGCAAGGGGGAAGGACACATGGCTAGGGATTGTAAGCAACCAAAGAGGAAAAGGAATGCTTCATGGTTTAATGAGAAGGTGTTATTGGTTAATGCCCAAGAAAATGGCCGTGATTTAGATGAGGAGGAGTTAGCATTTCTTGCTGATCTAGGAGTTGCGGATAATGATGGATTGACAACAGGCTTCACTCATAATGCAACGTATCAAGCAGATGATCCCGATGCATACGACTCCAACTGTGATGACTTCAACACCGCCAAAGCAGCTCTTATGAAAAATCTTTTGGTTTATGGATTAGATCAAACATTCGAGGTACCAAGTGCTACCATTGATACTAGTATTGCACCACATCAAGTTGGGCTAGAGTCTAAGTATCCGAAAGAGAATCCGGTGGTGAATAACTCAAACGAGGAGACGAACAATGATAGTAATATTAATGCAAGTCCCCAGACTTTGAGCAAAATACAACCGAAAGCTATTTTGCATATGGAACCCCCTACTCAACAAGATTTCGTAATGGTTTCGGCAAATTTTTTTAGCCAAATTAATACTGCGGTCCTTGAAATCCTAGGTGTTAATAAGACCCTATCCGTCGAGCTTGCTTTGTATAATGAAAATGTTCAAACCTTGGAATTAACTCCTTCGACCAATAAGCTAACTAATCCAAAATTTTACGAGTTTTAAAAAATTCAAATGGGTCATTTATAAGAGATTAAAAATTTAAGATCAAATCTTTCTAAAGAACTTCAAGAAAAAGAATCAGTTGTCACTAATTTTCAAAAACTTAAAACCAATTTCGAAATTCTCGAGTCTATAAAAGTTGAAACGAAAATTACTGCTTCTAACAAGATTAAAAAGATTGATAATTTGCTTTTAAAACAATGTACTACGATAAACACGATACATTTGTTAACGTCATCTTTTAAGGAATGTGATTTAACACGTCAACAAGACCTTCCACCTAACTCGGGTTACGCAAAGCAAGCTCTTATCAACAACCTAAGACTTTATGATGCTACCAAACTTGGAAAGGTGTTAGGTCCACCCGATGTTCGTGATGATGTGGCATATATCCCTAATAAGTGTGAAAACACTTATTCTTTTACCACTTAATTCTAATGTCGTAAAAGTCAGAATTATGCGTGGTTTGTGCTTTTATTGTGTTTCAGGACAAAAATATGAAAAAGGAAGAAAACACAGGCTTTCACGGGCTTTTATCGAAGAAAAAGACAAAAAACGAAGTCAAAAGATCAAAAGTGCAAGGAGAACGGAAGTCAAAGGCCTATTCTGAAGATTTATCGAAGAAAAAGCCTAAAGACGGAAGTTTAACAAAGTCGAAGAAACAAGTCTACTAAAAGAAGAAAATTAGAAGACAAGTTCATTTTATCATTCGACTAATCCCGAGACAAAGTCGTAAAAGACGAGTTATTTAAACAGACGAGAAGACAAAAGAAAGAAAGAAGGAAGCAACACACCACACCTCTCCTCTCCTATAAATACTCCCCTACAACTTCATTGTAGGAAGTTAGTCATATTTTTTTAGTTTCATTTTTGTTTTTAGAGAGAGGTAGGAGTAGATTATTATACTTTCTCTCTCTAGATTTCTTCCATTTTCTTTCAAGTTTTAAGCTTTTCATTTAATCTTGTATTTAAATCTTTAATCTACAAGTTTAAGTTCAAACTTTTCATAATCTATCTATTCTACCTTTCTTGTTTTAAGTTTTATTTTGATTCAGCTAAAGTAAGTAACTTGTTTCATCTTGATGATTGTTTGATTAAAGTTCTTATTTTTCTTGTTGTTCTTATCATTTTCATTCGATTGGGTGTCTCACCTTATTTTGCTTTTTGCTTATTTGTTTAGCTTATTTTCTGTTAAGTGTTTTTAAAAGTTTAATCTTTTTAAAGTTTATATTATAAATCTTGCTTATTTAGTGTTATGAAAGTTTTTCATTCGTGGCTTATTTTGTTCTTCCTACTATTGATTTAGTTAAGTTTATGGTAAGTGCTTATTAGAAAAGTGATTATTTGGTTATTGCTTATTTGCCTTTTGTACCCCATCATAACAATTCTAAGGGTTTTACTTATTCCGATCGAGTTTCGTGATCGCATAAACCCTAGGGTTTCTACTTGCGATCAGTAACTGCGATCAAACACTGTGATCATAACTAAGATCACATACTGCAATCAAGGGTGTGATCCGAGTTACGATCTAGGGTGAGATTTGAGTTACGATTGTTCATTGCGATCGCTAGTTGCGATCCCAAGTAGTGATCGTGGACTGCGATCAAGGTTGCTGTCGTCTGCTTCGATCCTAGTTACGATCCAGGCTACGATCCCTGGTGCGATCGTAGGGTGCGATCTGGGCAACGATAGGAGGGTACGATCGTGTGTGCGATCCCTAGTTGCGATCGCTTGTTGCTATCGTGGTTTATTTTAATTAGTTGTTTTTAGAAGTGTATTTCTTTCCCACCATTTTTGTCTAGTTTAATTTTATATTGTCTTGTCTTATTATATTTTCAAATTTACTTTCAATTAAGTTTTTAATCACTTTAATTTCTTTGTTATTTCGTTTAAGTCTTCCATCTTAGTTTTGTTATTTTGTCATTTACTTTAAAGCTCTCTTGTTTATTTTAATATAGATAATCCAAAGCTCCCCCTTTTAGTGACCAAAGACGACAATTCCACTCTAAACCGTGATCAATTCGAATTGACACCGAGAACGAACGAGTACACATATATGCAAAAGTTGCAATATTAAAATGGTGCCGCTGCCGGCTCTTTTCGTGAGAAAAATTGGATTTTGGGATCCGTTCTCTTGGGAACGTTATTTTCATACCATAAAAATTTCAAAAAATCCTAAAAAATATAAAATTTTCAAAAATTCAAAAATTAAAAAAAAAGATAAAAACATCAAAAATATTGTATTTCATTTTTAGTGTATTTTCGTCTTATCTTGAGCCCGAGACTCGTAGAGACTTAGATATGGCCGGTGTGCATAATAATAATAATCCACCTCACCCTGTTGTGAATAATAACAACTATCACCCTCAACCCGACCTTCGTACGATGGAGGAGCTATGTCAACCAACTATGAATGGACGCGGAGGACTGATTGCGCCGATGCAAATCACGGCTCCCGAATTTTCGTTGAAGCACCACATGATCCAACAAGTTCAAAATGCTTGTCTATTTCGCGGATTACCAGATGATGATGCCAACAAACACCTCGATAAATTCATAACCGTCACTCAAAGCATGAAATTGCCCGGTGTTACCATGGATTTTCTTCGCCTTCATCTTTTTCCACACACTTTATCCCACCATGCCGAAAAATAGTTTGATCGTCTTCCTAAAAACTCAATTCATACATGGGACGAGATGACTCAAAAATTTTCATCAAGATATTTTCCACCATCCATGGTAACTAGTCTTCGTAATCAAATCAGTGGTTTCACTCAAGAACCAGATGAGTCGTTTTTCGATGCTTGGGAACGTTATAATGTCTTGATCGATTGTTGTCCTAACCATAATATGCTCCCCGTCACTTTAATTAATACTTTCTACAATGGTTTAACTTTTCGTGATCGTGATACGATTAATGTTGCCGCCGGTGGTACATTTATGAAGAGAAGACCTGAGGAGTGTAGAGAGCTTATAGAGAACATGACCACTCATCACAAAAATTGGGATTCATCCGAATCTTCAAGAAATAATACGAGGGTAAATTTTTCGTCCACTTCATCAAACCACGAGTTAACCGAACTCACCCGCCAACTAGCCGAAATGAACAAAACTTTCTTAACCATGGCTACGAACCAATTTCAACAAGTTAAAGCTGTAGCACTTTCTTGTGAGACTTGTGGTGGTCCTCATTCATACACCGATTGTCCTTCTACCCATGAAAATCCGGAAAACGTGTATGCAGCTAAGGGTAAATTTTCTACAGGAGGCTATCAAGCACGTCCTCAAGGTGACCGTAATTTGCTGAGTTATCGTTCAAACAACTTTGTTTCACCACCTAGTTTTCCTCCTCAAAACCAAAACAACTTCAATCGCCCCAATCAAAACCAACCTCGAGCCCCTAATCAATATCAAACCCAAAGAAATCCATATCCACCTCAAGGAAATAATCAAGTTTACCAACCACCCACTTATCAACCACCCGCTTACCAAGGTCCACTTTCCAACCAACCCACGACATTTAATCATGAGGTCGAAACTTACATGAGGACTAATGACGCGCTGGTGAAGAATCTTCAGAGCCAAATTATTAACTTGAAAGGTGACATGGATAAACAAGGGAATGATCTTCGAGCCGAGCTTAGGAATGATATGTGAAAATCTTTAAGCAGTCAAACGAATGACTTAAGGGATATGATGGCTAGTTTCTTCCAAAGTAATCAACCCTTTGCTTCGGGTTCTCGTCCGAATACACCATTGCTAATCTAAGAGGGGAGATGAAAGCAATCACCACCCACAGTGGAAAAGGTTATAAGGAACCCGAGACTCCTAAACCTACTCCAGTGATTGTGACAAAGGATAACGAGCGAACTTCACCAATTCCCTCACCTTCCAACCCCACCCCTCCACCACCAAAGGATGTGAGTGAGAAATCCATTCCAAATCCTTCATCTCAACCCGACATACCTTATCCTTCAAGGTTAAGGAAAGAGAAGTTGAAAAACAAGGATGATATTCAAGTTTCAAACTTTCTTAAAATGTTTAAACAATTGAATTTCAACATCCCCTTTGCTGAGGCGCTTGCTCACATGCCTAAATATGATAAAATGTTCAAAGATCTTCTCAGTGATAAGGAAAAACTTCTTGATATTTCTCAAACCCTGCTTAATGAGAATTGCTCCGCGGTCCTCTTAAGGAAATTACCAACCAAACTTGGTGATCCGGGTCACTTTCTCATTCCTTGCAACTTTCCCGGGGTAGAGAATTGTATGGCCCTAGCCGATCTAGGTGCTAGTATCAACTTAATGCCATTAAGCGTTTGGAAACAATTATCTCTACCCGAGCTTGTCCCCACACGAATGACATTGGAGTTAGCTAACCGTACGGTTGCTTATCCGGTGGGGATAGCCGAAGATGTCTTCGTCGGTGTCGACAAATGCACCTTTCCGGCGGATTTTGTTGTCGTTGACTACGAGATGGATCCCCGTGTTCCATTAATCGTTGGACGTCCATTCTTGAGAACCGGTCACGCTCTTATTGATGTAGCCGCAGGCGAATTCATCATGAGAGTTGGTGACGACAAAATCGTCTTCAACATGGGTAAACTCTCTAAGCAACCTTATGAACACGAGAGCGATAATTTCATTGACGTACTTGATGAGGCTTGTGAAGAACATTTCAAAGACGCTTGTAAAAGCGGTTTTTCTTCTCTACCCATTGTTGAGACCGTTGCCTCTATTACTCCATCATTGACTCCATTTGGAGAAAGTGACTTTCTTTTGAAAGAACTTGAAGCAAATTTAAGGGATGTGGATTTAAAATATGACGATTCTCCCACCGATTGGGAAGAAGACATTCGTACCATTGAGAAGCTTCTCAATGAGGACCATATTTCTCCACTTACTCCTAAGGAAGTTACAAACGATGATCCGAATTTGACTAAGCCTTCCATCGACAATCCTCCGAATTTAGAGCTTAAGGATTTACCGTCTCATCTTGAATACGTTTTCCTAGAAGACAATAAGAAGTTACCCGTCATCATTGCAAAGGACTTAAAAGAGGATGAAAAATCTCGACTTATCGATGTGCTCAAAAATTATAAGAAAGCAATTGCTTGGAAAATTTCCGACATCCGCGGAATTGATCCTAACTTTTTTACTCATAAAATTCTCATGGAAGATGACTTTAAACCCGCAATCGAAAGCCAAAGAAGGGTTAATCCAAAAACTCATGACGTCATCAAGAAAGAAGTTATCAAACTTTTAGATGCCGGAATGATTTACCCTATTTCGGATTCGCCATGGGTTAGCCCCGTCCATTGTGTGCCTAAGAAAGGCGGAATAACCGTTGTTCCCAATGAAAACAACGATTTGATTCCTACTCAACTTTTCACGGGTTGGCGAGTTTGCATAGACTATCGCAAGCTCAATGATGCCACTCACAAGGATCATTTTCCTCTCCCTTTCATGGATCAAATGATCGAGCCTTTAGCGGGTAATGATTATTATTGCTTCTTAGATGGTTTCTCCAGGTATTTTCAAATTCCTATCGATCCAAAAGAACAAGAGAAAACCACATTCACTTGTCCTTATGGAACATTTGCTTACAAAAGAATGCCTTTCGGCTTATGCAATGCTCCTGGGAATTTCCAAAGGTGTATGATGGATATATTCCATGACATGGTTGAAGAAACTATGGAAGTCTTTATGGACGATTTCTCGGTCTATGGTGATTCTTTCTCATCTTGCCTTGGAAATTTAGAACGTATGCTTAAACGGTGTGAAGACACTCGTCTTGTTCTTAATTGGGAAAAATGTCATTTCATGGTAAATGAAGGCATTGTTCTTGGACATAAAATTCCCAAAGCCGGTCTTGAAGTCGACCGTGCTAAAGTCGATGTGATTGCTAAATTACCTCCTCCTTCAACCGTGAAGGGTGTGAGAAGTTTTCTTGGTCATGTGGGCTTCTATCGTCGATTCATTCAAGATTTTTCTAAGATAGCTCGCCCGGTGACTCACCTCTTTGAAAAAGATACGCCTTTTTATCTTTTCTAAAGAGTGTATCGAATCTTTCCATCTTCTTAAGGATAAATTAACTAAGGCACCGGTCTTAGTTACCCCTAATTGGGAGTTACCTTTTGAATTGATGTGCGATGCTAGCGATTTTGCTAAGCGGTTCTGGGACAAAGTATTAACAAACATTTCCAACCAATCCATTACGCTAGCAAGACAATGACGGGGGCTCAATTGCATTACACTACAACCGAAAAAGAGCTTTTAGCTGTTGTATATGATTTTGAAAAATTTTGCCCCTATCTTGTCCTTTCCACCACCATTGGGTACACCGATCATTCTGCATTGAAGTACTTGTTAACAAAACAAGATTCTAGACCAAGACTTCTTCGTTGGGTTTTACTCCTTCAAGAATTCAAAATTGAAATTCGTGATAAAAAGGGAGCGGAAAACCTCGCCGCAGATCATCTTAGTAGACTCAAGGATACTTATCAAGGGGAAATTCCAAATCAAGAGATTAATGAATCTTTTACTTTGGAGGCCTTAATGTATATTAACTTCAATCTTGACGATACCCCATGGTTTGCGGACTGCAAACTATTTAGCGGGTGGTGTTCTTTTGGAAGGGTTAATGTCCCAACAAAAGAAAAAATTCTTTAAGGATATTAAAAACTATTATTGGGACGACCCTTGCCTTTTCAAACAATGTGCGGATCTTGTTATTCGTCGGTGTGTTAATGGGCCGGCAGCTTTGCTTATCCTTGAAGCTTGCCACAAAGGACCCACCGGTGGTCACTTTGGTCCTAACTATACCGCGAAGAAAGTTTTTGACTCTGGATTTTATTGGCCCACCATTTATCGTGATGCACACGAAATGGTTAAGCATTATGATGCTTGCCAACGACAAGGCAAAATCACACATAAAGATGAGATGCCTCAAAATTTCATCCAAGAATGTGAAATCTTTGACGTATGGGGCATCGACTTTATGGGGCCATTTCCATCTTCTAAAGGGAACAAGTACATCCTCGTAGCCATTGACTACGTATCTAAATGGGTTGAAGCAAAGGCTTTGCCTATAAACGATGAGAGGGTGGGTGTGAACTTTCTGAAACAATTATGTGCTCGAATTGGTCTTCCTCGTGCTATCATTAGTGATCGCGGGACTCATTTTTGCAATCATCAATTTGCTCGAGTCATGGCTAAGTATTGTGTCAATCACCGTCTTTCCACTGCGTATCATCCACAAACCAATGGTCAAGCCGAGATCTCTAACCGTGGACTTAAGCGAATCTTAGAGCATACTGTGGGAGAGCATAGTGCCTCATGGGCCGATAAGTTAGATGATGCTTTGTGGGCTTTTCGTACCGCATATAAGACACCTATTGGTTGCACTGCATATCGTCTTGTGTACGGAAAGGCTTGCCACCTCCCCATTGAGTTGGAGCATAAGGCTTATTGGGCCTTGAAATGGGCTAATTTTGATATCAACAAATTCGGTGATCTTAGGAAAATCCAACTCAATGAACTAAATGAACTGAGGAATGAGGCTTATGAAAATTCATTGATCTACAAGGAGAAAACCAAGCTCATTCATGATTCCAAGATTAAGAACCGAGAGTTTCACATAGGTGATCAGGTTTTACTCTTTAACTCTCGATTGAAATTTTTTTGGGAAAGCTTAAGAGCCGTTGGTCCGGTCCTTTCACCGTTGCTAGAATCTTCCCTTATGGCACCATTGAGTTATCTCAACCAAATGGGCCAAACTTTAAAGTGAATGGCCAATGTGTTAAGATGTACTTTCGTGAGGACATCTCTCATGTGATGATTCCATCCCTCACCACGTTTCCCTTGAATTAGTTCTGGGTCGAGTCAGGCTCGTGACTCGGTTAACAAAAATAAGCGCTTCTCGGGAGGCAACCCGATGATCTATCCTTTTACCCATTTTCATAATAAGTGTAGGGGGAGCTACATAGGTGTTTGTTGTCTTGTTTCTTATGATGTGCAGGGATTACAGCTTTCAAAGAGCACTTTTGATGATATTTGACGACCCGTGATCCCGTGTTCCCGTCTTCCGGGTTCTATCCTAAACTCTTGTGATTTAATATTTAATATCCTATATGTTGACATTGAAATCATTTTAGTTGTCCTTTCCTTAGCAAGATTTAAACAAAGTGCACAATGTCCTAAGTGTAGGGGAGTTTACTCCCACATGCTTAAACATTGAGGATAATGTTTATATCAAGTGTAGGGGGGACTTCTATCGAAGTTAAGTGGGCTTTTCCATTAATTTGTCCTCATTTTAACCGGAAAATTTAATTTTTCGACATTTTTCAAAATTTTTTGATCTATTTTGGCTTGGTAGTATTTTTCATTTATTCTCTTTTATGTTCTTTCCTTTTGTTATCGCATCGTATGTATATATTTCATTTCAAGAATTAAGTCAAAAGAAAAATAAAGGAATAAAATGGTTTTAATAAGTTTAGATATCTTTGATATATTAGGCACGTCATGAATCTTTTGACTCAATCTGAGTTTACTTATTTGAGTTTACGCTAGCTAGTATCCTTAACGTTTTTAAATCAAGTTTTGCTAGGCTTTTATATAGGTAACTTTAAAACGCGAATGTCTTAACTCTTACGGGTTAAGAACAAGAACTTTTCGCAAGTTCCTATAATTGATCCTAGAAATTCGTTTATCAAGGGAACTTTAAAATGCTACTTCTAAACTTGAAAAAGTCTAAGTAGATGCAAGTTCTTATAGATGACTTGAAAACCCAAAACTTTGATTTAATAGGCTAAGCATCCACGAGTCTCATTCCTTGAGATTTTAAATTATGGAGAACGAGAGATGATAGAGTCAATTATAAGTTTGGTATTCTTTCATGAATTTATGTGAGTTAATTATGAGATTTTTCTCCCATCGCTTGTTAATAAATTTATTTGCAATAAGTAAGGTCGTACGATTTGAAAAGTTACTTAGCTTCTAGCCCAAGATCATTTAAAAGTTGCTCGAAATTAATTAGAGTTCACAGCCAAGGCATAACTTATTGAAGCGGGATGCGAAGATTGACGAGTCCAAAAAGGCCCTAACAAGGCATGAGGGAAACATTTTGTTGCTAAAGATCCAAAGTGATGTGAAGATTCATTTATCAAAAATCAATATGAAGGATCGAGACATACGACGAAAAGCAAATACTCCCCTAAAGATCATGGAGAAATCCATCCAAAAAGACCCTAGCAAGGTATGAGGATAAATAGATCCAAGTCCTAAAAGGAGGCGGATCGTTGTATATCAAAATCCAAAATAAATATTTGAGAAAAATGAAGAAGTCGTGGTCCAAGTATGAAGAATTTCTCAAAAACATCAAGTGAAGAAATTCCTATTATGAAGAGAAGACAATTATTTCAAGAACGTCTCTCAAGATTCGAAGTATGAAGTCAATGCAAAATATCGGTCCGAGAAAGGTCTCAAATCGTGTAGCGAGTTATGCCAAGATATGAACTTTATGAGGTTTCGAGAAGCAGTTTTAAAAGATTTTGTCCTTTAGCTAACTGTTGATTAAATCGTCCTACTTTATTTTCAGCCTAAATAAATTATCGAAATAAGTCAACAATGCATCCTCGTGATCATTCAAGACAATAATAAAATATAAGAGACACACCTACGAATAAGGGAGTCTAAGCGAATAATTGATCCACATGACTGAGTGTTAGCTTACTAACTTATAATAACAATGATCACGTTTTTAAGCTTGGTGTGGGGAACGTGAAACTTGAGAATGATAAACATTCATAACAACCAAAGCCCTAACGTAAGTCTTTTATTTCTTTACATTTTATTCCTTCTTGCATTTTTTACTTTTCTAATCTTTTTGATTTCATTATTGTCTAGTAGTTAATAAAGGCCAAGGTGGGTTAATTATCATGAAAAATGTAAATCGTGCTTTGAAATTATGCATTGCATGAGGGCATTGTAATAGTCAAGTGTAGGGGATTTAATAAGTGTGAAAACACTTATCCTTTTACCACTTAATTATAATAAAAACAAGACCAAAACGTGTATTTAATGTCGTAAAAGTCGGAATTATGCGTGGTTTGTGCTTTTATTGTGTTTCAGGACAAAAATATGAAAAAGGAAGAAAACACGGGCTTTCACGGGCTTTTATCGAAGAAAAAGAAAAAAGACGAATTCAAAAGATCAAAAGTGCAAGAAGAACAGAAGTCAAAGGCCTATTCTGAAGATTTATCGAAGAAAAAGTCTAAAGACGGAAGTTTAACAAAGTCGAAGAAACAATTCTACTAAAAGAAGAAAATTAGAAGACACGTTCATTTTATCATTCGACTAATCCCGAGATACAGTCGAAAAAGACGAGTTATTTAAAAAGACGAGAAGACAAAAGAAAGAAAGAAGGAAGCAACACACCACA
The DNA here is from genome assembly GCA_025667525.1 of Glebionis coronaria. Classification (NCBI taxonomy): domain Eukaryota; kingdom Viridiplantae; phylum Streptophyta; class Magnoliopsida; order Asterales; family Asteraceae; genus Glebionis; species Glebionis coronaria. The sequence goes on from CM046877.1 coordinate 363,169,056, forward strand.
CCTCTCCTCTCCTATAAATACTCCCCTACAACTTCATTGTAGGAAGTTAGTCATATTTTTTTAGTTTCATTTTTCTTTTTAGAGAGAGGTAGGAGTAGATTCTTCTACTTTCTCTCTCTAGATTTCTTTCATTTTCTTTCATGTTTTAAGCTTTTCATTTAATCTTGTATTTGAATCTTTAATCTACAAGTTTAAGTTCAAACTTTTCATAATCTATCTTATTCTACCTTTCTTGTTTAAAGTTTGATTTTGATTCGGCTAAAGTAAGTAACTTGTTTCATCTTGATGATTGTTTGATTAAAGTTCTTATTTTTATTGTTGTTCTTATCATTGTCATTCGATTGGGTGTCTCACCTTATTTTGCTTTTTGCTTATTTCTTGTTTAGCTTATTTTCTTTTGAGTGTTTTTAAAAGTTTAGTCTTTTTAAAATTTATTATATAAATCTTGCTTATTTAGTGTTATGAAAGTTTTTCATTCGTGGCTTATTTTGTTCTTCCTAATATTGATTTAGTTAAGTTTCTGGTAAGTGCTTATTAGAAAAGTGTTTATTTGGTTATTGCTTATTTGCCTTTTGTACCCCATCGTAACAGTTCTAAGGGTTTTACTTGTTCCGATCGAGTTTCGTGATCACCTAAACCCTAGGGTTTCTACTTGCGATCAGTAACTGCGATTAAAGACTGTGATCATAACTAAGATCACATACTGCGATCAAGGGTGCGATCCGAGTTGCAATCCAGGGTGAGATATGAGTTACGATTGTTCAATGCGATCGCTAGTTACGATCCAGGCTACGATCCCTGGTGCGATCGTAGGGTGCGATCTGGGCTACGATAGGAGGGTATGATCGTGGGTGCGATCCCTAGTTGCGATCGGTGTTGCGATCGCTTGTTGCTATCGTGGTTTATTTTACTTAGTTGTTTTTCGAAGTGTATTTGTTTCCCAGCATTTTTGTCTAGTTTAATTTTATATTGTTGTCTTATTTTATTTTCAAATTTACTTTTAATTAAGTTTTTAATCACTTTAATTTCTTTGTTATTTCGTTTAAGTCTTTCATCTTAGTTTTGTTATTTTGTCATTTACTTTAAAGCTCTCTTGTTTATTTTAATATAGATAATCCAAAGCTCCCCTTTTAGTGACCAAAGATGACAATTCCAATCTAAACCGTGATCAATTCGAATTGACACCGAGAACGAACGAGTACACATATATGCAAAAGTTGCAATAATAATCCCACTTATGGAAGAGAATCAGTAAAAAATGCTTTCTAAATTTCCAAAACCATTTGATGATGAAACGCATAATAAACATCAACTTGATTTTAAAACTCGCTTTAAACCACACAAGGACATTCTTTACGAACCACCAAAAGTGTCATTGAGTGAAATTCCTAATACGTCTCCTACACTTGTTGAACCGAAATTACCTAAGGAACTTCCAAAAGAGATTTCACCTGTAAGTAAGTTGTTCACTGGCTTGCAAGCGGTACGATGACATTTTGCATGGTTTGACAAGGTCATTAAGGAACGTATGACTCCAACGACACAAACCGAAGGGGAATGGAAATTCGAACACACTAAAGCTGCGTTTCATGATGAAGTCGTTCCGTTTGTAGACAGTATTAAAGGGGGATTTAAGTCTATTAATCAAAACTTACTTTCGGAACTTAAATACGTTCAAAAAGTTTTCTATGAAATGGATGATGTTTATGAACATATGTTAGTTGAGAAAGAATTTTTTTTGAACAAAATGACCGACTCTTGGCCCAAGTGACGTCGTTTGATATTATGAAACTCTTTGTGATAATTGTGATGATGTCCATGATCTCTCTATGAATATTGTTGAGAATGTAAATGCTGTGGTAGAAAATCAATCTTGTCACGAATCTGACGCTGATTTTTTAAAGCTTCATGATTTTTATAATTCACTTTCAAAACATTTTGATGAGCTTCAAAAACATTGTATATCTCTTGAAATTAAACAACAATCTAAACCGGAAAATCTTTTAATAAACAATGTTTGTGAAAACAACGCTCAGATGAGTGACAAGGTGATTAAGGCATTAGAGGAAGAGATTATGAGACTTAAGAGAGAGTCCTCAGAAGAATCTGTGAAATTGGAACTAGAGGCAGAAGAGCTTAAAAACCATGCCTTGGAAAATAGAATCATCTATCTTCTAGGGGAGTTTGAACAAGCAAAACAGGGATGTGCGCAACTTTATGGTTCACTAGAGCAAAGATTCGCTTTTAACGAAGCACAATATAAGTCACTTGTTGACCAACAGAACCAAAAGTCTGTGGAAATTTCTGACAAGTATTCAACTCATAGATAAAAACATGGTTTTAGCTGACTTAAACGAGACACTACAACTCAAAGGAAAAGAAGTTGTTGATAACGAAACTACATCTCTGCACCGTCCTCTAGTGCTCCAAAATCCAACCAAGTGGTGATATATCAGAACCCGCTCTTTAAGAACAACCTACAAACGTATGCTGATTATATGAAGAACACAATTAAGCATGTGCATCTAGTTAGGGATATCTTAGATGACCTATATGAACTAGATCTCACAAACAATGAGTTTTACTATGCTCATGTGTACATTGAGCGGGTACAATATTGGTTAGCGTATCTTAACTATATCTTAACTACATCGATCAACCGGGTTCTACACCACCCAAACCACAACCCATTGCCGTCACTCCATTCAATAAAACCCTAGGAGCTAAACCTTCTCTAGGTACAACCAACAAGGTAAACTCACAATCTGACACTAATGTTCGCTTTCCTTCTACAAGAGTAATTGTGTCTACTAGGGCTAAAGGATCTCAAGTCAAGAAATATAGGATCAAGCCTTCCACTAGTAGGACCATAAAGAAGAAAGTAGAAGTTCACCCTGGGAATGTTATTTTAGATTTGAATAAAATTAATCATGTAGCTAAACCTAAAGGCCTTGTGGTTGTGCAATAGCCTAAGCGTATTATGAATTCTGATTTAAGATGTTGGAATTGTAATGAATGTATGTTTTCTCAACGTCATGATTTATTCCTTGTTGATCACGTGAATGAAATGTATGCCATTAGGAACGACCGTGAATGGAGGCCAAATGGGAAAACTCGTACCCAAGTTGGATGGCAATGGCGACCCACTGGTAGGACCTTCACTATTAATGGAACTAAGTGCCCTTTAACTAGGAACACATCCACTAAAGTTAGGTCTCAACATCCTTTAAATAGGAACGATAGCACTAAAGTATGGAAACAACACCCTTTAACTAGTTCTGCCCCTACAACTGTACCTACCAGTGAAAAAATACCTCAGGATCTTAGACAACTAGAATCTAAGTCGACAACTATGAAGAAAATTTGGAAATCTAAGAAACCTTATGGTAGCAAATCTAAGATAATTTTATCTGTACCTGCTAACACAGAGGAACCATTAGATTCCGATACATTGTCTTTGTCTGTTGATATTTTCAGGTGGTCCAAATCATCCTCTGGTATTTGGACTCCGGTTGCTCAAAACATATGACCGGAGATCGCTCCATGCTCAAAAATTTCGTCAGCAAGTTTCTAGGAACGGTTAAATTCGATAATGATCACATGGCGAAGGTCATGGGTTATGGTGAATATCAAATTGGGAATGTTACGATTTCTCGTGTGTATTATGTGGAAGGACTCAGTCATAATTTATTCTTAGTGGGACAATTTTTTGATTCAAACACTGAGGTTACTTTTCGACAACATACTTGATTCATCAATGATTTGGAAGGAAACGATTTGTTAAAAGGTTCTCGAGGGGATAATCTCTACACATTGTCATTATAACATAGGATGGCCGCTTCTCCCTTATGTCATCTCTCCAAAGCATCTAAGACTAAGTCATGTTTATGGCATCGACGTTTATCTCATCTTAATTTTTGTGCTATTAATCATTTGGATAATCGTGATCTTCCAAAGCTCAAGTTTAACAAGGATCCTTTATGTTTTGCGTGTTCATTGGGGAAAAGCACCAAGAAATCTTACAAACCCAAAGCCGAAAACACCAACCAGGAAGAACTGTATCTTTTGCATATGGATCTTTGCGGGCCAATGCGTACCGAAAGTGTGAGTGGTAGAAAATATATCCTCGTTATTGTGGATGATTTTTCAAGGTTTACATGGGTAAAGTTTTTAAAGACCAAGGATGAGGCACCAAATTATATTATCAAGTTCCTCAAGATGATTCAAGTACGTCTTAATGCTACTATCCATCGTATTCGTACCGATAATGGAACTAAGCTTGTCAATCAGACTCTGCGTATTTATTATAAAGAGGTTGGCATCTCACATAAACATCAGTTGCCCACACTCCACAACAAAACGGTGTCGTGGAAAGACGTAATTGTACACTTATGGAAGCTGATAGAACTATGTTGATTTACGCAAATGCTCCTTTATTTCTATGGGTAGAAGCTGTAGCAACCGCATGTTATACCCAAAACCGCTCTATCATTCGTAAGCGCCATGGAAAAACACTGTATGAGTTTGTTCATGAACGAAAACCCGACTTATCATTTCTTCATGTGTTTGGTGCACTATGTTACCCGAACATCAACAGTGAGAATTTGGGAAAACTTCAACCGTAAGCTGATATAGGAATTTTCATTAGTTACTCACCCTCAAAGAAAGCATACCGAATTTATAACCGCCGTCTTGGCATGATTATAGAAACTATGGATGTCGATTTTGATGAGAAAACGGCGATGGCTTTTGAGCAACGCAACTCTGAACCTGCGCTTCATGAGATTGGACCCGGTACTATTAGTTCCGGATTAGCTCCCAACAATCCTGCTTCTCCATCACTCACACCACCTACAAGGCCCGAGTGGGATAAGCTATTTCAACGGATGTTTGATGAATTCCTTAATGCCCCAAGTGATGATGCTCAAGACCCTACAGTGATAGCTCCGATTCTAGCACTTGTTGCTCAAGATAATAGAGCTCAATCTGATGCATCTACACTCACTATTGAACCGGATGCACCATCCCCCAGTAGTTCTAAAACTACACATGAATCTACACCCCCACTCGTTCCTAATGATGTTGAAGAGGATCACAAAGACCATGATTTGGAATTTGCTCATGTACAAGAGCTTCCATACTTTGGCATACATATTCCCGAAAACTCTAACGGAACGTCTACCTCAAAGGGAGCTCCTGCTACCGTTTACTCCAAACCACACCAGATTGAAACACACAACACAAAATGGACAAAGGATCACACAATCAGAAACATAATTGGTGTCATTGAAAGACCAATCTCTACTCGCCATCAATTACAAGAGAACGCCTTATTTTGTAACTTTGATGCCTATCTCTCTGAGATTAAACCCAAAACATGGCAACTAGCTATGAGACAATCGTGTTGGACTGAAGCCATGCACAAGGGAACTCAATGAATTTCAAAGACTCGAAGTTTGGGAATTAGTTCCTTTAACCGACAATGTAAAAGTTCTTACTTTATTGTGGGTCTACAAAATTAAACTCGATGAGATGGGTGGTATTTTGAAGAACAAAGCAAGATTGATGGCTCGTGGTTACAAACAAGCATTGGGTATTAACTTTGAAGAGTCCTTTGCTCCTGTTGCAAGATTGGAGGCAATCAGACTATTCCTTGCTTAGGCTGCTCACATAACCATGATCGTCTATCAAATGGATGTCAAGACGACATTTGTAAATGTTAAATTAAGGGAAGAAGTCTATGTAAGCTAGCCTAATGGGTTTGTGAACTCGGATTATCCTAATGTAACACCCCAATTTTACCTTTACGCAGCGGAACATTGATCTGGGGTATTACTTCATAGAACGCAAGTCATAATAATAGAAAACAACTCGAAATAGTGATTAAATCAACTTTCTTTATATATCATGTGACAATCCTCAAATTTCACATATATATTATGTGCTATAATTATCTTAATATGAATATTTGGCTAGAAATTTTTGTTTTTATACGTTAATTGGTAAGATGAAATGCTTCTCACAACCTGAACTGCCACTACAACATATTCCTATATGTCGTAAACACAATGTATATGTCAAATCTAAGATCTAAAAGTAATCTTATAAGTTCAATACTGATAATAACATCTCAAATATAACTATGATGCCCTAAATGCCCTTAGAAACCTTAGAATCCCTAAAAATGAGTTGTAAACTCAAGAATGATAAACTATGAATGGAAAGTACATATGAATAAGTCATTAAAGATTATAACAAGTTATAAACTATACTTTAAAGACATAATAACACCTAATAATAGTAAGAACAAACCATACAAAGCTAAATACAAGTAAATCTACATAATAGTCTAGATCATCACCTAGAAACGCTTTATAAACAATGTTTCAAGCAATATAACTACATAATATCTATGTACAAGTATCAAATACACTATAATAATTATAATCTATCATATAAAGGAAAGGTAAATAATCACAAAACACTAATAGTCACTAATCTCAAGCTAATTACAAGTAAATGACCTATAACAAAATTTAGCATATAAAATCCATTTCATATTTAATTAGAGTCTAATCTTTCGCCAAAAATAATAAAACTCAACTAAGTATCATATCAAGTTTATACATTTATTTCAAGTTAAGTTACAAGTTAATAAAGCATAAGATACAAGTTATCAAAGCATATGATCTTAAACTCCCATAATCACCCCTAGAATATGACAAACCTATATAAACCTTTAAACCAAGAATGTAGAAATCATAGAAGTAATAACAATACTATAAAAGCACTAGAATGATCTTACATTAGAATATAAACCCTAATTCCCCAAGATAGAAAGTCATTAGGATTAATAACCTAAAAACCCTTATATTAAAAAATCTACATAGAATCACTAGCTAGTCTGTTTGGGCAAGTCTACAAATATCCATAGCACTTCATTAAGGTTATAAGATTATATTAAGACAATGTACAAGTACCCTAATGCACAAGGTACAAGATTTCAATGCATGACTTGTAAATTAGGTCAAAATGAGTATTTTTACCCTTTAGACATGTTTACTTAGAATAACTTAGTAAAACCAATGTAGGGACTTCATGAACACATCAAGGACAATGTATGATGCATAAATTGAGTTTACATCAGTAACTAATTCAAGGATAATCACTTTTACTAAGATTTACCCATAAATCATTATAAACCCTAACCCGCCTAAGTTTTCTTCCCATTTTCACATCAAACCTTTGTTAAACTTCTAACCAAAGACCCAAACTTCTTAATTACAACGTATATACCCTAATTGTATCACCTACTTGTAGATGAAACATCTTCCTTCTTATCTTAAAAATTTGTGGCCTAGTTATGACCTTAAACCATTGATAAGTTTGAATCTAGCTTATATATTCATCTCTAGACTTGAGTAGATCTTACCTAGCATACATTAGTCACTCCTATAGCTGAGTTACACGTTTGAATCCTTTGCTTTGTGCCTAAGGGTTGAAAAACCTATAAATAGAGGCGAATTGCTTTCATTTGAACTTGCACCCTGTTTCCTTTATATATCCTACCTATTCTACATTTACACTTCTATAAACGTCTTCGAACATCCCCCAATACCAAAAATAAGGTCTAGAAGGTATCCATTGAAGCTCTTGAAGCTTTGATAGAAACTAGGGTTCATAGGAAGCCATAATGAGCCATTTTGGAGCATCCTACGTCATTTCTATGTTATCTATGGTTTGATCTTGTTATAATGATATATTAGAATTTTTATACTGCCAAGATTATGTTAGAACGATAATCTAAAAAGAACTAAGTCATTTGGTTGTTTTAAATGGAAGTTATAAGTTAAAGATGTCTTAAAACCCTAGTTTTGTAATTTACATGAAATAACAAGAAAAACCCCATTTCAAAAGCTATAATTATAAAGAAATGTTTTTATTATGATTATAAACATGTTTTTAAACTTTGTTTTAAAATCCTAGATCATTTGGTCCATTTTTGAGGTTGTTATGTAATTTTTACAAGTATAGGGACTAAAACTGTCATTTTTGAAACTATGTAATATTTTTGGCCAAAAGGGTCATTTTATGAAATTGTAAGCTATAATAATAAATGTTGAAAAGTTTGAGACCATAAGTTCAAATATTTAGGGTTTAAAATGCAAATACTAAAACTATGTACTTAAGGAGTTAAAAGTGTAATTATACCAAAGTATAACTAGAAGGGATATTTTTGCCAATTTTGAAAATAAAGAAGATTAATTAAAATATTAGGAAGTAATGAAAGTATCATGTTAATAGGGAGCTTTGTACAAATATGTTCTATTTCGATATTACGTTCTGACTGAGTGGTTGGGTTTACGATTTAAAGTGCCCTCGCTCCTCAAACGTTTATAAATTGGCTTCTTAGTATTGTGGCCCAAACAATGGTGCTAGAATTACCACAAAATAATGACTAAAGAATATATAACCAAATAACTAGAAAGATTAACAAAATATTAAAGACTTGATACTATACAAAATGTGTTAATCTAGGTTTGTGTGAGATCAAGCTGTTGTTTATATGACCAACTTGTGGTTTATGATATAGCTCAGACTGTGTGGATCCCAGGTGAGTTCATAGCCTCACTAAAGTATACTACTTTCAATGATTTGAAAACCCGTGAGGGGGATATATGTTAAACTAGAATACAAGTGTTTTTGGTATGCTTCTTAGAAATAATTATTAACACTATGTTTACTGCTGCCTTGAAAGTCCCTTTTTACTTATGAACCGTTAATCATTTCCCGGAAATGAGCGCTACTATTGTAAATAGTACTATTTAGAGACTGACATCCCCTGTCTGGGCAAGTCGTACTTGCTAGCACCCCAGTGGTCAAACATGCATACTTTATTTTGCTAATAAGGATAGTTTGGCAGACTTCCTCATAAGTGCAATTGTGGGTTTCTGATATGTCTAGTCGTGGTATCATAAGCTCAGTGCATTAATTTATAAATTTTACGGACGAATAATAATGTATCTCAGGAAAAAGGATCTTGTATTCAAAATGATTTTATTCATATGAATTCACTCAACCATTGTGTTGAATTTAAGCATATATCTCAGGTTTTAAAGATTGCTAGTATAGAGCAGCATGAGGATGACATGAAGAGGCACAAGATGGAAATTATTATTCTATATTTTGGGAACCTTATATTGTAAAACTCTGAATTTTTCAATGATATATAAAGAAAGTTGATTTTATCACTCTTTTGAGTTGTTTTCTATTATTGTGACTTGTGTTCTATGAAGTAATACCCGAGATCAATGTTCTGCTGCGTAAAGGTAAAATGGGGGTGTTACAGATCATTAAAAATCAGAGTTTTACAATATGAGGTTCCCAAAATCTATATCAATAATTTCAAGGTTGTGCCTCTTCATGCCATCCTTATGCTGCTTCATGCTATCAGTCACAGTTTCCTGAAATATATGCTTACAAGTCAACACAAAGGTTGCGTGAGTTCATAGGTTTAAACATATTTTAAATACAAGTATATTATCCGGGCTACAGTGTTATATGCCTACATAAAACAATCAACTCTTATTGCACTAGCTCGTGCACCGCCACTAACATAACAGAAAACCAACAAATTGCCCTTATGTAGGCAGTTTGCCAAACTTCCCGAGTTTGCAAAATAAAGTATATCTTTTTTTGTAACCGTGATTTCCGACTTATTGGCCAACTAATCCACGCGTTTGAGCCCATCGTCACACAAAATAAAGTATATCTGTTTAGCCTAGGTTGGAACCTTTAGCTTCTATCAAGCGCGACTTTCCCAGATAGGGGATGTCAGTCCCCAAATAGTACTATTCACAATAATAGCGTTCATATTCTAGGATGATTAACGGTCACAATTAAAAAGGGACTTAACGATAATAAGAAAATGTAGTGTCAATAATCATACCATGTAACATATAAAAGCACTTGCATTCCAGTTTTAGCATATATCCCCATCACGGGTTTTCAATTCATTTGTAAAATATTTAAAAGTGAGGCTATGAACTCACCTTATGTCAATAGAATCCGAGCTATAATCAGATATATTTTATTCACAGAGAACAACTTGATCTTACAAATAACAACTTAATCTTACACAAACCTGGATTAACACACTGTGTGTAGTATCAAGTCATTAATCTTTTGTTCAATCTTTCTAAGTATTGGTTATATATTATTTATTTAATATTTGATTGCAAATCTAGCATCATTGTTCGGCCCATCATACTCGGAAGGCATTCTATAAACGTTTGAGGCACGTGCACTTTAAATCGTAAACCCAACCACTCAGTCTGAACATAATATCGAGATTGAACATCTTTGTACAAAGCTCCCTACTAACATGATACTTTCATCACTTCCTCATATTTATAATTAATCTTCTTTAGTATCAAAATTGGCAAAAATAGCCCTTTTTGTTATACTTTGGTATAATTACACTTTTAACCCCTACAGTATATAGTTTCATTATTTACAATTAAACCCTCAATATTTAACCTTAGGGCCTCAAACTTTCCAACAATTATTCTTATATATTTAACTTTCATAAAATGACACTTTTGTCCCAAAATGTTAATTAGTTTCAAAAATGATAGTTTTAGTGTGACAATCCGTCAATTTGAGGTCGTTATTTTATTCTCAAGTATTATTTAAAATCATTATTTTATTGTTATATTATGAACTCACTCACTCTTTGGGAAGAAATTTGGGTTTACGTCTTAAAATAACCTCGACTACGTCTAAACCAGAGATCTCTACGTTACGTGTTTACGCTTACATACTCCATTTTTGTGACAGTCCAACTTTTCAAATAATAAATTTATTCTCGTTTATTATTTTGAAATTTTAGTTTGTGTTGGTTCATAAACTCACAAATTTACGAGAAGAAATTAGGACTTAAGTGCATAATTTAGCGTCTTTTACGTTTTAACCTGAAACCCTAGGTTTACGTATTTACGCTTTTGTGCTCCATTTTTTATGAGACAATTTTTATTAGAATCGTTTTGTGCCGTAGATTCATAATTTATAAAAACGTTTTTCGAGAATCGACTCGAGGGCACGTAAATCGAGGAAATTAGAATCAAGGAATACCCATAAATTAGTGGGGATGAGACAAGTGGGACACTTGTCCCACCACCACCTTTGTTGTCAAAGTTATAGCAAGTATGAGACACATGTCTCATACATGCACTACCCTTGACCAAAAACCACTAAAGCCTCTAAACCACTAACTCTAGCTTCTCACACACACCTACACATTTTGCATGTAAACTTTATCAATCTCTCCTCCTCTCTCTCTCAAATTGCGTCCAACACCACCCTAAATCACCATCTTCATCATCAAATTTAACCATAAACTTTATTAATCATCAACATATGTTGAAGCCTACATAAAAAGATGAAGGTTGGAAGTTATTATAACATGTGAAAAGAAGTTTTCATGGAGTTTCAAGGGCTGATTTTCAAGAAGGTGTTCATACATATGAAGATCTCAAAAAGTTCATTTGCCAAGTTAAAGATTTGGTGACAAGAACCAAGTCTTGTTCATTATAAACCTCATATTTTCATCATATTGATTGGTATAGATATCAATTTCCTTCTATCACCCTATTGTTTTGTATATGTATTCATCTATTTTCTTAAAAAATGTATATGTATGATGATGATAAATGATGATCAATATATTGTGTGGGGATTTTGTGTTAATAGATTAGGTTAAAAAGGCTAAAATCAACAAGTAAACATGTTAAAATCATGACTAGTTTTAAAGGCTATATAAAACAGTAAGTTCCAATATGGTAACTTGAATAAATGGCTTGGATTATTGAATATACATATAGATAAATGATTTTTACATATGTGGAGAGTTGGCCACTCAATGAAATCATTAAAATGAGCAAGATATGGCCAAACACTTTTGTAGTACAAATCTGTATAGTCTGTTTTGGACGAATTATTATAAATACTTAGTGGTTGTTTGAGCAGTAGCTATAAAAGAGTTATTTATGGCACACATCATGTAGTTTAGGCTGTTTAAATTTGAGGTTCTATCCCCTTGTATAACTCAAGATATGACAAAAATGGTGGACTTGACTTTAGTAATCAAAATTGTTAATAAACTATATAATATAAAAAGAGCACTCAAGTAAATAATATTATAAAATAAATATATAAAAGCCACTAACTAATAATAACAATTATAAAATGAGTTTGTATACAAAAATAAATAAACATGACATTTTATAAAAGTAAAACTCAAATATTTTCTAAAACTACAAACTATATATAAGTTTTATTTCTTTTCGGCTAAAACCGAAAGATTAACGTTTTCGCCAGATAAAACTTAGACGGTCGGACCCGTCTAATGTAACATTTTTATAACTCATATACTGATATGTAAACACATTTGACAAGTAGAAACCGATAATCCCGATCTTTATAACTCATGGACCATAATGGGCCAAAGTAGCCTTATTGGACCATTAGCCCAACTAGTTTAGCTTAACACTAATGGACTTACTCATGGGCTTAACCCACTTGGGCCCAAATTTGAGTATAGACCTGGTATTAAAAGTATAAATGGGATAATATAATGAACTGAACTCTTAATGGGTTTATTGGGCCTTAATGTGTAAATGGGTTAAAACTAGTGTAACTAGTATGATAAGCCTAAGTTAATTAATACTAAGCAACTAATAATGTTGTAAGGTGATAAAACCCCACTTGATCATCATGTTATGATATCATTACATATACATAACAACTTTTATTAAGTTATTGGGCATAGCCTAAGACCGAGTATTATTTGTCTAGGTTTCCCGTGATCGAGGCACGTACCATACGTCCTAATTGCCGATAACCCGCCTTCCCACACCAATGTGAGTTCATAGCCTCGCACTCTTTTAAATGTTTTATGAAGTATTTTATAAACCCGCGAGGGAGATAACATGCTAGTTTTAATAAAAATAGGACACCAGTTGTCCCGATTGTATGCTTATTGATATGGACCCGAATGATTATATGACCCAATGAATGAAATGAAATGAATTATTATTAGTTAGGTTATGTCACTAAAAGTCCCATTAGCATGAATTGTGAACTACCAGGATTTGGTAGACGCTTATGCATATAATAGTACTATTTGGGGAAGATCACCCTAGTTCGCGCCTTGACGGTTGATCCCCGTCGTCCCACATTGATTGGTAAGTGAATTTATGTATGACAAGATTTATTTAAGCGTGATTATTGTGACGACACGATGTTTTAGATGGGCAAAGGAATTACGGGTTAGCTACCCGATATATGTTATAGAAAAGTAACAATGTCATGCGGCTTATAATAATCCAATAATGTGAATACTGATATACGAATTGAATTATAATATATTGCCTGACTAGCAATACGGGGTCTTATTACTGATATTATGTTCGTGTTTTGGTTTTACATAACCATTTTCATATAATGGTTTTTATTAAACTCAATACAACGTTATAAAACGTATTGTATGATGTTTTTACGACAATGATTCCAATAATGGTTTTGAAGGCAAAAGCCTATATTATGATTTACGACAAAGATTCGTATAAAATGTCTTTGGCCTCTTTATGGCCTACGACAAAGAATTGTACAAAATGATTTTCGGTAATGATTATATACCGGTGATATGTATTAATTGTTTTTATTAAACTTTATGGATTCACTCGGCGTTTCGCTGACTTTTAACATGTTTTATCTCAGGTACTTGAAGGTAATTCTCGGGAAGACGACAAGAATTTATGGCCCGCATTCAAATAAATTTTCCATTCAAATGTTTTGTAAATTTGTATGATATACTATGACCTGAAGACCTATGTAATTTGATATTCATGAATGGAAAATGCTTTATTATTAAACGACGCGATCTTTAAGCGTTGTCTATGATTTAAGTAATGTGTTATCCCGTAACACCAACGACTCTTCCGCTGATTCAAAATGTGAATATTTGGGGGTGTTACAGTTTGGTATCAGAGCTCTCGTTATAGAGAACAAAAGATTTTTAAAACTGAGGTTTTGAATAAAATATTTCAAAAACCTTTTAACTATAAATATTTTTAAATAAATATTTTGAGTAAAATGTTTAAAAATCTTTTGACTATAACGATGCTGAAGAATTCCCGAGTTACTGACAAGGCTAGACTGAGAAGTGTTATTTTAATATATATAACTTGAATTATATATATATGTTCTAATTTGATTACATGATTGTTTAATGATTATTCTAATACGTATACGAGATATTTATACGACGTAGATTGTCACAAGAAACCCTAACTCCCCTAGCAAATCAATCGAAGCTATTCCTGTAGGAAATCTAGCTATTCTAGATCTAAACCAAGTTGTGGATGTTTATGATCCCAACAAAATGGTTGATATTTGTAAAAATGTTGATATTAGTTGATTGTGATATTGAAGATGAATTGTCAAGATTGAATCTGATATCGATGTCATGACGATCTTTCCTTATAGAGTGGAGTTTGACAAAACCTTACCACCTAGAAAGGTGTCATCTGATTCAGTGTCACCCAATTCTTAAATTTGAAATCCAAAAGGTAAATGTTGCACTTGAGGATGTTATTGGAACCTTTACCCAAAAGCCTCATGCCACTTGTACCTTCCCAAGAAGTCTAATTGAATGTGTGAGTCATTTCATACTAGTGACTAATTTGATAACTATTGTTGAAAGAGCTATAGGATTGGAAATTAAGTGTTGTTTATATCGAGCTTTTATTGCCCTTTCAAGGTCTAAGAATAAGGTTGAAAGTATTGAAGAATGAGGTAGGATGTCGCATTGAGTATAAGTTGGTTGAAACTTGAATAAAGTCAAATTTAACTCGTATGGAATACGAGATTGTTAAGAGGAAGTCGTTAAGTCCTGTGATTTAATTATAAGGTTTTAAATGATTGTTGATTCGTGTTAAGGGTTGTTCCTAGGACATTGTCCAATGACGAGGATGCCCAGTGTCCAAGAAATAAATTGAAGAAATTTTCTTCTGAATTGGGACCGATGGATCTTCCGGGACAGGTGGAACACCTAATGAATCATATAGATTAGTATTCATTTTAATATCTTTTAAAATCCCTAACTTAACTAAGACATCAGTTGGTAGGATGAGTCCTTGGAATTGTATGACATGGCGACACGTAATGTGTTACGGTACAATTTTTGACTTGTTTGTGATTAATGAAAAGACTATCTTTGGTTGCTAAGTTCTACATGTATCGTTGTTATCCATCTTTTCTTGCGTCTTCCTAATGTTCGCATTATTGATGCAACCATTGAACGGATACTCATCTCGATTTGAGTTGTATAGTGAATTATTCTTTTCGTATTCCTGAGTGCCATCGAGGTCATGAACCTCCTGATTAATTGGCTAAGCTCATTTCCTATCATATTGTAGTTAGTTCTTAGTGAACAACTTTTCATCACTCTTTTGCGGATCATTCATTGTTTTTATAAGTTAAAACATTATCCCTTGAGAAAAATTGAATTTTCATCATCATATGGATTATTCAAAGTAAGACTTAGAAGTAATCGTTATCAAAATAAAGTTGTTTATGAAACACCTTGGAAAACTTAATTGCTTCCATAACGAAGAACATCCCTGTAAATTCATTTTGATTCTTATTCCAGAATTAAGCAGAAAATATTTCTATTTTAAACATGATTACAGAATTTTGATGAACTGAGTATTGCATCGTTAATCCTAAAATTGTATATAGTTGCGCGCCTACGTACAATTTGGAAGGGACCATGCAAGGCTGATTAGTAGTCACCATGAAATTGTTAATAAACATTACATTATTTTTCTAACTGTGAAAGATTGAAATTATATGATATCTGCAAGAAGTGCAAAATAAGGACATATTGTTTGGGACATCTACATATGTGCCCGTACCATTTATTTTTCCGAATCAGATTTACTCATCGGTGGAAATTGTCTTATTTGACAATTGAACTCCCCTTCTTTTCCAATTCTCTCATGGTGATATTCTTTGGAAAATTATCTAATTATCGAGTGTTGATACCCGACTGGGTGTATCGACGTTCCTATCATTTCTTTTGATTAGATTCCATTTGAATGACATGGGTAACGATCCGAGGTGCTTTCGTATGCGTACTCAAATCATGAAAACATGGGATATATTCATATTCGTTAATGTTTTCGTCTTTACCTGATTTGAAATTCTCTCGCGTAGATCATGCGTTAACCTTACTCTTTTAATGTTAGTTATGTATCCAGATATCCTTGAATTTGTGAAGGGTTATGAGTTATTATTAGTCTTTTGAGAAGTTCTCATCTTATCAACGGTTATAAAACTGGAAAGTTGGTAGTGCCATTAGAATGAATTGGTTGATTATGACATGATGTCATTGTCTAAATTGATGGGAACTCGAGTAGAATTCCCCTAAAAGATAAGATGTTGATTATCAAAGGTGATCTAAATAATTCCCGATGGAAGACCGTATCCTGCATTTGGGCTTGAAATTATGCCATGAATGCTTATGAACTAGTCATAGATCTTGTAATCGAGAAAGAACTTAAAGTAAAATTATTAAAATATGTTCATGTTATATGAAACTTTCTGAGGTATTTTCTGATGTATTACCTAGACTTCCGCCAATAAGGCAAGTTAAATTTGGTATTTATTATATTCCCGGTGCTGCACCTGTGGCATGTGCACTAGACGTCAGCACAATCTGAATCAAAAGAGTTACCGTGAAACTGAGAGAGTTGTCGGAAAAAGCTTTTATTATACCGAGCTCATCATCATGAAGAGCTATGGTGTTATCATTCCTTATATTTATTGATTACCTTGAACTGAATAAATTGAAGATCAAAAATTCATATCCATTACTCAAGATGAAAGATTTGTTCGATCATTTACAAGGTTCTAGCGTATGTTCTAAAAATTTGATCTATGGTCTGGTTGTTATTATCAAATTCGCGTCCGCAAAGGAGATTATTTATTAAAATCACTACATCCAGAACTTTTAATGAACATTATGAGTTTCATGTGATACCGTTTAGATTGACCAACGCACGTGTGGCATTTATGAATTTGATAAATCATGTTTGAAAGCCGAAGGCTTTATTCATTCATTCACTACTACAATGTAACCTACTGTTTCTTTGATCTTTAGGTGTGGGATTGAATGTACACACACCTAGAGCGGTTTGTGTTAATCAATAATACAAACCCTTCGGGAAGAATTCGTCTTTGTTAGGCATCTTGTTCAAATTATTGTTCTCTTCGGCTATGTTAAATCATATGAATGATGATTACTCTAGGTAAAACGGTTTCAACTGTTTGAGTCTAACGATCTTGGATTCAACACCATCTGTGGAATACCCTGAGTATTTATCATGTGATTTAAAGATTTGATCCTTTATATTATTTGACCATTTGATAAATGGTAGTGTAATCTATGATGACTCTTCAAAGATCGGAGCCATTAAGGCTTTGGGTTATACCAAAAAGGTAGTGCGAAGAGGTTTTGACAGATATTTATCAAAGGATTTTTAAGGAATTATTCCCTTATACCCAGATCATTTAACTAAACTCCCTTAGGAGTAGATTTTTGTGTATACCTCAAGACAACTTAAGAGGGATTGAGGAAACCATTTAAACCATGGCTTGGAATTTGGAGCGGAAGTTTTTGCTCCTCAACTAAGAAAATTTTGACAAAAGTTTAAACAAAGATTTTTCGAACATTTATGGATCTTGTTAATTATTTTCGATAAATCAACAAAAATCGTGTTAATTAAATTCAAATTTATTTTGAACAGTTTCTATAATTGGACGACCTGAGAAATTTAAAAATTTTACGTTTACGTTTCATAAAAGTAAATATTTATTATTTAATTACTTGTAATATTTATCGACGCTTTAAACGTCGGACTGGGCAAAGCTAATAAAGATAATAGTTGGGACGAAACTAAAACTTAGAAAGGATAAAGAACCAATTAGGATGTGTTACTTAGTAATAATCGTGCAGAATAATTTGCCCGAGCAATTTAGAAATAGCCGATGCTTGTGAGAATTATAATATATTTGATGAGTGGTCCCGTGGCTAATGAGAACTGCTAGAAATAGGGGCCGATAGCGTTAAGTGTTTAAAAGGTCGTTTGCGGCTGCCTAAATATGGAGGTTGTGAGATTTAGTCATGTTGGAACCTCATAAGTTTAAGTATTCTATTCATGCCATTTCTGATTAAATGTATCTTATGTGAAGAAGTTGTACTGATGGCCAAATATGAAAGCAGACATTGCAACATACGTTGGCAAATGTCTAACTTTTGCGAAGGTCGAGGTTGAACACCAAAATCCATCAAGATTGCTTTTATAGCTTATTATTCATGTTTGGAAGTAGGATAGAATCACCATGGATTTTATCACAAATCTTCTAAGGTCATCATATGGATTTGATTCGATTTGGATCATCGCCTACAGGCTAACCAAATCTGCTCATATCATTCAAATTAATAATAGGTTCTCAATGGAAAAGCTGGCTCATTTGTATTTAAAGGAGTTGTGTAAGCATAATGTGCCTGTATCGATTATCTCTATCAAGATCCTCGCTTCGCAGAGAATTTCTGGAGATTCCTTCAGAAGTCATTAGGAAAGAATCTTGATATGAGTACTTCTTACCACCCCAATCGAAGGGACAAGGTAAAGTAACGATACAAACACTAGAAGTCTTGTTTTTTGTTTGAATAATTGACCGTTGGTAATGAACAAGATAATCGTTTTCCTTTGGAGAGATTATCATTGATAATTATCGCATTAGGATCGAGATCGAATCTTGTGAGAATCTAAATATAAGAACACCTGTAGATGGGAGTTGGGATGAAGATGCCCGACCCACGAGACCAGAAATGATTGTGGAAATTAGGATCTGATTATTAACTGCCAGTAGTGGGCATGAGGTTACGTGAATATGAAATTTGGATCTTGAAGTGCAGGATGGGTAGCAAAGCTATGCCGAGAAATTTTTTATCATGGAAAGATGAATGTATGATCTAAAGGATCATGGGAATCTAAATCCCTGTTGTATGGGACCATTGAGATAATGTAAAGATTTGGTCTGAGAGGCATATAAGCTAGATCTACCCTAGGACTCCAAGGGCTGCATGAATTAAGTTTCGTATATCAAACTTGATAAAATGTTTATCAAGTGAAAATCTGATTATTTCTTAATAAAGTTTAGATCGGCAAAAAGTTGCATTTCCTCAAAAATCCGTGGACATCATGGAGAGAGAAAGTGAGTCAACTTAAGCACGAGTATATTCCCATTGTTATGTTGTTGAAACTCGCATATTGTAATGAATTACACTTGAGAGAAAAGACCAAATGTGGAGGAAATGCCCACATGTCTTTGACTCTATAAGAAGTGAGTAGTAAGATGAATTGATCTTTGAGGACAAAGATCCTCTTTAGGGGTAACTGCTGTGACAATCCGTCAATTTGAGATCGTTATTTTATTATCAAGTATTATTTAAAATCATTATATAATTGTTATATTATGAAGTCACTCA
Source organism: Glebionis coronaria (assembly GCA_025667525.1). Lineage (NCBI taxonomy): Eukaryota > Viridiplantae > Streptophyta > Magnoliopsida > Asterales > Asteraceae > Glebionis > Glebionis coronaria. The sequence goes on from CM046877.1 coordinate 363,188,674, forward strand.
CTCTTTGGGAAGAAATTTGGGTTTACGTCTTAATGTAGCATCGACTACGTCTAAACCGGAGAGCTCTACGTTACGTGTTTACGTTTACATACTCCGATTTTGTGACAGTCCGACATTTCGAATAATAAATTTATTCTCGTTTATTATTTTGAAATTTTAGTTTGTGTTGGTTCATAAACTCACAAATTTACGAGAAAAATTAGGACTTAAGTACATAATTTAGCGTCTTTTACGTTTAAACCGGAAACCCTAGGTTTACGTATTCACGCTTTTGTGCTCCATTTTTGATGAGACAATTTTTAGTAGAATCGTTTTGTGCCGTAGATTCATAATTTATAAAAACGTTTTTCGAGAATCGACTCGAGGGCACGTAAACCGAGGAAACTAGAATCGAGGAGTACCCGTAAATTAGTGGGGATGAGACAAGTGGGACACTTGTCCCACCACCACTTTGTTGTCAATGTTATAGCAAGTATGAGACACATGTCTCATACATGCACCACCCTTGACCAAAAACCACTAAAGCCTCTAAACCACTAACTCTAGCTTCTCACACACACCTACACATTTTGCATGTAAACTTTATCAATCTCTCCTCCTCTCTCTCTCAAATTTCGTCCAACACCACCCCAAATCACCATCTTCATCATCAAATTTAACCATAAACTTTATTAATCATCAACATATGTTGAAGCCTACATAAAAAGATGAAGGTTGGAAGTGATTATAACATGTGAAAATAAGTTTTCATGGAGTTTCAAGGGCTGATTTTCAAGAAGGTGTTCATTCATATGAAGATCTCAAAAAGTTCATTTGCCAAGTTAAAGATTTGGTGACAAGAACCAAGTCTTGTTCATCATAAACCTCATCTTTTCATCATATTGATTGGTATAGAGATCAATTTCCTTCTATCACCTTATTGTTTTGTATATGTATTCATCTATTTACTTAAAACATGTATATGTATGATGATGATAAATGAAGATCAGTATATTGTGTGGGGATTTTGTGTTAATAGATTAGGTTAAAAGGCTAAAATCAACAAGTAAACATGTTAAAATCATGACTAGTTGTAAAGGCTGTATAAAACAGTAAGTTCCAATATGGTCACTTGATTAAATGTCTTGGATTATTAAATATACATATAGATAAATGATTTTTACATATGTGGAGATTTGGCCACTGAATGGAATCATTAAAATGAGCAAGATATGACCAAAACACTTTTGTTGTACAAATTGTATATTCTGTTTTGGACGAATTATTATAAATACTTAGAGGTTGTTTGAGAAGTATCTATATAGAGTTATTTGTATCACACATCATGTAGTTTATGTTGTTTAAATTTGAGGTTCTATCTCCTTGTAGAACTTAAGATATGACAAAAATGGTGGACTTGACTTTAGTAATCAGAATTGTTAATAAACTATATAATATAAAAAGAGCACTCAAGTAAATACTATTATAAAATAAGTATATAAAAGCCACTAACTAATAATAACTATTATAAAATAAGTTTGTATACAAAAATAAATAAACACGACATTTTATAAAAGTAAAACTCAAATGTTTTCTAAAACTACAAACTATATATAAGTTTTACTTCTTTTCGGCAAAGACCGAAAGATTAATGTTTTCGCCAAATAAAACTTAGACGGTCGGACCCGTCTAATGTAACATTTTTATAACTCATATACTGATATGTAAACACATTTGACAAGTTGAAACCGATAATCTCGAGCTTTATAACTCATGGACCATAATGGGCCAAAGTAGCCTTATTGGACCATTAGCTTAACTAGTTTGGTTTAACACTAATGGACTTACTCATGGGCTTAACCCACTTGGGCCCAACATATGAGTATAGGCATGGTATTAAAAGTATAAATAGGCTAATAGAATGAATTGAACTCTTAATGAGCTTATTGGGCCTTAATGTGTAAATGGGCTAAAACTAGTGTAACTAGTATGATAAGCCTAAGTTAACTAATACTAAGCAACTAATAATGTTGTAACGTGATAAAACCCTACTTGATCATCATGTTATGATATCATTACATATACATAACACTTTTATAAAGTTATTGGGCATAGCCTAAGACCGAATATTATTTGTCTAGGTTTCCCGTGATCGAGGCACGTACCATACATCCTAATTGTCGATAACCCGCCTTCCCACACCAATGTGAGTTCATAGCCTCGCACTCTTTCAAATGTTTTATGAAGTATTTTATAAACCCGCGAGGGAGATAACATGCTAGTTTTAATAAAAATAGGACACTAGTTGTCCTGATTGTATGCTTATTGATATGGACCCGAATGATTATATGACCTAAGATGAAATGAAATGAATTATTATTAGTTAGGTTATGTCACTAAAAGTCCCATTAGCATGAATTGTGAACTATCGGTATTTTGTAGACGCTTATTCATATAATAGTATTATTTGTGAAAGATCACCCTAGTTCGCGCCTTAACGGTTGATCCCCGTCGTGCCACATTGATTGGTAAGCAAATTTATGTATGAGAAGATTATATAAGCGTGATTATTGTGACGACACGCTGTTTTAGATGGGCAAAGGAATTACAGGTTAGCTACCCGATATATGTTATAGAAAAGTAACAATGTCATGCGGCTTATAATAATCCAATAATGAGAATACTGATATACGAATTAAATTATAATATATTCCCTGACTAGCAATACGGGGTCTTATTACTGATATTATGTTCGTGTTTTGGTTTTACATAACCATTTCATATAACGGTTTTTATTAAACTCTATACAACGTTATAAAACGTATTGTATGATGTTTTTAAGACAATAGTTCATATAATGGTTTTGAATGCAAAATCCTATATTATGATTTACGACAAAGATTCGTATAAAATGTCTTTGGCCTATTTTATGGCCTACGACAAAGAATTGTACAAAATGATTTTCGGTAATGAACATATACTGGTGATATCTATTAATGGCTTTTATTAAACTCTATGGATTCACTAGGTGTTTCGCTGACTTTTAACATGTTTTATCTCAGGTACTTGAAGGTAATTATCGGGAAGACGACAAGAATTTATGGCCCGCATTCAAATAAAAATTTCCATTCAAATGTTTTGTAAATTTGTATGATATACTTTGACCTGAAGACCTATGTAATTTGATATTCATGAATGGAAAATGCTTTATTATTAAACGACGCGATTTTTAAGCGTTGTCTATGATTTGAGTAATGTTATGACAAGTCTAACATTTTCAGGTAGTGAAATATTTTCTCGTATAATATTTTGAAACTTATTTTTGTGTTGGTTGACGAACTCACAATTTACGGATTTAAATTTGGGCTTACGTGCATAATTTGGCGTCTTTTACGACTAAACCAGAAACCTTAGGATTACGTATTTACGTTTTTGAACTCCGTTTTTGATGACACAATTTTTATTGGATTCGTTTTGTGACGGTGATTCATAATTTATAAAAACGTTTTTCGTAAAACGACCCGAGGGCACGCAAATCGAGAAAACTAGAATCGAGAAATACCCGTAAACTAGTGAGATGGGACAAAACACTTTGCCCCACCCCACTAGCTTATATGGGACGGTAATATTGACACCACCACATATAGGTGGCATCAAGTTAGCAAGTTTACACAAGTGTAAGCTTGTGCTTACACCTTAAGCTAACCATTTCCACTTTAACACAAAACTAGCAAATGGTTTCATTTCTACCATTTCCTTCCATGCAATCCACTCTAAAACTCTCTCAATCTGTCCCTCCTTTCCGTCCCAAATAAAGCAACAAACACCATCATTGATCTTTTCTAGCCACAAACCACATGTTTACTAGTCCTATTAAGGTGTTTCCTTGAAGCCTTGATCATTTGGTGGCCATATAAACAACTTTGGAGGTGATTTGCTTGTGTCCTAGGGCTGATTTTCCAACCTATGTTCTTGATATTTGATGATCTTGGAGATACTTGTTGTGTTCATCAAGTTCTTGCCTTCCTAAAATAAGAAATCCACTTGGATTGGTAAAGAAGATCATCCTCTACATTTTTCTCTTATTATTTTGTAAAGAACAAATGTATTTTCTTTCATTTTGTATATGTATATGATGTATATATGATGATAAAAATGTTGTGTGGGGATCAACTGTTGATAAACATGCTTAAAAATGATGATAACTATAAGAAATGAAGCTAAAATCTTGACTAATTAGTTGGCTGTATAAAAACAGTAGATAACTAAAAGATGAACTGATAAAATTGCATGGTTTGATCCATTTACAGTAATTAGATGATGTTATACACATGTGAGAGTTGGCCATGCAATGGAATCAAAATAATGAGTGAGATATGATCAAAACAAGTTAGGTGGTATAATCTGAATAAGCAGTTTTGTAGGGACTGTTAAGGCAACTTAAACTCAAAATGGGCAGTAGCTATAACTAAGTTATATGTAGCACATATTATGAAGAAGTTGTCATCCAAAAATGAGCTTCTAAGTCATTGTAGAACTCTAGATATGGTAAAAATGGTGAATATGAAGTTAAAAATCAGATTTTGGAAATAATGTTTATTATTATTATATAAGCACTCACATTATAACTTATAAAATGTAAAAATATAAACCCACTAACTTATAGAACTTATTTATATAAATGTATAAAAGGTTAATTAAATGGGTAAATTATATAAATGGTGGTAAAAATAATATTTATAAGTAATAAAAACTATAAACTTGATTTTTACGACTTTTTCGGCTATCGCCGTAAAATTAACGTTTTTCATCAAATAAAATTTAGACGACCAAACCCGTCTAATGTAAAGTTTATAAAAGTTATATACTGATGTATAAGTAACTAATACAAGTAAAAACCGATAAAACCCGAACTATAAGAATTACGGACATTTACGAGCTAAATAAACGTATTGGACTAATAATTGGACTTAATAAGATAAAAACTTGTAAAAAGAATTATTTGGGCTTAACCCATTTGGGCCCAACATGAAAGATATATATTTACTGGTCATATAGGTATAAAATGGGTAAAAACAAGTAAAAGAACTTATAAAAGAATTAATGGACTTAAAATAGGTAAAATCGATAAAACTAGTGAACTAGTAAGACGTTACCAAAACGTAAACACTAAAATGAGTAAACGAGGATTTATAAACCCACTTGATCATCATCATATGTACAAAAATCATCATATGTATATTGTTATTTTGATAAAAGTCAATGGACCGAGTCTAAGACCGATTATTATTTATATAGGTTTCCGTGACCGAAGCACGCCCGTAGCCGATAATCCGACTTTCATTAACAACGTGAGTTCATAGCCTCGCACTCTTTTAAATGTTTTATAAAATGATTTGTAAACCCGCGAGGGAGATAACATGCTAGATTTTTATAAAAATAGAATACAAGTAGTCCCGATTGTATGCTTAATGATATGGACCCGAATGATGCTATGACCCTATATTCGAGACTAAAAGGATTATTAGTAGTTAGTTTATGTCACTTAAAGTCCCATTAGCATGAATTGTGAACTACCAGGATTTGGTAGACGCTTATGCATTTGATAGTACTATTTGGGGACGATCACCCCAGTTCGCGCCTTGACGGTTGATCCCCGTCGTACCACATTGATTGGTAAGCGAATTTATGTATGAGAAGATTCCATAGCGTGATTTTTGTGACGACACGCTAACTTAGATGGGCAAATTGTTTGTCGGGTTCGCGGCCCGCTGTTTTCACAGTAAGGTAACAATGTCATGCGGCTAATAATAATCCTATACAATATACAACGTATGCTATAAGACATAAATAATAAACGATGACGACGCTATTACGATGAATATATTACCTATCATGGTAATATAGAGACTACGGTCTCATGGACGGTTTCAGATGTATGCTTGATTTATATATTGCCTGACTAGCAATATGTGGACTTACTTCCGATATTATACTTGTGTTCTGATTTTAAATGATTGTAAATGATTGTTTTATATAACGGTTTTCATTAAACTTTATGAATTCACTTGGCATTCGCTGATATGATTTTTGCATGTTTTCTATCTCAGGTGCTTGAAGGTAATCCGGATGGAGATCGACTCTGATGGCCCACACTTAATATTAAAAATGTTCATTCGATCTGTGTTTTGTAAACTTAATGACCTGTATAATTTGGGACCTGTTGTACACTTTTAAAACTTTTTATCGAATGAATGTTTGTTAAACCTTGTACAACCATTTTTATGTGTTGTCTATGATTGGAGTTATTGTGCTATCCCGTAACACTCTGAAAGACCCTTCCGCTGTACCGATACGAAAAATGAAAGTGTTACAGTTTGGTACCAGAGCTCTCGTTGTAGAGAACAAAAGATTTTAAAAAAAAACCAAGGTTTTGAACAAAACTTTTCAAAATCTTTTGATAATGAACATTTGAGAAAATATTTGAAAAATCTTTTGACTATAACGGTGCCAGAGATCTCCGACGTTACCAACAAGCCCTATCGAGAAGATATATATTTTGATATATATAATATAATTTATATATATGTATATATCGTGATTTCATTATGTAATTGTTTAACTAGTATGTTATCCTAATACGAGATAAATATATATAAATGCAGATTATCATGGCTGACCCTAATATTCCTGTAGAAAACCATGCTATTCCCGAACCTAATATAGAAGATGATCCTTATTTTGACTTAGTAGATTTTGATATCGATGATGAGGAGGAACCATTTGAGGATCCCGAGCCCGAGTTAGGACTAGGAGATCAGATTGCCCCTCAGGTTGACTTAGTAGAGAATGAGATTGAGAATGTGGGTAATGAGAATGTGGAGATTGAGAATGTGGGTAATGAGAATGTGGAGATTGAGAATGTGGATATTGAGGACGTGGATATTGAGAATGCTGATATTGAGAACAATGATGAGATTGGGTTAGATGAGTTAGATGATGAGATTGACGACGAGGAAGTCGAGGAAGATGTAGGTATAGATGTTGAGGTTGATGACGATGAGGAAGCTGAGCTTATTTATCCGTATGATGTTCCAGAGGGCGAGCCTTTGCCCCCACCAGTTTGTTTATCTGATTTTGAGGATGAGTTACCTAGGGATGAAATGTCTGAATCGTCTGAATCTGATTCTGAATCAGAGGAGGATGAGGATGACGATGCACCTGACGGTACTGATGGTATTGATACTAGTAGACGTGAGATAGGAGAGTCGTCTAGTGCTCGAGAGGCTACTCATATTGATGGTCTTGCACCATGGGCCTTGAGACGTGATCTAGATGCTTCCCGTGTTAAGAGTTGTGTGACAGAGGTTGGATTAGGTGTTGTTCAGACTCAGGTTGCTTATTTGGAGTCGAAGACTAAGGTTGGTGAGAAAGAGCGGGAATTTCTTAGTCTGGATTTGAGTGATGTAGAACGTGGTTTGAATGAGGCTTTTAGGAGGTTATCGGTGTTGGAAAGTGGTGAGTATGCTGCTATGAAGAGAAAGGTGAAGTCTATGGAGATTCAGTTGAGTGTAGCTCGTGCGATGCGTGAGAAAGCCGAAAAGGAGTTGAATATATCCGTGGGTTGGAACAGTAGATTTTATGCTGACATGGTTGAAAGAGGAGTAATCCGTAAGCGCCCAGCTGAAGATGTGTCTAGTGATCGTCCGACGAAGATTCAGAAGACGATGGATGATGGACCATCTGGCGGTTCTCAGTAGACCAGTCTGTATTTAGTAGTGACCTTTATATCTTTTGTGTTTGTAGCTTTGACTGAACCGACTTGTTAGTAGTAGACTTGGCACGAATTTTGAGTGTATATAGTGCTAGAACTTTGATATGGATGTACTAAGACAATACTTTTGTTTCAGATCGAATGAAATATGTATCTTGTCTTGAATTCCATATTGTGCCTTATTTGTATCTTGATTATGAATTCGATCCATATTATATGAATCCTTTGTTGGATGAATGCTTAATGCTTTGAAATTGTGGAATTATAGAACTATGCCGCCCAAGAAGGCTGTGACTGAGGATGATGTACGTAGGATTATTACGGAGCAAGTTATCGCATCTATGACAGAATTTATGGCAAATGCTAGAAATGAAGCTAGCGGTAGTGGAGCTGGCGGTAGTGGAGCTGGCGGTAGTGGAGCTGGCGGTAGTGGAGCTGGCGGTAGTGGAATTGGCGGTACAAATGTGAATGTGAATGCTAATAATGTGAATGCTAATGCTGGAGGAAATATAGGAGGACTTGGAACGAATGCACCTGAAGTTGGTGGTTGTACTTATGTGACGTTCATGAAGTGTGAACCTCTACCTTTTAATGGAACTGAAGGTGCTGTAGGACTAAGCCAGTGGATCGAGAAGATTGAATCGGTGTTTAGGATTAGTAAGTGTAAGGAGGAAGATAAGGTGACTTTTGCTATGGCTACTCTTAAAGGTCGTGCGTTGACTTGGTGGAACGGGAGAATTGCATTCATGGGTCTTGATGCTGCTAATGCTACTCCTTGGGCTGAAATCAAGAAGTGGATGACTTTGGAGTTTTGTCCTCGTAGTGTGATTATTAGGTTAGAACAGGAGTTGATTCATTTGAGAATGAAAGGTGTAGACATTGATAGTTACACGAATCGATTCCATGAGTTGGCCTTGCTATGTCCTCGATTGGTTGAACCCGAAGAGATCCGAATTGAGCAATATGTGAAAGGGTTGACCAGGAATATCCGGGGGGACGTAACATCATCTAAACCACTGACCATTGATGATGCTGTTCGAATGGCTTACCAACTCATTGGACAGATAATTCAGGATAAGGAAGATGAAGCCCGTGTTGGTGAGAAAAGAAAGGGAGACGGTGAGCATGTAGATAGAGGTGATAATAGGAAGAATTTCAATCGCCGTCAGAACAAGAGAAAGGGGAATGCAAATGCTCTTACCAACAATGCACCGCGCAACGATGATAGATGTCCTAAGTGTGGCAACAAGAGGCATCCTGGCGACTGCTGGAAGTGCCGAAATTGCGGAAAGCTTGGACACAAGGTTGAAAGGTGTAAGAAGGGAACCATTTGCTTCAACTGTAATGAAGAAGGTCATAGGAAATCAGAATGCCCCAAGTTGAAAGCGATTGTACCTGGAAGAAACCCCCAGGGTGGTATCTACCAACTTGGAACAATTGAGGTGAAGAAAGAGGATCTGAATGTCGTTACCGGTACGTTTTTACTCAACAATCATTATGTTGTTGCTTTATTCGATTCGGGTGCCGATAGGAGCTTTGTATCCACTAAATTTAGTGCCCTTATTGATATTGAACCTGTTGAGATAAGTACCAGTTACGAGGTGGAATTGGCTGATGGTAAATTAGTGAAAACTAATAAGCTATTAGAAGGATGCTCTCTAAATCTCTTGAACCATTCCTTTTCGATTGATTTGATGTTGATAGAATTAGGTAAGTTTCGATATTATTATTGGTATGGATTGGTTGTCGTTGAACAATGCTACTATTTTATGTGGAGAGAAGAAGGTTAAGATTCCTCTTAGGAATAGGACGTTAGTAATTGATGGTAGTCGAGGTGAATCCCGTTTGAAAATCGTTTCATGTATTAAAGTCCAAAAGTACATCAGGAACGGTTGTGAGTTATTCTTAGCTCAAGTGACCGGGAATGAGTCTAGGGAGAAACGATTGAGAGATGTACCTATTATTTGTGAATTTCCTGAGGTATTTCCTAAAGATTTACCCAGACTTCCACCGATAAGGCAAGTAGAGTTTCGAATCGATTTAATTCCTGGTGCTGCACCGGTGGCACGTGCGCCTTACCGATTAGCCCCTTCTGAATTAAAGGAGTTATCTGAGCAACTTAAGGAGTTGTCTGATAAAGGTTTTATTCGACCGAGCTCGTCGCCTTGGGGAGCTCCAGTCTTGTTCGTTAAGAAGAAGGATGGATCTTTTCGTATGTGCATTGATTATAGGGAACTGAATAAGTTGACAATTAAAAATCGATATCCTTTACCTAGGATTGATGATTTGTTTGATCAACTGCAAGGATCTAGTGTGTATTCTAAGATAGATTTGCGGTCAGGATATCACCAACTTCGCGTCCGTGAAGAAGATATTCCTATAACTGCATTTAGAACTCGTTATGGACACTATGAATTTCAAGTAATGCCATTTGGGTTAACTAACGCACCTGCGGTTTTCATGGATTTAATGAATCGAGTGTGCAAGCCCTACTTGGATAAATTTGTGATTGTGTTTATTGACGATATTCTAATCTATTCTAAGAATGAAGATGAACATAGAGAACATTTGAGGATTGTTTTGAAGTTGTTGAAGGATGAAAGGTTGTATGCTAAGTTTTCAAAGTGTGATTTCTGGTTGGATTCTGTGCAATTTCTTGGTCATGTGATTAACAGAGATGGAATTCATGTTGATCCTGCAAAGGTTGAAGCTATTAAGAATTGGTCTGCACCGACAACGCCAACGGAAGTGCGACAATTCTTAGGATTGGCTGACTATTATAGGCGATTCATTAAAGAATTTTCTTTGATAGCTAAACCCTTGACTAAGCTTACTAAGAAGAATAAACCTTTCGTTTGGGGAAGTGATGAAGATGGAGCATTTCAGACATTGAAGCAAAAATTATGTAGTGCGCCAATCTTATCATTACCCGACGGGAGTGAAGATTTTGTAGTGTATTGTGATGCATCTATTAGAGGTTATGGAGCTGTGTTGATGCAGAGAGAGAAAGTGATAGCTTATGCTTCTAGGCAATTAAGGAAGAATGAGGAGAATTATGCTACTCATGATCTTGAGCTAGGAGCGGTGGTCTTTGCTCTTAGGTTATGGAGACATTATCTGTATGGCACCAAGTGTACGGTATTCACCGATCACAAAAGCCTACAGTATATTCTCGACCAGAAGGAATTGAACATGAGGCAACGAAGATGGATAGAGTTGTTAAGTGATTATGATTGTGATATAAAATATCACCCAGGAAAAGCCAATGTTGTTGCTGATGCGTTGAGTAGGAAAGATAGAGAGCCTATCAGGGTGCGTTCTCTAGTCTTGACCGTGCACAATAATTTGCCTGAGCAAATTAGAAATGCGCAAAAAGAAGCTTGTAAGAAGGAGAATTTTGTTAATGAAGGGTTCCGAGGAGAAGGAGATCCTTTAGAGGTTAGAGCTGATGGAGTGAAATGTTTAAGAGGTCGTATGTGGATACCTAAGTTTGGAGGCTTAAGAGATTTGATTATGTTAGAATCCCATAAATCTAAGTATTCCATTCATCCGGGATCTGATAAGATGTACCATGATTTGAAGAAGTTATATTGGTGGCCGAATATGAAAGCTGACATAGCTATGTATGTTCTTCAATGCTTGACTTGTGCTAGAGTTAAAGCGGAACATCAAAAGCCATCAGGACTACTTCAACAGCCAAAGATTCCTGAATGGAAGTGGGAGCGAATTACAATGGACTTTATCACCAAGCTTCCTAGAACATCATCTGGAAACAATTCGATTTGGGTTATTGTCGATAGACTGACCAAATCATCACACTTCATTCCGGTTAAGGAGCAGTTCTCACTGGAGAAGCTGACTCGAATATACCTTGATAATGTTGTATGCAAGCATGGAGTGCCTGTATCGATCATTTCAGATCGAGATCCTAGATTCGCATCGAATTTTTGGAAATCTCTCCAAAGATCTTTGGGAACGAATCTCGATATGAGCACTGCTTATCACCCCCAGACTGATGGGCAGAGTGAAAGGACGATACAAACACTGGAAGATATGTTGAGAGCTTGTGTGTTAGACTTTGGTAAGAATTGGGATAAACATTTGTCGTTAGCAGAGTTTTCGTATAACAATAGTTACCATTCTAGTATTAAGGCTGCACCGTTTGAAGCTTTGTATGGTAGGAAGTGTAGATCTCTTGTATGTTGGAGTGAAGTTGGGGATACCCAGCTCACGGGACCGGAATTGATCCGGGAGACTACGGAGATGATAGTTCAGATTAAGAAGAGGTTGTTGCTGCCCGTAGTAGACAGAAAAGTTACGCGGATGTGCGGCGGAAGCCAATGGAGTTTGAAGTGGGTGACCGAGTAATGTTGAAAGTATCGCCATGGAAAGGCGTTATAAGATTTGGAAAACGAGGAAAATTGAATCCCCGTTATATTGGACCCTTTAAGATTTTATCTAGAGTAGGTCTGGTGGCTTACAAACTAGAGTTACCCCCAGAACTTCATGGTGTTCACAACACATTCCATGTATCTAATCTGAAGAAATGTCTAGCAGTGAGTGATGAGAAAATTCCGTTAGGTAAGGTTCGAATAGATGGGAAGTTGCATTTTATCGAAGAGCCCGTAGAAGTTATGGACCGTGAGGTAAAGCAACTGAAACAAAGTCGGATACCTATTGTCAAGATCCGATGGAATTCAAAGAATGGACCGGAGTATACTTGGGAACGAGAGGATGAAATGTGGAAGAAATATCCGCACCTCTTCGATTTCAATAAGAAACGGACATCCAAATGAAATGGATCACGAGGACGTTGATCCCTTTTAGGAGGAAAAGCTGTGACAAGTCTAACATTTTCAGGTAGTGAAATATTTTCTCGTATAATATTTTGAAACTTATTTTTGTGTTGGTTGACGAACTCACAATATACGGATTTAAATTTGGGCTTACGTGCATAATTTGGCGTCTTTTACGACTAAACCGGAAACCTTAGGATTACGTATTTACGTTTTTGAACTCCGTTTTTTATGAGACAATTTTTATTGGATTCGTTTTGTGACGGTGATTCATAATTTATAAAAACGTTTTTCGTAAAACGACCCGAGGACACGCAAATCGAGAAAACTAGAATCGAGAAATACCCGTAAACTAGTGAGATGGGACAAAACACTTTGCCCCACCCCACTAGCTTATATGGGACGGCAATATTGACACCACCACACATAGGTGGCATCAAGTTAGCAAGTTTACACAAGTGTAAGCTTGTGCTTACACCTTAAGCTAACCATTTCCACTTTAACACAAAACTAGCAAATGGTTTCATTTCTACCATTTCCTTCCATGCAATCCACTCTAAAACTCTCTCAATCTCTCCCTCCTTGCCGTCCCAAATAAAGCAACAAACACCATCATTGATCTTTTCTAGCCACAAACCACATGTTTACTAGTCCTATTAAGGTGTTTCCTGGAAGCCTTGATCATTTGGTGGCCATATAAACAACTTTGGAGGTGATTTGCTTGTGTCCTAGGGCTGATTTTCCAACCTATGTTCTTGATATTTGATGGTCTTGGAGATACTTGTTGTGTTCATCAAGTTCTTGCCTTCCTAAAATAAGAAATCCACTTGGATTGGTAAAGAAGATCATCCTCTACATTTTTCTCTTATTATTTTGTAAAGAACAAATGTAATTTCTTTCATTTTGTATATGTATATGATGTATATATGATGATAAAAATGTTGTGTGGGGATCAAGTGTTGATAAACATGCTTAAAAATGATGATAACTATAAGAAATGAAGCTAAAATCTTGACTAATTAGTTGGCTGTATAAAAACAGTAGATAACTAAAAGATGAACTGATAAAATTGCATGGTTTGATCCATTTACAGAAAGTATATGATGTTATACACATGTGAGAGTTGGCCATGCAATGGAATCAAAATAATGAGTGAGATATGATCAAAACAAGTTAGGTGGTATAATCTGAATAAGCAGTTTTGTAGGGACTGTTAAGGCAACTTAAACTCAAAATGGGCAGTAGCTATAACTAACTTATATGTAGCACATATTATGAAGAAGTTGTCATCCAAAAATGAGCTTCTAAGTCATTGTAGAACTCTAGATATGGTAAAAATGGTGAATATGAAGTTAAAAATTAGATTTTGGAAATAATGTTTATTATTATTATATAAGCACTCACATTATAACTTATAAAATGTAAAAATATAAACCCACTAACTTATAGAACTTATTTATATAAATGTATAAAAGGTTAATTAAATGGGTAAATTATATAAATGGTGGTAAAAATAATATTTATAAGTAATAAAAACTATAAACTTGATTTTTACGACTTTTTCGGCTATCGCCGTAAAATTAACGTTTTTCATCAAATAAAACTTAGACGACCAAACCCGTCTAATGTAAAGTTTATAAAAGTTATATACTGATGTATAAGTAACTAATACAAGTAAAAACCGATAAAACCCGAACTATAAGATAAAAACTTGTAAAAAGAATTATTTGGGCTTAACCCATTTGGGCCCAACATGAAAGATATATATACTGATCATATAGGTATAAAATGGGTAAAAACAAGTAAAAGAACTTATAAAAGAATTAATGGACTTAAAATAGGTAAAATTGATAAAACTAGTGAACTATTAAGACGTTACCAAAACGTAAACACTAAAATGAGTAAACGAGGATTTATAAACCCACTTGATCATCATCATATGTACAAAAATCATCATATGTATATTGTTATTTTGATAAAAGTCATTGGACCGAGTCTATGACCGATTATTATTTATATAGGTTTCCGTGACCGAAGCACGCCCGTAGCCGATAATCCGCCTTTCATTAACAACGTGAGTTCATAGCCTCGCACTCTTTTAAATGTTTTATAAAATGATTTGTAAACCCGCGAGGGAGATAACATGCTAGATTATAAAAATAGAACACAAGTAGTCCCGATTGTATGCTTAATGATATGGACCCGAATGATGCTATGACCCTATATTCGAGACTAAAAGGATTATTAGTAGTTAGGTTATGTCACTTAAAGTCCCATTAGCATGAATTGTGAACTACCGGGATTTGGTAGACGCTTATGCATTTGATAGTACTATTTGGGGACGATCACCCCAGTTCTCGCCTTGACGGTTGATCCCCGTCGTACCACATTGATTGGTAAGCGAATTTATGTATGAGAAGATTCCATAGCGTGATTTTTGTGACGACACGCTAACTTAGATGGGCAAATTGTTTGTCGGGTTCGCGGCCCGCTGTTTTCACAGTAAGGTAACAATGTCATGCGGCTAATAATAATCCTATACAATATACAACGTATGCTATAAGACATAAATAATAAACGATGACGACGCTATTACGATGAATATATTACTTATCATGGTAATATAGAGACTACGGTCTCATGGACGGTTTCAGATGTATGCTTGATTTATATATTGCCTGACTAGCAATATGTGGACTTACTTCCGATATTATACTTGTGTTCTGATTTTAAATGATTGTAAATGATTGTTTTATATAACGATTTTCATTAAACTCTATGAATTCACTCGGCATTCGCTGATATGATTTTTGCATGTTTTCTATCTCAGGTGCTTGAAGGTAATCCGGATGGAGATCGACTCTGATGGCCCACACTTAATATTTAAAATGTTCATTCGATCTGTGTTTTGTAAACTTAATGAACTGTATAATTTGGGACCTGTTGTACACTTTTGAAACTTTTTATCGAATGAATGTTTGTTAAACCTTGTACAACCATTTTTATGTGTTGTCTATGATTGGAGTTATTGTGCTATCCCGTAACACTCTGAAAGACCCTTCCGCTGTACCGATACGAAAAATGAGAGTGTTACAAATGTGCTATCCCGTAACACCAACGACTCTTCCGCTGATTCAAAATGTGAATATTTTGGGTGTTACATTTAGTCCTTATAATTGTAAAAATCATGTAACAACCTCAAAAATGGACTAAATGATCCAGAATTTTAAAAAAAAGTTTCAAAACACATTTATAATCATAATAAATATAATCATAATAAAAACATTTCGGAAAAGAAAGGAGAAAGGACTTTTGAAGTATAACTTTTGAAATGGGTCTTTTCTTATTATTATCTGTAAATTACAAAACTAGGGTTTTAAGACATCTTTAGCTTATAACTTTCATTTAAAATGATCAAAAGCTCTAATTTCTTTTAGATTATCTTTATAACATCTTATTAACAGTATAAAAACTCTAAAAAAAGTATTATAACAAGATCAAAGCATGACTAACAAAGTGATCACCTAGGATGCTCCAAAACGGCTCCAAATGGGGTATATGAACTATATCTTCTTCATAACTCTTCAATAACTCCTAGAACTTCTTCCAAATCTTTCTACTGATCTTAGGGACTTCTTAGAGCTTCAATGGTGGTATAGTAACAGAATGTATTGTTGATCCCAAACTTAGATCGATTAGATTTGTGTTAACGAGATTAAATCAAGTTTAACACGTAGAAAAACTTTATGTTAACAACAATCTAAGTGTTATTGATGAGACTGCTTTTACACATAGTCTCATCGTCCAAAACAGGCTTTAAATGCATCAAATATCATGAAAAATGCCAAATATATGCTTGTGTTTGTTACTTGTGTATTTTAGGTACGGATATTGAGAAAATGACAAAAGATCACAAGAAACATGCAAAAATGAACACGGGAAAAGAAGCCGCACAATGAACCAAGCCCAAGTGATGATTTTCCAAGAATAAACCTTGATGATTTGAATATTATACAAGAAGGGTCCTCCAATATTGAAGAATTGACACTTTAAACCCTTGTATATTCATAATTACAAGTTTGGTCCTTGAAGTTTGTCAAATTTACAAAAAGGGCCCTCTACTTTGAAGAATTGGCAAGTTTAGTCCCTCAACAAAACTAAATTGTCAATATTGGTCCTCCTTATATTCAAACATACCATGAAGACCTTCAAAGTTCAAAAATGTGCAAGATCAGTCCTTCAAATATCAAAGAAATACAAAACAAGTCCTTGTGAAAAGTTTTGTGGCCAAAATAGAAGTTTTAAAACTTCATTAACAAAGGAGTCTAACTTTCGCCTGATTAAATGGCAAGTGAAAGGAACAAAAGAGATGGAGGACCAAAAGGGGCAGACAAAAAAGTTACCTTAACCACTCACACCTCAACACGTGTCCCACTCACTTGAATCAACCAATCACACACCACCCTGCTTCTACCTCAGCCTTCCACTTATAACCAACTTAACTAGTATATGATTAGTTAATTATTTGGCGCCTAACACTCTTTTTAAACCCAAAAACAGATCAAACCTTGCACTGTTTAACGTATGAACACAATTGGGTTTTCTTAAACTACTTGAAATTAAACCACCAAATTATCCAGAAATGTGGTTAAGGTTATCTTAATCACATCCCAACTTTAAAAACCCTTGCCACGTCACTCAGCAACCCCACACGAGATTCCATTGCTACACTTTGGGAGAAAATGACAAAAGTTGCCAGCCATCCAACAACCAAGCTTCTAGCTTCAAACCTAAGCTTATTTTTGAGCCTTTGATGCTATTTCACCCTTGCCAACTCACACAAACAGCCAAGAATCCTTCACATGAGCTCAATGTATTCAAAATCAAAAAGGGCATTTTTGGGACTTCAAGCATTAGGGTTTTATGTTTTTATCAGTTCTTAGCACA
This sequence comes from Glebionis coronaria, assembly GCA_025667525.1. Lineage (NCBI taxonomy): Eukaryota > Viridiplantae > Streptophyta > Magnoliopsida > Asterales > Asteraceae > Glebionis > Glebionis coronaria. The sequence goes on from CM046877.1 coordinate 363,206,170, forward strand.
TGTAAGGCTCTATATAAAGCCATTAGGTCACAACATACCAACTTGTTCTTGGTTTTCCTTAGTCAAGTTTCTGTAAATCCTTGTTTTTAAGTGTATGAAAAAAGTGTTGAAAGTTGTGACGAAATCCAAGTTCCAACCTTTATATTTTGTTTTTATTGATATATGTTTGTGAGTTTTAAGTTTCAAAGATTGGTTTTAAAGATTGTGGAAAAGTTTGAAATGTTTTCCAAAAACCTGATTTTTCTAAGTTCTTGTTCAAACACTTGAACTTTTTGGGCTATAGGTTGATCATAATACCCTGATAAAGAGTTATCAAGGTGTTGTGAGGCTTGTGGTTTGGGAAGCATCAAGGAGTGGGGAACCAATCTTGAAAAATCTTGGTTATTTTCATTTTTCTGTTTTATAATATTTGTGTGTTACTAATCTTGTTGATCTTAGCAGCTTGTTTGAAGCTTGTGGTTGTTTAGCTACCACATAAGCTCAAATATACGTGAGTGTGGATGTACATTCATGAGGTTTGTCTTAAATCCTTGAAAATCTGATAAAAAGGGTGTTTTAAGTGATTTTGTGATTCTGTTGGTGTAAGTGTGTTTTTATGCCTGCAAATTGGTTCTTAGTTCATATTTTGTATGTTATGATACTTATTTGGGCTTAAATCAATCTCGAGAATACTTTTACTTTGTTAAAATTGGTATTAAAAAGTGAAAAGGGTGTTTGGGATTGACTGTTGGTTCAAGTTTGTTTGATTTTGAGTTGGTATTGTGTTATTGTTTGAGTTGTTATCTGTTATAGAGGTGAGTGTGTTCTAATATATGCAAAATTTGTGCCTTGAATCACTTAATCAAACAATTTGCTATAAAATCATTGTTATTGCAACCTGTGTGATAGATCTAAGGTCTTGAATTTTGATTTGGTGTCAAGTATATCAGCAAGCATTGTTATTGTGTTCAACATTGTTCATCAGTAACTGTTCTTGCTTAGATCTTGTTCATAAGTTGGATTCATTGCATGATAAGAGTTAATCTGTGTTTCTTTAAGTTGTATTGAGCTTGTGTATGCATTTGGTGGTTTGCGGCTAGGTTTTACTAGCTTAAAAGTAGCTATAATCACCAGACCTGCTTATTACTTGTCTGGAACATATCTGAGCATAGATTGAATTAACTGCACTAATTGGCTGGGTGTTTTTGTGACTGTTTGCTTGTTATTGACTCCTTGTGATTCACTGATAACAAGGGTTCCTTGATTGTCCAACAAAACCAAGTGAAACTCTCTTAAATTCAAAGTCAAAAAGTCAAGGCAGTGGGAACTCCTTTCCCTTGCTGGTAGCTACTGCTAGTGCAATTTGGTCAACAGCTTATTACTTGTTCATTCTAGCTTATTCCAATGTGCAACAGCTTATTTTTTGTAACAGGTCTTAATATTTTGAGCTTATAAGTCATTCTAGAAGTTTACAGCTTTTGGTTTTAGGTTTTGACCAGAAAACGACTATTTTGTCTTTTTCAAAATCAGATTTTTGCTTATTTCAGCTTATTGAGTGTGCTTATTGGAAAATTTTTTGTTGATTAAGCTTAGTTAAGCTATTTGTAACTTATTGCAACTTGAATCAGCTCTTGAAATAGTCTAGAACTCAAAAACGACTATTTTGTCGTTTTGTGAAGAGGGCTTTGGCTTATTTCAGGCTTATTCCTTGAGCTTATTTCAAGTTTCTTTTTGAAAATAGCTTAATTAGGTCAAGAGAAGGATGTGGGTAAAATCTTAGCTTATGGCATCAACTTATAGCTTAATGGGCCAAAAAGCCCATTAACAATAAGCTGTTTTGAAATAAGCTAGCTTAAGCTCATTTTCAGCTTTTGGGCCTTTGGAAAATTGTGTTTAAAATCAAATTTTAAGATTGACTGGAAATTTTGGGCCATTTTTGAGAACTTTTTCTTATTGGGCCCAATTCTAAGCCCATTAAGGATCTGTTTGGGTATTTGGCCCATATGAAGGCCCAATAGGGGTATTTTTGGTATTTCAAGTACATTTTCTATTTAATTAGGTTAAAATAAACTGGTTTGCAAGTTTTTAGAATTTTTTTATAATTTTTGGATTTTTAATATTATTTTAATATTATTTTATTATTAAATTTCAATTTTTACATTTTTGCACTTTTTATATTTTTCTTAGGTTAAATACATTAAGTTAGGAATTTTACAATTTTTAGAATATTTTTATTGTCATTAGATTAATTTTTAGAATTATTTTAAGTTTTAAATAGCTTTTAATTGTTTTTAAATAGTTTTTATTAATTTTAAAATTTTCAAAAATAGTTTTAAATTTAGTTAAGGTATTTTAGAGGTTTACAAGTTAAAAAATCCCATTGTGGGCTTTTTATTAATTAATTTGATTTTTTGGGCTTTAATTAGAATTAAAAAATTATTATTTAATTAAATAAAAGGTTTGAGTGATTTTTGATTTTTTGTAAACTCTAATTACATTTTTTAGGATTTATTGCAATTTTAGGAATTTTTAGGGTAAATTTTTAATTTTGTCACTTTTTACGGTTTTACGTGCACGACTATTCGTCTTAGTTTAATTCATAAACATAACCTTCATTCTCTTCTAATCTCTTTTCTTCTTTTCATTTCTCATCAATATAATCACAAACCATTAATCACTTCTTAACACAACACACTTGCCTCCTTGGGAAACGAACTTGAACTTCATTGGTCATTAGTGCTTGGTTTTCCTAAACCGACACTTAATACTTTCCACTTTTGCTCTCTTTTCCTAAAGAGTAGTAAAACCACTACATCAGTTATGCGGAATTTAACACTTAGAACAAAGAACAATGTTGAACACAATATAAACAAAACTTTTACTTTGATTGATTAAACTTTGCGTACAATGAAAGTGTAAAACGTATATATAACCTAAACCCTAAGACCTCCTTTTATAAGTCTTGTACAATAAGCAAACTCGTGAACTATTCTAGGAAGATATATTAAGATAAACATAGAAAATACAATATACAATGCATATCTTCCTAATATATCAAAACGCGTTGACTAAGTATTCTGTTGTAGCTGGGATTTCTCTTGTCAGCGTCCAATCTGTCAGCGCCTAAATAACTCTTGTCAGCGTCTGAAATCCCTTTGTCAGCGGCATAGTGACGTCGCTAATTTTATTCCCAACAATCCTCCCCTAAACTTGATACTTATACTAATGTTCAAGTTTCTGAATAAAAACAAAATACAAAGCGGATTCTTACAAATAACACCTACTCTTGAATCTGAGAATATATGAATCTCATAAAGTCCATGCTAACATCACTGGTGTAATCAACTTCAAGCCTGGTGGTGATCAACTTCTTCAATAAATCTTGTGACAGTGGATACTTCACATCTACTAAAAGTTGGTTTTTGCTAGGTTAAAAATTCGTTGTTCTTGGCGTCTAATCGAATTGATCTCTGATTGAATGTGTGATTCAGTCGTCTTTGGTGGATAAAAGAAAAGGTTTTCCTTGTGTAACAAAATAAAAATGCAAACTTTAAAGTAAATGGCAAATTAATAAAAGGATAAACTAATAAAGACTTAAACGTAATATATATATATAAAAGCTTGAAAAGCTTTAGATTAAAAATAAAGGCTTTAAAATAAACGACGAAAAATCATAACTCGACAAAAATTAAAATTTGCAAACTTAAAAATAAAACTAGGACAAAACAAGTTTAAAATAATTCTAAGTAAAAATGGCGGGAAAAGTTAAATTTGAATTTAAAAATAAAAACAGGAAATAAAAACTGAAAAATGCGTTCCGATCGTAACTTGGATCGCAGTCTCGATCGCAGTCTGGATCGTGACTAGGATCGTGACCTGGATCACGACCTGGATCGTGACCAGGATCGTGACCAGGATCGTGACTAGGATCGTGACCTAGATCGTGACTTGGATCGTGACTTAGATCTTAGTCTTCGATCTTAGCCTACTCTTCGATCTTGGTCTAGATCTTAGTCTTTGATCTTGGTCTAGATCTTAGTCTTCGATCTTGGTCTAGATCTTAGTCTTCGATCTTGGACTAGATCTTAGTCTTCGATCTTGGTCTAGATCTTAGTCTTCGATCTTGGTCTAGATCTTTGTCTTCGATCTTGGCCTAGATCTTAGTCTTCGATCTTGGTCTAGATCTTAGTCTTCGATCTTGGTCTAGATCTTAGTCTTCGATCTTGGTCTAGATCTTAGTCTTCGATCTTGGCCTAGATCTTAGTCTTCGATCTTGGTCTAGATCTTATTCTTCGATCTTGGTCTATATCGTAGTTTTCGATCTTGGTCTAGATCGTGAGTAGTGATCGCAGTATTGGATCGCAAGTAGAAACCTTAAGGCTTATGCGATCACAATACCCGATCGGAACCATTAAAACCCTTGTACATTACGATGGAATGCAAAAAAATGAAATAAGCAATAACCAAATAAGCACTTTAATAATAAGCAACTACCAAAAACTTAACTAAAACAATAATAAGAAGAACTAAATAAGCACAAATTAAAAACTTTCAAGACACAAAATAAGCAAAATTTACAAACAAAACTAAAAGAAAAAGATTAAACTTTTGAAAACACTTAAATTAAAATAAGCTAAACACAAAATAATCTAAAAGCACCAAAAATTTGAGAATATCAAATGTATGGATTTGATAAGAATAACAAGATGAACTTTTTAATCAAATAAGCATCAAGTGTTGGGTCAAAAAGTTGATGTGGCAGAAACTCAAAAACGAAGAAAACATGAAGAAATTGTCCAAGCGTTGTCAAGAGTTAATCAAGCGTTGATAAGAGCAAATTAGGCGTTGATGGCTCAAGCATTGTCGTGTGCAATCCAAGCATTGTCACATGAAATTCAAGCATTGACAAAACGTAGACAAAGAAGCTTATGGAAGCTTCTATTTAGATAAACATGCAAAAGATATTCTGCATAAGTTTATTTAAATAGAAGATTTACTTGTTTATTCATCATTATCTCTTGTAAAACCCTAATCCTTACACTATAAAAGGAACCAAGGGTTATTAGGTTTTTCATATTATTCATTCACGATGTAAACCTAAAGTGTGTGTCGCACTAGACGTGGGATTCAATGTATACACGTCTAGTGGTTGTTTGTTATTAATATAATGAGCAACCCAATTGTTTAATTCGTGTTCTTTGTGTCCAAACACCTTGTCATGATCATTGTTCTTTTCCGCTATGTTATCATATGAATGATGATCAACCTAGATATAATGGTTCATAACCATTGAGTCTAACGATCAATAGGACTCCACAATTGGTATCAGAGCCTAAGGCTCTTGATATCTAGGTCCGACGAGGTGTTCGTGTAAGGTGAAGAAAAGAAAAATCCGTCTAGGGTTTTTCTGGACGTTTTTGTGTGCGCAGCAGTATTCAGAAGGTCATAACTTTTGATTGAACCGTTGGATCGTCGCGAAATTTTATATGTGTGTTCTACATACATAGATCTAAACATCCACCGGAGGGATTGTCGAGTTTTATCTCCAAGCAAAAGTTATTAAGCGTCGAAGTCAGCAGCTGAGTGAATGCAGTTTTCTGTGAACAGCCTTAGTAAAAACGCGATTTCTCCTTCGTTAACCGTTGGATCTTCGTGAAATTTTTGCTGTAGGTTCTTGGCACTTGTGTCTAGGATCTCACCGGAGCGATCTTCGATTTGAGCTTTCATTGACAAGTTATAGTCCGTCGAAGTTCGCTGCAGTAAAAGGTATTCAATCAAACCCTAAATCGACATACAAAGCAGAAGTTTATAAGGATTGTGGCTGTTATAATGCAAGAATCGAGCTAGGTTGGTTTTACAAACCCTAAGCTAGGGTTTCGGTGCTCAAATTCTAAACCATAAATCGATTTATAAAAGACGTATAGTATTTGATTTATGGTCCAAGGTTGTTTTGTTTTTGGGTCCAACATGTATTGCAATATTGAAAGAGTTGGCTGCCAAAAGAAAACAAAGACGTGAAGAAGAAATTGTGTTCACACGAAGCAAGGTTTCCTATTGGTGGAAAAATCTATGTTCACACGGCTCTAAGATTTTCATTGGTGGAAAAGCCCTTGTGTTCACATGGTTATAGGGATGTGATTGAATGACATGTTTGTAGACATGGACGTGATTAAAGAAAATAGTATTCTACGTCTTCATTGGTGCTATATTACAGGGAAGGAAATATTGTCTTTGTTCATCACGTGTATACAAGTACTAATGAAAAACAATGGGATACAACAAAGAATGATGGGATGTGCTTTCTTGCCCTAGATGACGTCAGCAGGATATTGACGCTAACAAGGGTTGTATTGACGCTGACAGGAAGGAATTTGACGCTGACAGGAATAAGTCAACGCTGACAGTGTTGACAGTGTTGTCCGAGATATTGTTTTCAAACGCTGTTAAGTATTGTCCGATATTGGACAATACACATTCCAGGTTTATTGGATAAAGGAGGATCTCGGATAACACAAGGATAGCTGCTGTTTGAGAAAATTGGTACGTTTTAAGCACACAAAAAGGAGTAATTACACACGAAGGTACATGGAATCTCCGTTTTTATTCAGAATATCATGTTGATATTTATGGCTCGGATATTTTTGAAAGGAATTAATGATTTTAAGGCGAGTTAGCAACCATTAATGAAGTAATTTATTGGAGTATGTAATCGGGATAACCTTGTGAAAGAGTTATCCGTTAACAGCTTTTACATATGAAGATATTTGCTTGTCATGAAGAGGTGTTAGCTTAAGGGGAAGAATTCTTATGGTAAGTTTGATGATTGAAGAAGATTTTCGCGAGTTTGTGTTCTATCATATCTTAAAGTCGTGCACTCCCAGTCATAGACTTTAAAGGTAACTTGTTCGTGCTTTACATGGTTGGTGATAAAGACTTGTCATAACACTTGAAGGAGTTACATTATCGTGCTCAGTGTCTCACAAAGGATGAGAATATTGACAAGGGATCGAGGTCTACTTATATTTCCTCTATAAGTTCTTCATCACGTGGATAATACAAGACATGGAACACAAGGTTGGGTTATTCTACTTCTACATCAAAAATATTATATTAATTGTTCTTCAAGATCATTACATAGAGCTACATTTGGAGAATCTTCAAAGATTGCATACATTGTTTACTTCCTTGTTGATGTGACAAAAAGGGGAAGAAATACGTGCTACACTTGAGGGGAAGCAATTTGAAGATCATGTACAACTTACAAGAGATACACATAGAGTTTTGCCACCATCAACTAGGGGAAGATTGTTGGGTCAAAAAGTTGATGTGGCAGAAACTCAAAAACGAAGAAAACATGAAGAAATTGTCCAAGCGTTGTCAAGAGTTAATCAAGCGTTGATAAGAGCAAATTAGGCGTTGATGGCTCAAGCATTGTCGTGTGCAATCCAAGCATTGTCACATGAAATTCAAGCATTGACAAAACGTAGACAAAGAAGCTTATGGAAGCTTCTATTTAGATAAACATGCAAAAGATATTCTGCATAAGTTTATTTAAATAGAAGATTTACTTGTTTATTCATCATTATCTCTTGTAAAACCCTAATCCTTACACTATAAAAGGAACCAAGGGTTATTAGGTTTTTCATATTATTCATTCACGATGTAAACCTAAAGTGTGTGTCGCACTAGACGTGGGATTCAATGTATACACGTCTAGTGGTTGTTTGTTATTAATATAATGAGCAACCCAATTGTTTAATTCGTGTTCTTTGTGTCCAAACACCTTGTCATGATCATTGTTCTTTTCCGCTATGTTATCATATGAATGATGATCAACCTAGATATAATGGTTCATAACCATTGAGTCTAACGATCAATGGGATCCACATCAAGATGAAACAAGATACAAACTTGATCCGAATCAAAATCAAAATCAAAAACAAGAAAGGTAGAATAAGAAAGATTATGAAAAGCTTGAAATTAAACTTAAAGATTCAAGACAAGATTAAAAGACTTACATGAAATAACTTGAAAATAAAGAAAAATATGTAAATGATAATATGAAAAGTGCATAAAATAAAGTGGAGAACTAATTGGTGAAATTAGCTAACACCTCTAAAATGAGGTTAAGGGTGGTATTTATAGGGAAGGGGAGTGTATGGTGGTTGTGCTTCTTTCTTTCTTTTGTCTTCTCGTCTTTCGTCTTTGACAATAAACTCGTCATTCTCGACTTTGTCTCGGGATTTGGCGATAAATAATTTGAACTCGTCTTCTAATTTCTTCATTAATTAGATTTGGTTCTTCGACTTCGTTAAACTTTCGTCTTTAGACTTTTTCTTCGATAAATCTTCAGAATAGGCCTTTGACTTCCGTTCTTTCTGCACTCTTGATCTTTTGACTTCGTCTTTTGTCTTTTTCTTTGATAAAAGCCCGTGAAAGCCCGTGTTTTCTTACCTTTTCACATTTTGGTCCTAAATCATAACAAAAACACAAACCACGCATAACTCCGACTTTTACGACATAACATACACGTTTTGGCTTGGTCTATCCTTGTAATAAGTGGTAGAATGATAAGTGTTTTCACACTTATTAAATCCCCTATAATTAACCATTGCAATGCCCTCATGCAATGCATTAGTTACAAAGCAAAGTTTACATTTTCCATCATAATTAACCTACCTTGGCATTTATTAAACAAAAGACATTAAGGAAACTTAAAGAGATAGAAAATTACAAAATATTTGAAGGAAGAAAACAAGTAAAGAGATCGAAGACTTACATTAGGGCTTTGGTTGTCATGAATGTTTATCACCCTCAAGTTTCAAGTTCCCCATACCAAGCTTAAAAACGAGATCATTGTTATTATAAGTTAGTAAGCTAACAAAAACTCATGTGGGTCAATTATTCACTTAGAGTCCCTTATTCCTGGTGTATCTCTTAAATTTTATTGTTGTCTTAAATGATCACGAGGATGCATTGTTGACTTATTTCGATAGTTTATTAGGCTGAAAATAAAGTAGGGCGATTTAATAAATAGCTAGCTAAAGGACAAAATCTTTTAATACTGCTTCTCGGGACCTCATAAAGATCATATCTTGGCATAACTCGCTTCACAATTTGAGACCTTTCTCAGACCGATATTTGGCATTGACTTCATACTTCGAATCTTAAGAGACGTTCTTAAAATAATGGTCTTCTCTTCATAATAGGAATTTCTTCACTTGAAGTTTGTGAGAGATTCTTCATATTTGGACCACGACTTCATCATTTTTCTCCAATCTTTATTTTGGAATTTTAATATAAAACAATCTGCCTCCTTTTAGGACTTGGATCTATTTATCCTCATACCTTGCTAGGGTCTTTTCGGATAGAATTCTCCATGATCTTTAGGGGAGTATTTGCTTTTCGTCGTGTGTCTCGATCCTTCATATTGATTTTTGATAAATGATTCTTCACATCACTTTGGATCTTTAGCAACAAAATTTAGCCCTCATGCCTTGTTAGGGTCTTTTCGGACTCGCCAATCTTCGCATCCCGCTTCAATAAGTTATGCCTTGGCTATGAACTCTAATTAATACCGAGCAACTTTTAAACGATCTTGTGTTAGAAGCTAAGTAACTTTTCAAATCGTACGACCTTACTTATTGCAATTATAATTATTAACAAACGATGGGAGAAAAAGCTCATAATTAACTCACATAAATTCGTGAAAGAATACCAAACTTATAATTGACTCTATCATCTCTCGTTCTCCACAATTTAAAATCTCAAGGAATGAGACTCGTGGATGCTTAGCCTATTAAATCAAAGTTTTGGGTTTTCAAGTCATCTATAGGATCTTGCATCTTCTTAGACTTTTTCAAGTTTAGAATTTGCATTTTAAAGTTCCCTTGATAAACGACTTTCTAGGATCCATTATAGGAACTTGCGAAAAGTTCTTGTTCTTAACCCGTAAGAGTTAAGACTTTCGCGTTTTAAAGTTCCCTATATAAAAGCCTAGCAAAACTTGACTTAACCACGTTAAGGATACTAGCTAGAGTAAACTTGGATAAGTAAACTCGGGTTGAGTGAAAAGATTCATGACGGGCCTAATATATCAAAGACATCTAAACTCATTTAAACCATTTTATTTAACTTTATTTTTATTTATGACTTTATTTTTGAAATGAAATATATACATACGATGCGATAATAAAAGGAATGAACATAAAAGAGAATAAATGAAAAATACTACTTGGCCTAAATAGATAAAAAATTTTGGAAAGTGTCGAAAAATTAGATTTTCTGGTTAAAATGAGGACAAATTCATGGAAAAGCCCACTTAACTATGATAGAAGTCCCCCCTACACTTGATATAAAAATTGTCCTCAATGTTTAAGCATGTGGGAGTCAACTCCCCTACACTTAGGGCATTGTGCACGTTGTTTAGATCTTGCTAAAGAAGAGACAACTATGGTGATTTCAATGTCAACATATAAGATATGAAATATTGAATCACAAGAGTTTAGGATAGAACCGAGTAGACGGGTACACGGGATCACGGGTCGTCAAATATCATCAAAAGTGCTATTTGAAGCTTTAATCCCTGCACATCATAAGAAACAAGACAAAAAACACCTACATAGCTCCCCCTACACTTATTATAAAAAAATGATAAAAAGGATAGATACTCGGGTTGCCTCCCGAGAAGCGCTTGTTTTTGTTCACCGAGTCACGAGCCTGCCTCGTCCCCGAATTGAATGGTCCATGGGGAAACCTCGAATTAAATGTCCCCGGCAGCGGTGCCATTTGAAAGTCAGATTTTGCTAGGTTAAAAACTCGTTGTTCTCGGCGTGTAATCGAATTGATCTCCGGTTGAATGTGTGACTCAGTCGTCTTTGGTGGATAAAAGAAAAGGTTGTCGTTGTGTAACAAAATAAAAATTCAAACTTTAAAGTAAATGGAAAATTAATAAAAGGATAAACTAATAAAGACTTAAACGTAATATATATAAAAGCTTGAAAAGATTTAGACTAAAAATAAAGGCTTTAAAAATAAATGACGAAAAATTGTAATCGACAAAAATTAAAATTTGCAAACTTAAAAATAAAACTAGGACAAAAGAAGTTTAAAATAGTTCTAAGTAAAAATGGCGGGAAAAGTTAAATTTGAATTTAAAAATAAAAACAGGAAATAAAAACTAAAAAATGTGTTTCGATCGTAACTTGGATCGCAGTCTCGATCGTAGTCTGGATCGTGACCAGGATCGTGACCTGGATCGTGACCTGGATCGTGACCAGGATCGTGACCAGGATCGTGACTTGGATCGTGACCTGGATCGTGACTTAGATCTTAGTCTTCGATCTTAGCCTAGATCTTAGTCTTCGATCTTGGTCTAGATCTTAGTCTTCGATCTTGGTCTAGATCTTAGTCTTCGATCTTGGTCTAGATCTTAGTCTTCGATCTTGGCCTAGATCTTAGTCTTTGATCTTGGTCTAGATCTTAGTATTCGATCTTGGTCTAGATCTTAGTCTTCTATCTTGGCCTAGATCTTAGTCTTCGATCTTGGTCTAGATCTTAGTCTTCGATCTTGGTCTAGATCTTAGTCTTCGATCTTGGTCTAGATCTTAGTCTTCGATCTTGGCCTAGATCTTAGTCTTCGATCTTGGTCTAGATCTTAGTCTTCGATCTTGGTCTAGATCGTAGTCTTCGATCTTGGTCTAGATCGTGAATAGTGATCGCAGTATTGGATCGCAAGTAGAAACCCTAAGGCTTATGCGATCACAATACCCAATCGTAGCCATCAAAACCCTCGTACATTACGACGGAATGCAAAAAAATGAAATAAGCAATAACCAAATAAGCACTTTAATAATAAGCAATTACCAAAAACTTAACTAAAACAATAATAAGAAGAACTAAATAAGCACAAATTTAAAAACTTTCAAGACACAAAATAAGCAAAATTTATAAAATAAACTAAAAGAAAAAGATTAAACTTTTGAAAACACTTAAATTAAAATAAGCTAAACACAAAATAAGCTAAAAGCACCAAAAAGTTGAGAATATCAAAGGTATGGATTTGATAAGAATAACAAGATGAACTTTTTAATCAAATAAGCATCAAGATGAAACAAGATACAAACTTGATCCGAATCAAAATCAAAATAAAAAATAAGAAAGGTAGAATAAGAAAGATTATGAAAAGCTTGAAATTAAACTTAAAGATTCAAGACAAGATTAAAAGACTTACATGAAATAACTTGAAAATAAAGACAAGTATGTAAATGACAATATGAAAAGTGCATAAAATAAAGTGGAGAACTAATTGGCGAAATTAGCTAACACCTCTAAAATAAGGTTAAGGGTGGTATTTATAGGGAAGGGGAGTGTATGGTGGTTGTGCTTCTTTCATTCTTTTGTCTTCTCGTCTTTCGTCTTTGACAATAAACTCGTCATTCTCAACTTTGTCTCGGGATTTGTCGATAAATAATTTGTACTCGTCTTTTAATTTCTTCATTAATTAGATTTGGTTCTTCGACTTCGTTAAACTTCCGTCTTTAGACTTTTTCTTTGATAAATCTTCAGAATAGGCCTTTGACTTCCGTTCTTTTTTCACTCTTGATCTTTAGACTTCGTCTTTTGTCTTTTTCTTCGATAAAAGCCCGTGAAAGCTCGTTTTTTCTTCCCTTTTCACATTTTGGTCCTAAATCACAACAAAAACACAAATCACGCATAATTCCGACTTTTACGACATAAAATACACGTTTTGGCTTGGTTTATCCTTGTAATAAGTGGTAGAATGATAACTATTTTCACACTTATTATCTACCAACACGAATTCTGAAAACTTTCATAGGACCCCCTTATCAGTTATATTGAATGGCTCAATAGGTTCATCCTCCCCTTTGTACGAATCATCTTCAGAGGACAAAACCATAGATCTTCTTCTTCTTGATCCAGTAGCTTCCAAAAAAACTATCCCCTCCCTCAATTGATTGAGTTCAAGGCCTTGGTCAGTGACTTTTTGTACAAGTTCCGCATTGAACTTTTGCAAGCCAATGCAGATAGCCGTCAATTCTAAAAAAGATAATGGTTGCAGACTGCCCTCCTCCAAATTGGAGATTTGACTCCTCAAAATGGATTCATCAAGCAAAACTCTCTCAGCTTCATGGCTAAGACCACTAGAGAAGACTCCAGTAGTCCTTTGTCGTTTCCCCAAGCGAAAGTCAAAAGGTTCAGATGAGGAAGTCGATTGGTGAACATGTGTTTGGGGTGGTGAGATGACAGTGTGTGAAATGGGTGTGTCAGCGGCTGAAACACGAGTGTCAGTGGCTGAAGGGTCAAGGTTCATAGGATCATCTTGGTGGGGTGAAGGTGGTTGTTGTTCTTGTGATAGTTCAGGTTCTGGGTGAGGTTGAGGGTGGTTAACTGCTTCAATAACAACCAACATGGAAGGTGTCAAAGGTAGAGGCCTAAAAGGTCTAGTATTCATGGACATAAAAATTTTAGCCTTTTGAGTAGGGATCTTATAAAAAATTTTAGCCTATGACAATAACCTTGGTGCTAAAAAACCATTTATAAAAATCAAGGGTAAGTAAGAGTCATCTTGTTACCCTTGTTTTTCAACATGCCCTCAAAAATCATATTGGAAATTTTTATTTTTGCCCAGTGGCCAAACAAACAAGAATACAACAAAAATAATGATTGATTTCATTGAAAGAGGTACACTTAGGACTAAGACACTGCAAGAGGACATGTATCAAGAACTTCCAGGCTGGGGGAAATTGTTGTTTTGAATATTTATTAATTTTGCCCTTAGGGGAAATTCATATCCCAAACCTCTAAGTCCTTCTTCTAACTGATCATGAGGAAGGGTAGTCACATCACCAGCATCATCAAACTGTAAAGCTTGACGAATGAGTGCTTCAGTGACCACCCATTTTGTCCCATGAACAGTCCCTAACAATGTAATCACTCCATCAACTGTTTTAGAACTAGCAGTGATCTAAAACTGTTTGATGTGTTTGATAGGAATGAGTGGAGCATGAGTCAAAGCATACCTTAAGTTACCAAAAGATACTCAATCATTCCTGTGTATTGAGGATGATGTGTGTCATCAGCCTCAAGATAGGCGATCATGTTGTGTTGATCCCTAAATCCTAAAGTAACACCAACAAGTTTAAATAGAGGAGCCATAAAAACTGTTTGTGAAAGGTTAGAAAGTATGATAATGAAAATGGATGGTTATGGAGAAAATATGAGACAATCAAGCAAGTTACCCTGTGTAAAATTGTATGAGCCGTATTTATAGGATGGAAACTAGGATACTATTGGTTGAAAAAGAGGTAAGTTATTCAAAATATAATGATGAAAATCTTGAAAAATAATAACTTATCTCTTAGCTTTTAAAGAATTTATCAAATCCCATAAAATTACGGCCCAAAATATCTCAAAAGTAACTAATAGGTGGGTCCCAGTGTTCTTCAACGGTCAAAATGTTAGTCAGCGAGTAACGGCTATATTTGTCAGCGTGTAAATTTGCCATGTCAGCGTTTGAAAATGTGCTTGTCAGCGGTTGAACCACTATGTGTCAACGGCCAAAAAATAAAAAGTAATAAAATAAAAAGACCTTAACAAAGAAGTTTACCCTAATGAAGATAACTCTTACTCTGAAAATGACTAAATTTGGCAAGCACTGTCCAATCCTGCACACTTGCATAAGCAAGATAGACATAATTGTCCTCAAGTGTCCCTTGCTAACCAAAGTTCTTAAGAGTGAAGAAATCTCATATAAACCCTTTGTATCTCCCAGGTAAGCCTATTTTTATTAATACCAAGTCTCCCAACCGACCAATCCCAATCCTAGGCCAAAAAGTCTTGGCAACATGCACAGTATATCAACTTTACATGCTACAGTGCCTCAAGATTTAGGAATTCCAACAAGTATTAAACAGAAAAGCCTTCATTATTCCTAACTCCTACTCACCAATGGACAAAATCTAGAATTGTGATAAGAGCACTCTATAAGTACCCAAATACCTAAAGGTTTCATAAACCTCCCCTTAAACTTACACAGATTGCAAAGAAATAATCATGATAAATTTTTATTTCAAGATAGGAATGTAAACAGTCCAACCATCATAAGTAAAAATTATTCAAGATATAAAGTCCATAAGCAACTATGTATCCTATTATAAAATGCTAAAAAATGCCTGCATGATTAGAAAGATGAAGTGAATAAAAACCTACGGTCTGTGTTTCTTTATATACTAGAAACCACAGACTTTTACAAAAGATAATATCAAATAAACAACTAAATCTTTTAAATTAATATCTTCTACAAGTTTGTCCACCAACTTGTAGTTTCACCATATGCTAGATTTAGTCTTTGTCTAATAGTTTTGTCACATCAACTAATAATAGACCCAACAATCTTCCCCTAGTTGATGTCGACAAAACTCCTTGTGTATCTCTTGTATATGGTACATGATCTTCCAATTTCTTCCCCTCAAGTTAAGCATCTATATCTTCCCCTTTTTGTCACATTAAATAGGGAAGTAAACAATATACGCAATCGAAGATTCTCCATATGTAGGTTCTGTGTAATGACTTTGAAGAAAAACGAATATAATAATCTTGATGTAGAAGTAGAATAACCCAAACTTGTGTTCCATGTCTTGTACTATCCACGTGACAAAGAGATGCTATATGCAGGATCCTCATTTACCTTTGAAACGAGACACTGAGCACGATATTGTAACTCCTTCAAGTGATAGAAAATATGTGCATATAGTACCATAAGAAAAATCAAATATTCCTAGATCTTGTACCACTTCGTCACCAACAATATAAGCACGAACAAATTATCATAAAAGTCAGTGGTTAGGAGTTCACGACTTTAAGATCTGATAAAACACAAACTCGTGAAAATCTACTTCGAACGTCAAACTTATCATAAGAACTCTTCCCCTAAATCATATACTTCTTCTAAGAAAAATATCTGAGCCATAAATATCGTAATGATATCCTGTATAAAACCAGAGATCCCATGTACGTGTGTGTGTAACCTCCTCATTTTGTGTGCGAAAACTCAACCAAAAATCCAAACAGCAGCAAATCCTTCTTTATCCGATTTCCTTCCTCGTCCAATATCCCTTTTTGTGTGTTGCCCTATATCAAACAAAACTTGTCAACGGATAAAAAACAATATATCGGACAACAAAGCTTCTATCAGCGGCTAGTATATGTTTGTCAGCGGCTAGAGAAGCCGCTGACACCATCAGTGGCTACGATCCTTGACAGTGGCTTGAAAAATATGACAGTGGCTAGATTGTACTTCCTCATCCCATACATATTCAGCCCACCTCCAATCCAATTACTCACGTATCAATATCATCCATAATACTTTATAAATTAGGGAAACATAATCCCTAAAAAGTAGCAAAATAACCTGTATCTTTAACAATCACGTTTCAATCATTCCTAAAAGTTAGGTATGAAAGCTGCTTCTGTAACACCCCCAAATTTATACAACTCAATACAGCGGAAGACTCGTTGGTGTTACGGGATAGCACATTACTCACATCATAGACAACGCATAAAAATCGCGTCGTTTAATAATAAAGTATTTCCATTCATAAATTTCAAAGTTACATAGGTCCCAAGTCATATTATTTCATACAATTTTTTACAAAACATTTGAATGGAAATTGTTGTTTAAGTGCGGGCCATGAATTCTTGTTGTCTTCCCGAGAATTACCTTCAAGTACCTGAGATAAAACATGTTAAAAGAAAAGGTCAGCGATAACGCCGAGTGAATTCATAGAGTTTAATGAAATCCATCAATATAACATCGGTATAGAATTATTACCGAAAATTATTTTGTATAAATCCATGTAGTAGGCTATAAAATAGCCAAAATCATTTTATACAAATCCTTGTCAAAATCATAATATAGGCTTTCGCCTTCAAAATCATTATACGAACCAATGTCGTAAAAATATCATACAATACGTTTTATAACATTGTATGGAGTTAAATAACAACCGTTATATGATTATGGTTATGAAAACCAAAACACGAACATAATATCAATAGTAAGACCCCGTATTTCTAGTCAGGTAATATATCGTAATTTAATTCTTAAAGCAGTATTTCGTTAATTGGACTATTATAAGCCGCATGACATTGTTACCTTACTACAACAAACAACGGGTAGCTAGCCCGAAACTCAATTTGCCCATCTAAATTAGCGTGTCGTCACAATAATCACGCTTGTGTAAATCTTCTCATACATAAATTCGCTTACCAATCAATGTGGCACGACGGGGATCAACCGTCAAGGCGCGAACTGGGGTGATCGTCCCCAAATAGTACTATTATATGCATAAGCGTCTACCAAATCCCGGTAGCTCACAATTCATGCTAATGAGACTTTTAGTGACATAACCTAACTTTAATAATCCATTTTATGTCATTGCATCTATCAGGTCATTTAATCATTCATCGAGTCATACAATCATTCGGGTCCAAATCAATAAACAAACCATCGGGACAACTAGTGTCCTATTTCATAAAAACTAACATGTTACCTCCCTCGCGGGTTTATAAAACATTTCATAAAACATTTAAAAGAGTGCGAGGCTATGAACTCACGTTGATGTGGGAAGGCGATTATCGGCGATTTAGATGTACGGTACGTGCTTCAATCACAGAAACCTAGACAAATAATACCTCGTCTTAGACTCATGTCCAATGAATTTATAAAAATAACAATTATGTATACATATTATGATTATATATATATGATGATCAAGTGGGTTTACATATTCTCATTTACTCATTTTAGTGTTATGTGTTGATAACTTTTATACTAATTTACTAGTTTTACCTATTTACACATTTTAAGTCCAATAAACTTATTATAAGTTCTTTAACTTGTATTAATCCATTTTATACTTGTATTATCAGTATTTACACTTTACATGTTGGGCCCAAATGGGTTAAGCCCAATAAATAAGTTTATAAGTGTTTTAGCCCATTTTGTTGTATTATTAGTCCAATAACGTTAACTTAGCCCGTTAATGTCCGTATGTTTTATAGTTCGGGTTTAATCGGTTTTTACTTGTTATATATATGTTTATATATCAGTATATGACTTCTAAAAACTTTACATTAGACGGGTTTGATCGTCTAAGTTTTAATTGGCGAAAAACGTTAATTTTACGGTAATAGCCGAAAAAGTCGTAAAAATCATGTTTATAGTTTTATAACTTATAGAACTTATCAAACTACCATTTTTATAAAATGTCCATTTATTTATCCTTATACATATTTATATAAATATATTATATAAGTTAGTGGGTTTTAATTCATATTTTATACTATTTTTATTTGAGTGCTTATATAATACTATTATACTTTAATTTCCAAAAATCTGATTTTTATTTCTAGAGTTCTATATGGAGATAGAAGCTCAAATGTTTGTGACATAAACTACATGATATGTGCTCCATTTAACTCTACTATAGCTACTGTTGAATCAGCCTCTAAGTATTTTCTAAAAATTGTCCAAAACAGTCTAAGATTTGCACTCTAAACTTGTTTTGATCATATCTCACTCATCCTAATGATTCCATTGCATGGCCAACTCTCACATGTGTACAAGACATATTACTTACTGTATATCCATTAATCTATACCATTTTATCAGTTCATCACATGGTTCTTTACTGTTTTATACAGCCATCATTTTAAGCATGATTTTAACCTTTTTATATATAGTTTTTCATCTTTTTACCCATGATTATCATCACCAAATCCCTACATAATATTTTTATCATCATATAATCATCATATACATATACAATAGGAAAGAAAATACATGATTACATAATCAAAATAACAAGAGGATGAGGAGAACAATCTTTATACCACCATGATGATGTAGGTTATGATCAAGACATGGATTTTGATGGAGAAACTTGTGATAAATCAAGACCATCTTCAAGACCACCATTCTTCAAGAACTCCTTGTGGAAAATTAGCCCTAAGACTCCATATAAACTCCCCCTTGGATGTTATAATCACCATCAATCAATAGGGCTTCAAAAGGGCATCATCATATATGTAAATAACATAGGATTTGTGGTTGAATCAAGATCAAGTGAGGGTGTTTTTGGTGAGGATGGGACAGCATCTAGAGAGAAGGGAGGAGAGAGTTGTGAGTTTTGCATGAGTGGGAATGAGCTACTAGTTTGGTTAAGTGGTTTTGGTAGTGGAAGGCTTACAAGTTAAGCTAACTTAGACAAGTGTTAGCTTGTTGTTTACAATTTGACACATCATGAGATGTGTTGGCTTACATGTTGCCGTCCATATAGTGGGGTGGGGCAAGATTTATCTTGTCTCATCCCACTAATTTACGGGTACTCCTTGATTCTAGTTTCCTCGATTTGCGTGCCCTCGGGTCGTTTTACGAAAAACGTTTTTATAAATTATGAATCAACGACACAAAACGAATCTAATAAAAATTGTCTCATCAAAAACGGAGTTCGAAAACATAAATACGTAATCCTAAGGTTTCCGATTTAGTTGTAAAGGACGTTAAATTAAAATCGTAAGTCCTAATCTCTTCTCGTAAATTTGTGAGTTTATGAACCAACAAAAATTTAAAATCTCAAAATAATATTCACGGTCAAATTTATTTTCTAAAATGTCGGACTGTCACCAAAGACGGTGTATGTAAACGTAAGCACCTAACGTAGAATCCTTCGGTTTAGACATAGTCGATGCTACTTCAAGATGTAAATACAAATTTCTTCCCAAAAATAAGTGAGTTCATAATATAACATTAGAATAATATTTTCAAATAATAATAGAGAATAAAATATCAACCATAAATTGACGGATTGTCACAGCATTTACCCCTAAATAGGATCTTTGTCCTCAAAGATCATCTTACTACTCGCTTCTTATAGAGTTAAAGCCATGTGGGTATTTCCTCCACATTTGGTCTTTTCTCACAAGTGTAATCCATTACAATACGTGAGTTTCATCAAACATAACTACGGGAATAAGATCAGGCTTAATGTTGACTTACTTTCTCTATCCATGATGTTCACGGGTTTTTGATGAATGCAACTTTTCGTCGATCTAAACTTTATCAAGAAGTGATCATATTCTCACTTGATAGACATTTTATCAAGTTCGATATACGAAACATATTTCACGCAGCTCTTGAAGTCCTAGGGTAGATCCAGCTTATATGCCTTTCAATCCCAACTATACATCATCTCAATGGTCCCATACAACGAGGACTTATATCCCATGATCTTCCAGATCATCAATTCATTTTTCCATGGTTACAATTTTTTTGGCATAACTTCGCTACCCATCTGGCACTTCAAGATCTACATTTCATATTCACATAACCTCCTGTCCACTATCGGCAGTCAATAATCAAATCCTAATTTCAACAATCATTTCAGGTCTCGCGGGTCGAGTATTTTGTAAGGTTAGGTTCGCCATCATAGGAAACCTTAAACCTAAAAGACATGTCCAACTCATAATGGGTGTATGTCGGGTGTCTTCATCTCAACTCCTTCTTACAGATGCTCTAATATATATCCTCACAAGATTCGATCTCGATCCTAATACGATAGTTTTCAATGATAATCTCTCCAAAGGAAAACGGTTTTACAGTTTATTACCAAAGGTCAATCATTCAAGCATAAAACAACACTTATAGTATTTTGTATTTTTACTTTACCTCGTCCCTTCGATTGGGATGGTACAGTACTCTCATCAAGATTCGTTCTCAATGACTTCTGGGCAAATCTCTAGAAATTTGATGCGAAGCGAGGATCTTGATAGAGATGATTGATACGGCACACTATGTTTTCACGACTCCTTTAAATATAAAAGAGTCAATTTCTTCATCGAGAATCTATCATTAACAGGAATGATATTAGCAGATTTGGTCAGTCTGTCAACGATGACCCAAATCGAATCAAATTCAGATGATGACCTTTGCAATAGTTAGATGTTTACTAATGTATGAGGCAATGTCTGCCTTCATAATTTTTCATTAGTACAACTTCTTCAGACAAAGATACATTAAATCAGAAATGACAGGAATAGAATACTTATACTTACAAGATTCCAATATGACTGTATTACAAAATCTCCATATTTAGGCAACCACAAGTGCCCTTTTATACATTTAACGCCATTGGCTCCTCAATTCTAATAGTACACATTAGACGCGAACCCCCTTTTTATTATCTAAATTATCCTTCTTACAAGCATTGTTTATTTTTATATTTTTCGGCAATTTATTTTGCACGTTCATTATTAAGAAATATATCTTAATTGGTTCTTTATCCTTTTTATATAAGGTGTCAGTATCTACATTCATCTTTTCCTGATAAAATAATTATGATTTCTACAATTTACTCAGAAATTCTTTCTTCACATTTTCTATGTTTTAGTTTCGTCTCAACTTTCATTTTTTTTTCTTCTGTTTTACTCAATCCGACGTCTAAAGGGTCGATAGTTATTACAGGTAATTAAATAACAAGTATTCAATTTTTATGAAACGTAAACGTAAAAGTTTTAAATTTCTTAGTTCGACCAATTATATAAGATGTTCAAAATAAATTTGAATTTAATTAACAAGATTTTTTTTGTTGATTTATCGAAAATAATTAATAAGATTCGTAAATGTTCGAAAAACCTTCGTTTATACTTTGGTCATAATTTTCTTAGCAAAAATTGTCGTTTCAAATTTTTAAGTCATGGTTTAACGGTTTCCTCAATCCCTCTTAGGTTGTCTTGAGGTATACACGAACATTTACCCCTAAACAGGAGTTTAGTTAAATGTTCTGGGCATAAGGGAAGAATCCTCTTAAAAATCCTTTGTTAAAACATTTGTTAAAACATTTGTCAAAACATATTTGCATTTTCTTTTTGGGTAAAAATCCAAAGTCTTAAAAGGGCTCTTAATTTTTAAAGAGTCAATATATTTCATTATCTTATTAATCACACGGTCAAATAATGTAAAAGATTAAGTCTTAAATCACATGTTAATTATTCAAGGTACATGTTTTCATTGTTCGGCCAACTCAGGGCAATCTACAAATAATTATTAACACATTCTTATTCTTATAAACAAACAAATAGTCCTTAATGATCACAAGCATGAATTTATCAAATTTCAGCCTACACACGCGATTCACCAAATTTATGAATACTACATGTGCATTAGTCAATCCAAACGACACCACGTGAAACTCATAATGTTCATTACAAGTACCGGATGTAGTGATTGGAATACATAATCTTCTTCGCAGACGCGAAGTTGATAATAACCATGCCGTGGATCAAATCTTTAAAACATACGCGAGAACCTTGTAAATGATCGAACAAATCTTCCATTTCGAGTTATGGATATCGTTTTCGATTGTCAATTTACTCAGTTCACAG
Source organism: Glebionis coronaria (assembly GCA_025667525.1). NCBI lineage: Eukaryota > Viridiplantae > Streptophyta > Magnoliopsida > Asterales > Asteraceae > Glebionis > Glebionis coronaria. The sequence goes on from CM046877.1 coordinate 363,228,613, forward strand.
TAATCTATAAATGTAAGGAATGATAACACCATAGCTCTTCATGATGACGAGCTTGGTAGAATAAAAGTTTTCTCCGACAACTCTCTTAGTTATATGGTAATTCCTTTAATTCAGATGGTGCTGACGTACAGTGCACAAGCCATAGGTGCAGTACCGGAAATATACTCAATACCAATTTCAACTTGCCTTAAATGGAAAAAGTCTAGGTAATTCACCAACAAATACCTCCTAAGGTTTCAGATAACAGGAACATCTTTTAATAAACTCATATTAGGTTCTTCTAGATTACAATATCTATGACTAGTTCACAACCATTCACGGTATAATTTCAAGTCTAAATGCAGGATATGGTCATCCATCAAGAATTATTTAGATCACTTTTGATAATCAACATCTTATCATTTAGGGGAATTCTATTCGAGTTCCCATCAATTAAGACAATGTCGTCATGTCATAATCAATCAATCCATTCTACTGGCACTATCAACTTTTCAGTTTTATTGCCGCCGATAAGATGTGAACTTCTCAAAAGACTAATAATAACTCATAATCTTTCTTAAATTCAAGGATATATGGAGACAAAACTTCCATTAAAAGAGTAAGGTCAACGCATAATCTACGCGAGAGAATTTCAAATCAGATACAGACGAAAGCTTTTAATGAATATGAATATATCCCATATTTTCCTAATTTGAGTACGCATTCGAAAGCTCCTCGGATCGTTACCCAGGTCATTCAAATGAAATCAAATCATAAGAAATGATAAGAACGTCAATACATCCAGTCGGGTATCAACACTCGGTAATCAGATACTTTTCCTAAGAATCTCACTACGGTAGAATTGGACAAGAAAGAATTGTCAATTAAGACAAATTCCACAGATGAGTAAATTCAATTCAGAAGAATAAATAGTACAGGCACATATGTAGGTGTCCCTATCAATATGTCCTTATTTTGCACTTCTTGCAGATCTCATAAAATTTAATCTTTCACAATCTTTAAAGAAAATGTAGTGTTTATTAATCAGTTTTATGGTGACTACTAATCAGCCTTGCATGATTCATTTCAAATTGTATGTAGGCGCGCAACTATATACAATTTCAAGATTAACAATGCAATACTCAGTTCGTCAAAACTTTATCATCATGTTTATAATAAAAACATTTTCATGCTTAATTCTTAAATAAGAATCAAAAATAAATTTACAAAGATTTTCTTTGTTATGAAAACAATTCAGTTTTCCAAGGTGTTTCATAAACAACTTCATTTCGATAACGATTATTTATAAATCTCACTTTGAATAATCCTTGTAGTCATGAAAATTCAATTTTCTCAAAGGATACTATTTTAACTTATAAAAACAATGAGTGATCTACAAAAGAGTGATGAAAAGTTTTTCACCAAGAACTAACTACAACATGATAGGAAATGAGCTTAGCCAAATAATCATGAGGTTCGTGACCTCGATGGCACTCAAAAAGAATAATGCACAACGTAACTCAAATCGAGATCAGTACTTGTTCAATGGTTGCATCACTAATGCGAACATTAGGAAGAAGCAAGAACAGATAGATAACATCGATACATGTAGAATTTAGCAATCAAAGGTAGTCTTTTCATTAATCACAAACAAGTCAAAATTGTACCGTAACACATTATGTGTCACTATGTCATACAATTCCAAGAACTCATCCTACCAACTGATATCTCAGTTAAGTTTGCGATTTTTAAAAGATACCACAATGAATATTAATCTACAAGAGTCATGGGGGTTCCACCTATCCCGGAAGATCCATCGGTCCCAATTTAGAAGAAGATTTCTTCAATTTATTTATTGGACACTGGGCATCCTCTTCATTGGACAATGGCCTAGGAACAACCCTTAACACGAACCAACAATCATTTAAAACCTTATAATTCAATCACAGAACTTAACGGCTTCCTATTAACAATTTCTTATTCCATACAAGTTAAATTTTACTTTATTTAAGTTTCAATCAACTTATACTCAATTCGATATCTTACCTCATTCTCCAATATTTTCAACCTTATTCATAAATCTTAATAGGGCAATAAAAGCTCGATATGAACAACACTTAATTTTCAATCCTATAGCTTTTACAACAATCGTTATCAAAGAGTCACTAGTATGAAATGACTCGATCAGTCAATTAGACTTCTCGGAAAGGTACTAGTGGCATGAGGCTTTTGGGTAATGGTTCCAATGACAGCCTCAAGTGCAACATTCACCCTTTCGATTTCAATTTAAGAATTGGGTGACAACGAATCAGATGACACCTTTCCAGGTGGTAACGTAATATTTGTAAAACCCCAAATTTTGGGCTTTTAACACGTCACCGTTTCATTACTAATATCGTTCATCCAATAATATTTTTATCAACGACTTTTACAAACGAGAAAATAATACAGTAAATATTATTTATTTACTTATTTTACTTAAAACTTGACGTTTTAACCATAGTGCTATTTTATTTATTCTATTTTTTTTTACAAATTTTATGTACATTATAATTAATGACAATCCAAAATTTTACACACTAAAACTATAAACATTAATATTTGGACATAAACATTTAGTGCAATTAACCGATACAAACCCAACACAATTAAATATTTTTAAAGCACCTCGATCATTTATAAACTTAGATTATTTTTTTTCTAAACAAAACTATCAAACTCATCTTTCCTTGAACCCTTTTTATTCCACAAAATCTTACTAAATCTTCCTAAGTACAAATCAAAATCCCATAAGATCTTCCTAAGATAAAATATCTAGATCATATAAAAAGATCAAAACTTTCCTTTGGTGCAATCATGCACACGCCTACCATAAGTACCAACAAATCCATTTTTTTCAAGATATCTTTGAAAATCCTCTTACTCTAGACGTGTATAACACATCCCTCCTTCTTATGGCTTACTCACAAACCATGCATACTTAGATATTATTCTCTCCATCTTGTGTGTAGAAACTTGAACCACAAAATCTTAACCTACCTTGCATGTGTGGCCGAGTATAAGCCATGAACAACAAATCCTCCTTAGATTCGCCTAGTACACATAATAACTAGCAAAATCTATGAAAGATTTTCACATTTACTCCTAACCGTGTACCCATACAAACCACAAACTCAAATCCCATGTTATAGATCTCTCTTTCTCTCGGCTATATAAACACAAACACTTCATATCTCTCTTTCACCATCAACACCACACATACTTCACACACTACTTTCTCTGTTTCTGTTTTCCTTGGTCGATGAGTGAAAACCACAAACACCACAGTTGTAGTCTCAAACTATCACAACCATCAGTGATGTCGACCATCCCCACCTCGTCACACCGTAAGACGACCACCAGCGTCAGCTGACCACTATTTCCATTAGTTCATCACTACATAAACACCCACGTAAGTCCTTATCACCCTTTATTTGGTGTTGTTCGTTGACAAGTAAACCAAACCCACGTCTCTTTCCCCTTGTTTGGTTCGTGTCATCACATCATCGAAGCAAGGGCTGGAGTGGAAAAGCTAGCACCTTCGTTGTTCATTGAATCATCACTACTTTCGTAGCCTCGTAAGTTACCCAACTCGTTTTCCTATAGTAGTTACACAGTACATGCTTGCATTCACCATTTTAGTCCTTAGTTGTGCTTGAAAACTTGTTAAATATAAAACATAAGCAAATACTATCTTCCCGTTCTTTTCGAAGAAACCTTATGCGAATTATAAACAGTAGACGTTGGGTAGATATTGAAAGCACATACTTTGTAAAACCCACTGATGTACGCATGATAAGTTAGGAGTTTTAAAACAGAAAGTACCATTTTCAAACCAACAGTGAGTTTAACATATAGATACAAGCAAACCGCAATATTCGAGGCACTAAACGAACCACCTAGGATCGAGTGCCCACAAGTTTTATAGGGTCGAATGATAGACGAGCTAGCTAAGAATTCATAGTAACTGGAATCACTTAAAATGGTTAAGAAACAAACTAGGAATCACTTACCGAAAAATGCCGAACATAGCTTATTTTAGTCGAAATATATAAGTGTTAAAACGCGACCTTTTACGACATGATTTTGACCCTTTAAACGACCTTGCCCCAAGACGAGTTAAGAATGAAAGTTGTAGACGGCCATGCCGTCTACACGAGCCTATTTTTAGTTCAACCCAAAAGTCTTTAACGAAAACCGTAGTCTAGATCGAAAATGACTCGACAAACACCTTTCTTTAAAATAGGTTCGTGACACCAACTTCGAACATGATTTTATCCTAGCAAACAATCTCGATTTATAAAACTAGAAACACGGGTCTCTAGACTACCCAGCTAGTTTTCCAACGATGCCTTTAGTTTGTACCATGAATCACTATTGAACTCGCTATTCACTTTCGAAAACAATGCACCACATAGATCTTTCCACCGTTAATTTATAACTGCCACCGTTAGCAAAATCTTGCCACTGTTGGAAAAATGGAAAGAAATGAAGTACGTAGCATGAAACTTTCTTTTTCTATAAAATGTCTCTTGTTCTCCAACATTCGACATTCTTGTCTCATGTTTCCTCAACACCAACATGTCTAGTTTCCTTAAAAGAAACATGTTTCCCATTTTAAAAGCACTTTTATAATAAATATTTAATTTATTTAATTAATTATTTTTATAATAAAAATATAATATATTTAGGATATTTGACCCATTAAATGACCCAAATAAATAAACTAGCCCGACAACAAAATATTTAGTATTCCTAAATATATCCCGATTGAACGTCTACATTATTATTAAAACACTAAAACTTTCACAATTATTATAACCACCACTTTATTTAATAAACTCAAGCACATACTAGGGGACTATATGCAACGTATATTGTTATTACGATAACAGAAACTTATAAGACTTTTATGAAACATTATATTTATAAGTCTTAATTAAATAAAAATCATTTTATTTAATTCATTTAAACTATTACCATTCAACTAAGGTAAATACACTTTATTAAATTAAAGGTGTACATGTTAGATAACTTACTTTAAGTTTAATACTTAAAACGATAACAACTTATTAAATCTGTGATCATGCATTTTCATCAATTACATTCATATGTGCATTTCATTTGTGCATTTACTAAGACATACATAAATTACATAGGTAATTCTACTGCTTCGTGATCATACTGTGCCAGTACATTCAGTGACATCATCACTACATCGTTACCATTGAGGTGAGTTCATGGCCCCATCTTTACTGTTTTATAACTGGGGGAGAAAACATACAAACGTTTATTTTTATGCAAGCATGCACAGACAACAACAATTCATTGCCTACTGTTGCCCCATTCCCGTGGACTGTAATAGTTAATAGTGTAGCGCGAAATGTATGGATAGATCTATTCGGGTATTGACAACACCCGGCCTGTCGTGATCAGCTGTCACGTGATGCTTAGGCCAAGCAGCAGGTTTATGTCATTGTCGGATTAAGGGAAACAAACATGGATAGACCCAATGGGCGTACTGACAATCATGTCTAGCTTCTATTACAGGGCAGTAGGAACTACTGTAGTATTGGGCTGTGATGTCCTGCTACATTCGTGATGCTTTGCATATTAATACATTATTTAATTAAACTCTATGAATTCACCAACCTCGTGTAGACCCCCACATTTTACTTTATATGTTTTCTCAGGAAAATAAGCAGGTTCATGTGCATTGGATTCCAGCATCATAGGAAACATCATATTTACCATCGGGCTGGGATATTTCTACAAATAACAATAAATGTTGATTTCAAGACAGTTTCTTTTAAATTGTAAAGTTAAATTCATGTAATATGTTTTAAATGATATTTTATGATCATGCTCTGTATACTATGTGCTATCGATCCACCCAAGTAACACCCCAGTTACTATTCCGCTGCATTTGACCAACATGGGGGTGTTACAGAAATGGTATCAGAGCGATAGTTATAGAGAACCAGATCAAAAACTTAAAAAATTTTAAATAATAAAAATTTAAAACTGGACTATAACTGAATATAAAAATCAGTTTAAGGAAAAATTGATTTTTGGGGACCCTAATAGTTAGGCATATAGCATATAGAGCATACATATTATATGAACTAACCCTTTACGTGCTTTACATATTACGATTGTGTAATGTCCTTATGAAGCTATTTAATACTTAAGGTATTTAATGAAACCCTATTTGGAACACAAACATGCCATGTTAGTAGGGAGCTTTATACTAAAGATGTTCCATCTCGATATTACGTTTTGACTGGGTGGTTGGGTTTACGACTTAAAGTGCCCTCGCTCCTCAAACGTTTATAGAATGGCTTCTAAAGTATGATGGCCTGAACAATGCATTGTAACCACAAACAACTTTGTACATAACAATCCTTAGAAATATCTAAATACAATCTAACTAAATCTTTGTAAATCTTTGAAAAATCTAACAAGATTTTATAAATCTTTGAAAATCTAACTAAATTCTGTGAATCTTTAGAAAATCTAACAAGATTTTATAAATCTTCAAAAATCTACCTAGATTTTTATCAATCTTATAAAATCTTTGGAAAAATCTTACCAGATTTTATAAATCTTTGAAATCATAACTAGATTTTGTAAATCTTTGGAAATCTAACCAGCTCTTTATAAATCCTTGGAAAATATAAATGGATTACGATCAATCTTGAAAAATCTAACTAGATTTTTTTAAATCTTCAGAAACTTTATTCGAAACTAACTCTTTGGAAATCTTATTTACTTTTTGGAAATTTTGTCTTTGGAGATCTAACAAAATCATTTAGTATCTAACTAAACTTAACAAATTTCATACTAAATTTTTAGCTAGTAGTACTAGCTAGTAGGTAAAATTACTCCTTTCAAACATTGCATAATGTTTTACCACCTTTGCATGAAATCTTTTGAGCAATCATATGCATCTCATGAGCATACATCATTTCAAATCATATGAACATGGAAACAAATGGATCACAACATTTCATTATGATTATGAGTATTTAATCATAAAGACACGGCCACATTTGTATGACTACATTTTTATGAGCATACAGACATACTATTATTCATTGAACATTTCGTATGACTACATCTTTATGAGCATACAAAACATACAATTGATCATTTTTGGGACTAATTAAGTCACCTAGAACATATGAGCATATGCATACATCATTTTAGATTTTATAAAGTCTAAAACCATGATCACAAGTATTTAAGTTTACCAAGTACGTAAACTCACTACAAAATAAATGTACACATACCCTCTTTATACTATAAGTAATAATACGGGTCAACGAAAGCCACATTTTGACATTCCAACTTCACACTTATCGATTTTAATAAGTGTCATACGTTTTATAATACTAAAACTATACGTTTTATACTACTAAAACTATACATTTTATAAATACTACTTATACTTTCACCTTAACTAAATCACCTTATATTTGAACATCTACTCACGGAACGCAACTCATTGACTCAGACACTTTGGTTTTATTTATTTTTAGATATTATATTCGTTTTGATGGTAAGCCTTGCCGAGAATATTTGAGTAGGTTGGGCTATGAAATCCTTATTGAAACGAATTAGGACGCTTTTTCGTTTGAATAAAGAAATCATAGGGCACCAAACCATGAAGTTATAAATTTTTACTTTACATGGATAAGGACGCTTGTCGATGTAAATAAAAATTTATAAACAAGTGGGCTTAAATATATTCAACGTGACTCATTATCGATATTATTTTTCCAGTTATGGAGCGTATTCCTTTTGGCTCACAGTTCGTCCAAAGTACCTTATCATTATTAAATCTTTATAAAGATTCCTGTTCATCTCCCTTGGATCATAGCATTGTGCTATTGATTCTCGACTTATTTTTCTTTTTCCCAATAACAAATAAGCTTTTTGAAGCTTAATAAACTTAAAAATATCTTGTAAGACTATTAAAACATTAACAAGCCTTATCTATGCACACTGAGACCCGATAAGGCCCATGAAACACACTTAATAGAGCCAAGACTTAAAACGAACGTGCACTATTTTATCCAACCTTGTAAACTATCAGGGACTTATGTTGCCATTTATCAAACATATTATAAGCCCTAGGATAATAAGACAAAACTCTAAAGAATAAACATGGATTTCAATGAACTTAAAAGAAGCCCTACTTGATTTAACATGGATTAAAAACCCTAGGGGTTAATTTTGCCACTTTTGAAACTAAATTTAAGCCCTAGGTTATTTCGTTAGAAAAATATTTGTGCCCTAAGGGCCACATTACAAAAATAGAAGGACCAAACGTGTAAATTAACAAAACATAAAGGACGAGTTACTTTATGAATTAAAAATTTACTCCTCGGAGAATATGATTAATAACTACATTCTAAATATCACCTATGAGTCTAAACTTGAGTTCACAAGATTACACGTTCAAGAAAAAGTGTCCTCACTTATTCCCTGGACGAGTAACTTCATCTTAAGCTTTGAGGACAAAGCTAAAATAACGTGTAAGTGCTGTAAAACCCCAAATTTTGGGCTTTTAACACGTCACCGTTTCATTACTAATATCGTTCATCCAATAATATTTTTATCAACGACTTTTACAAACGAGAAAATAATACAGTAAATATTATTTATTTACTTATTTTACTTAAAACTTGACGTTTTAACCATAGTGCTATTTTATTTATTCTATTTTTTTTTACAAATTTTATGTACATTATAATTAATGACAATCCAAAATTTTACACACTGAAACTATAAACATTAATATTTGGACATAAACATTTAGTGCAATTAACCGATACAAACCCAACACAATTAAATATTTTTAAAGCACCTCGATCATTTATAAACTTAGATTATTTTTTTTCTAAACAAAACTATCAAACTCATCTTTCCTTGAACCCTTTTATTCCACAAAATCTTACTAAATCTTCCTAAGTACAAATCAAAATCCCATAAGATCTTCCTAAGATAAAATATCTAGATCATATAAAAAGATCAAAACTTTCCTTTGGTGCAATCATGCACACGCCTACCATAAGTACCAACAAATCCATTTTTTTCAAGATATCTTTGAAAATCCTCTTACTCTAGACGTGTATAACACATCCCTCCTTCTTGTGGCTTACTCACAAACCATGCATACTTAGATATTATTCTCTCCATCTTGTGTGTAGAAACTTGAACCACAAAATCTTAACCTACCTTGCATGTGTGGCCGAGTATAAGCCATGAACAACAAATCCTCCTTAGATTCGCCTAGTACACATAATAACTAGCAAAATCTATGAAAGATTTTCACATTTACTCCTAACCGTGTACCCATACAAACCACAAACTCAAATCCCATGTTATAGATCTCTCTTTCTCTCGGCTATATAAACACAAACACTTCATATCTCTCTTTCACCCATCAACACCACACATACTTCACACACTACTTTCTCTGTTTCTGTTTTCCTTGGTCGATGAGTGAAAACCACAAACACCACAGTTGTAGTCTCAAACTATCACAACCATCAGTGATGTCGACCATCCCCACCTCGTCACACCGTATGACGACCACCAGCGTCAGCTGACCACTATTTCCATTAGTTCATCACTACATAAACACCCACGTAAGTCCTTATCACCCTTTATTTGGTGTTGTTCGTTGACAAGTAAACCAAACCCACGTCTCTTTCCCCTTGTTTGGTTCGTGTCATCACATCATCGAAGCAAGGGCTGGAGTGGAAAAGCTAGCACCTTCGTTGTTCATTGAATCATCACTACTTTCGTAACCTCGTAAGTTACCCAACTCGTTTTCCTATAGTAGTTACACAGTACATGCTTGCATTCACCATTTTAGTCCTTAGTTGTGCTTGAAAACTTGTTAAATATAAAACATAAGCAAATACTATCTTCCCGTTCTTTTCGAAGAAACCTTATGCGAATTATAAACAGTAGACGTTGGGTAGATATTGAAAGCACATACTTTGTAAAACCCACTGATGTACGCATGATAAGTTAGGAGTTTTAAAACAGAAAGTACCATTTTCAAACCAACAGTGAGTTTAACATATAGATACAAGCAAACCGCAATATTCGAGGCACTAAACGAACCACCTAGGATCGAGTGCCCACAAGTTTTATAGGGTCGAATGATAGACGAGCTAGCTAAGAATTCATAGTAACTGGAATCACTTAAAATGGTTAAGAAACAAACTAGGAATCACTTACCGAAAAATGCCGAACATAGCTTATTTTAGTCGAAATATATAAGTGTTAAAACGCGACCTTTTACGACATGATTTTGACCCTTTAAACGACCTTTCCCCAAGACGAGTTAAGAATGAAAGTTGTAGACGGCCATGCCGTCTACACGAGCCTATTTTTAGTTCAACCCAAAAGTCTTTAACGAAAACCGTAGTCTAGATCGAAAATGACTCGACAAACACCTTTCTTTAAAATAGGTTCGTGACACCAACTTCGAACATGATTTTATCCTAGCAAACAATCTCGATTTATAAAACTAGAAGCACGGGTCTCTAGACTACCCAGCTAGTTTTCCAACGATGCCTTTAGTTTGTACCATGAATCACTATTGAACTCGCTATTCACTTTCGAAAACAATGCACCACATAGATCTTTCCACCGTTAATTTATAATTGCCACCGTTAGCAAAATCTTGCCACTGTTGGAAAAATGGAAAGAAATGAAGTACGTAGCATGAAACTTTCTTTTTCTATAAAATGTCTCTTGTTCTCCAACATTCGACATTCTTGTCTCATGTTTCCTCAACACCAACATGTCTAGTTTCCTTAAAAGAAACATGTTTCCCATTTTAAAAGCACTTTTATAATAAATATTTAATTTATTTAATTAATTATTTTTATAATAAAATTATAATATATTTAGGATATTTGACCCATTAAATGACCCAAATAAATAAACTAGCCCGACAACAAAATATTTAGTATTCCTAAATATATCCCGATTGAACGTCTACATTATTATTAAAACACTAAAACTTTCACAATTATTATAACCACCACTTTATTTAATAAACTCAAGCACATACTAGGGGACTATATGCAACGTATATTGTTATTACGATAACGGAAACTTATAAGACTTTTATGAAACATTATATTTATAAGTCTTAATTAAATAAAAATCATTTTATTTAATTCATTTAAACTATTACCATTCAACTAAGGTAAATACACTTTATTAAATTAAAGGTGTACATGTTAGATAACTTACTTTAAGTTTAATACTTAAAACGATAACAACTTATTAAATCTGTGATCATGCATTTTCATCAATTACATTCATATGTGCATTTCATTTGTGCATTTACTAAGACATACATAAATTACATAGGTAATTCTACTGCTTCGTGATCATACTGTGCCAGTACATTCAGTGACATCATCACTACATCGTTACCATTGAGGTGAGTTCATGGCCCCATCTTTACTGTTTTATAACTGGGGGAGAAAACATACAAACGTTTATTTTTATGCAAGCATGCACAGACAACAACAATTCATTGCCTACTGTTGCCCCATTCCCGTGGACTGTAATAGTTAATAGTGTAGCGCGAAATGTATGGATAGATCTATTCGGGTATTGACAACACCCGGCCTGTCGTGATCAGCTGTCACGTGATGCTTAGGCCAAGCAGCAGGTTTATGTCATTGTCGGATTAAGGGAAACAAACATCAGGATAGACCCAATGGGCGTACTGACAATCATGTTTAGCTTCTATTACAGGGCAGTAGGAACTACTGTAGTATTGGGCTGTGATGTCCTGCTACCTTCGTGATGCTTTGCATATTAATACATTATTTAATTAAACTCTATGAATTCACCAACCTCGTGTTGACCCCCACATTTTACTTTATATGTTTTCTCAGGAAAATAAGCAGGTTCATGTGCATTGGATTCCAGCATCATAGGAAACATCATATTTACCATCGGGCTGGGATATTTCTACAAATAACAATAAATGTTGATTTCTAGACAGATTCTTTTAAATTGTAAAGTTAAATTCATGTAATATGTTTTAAATGATATTTTATGATCATGCTCTGTATACTATGTGCTATCGATCCACCCAAGTAACACCCCAGTTACTATTCCGCTGCATTTGACCAACATGGGGGTGTTACAATATTTGTCTTTTTAGTTCGTTTTTCTCGACTCAATCCGAATTGATTTAACGTTTTCTCGTTAAAACTTAATCGTTTTTGGTTAAAAGAATCAATTTTGGTATTCTATGTCTATTTGGCAAAGAGCAATCAAAAAGGTAAAAATACTCTATAATACCTACGTATATGTACTACGCTAAAACACGTTACAAGTACAACAATTATATGCACGAAATATAAAAAACAGAAAATACAAATTTATTCTACAAATATAAATTGCAAAATACAAAATAACAAACTAAAAGTAAATTTTTCATAAAAGTAAAATACAATTCAAATTTATTAACAGCTAAACTTTACAAAATCTGAAATTGTAATACAACTAACATTTAGCCAATGTAAAATTCCCAATCGTATGTAACAATCCAACAGCCCAAAACAGGCCCAAAAGAATAGCTATGCCCACCTATATACAAAACAGATTCATATCTAAAATCATCAAGACCAAGAACGTAACAATATACTACCTAAATGGTATCAAGTAAAATTACTACACTAACAAGGGCTAAAACTGAAAGAGCAGCATACACAATCAGGGACTATTTTCGTTATTCTACTAAACTTGAGCAAATTGATTTAAACAAACAGATTTATATCAGATTACAAAATAAAGTCTATACTATCCTACTTCAAGAACTTGCATTTGTTAAAACAATAAGAATGGCCACTAGCACTAAACTGACTAAAAACATTCCATTTATCCTTCCTCTTCAAAAGCTATAGATCAACATCAAATACCAAATGCTAACAATTCAAATCCTGCTAAAACTAATTACCAAACGCTACTTTAATTGTCTAAAAGGAAAATTTACAAATCTAATTCATAGGAATTAAAGCAGTAAGCGAAATCAATTATCAAACACATACATTTAACCAAAGCTAACATATTGCAAACAATATTATACTACTATGCAACTTCTATCATACTAAACTATAATTTGCAGAAAAATGAAACGTGTGCTTAACCTGTTTCTTCCAGGCCTGCCCTTTGATGTCGAAGCGGAGCGCTGAGCTCGCTTATCTAATCTCGATCTCTACTACACTGATACTTCTGACCTACTGCTCTAACCAATTCATTTCAACTGACAACGAATCTTCGCCAAATTAAAATGCCAGCATCTCGTGAACAGCAAATCCCAGCAAAACCTGCGCAATAGATTCCAAAGAAAACCTTGCTAAACAAAATGCTATACTGCCAGTTTTAACTAAATTCGCATAAAATCAACTTGAACCTTTAAACCTTTTCACACTCAAAGTAATCCTGCAAAACAATGTATAAAAGAAACTCTCGAACTCGACAAAACCACTCAATCTGATCACAAAATGATAAGCTGAATCAACGTATTTCACTAACTGATTTTCAGAAAACTAATCTATATCATCTAAATTGAAGGCGCTAGCAAATTCATCTAAACTGATAAGATATCTGATACTAAAAAAACTGATAAGCTTTTAACTGCTCCAAAATCTTTACCGAAAAATCTACAAGATCAACTCTTTTAACACAATCACAATCTTTTAGAAATACGAACATTTAATATCAAAATCAGCACCATTTTACTCTATAACGTGAACAGTTCTATTATTCAGTCTAATCCATGAATTTAAACTCTCGGTGAACAGTAAAAATAAGCAGTAAAGATAGAGAGAGAAAAAGCTATAAGCTTTGAAGAGCTTATAAAAGAAAATTAGAATATTTGAAGAACAAGAGTAAGGTGATTAAACTTGAATAAAAACTTTCATTAATGGAGGAAAATAGCATTCGGTTACAACAAGATTAACAAAATCAAACTGAATCTAACTGATTGATTAACTGAAATTCATAAAACTTTGAGAGAAAACTAATCTACTCCTAACAACTATGTGTAACTCTACTCCTAAGCTAACCGTCTGAAATGAAGGTCTTCGTCTTCTATTTATAGGCGTCGAGAGATGAGAGGTGACGTGTCTTAGCCAATCCAGTTGCGCCACGTGGAAAATACGAGGTTGAACTCTTCGTTCTTCATTCTTCAAATTGGGGGTTTCTTCGTTCTTCATTATTGATTTAATTAAATGGTATCTCCTTGTAGAGGAGATCAAAAGGATCATTTCTTCTTCTTTGAGATTTGCTTGAATCCTCTTGTATCTTACTTGATTTGCTCTTGCAGGTTTTGGTGGTGAGAGGTGATAAACCGTATGTTCTCTTTGTTCTTTCTCTCTCTTGATAATTTGAAGAAGACGCGAGTGAGTGTTTGACCAGTTTTGTCAATTGACAAAATATAATAAACTTCCCAAGAGTTTATACTCTAGTCCCTCACTTTTAATTCCTTTATCAAATGTGTATAAAGACTTTAAGTAAATTCCTCTTTCCATCCTTCGGCTTGTTAAAAATTACACTTTCAATCCTCGATCTTTGTAATTTTGGCATGATTGGTCCTTGAAGCATCTTTCGTCTTTTTCTTCGTCTTTCGATCAAATAAGTCCTTGAAACCGCGTGTTTGTTCAAAATGTATTTGTTTTACCTGAGAATACACAAAACACAAATACACGCGTAATTATGATATTTTAGTTAAATATTATGTATTTGACTGTGTTTTGAGTGGTATTTGGATCATTATTGATGAGTGTTTTCACACTTATCAACTCCTCTCCACTTGACCATTGCCATGACCTCATGCAATGCAGCATTTCAAAGCTCTAGAGTGCACTTTTCTCATAATTAATCAACCTTGGCCATTTTATGATTTAATAAACTAAACTATACTACATGATGAATGGTTTTGAATATTTACAATGCAATGCAAGGAAAACAATTTTATTAATATATATTTTTATATTTTTTATATGAATGGGTTTGATGGAAATAACTCATAAATAAATCGATGACTTTGATTAGGGCTTGGGTACCATGGACACTTATCACCCTCAAGTTTCACTTTCCCCATACCAAGCTTAAAAATAGGATCATTGTATTCACAAGTAAAAAGTGCATCAACTTATTCATGACAATTAAATGTGGAACCAGTTATTATTTGAGCAAATTGCTTTTGGGCAAATTTGTCATTATTCAAAGTGTGAAATATAAGAAATTTAAAATCCAAAAATAAGGAAGCACGGTTTAAATCCTAAGTAATCCTCTCATCCATTACTTGAAAAACCGCTCACAATTAATATAAGTCCGTTTCAAGAGTAATAAGTCATTCGCCTTATGTGTAAAATCCTCATGTCATGCTTTCATAAGTAGCTACACACTCGCTAAGGAAAGAAAAATAAAACTCACGCAATAATTTACATCCGCCATCTTTTTGAGACTTTGGATCTTCAACCCCGCAACCCGTCAAGGTAATATTGGATTGGAGCAATCTATTGAATCCCCGCAACCCGTCAAGGTAATATTGGAACTCAATAGTCACTATAATTAACACCACACTGCCCCTCTTGGGAGTCTTGTATAATTATTTTCTTTTTTTTCTTTTTCTTTTTCTCTTTTTTTTTCTAGCCACTCATTTTTTTTATAAGCCGCTCTTATTTTTCTTTATTCCTCACAAAGAAAGTTGAAAAGAATAAAAAGAAAAACACCCGCTAAATATCGAGCATGACATAAGTCTAGTACACATAAAACGTTCTAACTTAGAATCTTAAGACGTACTTGTACCAACCGTGAATGATTAGTCAAAAATACATAAGAGATTACAAACCAATTAAAACCGTTCTTGATTATTTATTAACAATATATACATGCGAAGAAAATAGAGGTAGAGAAGAGAAGGGTTTAGCCACAAGTAATTATCATGAAGTTTATCTAGCCCTTTTATACTTTCTTCAACTCTATCATTTCCCATTCTCCACAAATTTAAAATCTCAAAGAATGAGATTGGTGGATGCTTAGCCTAATAGACCAATGAAGGACTACATGGTTAAGGATACTAGCTAGAGAATGCTAAGATAAGCAAACTCGGGTTGAGTCAAAATATCCATGGCGGGCCTAATATGTCAAAGAAGTCTAAATTTGTTAAAACCATGTTTTTATTATATATTTTTTTTTTCCTTTTTTTTATAATATTTTTGATGAAAAATACAATGCAAATGTGTTATGCAAATGAAAAATGATTGATGTAAAAATTATGAATGCATATTTTTGGTGGCCAAAGTAGATCAAAAATTTGAAAAATGTTTGAAAAATTAATTTTCCATGTTATCATGAAGTTAAGGCAATGGTCTGGGTAAGGTTACTTCGATAGAAGTCTCCCCTACACTTAAGATAAACATTGTCCTCAATGTTTAAGAGTATTGGAGTAAACTCCCCTACACTTATTACATTGATAACTTTGTTTAACTCGAGTTAAGGAAAAGACAACTAAAGGGTATTCATTTTAAGCACAAGTGTTTTGAATATCACAATAGCAAAAACTAATCGAAGTGAACCGGATACACGGGCCTCCTCCATGAGCTCCAAGAATGAAATGAGAGAGAGCAACCCTTGAAACAAACACGAAAATACGAAGAAAGGCACCCCTCCACTTCAACTCTACTATAACATCCTTTTAATTAAACCGAACCTATTTAGATCTACTCTACGTTTTCTAACCTAGTTATTCATTGCTTGAGTTTTTTAACCCTAAGTCGCTAGCTCGACGCGGCCCCGAATTAGGTTGTCCTTGGGGAAACCATCATGGAGAATAAAGAATATCCACTTTTGAAGCACATCTCACATGATACACTCAAACTTAGCATGTTGCCATTTACTATAAGATTTACTATATTCGCCTAGATAAATGGAACGGTCCAACGTGTCTCAAGTTTGTCCAACATACGAAATCTCTCAAATATGAAGCACACCAGGATCAAATACATAGTTTCCATCTCGACAAGTTAACAACTCCAAAGTAGGTAGTATCACCAAAGTAAGCTCATACAAGAAGCCCATATCAATAGAAGTCACACTCTTAAGTGGAGTAGATGAAAACCAAGGTGTCTCAAACATACGTATCCCAGGATCAAAAACCTTTCCCTTCATGGGAAAATAAGGAGATGAACTCGTATCAACCATATAAGATTCCCCTTTAGTGATCAAAGCATCATAAGAATATGAAGGTGGATGTATCAAAACATTCATAACTATTATGTCCATGTTAGGCTCATCATCATCATCAAAAAGTGGGTAATCTTCCATAGAAGGCATAGCGAAAGGAGGATCAAAATTAATAGTGTCTTGTGAAGGAGGTGTAGGCTCTATCTTCCCAAAAAGCAATGTAGTAATAAGACGAACCTCCTCTTCCAAATTAGAAACACTATCGTCGACCTCTATATCAAAATGTGCAAGAGTATCCTATATGGTGGCATCAATCTCCATAAAAGAGTCCATATCAAAGGTTTTGAGTTCTAAAGGTGCCTTAGATGAAAAATTATCAATCTCTAAGAGGAAAGGATCTTCATCAATAACCAACTTCAAGGGTGGGAGGGTGGGAACATAAGGCTCAAAAGGAGGTGTATTAATGAGAGAATCACTTAAAGGGATGATATGATCATGAAAAGCAATAGGTGTATCCTCAAAAACCAGTGAAGGATGATTAATCAAGGGTTCTTCTTCTATAGACTCATTTCACACTCCTAAAAAAGTGGGTTATCAAAACATGTCTCAAAAAGAGGATTAGAATGTATCACAAAATCACTTAGAGGAATAGATGAAGGAGTCATAGAAGAAATGGAGTCATCATCATCAGAAGTAAAAGACTCATCACTATCATAAGGATCATCAAAGGTTTCATCACAAGAATCATAAGATGGTAGAGGAGAAGGATCCACTTTTCCTATAGGAGCAAACTCTTCATCCAAATTAGGAATGTTATCTTGACAAGACAAGTCATTGGATGATATAGCATAAGATGCATCACTAGAATCACAATTTTCATCCTCTATTTGTGGAAAGTCTTTCACAAACTCTTCCTCAATCTCATTATCCCTTTCTTTAAACAATTCATCAAGATCAAAGTCACCAAAATCACTAGTAGTAGCATGAAGGTCAATAAGTGATAAAATCTCAAAGTGATCATGAGGAGAAGAAGTATCAATACAAAGATCATCACATGGTTCATTGGAAACCCTCTCAAGCTCTCTTTAGATTGGGATAAGGTTCTCAACACTAGAAGAGGTTAATTCATCCGATTTGGTGTTTGTATTAGTGCTAAGAGGCTCGTCCCCCATGGTTAAAGAGTCGGTGGGTCCCATGTGAGGTAAAGGTGTTGAAGGTGTGTATGGCTCAAGTATAGTCGGTGGAGAGATGGAAGGGTCTATAATAGGAACATCACTAAGTGTATCATCCTCAACATCTACTCTCAAATAAGGCTCATCATCAGGTAAAGCATCGTCAGGTCTCATGAGTTGCAAGACGTATGTGCTCAAGCCTAAGATGTTCGGATCAGTTGCCTCTTTCATTGTCTCAAGTGCTTGCATTACAAATTTAAAAGCGTCTTTACTCAAGAAATGACAAATGCCTTGATTGTGAAAGGTTGTTTGATTATGACTTTGAAAATTCTCTTCATTTGGAAAATCGTCTTGATTTAAAAATTCTTTATTTTGAAAATCCTCATTAAACCCTTGATCATAATCGCTCGCGTATAGATGACAATTATTTGCACCATGCGGTCCTCCACAAGTCGCACAAGGCCCATACACAGCTCGATAATGCTCCTCTTGTAATATCTCCAAAATAGGACGATTATCCATGTGTGGCAAAATGGTCGAATGTATATACAAGTGAAATGACGTCTAAAAGCTTCCTCGGGGAAGGAAGTAATACACCAAAGGTGGTATGTTTACACGTGTGCGAGTACACGTGTAAGTAAACTCGAGGAGTGAGAGATAAGCTCTCGGTCGACTTTTGAAGGAGAAAAGAGTATCTCCCTCGAGGTGCAATAATTAATATCCACAAGAAAGTATAATATACGTATGTACTACTTGGGTGCAAGACCCCCAATCAAGCCTTCCTTCTTAGAATACGCACTAGTGAACGGGGGGTTAGGTGGCGCGAAGCACTTAAGTACCTATTGACCCTTAGATGGCATTTTATAGCACATCGCCTTTCTATTCACTTTGTAGTTTGTATTCTTCGAATTATTGCCGATTGGAAGTATTTATCTATTCTTGCTTTATTGAATTTGATCGATACACGTGTCAAGGACCGGAACGCCCCCTAACACGGTGTATTGCCTCGGCAATACTTATGGAAGATATGCGTATTGGTTGTTCGTATATGTATACGTATTTACATATAATAATATAGAGAAAATATTTTTGTATTTATTTGATTTTTTTAAGAAAAATACTATATGTACGTAAAAAACTATGAAAACCGATATAATATATATTTTTGGGTGTAATCTTTTAGGAAAAAGATTACTTTTTGGAGTTTTTATTTTTTTTGTTCAATTCTTTAGGAAAAGAATTGATTTTTGTGATTTTTATTTTTTTGTATTTTTATCTTTTTGATTTTTTTTTATGTTTTTGATTATAATACATAAAAATAACGTTCACAAAGTGAACGGATCCCAAAATCCAATCGTCTCACTCGAAACCGTTAATCTTCACGAAAAGAACCGGCAGCGGCGCCATTTAATATTTGTCTTTTTAGTTCGTTTTTCTCGACTGAATCCGAATTGATTTAACGTTTTCTCGTTAAAACTTAATCGTTTTTGGTTAAAAGAATCAATTTTGGTATTCTATGTCTATTTGGCAAAGAGCAATCAAAAAGGTAAAAATACTCTATAATACCTACGTATACGTACTACGCTAAAACACGTTACAAGTACAACAATTATATGCACGAAATATAAAAATAGAAAATACAAATTTATTCTAAAAATATAAATTGCAAAATACAAAATAACAAACTAAAAGTAAATTTTTCATAAAAGTAAAATACAATTCAAATTTATTAACAGCTAAACTTTACAAAATCTGAAATTGTAATACAACTAACATTTAGCCAATGTAAAATTCCCAACCGTATGTAACAATCCAACAGCCCAAAACAGGCCCAAAAGAATAGCTAAGCCCACCTATATACGAAACAGATTCATATCTAAAATCAGTCAAGACCAAGAACGTAACAATATACTACCTAAATGGTATCAAGTAAAATTACTACACTAACAAGGGCTAAAACTGAAAGAGCAGTATACAGAATCAGGGACTATTTTCGTTATTCTACTAAACTTGAGCAAATTGATTTAAACAAACAGATTTATATCAGATTACAAAATAAAGTCTATACTATCCTACTTCAAGAACTTGCATTTGTTAAAACAATAAGAATGGCCACTAGCACTAAACTGACTAAAAACTTTCCATTTATCCTTCCTCTTCAAAAGCTATAGATCAACATCAAATACCAAATGCTAACAATTCAAATCCTGCTAAAACTAATTACCAAACCCTACTTTAATTGTCTAAAAGGAAAATTTACAAATCTAATTCATAGGAATTAAAGCAGTAAGCGAAATCAATTATCAAACACATACATTTAACCAAATCTAACAGATTGCAAACAAAATTATACTACTATGCAACTTCTATCATATTAAACTATAATTTGCAGAAAAATGAAACGTGTGCTTAACCTGTTTATTCCAGGCCTGCCCTTTAATGTCGAAGCGGAGCGCTGAGCTCGCTTATCTAATCTTGATCTCTACTACACTGATACTTCTGACCTACTGCTCTAACCAATTCATTTCAACTGACAACGAATATTCGCCAAATTAAAATGCCAGCATCTCGTGAACAGCAAATCCCAGCAAAACCTGCGCAATAGATTCCAAAGAAAACCTTGCAAAACAAAATGCTATACTGCCAGTTTTAACTAAATTCGCATAAAATCAACTTGAACCTTTAAACATGTTCACACTCAAAGTAATCCTGCAAAACAATGTATAAAAAAACTCTCGAACTCGACAAAACCACTCAATCTGATCACAAAATGATAAGCTGAATCAACGTATTTCACTAACTGATTTTCAGAAAACTAATCTATATCATCTAAATTGAAGACGCTAGCAAATTCATCTAAACTGATAAGATATCTGACACTAAAAAAACTGATAAGCTTTTAACTGCTCCAAAATCTTTACCGAAAAATCTACAAGATCAACTCTTTTAACACAATCACAAGCTTTTAGAAATACGAACATTTAATATCAAAATCATCACCATTTTACTCTATAACGTGAACAGTTCTATTATTCAGTCTAATCCATGAATTTAAACTCTCGGTGAACAGTAAAAATAAGCAGTAAAGATAGAGAGAGAAAAAGCTATAAGCTTCGAAGAGCTTATAAAAGAAAATTAGAATATTTGAAGAACAAGAGTAAGGTGATTAAACTTGAAGAAAAACTTTCATTAATGGAGGAAA
This sequence comes from Glebionis coronaria, assembly GCA_025667525.1. Lineage (NCBI taxonomy): Eukaryota > Viridiplantae > Streptophyta > Magnoliopsida > Asterales > Asteraceae > Glebionis > Glebionis coronaria. The sequence goes on from CM046877.1 coordinate 363,250,249, forward strand.
ATAGCATTCGGTTACAACAAGATTAACAAAATCAAACTGAATCTAACTGATTGATTAACTGAAAATCATAAAACTTTGAGAGAAAACTAATCTACTCCTAACAACTATGTGTAACTCTACTCCTAAGCTAACCGTCTGAAATGAAGGTCTTCGTCTTCTATTTATAGGCGTCGAGAAAGGATAGGTGACATGTCTTAGCCAATCCAGTTGCGCCATGTGGAAAATACGAGGTTGAACTCTTCGTTCTTCATTCTTCAAATTGGGGGTTTCTTCATTCTTCACTATTGATTTAATTAAATGGTATCTCCTTGTAGAGGAGATCAAAAGGATCATTTCTTCTTCTTTGAGATTCTCCTGAATCCTCTTGTATCTTACTTGATTTGCTCTTGCAGGTTTCGATGGTGAGAGGTGATAAACCGTCTGTTCTCTTTGTTCTTTCTCTCTCTCTTGATAATTTGAAGAAGACGCGAGTGAGTGTTTGACCAGCTTGGTCAATTGACAAAATATAATAAACTTCCCAAGAGTTTATACTCTAGTCCCTCACTTTTAATTCCTTTATCAAATGTGTATAAAGACTTTAAGTAAATTCCTCTTACCATCCTTCGGCTTGTTAAAAATTACACTTTCAATCCTCGATCTTTGTAATTATGGCTTGATTGGTCCTTGAAGCATCTTTCCTCTTTTTCTTCGTCTTTTGATCAAATAAGTCCTTGAAACTGCGTGTTTGTTCAAAATGTATCTGTTTTACCTGCGAATACACAAAACACAAATACACGCGTAATTCTGATATTTTTAGTTAAATATTATGTATTTGACTGTGTTTTGAGTGGTATTTGGATCATTATTTATGAGTGTTTTCACACTTATCGTAACGTTTTGTCAAACTCAACTCTATAAGGAAAGATCGTCATGACATCAATATCAGATTTAATCTCGCCAATTCTTCTTTAATATCTCAATCAACTAATATCTTCATTTCTACGAATATCACTCATTTTGTTGGGATCATAAATATCCACAACTTGGTTTAGATCTAGGATAGCTAGAATTCCTACGAGAATAGCTTCGATTAATTTACTAGGGGATTTAGGGTTCCTTGTGACAATCTACGTCGTATAAATACCTCGTATAAATATCAAAATAATCATCAAACAATCATGTAATAAAATTACATCATATATATATATATATAATCCAAGTTATATATATATATATATATATATATTAAAATAACACTTCTCAGTCTGGCCTTGTCGGTAACTCGGGAATTCTTCGGCACCGTTATAGTCAAAAGATTTTTAGACATTTTTAGAAAAATGTTTATAGTTAAAAGATTTTGAAATGTTTTATTCAAAACCTTAATTTTAAAAATCTTTCGTTCTCTATAACGAGAGCTCTGATACCAAACTGTAACACCCCCAAATTTATACAAATCAATACAGCGGAAGACTCGTTGGTGTTACGGGATAGCACATTACTCACATCATAGACAACGCATAAAAATTGCGTCGTATAATAATAAAGTATTTTCATTCATAAATTTCAAAGTTACATAGGTCCCAAGTCATATTATTTCATACAATTTTTACAAAACATTTGAATGGAAATTGTTGTTTAAGTGCGGGCCATGAATTCTTGTTGTCTTTCCAAGAATTACCTTCAAGTACCTGAGATAAAACATGTTAAAAGAAAAGGTCAGCGATAACGCCGAGTGAATTCATAGAGTTTAATGAAATCCATCAATATAACATCGGTATAGAATTATTACCGAAAATTATTTTGTATAAATCCATGTAGTAGGCCATAAAATAGCAAAAATTATTTTATACAAATCCTTCTCAAAATCATAATATAGGCTTTCGCCTTCAAAATCATTATACGAACCAATGTCGTAAAAATATCATACAATACGTTTTATAACGTTGTATGGAGTTAAATAAAAACCGTTATATGATTATGGTTATGAAAACCAAAACATGAAAATAATATCAATAGTAAGACCCCGTATTGCTAGTCAGGCAATATATCGTAATTTAATGCTTAAAGCAGTATTTCGTTAATTGGATTATTATAAGCCGCATGACATTGTTACCTTACTACAACAAACAACGGGTAGCTATCCCGAAACTCAATTTGCCCATCTAAATTAGCGTGTCGTCACAAGAATCACGCTTGTGTAAATCTTCTCATACATAAATTCGCTTACCAATCAATGTGGCACGACGGGGATCAACCGTCAAGGCGCGAACTGGGGTGATCGTCCCCAAATAGTACTAGTATATGCATAAGCGTCTACCAAATACCGGTAGTTCACAATTCATGCTAATGGGACTTTTAGTGACATAACCTAACTTTAATAATCCATTTTATTTCATTGCATCTATCGGGTCATTTAATCATTCATCGAGTCATACAATCATTCGGGTCCAAATCAATAAACAAACCATCGGGACAACTAGTGTCCTATTTCATAAAAACTAACATGTTATCTCCCTCGCGGGTTTATAAAACATTTCATAAAACTTTTAATAGAGTGCGAGGCTATTAACTCACGTTGATGAGGGAAGGCGATTATCGGCGATTTGGATGTACGGTACGTGGTTCAATCACGGAAACCTAGACAAATAATACTCGTCTTAGACTCATGTCCAATGACTTTATAAAAATAACAATTATGTATACATATGATGATTATATATATATGATGATCAAGTGGGTTTACATATTCTCATTTACTCATTTTAGTGTTATGTGTTGATAACTTTTATACTAGTTTACTAGTTTTACCTATTTACACATTTTAAGTCCAATAAACTTATTATAAGTTCTTTAACTTGTATTAATCCATTTTATACTTGTATTATCAGTATTTACACTTTACATGTTGGGCCCAAATGGGTTAAGCCCAATAAATAAGTTTTTAAGTGTTTTAGCCCATTTTGTTGTATTATTAGTCCAATAACGTTAACTTAGCCCGTTAATGTCCGTATGTTTTATAGTTCGGGTTTTATCGGTTTTTACTCGTTATATATATATATATATATATATATATATATATATATATATATATATATATATATATATATATATATATATATATATATATATATATATATATATATATATATATATATATATATATATATATATATATATATATATATATATATATATATATATATATATATATATATATATATATGTTTATATATTAGTATATTACTTTTAAAAACTTTACATTAGACGGGTTTGATCGTCTAAGTTTTAATTGGCGAAAAACGTTAATTTTACGGTAATAGCCGAAAAAGTCGTAAAAATCATGTTTATAGTTTTATAACTTATAGAACTTATCAAACTACCATTTTTATAAAATGTAAATTTATTTATCCTTATACATATTTATATAAATATATTATATAAGTTAGTGGGTTTTAATTCACATTTTATACTATTTTTATTTGAGTGCTTATATAATACTATTATACTTTAATTTCCCAAAATCTGATTTTTACTTTCATGTTCACCAAAACAACCATATCTAGAGTTATATATGGAGATAAAAGATAAACTTTTTATGACATAAACTACATGATATGTGCTCCATTTAACTCGTCTATAGCTACTGTTGAATCGGCCTCTAAGTACTTTCTAAAAATCGTCCAAAACAGTCTACTCAGATTTGCACTCTAAACTTGTTTTGATCATATCTCACTCATCCTAATGATTCCATGGCATGGCCAACTCTCACATGTGTACAAGACATATTACTTACTGTATATCCATTAATCTATGCCATTTTATCAGTTCATCACATGGTACTTTACTGTTTTATACAGCCATCATTTTAAGCATGATTTTAACCTTTTTACATATAGTTTTTCATCTTTTTACCCATGATTATCAACACCAAATCCCCACATAATATTTTTGTCATCATATAATCATCATATACATATACAATAGGAAAGAAAATACATGATTACATAATCAAAATAACAATAGGATGAGGAGAACAATCTTTATACCACCATGATGATGTAGGTTATGATCAAGACATGGATTTTGATGGAGAAACTTGTGATAAATCAAGACCATCTTCAAGACCTCCATTCTTCAAGAACTCCTTGTGGAAATCAGCCCTAAGACTCCATAGAAACTCCCCCTTGGATGTTATAATCACCATCAATCAATAGGGCTTCAAAAGGGCATCATCATATATGTAAATAACATAGGATTTATGGTTGAATCAAGATCAAGTGAGGGTGTTTTTGATGAGGATGGGACGGCATCTAGAGAGAAGGGAGGAGAGAGTTGTGAGTTTTGCATGAGTGGGAATGAGCTACTAGTTTGGTTAAGTGGTTTTGGTAGTGGAAGGCTTACAAGTTAAGCTAACTTAGACAAGTGTTAGCTTGTTGTTTACAATTTGACACATCATGAGATGTGTTGGCTTACATGTTGTCGTCCATATAGTGGGGTGAGGCAAGATTTATCTTGTCTCATCCCACTAATTTACGGTTACTCCTCGATTCTAGTTTCCTCGATTTGCGTGCCCTCGGGTCGTTTTGCGAAAAACGTTTTTATAAATTATGAATCAACGGCACTAAACGAATCTAATAAAAATTGTCTCATCAAAAACGGAGTTCGAAAACGTAAATACGTAATCTTAAGGTTTCCGATTTAGTCGTAAAGGACGTTAAATTAAAATCGTAAGTCCTAATCTCTTCTCGTAAATTTGTGAGTTTTTGAACCAACACAAAGTTAAAATCTCAAAATAATATTCACGGACAAATTTATTTTCTAAAATGTCGGACTGTCACCAAAGACGGTGTATGTAAACGTAAGCACGTAACGTAGAATCCTCCGGTTTAGACGTAGTCGATGCTACTTCAAGATGTAAATCCAAATTTCTTCCCAAAAATAAGTGAGTTCATAATATAACATTAGAATAATATTTTCAAATAATAATTGAGAATAAAATATCAACCATAAATTGACGGATTGTCACAGCTTCCAAAACTGATCCATGCATCTTTGACTTTGCCATTTACTCACGTCCAAACTTATAGCAAAAGAAAATAAGACCTTACCAAAATTTTTGTCCCATTTGACGTTTAACACTTCTCAACATCATGCAAAAGAGAATCAAATATCACTCTAATAAAATAGGATGCATATTCTTAGTCTCATATGATACGCAACAAAATAACTTGTGATATCCTCCATAATATTCTGTCTAAATCAACCAGTAATATTGACCACTCGATATTTGCTTTCTTGTTTTCTAATTTACTTGATAACTCACGTGATCAATATACCGTGATCCAAAAACCAATGTACCTCTTTGTTTCTTGCTAAAATCACGTGTATAAACTCAAGCAAAACACATCACATAGATGATCATAACCTACTCATAACATTCATATCATGCATTTGACGTCAACAATCGACTACTTGTTCCTTAAACACGATCTGACCAAACTTTATAGAAACTATAGTTTCCACTAAGCTTCATTCTGGATCTCTTTGCATCTACCAACCGTTTTCCATATGATTATGTCCACCTGCTGTTGCTTCAGCTACATCAACGGATCCTCCATGAACGCCACCAGACTTTAGAGTTTTAATAAACCATAATGCCGATCTGATCCTATTTTTGATGACCACGAACATTACAAAACATACCACGATCTAATGTTGTTGCTATGTCACAATATGACGAATCTAGGGTTTATGTAAACCCTAAAAACGAAAATTCTTTTTACACTACAGCTTTCTGCATTCCCCAAATCATCACAGCAACATGAAACACTTCTTTTCTGTTTATAATGATATAGGGTTTGGAAGAAAACCTAAATTTAATTTGAATATCAAAAACAGAAAACTTGAAAAACTTCTCTGCATCCAACTTCGACTGCCTGTAACTTTTTCTTAGAGACTCATCAGAAAAATCCCTCCGGTGTGATCCTAGAAACATGTGTCAAGAACTCCCAGAAAAAATTTCATGATGATCCAACGGTTAACGAAAATGTTATGCCCTTCGGAATACTGCTGCGCACACAAAACTACATAAAAACCCTTTACGGGTTTTTCTTCTTTTTCACTACGAACGAACACCTTGTTGATCCTAGCATCGAGAGCCACCAGATCTGATACCAATTGTGGAATCCTTATATTCTTAGATCTTTAAGCTGCTAGGCATAATCATTATTCTTATGATGTTAATCATAGCGGAATAGAACAATAATCATGAACACGGTGTTATGGACACGATGAATTTTCCCAATGTTAATTGCATTATTTTTTAAACACAAAAAACCTAGGCATGTATACAGTCAATCCCATGCCCATAACACATACTTTGCTTGTAGGTTACATTGTAAAACATGAAGTGAATAAAAACCTACGGTCTGTGTTTCTTTATATAGACTTTTACAAAAGATATTATCAAATAAACAACTAAATCTTTTAAATTAATATCTTCTACAAGTTTGTCCATCAGCTTGTAGTTTCACCATATGCTAGATTTAGTCCTTGTCTAATAGTTTTGTCACATGAACTCATAATAGACCCAACATATATAGGTGTAGAAGACTGAAAGTGAAGGATGATTCTAAAATGGAGCTAAAGACTCCTATTTATACTACTTCTAACCCTTAGGCTCCAAGTTTTGCCCCTAAATGTGTAAGAACCAGGGAGTAGTGACTAAGGAAGCCTAGGAAAGATCTATGCAAGTTTAAGAATGAGTCATGAGGTCTAGGATAAAAAATATCTAAGTATATGGCCATTATTAACTCGCAGCAACATATAGATAAGAACTATGATGTGTAGCCTTCAATTTGGTGCATCACCTACTTAGAAATATCTTAAAATATCTATAGGTACTGCCTAAGTTTGAATTTAGGAAGGAAAGGTTTGAAATGGGGTTTTGGAGGGAAAATGTAAAACTGGGTCTAAATTAGGGCTTGTAACTTTATACTTTGTGATTTTTGTGACTAAGGGTTTAGGAATGTTATTAGTGATATATTAGGGTATAATTATGGTTTAGACATTGTAATTAAGAAGTTTGGGTCTTTGGTTTGAAGTTTAACAAAGGTTTAAGGAGAAATTGGGAAGAAAACTTAGGCGACTTTAGATTTCTAATGATCTAAGGCTAAATCCTTGTTAAATCCATTATCCTTGACTTAGCCACTGATGTAAACTCAATTCATACTTCCTACATTTTCCTAAATGTGTTCATGAAGTCCCTACATTAGTTTTACTAAGTTATTCAAAGTAAAAATGTCTAAAGGGTGAAAATACTCATTTTGACCTAATTTATAAGCCATGCATTAAAATGTTGTACCTTGTGATTTATGGTACTTGTACATTGTCCTAATATAATCTTATAACCTTAATTTAATGCTACAATTGTTTTTAGAGTTGTCCTAAAAGACTAGGTAGTGATTCTATGTAGATTTCTTAATATAAGGGTTTTTAGGTCATTAAGCCTAATGACTTTCTATCTTAGGTAATTAGTGTTTATATCATAATTCAAGCTTATTCTAGGTCTTATATAGTATGTTTATGAATTCTGGGGTTTCTACATTCTTAGCTTAAGGGGTTACATAGGGTAATTATAATCTAGGTATAATTATGGGAGCTTAAGATCCTATACTTTGTTAACTTGTACCTTATGCTTTATTAACTTGTAACTTGTATTGAAATAAATGTATAATCTTAATATGATACATAGTTGAGTTTTATAAATAGTTGCAAAATATTAGACTCTAATTTAATGTGAAATGGATTTTATATGCTAATCTTGGTTACTAGGTCTTAACTTGTAATTAGCTTTGGATTAGTGAACATTAGTATTTTGTGATCAATTAACTTTCCTTTATATGATAGATTATAATTAGTATATTTTTTTTATACTTGTACATAGATATTAGGTAGTTATATTGCTTGAAACATTGTTTACCAAGGATATCTAGGTGATGATCTAGACTATTATGTACATTTACTTGTACTCAACTTTGTATTATTTGCTCTTACCATTATTAGGTATTATTATGTCTTCAAGGTATAGTTTATAACTTGTTTATAATCTATAATGACTTTCATATGTATTCTCCATTCATAGCTTACTATTCTTGAGTTTACAATTTATTTAAAGGGATTCTAGGGTTTCTAAGGGAATTTAGGGCATCTTGCAAAAATTATGTAGTGCGCCAATCTTATCATTACCCGACGGGAGTGAAGATTTTGTAGTGTATTGTGATGCATCTCTTAGAGGTTATGGAGCTGTTTTGATGCAGAGAGAGAAAGTGATAGCTTATGCTTCTAGGCAATTAAGGAAGAATGAGGAGAATTATACTACTCATGATCTTGAGTTAGGAGCTGTAGTCTTTGCTCTTAGGTTGTGGAGACATTATCTGTATGGCACCAAGTGTACGGTATTCACCGATCACAAAAGCCTACAGTATATTCTCGACCAGAAGGAATTGAACATGAGGCAACGAAGATGGATAGAGTTGTTAAGTGATTATGATTGTGATATAAAATATCACCTAGGAAAAGCCAATGTTGTTGCTGATGCGTTGAGTAGGAAAGATAGAGAGCCTATCAGGGTACGTTATCTAGTCTTGACCGTGCATAATAATTTTCCTGACCAATTAGAAATGTGCAAATAGAAGCTTGTAAGAAGGAGAATTTTGTTAATGAAGGGTTCCGAGGAGAAGGAGATCCTTTAGAGGTTAGAACTGATGGAGTGAAATGCTTAAGAGGTCGTATGTGGATACCTAAGTTTGGAGGCTTAAGAGATTTGATTATGTTAGAATCCCATAAATCTAAGTATTCCATTCATCCGGGATCTGATAAGATATACCATGATTTGAAGAAGTTGTATTGATGGCCGAATATGAAAGCTGACATAGCTATGTATGTTCTCCAATGCTTGACTTGTGCCAGAGTCAAAGCTGAACATCAAAAGCCATCAGGACTACTTCAACAGCCAAAGATTCCTGAATGGAAGTGGGAGCGAATTACAATGGACTTTATCACCAAGCTTCCTAGAACATCATCTGGAAACAATTCGATTTGGGTTATTGTCGATAGACTGACCAAATCAGCACACTTCATTCCGGTTAAGGAGCAGTTCTCACTGGAGAAGCTGACTCGAATATACCTTGATAATGTTGTATGCAAGCATGGAGTGCCTGTATCGATCATTTCAGATCGAGATCCAAGATTCGCATCGAATTTTTGGAAATCTCTCCAAAGATCTTTGGGAACGAATCTCGACATGAGCACTGCTTATCACCCCCAGACTGAAGGGCAGAGTGAAAGGACGATACAAACACTGGAAGATATGTTGAGAGCTTGTGTGTTAGACTTTGGTAAGAATTGGGATAAACATTTGTCGTTAGCAGAGTTTTCGTATAACAATAGTTACCATTCTAGTATTAAGGCTGCACCGTTTGAAGCTTTGTATGGTAGGAAGTGTAGATCTCCTGTATGTTGGAGTGAAGTTGGGGATACCCAGCTCACGGGACCGGAATTGATCCGGGAGACTACGGAGATGATAGTTCAGATTAAGGAGAGGTTGTTGACTGCCCGTAGTAGACAGAAAAGTTACGCGGATGTGCGGCGGAAGCCAATGGAGTTTGAAGTGGGTGACCGAGTAATGTTGAAAGTATCGCCATGGAAAGGCGTTATAAGATTTGGAAAACGAGAAAAATTGAATCCCCGTTATATTGGACCCTTTAAGATTCTATCTAGAGTAGGTCCGGTGGCTTACAAACTAGAGTTACCCCCAGAACTTCATGGTGTTCACAACACATTCCATGTATCTAATCTGAAGAAATGTCTAGCAGTGAGTGATGAGAAAATTCCGTTAGGTAAGGTTCGAATAGATGGGAAGTTGCATTTTATCGAAGAGCCCGTAGAAGTTATGGACCGTGAGGTAAAGCAACTGAAACAAAGTCGGATACCTATTGTCAAGATCCGATGGAATTCAAAGCATGGACCGGAGTATACTTGGGAACGAGAGGATGAAATGTGGAAGAAATATCCGCACCTCTTCGATTTCAATAAGAAACGGACATCCAAATGAAATGGATCACGAGGACGTTGATCCCTTTTAGGAGGATAAGCTGTGACAAGTCTAACATTTTCAGGTAGTTAAATATTTTCTCGTATAATATTTTGAAACTTATTTTTGTGTTGGTTGACGAACTCACAATTTACGGATTTAAATTTGGGCTTACGTGCATAATTTGGCGTCTTTTACGACTAAACCGGAAACCTTAGGATTACGTATTTACGTTTTTGAACTCCGTTTTTGATGAGACAATTTTTATTGGATTCGTTTTGTGACGGTGATTCATAATTTATAAAAACGTTTTTCGTAAAACGACCCGAGGGCACGCAAATCGAGAAAACTAGAATCGAGAAATACCCGTAAACTAGTGAGATGGGACAAAACACTTTGTCCCACCCCACTAGCAATATGGGACGGCTACACTTGACACCACAACACTAATGTGGCATCAAGTTAAGTAGCTTACACCAAGTGTAAGCATAAGCTTACCTTTCAAGCTAACCTTTACCACTTTACCACAAAACTAGCTACTTGTTTCATTTCTATCATTTCTCACATGCAATCCACTCCAAAAACTCTCTCAACTCCTCCCTTGTGCCGTCCCAAATAAGCCAACAAACACCCCATTTGATCTTTTCTAGCCATAAACCACATGTTTACTAGTCCTATTAAGGTGTTCTCTTGAAGCCTTGATCATTTGGTGGCCATATTAACAACTTTGGAGGTGATTTGCTTGTGTCCTAGGGCTGATTTTCCAACCTATGTTCTTGATATTTGATGGTCTTGGAGATACTTGTTGTGTTCATCAAGTTCTTGTCTTCCTAAAACAAGAAATCCACTTGGATTGGTAAAGAAGATCATCCTCTCCATTTTTCTCTTGATATTTTGTAAAGAACAAATGTATTTTCTTTCATTTTGTATATGTATATGATGTATATATGATGATAAAAATGTTGTGTGGGGATCAAGTGTTGATAAATATGCTTAAAAATGATGATAAATATAAGAAATGAAGCTAAAATCTTGACTAATTAGTTGGCTGTATAAAAACAGTAGATAACTAAAAGATGAACTGATAAAATTGCATGGTTTGATCCATTTACAGTAAGTAGATGATGTTATACACATGTGAGAGTTGGCCATGCAATGGAATCAAAATAATGAGTGAGATATGATCAAAACAAGTTAGGTGGTATAATCTGAATAAGCAGTTTTGTAGGGACTGTTAAGGCAACTTAAACTCAAAATGGGCAGTAGCTATAACTAAGTTATATGTAGCACATATTATGAAGAACATGTCATCCAAAAATGAGCTTCTAAGTCATTATAGAACTCTAGATATGGTAAAAATGGTGAACATGAAGTTAAAAATCAGATTTTGGAAATAATGTTTATTATTATTATATAAGCACTCATATTATAATGTATAAAATGTAAAATATAAACCCACTAACTTATAAAACTTATTTATATAAATGTATAAAAGGTTAATTAAATGGGTAAATTATATAAATGGTGGTGAAATAATATTTATAAGTAATAAAAACTATAAACTTGATTTTTACGACTTTTTCGGCTATTGCCGTAAAATTAACGTTTTTCGCCAAATAAAACTTAGACGACCAAACCCGTCTAATGTAAAGTTTATAAAAGTTATATACTGATGTATAGATAACTAAGACAAGTAAAAACCGATAAAACCCGAACTATAACAATTACGGACATTTACGAGCTAACTAAACACATTAGACTAATAATGGACTTAAATTAGGTAAAATCGGTAAAACTAGTGAACTAGTAAAACGTTACCAAAACGTAAACACTAAATTGAGTAAACAAGGATGTATAAACCCACTTTATCATCATCATATGTACAAAACCATCATATGTATATTATTATTTTGATAAAAGTCATTGGACCGAGTCTAAGACCGATTATTATTTATATAGGTTTCCGTGACCGAAGCACGCCCGTAGCCGATAATCCGCCTTTCATTAACAACGTGAGTTCATAGCCTCGCACTCTTTTAAATGTTTTATAAAATGATTTGTAAACCCGCGAGGGAGATAACATGCTAGATTTTTATAAAAATAGAACACAAGTAGTCCCGATTGTATGCTAAATGATATGGACCCGAATGATGCTATGACCCTATATTCGAGACTAAAAGGATTATTAATAGTTAGGTTATGTCACTTAAAGTCCCATTAGCATGAATTGTGAACTACCGAGATTTGGTAGACGCTTATGCATTTGATAGTACTATTTGGGGACGATCACCCCAGTTCGCGCCTTGACGGTTGATCCCCGTCGTACCACATTGATTGGTAAGCGAATTTATGTATGAGAAGATTCCATAGCGTGATTTTTGTGACGACACGCTAACTTAGATGGGCAAATTGTTTGTCGGGTTCGCGGCCCACTGTTTTCATAGTAAGGTAACAATGTCATGCGGCTAATAATAATCCAAATACAACGTATGTTATAAAACATAAATACAAAACGATAACGACGCTATTACGATGAATATATTACCTATCATGGAAATATAGAGACTACGGTCTCATGGACGGTTTCAGATGTATGCTTGATTTATATATTGCCTGACTAGCAATATATGGACTTACTTCCGATATTATACTTGTGTTCTGATTTTAAATGATTGTAAATGATTGTTTTTATATAACGGTTTTCATTAAACTCTATGAATTCACTCGGCATTCGCTGATATGATTTTTGCATGTTTTTATCTCAGGTGCTTGAAGGTAATCCGGATGGAGATCGACTCTGATGGCCCACACTTAATATTAAAAATGTTCGTTCGATCTGTGTTTTGTAAACTTAATGACCTGTATAATTTGGGACCTGTTGTACGCTTTTGAAACTTTTTATCGAATGAATGTTTGTTAAACCTTGTACAACCATTTTTATGTGTTGTCTATGATTGGAGTTATTGTGCTATCCCGTAACACTCTGAAAGACCCTTCCGCTGTACCGATACGAAAAATGAGAGTGTTACAGTTTGGTATCAGAGCTCTCGTTGTAGAGAACAAAAGATTTTAAAAACCGAAGTTTTTAACAAAACTTTTCAAAATCTTTTGACAATTAACATTTGAGAAAATATTTGAAAAATATTTTGACTATAACGGTGCCAGAGATCTCCGACGTTACCAACAAGCCCTATTGAGAAGATATATATTTTGATATATATAATTTAATTTATATATATGTATATATCGTGATTTCATTATGTAATTGTTTAACTAGTATGTTATCCTAATACGAGATATATATATATATATAAATGCAGATTGTCATGGCTGACCCTAATATTCCTGTAGAAAACCATGCTATTCCCGAACCTAATATAGAAGATGATCCTTATTTAGACTTAGTAGATTTTGATATTGATGACAAGGAGGAACCATTTGAGGATCCCGAGCCCGAGTTAGGACTAGGAGATCAGATTGCCCCTCAGGTAGACTTAGTAGAGAATGAGATTGAGAATGTGGAAATTGAGAATGTGGATATTGAGAACGATGATGAGATTGGGTTAGATGATTTAGATGATGATATTGACGACGAGGATGTCGAGGAGGATGTAGGTATAGATGTTGAGGTCGATGACGATGAGGAAGCTGAGCTTATTTATCCGTATGATGTTCCAGAGGGCGAGCCTTTGCCCCCACCAGTTTGTTTGTCTGATTCTGAGGATGAGTTACCTAGGGACGAAATGTCTGAATCATCTGAATCTGATTCTGAATCAGAGGAGGATGAGGATGATGATGCACCTGACGGTACGGATGGTATTGCTACTCGTAGACGTGAGATAGGAGAGTCGTCTAGTACTCGAGAGGCTACTCATATTGATGGTCTTGCACCATGGGCCTTGAGACGTGATCTAGATGCTTCCCGTGTTAAGAGTTGTATGACAGAGGTTGGATTAGGTGTTGTTCAGACTCAGGTTGCTTATTTGGAGTCGAAGGCTAAGGTTGGCGAGAAAGAGCGAGAATTGCTTAGTTTGGATTTAAGTGATGTAGAACGTGGTTTGAATGAGGCTTTTAGGAGGTTAGGTGTTGGAAAGTGGTGAGTATGCTGAAATGAAGAGAAAGGTGAATACTATGGAGATTCAGTTGAGTGTAGCTCGTGCGATGCGTGAGAAAGCTGAAAAGGAGTTGAATATATCTGTGGGATGGAATAGTAGATTTTATGCTGACATGGTTGAAAGAGGAGTAATCCGTAAGCGCCCAGCTGAAGATGTATCTAGTGATCGTCCGACGAAGATTCAGAAGACGATGGATGATGGACCATCTAGCGGTTCTCAGTAGACCAGACTGTGTTTAGTAGTGACCTTTATATCTTTTGTGCTTTTGTAGCTTTGACCGAACCGACTTGTTAGTGATAGACTTGGTACGAATTTTGAGTGTATATAGTGTTAGAACTTTGATATGGGATGTACTAAGACAATAATTTTGTTTCAGATCGAATGAAATATGTATCTTGTCTTGAATTCCATATTGTGCCTTATTTGTATCTTGATTATGAATTCAATCCATATTATATGAATCCCTTGTTGGATGAATGCTTAATACTTTGAAATTGTGGAATTATAGAACTATGCCGCCCAAGAAGGCTGTGACTGAGGATGATGTACGTAGGATTATTACGGAGCAAGTTACCGCATCTATGACTGAATTTATGGCAAATGCTAGAAATGAAGCTGGCGGTAGTGGAGCTGGCGGTAGTGGAGCTGGCGGTAGTGGAGCTGGCGGTAGTGGAGCTGGCGGTAGTGGAGCTGGTGGTAGTGGAATTGGCGGTACTAATGTGAATGTGAATGCTAATAATGTGAATGCTAATGCTGGAGGAAATGTAGGAGGACTTGGAACTAATGCACCTGAAGTTGGTGGCTGTACTTATGTGACGTTCATGAAGTGTGAACCTCTACCTTTTAATGGAACTGAAGGTGCTGTAGGACTAAGCCAGTGGATTGAAAAGATTGAATAGGTGTTTAGGATTAGTAAGTGTAAGGAGGAAGATAAGGTGACCTTTGCTATGGCTACTCTTAAAGGTCGTGCGTTGACTTGGTGGAACGGGAGAATTGCTTTCATGGGTCTTGATGTTGCTAATGCTACTCCTTGGGCTGAAATCAAGAAGTGGATGACTTTGGAGTTTTGTCCTCGTAGTGTGATCATTAGGTTAGAACAAGAGTTGATTCATCTGAGAATGAAAGGTGTGGACATTGATAGTTACACGAACCGATTCCATGAGTTGGCCTTGCTATGTCCTCGATTGGTTGAACCCGAAGAGATCCGAATTGAGCAATATGTGAAAGGGTTGACCAGGAATATCCGGGGGGACGTGACATCATCTAAACCACTGACCATTGATGATGCTGTTCGAATGGCTTACCAACTCATTGGACAGATAATTCAGGATAAGGAAGATGAAGCCCGTGTAGGTGAGAAAAGAAAGGGAGACGGTGATCATGTAGATAGAGGTGATAATAGGAAGAATTTAAATCGCCGTCAGAACAAGAGAAAGGGGAATGCAAATGCTCTTACCAACAACACACCGCGCAACGATGATAGATGTCCTAAGTGTGGCAACAAGAGGCATGCTGGCGACTGCTGGAAGTGCCGAAATTGCGGAAAGCTTGGACACAAGGTTGAAAGGTGTAAGAAGGGAACCATTTGCTTCAACTGTAATGAAGAAGGTCATAGGAAATCGGAATGCCCCAAGTTGAAAGCGATTGTACCTGGAAGAAACCCCCAGGGTGGTATCTACCAACTTGGAACAATTGAGGTGAAGAAAGAGGATCCGAATGTCGTTACCGGTACGTTTTTACTCAACAATCATTATGCTGTTTCTTTATTCGATTCGGGTGCCGATAGGAGCTTTGTATCCACTAAATTTAGTGCCCTTATTGATATTGAACCTGTTGAGATAAGTACTAGTTACGAGGTGGAATTGGCTGATGGTAAATTAGTGAAAACTAATAAGCTATTAGAAGGATGCTCTCTAAATCTCTTGAACCATTCCTTTCCGATTGATTTGATGTTGATAGAATTAGGTAGTTTTGATATTATTATTGGTATGGATTGGCTGTCGTTGAATAATGCTACTATTTTATGTGGAGAGAAGAAGGTTAAGATTCCTCTTAGGAATAGGACGTTAGTGATTGATGGTAGTCGAGGTGAATCCCGTTTGAAAATCGTTTCATGTATTAAAGTCCAAAAGTACATCAGGAACGGTTGTGAGTTATTCTTAGCTCAAGTGACCGGGAATGAGTCTAGGAAGAAACGATTGGAAGATGTACCTATTATTTGTGAATTTCCTGAGGTATTTCCTAAAGATTTACCCGGACTTCCACCGATAAGGCAAGTAGAGTTTCGAATCGATTTAATTCCTGGTGCTGCACCGGTGGCACGTGCGCCTTACCGATTAGCCCCTTCTGAATTAAAGGAGTTATCTGAGCAACTTAAGGAGTTGTCTGATAAAGGTTTTATTCGACCGAGCTCGTCGCCTTGGGGAGCTCCAGTCTTGTTCATTAAGAAGAAGGATGGATCTTTTCGTATGTGCATTGATTATAGGGAACTGAACAAGTTGACAATTAAAAATCGATATCCTTTACCTAGGATTGATGATTTGTTTGATCAACTGCAAGGATCTAGTGTGTATTCTAAGATAGATTTGCGGTCAGGATATCACCAACTTCGCGTCCGTGAAGAAGATATTCCTATAACTGCATTTAGAACTCGTTATGGACACTATGAATTTCAAGTAATGCCATTTGGGTTAACTAACGCACCTACGGTTTTCATGGATTTAATGAATCGAGTGTGCAAGCCCTACTTAGATAAATTTGTGATTGTGTTTATTGACGATATTCTAATCTATTCTGAGAATGAAGATGAGCATAGAGAACATTTGAGGATTGTTTTGAAGTTGTTGAAGGATGAAAGGTTGTATGCTAAGTTTTCGAAGTGTGATTTCTGGTTAGATTCTGTGCAATTTCTTGGTCATGTGATTAACAAAGATGGAATTCATGTTGATCCTGCAAAGGTTGAAGCTATTAAGAATTGGTCTGTACCGACAACGCCAACGGAAGTGCGACAGTTATTAGGATTGGCTGGCTATTATAGGCGATTCATTAAAGAATTTTCTTTGATAGCTAAACCCTTGACTAAGCTTACTCAGAAGAATAAACCTTTCGTTTGGGGAAGTGATGAAGATGGATCATTTTAGACATTGAAGCAAAAATTATGTAGTGCGCCAATCTTATCATTACCCGACGGGAGTGAAGATTTTGTAGTGTATTGTGATGCATCTCTTAGAGGTTATGGAGCTGTTTTGATGCAGAGAGAGAAAGTGATAGCTTATGCTTCTAGGCAATTAAGGAAGAATGAGGAGAATTATACTACTCATGATCTTGAGTTAGGAGC
This sequence comes from Glebionis coronaria, assembly GCA_025667525.1. Taxonomy (NCBI): domain Eukaryota; kingdom Viridiplantae; phylum Streptophyta; class Magnoliopsida; order Asterales; family Asteraceae; genus Glebionis; species Glebionis coronaria. Next base: position 363,267,773 of record CM046877.1, read on the forward strand.
TGTAGTCTTTGCTCTTAGGTTGTGGAGACATTATCTGTATGGCACCAAGTGTACGGTATTCACCGATCACAAAAGCCTACAGTATATTCTCGACCAGAAGGAATTGAACATGAGGCAACGAAGATGGATAGAGTTGTTAAGTGATTATGATTGTGATATAAAATATCACCTAGGAAAAGCCAATGTTGTTGCTGATGCGTTGAGTAGGAAAGATAGAGAGCCTATCAGGGTACGTTCTCTAGTCTTGACGGTGCACAATAATTTGCCTGAGCAAATTAGAAATGCGCAAATAGAAGCTTGTAAGAAGGAGAATTTTGTTAATGAAGGGTTCTGAGGAGAAGGAGATCCTTTAGAGGTTAGAACTGATGGAGTGAAATGCTTAAGAGGTCGTATGTGGATACCTAAGTTTGGAGGCTTAAGAGATTTGATTATGTTAGAATCCCATAAATCTAAGTATTCCATTCATCCGGGATCTGATAAGATGTACCATGATTTGAAGAAGTTGTATTGGTGGCCGAATATGAAAGCTGACATAGCTATGTATGTTCTCCAATGCTTGACTTGTGCCAGAGTCAAAGCTGAACATCAAAAGCCATCAGGACTACTTCAACAGCCAAAGATTCCTGAATGGAAGTGGGAGCGAATTACAATGGACTTTATCACCAAGCTTCCTAGAACATCATCTGGAAACAATTCGATTTGGGTTATTGTCGATAGACTGACCAAATCAGCACACTTCATTCTGGTTAAGGAGCAGTTCTCACTGGAGAAGCTGACTCGAATATACCTTGATAATGTTGTATGCAAGCATGGAGTGCCTTTATCGATCATTTCAGATCGAGATCCAAGATTCGCATCGAATTTTTGGAAATCTCTCCAAAGATCTTTGGGAACGAATCTCGACATGAGCACTGCTTATCACCCCCAAACTGATGGGCAGAGTGAAAGGACGACACAAACACTGGAAGATATGTTGAGAGCTTGTGTGTTAGACTTTGGTAAGAATTGGGATAAACATTTGTCGTTAGCAGAGTTTTCGTATAACAATAGTTACCATTCTAGTATTAAGGCTGCACCGTTTGAAGCTTTGTATGGTAGGAAGTGTAGATCTCATGTATGTTGGAGTGAAGTTGGGGATACCCAGCTCACGGGACCGGAATTGATCCGGGAGACTACGGAGATGATAGTTCAGATTAAGAAGAGGTTGTTGACTGCCCGTAGTAGACAGAAAAGTTACGCGGATGTGCGGCGGAAGCCAATGGAGTTTGAAGTGGGTGACCGAGTAATGTTGAAAGTATCGCCATGGAAAGGCGTTATAAGATTTGGAAAACGAGGAAAATTGAATCCCCGTTATATTGGACCCTTTAAGATTTTATCTAGAGTAGGTCCGGTGGCTTACAAACTAGAGTTACCCCCAGAACTTCATGGTGTTCACAACACATTCCATGTATCTAATCTGAAGAAATGTCTAGCAGTGAGTATTGAGAAAATTTCGTTAGGTAAGGTTCGAATAGATGGGAATTTGCATTTTATCGAAGAGCCCGTAGAAGTTATGCACCGTGAGGTAAAGCAACTGAAACAAAGTCGGATACCTATTGTCAAGATCCGATGGAATTCAAAGCATGGACCGGAGTATACTTGGGAACGAGAGGATGAAATGTGGAAGAAATATCCGCACCTCTTCGATTTCAATAAGAAACGGACATCCAAATGAAATGAATCACGAGGACGTTGATCCCTTTTAGGAGTAAAAGCTGTGACAATCTAACATTTTCAGGTGGTGAAATATTTTCTTGTATAATATTTTGAAACTTATTTTTGTGTTGGTTGACGAACTCACAATTTACGGATTTAAATTTGGGCTTACGTGCATAATTTGGCGTCTTTTACGACTAAACCGGAAACCTTAGGATTACGTATTTACGTTTTTGAACTCCGTTTTTCATGAGACAATTTTTATTGGATTCGTTTTGTGATGGTGATTCATAATTTATAAAAACGTTTTTCGTAAAACGACCCGAGGGCACGCAAATCAAGAAAACTAGAATCGAGAAATACCCGTAAACTAGTGAGATGGGACAAAACACTTTGTCCCACCCCACTAGCAATATGGGACGGCTACACTTGACACCACAACACTAATGTGGCATCAAGTTAAGTAGCTTACACCAAGTGTAAGCATAAGCTTACCTTTCAAGCTAACCTTTACCACTTTACCACAAAACTAGCTACTTGTTTCATTTCTATCATTTCTCACATGCAATCCACTCTAAAAACTCTCTCAACTCCTCCCTTGTGCCGTCCCAAATAAGCCAACAAACACCCCATTTGATCTTTTCTAGCCATAAACCACATGTTTACTAGTCCTATTAAGGTGTTCTCTTGAAGCCTTGATCATTTGGTGGCCATATTAACAACTTTGGAGGTGATGTGATTGTGTCCTAGGGCTGATTTTCCAACCTATGTTCTTGATATTTGATGGTCTTGGAGATACTTGTTGTGTTCATCAAGTTCTTGTCTTCCTAAAACAAGAAATCCACTTGGATTGGTAAAGAAGATCATCCTCTCCATTTTTCTCTTGATATTTTGTAAAGAACAAATGTATTTTCTTTCATTTTGTATATTTATATTATGTATATATGATGATAAAAATGTTGTGTGGGGATCAAGTGTCGATAAATATGCTTAAAAATGATGATAACTATAAGAAATGAAGCTAAAATCTTGACTAATTGGTTGGCTGTATAAAAACAGTAGATAACTAAAATATGAACTGATAAAATTGCATGGTTTGATCCATTTACAGTAAGTAGATGATTTTATACACATGTGAGAGTTGGACATGCAATGGAATCAAAATAATGAGTGAGATATGATCAAAACAAGTTAGGTGGTATAATCTGAATAAGCAGTTTTGTAGGGACTGTTAAGGCAACTTAAACTCAAAATGGGCAGTATCTATATCTAAGTTATATGTAGCACATATTATGAAGAACATGTCATCCAAAAATGAGCTTCTAAGTCATTATATAACTCTAGATATGGTAAAAATGGTGAACATGAAGTTAAAAATCAGATTTTGGAAATAATGTTTATTATTATTATATAAGCACTCACATTATAATGTATAAAATGTAAAATATAAACCCACTAACTTATAAAACTTATTTATATAAATGTATAAAAGGTTAATTAAATGGGTAAATTATATAAATGGTGGTGAAATAATATTTATAAGTAATAAAAACTATAAACTTGATTTTTACGACTTTTTCGGCTATTGCCGTAAAATTAACGTTTTTCGCCAAATAAAACTTAGACGACCAAACCCGTCTAATGTAAAGTTTATAAAAGTTATATACTGATGTATAGATAACTAAGACAAGTAAAAACCGATAAAACCCGAACTATAAGAATTACGGACATTTACGAGCTAACTAAACACATTAGACTAATAATGGACTCAAATTAGGTAAAATCGGTAAAACTAGTGAACTAGTAAAACGTTACCAAAACGTAAACACTAAATTGAGTAAACAAGGATGTATAAACCCACTTGATCATCATCATATGTACAAAATCATCATATGTATATTATTATTTTGATAAAAGTCATTGGACCGAGTCTAAGACCGATTATTATTTATATAGGTTTCCGTGACCGAAGCACGCCCGTAGCCGATAATCCGCCTTTCATTAACAACGTGAGTTCATAGCCTCGCACTCTTTTAAATGTTTTATAAAATGATTTGTAAACCCGCGAGGGAGATAACATGCTAGATTTTTATAAAAATAGAACACAAGTAGTCCCGATTGTATGCTAAATGATATGGACCCGAATGATGCTATGACCCTATATTCGAGACTAAAAGGATTATTAATAGTTAGGTTATGCCACTTAAAGTCCCATTAGCATGAATTGTGAACTACCGGGATTTGGTAGACGCTTATGCATTTGATAGTACTATTTGGGGACGATCACCCCAGTTCGCGCCTTGACGGTTGATCCCCGTCGTACCACATTGATTGGTAAGCGAATTTATGTATGAGAAGATTCCATAGCGTGATTTTTGTGACGACACGCTAACTTAGATGGGCAAATTGTTTGTCGGGTTCGCGGCCCACTGTTTTCATAGTAAGGTAACAATGTCATGCGGCTAATAATAATCCAAATACAACGTATGTTATAAAACATAAATACAAAACGATAACGACGCTATTACGATGAATATATTACCTATCATGGTAATATAGAGACTACGGTCTCATGGACGGTTTCAGATGTATGCTTGATTTATGTTGGAAACTCACTTTATGTGACGACATTTAAGAATTCCCGTTAGTTATCATAGTCACGCACATTTAGACTAGACTAGGCTCTTTGTAAAGTGCGTGACTATATATACCCCTCCTTAGCTTCCAAGGAGGGGTGTTGATTGTTATTTTATTCATTTGGGAATACACACATTTTACTCTCAACCTCTCTTTCTCTCTCTCTAAGCCATCAATGGCTTCTACCACCACATACCACCACATTAGACCACCGGATCCGATTTAGCTTTTCTACATTTGGCATCAGAGCCACGGTTCCATCCTTAGATCGTGTTTATTTATGCGATTTTGGTGGTCTAATTTATTTCTCTGTGTCTCGTTTCTTTTAGTATTGTCTGATTTGTCAAAATACTTTGTCACGTCTTATGTTTCTTGTCCACAGTCTCATAATGGTGGTTTCATTACTTTTTGGTTTCATCAAAAAGTTGTTATCTTATCATTTTTTCACTGGTCCATATCCATATCATTTTTTGTCCAAAATATCCAAACTTTCATTATCTTTTTCACTGTCCATTTGTTTCTCGGTCCAAATATATTTCACTGGTCAAAGTTGGTGGAATTGAGTAATTATCGGTTTTTTTAACATCATTTGTCTGGATTTTTTTTTCCTGGTAATTTTTTTGAAGATGAAGGTGATAAACTCAGATTTGCCAGAAAATCTGCCCAGAAACAAGCTCCCTGAAAAAACGGAACAAGGACCACTTTTGGATTTCTCTTCATGGTACAATCGCATTATTGCGATGGGGTGTTTTTCTCACATTCCGATGGGTTCGCCATACCCATTGCGATGCGACTCATTCCGATGAGTCACATTGCGATGGGTGGCTGACCTGTCGCAATGGCACAGCCAAGACGTCATGCTGCCCATTTTTTTCCCCAATATTGCGATGGCTGGTAACCATTGCGATGGGTACCATCGCAATGGGTACCATCGCAATGAGTCGGTATTTGATTGCGATGGAAAACAATCATTTGACTTTGCGATGGACTGATTATTTTTGCGATGCATTTTTTTTAAAAAAGATTCATTGCGATAGCAAGCCTGACAACATGAACCGGGACCAAATTTGTGACCAAACCGATCCAACTCAACCGATTCAACTCGGTCATTACCGAGTTGACTCAGGCCACTCACTGAGTCAAACACACCTCCAACCTTTTATCACCTCAAATCCAACTGATAATCTAACCTAACCCTTCGTCTCCTTATCCCCATCTAGACTCAAACAAACTGAAAAGTAACTGATCTCAGATTCATTGTTTTCGTGTAAACATGCATGTTGAGATCCTTTAAGATCTATTCACGAAAATCTAACATCATCACAGATCCTTGTTTGGTTTTTAACCAATGTTAATATACGAAATTAAAATAAGATTTATAACAAAACTTGTTATAATCATTATTCTGTTTCGATTTTAAAACACAAAAACTAACATGCATCGAATCTTAATGACCTACCGAGACCAATTATAGATCTTGAAGAAACTCATCTTCTATGCTTCGTATCAATTGGGTTACGAGATTTGTGATGATTCTTGTGATAAAATTCATCTTTGGTTTGGTAAAAGAGTGTGATGATTCGGATCTATTTTTATTGGTTGATATGATGAGATTCGTTTCGTTTGTGTTGGATGAAGAGATTGATGGGGATGGATATTATTATGATTAGTTTGATGGTGAAGGATGGGTGTTCTGGTGGAGGGGCGGAGAAAACGAGGGAGGTGGGAGATGATCTGGTGAAGGGAGCGGATTTAACTAGGTGAGAGGATATCTAGTTTTGGTGGCAGTTGTGAAAGTGATTAGGTTACCCTAATTTTTAGGGTTGGGGTTATTTAAATCAAATGTTTGGACCGGTTTTGGACAGGTCATGGACCGGGTCTTGAAGGTTTGGGCTGGGCTTCTATTGATGGATCAGGCCATGCGATTAGGGCCATGAAGAGTTATTGTTGGACTCAAATTTTTTAAAAATTGTTGATTTGGGCCGCATTTCTTTTAACAATATACACACAAATTTTTTTACAATTTTTAAATAAACTTTGTGTGTATTAAAGTTAACTTTGGTCTTTATCGGGTCGAGACAAAGTGAAAAAGTGTCGAGACATTGTTAAGGAGTATAGATGCTCAAACAAACAAATTCCTTTTTTGAATTTGTAGTTTTTTTGTTGCATTTGGGGTTCTTTAATTTTTTCTTGACACCGATTGGGTGACGAGAAATGTGACGCGACAAAATGAAGTGACAATTGTGACGAGAATTTATTTTTGACGAGACCAAGAAAGAATGGGCGATTTTTTAGTGGCTTCAGATTTTGTTTGATCGGGTATTAATTACGTGACGTTGAAGACGGATTTTTCGAAGGCATGTATTTATTTTATCTTTCACTAGATAACTTGCTCGTGCTTAATCCTAGAATGAAGACTTGGTTATCTGGTTTCCGGGTTCGGGGTGGATGGTTGATGACTAGGATAACTATCACTTAAAGGGGTTACATTGTTGTACTCAGTGTCACGCGCTTAGTCGACGTGGATAATTTCAAGAGGTGTTGTGCTTATAGACTTCTTCAGTGATGCATTGAGTACTTAGAGATTTCTCCACCGTTCTTCATTCCACAATAGTGCAAGCTTAAGTCACAAGATCGAAGGCTTTTTATTCAGCTTCACGTTTGATGTATCCGGTTCATTCTTTCAGTGGTCACTTCAAATTGCTTTCACGTGGAATGGTAAAGGTGGCCATGGAGAGTTTATGAGAAGAGATTTTCGATCAACAGCTGATTCTCACAAAATATATAATTCAGCTTATTTATTATTCTCACGGGATTTCAGGTTCATGTGCGTACAATTTATTGATGGTTCCGAGTTTCGAAACCATCAAGGGGGAAGAAGCAGACACATTGAACGCACAACGAGTACACATGATGAACTTCATACCTTCTTTTGATTTGAAGATATTCCGGGATGACATTTGTCATAGCCGCAGAGAAATCAGTGTTTTAACTCGTGTCGTTATCAATCTCCAAACGGTACACTACTGATTCGAGGTTTAATTGTTTGATTGTTGCAATTAAACATCATCATTATCCTATATGCATTCCCGGGACTTAATTGACTCTGGTGCATCTCCGGAAGAAGACGTGTGCATTTCCGGGACTTAATTGACTCTGGTGTTACGATGTCAACTTCATGAATGGGATAAAGTGTCCACTTCAGTATTTGAGCTTCATAATTGGGATTGATTTACCTTCTTCAACTATGTGGGGGAAGAAGTGTCTTGATTCTTTCTGGTATGCATAACTTGAAATCTCAGGGGGAAGAAAAATTCAGAAGAATTATTCAAGCGTGAGAAGAGAAGTTGTTGATCTACTTGGGGGAAGCTATTTAAAATGCTTCTACATCAAGTTTACGTGGCATGAATTAGGGGGAAGCTAATTCAGAAGCTTCTCCTTAACCAGAAGTGTATGGGTTACTTAGCTCGTGCCGTTACAGTATTTCTACTACAAGTTAAAGATGAGTCGTTTTGAAGTCAAAGGCCTCAGAAGACATCATCAGCATTGGATGCTTCATGGAAGCTCTTGTTCTTAATTATTTTGTACTTGATAGGTATAATATTGTAAGGAATTCTACACGTCGTCCCATGGGGGAAGATTTTTGGAAACTCACTTTATGTGACGACATTTAAGAATTCCCGTTAGTTATCATAGTCACGCACATTTAGACTAGACTAGGCTCTTTGTAAAGTGCGTGACTATATATACCCCTCCTTAGCTTCCAAGGAGGGGTGTTGATTGTTATTTTATTCATTTGGGAATACACACATTTTACTCTCAACCTCTCTTTCTCTCTCTCTAAGCCATCAATGGCTTCCACCACCACATACCACCACATTAGACCACCGGATCCGATTTAGCTTTTCTACAATTTATATATTGCCTGACTAGCAATATGTGGACTTACTTCCGATATTATACTTGTGTTCTGATTTTAAATGATTGTAAATGATTGTTTTTATATAACGGTTTTCATTAAACTCTATGAATTCACTCGGCATTCGCTGATATGATTTTTGCATGTTTTTATCTTAGGTGCTTGAAGGTAATCCGGATGGAGATCGACTCTGATGGCCCACACTTAATATTAAAAATGTTCATTCGATCTGTGTTTTGTAAACTTAATGACCTGTATAATTTGGGACCTATTGTACGCTTTTGAAACTTTTTATCGAATGAATGTTTGTTAAACCTTGTACAACCATTTTTATGTGTTGTCTATGATTTGAGTTATTGTGCTATCCCGTAACACTCTGAAAGACCCTTCCGCTGTACCGATACGAAAAATGAGAGTGTTACATATATGAACCTTTAGTCTTTTTTGACTACTCTGGCAATTGACTGGCCACATTTTAAACAAGGACGTACCACCTCAGTACACATTTTTGGAAAACCATGATCTTATTTACTCATTTTACTAAGTACCTGGATTTAATATTATATGTACATATTTACATATATCTTACACTATGAGAAATCATATGACATCATAAAACAATCTCCATTATCTCACCTTGACATTTATTTATTTTCTTCAAGTGTAATATTTATAATATAACACATATTATATACTTTCACCAAATGATCTAAAGGTTTAACCAAAATACTTAGAAACCTTACAAGTACCTACACTATATTACATGGACTAATTTTAACTCCTAATTTTTGACAAGTCAACACATTTTCTACCCTACTACACATAATGTAGCCGTGTATATATACATACGTACTCATTAATCATACAAAAGTTACAAGTAAACTAAAACCAAGTCAAATGTTACACTATGCAACCATCCACATCTCACTATTTGAGACACACCTTGTCCCCTTTGACCTTAAACCACGCGGCAACACCAACAATTGAGAATGGAAAGAGCATGTTTGCTATTCTCGGCATGTACTTGCATAATCCTAACCAAATCTGTCACATATCTTCCATAGATATCTTAGTACATCAGCAAGATACGTCATATCTTACACAACTTTATTATATCCGAATATTACTAGATCCAAAACACAAAACATTTTAAGTCCATCCTCACTTTCTCTCTGAAACTCTCGGCTTCATTTTTGTTCATCACAAGATCTACCAAAGCTTCATTAATACCTCATTTACTATCATAAAACCATGTCTCTTACTACATAAATACTAATCATTCGTCATTACTACACCAAACTTACATTACAAGGCAACAAAAGAAACCCTAGAAGCACCAAAGGGAGGCTGCGGCTTAATATTGTCTAAGGGTTTCACCATTGTTGATCAAGCTTAAGTCTTTCCTTAGGTCACTTGTTTCTCCTTAACTTCACTTAACAAGTAAGTTCCATGAAAGCTTATCTTTTCCTTACATACTTTCATTTTATATTCACATGAAACTCCTAGTATAAACTTGTTATAATCTCAAATCTAGAAAACCTAGACCCATATTAGGTCACGGATAAAAATGGTGTTTCACAAAGGATGATGAAAAGTTTAGATAACTATGATAAACATGAACATGTAACCATGTTAGCCTAGAAAAATCATAAAAACTTTCATGCACATATATATAGCTGTGAGCTATATATGTGGTTTTGGAGTTGATGTTTAACTTGGATATATTATAGAAAGATTAGAAAATCACTAGATCTATGTTATTTCTCATATTGTATCTAGTTTGCCTTAATGGACCAGTACGCCCAATGAATAGTAACAAAGTTAGTTTTGGCCCATTAAGCCAAAAATATAAGCCAAATAAGACTAGGAGCCCAATAGACCCATTTATGCTTCATAAGCCCATTTAATATATTTATACTTAAATTAAGCTTTTTATGTGTCAACTATATAAGTTATAAAACTTTTATGCCAAAAATATGATTTATGAAACTTTCAGATCAAAAATGTGAAATATAAAACTTTCAGATCAAAAATGTAACTTATATAAAGTCTAAGGTTTAAACCAGTGTTGTAAAAAGCGGGCTAGGCGGCCGCCTAGGCGCTAGGCGTTCATACTCCGCCTCGATTTATAGCTAGGTGGTCAAACTAGGCGGAAAAGTCAAAAGGAGGTCAAACATCCGCCTAGGCAGTGCTAGGCGGAGCTAGGCGGTCAAAAAGTCAAAGGAAGTCAACAAAAAGTTAATATTTTTTTTACAAAAAATTAATAATTTCCTTTCTAATATATAATTTCCATATTTATTTTAACATAACATCTTAAAATCAAAGATAAACCCATGATTGTTAACATAAAGTTATGGATTTTTCGTGAGAGTTGGAACAAACTGAACTGTATGTCACGTTTGAAGTTTTAAGTCCTTAAATTGTTATGTTTATTTTTCTATTTTGAAACTTGAAGCTTTGTGAACTTTGAATTATTTGAAATTAGAGGTATTTTTTCATGTTATACGTATTATTTATAATTTTTCTGCATAAATTTCCAATCTGCCTAGGCGCCGCCTAGACGAATTCCGCCTCTAAGGTGGTCAACCGCCTAACTAACGCCTAGCGATTTCTTCAACCTTAGTTTAAACCGTGACTTTTGAAACTCATATTAACAAAATTCCAAAGATAAGGACCAATATTGAAATTATCCAAAAGTGTAGGGGTTGAAACCACCCTATTCGAGACTTAATAAAACATAAGGATTGTTTTTGTAAACTCCTATACGTTAAGTACACATGTTGTAACCCTAATAGAACTCTAAGGACCATTTATGCCATTAGCCGAAACCTTAGAAACCCTAGGGACTGTTTTCGCCACATGTTGAAAGTTATAAACCCTAACTTTAAACCTAGGGACTAAAAATGACATAAGCCGAAAGTTATCCAAGCCCTAGGGGGCTGTTTTGTAAATTGCCTAATACTTTAACCTTATACGAAACTATAGGGACTAAAAGTGACATTTCACCATAGTATTACAAGCCCTAGTCCTACGTGTAACCTTGAGGGACTTGTTTTTCCATAAATCAAAACTTATAAAAGACCTAGGGGTATTTATGGTAAATACCGCGGGTATAATTATATATATGGGGGGACTAAATTGCAAATTCTCAAAACTAATCTAAACCCTAATTATATATATATTTCTAGTATTAAAAATTGTAACCTAAATTAATCTATAAGGACTAAAATCATCATTTTCCCAAACTTATAATTGTAGGACTATTTGATAAATTATAGAAACTTCGAGGACTTTGATTTAAATGGAATAAGGTGTTATACATTTTATAAACTTCATTTATGTGACAATCCGTCAATTTATGGTTGATATTTTATTCTCAGATATTATTTAAAAACATTATTTTAATGTTACATTATGAACTCACTTATTTTTGGGAAGAAATTTGGATTTACGTCTTGAAGTAGCATCGACTACGTCTAAACCGGGGGATTCTACGTTACGTGCTTACGTTTACATACACCGTCTTTGGTGACAGTCCGACATTTTAGAAAATAAATTTGTCCGTGAAAATTATTTTGGAAGTTTAAATTTGTGTTGGTTCATAAACTCACAAATTTACGAGAAGAGACTAGGACTTACGATTTTATTTTAACGTCCTTTACGACTAAACCGGAAACCCTAGGATTACGTATTTACGTTTTCGAACTCTGTTTTTGATGAGACAATTTTTATTAGATTCGTTTTGTGTCGTTGATTCATAATTTATAAAAACGTTTTTCGTAAAACGACCCGAGGGCACACAAATCGAGGAAACTAGAATCGAGAAATACCCGTAAATTAGTGGGATGAGACAAAAACAAGTTTTGTCTCACCCCACATATGGGACGGCCCAACTAGTGCCACCACCACCCTTGATGTGGCAAATTTGCAACAATGTAGCTTACACTTGTAAGCTAAGCTTACAAGTTAAGCTACACTTCCCACTAGCCTAACAAAACCCATTTGCTAAACCACTTATCCTATTTCTCTCATGCAAAAACCACCATTTTCTCTCTTCTTCTCTATGTGTTCCATCCATACTACCACCACCACCACCACCATATTCATCTAAATTTCACCACAAATCTTATGTTATTCTTGCATAAGATGATGTCCTTTTGAAGACTTATTGATTGGAGGTGATCATAACATCTACAAAGGAGTTTCCTTGGTTTCTTGGGGCTGATTTTCCACAAGGTGTTCATGAAGAATGGTGGTCTTGAAGATGGTCTTGGTTATTCACAAGTTTCTCCATCAAAATCCATGTCCAAATCATAACCTACATCAACTTGGTGGTATAAAGATTGTCCTCCTCATCCTCTTGTTATTTTTGATTATGTAATCTTGTATTTATTTTACTTATGTATATGTAGATGATGATAAATGATGATTAAAAACATTGTGTGGGGATTTGGTGTTGATAAACATGCTTAAAAAGATGGACAAACTACATGTAAAATGGGTAAATCTTGTTTAAATGGTAGGCTGTATAAAAACAGTAACTAACCACATGTTAGACTGATAAAATGATGAAGTAGAATCAATTTACAGTAAACTATGGGTCTTGTACACATGTGAGAGTTGGCCATGCAATAGAATAATTGTAATGAGTGAGATATGATCAAAACAAGTTTAGAGTACAAATCTGAGTTCACTGTTTTAGACGATTTTTAAAAAATACTTAGAGGATGATTCAACAGTAGCTATACGAGAGTTAAATGGAGCACATATCATGTAGTTTATGTCATAAAAATTTGAGCTTCTATCTCCATATAGAACTCTAGATATGGCAGTTTTGGTGAACATGAAAATAAAAATCAGATTTTGTAAATTAAAGTATATTAGTATTATATAAGCACTCAAATAAAAATAGTATAAAATGTAAATTAAAAACCCACTAACTTATATAATACATTTATATACATATGTATAAGGATAAATAAGTGGAAATTTTATAAAAATGGTAACTTGTTAAGTTTTATAAGTTATAAAACTATAAACATGATTTTTACGACTTTTTCGGCTATTACCGTAAAATTAACGTTTTTCGCCAATTAAAACTTAGACGATCAAACCCGTCTAATGTAAAGTTTTTAAAACTCATATACTGATATATAAACATATATAACAAGTAAAACCGATAAAACCCGAACTATATAACATACGGACATTAACGGACTAAGTTAACGTTATTGGACTAATAATACAACAAAATGGACTAAGACACATATGAACTTATTATTGGGCTTAACCCATTTGGGCCCAACATTTAAAGTATAACTACTGATAATATAAGTTTCAAATGGAATAATACAAGTTAATGAACTTATAATAGGCTTATTGGACCAAAAAACACGTAAATAGGTAAAACTAGTAAACTAGTAAGAAGTTACCAATACATAAACACTAAAATGAGTAAACGAGAATATGTAAACCCACTTGATCATCATATATATAAAATCATCATATGTATACATAATTGTTATTTTTATAAAGTCATTGGACATGAGTCTAAGACGAGTATTATTTGTCTAGGTTTCCGTGATTGAAGCACGTACCGTACGTCCGAATTGCCGATAACCCGCCTTCCCACATCAACGTGAGTTCATAGCCTCGCACTCTTTTAAATGTTTTATAAAATGATTTGTAAACCCGCGAGGGAGATAACATGTTAGTTTTTATAAAATAGGACACCATTTGTCCCGATTGTTTGTTTATTGATTTGGACCCGAATGATTGAATGACCCGATTGTATGACCCGATAAATGATTAAAGGACCCGATAGATGAAATTAAATGGATAATTAAAGTTAGGTTATGTCACTAAAAGTCCCATTAGCATGAATTGTGAACTACCGGGATTTGGTAGACGCTTACGCATATAATAGTACTATTTGGGGACGATCACCCCAGTTCGCGCCTTGACGGTTGATCCCCGTCGTGCCACATTGATTGGTAAGCGAATTTATGTATGAGAAGATTTCCATAGCATGACCTTTGTGACGACACGCTAACTTAGATGGGCAAATTGAGTATCGGGTTAGCTACCCGTTGTTTGGTTTAGTAAGGTAACAATGTCATGCGGCTTATAATAATCCGATTAACAAAATACTGCTATACGCTTCGATTACGATGTATTGCCTGACTAGCAATACGGGGTCATACTATTGATATTATGTTCGTGTTTTGGTTTTATATAACCATATTCATATAACGGTTTTTAATTAATCTATACAACGTTGTAAAACGTATTGTATGATGTTTTTACGACATTGGCTCGTATAATGATTTTTAAGGCAAATGCCGATATTATGATTTTCGATAAAGATTTGTATAAAATGATTTTGGCTATTTTATGGCCTATTACAATGATTTGTACGAAATGATTTTTGGTAAGAATTTTATACCAAAGTTATATTGATGGATTTTATTAAACTCTATGAATTCACTGGCGTTATCGCTGACCTTTTCTTTTAACATGTTTTATCTCAGGTACTTGAAGGTAATTCTCGGGAAGACAACAAGAATTCATGGCCCGTACCTAAAAACTTATTTCCATTCAAATGCTTTGTAATACATGTTTTAACACCCCCAAATTTACACGCAGCGGAATACATCTTTGGGTGCTAAACAATGATACAACAACACATAATTTATAAAGAACGACTCGAAAAGAGACGTTTCAAATTTATCGTTCCTAAAACATTTATCAGAGTAGCGTAGTCCCAAGTAATCGTTACCAAAAGATAAGTTAAAACAACATATTAGTTTGTTTTAAAAATAGAACGATAAATAAATCAAAGAGTTTGAACAACACAGCAGTGCACAACTTCATTCTCGTGACCTCCAAGCTTCCACTTCTTGATTACCTGAAATACATGTGAGTAAAACAATCAGCAAAAATGCCGAGTGAATATATAGGTTTATGTAATCAATTTGAACAAAAGCAAAGATTATAAGTTTGTGGCATGCTTATAAGCATCAAATAATAATTTGCATCAACAATGATAATTGTATATAGCATAAATTGCAATAAGCTCATGGAACCGAGCCCTTAAACACTCCTATATCAGTCTAATAAGACGAGAGATTTATTAATTGTCGTTACCTCCAGATTATTGGTACATTGCCGTATACCTGACTTCTCAATACAATATGTCCAAACAGTGTGGAGGTCGGGCCTAAGCTTCTGTGACAAGTCCACACAAACTGAACCGGGGCGGCTTCCCCCATAGATCTATTAATTATACTAGCGGCTAGCCCATCATAAGCTAGTTAACGGTCCATAATTGAGGCTTTAACAAAGGCAATCACTTAATGCAATTTAAAGGCAACCACGGGTCCATTCATAGAGGGACAAAGCATACCATAAAAATCTTGTGTTCTAAGTTTATAAAACATGTATTCCCCCTCGCGGGTTTAAAATCATTTAATAACTAGTATAAAGCGAGGCTATAGACTCACCTTAGCCAATAGTGGTAATGAGACGATCGCCGACGATAGATGATGCCTTTCAAACACGAGAACCGCAACCTATCAAATGAGGTGCGTTCATTAATAATAGACTCGAAAATGACACCATACATAAGAATATAAAACTCGACTCATAAAATCACGACAAACTCGAGAGAAAACGATACAAGTGATACTATTACACTCTCCTATATATTCATTTTATTGTTCTATGCCTTTAACAAAAATCTGCCAGAACATACCAAATGTACAAGCCGTTTTCCCCTACTTAGACACATCAAATTTTTATGATACTACTCAGAGAACTTACTTACTATATGTAGAAAGTCCTCCCAAGAGCCCATCAAAAGATTTTACTTCTAAAGTTCCCTGCCCGACTCATCTTTGAATCACAAAATTCGGACAGTTTAGCGACCTTGACTTACGAAACCATTTTGACCATTCTAAACAACTCCATTTGTAAAACCGTCACTTGATTCTAAAAATAGACTCAAAATACTAAACTTGGAGCCTGAGAACAGCCCTTGAATCATTTTGAAACTCATTTTATAGTCCCCGAGATTCGATCCAAATATCGACAACAATTTTCGGATTGTGTCGACACTCGTCTCCCGGTACACGAAAATCAAACTAGTGTATCTTCCACCTCGTTTGGAGTTGGAAGGCCTACTTTATATCAAATCGAAGCTAACGAAATTCTCTACGATATAATCCAATAATATCATCCTATATTCAGACTTAAGACCCTCGAAAATGGCCTCAAACCTACTGCCCAAAATTGACCTTTTAAAAATCATACAAAATCAAATTTTCAACACATTTTACCCATTTCTATACCACTAATATGATCATTTTAACACTCCTACACTATGATCAAACCTCTAACACACTTGCATGTACAAATCTAATAAATAAAACTCAAAAATTTAAACATGCAAACCCACCACTATGTAATATAATATTATTAACACTTATTTATTCCTTCAAAATGGATCAAACAAGTATAGTTCATCAAGAAATTAAATTTTGAAAAAAAATGTTAACGCATGTTGAAGAAAATCATACCAATGTGATCACAAGATCAAAACTAAGATGGGTCTTGTTTTAGATTAGCTCAAATCATCCTAAATCTTGAGTTAAATTGAAAATGGTATGGATTTGGGAGGGTGGTGTGAGTTTCGGCAATTGAGAGAGAAAAAGGAGAGATGAGAAAAATTTTTGATGGAAGAAATGAGTAGTGTGTGTTTGTTTAAGCTTTATATATAGTGGGGTAGGGTGTAGTTTGCAAATATTGGATAGTTATGGACCAAAATGCAACATTTAAGTTAAAAAGCGGGAAATGACTAAAAGTAAATTTTACAAATATTTACGGGACTCGGGTTTCGTAAAAATACTTTTTAAAAGTTTAAACGCACACGAAAAATAATAATATAACGACTCGATACGTAATTAAAACGATATCGTCGAAAATATTAAATATCGAAACTATCGATAATAAAATATAAATTTTTTGGCATCCGTCGGTATCGCGATCACTAGTAGTCCTCGTTACTCGTCAAAATATTAAAATATAATATTTAATATCGGTTTCAACTTAAACCGTTAAACATAATAATATTTAACGTTATAAAATACTTCAAAATAATTGAAAGTAGAATTAAATTATGACCTTATTTTTACGGGTTTTACATCCTCACCACCTTAAGGGAGCGACGTCCCGGCGCTCAACTCGCCTCATACATGAGTTGTTCACTACCCGGAAGGATGAGGGCATTCCTTATAAAGAAGTCCTCGCGTTCCCACATGAAATTCGATCCATGATCTCCACTAGTTCTTTTACAAAACGCAACTTGTCGTCAAGTTGTATCGCACCAAAAAGAAATAAATAAATCCTTATCCACAAGTCACCCGTCAAGCTCGACACATGAAAATTTTATGAATCACACGAAGCTCATTCGATAACAAGAATAGATGACAGGATTCTCGGGTAAGTCCAGTTAAAAGGGAAGGTTGCAAATTAAAGTATCCATCGGCCGGATAGCCATGGACACACATCAAA
Organism: Glebionis coronaria; assembly: GCA_025667525.1. Lineage (NCBI taxonomy): Eukaryota > Viridiplantae > Streptophyta > Magnoliopsida > Asterales > Asteraceae > Glebionis > Glebionis coronaria. Next base: position 363,285,594 of record CM046877.1, read on the forward strand.
AAAAGAACTAACAAGAAAACATTTTTGTCGTCGGAGGGTGCTCATACGTGGGACCCTACTCAAAAGATAATATAAAGACGCCATCTTACTTTCGCCAACGCGCGTTAAAGTCTCAATAAACATCGTTGTTGAAAGTCAAAAAGATATTACATAATATGTGTTCTACATGATCGGACGTCATCGGATGATGCCGTCTCAAGTTCCCACAACTTTCGATCATTTGACTAGATCACACACCATATAAGTACATAAAAGAAAAGGTCGAACATAAACATCGAATATAGATCTCCATCGTTAATTATCGAGAAAACCTTGAACGAACCCTTGATAATAACTACTTGATCTCAAGAGTCTTTCCACTTGCGTTGTCGGCTTCAACCTACTCCTCGAGGCCATAACGAATTTATTAACTCCATTCATTAAGAGATTCGGTCCTTAATCATTCCACAAGTACACGCATAAATCCTGGTGACACTTATCGTTTCTTCTTATAACTGCTTCCTGAGATTCATTTTAAACTCATAATAAAATAGTGATCTTCAATACGAGGAACAGAACGATATAAAAATAAACTCAATAAACGCATAAACGGAAAAGATGTGGTAAAATGATTTAAGGTTGACGATCGACGAGGGATCTCGACTCACGTAACCGTAAAACATAATAAATCACAATACTAGAAAAATGAGAGCGAAGAATGAATTAATTATTAACATTAAAATAACATTTGTCACAATTATCCATCCCGGATTTGGTATTACCTTAAAATTCAATTGAGGTACTTTCTTGATAAAGATGATATAATAAAAATAGAAGTTAAATAGCTTCATAATTTATTTTGATTGTCGTAAGAAACTTTGAAAGAATGACATGAACTTTATAAATTAAACTCATATTGTTGGTTACAATTAGAAAATATAATTTCCAAATTAAATCGCTATTAGGAATATAAATTAAACTGGTAATTTCATTACATTTAAAGTAAAGTATGATAAGCCTATTAATTCAATAGATAGAACATAATTTCATTTTAAACATTAGTCTTAGTTATACACAATATGATGTATAAATTTGACCTTTTTCTTATGATAGTTATTTCATTAATTGAAAATCATTAGAAAATGTAGACAAGTCCCATAAAATTATTATAATATGTTGTAGAAATACATAAAGGTGTGTATTATTTCTAAAATAGATATGGGATATATTCAGGTTTCAAAGTGTGACAAGATAACGAACGAATACAAATGGAAATAATGGTCAACAATTAGTACGAAATCAACGGTTCAAAAGAGGACGAAGCAGATGTCGTATGAATTCTTAAAGAGAATAATAAAATAAAGGCATTGATGGTATGACGATAAGAAATAATAGATTAAATAAGTTGTCAAATTTGGTTAGTGCGGTCGATGGTTCACTAACATCAGCTCGTTAACTTAGCGGTGGTCGATACTTGATTGGAAATAAAATCCATACAAATATTTTAATAAAAAAAAAATTCCTAATAATCACTTGTAATTAAAACAAATCAAATGAACGATGTTAGTGTTTAAAGAGAGAAGTCAAAGAACGGTTCACAAGAGTGGATTTCGAGACAAACGAGAGTGACGGACGTCATCCCGGATATACGGAAATCACTCTAGTGATAATTCATTATTCACGTGCGGAGACATTCCAAAGATCTACCCAGTCGCATAAAGAAAATTGGACGAGAAGGAAGGATAAAACATTGAGACTTTCAAGTCATTTATCAACAGTCAATAATTAGGCGAGCAGTCAAAAGAAATCAGTTATAAGACAAAATGAAGTAACAAGTAGAAAACGATCGTCGAGTAAAAACGTACTTACAATCACGTAATTCGTTTAACAAAAGGTAAGAAAACATATGCGGATGCATAGAAATTGTGCTACTTGCATAAAATATAAAGGTTTTCAAAACTTATTTTCAATTTATTTCATTTTATTTATCTTTATCATAATTACAACTAAAAAGTTGATTATCATCAAGATTTTTAAGGTGACTACTATTCAGCCTAGCATGGCTCCTTCTAAATTAGACATAGGTGATCAGGCCATGTATAATTTAGGGCTAGCAATGCAGTGCTCCGTTTCGTCGAGAAGTATTACGTTTCTTATGTTTATATAAACCATGCCATTTGTAAAATGGAATTTAAAAATAGTTTATAAATTTATAGGATACAAGTAATTTGTGAGATACTCAATAAGCAACTTTTAATGTTACGAAAAGTATTAAGACCAAAGCAAAAACAATTGGTGAAAATAATCGTAAAACAATATTAGACTTATTTATAAGGTGACGTCATTACAATGTATAAAGTAGCCAAAGGTTTGCAAAAAGTGGCAAATAGTAGCTCAATAAACAACCAATGATATGGTTACAAGTTGTTGAGGTTTCAAAAGGTTATAAGGTTTAGACGAAAACGCCATAAGACACGCGATAAAAAAAAATATCGACGAAGAATGTGAAGGCAAAACTTCAAAACTCAACCCAAATCAGTGGAAGGTTAGAAGAAAATAAAAAAAAGATAACATCAATGACAAATGAGTCATATATATAAAAAGAATAAATCAATCCATATGTGTATTGTACGTAAGATACTCAACACAACTTGCTTTTAAGAAAGTATATTTTTCATTTTCAAATTACACCATTAATCCGGTAATTGCTAATCCTGTAATGTTTCTAGTTTTAAACATTTTCACATGCAACTAGTATTCGTTAGTTGTAAAATAATATTCGTTGAAATTTTACGATCTCAAATGAACTCAAAACTACTTTGAAACGTTTAAAAGCCATTTCTGAATTTTCTATCAGATTTGACTTTTAAATATGAGCCGATTAATTGACCCGATAAACGACATCTCCAAGGCTCGGAGTCTAAAGTATTTTGATGCAAAACGACGTTTCAGACGACTTTCTAGTTTTACTCGAGACCTGAAACCCAATGTAAAATGACCAAAATACCCCTGCAAGTTATGTGCAGGTTTGACTATTCTATTTTAAAAACGCAGGTTTTACTTTTAAGTTTTGACCTGTTTATACTGCCCCTACAGTTTCTGCATAAAGTGTATATTTTTTTTTGACACTTCTTAACGGCTCAAAATATATATATACATATACACACACATGTCTTGTGGATTTTACAACAACGAAAAATAAATCTCGTAATGAGCATCAAATAAAATATAGCATGATGAATGATAGAAAATGCTTCAAGGTATTCAACACGAAATTTAGGAAGCAAAACGGTGTAAGACGTTCGTAATTTAGGTTTCAAAATGCAATGTAGGCAAACCTCCTTGGTGCCACGATTCTTCAAAAACACCAAAACATAACGAGAAAAGAATGGAACATTCATATGTTGCGTTCCGAGAGCATGAAGGTTAATGAAAAACAAATGATACAATTTTATAGAAGTAAAATCGTATTCCAATATAGCGCCATAATGCAGACGATGATTTATAAAATAACGATGACGTTACCGAGATATAAGTGAACAATACACTTCGGAGTCGATACATATAAATGTCAACGAATTAAATCTTCGCATGTCGTGTAAAACGATAATAAAAATCAACAAAATATTATGAAAAACCATGATATTATTCAACACGATTATAGGAAATGTTTCAAAATGTATGACTCACACGATAGCGGTTAGTCTATTCCAAGGACACATTGAGCTACACAATGGTCTAGAGATTACGTTAAAAGACGTCCAAGCACAAACAGCCGAAAGACGATTTGGATATTTATATAAATATCACAAGGGTTAAACAATAAAAGTAACGTGCGCAGATGAAGTTATGTAAGGTCATAATATAAAATTTGCAATAAAAGCAATTTATATACTTCAAAAATAAATACAGAAAGATCTTGAAAATTCAATGTATTTATTTAAGTTAATCATTAATAAATGATAAACTTTTATCGAAAAGTTTAACGACATAAATATATATCGATAAAGGGATCCTTGATATAAATATATATCCATAAAGGGATCATAGTATTTATTTATAAATACTTGACAATAAGGTATACGTAATAACGCATACTAAAATTGTAATCTCAGAAGTAGCTTGAACCTGAAGTCACGCGAAGTCCTGTGCACCGACTCTTTGAAAATTAAAATTGACAGTTATAGTTTAGGTTTTTAAAATAAAGACCTAGTTCTCTATAACTCATCGCTCTGTACCAATATTTAACACCCCCAAATTTACACGCAGCGGAATACATCTTTGGGTGCTAAACAATGATACAACAACACATAATTTATAAAGAACGACTCGAAAAGAGACGTTTCAAATTTATCGTTCCTAAAACATATATCAGAGTAGCGTAGTCCCAAGTAATCGTTACCAAAAGATAAGTTAAAACAACATATTAGTTTGTTTTAAAAATGGAACGATAAATAAATCAAAGAGTTTGAACAGCACAACAGTGCACAACTTCATTCTCGTGACCTCCAAGCTTCCACTTCTTGATTACCTGAAATACATGTGAGTAAAACAATCAACAAAAATGCCGAGTGAATCTATAGGTTTATGTAATCAATTTGAACACAAGCAAAGATTATAAGTTTGTGGCATGCTTATAAGCATCAAATAATAATTTGCATCAACAATGATAATTGTATATAGCATAAATTGCAATAAGCTCATGGAACCGAGCCCTTAAACACTCCCATATCAGTCTAATAAGACGAGAGATTTATTAATTGTCGTTACCTCCAGATTATTGGTACATTGCCGTATACCTGACTTCTCAATACAATATGTCCAAACAGTGTGGAGGTCGGGCCTATGCTTCTGTGACAAGTCCACACAAATTGAACTGGGGCGGCTTCCCCCATAGATCTATTAATTATACTAGCGGCTAGCCCATCATAAGCTAGTTAACGGTCCATAATTGAGGCTTTAACAAAGGCAATCACTTAATGCAATTTAAAGGCAACCACGGGTCCATTCATAGAGGGACAAAGCATACCATAAAAATCTTGTGTTCTAAGTTTATAAAACATGTATTCCCCCTCGCGGGTTTAAAATCATTTAATAAATAGTATAAAGCGAGGCTATAGACTCACCTTAGCCAATAGTGGTAATGAGACGATCGCCGACGATAGATGATGCCTTTCAAACACGAGAACCGCAACCTATCAAATGAGGTGCGTTCATTAATAATAGACTCGAAAAATACACCATACATAAGAATATAAAACTCGACTCATAAAATCACGACAAACTCGAGAGAAAACGATACAAGTGATACTATTACACTCTCCTATATATTCATTTTATTGTTCTATGCCTTTAACAAAAATCTGCCAGAACATACCAAATGTCCAAGTCGTTTTCCCCTACTTAGACACATCAAATTTTTATGATACTACTCATAGAACTTACTTACTATATGTAGAAAGTCCTCCCAAGAGCCCATCAAAAGATTTTACTTCTAAAGTTCCTTGCCCGACTCATCTTTGAATCACAAAATTCAGACAGTTTAGCGACCTTGATTTACGAAACCATTTTGACCATTCTAAACAACTCCATTTGTAAAACCGCCACTTGATTCTAAAAATAGACTCAAAATACTAAACATGGAGCCTGAGAACAGCCCTTGAATCATTTTGAAACTCATTTTATAGTCCCCGAGATTCGATCCAAATATCGACAACAATTTTCGGATTGTGTCGACACTCGTCTCCCGGTACACGAAAATCAAACTAGTGTATCTTCCACCTCGTTTGGAGTTGGAAGGCCTACTTTATATAAAATCGAAGCTAACGAAATTCTCTACGACATAATCCCATAATATCATCCTATATTCAGACTTAAGACCCTCGAAAATGGCCTCAAACCTACTTCCCAAAATTGACCTTTTAAATATCATACAAAATCAATTTTTCAACACATTTTACCCATTTCTATACCACTAATATGATCATTTAAACACTCCTACACTATGATCAAACCTCTAACACACTTGCATGTACAAATCTAATAAATAAAACTCAAAAATTTAAACATACAAACCCACCACTATGTAATATAATATTGTTAACACTTATTTATTCCTTCAAAATGGATCAAACAAGTATAGTTCATCAAGAAAATAAATTTTGAAAAAAAATGTTAATGCATGTTGAAGAAAATCATACCAATGTGATCACAAGATCAAAACTAAGATGGGTCTTGTTTTAGATTAGCTCAAATCATCCTAAATCTTGAGTTAAATTGAAAATGGTATGGATTTGGGAGGGTGGTGTGAGTTTCGGCAAATGAGAGAGAAAAAGGAGAGATGAGAAAAATTTTTGATGGAAGAAATGAGTAGTATGTGTTTGTTTAAGCTTTATATATAGTGGGGTAGGGTGTAGTTTGCAAATATTGGATAGTTATGGACCAAAATGCAACATTTAAGTTGAAAAGCGGAAAATGACTAAAAGTAAATTTTACAAATATTTACGGGACTCGGGTTTCGTAAAAATACTTTTTAAAAGTTTAAACGCACACGAAAAATAATAATATAACGACTCGATACGTAATTAAAACGATATCGTCGAAAATATTAAATATCGAAACTATCGATAATAAAATATAAAATTTTTGGCATCCGTCGGTATCGCGATCACTAGTAGTCCTCGTTACTCGTCAAAATAGTAAAATATAATATTTAATATCGGTTTCAACTTAAACCGTTAAACATAATAATATTTAACGTTATAAAATACTTCAAAATAATTGAAAGTAGAATTAAATTATGACCTTATTTTTACGGGTTTTACATCCTCACCACCTTAAGGGAGCGACGTCCCGGCGCTCAACTCGCCTCATACACGAGTTGTTCACTACCCGGAAGGATGAGGGCATTCCTTATAAAGAAGTCCTCGCGTTCCCACGTGAAATTCGATCCATGATCTCCACTAGTTCTTTTACAAAACGCAACTTGTCGTCAAGTTGTATCGCACCAAAAAGAAATAAATAAATCCTTATCCACAAGTCACCCGTCAAGCTCGACACATGAAAATTTTATGAATCACACGAAGCTCATTCGATAACAAGAATAGATGACAGGATTCTCGGGTAAGTCCAGTTAAAAGGGAAGGTTGCAAATTAAAGGATATCCATCGGCCGGATAGCCATGGACACAAATCAAAAAAAGAACTAACAAGAAAACATTTTTGTCGTCGGAGGGTGCTCATACGTGGGACCCTACTCAAAAGATAATATAAAGACACCATCTTACTTTCGCCAACGCGCGTTAAAGTCTCAATAAACATCGTTGTTGAAAGTCGAAAAGATATTACATAATATGTGTTCTACATGATCGGACGTCATCGGATGATGCCGTCTCAAGTTCCCACAACTTTCGATCATTTGACTAGATCACACACCATATAAGTACATAAAAGAAAAGGTCGAACATAAACATCGAATATAGATCTCCATCGTTAATCATCGAGAAAACCTTGAACGAACCCTTGATAATAACTACTTGATCTCAAGAGTCTTTCCACTTGCGTTGTCGGCTTCAACCTACTCCTCGAGGCCATAACGAATTTATTAACTCCATTCATTAAGAGATTCGGTCCTCAATCATTCCACAAGTACACGCATAAATCCTGGTGACACTTATCGTTTCTTCTTATACACTGCTTCCTAAGATTCATTTTAAACTCAGAATAAAATAGTGATCTTCAATACGAGGAACAGAACGATATAAAAATAAACTCAATAAACGCATAAACGGAAAAGATGTGGTAAAATGATTTAAGGTTGACGATCGACGAGGGATCTCGACTCACGTAACCGTAAAACATAATAAATCACAATACTAGAAAAATGAGAGCGAAGAATGAATTAATTATTAACATTAAAATAACATTTGTCACAATTATCCATCCCGGATTTGGTATTACCTTAAAATTCAATTGAGGTACTTTCTTGATAAAGATGATATATTAAAAGTAAAAGTTAAATAGCTTCATAATTTATTTTGGTTGTCGTAAGAAACTTTGAAAGAATGACATGAATTTTATAAATTAAACTCATATTGTTGGTTACAATTAGAAAATATAATTTCCAAATTAAATCGCTATTAGGAATATAAATTAAACCGGTAATTTCATTACATTTAAAGTAAAGTATGATAAGCCTATTAATTCCATAGATAGAATATATTTCATTTTACACATTAGTCTTAGTTATACAAAATATGATGTATAAATTTGACCTTTTTCTTATGATAGTTATTTCATTAATTGAAAATCATTAGAAAATGTAGACAAGTCCCATAAAATTATTATAATATGTTGTAGAAATACATAAAGGTGTTTATTATTTCTAAAATAGATATGGGATATATTCAGGTTTCAAAGTGTGACAAGATAACGAAAGAATACAAATGGAAATAATGGTCAACAATTAGTACGAAATCAACGGTACAAAAGAGGACGAAGCAGATGTCGTATGAATTCTTAAAGATAATAATAAAATAAAGGCATTGATGGTATGACGATAAGAAATAATAGATTAAATAAGTTGTCAAATTTGGTTAGTGCGGTCGATGGTTCACCAACATCAGCTCGTTAACTTAGCGTTGGTCGATACTTTATTGGAAATAAAATCCATACAAAAATTTTAATAAAATAAAATTCCTAATAATCACTTGTAATTAAAACAAATCAAATGAACGATGTTAGTGTTTAAAGAGAGAAGTCAAAGCACGGTTCACAAGAGTGGATTTCGAGACAAACAAGAGTGACGGACGTCATCCCGGATATACGGAAATCACTCTAGTGATAATTCATTATTCACGTGCGGAGACATTCCAAAGATCTACCCAGTCGCATAAAGAAAATTGGACGAGAAGGAAGGATAAAACATCGAGACTTTCAAGTCATTTATCAACAGTCAATAATTAGGCGAGCAGTCAAAAGAAATCAGTTATAAGACAAAATGAAGTAACAAGTAGAAAATGATCGTCGAGTAAAAACGTACTTACAATCACGTAATTCGTTTAACAAAAGGTAAGAAAACATATGCGGATGCATAGAAATTGTGCTACTTGCATAAAATATAAAGGTTTTCAAAACTTCTTTTCAATTTATTTCATTTTATTTATCTTTATCATAATTACAAGTAAAAAGTTGATTATCATAAAGATTTTTAAGGTGACTACTATTCAGCCTAGCATGGTTCCTTCTAAATTAGCATAGCTGATCAGGCCATGTATAATTTAGGGCTAGCAATGCAGTGCTCCGTTTCGTCGAGAAGTATTACGTTTCTTATGTTTATATAAACCATGTCATTTGTAAAATGGAATTTAAAAATAGTTTATAAATTTATAGGATACAAGTAATTTGTGAGATACTCAATAAGCAACTTTTAATGATACGAAAAGTATTAAGACCAAAGCAAAAACAATTGGTGAAAATAATCGTAAAACAATATTAGACTTATTTATAAGGTGACGTCATTACAATGTATAAAGTAGCCAAACATTTGCAAAAAGTGGCAAATAGTTGCTCAATAAACAACCAATGATATGGTTACAAGTTGTTGAGGTTTCAAAAGGTTATAAGGTTTAGACGAAAACGCCATAAGACACGCGATAAAAAAAAATATCGACGAAGAATGTGAAGGCAAAACTTCAAAACTCAACCCAAATCAGTGGAAGGTTAGAAGAAAATAAAAATAAGATAACATCAATGACAAATGAGTCATATATATAAAAAGAATAAATCAATCCATATGTGTATTCTACGTAAGATACTCAACACAACTTGCTTTTAAGAAAGTATATTATTCATTTTCAAATTACACCATTGATCCGGTAATTGCTAATCCTCTAATGTTTCTATTTTTAAACATTTTCACATGCAACTAGTATTCGTTAGTTGTAAAATAATATTCGTTGAAATTTTACGATCTCAAATGAACTCAAAACTACTTTGAAATGTTTAAAACCCATGTTCTGAATTTTCTATCAGATTTAACTTTTAAATATGAGCCGATTAATTGACCCGATAAACGACATCTCCAAGGCTCGGAGTCTAAAGCATTTTGATGCAAAACGACGTTTCAGACGACTTTCTAGTTTTACTCGAGACCTAAAACCCAATGTAAAATGACCAAAATACCCCTGCAAGTTCTGTGCAGGTTTGACTATTTTATTTTAAAAACGCAGGTTTTACTTTTAAGTTTTGACCTGTTTATACTGCCCCTACAGTTTCTGCATAAAGTGTATTTTTATTTTTATTTTTTTTGACACTTCTTAACGGCTCAAAATATATATATATACATATACACACACATGTCTTGTGGATTTTACAACAACGAAAAATAAATCTCGTAATGAGCATCAAATAAAATATAGCATGATGAATGACAGAAAATGCTTCAAGGTATTCAACACGAAATTTAGGAAGCAAAACGGTGTAAGACGTTCGTAATTTAGGTTTCAAAATGAAATGTAGGCAAACCTCCTTGGTGCCACGATTCTTCAAAAACACCAAAACATAACGAGAAAAGAATGGAACATTCATATGTTGCGTTCCGAGAGCAAGAAGGTTAATGAAAAACAAATGATACAATTTTATAGAAGTAAAATCGTATTTCAATATAGCGCCATAATCCAGACGATGATTTATAAAATAACGATGACGTTACCGAGATATAAGTGAACAATACACTTCGGAGTCGATACATATAAATGTCAACGAATTCAATCTTCGCATGTCGTGTAAAACGATAATAAAAATCAACAAAATATTATGAAAAACCATGATATTATTCAACACGATTATAGGAAATGTTTCAAAATGTATGACTCACACGATAGCGGTTAGTCTATTCCAAGGACACATTGAGCTACACAATGGTCTAGAGATTACGTTAAAAGACGTCCAAGCACAAACAGCCGAAAGACGATTTGGATATTTATATAAATATCACAAGGGTTAAACAATAAAAGTAACGTGCGCAGATGAAGTTATGTAAGGTCATAATATAAAATTTGCAATAAAAGCAATTTAAATACTTCAAAAATAAATACAGAAAGATCTTGAAAATTCAATGTATTTATTTAAGTTAATCATTAATAAATGATAAACTTTTATCGAAAAGTTTAACGACATAAATATATATCGATAAAGGGATCCTTGATATAAATATATATCCATAAATGGATTGATGTGAGTAATGTGCTTTCCCGTAACACCAACTAGTCTTCCGCTGTATTGAGTTGTATAAATTTGGGGGTGTTACAGTTTGGTACCAGAGCTCTCGTTATAGAGAACGAAAGATTTTTAAAACCAAGGTTTTGAATAAAACATTTCAAAATCTTTTAACTATAAACATTTTTCTAAAAATGTCTAAAAATCTTTTGACTATAACGGTGCCGAAGAATTCCCGAGTTACCGACAAGGCCAGACTGAGAAGTGTTATTTTAATATATATATATATAACTTGGATTGTATATATATGATGTAATTTGATTACATGATTGTTTGATGATTATTTTGATATTTATACGAGGTATTTATACGACGTAGATTGTCACAAAGAACCTTAAATCCCCTAGTAAATTAATCGAAGCTATTCTCGTAGGAATTCTAGCTAAACCAAGTTGTGGATATTTATGATCCCAACAAAATGGTTGATATTCGTAGGAATGTAGATATTAGTTGATTGTGATATTGAAAAAGAATTGGCGAGATTAAATCTGATATCGATGTCATGACGATCTTTCCTTATAGAGTGGAGTTTGAAAAAACGTTACCACCTGGAAAGATGTCATCTGATTCGTTGTCATCCAATTCTTAAATTTGAAATTGAAAGGGTGAATGTTGCACTTGAGGCTGTCATTGGAATCATTACCCAAAAGCCTCATGCCACTAGTACCTTTCCGAGAAGTCTAATTGACTGATCGAGTCATTTCATACTAGTGACTCATTTGATAATTGTTGTTGTAAGAGCTATAGGATTGGAAATTAAGTGTTGATCATATCAGGCTTTTATTTCCCTATCAAGGTCTAAGAATAAAGATTGAAAGTATTGGAAAATGAGGTAGGATATCAAATTGAGTATAAGTTGATTGAAACTTGAATAAAGTAAAATTTAACCCGTATGGAATATGAGATTGTTAAGAGGAAGTCGTTAAGTTTTGTGATTGAATTATAAGGTTTTAATTGATTGTTGATTCGTGTTAAGGGTTGTTCCTAGGCCATTGTCCACTAATGAGGATGCCCAGTGTCCAACAAATAAATTGAAGAAATCTTCTTCTGAATTGGGACCAATGGATCTTCTGGGACATGTGGAACACCTAATGACTCTTGTAGATTAGTATTCACTGGGGTATCTTTTAAAAATAATCCCTAACTTAACTGAGATATCAGTTGGTAGGATGAGTTCTGAGAATTATATGACATAGTGACACGTAATGTTTTACGGTATAATTTTTACTTGTTTGTGATTAATGAAAAGACTACCATTGATTGCTAAATTCTACATGTATCGATGTTATCTATCCTTTATTGCTTCATCCTAATGTTCGCATTAGAGATGCAACCATTGAACAAGTACTCATCTCGATTTGAGTAACATTGTGGATTATTCTTTCTAGGTGCCATCGAGATCATGAACCTCATGATTATTTGGCTAAAGCTCATTTCCTATCATATTGTAGTTAGTTCTTGGTGAACAACTCTTCGTCACTCTTTTGCAGATCACTCATTGTTTTTATAAGATAAAACCGCATCCATTGAGAAAAATTGAATTTTCATCACTATAAGGATTATTCAAAATAAGATTTATAAGTGATTGTTATCGAAATGAGGTTGTTTATAAAGTACCTTGGAAAACTTAATTGTTTTCATAACAAAGAAAATCTTTGTAAAATTATTCTTGATTCTTATTTAAGAATTAAGCATGAAAATGTTTTCATTATAAACATGATGATAAAATTTTGACGAACTGAGTATTGCATCGTTAATCTTGAAATTGTATATAGTTGCGCGCCTACATATAATTTGGAATGGACCATGCAAGACTGATTAGTAGTCACCATAAAACTAATGAATAAACACTACATTTTCTTTGAAGATTGTGAAGGATTAAATTTTATGAGATCTGCAAGAAGTGAAAAATAAGTACATAGTGTTAGGGACACCTACATATGTGCCTGTAGCATCTATTCTTCTGAGTCGAATTTACTCATCTGAGGAAATTGTCTTAGTTGACAATTGACAATTCTTTCTTGTCCAATCTCTCGTAGTAAGATTCTTAGGAAATGTATCTGATTACCGAGTGTTGATACCCGACTGGATGTATCGACGTACCTCTCATTTCTTTTGAATTGATTTCATTTGAATGACCTGGGTAACGATCCGAGGAGCTTTCGAATGCGTACTCGAATTATGAAAACATGGGATATATTCATATTCATTAAATGTTTTCGTCTGTATCTGATTTGAAATTCTCTCGCGTAGATTATGCGTTGACCTTACTCTTTAGATGATAGTTGTGTCTCCACATATTCTCGAACTTGTGAAGGATTATGAGTTTTTATTAGTCTTTTGAGAAGTTCACATCTTATCGATGATAATGAAACTGGAAAGTTAATAGTGCCAGTAGAATGGATTGATTGATTATGACATGACGACATTGTCTTAATTGATGGGAACTCGAGTAGAATTCCCCTAAATGATAAGATGCTGATTATCAAAAGTGATCTAGATAATTCTTGATGGACGACCATATCCCGCATTTATACTTGAAATTATACCATGAATTGTTGTGAACTAGTCATAGATATTATAATCTAGAAAGAACCTAATATGAATTTATTAAAAGATGTTTATGTTATCTAAAAATTTTAGAAGGTATTTGTTGGTAAATTACTTAGACTTTTGCCATTAAGGCAGATTGAAATAGGTACTGATTATATTACCCGTGCTGCACCTGTGGCTTGTGCACTATACGTCAGCACCATCTAAATTAAAGGAATTACCGTACAACTGAGAGAGTTGTCGGAGAAAGATTTTATTCTACCAAGCTCGTCATCATGAAGAGCTATGGTGTTATTATTCCTTATATTTATAAGATTACTTTGGACTGAGTAAATTGACAATCGAAAACAATATCCATAACTCGAAATGGAATATTTGTTCGATCATTTACAAGGTTCTAGCAATTTGATCCACGGCATGGTTATCATCAACTTCGCGTCCGCGAAAGAGATTATCTTTTCCAATCACTACATCCGGTACTTGTAATAAACAATATAAGTTTCACGTGATGACGTTTGGATTGACTAATAAACACGTAGCATTCATAAATTTGGTGAATCACGTGTGAAGGCTGTAATTTGATAAATTCATGCTTGCGATCATTAAGGACCATTTGTTTATTTATAAGAATAAGAATGAGTTAATAATTATTTATAGATTGCCCTGAATTGGCCGAACAATAAAAACATATACCTTGAATATTTAAATGTGATTTAAGACTTAATCCTTTACATGATTTGACCATGTGATTAATAAGATAATGGAATCTATAATGAATTATCAAAGATTAGAAGTCATTTAAGACTTTGGGTTTTACCAAAAAGAAAATGGAAATATGTTTTAACAAATGTTTTAACAAAGGATTTTTAAGGGATTATTCCCTTATACACAAACCATTTAACTAAACTTCTGTTTAGGGGTAAATGTTTGTGTATACCTCAAGACAACTTAAGAGGGATTGAGGAAACCATTTAAACCATGACTTAAAACTTGAAACGACAATTTTTACTTGTCAACTAAGAAAATTTTGACCAAAGTATAACCAAAGATTTTTCAAACATTTACGAATCTTATTAATTATTTTCTATAAATCAGCAAAAATCGTGTTAATTAAATTTAAAATTATTTTGAACATTTTCATATAATTGGATGGACTAAGAAATTTAAAATCTTTACGTTTACGTTTCATAAAAATTGAATATTTAATATTTAATTAGTTGTAATAATTATCAACGCTTTAGATGTCGGATTGAGTAGAACAGATAAAAATAATAGTTGAGACGAAATTAAAACATGGAAGATACGAAGAAAGAATATCTGAGTAAATTGTGGACATGATAATTATATCATCAGGAGAGGTGAATTTAGATATCGACGCATTATGTAAAAAGTATAAAGAATCATATAGGATGTGTTCCTTAATAATGAAGGTGCAAAATAAATTGCCGAACTGTTTAAAAGTAGCTGATGTTTGTAAAAAAAAAAGGATAATATAAATAATAAAAGGGGTTCGCGGCTAATGTGAACCATTAGAATTGAGAAGCCGATGGCGTTAAATGATTAAAAGACCACTTGTGATTGCCTAAATATGGAGGATTGTGAGATATAGTTATGTTGGAATTTGTAAGTATAAGTATTCTATTTATGTCATTTATGACTAGAAGTATCTTTGTCTAAAGAAGTTGTACTAATGAAAAAATATGAAGGCAGACATCGCCTCATACATTAGTAAACGTCTAGCTATCGCAAAGGTCATCATCTAAATTTGATTCGATTTGGGTCATCGTCGATAGACTGACCAAATCTGCTAATATCATTCCTTTTAATGATAGAATCTTGATGAAGAAATAGAGTCTTTTGTATTTAAAGGAGTTATGTAAACATGGTATGCCTGTATCGATCATCTATATCAAGATCCTCGCTTCGCATCGAATTTCTAGAGATTTGCTCAGAAGTCATTGAGAACGAATCTTGATGAGAGTACTGTGTACCACCCCAATCGAAGGGATGAGGTAAAGTAACGATACAAAATACTATAAGTGTTATTCTATGTTTGAATGATTGACCTTTGGTAATAAACCGTATAATCATTTTCCTTTAGAGAGATTATCATTGAAAATTATCGTATTAGGATCGAGATCTAATCTTGTTAGGATCTATATTAGAGCATCTGTAAGTAGGAGTTGAGATGAAGACACCCGACAAACACCCATTGTGAGTTGGACATGTATTTTAGGTTTAAGGTTTCCTACGATGGTGAACCTAACCTTACAAAATACTCGACCCGCGAGACCTGAAATGATTGTTGAAATTAGGATCTGATTATTGACCATCGGTAGTGGGCAGAAAGTTATGAAATGTAGATCTTGAAGTGCCAGATGGGTAGCGAAGTTATGCCAAAAACTTTAACCTTGGAAAAATGAATTAATGATCTGACAAATCATGGGATATAAGTCCCCGTTGTATGGGACCATAGAGATGATGTAAAAGTTGGTTTGAAAGGCATATAAGCTGGATCTACCCTAGGACTTCAAGAGCTACGTGAATTATGATTCGTATATCGAACTTGATGGAATATCTATCAAGTGAAAATTCTGAATTCTTCTTAATAAAGCTTAGATCAGCAAAAAGTTGCATTCATCAAAAACCCGTGAACATCATGGATAGAGAAAGTAAGTCAACATTAAGCCTGATCTTATTCCGGTAGTTATGTTTAATGAAACTCGCGTATTGTAATGAATTACACTTGGGAGAAAAGACCGAATGTGGAGGAAATACCCACATGGCTTTAACTCTATAAAAAGCGAGTAGTAAGATGATCTTTGAGGACAAAGATCCTGTTTAGGGGTAAATGCTGTGACAATCCGTCAATTTATGGTTGATATTTTATTCTCAGATATTATTTAAAAACATTATTTTAATGTTACATTATGAACTCACTTATTTTTGGAAAAAATTTGGATTTACGTCTTGAAGTAGCATCGACTACGTCTAAACCGGAGGATTCTACATTACGTGCTTACGTTTACATACACCGTCTTTGGTGACAGTCCAACATTTTAGAAAATAAATTTGTCCGTGAAAATTATTTTGGAACTTTAAATTTGTGTTGGTTCATAAACTCACAAATTTACGAGAAGAGACTAGGACTTACGATTTTATTTTAACGTCCTTTACGACTAAACCGGAAACCCTAGGATTACGTATTTACGTTTTCGAACTCCGTTTTTGATGAGACAATTTTTATTAGATTCGTTTTGTGCCGTTGATTCATAATTTATAAAAACGTTTTTCGTAAAACGACCCGAGGGCACGCAAATCGAGGAAACTAGAATCGAGGAATACCCATAAATTAGTTGGATGAGACAAAAACAAGTTTTGTCTCACCCACACATGGGACGGCCCAACTAGTGCCACCACCACCCTTGATGTGGCAAATTTGCAACAATGTAGCTTACACTTGTAAGCTAAGCTTACAAGTTAAGCTACACTTCCCACTAGCCTAACAAAACCCATTTGCTAAACCACTTATCCCATTTCTCTCATGCAAAAACCACCATTTTCTCTCTTCTTCTGTATGTGTGTCGTCCATACTACCACCACCACCACCACCATATTCATCTAAATTTCACCACAAATCTTATGTTATTCTTGCATAAGATGATGTCCTTTTGAAGACTTATTGATTGGAGGTGATAATAACATCTACAAAGGAGTTTCCTTGGTGTCTTGGGGCTGATTTTCCACAAGGTGTTCATGAATAATGGTGGTCTTGAAGATGGTCTTGGTTATTCACAAGTTTCTCCATCAAAATCCATGTCCAAATCATAACCTACATCAACTTGGTGGTATAAAGATTGTCCTCCTCATCCTCTTGTTATTTTTGATTATGTAATCTTGTATTTCTTTTACTTATGTATATGTATATGATGATGAATGATGATTAAAAATATTGTGTGGGGATTTGGTGTTGATAAACATGCTTAAAAAGATGGACAAACTACATGTAAAATGGGTAAATCTTTTTTAAATGGTAGGCTGTATAAAAACAGTAACTAACCACATGTTAGACTGATAAAATTATGAAGTAGAATCAATTTACAGTAAGCTATGGGTCTTGTACACATGTGAGAGTTAGCCATGCAATGGAATCATTGTAATGAGTGAGATATGATCAAAACAAGTTTAGAGTACCAATCTGAGTTCACTGTTTTGGACGATTTTAAAAAATACTTGGAGGATGATTCAACAGTAGCTATAGAAGAGTTAAATGGAGCACATATAATGTAGTTTATGTCATAAAAATTTTAGCTTCTATCTCCATATAGAACTCTAGATATGGTAGTTTTGGTGAACATGAAAATAAAAATCAGATTTTGTAAATTAAAGTATAATAGTATTATATAAGCACTCAAATAAAAATAGTATAAAATGTAAATTAAAAACCCACT
The DNA here is from genome assembly GCA_025667525.1 of Glebionis coronaria. NCBI lineage: Eukaryota > Viridiplantae > Streptophyta > Magnoliopsida > Asterales > Asteraceae > Glebionis > Glebionis coronaria. The sequence goes on from CM046877.1 coordinate 363,303,853, forward strand.
AACTTATATAATACATTTATATACATATGTATAAGGATAAATAAGTGGAAATTTTATAAAAATGGTAACTTGTTAAGTTTTATAAGTTATAAAACTATAAACATGATTTTTACGACTTTTTCGGCCATTACCGTAAAATTAACGTTTTTCGCCAATTAAAACTTAGACGATCAAACCCGTCTAATGTAAAGTTTTTAAAACTCATATACTGATATATAAACATATATAACAAGTAAAACCGATAAAACCCGAACTATATAACGTACGAACATTGACGGACTAAGTTAACGTTATTGGACTAATAATACAACAAAATGGACTAAGACACATATGAACTTATTATTGGGCTTAACCCATTTGGGCCCAACATATAAAGTATAACTACTGATAATATAAGTATGAAATGGATTAACACAAGTTAATGAACTTATAATAGGCTTATTGGACCAAAAAACACGTAAATAGGTAAAACTAGTAAACTAGTAAGAAGTTACCAATACATAAACACTAAAATGAGTAAACGAGAATATGTAAACCCACTTGATCATCATATATATAAAATCATCATATGTATACATAATTTTTATTTTTATAAAGTCATTGGACATGAGTCTAAGACGAGTATTATTTGTCAAGGTTTCCGTGATTGAAGCACGTACCGTACGTCCGAATTGCCGATAACCCGCCTTCCCACATCAACGTAAGTTCATAGCCTCGCACTCTTTAAAATGTTTTATAAAATGATTTGTAAACCCGCGAGGGAGATAACATGTTAGTTTTTATAAAATATGACACCATTTGTCCCGATTGTTTGTTTATTGATTTGGACCCGAATGATTGAATGACCCGATTGTATGACCCGATAAATGATTAAAGGACCCGATAGATGAAATTAAATGGATTATTAAAGTTAGGTTATGTCACTAAAAGTCCCATTAGCATGAATTGTGAACTACCGGGATTTGGTAGACGCTTATGCATATAATAGTACTATTTGGGGACGATCACCCCAGTTCGCGCCTTGACGGTTGATCCCCGTCGTGCCACATTGATTGGTAAGCGAATTTATGTGTGAGAAGATTTCCATAGCGTGACCTTTGTGACGACACGCTAACTTAGATGGGAAAATTGAGTATCGGGTTAGCTACCCGTTGTTTGGTTTAGTAAGGTAACAATGTCATGCGGCTTATAATAATCCGATTAACGAAATACTGCTATACGCTCCGAATTACGATGTATTGCCTGACTAGCAATACGGGGTCATACTATTGATATTATGTTCGTATTTTGGTTTTATATAACCATATTCATATAACGGTTTTTATTTAATCTATAGAACGTTGTAAAACGTATTGTATGATGTTTTTACGACATTGGCTCGTATAATGATTTTTAAGGAAAATGCCGATATTATGATTTTCGATAAAGATTTGTATAAAATGATTTTGGCTATTTTATGGCCTATTACAATTATTTGTACGAAATGATTTTTGGTAATAATTTTATACCAAAGTTATATTGATGGATTTTATTAAACTCTATGAATTCACTCGGCGTTATCGCTGACCTTTTCTTTTAACATGTTTTATCTCAGGTACTTGAAGGTAATTCTCGGGAAGACAACAAGAATTCATGGCCCACACCTAAAACTTATTTCCATTCAAATGCTTTGTAATACCTGTATTAAATACAATGACTTGGGACCTATGTAACTTTGATATTTATGAATGGAAATGCTTATTAATTAAACGACGCGATTTTTAAGCGTTGTCTATGATGTGAGTAATGTGCTATCCCGTAACACCAACTAGTCTTCCGTTGTATTGAGTTGTATAAATTTGGGGGTGCTACAATTTATATAAGTTATATAAATTGACTACGAATAAATTATAAAAGTAAATATATTTATTATATTTATTATTTTTTCCATCTTTTAAATATATATAAAACTTTCTTTTATAAATATTTAAACCACTTTACGACGGTACAAGTACGACAATATTAAGTAAACAAATTAATTACTTGAACGATAATATTAACCACGTACTTAAAAATAAATACTTCTATTACTTGTACAACGATGAATTAAATTGCAGGGATCGTAATAAAATGCTTAAAACCAGTATAAGCATGCACATATTTTGTGCATAGACTGATATGAGGTAAATTATTCATATCATTTGTATCTAAAAACAAACAATAATTGCATTAAATCAATAGAAAATGCCTTGTATTCGCTTGTTTCTTGTTTCATGTGTGTAGGTACCAAAGATCACAAAAACCGACAAAGATCGACACGAGTTTGAAGATTTTATCAAGGCCAAAAGACAAGTTCGATCTTATTCGCGGATTTATCAGAGTGTGAGGCCAAGTGGGACCCACATGTGCTTAATGGGCTGGAAAGCCAAAATTTGGAGTTTCAATTGGGAAATGAATATATAATAGACCAAAGGCCCAAACAAAAGCCCGATTCTCATAAGACGGATGAAAAGTGTGTAATGGGTCCAAATCAAGCCCAAATTCACTTGTCAGTTTATTAACAAATGGGGGTTGTTAAAATTCACTTAAAAGCCCATGAAGAATACATAAAAAACGTGTGGGAAGTTTTTATTAACTCACAAATCAGTAAACCCACAAACGTGTATCCATTCACGTTACATTTCCACTCACCACACACATAAAATAAATAAATATTTTATTTACCCCATCCCCACTTACTTTCATTCGATACATCCGAGAAATCACCCACCTTTCTTTTCTCTCAAATAAATAAACCAGACACTCCCTTTCCAAACCCTAATTAACCCTCGTTAATTTTAATTGAAAGTAACTTTTGGGGCTTTTGTTTCCCACGTGTGATTCACACGCGCTTTAAATAAATCCCCCATTCTTTTCGGATGTAGAAGATGGAATATGCAAGTGACGTGGCAGCTTGTAATAGGCTATGACAACTCATCATCCATCACTCCTCCAATCACTTGTGGACACCTCAGCATCCAAGAAACACAACAAGCACAAAGGAGTGCCAGGTTGGCAATCCGTGTGAGGATGTGTGAATATCCACCTTTGGATCAAAACAGAAAAGAGAGAGAAAGAAGAATAGAAGATCGAAGGGCTCAAGATCGTTCTTCCTCAACAACCAAACCCCCTGGTTTAGCTATACATACCCCCTCTTTTCATTGTATTCATTATTCCAATTTTTATATACTGTTATTATGTTAAAATTAGTTTAGGCTTGTAATCTTCTTTTTGATAATGTAATGTTATTTTGAATTTATGAAAAGTTCAGTTTTAAAGTTTTAAGTTTCTATTTTTAATCTTTTATATTTACTGTCTTTGCATCCTTATTGATTTTAATAATAATAACTGATGATATTATTTGATTAAGCTAAATGATAGCTTTAATTAAATAATTAACTAATATTGGGATTAAGGGTTTTTTCCCCACTGGAAGAAATTCATAATAAATATTGTATGGATCGAATTAATTGTTTGTTCGATGCAACTGAGTTGGAACTTGGCTCGAGTTTGAGCTGTGGTTTGTGATTCACTCGAGGTTCGTGATGTTTGTAAATCAAGTGGTGGTTCGAGCTGTTTTATGGTGTTTTCATTTCGGTTCTAAGGTAGCACAGTGCTAACCTTATGCTCAACGGGATCTTCAAAAGGTTTTAGTCATTTTACAATTTTTGTTATTAAATTTAAAGCTATTTATGTTATGCTTAAGTTAATATGATTAAATTGAGTATTTGTCATTGATTTTTGGGATTAATCATCTTTGAATCTGGTTGTTTTCGACATGTTATTGATATTGGATCTGTTATATAGTTTATCTGTTTAGGAGATTTTCAGTTAACTGAATATGTGACTTTATGGCTGTTTAAATGTTATGAGATAGTATTCGTAATATCTGTTGATGTAGCTTTGTTGTTTGTTGCTTAAGCGACTGTTGTCTTAGACGTTTTCGTAGTCTTCAGTGCTGCCACATTTTACTCTTTAGATTGTTGCTGAAATTATTATATTTGTTATTCTCTTATTATAATTGTTGTATTCCTGCGCTTATAGGAGCTTTAGAATGAATTATTGCTGAATAATGTTCTTGTAGTTGTTGTATTGCTATGTTAGTTGTTGCCTTGTTATTTCGATTTGCTAGATTAAGATTTGTTAACTGTAAGTTTTCCTTTCTTGCTGCCACGTTTGATAGCTGCTGATCTTCTCTATAGAACTTTGTTAAGTGAATTTGTATTTGCTGATAGTCTACTTTTAGTAGTGTAATCATTTGAAGTTGAAGTGAAAAAACTTGATCTGTTTGTTATTTGACTTGAAATTAATTTTGTTTGGTTTAAAAAACTTGCTTAAAAGTTACTGGGAACTATATAACTGATGGGTTTTATTTTTGATTATCTTGTTTACTGATTTTCTCGTATATTACTGCATTATTGATATTACGTACAATCAGCTTAACCAAACAAAATCTTTGGTGGGCTGTAATCCTTAAATCTGTGTTCCAAAATTATAATTGCAAAAATATGTCCCCCTTGGGGATAGAACTCGTGACCTCACAGTTCAAGGTCCAATGTCTCAACCATCTGAGCTAACTACTCTTTTGGTTTTAATTACAGTCAAGTTTATTAATATAGTTAGCAGAAATTTGCTGTCAGCTTTAATTCTTATTCATATATATAGTATACATTTGTTAATTTAATATAATTAGTTTAGAATAAATGTTTATAAAGTTTAAATAAATAAATAAATAAAATAAAAATAAAATGTTTTATTAATTTTAGAAATTAAATTAGTTTTCAAAATAATTAGATTTTCATTAAGTAAGTTTTTAAATAAACTAGATTTTAATAATTTTTAGAGGTAAAATAGTTTTTTTAATTATTAAAAAATAGTGTAAAACTATTTTAATTAAATTAGTTTTATTTTAATAGTATTTTTAAATAGTTTAAAATTTTACGTTGTGTTAATTAATTGTTTTTAGATTAAATTAATTTTGGGTTTACGATTCATGCACTTTAGGATAAAATTAAGTTTAAAATTGGTAGATTTAATTTTTAGTTTAATAATCGAAAAACAGTTCGAATCAATTGTCCAAATCGATACAAAACGTCTCAAATTCATAAGATCTTTGTGTACAACGAACTTGGTTCACCCACGTGTTTAATTGAATCCGTCTTTGGTAATTTTAGTTTATTACTTTTTCCTAAAGGTAATTTACTAATTTACCCTATAACGTGTCTAATTATCACTATACTATCACGATCACATCAAAAATTTTGGCGCCGCTGCCGGGGATCTTGTGTACGATTCGTTTTCGTGGAGATTTGTTGATCGTTGATCTGAAGACCCTATCCGTCCTCGGAAAGTTTTTTTATTTTTCTATTATAGTATGTATCGTTTTTCTCGTTTTTTTTTGTGATTAATATATTGTATTACGTAGAACAATAAATTTACATACTTTCCAAATAAGACCTTAGTTGGGATTTCATCACCTAGCTATTGTATTCGAATCCAAAACAAAAAATAAAAGGCAAAATAGATAAATACTAATAAGAAGTTTGAACTCGATTTATACAGCCTATAAGGTGGGTATAAGGCGACGTGCTATAAAAGGCTGTCTAAGGAAAAAGGTTTTTAAGTGCTTTGTGCCACCTCGTTTCCCCTCTTGCTTGTGCGTATATTTAGAGGGACGACCTATTATTGGTTTGCCGACTCAAGTAGTATTAAATCTTATTTTTGTAGTTTACTTATTGAACCTCGAGACGTTTAGGTTTTCACCTATCGTTTCAAAGTCGACCGAGGGTAATTTACTTCCATAGTAGTTATCCTTATTCCTTGTTTTTTTTATCGATCATTTTTGATTGAGCAATACCAAATAAAATACCAAAAATAATCTTCTTCTTGTCTAATTTCTTTTCTTCAATCCTCTTAATTCTCGTCTTTGTAGTGTATGCAATTACGTTCTTCTCGTCTTGTGATTGATATTAATAGGCTTGAAAATATTCCTCGTAGAAATAGAAATCGTTAACAACAAATAGTGGAACCCGAGCTTCCACCTATTGTTGTAGAGATGGCCGATAACCGAACAATAGAGGAATTGCTCCGTGCATCCACCGAAGGGTATGGGGAAGCAATCGTTGTGCCGGCTATTTTGGCGGATCATTATGAGATTAAGACGGGTCTTTTATCGCTCATTCGTGCCGACCAATTTCATGGCAATGAGACCGATAGCCCGCATTCTCACATTCGGAATTTTCTTCGAATTACCTCGACTCTCAAGTTTAGAGATGTGCTGAATGACGCGATTAAGCTTATGCTTTTTCCGTACTCGCTCGAGGGTAATGCTAAGATTTGGTATGAGAAAGAACCACCGGGTTCATTCTTAACATGGGATGATTTAGTGTCTAAATTCATGAATTATTTCTTTCCACCCTCTAAGACAACACACTTTAAGAACGAGATCACTAGATTTGAACAAAAAGTGCATGAATCGTTTGGGGTTGCTTGGGAAAGATTTAAAGATTTGTTGAGACAATGTCCACACCACGGTTTCTCGGAATTGCATCAAATAAATACTTTTTATAATGGGCTTAATATGATTGAACAAGATTCTTTAAACGTCGCCGCGGGTGGTAATCTTTTAAGAAAAACTCTGAGAGACGCGTGGGGTATAATTGAGAATAAGTCTAGAGCACAATATTCACGAAACACACCGAGTGCTTCCAATGTGAATTCGTCTAATATCGAGATTGCGAGATTGGACTCTAAGATTGACACGCTTTTCAATGAGCTTAGGAAGAATCCTCATGGATCGATTAATATGGTTGAGAGTTTTTGTGTATCATGTGGTGGAGCACATCCTAATTATGCTTGTTTAACCACGGGGTTCGATCAAGCTAATGCTTTTGCCGCGACGGGAACTTATGGCTTCAACGGTCAAGTTCCTCGTCAAAATCATGTTGCTCCACCGGGTTTTCCACCGGTTCAAAATAGGTATAACAATGGGAACAATGGGAATAATTTTAGCCGTGGTAACCAAGGGAATTACAATCAAGGAAATGGGTTTAATACTAATCAAAACAATCAAGGTTTTCAAAGTAATAACCAAAATGATTTGTCAAGCTACATTAAAACGAATGAGGCAATTTTGAAAGCTTTTCAAAATAACATTCAAGGACAAATGGCAACTTTGAAAAATGAGTTTCAAAATACGATTGAAGGGAAAATAACAAGAATGAGCTTAATCAACAAAGACTTGAACAAAACCAAAACCGTTTTGAGCAAAGATTAGAGCAAGCTCAAAATCGTATGCAACAAAGTTTGGAACAAGGTCAAAATAAATTGCTTTCGATGTTTGAGTCTTTTATGAGCAAACCCTCCTCTTCTTCGGGTTGCTTACTTAGTAACACCATTCCAAACCCGAAGGGAGAGATGAAAGCTATAACCACACGTAGTGGGAAAGCTTTAGACGGACCTTTGCTTCCACATGTGAGTACCTCTTCGATGAGGGGTGTGGAGCAAGAACCCGAGGTGGTTAAAGAAAAGGAATTTCTTCTTCCACCAAAGGTAGACCAATTGCCTATTCTGGAACCCGAGCTTCCGAAGACTAAACCCACACTACCCTACCCTTCGAGACTTACCAAAGAGAAGCTCCGCGAAAAGACCAATGCTCAAGTGTCTACGTTCCTTGACGTGTTTAAGAAAATTTATATTAATCTTAGTTTCGCGGATGCATTGCTTAGCATGCCTAAGTTTGCTTCAACAATCAAAAGGTTGATGAACGATAAGGAGAAATTAGTTGAAGTATCTACGTCCTTAAATGAAAGTTGTTCCGCGGTTCTCTCTAAAAAATTTCCAAAAAAGCTTGGAGACCCCGGTCAATTTTTGATACCATGTGATTTCCCTAATATGAAAGAATGCTTAGCATTAGCCGATCTTGGCTCTAGCATTAATTGATACCTCTTTTCGTGTGGAAAAGGTTATCACTTCCCGAGCTTACACCTACTAAGATGACTATCGAGCTAGCGGATCGATCGACTGCCTTTCCAAAAGGTATAGCCGAAGACGTGTTAGTCAAAGTAGGAAAGCTCATCTTCCCAGCGGATTTTGTAATTTGTGATTATCCGGAAAATTCTCATGTGCCTCTTATTTTGGGAAGACCGTTTTTAAATACGGCTAGTTCTTTAGTTGACGTGAAAGAGGGGAAATTGACTTTACGTTTTGATGATGAAATTATCACTCTTAATGTTGGTAATATCTCGAAGCCTTCTTCCGAGGACGACGAGGAATCAATCAATCAAATCGATGTGATTGATGTTGCTAGCGAAGAGGTTTCGCAAAATGCTTGGTTTTTCAGATATTTCCAAAAGTGGCAATCCCACTTCATCGAATCCTATTATCTCTTTGGCTAAACCTCCACTCACCCTATTTGAGGGAGGTGACTTCGTTCTTGAAGAGCTTGAGAATAATGGTTATTCAAAAATCGATAAGGAAATTGATGATTACCTTAGCACACCATTTGACCCTAGTGAGTTTGAAAGTGAGACTTTTGATCCCGAGGGAGATATTGCATTAATTGAAAAATTGTTGAATATGGATCCTTTTGAATCACCACCTATGGAACTAAAAGTTATGAGTTCTAATGAAACTAAAGTGAAAATATCTATTCAAGAAGCACCCGAATTAGAATTTAAGGAACTTCCCACTCATTTGGAGTATGCTTTTCTTGAGGGAATGGATAAGTTACCGGTGATTATTGCTAAGCGATTAAAGGAAAATGAAAAGGATGAACTTATCAAAGTGCTTAAGAAACATAAACGGGCCATTGCATGGAAAATCTCCGAAATTAAGGGTATATATCCAAAATTTTGTACTCATAAAATTCTAATAGAGGATGATTATAAACCCTCTAACCAAAATCAAAGAAGGGTCAATCCAAAGATTCATGAGGTGATAAAAAAGGAAGTCACTAAACTTCTAGACTCCGGAATGATCTACCTTATCTCGGATAGTCCATGGGTTAGCCCCGTGCATTGTGTTCTAAAGAAAGGAGGAATGACGGTTGTTACTAATGAGGATAATGAATTGATTCCTACTAGACTTGTGACCGGTTGGCGTGTTTGTATTGACTATAGGAAGCTTAATGATGCCACTAGGAAGGATCATTTTCCATTACCTTTTATGGATCAAATGTTAGAGAGACTAGCGGGGAATGAATTCTATTGCTTTTTTGATGGATTTTCCGGCTATTTCTAAATCCCCATTGACCCTCGTGATCAAGAAAAGACCACATTCACTTGTCCTTATGGAACATTTGCTTATCGTCGCATGCCTTATGGACTATGCAATGCTCCGCGGACGTTCCAAAGGTGCATGATGGCCATTTTCCATGATATGATCGAGAAAACCATGGAAGTCTTCATGGATGACTTTTCGGTTTTTGGGGAATCTTTCACTTCATGTCTCTCTAACCTTGAAATAATGTTGCAACGTTGTGAGGAAACGAATCTTGTGCTTAATTATGAAAAATGTCACTTCATGTGCAAAGAGGGAATTGTGTTAGGACATAAGATCTCTAAGGCCGGTATTAAGGTTGATAGGGCTAAAATCAACGTGATTGCCAAATTACCTCCACCTACCACCGTTAAGGGAGTTAGGAGTTTTCTCGGCCATGCCGGCTTCTATAGACATTTTATACAAGACTTCTCTAAGATAGCTCGGCCTATGACCCATCTTTTGGAAAAAGAGACTCCTTTCATCTTTACGGATGAGTGTATTCAAGCCTTTGAGATGCTTAAAAGGAAATCAACCGAATCTCCAATCTTGGTTGCTCCGGATTGTGACCTACCTTTTGAAATTATGTGTGATGCTAGTGATCACGCGGTAGGTGCGGTTTTGGGGAAACGTAAGTCAAAACATTTCTTTCCTATACACTATGCAAGTAAGACTATGACGGATGTTCAAACAAAGTACACTACAACGTAAAAGGAGTTACTTGCCGTTGTGTATGCTTTTGAAGACTTTAGACCATATCTCGTCTTGTCCCAAACCATAGTGTATACGGACCACTCGGCTATCAAATATCTTCTTAATAAACAAGATGCTAAGTCGAGGTTGCTCTGGTGGATTCTCCTCCTTCAAGAATTTAATGTCAAAATTCTAGACAAAAAAAGATCCGAGAATCTCGCGGCCAATCATTTATCTCGACTTGAGAATCCTCACCAAAGCGATCGAGAGAACAAGGAAATCAACGAAAAATTTCCTCTCGAGACGCTTGGTATGATTTCTTTTTGTGGTGATGATAGTACCCCATGGTTTGCGGACATCGCAAATTACCATGCGGGGAAGTTTGTGATCAAGGGTATGTTGTCCCAACCAAAACGAAAGTTTTTCAAGGATATATCCTATTACTTTTGGAACGACCCCTATTTGTTTCGTGTGTGCGCGGATCAAGTAATTCATAGGTGCGTATTTGGCAAAGAAGCTCAAGATATCCTTAAATCTTATCATGAGGGACCCACCGGGGACATCATGGTGCCAACGCCACCACGAAGAAAGTCTTTGATGCTGGCTTCTTTTGGCCTTCCATATATCGTGATGCCCAAGTCTTGATCAAGACTTGTGATGCTTGTCAACGTCAAGGAAAGAACTCACAAAGGGATGAAATGCCTCAAAACATTATCCAAGTTTGTGAAATCTTTGACATGTGGGGGATCGATTTAATGGGGCCATTTCCATCTTCGAAATGAAATAAATACATTCTCGTAGTCGTGGACTATTTGTCTAAATGGGTCGAAGCTAAGGCTTTGCCCACGAATGATGCTCGAGTTATGGTAAAAAATTTGAAACAACTTTTCGCTAGGTTTAGAACTCCGCGGGCTATTATAAGTGATCGTGAGACCCATTTTCGTAATGAACAATTTGAAAAAGTTCTAAAGAAATATGGTGTCACTCATCGACTTTCGACGGCTTATCACCCTCAAACGAGTGGTCAAGTGGAGGTTTCAAACCGAGCTCTTAAAAGAATTTTGGAGCGTTCTATTGGAGAGAATCGCACTTCATGGTCGGATAAATTGGACAATGCATTGTGGGCTTTCCGTACGGCTTACAAGACGCCAATTGGTTGTACACCATATAGGTTGGTCTAGGGAAAAGCATACCACTTGCTAATTGAACTTTAACATAAGGCGTATTGGGCTCTTAAGCATTGTAACTTTGATTTGAGGACCGCGGGTGATCATCGCAAGGTTCAATTGAATGAACTAAGTGAATTAAGGGCTCAAGGTTATGTGAAGGTCTACGTAATTTATGGCCTATTCTATGTTATGGATTTGGTGGATTTATGTGGTTGATTGATTGATTATTAAAGAAGAAATGGAGGAATTAGATGAGGGATTAGAGAGAGAAAGGAGAGAAGGGAGAGAATTGTAGAGAGAGAAAGTGAAATGGAAAAATGATTAAGTGTAAAAATGGAATGAACAACCCCCTCCTAACATGCTAGGAGGGGTTATATATAGCCCACCCTACATGTGGGCTATATGGACCATACATAAAGTAAATAGATCACGAGCCCATTACATAATTATCGTTGGAGCGACCGATCCTTCATAAATACGTAAAACGTATTTCCAACAATCTCCCCCTAAGGGAGGTCGCTCCAAGTTACAAAGTTCTAAATAGTCTATAACTCGTGATCTATGCTAACTAAGATGTGACCGAGACTTTATTGGGAAAAATGTATTTCCAACAATCTCCCCCTAAGGGAGGTCACATCTTTTTACAAAATCTTAAACCTAGCATCTATGCTTGAGTCTTCGATCTTGTTCTTGTGAATATGCTTGATGTGATCTTTGACTTTAGTCTTGAGCATGTTTCCTTGCCTTGACCTTGTGCATTCTTCACTTGTGATATTTGCCTCTTTGTGACTTCATGTTCCACATACTTATACTTTTAAATTCTTGAAAGCTTCAGAGTTTGATACAGTGGAAGACTTGACCTTCAGGCTTTCTTGAATTTGTTGAAGTACTAATTGTATGTAGTATAAGCATATGGTGACGACTTCTTCTGGATTGTACACCGCAATGCCACCTTCTTGTTACGCTGCATAAGACAGTTAGCAACAAAACAATATACACGGATGAAATGGCCTTGAACATTTCATTCTAATTCGGTAGCAATTTACCTCCGGTCGGTGAAGACCGTTGGACGATATTAAATATCGTACTTGTGGCAGGTAGTTTCAATAAAGAACCTCCTTGACAAGATTTCGCGGGTAAACCCGTTCTCTTTACTCGACCGTCCAAAGCTGACTGCGAACGTAAAGAGTGAATCATTTGGATAATATTATCCGCATGATTTGAAGCCGTCAATTCATGTTCCTGGAACAAGTGAAGTTCAATTAAGAACCGCACCATCGTTGCTTTCCAGTTGTCACTAGCTTGATTCATATAGAATCTTGCAAGTTACCTACCAAGTGCTGTTTGATGTTAACACTAGAAGGATTTCCATTCGTCACTGTAAATACTTAATAGTATTACTCTGAATGTTCTGGCAAGATCATTAAGATATTGCGTAGAGGCCTGGAACGTGTTTAAATTCATTTAAGAATTAAACCACTGTTGCTTTCCAGTTATCACAAGTTTGATTCATAAAGAATCGCACAAGTCACCTACCATGAGCTTTGTGATATTCGCTCAAGAAGGATTTCCATCTTCATTGTAAATACTTTCGTATTACTCGGATGTTCAGGCAAGATCATGAAGATTTTGCGTAGGACTCTTAAGATCTTTCTTACTTTTCACAGTGTGTGAAGAAGCAAGGAATAATGAAAGTGTGTCCTAATGAGATATTTGATGATCTCAAATGGCTCTAGACTCGATCGTGCATTTTGGATTTTTCGTGATCGGAGGCTGGAGAGGAGTGCCACCTTTTCAATACCAGTCTATTCGGAGTGAATAAACCAATAGATAACGTGTTGATCTCCGTGTGATTAAAACAAATACCTTTTGAGAGATATTTGAGTTAGCTGGGAAGGGTTGTGCATTGCATCACTGGGTCCATGATGTCTTTCTTCAATACCGAGAATCATTAGCAAAAATGACCTCAATAGCATATGTATTGACCCGGTTTCTGCCTAAAGTTGTAAGGAGGGCTTCTTTCTTTACACCCTTTATCTTTACAATTCTTTTTCATTCTTCAACCCCTTCAATGCTTACCAATACGTCATCACTAGCACCTTGTTGTGATTGTTCCAGTGCTAACTTAAGTACTTGGTCGGCATTCAGCTACGTTCACAATCTTTCTCCATCTTTCCTAAGGACTACTATTTCTAGCTATGGAATGTCCTTGGGAAGATTCCTCCGGTTCTAGAGAAATCATTGGACTTTAACCTATCCTACCATCCTTATGTCACCACAATCTTCATCGTCGTGAAATAAATGGGTTGCGGGTAAGTATAAATCACCATGAAATCCATTTTGAAGTGCAAATACATTTTGCTCCCCCTTAACATATGCTACGATATTCGAAAACATTTCGCACATGTCGGGATGAGCTAACACGTTAAGTCAAACCATTTATGATTGATCATATCCCATATTAAATCACATTTTCTCCCCCATATTAAAAATATTAACCCAATCGATGTTTTTAATATCAATTGATTTAATAGCATTTGAAGAAAATTTGGGAAAAAAAATGCAAATCCAATTATCTTCATGATTTTAACAAGCTCCCCCTCAAATTAATGAGGGTGTACTTGAAACGTAAATTAAATACCTTTTAAACACAAGTGTAAGGTATTTATTACGTGCAAAGATCAGATATAATAATGAATTCACAAGATTAGCAATGTACGAGGTTGGACCTGAATAATGGAGAACAGCATATGAAAGAAGCACATGGTTCTTGTTCACGAATGTTGGTCACCTCGTCACGTCCCCGAGAAAATTAATTCTCGTTGTAGAGTCAAAGCTTTCCGGTGAAATGCTTGACTTGATTATGAAAAGCGGGTTGCTATCTGAAAAATTGTGTTCAAAGTTTTGAAAAACAATTACTTGAGCTTAAGATGTTGAATATCTTAAAAGCGAGCTCAAGTCCGAGAAGTTGTGAACTTCCCGTTGTTAAGGATAAGTTACCATCGGCGATAAACTTTCCTTTTATCTGAAGGACGAGTCCTAAGCTGACATTTACTTAGAAGTCGTGTTCATGAGCTTGAAAACTTTGACTGTTTTAACGGAAAGCTCATGACCGAGAAAGGTTAATTTCTCGTTATGAGGAAAAGTTCTCTTATTTAAAAGATACACTTTCCTTTCTGAGCTTAAAACTTCGAATGTTTTAATACAAGCTCATGACCGAGAAAGGTGAATTTCTCGTTAAGAGGATAAGTTATCATAAATGATAAGCTTTCCTTTATTTTAAGTTCGAGTTACAGTCTGACATTTAACTGTAAGTCATGTACACGAGCCTAAAACCTTTGAATGGTTTAAATGTAAGCTCGTGTCCGAGAAAATTTAATTTCTCGTTGTAGGGATAAGTTTATCATCGACGATAAACTTTCCTTTATTTGAAGAACGGGTTACCATCTGATATTTAATGATAAACCATAATGCATGAGCTTAAAAACTTGGAATGTTTTTGATATAAGCTCATGCCCGAGAAAAATGAATTTCTCGTTTTTAGGATAAGTCATCATCGGGATGAACTTTCCTTTCTTTGAGGATCGAGTTACAGTCTGTTATGTGACTGTAAGTCCTTGTTTGCAGCTTAACCATGAATCCCCTGAGACATTTGTTTCTCTGATATCTGCTTCTTCAGCAACCAAACTCTAAGAGTGTCCTTAGTTGAACGGTACACAACGATTGGACCGCTTCGTTCTTTTGGAACATCAACTTTGGTACCTGCATTCTCATTAAGAGTTTGTACACTTTTGCATGGATTAGCGATATCTATTTTAGAAGCACGTAGGGGTTCACGGTTTTCTGTTCTTGTGTCAGAGGTGGCCTGAAGGGATGATTCACTTGTCTTAGTTGGCAAACGTTTCCTTTTATAGAAAATCTTAAGTTCAGGCTTAAGTGATGTATCATCCTTTGCAATTTCCTCCCTAGTAGTCTTTGTAGAATCGGAGACTATCCTAGTTAAAGGGCACTCGTTTCCTACAAGAGTGAAAGATCTACCAGTGGGGCGCCAAATTTTACCAACGGGTTTGATTTTAGCGACCCACTTGGATTTGAGTCTAGCACGGGAGTTCACCTCGTCAAGTAATTTCTTGATACAAGAATCATGATTTGCCGTAAAGACACATTTTCTACATGTTTTACAAGTAGCATATTTAATGTCCGAGTAAGATCTAGAATCCCTAGATGTTTGATTGATGCTCCTAGGATTGGACATGCTACGGTTAGCAGTGTTGGGTAAACTAGAAGGCATCTGACTAGGTTTGAAATTCCTATCTCTTACATGTGTCTTTTGCTTAGCTTCCCTAAGATCAGATTCATGGCAAACGTCATTTGAACTAGTTCTAGACGTGGTCTTGGTATTTTTAGGGAAACTAGAGGCAATCATATGATTTGGTCTTGCTAAAGCTGGAGTGATCACATTGGGCCTAGTAGCTGGAGTGACTGGTCTAATAAGATGAACCAAATCAACTTGGGAGGCAAACCGCGGTCTCGAGGATTGTGGTCGCTCGGATCTAAATGCAGTAGGTTGTCTGACAATCGGTTGTCTGACGAACTGATTTGTAGGCGGTTTCCCCAAGATTGATGGTTTTTCAAGCTTAGTGTCCACACTAGGTCCTCTATTTTTCCTTAACTCGTTTTTCAACGCGGCTATAGCAAAGACCTTTTCCTGTACTTGGGCTTTTAAAGTCTCATTCTCTTTGAGCACTCTATCTTGGGATGCCAATTTAGATTCAAGCAGTTGAATTTGTTTCAAAAGATTATCCTTTTCAGCTTTAGAATCTAGAACAGTTTGATCCAATTTTCTTTCAAGAACAACGTTTGACTTTTCAAGTTTTTCAAAATATGTTTCAAATTTGTCCGTTTTCTTAGAAAAGTCAAGTTTGGCATCCTCAAGATCTTTTGATTGCCGAGCTACGATCGTTTCGAGCTCTTTAATCTTGGAATCAGAATCAGTTAACGAGGCAGTTATAAAGCATTTATCATGATGAACTATAGCATTTTGAACACTTTCTCCCCCATTATGACTCACATCGGATGAATCATAAGTGGTATTTCTATCACTCTTGTCCATCCCATGTTTGTCATAATTAGGTTCAGAATCCTCAATATGCGGCATATCATCAGCATATACATCATAAACCACATTACATTGTACCATGTTTGCAGGCTCTGCGTCATAAATGGGTAAGGTGTCATCAAGAGAAAGCTCGTGAACATTCCCAGACGTGCCACTGGCATCATGTTGTCCTCCTGATTCTGTGCTCTTGGCATCGTTAGGCTCCAAGTTTTCAACCGTATGACCAGTTTTCTCTTGCATCAAAGAGTCTTGCACTCCATTATCATACCCTTGCTGAAGTCGAGATCTTTCATAAATCGAAGACGAGACCGAGGTCATGAGTTTCAATATTGTATCACGAAAAACTCGAAGCTCGGTATGTGTATCTCGAAGAAATGATTGGCAAATCACTGAACTTTCAGGTTGGATGATATTGAATCGGAAGAAAGGCGTGAGTTGTGTCACAAGAGCCTTATATGCAAGTGCCGATGCAGAGTGATTAAAGGTTTCATTGTTGAGTTGCTCTGCCAGTTGGGGTAAGATGGTAAAAATTGAGTCGATGAATATATGACGATCTTGTCCAAAGATTGTCACAAATTCGCTCCCTCCTTGAATCCGTGAAAGATTAACTAGATGATACTGAAGCATTCGAAATGAGGTTATACCACTTTCCCTAGCGTTGGCTTGCACTTGATGCGATTCTCCCTCTTTGAGTGTCGATTCGAACGAATCCATTAAATATTGATTAAGAATGACGGGGATGTTGTCGTTGTTGGGATTTTAGAGTTCGTGAAAAAACGAAAGACCCGTAAAGAACACTTGACTCGTCACGTTTTTCTTGAAATCCGGCCACAAAAATTATTTTAACCCGTCAAATATTTTACGACTTTCAATAAACAAAATAACCTTTACTAAAAAGTTAATTTTAAAAATAAAAATAATGAAACTAAAAAAATAGAAAAATAAAAGTAAAGAAAAAACGTTCAAAGACAAGAAATTAAATCGTGATAGGAGATGTTTTCTAACAAAAAACGGATATATTAAAAAAAAAAAAAAAAAAAAAAAAAAAAAAAAAAAAAAAAAAAAAAACTTTACTTAAAAAATTTTTTACGTAACTAAACCTCAAAATAGTAAATAAACCGTCTAATATATATTGAAATAAAAAACACGTGGCTAAAAATAACTGGATCCATGAAACCCCTTGTTTCCTCCGCCTGTCAAAAACGTGTACCAGACACGTGGCCCAGTAAAAATCTTCCACCGCCCCACTTTGTTATCTCCGCCCCATATAATTTCTTGTTTAATCCGTCCATAGTAAATACCCTAATCTCTCCTAAAGTCTCTCTCCCTCAAACTAAAAACCTGCGTCTCTCTCTCTCAAACTAAACCTGCGAAACTCACAGCCACCAAGACTTCTTGAAACATCCGCCTACTTTTCACTTTCGATGGTCCCAAATGTCTTAGACTGTAATCAAACTCCAAAACTCTCAATTGGATCTACTCATATCATTCTACACAGTATCCGAAAATCACTAGCTGCTTTCTTTTCTGTCTTTCATCTAAACTTAAAAGTTATAACAGCCACCAACGAATTTCTCATCTAAAAGTTAGATCTTCCAGACTGCCATCATCTACAATGACTCAAATGCATCACTATGTTATCTCATCTATCCGTGTAAATGAATCACACACATCACTTATTTTTGGATACCCCCTCAACAATCTATTGATTGATGGATGTTAGCAGATTCTTCAAGATCTTCGAAAACAAAGGAGGTCTCGGGTAGGTATTCAATTTTGCAATGTTTTATTTTTGGTGTATTTGTTGAGTCTGTCCTCTTTCTACTGTCGCGTCTTTCTTTGTGTCGAGAGGGTGAGGGTTTTCGTTAGATGTGTTGTGTGGGTTTGAGAGGTGGTCGAGAGGGTGTGAGGCTGGGGATGTGTGGTTTGTGTCGGTTGTCGAGAGAGAGGGAGTCGAGGGATGAGAGACGTTGTTGTTTGATTGAGTCGAGAGTCTGTGTTAGTTTTTGAGAGGGTCGAGTCGAGGGTTGTGGATTTGTGAGTTGAGAGTTGAGGTTCGAGAGATGTGTTCGAGAATGAGGGTTTTGGGAGGGTGATTTGTTGCGAGGGAGAATTAGTGAGGGAGTCTGTTTTGGTGTGTCGAGGGTGGGTAAATGATTGGGATGGGTTCTGTTAAAAAAATGGGTATCGAGTCGAGAGAGTCTTATGAAAGGTGAGTCCAAAATCGGTGTGAGTTTGGTTTGAGTCAGTTAAAGGTTTGAGTCTTGTGTTGTGTGGTTTTGATACGAGGGAATGAGTCTATTCAAAAAGACGATGATTTGCCCGTTGATTTTGAAATGGTTTCATTCGGAAGATTTCGAATCGGAACTTTGATCTTGATCCGGAAGTTCTTGGTTCGGAAGATCTTGATCCGGAACTTCTTGATCCGGAACTTCTGGCTTGATCCGGAAGTTCTTGGTTCGGAAGTTCTTGGTTCGGAACTTCTTGATCCGGAACTTCTTGGTCCGGAAGTTCTTTCACTCGGAACTTTTGGCTCACTCGGAAGTTTTGTTCACTCGGAACATTTTTTGTTTTGGCTCAGATTTGTTGGGACAAGGTTGGACAGTTAGGACAGGACCAAAAAAAAAAAAAAAAAAAAATGCCAGATGACCAGGAAAGATGACAGAAAATGCAGATAGAAGACAGTTAAAAAAATGAGACTAAAAAATAAAAATAAAATTAAAATAATAAAAAATATAGAAAAAGACTGTTAACTGAGAATAGACAACGGATTAAAAAAATAAAAAACAATTTTAAAAAAATTAAAATAAAAACTGATTAAAAAAATACAAAATAGAAAAAAGGATAAAAATTGATAAAAATTTATATAAATTGATAAAATTTAGAAAACATACCAACTTTTTTATATAAATTGATTATTAAATTTGTGATAAAAAAACAAATAAAAAAATACAACCTTTTTATAAAAACACAAAATTAAAAAGAGAAAAACAAAAACTTTTATAAAAAAAAACACCAATTTTTTATAAAAAGTAAATAAATTTGAAGATTTGATATGATTTAACACATAAAAACACAAACTTTTTATAAAAAAATACAAACTTTTTAAAGTTTAAGCATGATTAAATCAAAACCCACCAAAATCAAAAAGAAATAAAATAAGAATAAACCAAACTAACCATGGCTCTTGATACCAATTGAAGGTCTACGTAATTTATGGCCTATTCTATGTTATGGATTTGGTGGATTTATGTGGTTGATTGATTGATTATTAAAGAAGAAATGGAGGAATTAGATGAGGGATTAGAGAGAGAAAGGAGAGAAGGGAGAGAATTGTAGAGAGAGAAAGTGAAATGGAAAAATGATTAAGTGTAAAAATGGAATGAACAACCCCCTCCTAACATGCTAGGAGGGGTTATATATAGCCCACCCTACATGTGGGCTATATGGACCATACATAAAGTAAATAGATCACGAGCCCATTACATAATTATCGTTGGAGCGACCGATCCTTCATAAATACGTAAAACGTATTTCCAACATTATGACAATTATTTGATCTATAAAGAGAAGACTAAGAGGATTCATGACTCAATGATCAAAAACCGCATTTTCAATGTTGTTGATCAAGTCCTCTTATTCAACTCTAGACTTAAGATTTTCTCGGGCAAGATTAATTCCCGTTGGTCTGGACCATTCACCATTGCACAAGTTTCCCCTTATGGCACCATTGAGCTAGCTCAAAAAGACGGGCCTAACTTTAAGGTGAATGGTCATCGTGTGAAACATTACTTTGGAGGGGACATACCTACGGAGGTTGTCCCGGATCATCAAACTTTCCCTAAGGACCAATGAATGCGGGGATCGAGTCGAGCTCATGACTCGGTTAAGAAAACCGAGGTGCCTTGTGGGGGAGTCCCATACATTCTATCTTCTTTCTATTTTCTAACAACTAATAAGGCTTGATCTTTAAAGCTCGTGCTCGTGTTTTGTTGTGTTGTGAATCTTAGGTATGAACCTAATATTTGAAGACTCTCGTGTTCGGTTTTTTCCGGTCCACTTGATCTTTCGAACTTTGAATGCCAAAAAGGGGCACACTCTCTATCCTTTGATTTTTATCGACTAACGTTTTATCTTGAGGCATAATTAATAAACGGCTTATAGATTTGCGTGCTCTTTTCATGTTAGGATTTTGCATTAGACTCTTCGTGTTTTAGTAAGGGGGTGTTACTCTTGAGCTAAGAAACATTGAGGACAATGTTTGGTTTTAGCATGGGGGAGTCAATCGATATAATCGCTTGCTATTGCTTTTGTCGTGTCCAAATGTAATTGTTTTTCTCATTTTTCATAAATTTTTTAAATTTTTAGTGTTATTTTTAAGTTTTAATAAATAAAATAAGTGCTTTTGACACGAATGTAGGCTTTCCGTTGGTGAAAATAAAAATAGTTTTTGACTCAACATGGTTTTTACCTTTGCTTTTCCTTAACGTGTTTAAATTAAGTTTTGCTAGGCTTTTATATAGGGAGCTTCGAAACGCGAAAGTCTTAATTCATACGAGTTAAGAACAAGAACTTTTCGCAAGTTCCTATAATTGATCCTAGAAAGTCGTCTATCAAGGGAACTTTAAAACGCAAATTCTAAAACTTGAAAGAGTCTAAGAAGATGCAAGATCCTATAGATGACGTGAAAACCCAAAACTTTGATTTAATAGGCTAAGTATCCATTGATTTCACATTTTTGAAAATTTTGCAATATGGAGAACAAGAGATGATAGAGTTCAATCATAAGTTTCTAAAATAAATTCTTCTTTGTGCAAGTATTTTTGTGTTTGATTTAATCTCCTCGTATTTACTTTCCACACTTGAATAAATATTGCTTAATAAATGAAGGTTTTAGCGGTTTAGGCTTGATATCTTAACTCGTAACTCCTTCTTTTTCTTCCCTTGTACTTAAAGTGAGAACATATTAAGGGTGTCAGCGTCATGGACTTTTGATCATGGGATTGCGGAAATTTGGCTTACTATAAATATCATATTAATAAAGAAGAATAAATATAAACATGTTCTCTAGGAGCCTTCGGGTGGGAGTCATGTAGCACTAACCTTGTCATTAGAGCCTTAGGGTGTATGGCAAGGGGACGTGTTGAATAAAAATTGCTTCATCATCATGAGCCATAAGGTGGGATGGTGATGTCAATTCCCTTATTTTTGTCCAAGGAGCCTTCGGATGTGGATTTTAAATAAGGAGCATAATTGCATCTTAAAGAGCCGCAAGGTGATATGATGTAATTGTTGCTAACTCCTTTAATAAGGTCATAATTGACTTTGGAGGTTTTTATTGTTGCTTTTAAGTAGTCCTATTAGCCAAATTTCAGGTCCGGGGATTTATCCCTCAAATCGTGTTAAGTTATCCTTGATGTGGGCTTTCTTTAGTGACAACGGTTTTTGAAGTCGAGGTTAGGTTTTGAGTGTTGAGTTTACACCGTTCTTGCCTTCATTTTTGGACTAATAAATATAAAATAAGTCAAATGAGCCTTTGGGTGAATGACAAAAAAAATCTAGAGATACAATTAAGAATAATAGGAGATTGAGTTTAACACAAATTACTTGTATGAGTTGGTTTAATTTTGGGGCTTATGATTGACAATGATCTTGTTTTTGCACTTGGCATGGAAAAGTGAAAAGTCGAGGACGATGAATCTATTTGAGTTTGATGATCCTAAAAGTTATTTATCGAATAATGAAAGCAATACAATATGTCTTTGCAAAATAAAGAGTTAAAAAAGTTGAATAATGGTGTAGTTAGTGTTTTATTTTATAATTGCGTGAGGACACGGCAATTGCTTAGCAAGGGGTAATTTGATATGAGTTAAATTACTCATATCATTTGTATCTAGAAACAAACAATAATTGCATAAAATCAATAGAAAATGCCTTGTATTCGCTTGTTTCTTGTTTCATGTGTGTAGGTACCAAAGATCACAAAAACCGGTAAAGATCGACACAAGTTTTAAGATTTTATCAAGGCCAAAAGACAAGTTCGATTTTATTCACGGATTTATCAGAGTGTGAGGCCAAGTGGGACCCACATATGCTTAATGGGCTGGAAAGCCCAGATTTAGAGTTTCAATTGGGAAATGAATATATAATAGATCAAAGGCCCAAACAAAAGCCCGATTCTCATAAGACGGATGAAAAGTGTGTAATGGGTCCAAATCAAGCCCAAATTCACTTGTCAATTTATTAACAAATGGGGGTTGTTAAAATTCACTTAAAATCCCATGAAGAATAAATAAAAACGTGTGGGAAGTTTTTATTAACTCACAAATCAGTAAACCCACAAACGTGTATCCATTCACGTTACATTTCCACTCACCACACACATAAAATAAATAAACATTTTATTTACCCCATCCCCACTTACTTTCATTCGATACATCTAAGAAATCACCCGCCTTTATTTTCTCTCAAACAAATAAACCAGACACTCCCTTTCCAAACCCTAATTAACCCTAGTTAATTTTAATTACAAGAAACTTTTGGGGCTTTTGTTTCCCACGTGTGATTCACACGCGCTTTAAATAAATCCCCCATTCTTTTCGGATGTAGAAGATGGAATATGCAAGTGACGTGGCAGCTTGTAATTGGCTATGACAACTCATCATCCATCACTCCTCCAATCACTTGTGAACACCTCAGCATCCAAGAAACACAACAAGCACAAAGGAGTACCAGGTTGGCAATCCGTGTGAGGATTTGTGAATATCCACCTTTGGATCAAAACAGAAAAGAGAGAGAAAGAAGAATAGAAGATCGAAGGGCTCAAGATCGTTCTTCCTCAACAACCAAACCCCCTGGTTTAGCAATAAATACCCCCTATTTTCATTGTATTCATTATTCCAATTTTTATTTACTGTTATTATGTTAAAATTAGTTTAGGCTTGTAATCTTCTTTTTGATAATGTAATGTTATTTTGAATTAATGAAATGTTCAGTTTTAAAGTTTTAAGTTTCTAATTTTAATCTTTTATATTTACTGTCTTTGCATCCTTATTGATTTTAATAATAATAACTGATGATATTATTTGATTAAGCTAAATGATAGCTTTAATTAAATAATTAAATAATATTGGGATTAAGGGTTTTTCCCCACTGGAAGAAATTCATAATAAATATTGTATGGATCGAATTAATTGTTTGGTTCGATGGAACTGAGTTGGAACTTGGCTCGAGTTTGAGCTGTGATTTGTGATTCACTCGAGGTTCGTGATTTTTGTAAATCAAGTGGTGGTTCGAGCTGTTTTATGGTGTTTTCGTTTCGGTTCTAAGGTAGCACAACGCTAACCTTCTTCTCAACGGGATCTTCAAAAGGTTTTAGTCCTTTTACAATTTTTGTTATTAAATTTAAAGCTATTTATGTTATGCTTAGGTTAATATGCTTAAATTGAGTATTTGTCATTGATTTTTGGGATTAATCATCTTTGAATCTGGTTGTTTTCGAGATTTTTAGTTAACTGAATATGTGAGTTTGTGGCTGTTTAAATGTTATGAGATAGTATTCGTGATATCTGTTTATGTAGCTTTGCTGTTTGTTGCTTAAGCGACTGTTGCCTTAGACGTTTTCGTAGTCTTCAGTGCTGCCACATTTTACTCTTTAGATTGTTGCTGGAATTATTATATTTGTTATTCTCTTCTTATAATCATTGTATTCCTGCGCTTATAGGAGTTTTAGAATGAATTATTGCTGAATAATGTTCTTGTAGTTGTTGTATTGCTATGTTAGTTGTTTCCTTGTTATTTCGATTTGCTAGATTAAGATTTGTTAACTGTAAGTTTTCCTTTCTTGCTGCCACGTTTGATAGCTGCTGATCTTCTCTATAGAACTTTGTTAAGTGAATTTGTATTTGTTGATAGTTTACTTTTAGTAGTGTAATCATTTAAAGTTGAAGTGAAAAAACTTGATCTGTTTGTTATTTGAGTTGAATTTAATTTTGTTTGGTTTAGAAAACTTGCTTAAAAGTTACTGCGAACTATATAACTGATGGGTTTTATTTTTGATTATCTCGTTTACTGATTTTCACGTATATTACTTGTAACACCCCCAAAATTTATACAACTCAATACAGCGAAAGACTGTTGGTGTTACGGGATAGCACATTACTCACATCATAGACAACGCATAAAAATCGCGTCGTTTATTAATAAAGCATTTCCATTCATAAATATCAAAGTTACATAGGTCCCAAGTCATTATATTTCATACAGGTTTTACAAAGCATTGAATGGAAATTATAATTTAGGTGCGGGCCATGAATTTTTGTTGTCTTCCCGAGAATTACCTGTTGGGAATAAATTTAGGCCAGAACACTTGAACGCTGACAAGAACAACTTAAGCGTTGACAAGAGCAAAGTGAGCGCTGACAACATAAGCGTTGACAAGTTAAAGTCAAGCGTTGACAGATTGAAGACAAGCACTGATGGAAGATGTGAGCTACACGTTTATTATATTCTAG
This sequence comes from Glebionis coronaria, assembly GCA_025667525.1. Taxonomy (NCBI): domain Eukaryota; kingdom Viridiplantae; phylum Streptophyta; class Magnoliopsida; order Asterales; family Asteraceae; genus Glebionis; species Glebionis coronaria. Next base: position 363,328,623 of record CM046877.1, read on the forward strand.
ATTACTTCTAGTAAGGATAGAGACGACAATGTATTTTCTATGTTTATCTTTACCTAGAATAATTGATTCGTAGCTTATTGTACAAGACTTCTTGTTCTATAAAAGAAGATCTTTTAGGTTAAAGTTAATATAAGTTTTCATAAGTTTTCGATTGTTAAACCCTTTCATTGTAACCAAGTACGATTATTCTAATACAAGTGAAAGTTTGTTTAACATCATTGTGTTTTAGATCAAGTGTTAATTCCGCATAACACTTTGTTACTTTATTCATAAGCAAAGGTTTCTCTACGTGTTATACTTGATCTAATCTCGTATACACAAAGCTAATCGATCTAAGTTTGGGATCAACAAGTGGTATCAGAGCTTGTTGAGAAACTTTTGATCTTTAAGTAACGCAAGAACCCTAAAACACCAAAAACCCTAAAAACCCTAAAATTCTCAAAACCCTAAAAACATCATGTCTGGCACAAATCAACCTCCTGCTTTGCTACAAAACAACTTCTCAAACCCTAGTATCAAAATTCCCATGTTTGATGCCAGGAACTTTGAGCTTTAGAAGTCCAATTTTGAGCAATACATAGCTATTCATGACTACACTCTTTGGGAAATTATCGAATATGGGAACACATTCGATAAAGCAGCAAAGATTACTGCTGCTATTGCCACAAGGACAGCTGTTCCTAATTGTCCTGAATCTGATAAGGTGGAAAAGCCTGAAGATGGGAGAGCTGTTGCTGTTGAAGATATAGCCAAGAAGAGGGTGGACATGAAAATCTTGAATATCTTGAAACATGCCCTAGGTCATGAGAATCAGCACAAGTACAAACGATTTGAGTCAGCAAAAGAGCTTTGGGAAGCTCTTGAAGTAGCACATGGTGGCAATGCTGACACAAAAGAAGAAAAGAAGAAGCAACTATTGCATGAGTATGCTGTCTTTAAAGCTCAACCTAATGAGAATCTCAGCAGTGTGAGAAGTAGACTTCTTGACATCACAAGTCAACTTTCCTTCATGGGAAAACAGATTGATGACCCTGAATTGAATGCTACTTTTCTCAAAAGCCTTGGTGATGTATGGAAGATTGAGACAAGATCTATTCTTGTCAATAATACCCACAAGACTTCCAGGTTTGATGACATCTTCAGCAAATTAAGACTGTTGGAGAATTAATGGCAATTGGAGAGTGATAACAAATCTTCCAGCAGCAACATGGCCTTCTTTTCACAAAGTGAAGGCCAATTTGATTCCATGAACTTCTATGGACATCCAGCCACTGGATCTCAAGGTGTCAGCGCTGGATGTCAGTCTGTCAGCGCTGGATCATATCCTGTCAACGCTTTGTACTCAAGCGCTGACACACACAATCATGGCGCTGATAGAATTAAACCTGCTGGTTTTGATCTTGATACTGTGTGTGCATTCATTGCTTCTTTGCCCAGTGATTCAAGGATTACATATGAAGATCTTGAGCAGATAAGTGATGAACAATTGGAAGAAATGGACATCAAGTGGACTATGGCTCTTGTAAGCTTAAGAGCAAACAGGTTTAATAAAAGGTTCAAGAAGAAGATGACCTTTAATGCTAAGGATGTTGCTGGATTTGACAAGTCCAAGGTTGAGTGCTACAACTGTCATAGGATGGGGCACTTTATGAGGGAATGTAGATCTCCAAGGAGATCTGATGCTGGGAAGCCTTCAAGCCAAATGATTAAGAGCCCAGATCCCAAGGCCATGGTTGCTGTTCAACAAATTGATGGTGTTGGAGAATGGGATTGGAGCTGGATGGCTAAGAATGAGGAAGAGGACAGAGCTTTGGTTGCTGAAGTTAAAGAAGAGCATGCTGAATATGCTCTCATGGCACACTCCTCCTCTTCATCAGATAATGAGGTATATGATGATGCTTTCTGTTCTAAGGGTTGTCGTTTAAATACTGAAAAATTAAAACAAGAGATAGTTAAATTATTAGATGAGGCAAGTACTGAAAGATGCAAAGTATCTAACTATCAAGTTGCTCTTACCCAAACAGAAAAGACAGTATCTGAGTATAAGAAAATGGAGTTTGATTTAAAGGATCAAATAAATATCTTAAAACATGAGTTACATCAGAGTAAGGATGTTCAAGATATAGTAAATAGGGTTAATCTTGATTTGATAGCTCAGTTAGAGGAGGCTAACAAAAATAAAGATAATGTGAGTCTTAAAATCCAGAGATTTGATAAGGCCACACAATCCCTAGGAGAGTGTGTTAGTAAACAAAGAGACTCTAAGGATATGAGTGGGATTGGGATGAATAATTATACTGTTGTTCCACCACCAGATGGGGATTTCTATGGTGTCCAATCAAAGGACTTATCTTGGACTGGCTTGCCAGAATGCCAAGAGGAGGAGTTTATTCCTCCACCTAGAGTGACTTCCCCAGTTGAGGAATATCAGCAAAAGCTGACTGACCTAGAAGAGTGGAAGAAAGCTAACCACACTTTGTTTGTTAAGGGAGGGTTGTTGTGTGAAAGTCCAAATGAGCCCACACCAAACATGATACCAATTGATGAGTCCATTGATTGTAAACCTATTAAGATCACACACCCTACCACTGGCAAAGCTGTTGACCTTGGCCCACAAACTGTTAGAAAACCTAGTGTTAAATATGCAGAGATGTATAGGAATACTAGGTCACCAAAAAGCCAAGTTAGTAATCATGGAACAGGCTTCTTTGCTTCTAGACCTAAGACTATGTCTAGAAAAGCTTGTTACACATGTGGTAGCTTCTCACATTTGGCCTACAAATGTGTCAACGCTTCCAATGTCAACGCTGATAGGAACCATTTCAGCGCTGACAAAAGTCAACATAGGTCAAACACTATCAGACCCAATACCTTTGTGAACAAAAGTTCACAAGTTGTTAGACCAGCCCCATTCTTTTCTAGAGGGTCTAACACACAAGGCCTAAGACCTTTTCAAAAGTCAAACACTTGGTCAAATAGGCAATGGGTTCCTGTAGCAAACCCTAGGTTCAACGCTGATAAGAGCAATCGGGGCGCTGACAAGAGAAATTTCAGCGCTGACAGTCACACTGCTAAACCTAGGTATTTGCAACCACAGGGAAATAGGTCTAAAGCTTCTACTAGCTTAACATGGAGACCAAAACAAGACCAAAACCCTAATTCTACTGGTATTTCTATGACATGCAACAGGTTTCATTATATTTCAAAGGCATTGTCAACACCAATTGGGGTTAACTGGGAATTTCATTCAAACAGGGATGAAAATGGGGTTGTTATGAGAACCAAGTCTGTTCTTGTTGAACAACCAAATGAATCCAAGTCTTCCAACCCTTGGGTTCCCAAAGAAAACTAATGTGTTTTCTTTATGTGCAGGGCATTCAGAAGAAGATCAATGATTATGGATACTGGGATAGTGGATGCTCAAGGCACATGACAGGAAAGGAAGACTATCTGACCAATTTCTCTCCTATTCAAGATGGTGATAAGGTATACTTTGGAGGGGGCTATGGCACCATCACAGGAAAAGGAACCCTTGTCACCAACAATCTACGGTTTGAGAATGTCTTCTTGGTAAAAGATCTGGATTATAATTTGTTTAGTGTATCACAAGTGTGTGATAACAAAAATAAGGTTCTTTTCACAGATACTGAGTGCTTGGTGTTAAGCAAAGATTATAAGCTCCCTGAGGAGAAATACATAGATTTTAGAACACCAAGGCATAAAGACATATATAATGTGAATCTTAATGGAATTAAGGTAAATAATAAAATGTCATGTCTGTATGCTAAAGCCTCAGTAGATGAAAGTAATCTTTGGCACAGGAGACTAGGGCACATAAACTTTAAGAATATTAATAGACTTGTGAGGCTTGGTTTAGTTGATGGTTTGCCTGAAAAGGCTTTCCACAATGACCACTCTTGTGTTGCATGTCTTAAGGGCAAGCAGCACAAGGTCTCATTCAGGTCTAAACAGGTGCACTCTAGTTCTAAACCACTTCACTTATTGCATATGGACCTCTTTGGTCCAACTAATATAGAAAGTTTGAAGGGTAAATCATATTGTTTTGTTATTACTGATGATTACTCCAGGTTTACATGGACTTTCTTTTTAGCCAAGAAAAGTGAAACTGCCCTAAGTCTGATTAATTTCATTACCCAGATTGAAAAGAAGAATGGTAATGAGGTCAAAATTATTAGAAGTGACAATGGGGGTGAGTTTAGAAATCAGTTGTTGGATGATTTTTGTGCCAATAAAGGGATTACTAGGCAGTTTAGCATAGCTAGAACTCCACAGCAAAATGGAGTTGCTGAAAGGAAGAATAGGACCCTTATTGAAGCAGCCAGAACCATGTTGGCTGATGCCCACTTTCCTATAGCCTTTTGGGCTGAAGCTGTTAACACAGCTTGTTATGTTCAAAATAGGGCATTGGTCAACAAGATACATAATAAGACACCTTATGAATTACTTTGGGGAAGGAAGCCAAATATTGGTTTTCTAAAGCCTTTTGGATGTCATGTAGTTGTTCTAGAAACTAGTGAGGCCCTAGGTAAATTTGATTCAAAAGGTGATGAAGGCTACTTCATGGGTTATTCAGTGCAGAGTAAAGGATATAGGGTTTACATTAAAAAGGAAAAACGTATACTTGAAAAGGTACATGTTAGGTTTTTAGAAAGTAAACCTAGTGATCCTGAGTGTGGTCCAAATTGGTTGTTTGACTTAGAACCTTTATCTAGAGCTTTAAATTATATGCCTGTTACTGATCCAGACATTGTGAAGGTAACTTCAAGTGTTTTGGAAAAGAGAATTGGTAATGTTTCAGGTATACAGGTTGCTAAGGAGGATGGACCAGCAGCAGCTAAATCATCTCCCACACAAGAATTTGTTACACTTCCTATATGGACAGATGAGTATTATGCTGCTGCTACTGCTGCAAGGAAAGATAATGGTGGTGTTCAAATACCACCAAATACAAACATGCATGATTCTTCAGGCGCTGACAAAGGGAAATCAAGCGCTGATACGACCAATTCAGACGCTGATGGCTCCAACGCTGACAACACCAGTTCAAGCGTTGTTAGCCCAAACGCTGATAAACAAGGATCAGACTTTGGAGACACCTTTACACAGCTTTTCTCTTCTCATTTTGAACAAGGTGGACCTTCCAATGTCCATGAAGGGATTTCTGTTGATCAAGAAGAATCTGAGGAAGAAGATATTGGCAACATGGAGCGTGAAGTTGAGGACACCAGACTTTTTGAAGGAGGAGTTCTCACTTCCACAGCTAAGGATCACCCCACATCTCAGATCATTGGTGATGTTATGGCTCCAGTTCAGAAAAGAAGATCCCATCAAGGTCTTGGTGGATTTATTGCCAATATACACAAGAAGGTTGATACCCCTCTTGTACAAGCATGTTTGTTTGCCTGTTTTCTGTCACAGGAAGAACCCAAGAAGATTTTTGATGCTCTCAAAGAACCAAGTTGGGTGGAAGCAATGCAGGATGAGCTTCACCAATTTGCTATACAGGATGTTTGGGAGCTGGTGGATTGTCCTAGATATGTGAGACCAATTAGGACAAGATGGGTTCTAAGGAACAAGAAAGATGAAAGAGGTATTGTGGTCAGAAACAAGGCACGTTTGGTAGCTCAGGGTTATACACAAGAGGAAGGCATAGATTATGAAGAAGTCTTTGCTCCAGTTGCAAGAATTGAAGCTATCAGAATTTTCTTAGCTTATGCTTCTTGCATGAACTTTACTGTTTATCAAATGGATGTGAAGAGTGCTTTCCTCTATGGCACAATTGTTGAGGAGGTTTATGTAATGCAACCTCCTGGTTTTGAAGATCCTGAGAATCCAGACAAGGTTTATAGAGTGAAGAAAGCAATGTATGGACTTCATCAAGCCCCAAGAGCATGGTATGGTACATTGTCCACCTACTTGGTGGAAAATGGTTTCAAGAGGGGCACCATAGATCAGACCTTGTTTACAAAGAAGAAAGGAAAACATGTGTTGCTTGTGCAGGTCTATGTTGATGATATCATTTTTGGGTCTACTGATCCAAAAATGAGTGAGGACTTTTCCAAGCTCATGACAGATAAATTCAAGATGAGTGCAATGGGTGAGATGAACTTCTTTCTAGGTTTACAAGTTCAGCAGAAAGAAGATGGTATCTTCATCTCCCAAGACAAGTATGTAGCTGAAATCTTGAAGAAATATGGTTTTTCTCCACATGAAAAGGAGGCTTCCACTCCTATGGATAGACAACACCCTTGGGGAAAAATTGGAGCTGGAAAGGATGTGGATGTTAGGCACTATAGATCAATGATTGGGTCATTGATGTATCTTACAGCCTCAAGACCTGACATCATGTTTGCTGTGTGTGCATGTGCACGCCATCAAGTGACTCCCAAAGAATGTCACCTTTTTGCTGTGAAGAGAATTTTTAGGTACCTAAGATGTTACCCAGATCTTGGATTGTGGTACCCAAAAGATTCTCCCTTGGATCTTATTGCATATTCAGACAGTGACTATGGTGGTGACAAGTTTGATAGGAAATCCACAACTGGTGGATGCCAATTTCTTGGGAGCAGATTAATATCTTGGCAATGCAAGAAACAAACAGTGGTGGCAAACTCTACAACTGAAGCAGAATATGTTGCTGCAGCTGCTTGTTGTGGACAAGTCTTATGGATTCAGAACCAGCTGTTGGATTATGGGTATAATTTTATGCATACCAAGATTTTTGTAGACAATAACAGTACTTTATGCATTATTAAAAATCCTGTACATCATTCTAAAACCAAACACATATAAATTAGACATCATTTTATAAGAGATTGCTTTGAGAAAGGTTTAATACAACCAGATAGGGTAGACACAGAAGATAATGTGGCTGATTTATTAACTAAACCTTTTGATGCTGGAAGATTTCAATATTTGGTAACAAATATTGGAATGGTTAATCTCACTTAATATGTGTTTTGGAACCTTTTTGTAAAAGTATGTACAGGATAATGCATTGTTATTGGTCTTTGTGATGATTTAGATTTTCCACTTTATTTTTCTAACACTGACAAAGGTAAATGTAACGCTGTCAAGTGTTATTTTGCCGTTGTTGGAGATATTATTGTCTAACGCTGACAAGAGTTCCTTCAACGCTGTTAAGTGTTGTCGGGACGCTGTCAGCAACAAATGTTAGTTTTGTGGTTTTCATCTAAATGTGCAGGTAGGTGGTAGCTTTATACCATTGGATACAGAGTTGCTTATGGATCTTTGAAGAGCTATTTGGACATGTTTTGTTTATGGATGATGGTTGGAATATTTATATTCCTATCTTGACATAAATTTTTTTTTTTTTATTGTTCATATATATATTTTGAGAACTCATGTATCATAGTTTGAGGGGAGGTTTAAGGAACCTTTAGGACTCTTGGGTATTCTTAGAATACTCTCATCACAATTCTAGATTGTGTCCACTGGTGAGTATGGGTTAGTTTTACTAAACCATGAGGCACTGTAGCATGCATAGTATATCAACTTTGCATGCTGCCAAGACATTTTTGGCCTAGAATTGGTTGTGGTCTGTTGGGAGGCTTGGGAATCCTTTTGATATGGGTTTTACCTGGGAGTAACAAGGATTTTATGAGGTAACTTGGTTGTTAAGAATTTTGGTTAGCAAGGGACACTAGAGGACTGTTATGTCTATCTTGCTTATGCAAGTGTGCATAACTGGACAGTGCTTGCCGCCCTATGATAATTATCAGCTTTTGGTTATCTTCTCTAGGATAAATTACTTGTTAAGGTCATTTTTCACTTTTTAAAACAATTTTATTTTTGGACGCTGACAAGATTTTTCCAAGCGTTGTTGTGACCAAAATGGACGCTGACATGGCTTTAGGCGAACGTTGACAAGATTATAGCCGTTGGGCGTTGATGGGTTATATTTGACCGTTGACAAACAATGGGACCTACCCAGTTGTTACTTTTTGACATATTTTCAAGCCGTAATTTTAGGAGTTGTTACTTTCATTAAATGCATGAGATAACTTATAAACTTTTTCAATATTTTCATGATTGATTTTCGAAAATCTTTGCCTATTTTTGGGCCAATCACGTGCATTCATCCACTCCTATAAATTTGGCTCCTATTTTAAACAGGGTATCTATAATTCTTGTCTAACACTTTTCTCTTATCAACCTTCATCTTTTATACATCAAATTAACAGCTTTCATCAATGGCACCAAGATTTAACTCAGCAGAATTGGATTTGGGGTTCAAGTCTCAACACAACATGATTGCTTATCTTGTTGCTGATAATACTTTGTTCCCTCAATACACTCAGATGGTGGAGTATTTGAATGCATCCCCATTAAGGTATGCTCTTTCTCATGCACCACTCATTCCAGTCACACACATTAAACAGTTTTGGAACACTGTTAGTTCCTCAACAGTTAATGGAGTGACAACATTGAATTCTATTGTACATGGGAGACCTTGGGTGGTTACTTAGGCCTTGGTACGCCAGGCCTTGCATCTTAATGATGCTGATGGTATAACCATGCTTCCCATATCTGAAATAGAACAAGGGCTTAGGGCTTTGGGATACCCTATTCCTGATGAAGGTACTCTTAATAAGTACCATAAGCAGGAATTTCCCCCCGCCTGGAAGTACCTAATTCACATTCTCCTTCAATGTTTGAGTCCCAAATGTACTGCACACAATGAGATCAATAGATCCATTGCAACTGCTATTGTGTGTATTGCAACAGGGCAAAATTATAACTGGTCTAAAATGATTTTTGAAGGAATGTGTAAAAACAAGGGGACAAAAATGACTTTAGCTTATCCCCGTTTTCTGCAAATGGTTTTTGATGCTCAAAGATATTGTTCAAAGGATCACAATGACTTTTATAAGATCCCTGAACAAAAGAAGGCTATTTTTACCAAGATGAATTCACCACCTCATAGAGACCTACCATTAACCCCAGCCATGCTTGCTGTTATTGCAGCAGCACAACCCCAACCAGACCCCCAACCTCATATTGACCCTCAACCACAACTTGAACCTATCCCTGAACCTTTACCTTCACCTGACCAAATGCAAATAGATCAAAATCCCTTTGACGCTGACACATCTAATGTGGGCGTTGATGTGCCTATTTCCACCGCTGACACCCAACCATCACAATCCCAAACACCCCTTAACCAACCTACATCTACACCATCTTCTACACCATCTTCCACACCACCAGAATATAGGTTGATTAAACGCCAAAGGACTGCTGGAGTGTTCTCCTCTGGTGGTCCTAGCCATGTAGCAGAGAGAACCACCACCACAAGTGTGGCTGGTGACCTGGATGAGGCTGAGGCTATTGATACAGGCTTAGATGCTGGTCAAGACAGTCCCAACATAATTAAGTCCTCATCCATGCCCAATGAACCTGACTTGGGAGGTCAAATCCCCATTTTGGAAGAGGGCAGACTGGAACCAACAGATAAGGGTAAGGGTAAGTTGGTAGAAGAAATTGTTCCAAAGAATGCAGCTCAGGTTGAATTTGATAGAAGATTGGCTGAGCAAATGATGGAACAAGGTAAGAAGGAAAAGTCACCATTTGTTGTGACTTCTGAAGAAGAAAGTGATGGAGCTAGCTCAGATTCAAGTGTGATGATTGTTGAACCATAAAGACTTGCGTATGGTAATGAGCTTGCTAGGGAAAAGCTGAGAGATTTGAAGTTGCAAATTGATTTTGATATGCCAGAGGTAGTTCAGATGTACAATTCTTGGGAAGAAAGCTATATGGATAATCCATACTTGACCATTTCAGACCAAATATGGGGTTTGGAAATTCTTCTTAGAGTTCAGCAGGATTGTAAAGTGATGTTGAAGTACAGGGCAGCAACATTCTCTCTGAATTGAAAAGGGATAGAAGGAAGCTCTACTTTATGTTGCTCAAATGTCATGGAGTTGGATGGACACATCAGAAGCTGAAGGCTTTGACATTTGATGAGTTGGAACATAGGGCTTATCCTATTTGGGTGAAAGTGCAAGAAGAAAACACTTTCAGACTTCTTTCAGATGAAAGAAAGGAGCAACTTGCAGAAGAGATGGCAATCAAGAAAGCTATGATAGTTCCTAGACCAGTAAAGAAGGGATTTATTCTTGAGTTTCCAAAAGATATGTCTCAACTATATCCAAGTGAAGCAATCATAAGAAAGAGCCTCAGGCTCTCCCCATTAGAAGCTTCAGATATGGTGCATGTGTTACCACTAGATTCCAGGAATCCAATTGTAAGTTATGAGGAAGATGAATGTGGATTCTGGAAAATTGGAAGATTTGGCAAGGAGGTACACACTTTTACCACTCTCATATCTTTATTTGCAAGTTGTGACAGAGAAGACTTGGTAGACCTTTGGAGGTTGCTAGAGACCAAGTATGAGGCTGAAGCACCAACTTCAGCTAATGGAATAAAACTTTGGACCACATTCAAAAGAATGTGTGGGACAAAAGAAGAAGATCCTGAAATATGGAAGGATCTTGAAGATGACCTCAGTGGTCTTCAATGGAGGTTATATTCAGCTGCAGGTGTTTATCATTTGAGTTCTACAAAGTTTGCTGAGTATTTACTTGTAGATGCTCAGTATTTCATATCCAAGGCTGTTTTGGAGAAGATGAAGGACACCCAGTTGGAGATAGACTATACAAGTGATGTGGCAAAGAATTTGATCAGATTTATTTATTACCAATATGATAAGGTTTGTCAGACTCCTCCAAGTTCTTAATGTTTATTCAGAAACTTGATCATAAGAGTGGATATCAAGTTTAGGGGAGGATTGTTGGGAATAAATTTAGGCCAGAACACTTGAACGCTGACAAGAACAACTTAAGCGTTGACAAGAGCAAAGTGAGCGCTGACAGCATAAGCGTTGACAAGTTAAAGTCAAGCGTTGACAGATTGAAGACAAGCACTGATGGAAGATGTGAGCTACACGTTTATTATATTCTAGATTACTTCTAGTAAGGATAGAGACGACAATGTATTTTCTATGTTTATCTTTACCTAGAATAATTGATTCGTAGCTTATTGTACAAGACTTCTTGTTCTATAAAAGAAGATCTTTTAGGTTAAAGTTAATATAAGTTTTCATAAGTTTTCGATTGTTAAACCCTTTCATTGTAACCAAGTACGATTATTCTAATACAAGTGAAAGTTTGTTTAACATCATTGTGTTTTAGATCAAGTGTTAATTCCGCATAACACTTTGTTACTTTATTCATAAGCAAAGGTTTCTCTACGTGTTATACTTGATCTAATCTCGTATACACAAAGCTAATCGATCTAAGTTTGGGATCAACATTACCTTCAAGTACCTGAGATAAAACATGTTAAAAGAAAAGGTCAGCGATAACGCCGAGTGAATTCATAGAGTTTAATAAAAACCATCAATATAACATCGGTATAAAATTATTACCAAAAATCATTTTGTACAATCATTGTAATAGGCCATAAAATAGCCAAAGTCATTTTATACAAATCCTTATCAAAATCATAATATAGGCTTTCGCCTTCAAAACCATTATACGAACCAATGTCGTAAAAATATCATACAATACGTTTTATAACGTCGTGTAGAGTTAAATAAAAACCGTTATATGAATATGGTTATAAACCCAAAACACAAACTTAATATCAATAGTATGACCCCGTATTGCTAGTCAGGCAATACATTGTAATTTGGTGCGTATAGTAGTATTTCGTTAATTGGATTATTATAAGCCGCATGACATTGTTACCTTACTAAACCAAACAACGGGTAGCTAGCCTGAAACTCAATTTGCCCATCTAAATTAGCGTGTCGTCACAATAATCACGCTTGTGTAAATCTTCTCATACATAAATTCGCTTACCAATCAATGTGGCACGACGGGGATCAACCGTCAAGGCGCGAACTGGCGTGATCGTCCCCAAATAGTACTATTATATGCATAAGCGTCTACCAAATCCCGGTAGTTCACAATTCATGCTAATGGGACTTTTAGTGACATAACCTAACTTTAATAATCCATTTCATTTCATCTATCGGGTCATTTAATCATTCATCGGGTCATACAATCATTCGGGTCCAAATCAATAAACAAACAATCGGGACAACTAGTGTCCTATTTCATAAAAACTAACATGTTATCTCCCTCTCTTGTTTATAAAACATTTCATAAAAACATTTAAAAGAGTGTGAGGCTATGAACTCACGTTGATGTGGGAAAGCGGGTTATCGGCAATTCGGATGTACGGTACATGCTTCAATCACAGAAACCTAGACAAATAATACTCGTCTTAGACTCTTGTCCAATGACTTTATAAAAATAACAATTATGTATACATATTATGATTTTATATATATATATGATGATCAAGTGGTTTTATATATTCTCATTTACTCATTTTAGTGTTATGTGTTGGAAATTTTCAAGACTAGTTACACTAGTTCAACTTGTTTTCATTTTGAGGCCCAATGGGCCCATTACAAGCCCAATATATTATATTAGCCCAATTATACTTTTATTATTAGTATCATACTTTACATGTTGGGCCCAAATGGGTTGAGCCCAATAAGTAAGTTTATAAGTGTTTTACTAACTAGTCGGGTTTATAGTCCAATAATGCTAACTTAACTCGTTAATGTCCGTATATCATATAGTTCGGGTTTTATCGGTTTTTACCTGTATTAGGTACTTATATATCAGTATATGACTTTTAAAAACTTTACATTAGACGGGTTTGATCGTCTAAGTTTTAATTGGCGAAAAACGTTAATTTTACGGTAATAGCCGAAAAGACGTAAAAATCATGTTTATAGTTTTTATAACTTATAAATCTTATTCAACTACCATTTTTATAAAGTGTCCATTTATTTAACCTTATACATATTTATATAAATGAAATTTATAAGTTAGTGGGTTTTAATTCACATTTTATACTATATTAGTTTGAGTGCTTATATAATACTATTAAACATTAATTCTTCAAAATCTGATTTTTAGTTTCATCTTCACCATTTTTATCATATCTTGAGTTCTATAAAGAGATAGAAGCTCATTTTTGGATGACATAAGCTTCATATTATGTGCTACAAATCAGTTAGTTATAGCTACTGCTCATTCCATGTCTAACTATCCTTAACAGTCCTTACAAAACAGACTATTCAGATTGGTACACTCATCTTGTTTTGATCATATCTCACTCATTTTGATGAATCCATTGCATGGCCAACTCTCACATGTGTATGACATCTAACACTTATTGTAAATAGATTCCACCATGCAATTTTATCAGTTTATAACTTGGTTACTTACTGTTTTTATACAGCCAACAATTTAAGCAAGATTTTAGCCTTGTTTCTTATGGTTTTTCATCTTTTTAATCATATTTATCAACACTTAATCCCCACACAACATTTTTATCATCATATATTCATCATATACATATACAATAAGAAAGAAAATACATGATTACATAATCAAAATAACAAGAGAATGGGAAGAACAATCTTTATACCACCAAGGTGATGAAATGATGAGTTTTTGGATGAACAAGACTTGGTTTTGGGTAACCAATCTTATGAGATATCAACACCACTTCTAGGATCACCAAGTATTTGTAGATTCCTCCAAAAATCAGCCCTTGTTCTTCATGAAAACTCCTTGAGAAATCAACCCCAAACTCCCTTGAAAACTCCTTTTTACATGTTAAGATCACCTCCAATCAATAGAGCTTGAAGAGGTTTCCATCATATGTGTGTATAACACCAAATATTGTGGTTTAAAATTGATCAAAGGGGTGTTTTTGGTTGAGGTGGGATGAATTTTAGAGAGAGGGAGGAGAGTTGTGTGGTTTTTGCATGTAAGAAATGAGTTAGTTGTTTTAGGCTTGGTGGTTTTGCTAGTTTGGTGGGATGAGTAGCTTACATGTTAAGCATAAGCTTACATGTGTAAGCTACTTGCTTAAACATTGACACATCACTTGTGTGGTGTCATGTTTTGGCCATCCCTTAGTAGTGGGGTGGGATAAACTTATTTTGTCCCATCTCGCTAATTTACGGGTATTCCTCGATTCTAGTTTCCTCGATTTGCGTGCCTTCAGGTCGTTTTACGAAAAACGTTTTTTATAAATTATGAATCAACGACACAAAACGAATCTAATAAAAAATGTCTCATCAAAAACGGAGTTCGAAAACGTAAATAAGTAATCCTAAGGTTTCCGGTTTAGTCGTAAAGGACGTTAAATTATAATCGTAAGTCCTAATCTCTTCTCGTAAATTTGTGAGTTTATGAACCGACACAAATTTAAAATCTTAAAATAATATTTACGGATAAATTTATTTTCTGAAATGTCGGACTGTCACCAAAACGGTATATGTAAACGTAAGCACATAACGTTGAATCCTCCGGTTTAGACGTAGTCGATGCTACTTCAAGACGTAAATCCAAATTACTTCCCAAAAATAAGTGAGTTCATATTATAACATTGAAATAATGTTTTTAAATAATATTTGAGAATAAAATATCAACCATAAATTGACGGATTGTCACAGCATTTACCCCTAAACAGGATCTTTGTCCTCAAAGATCATCTTACTACTCGCTTCTTATAAAGTTAAAGCCATGTGGGTATTTTCTCTACATTTGGTCTTTTCTCACAAGTGTATTCCATTACAATACGCGAGTTTCATCAAACATAACTACGGGAATAAGATCAGGCTTAATGTTGACTTACTTTCTCTATCCATGATGTTCACGGGTTTTTGATGAATGCAACTTTTCGCCGATCTAAACATTACTAAGAAACAATCAGATTTTCATTTGATAGACATTTTATCAAGTTCGATCTACGAAACATAATTCACGCAGCTTTTGAAGTCCTAGGGTAGATCCAGCTTATATGCCTTTCAAACCAATCTTTTACATCATCTCAATGGTCCCATACAACGGGGACTTATATCCCATGATCCTTCAGATCATCAATTCATTTTTCCATGGTTAGAATTTTTGGCATAACTTCGCTACCCATCTGGCACTTCAAGATCTACATTTCATATTCACATAACCTCCTGCCTACTACCGGCAGTCAATAATCAAATCCTAATTTCAACAATCATTTCAGGTTTCACGGGTCGAGTATTTTGTAAGGTTAGGTTCGCCATCATAGGAAACCTTAAACCTAAAAGACATGTCCAACTCACAATGGGTGTATGTCGGGTGTCTTCATCTCAACTCCTGCTTACAAATGCTCTAATATATAAATCTTAACAAGATTCGATCTCGATCCTAACACGATAATTATCAATGATAATCTCTCCAAAGGAAAACGATTATATGGTTCATTACCAAAGTCAATCATTCAAACATAACACAATACTTATAGTATTTTGTATCGTTACTTTACCTCGTCCCTTCGATTTGGGGTGGTAAACAGTACTCTCTTCAAGATTCGTTCTCAATGACTTCTGAGCAAATCTCTAGAAATTCGATGCGAAGCGAGGATCTTGATAGAGATGATCGATACAGGCACACCATGTTTACATAACTCCTTTAAATACAAAAGAGTCAATTTCTTCATCAAGAATCTATCATTAACATGAATGATATTAGCAGATTTGGTCAGTCTGACGACGATGACCCAAATCGAATCAAATTCAGATGATGACCTTTGCAATAGCTAGACGTTTACTAATGTATGAGGCGATGTCTGCCTTCATAATTTTGCCATTAATATAACTTCTTCAGATAAGATACACTTAGTCAGAAATGACAAGAATAGAATACTTATACATACAAGATTCCAATATAACTATATCTCACAATCCTCTATATTTAGGCAACCGCAAGTGGCCTTTTAAAACATTTAACGCCATTGGCTTCTCAAATTTAGTGGTTCATATTTGCCGCGAACCCCTTTTTATTATCTATATTATCCTTTTTACAAACATTGTTTATTTTTATATCGTTCGATAATTTATTTTGCACCTTCATTATTAAGGAACATGTCCTAATTGGTTCTTTATCTTTTCTACATATTGCGTCAGTATCTACATTCACTTTCTCTTGATGAAATATTTATAACATGACCGTATTAATTCAAAATTTCTCTCTTCATATCTTCTATGTTTTAGTTTATTCTCAACTATCATTTTTATCCGTTTTACTCAATCCGACGTCTAAAGCGTCGATAATTTTTACAACTAATTAAATATTAAATATTCAATTTTTATGAAACGTTAGCGTTAAAAGTTTAAATTTCTTAGTTCGACCAATTATAATAAAATGTTCAAAACAAATTTGAATTTAGTTAACACGATTTTTGTTGATTTATCAAAAATAATTAATAAGATTCGTAAATGTTTGAAAAATCTTTGGTTATACTTTGGTCAAAATTTTCTTAGTTGAAAAGCAAAAAGTGTCGTTTCAAATTTCAAGTCATGGTTTAAATGGTTTCCTCAATCCCTCTTAGGATGTCTTGAGGTATACGTGAACATTTACCCCTAAACAGGAGTTTAGTTAAATGTTCTGGGTATAAGGGAATAATCCCTCAAAAGTTCTTTTCGATAAAACAATTGTCAAAACATATTTGCACTTTTCTTTTTAGTAAAACCCAAAGCCTTAATGGCTCTAATTTTTGGAAGAGTCAAAATATTCTATTTTCTATTAATCACATGGTCAAATAGTGTAAAAGATTAAGTCTTAAATCACATGTTATATACTCAAGGTACAGGTTTTCATTGTTCGGCCAATTTAGGGCAATCTATAAATATTATTAACTCATTCTTATTCTTAGAAACAAACAAATAGTCCTTAATGATCACGAGCATGAATTTATCAAATTACAGCTTACACACGTGATTCACCAGTTTATGAATGCTACATGTGCATCGGTCAATCCAAACGACATAACATGAAACTCATAATCTTCATTACAAGTTCTGAATGTAGTGATTGGAATAGATAATCTTTTTCGTAGATGCGAAGTTAATGATAACCATGCCGAGGATCAAATCTTTAAAACATACGCTAGAACCTCGTGAATGATCGAACAAATCTTCCATTTCGAGTTATGGATATCGTTTTCGATTGTCAATTTACTCAGTTCACAGTAATCTATAAATATAAGGAATGATAACACCATAGCTCTTCATGATGACGAGCTTGGTAGAATAAAATCTTTCTCCGACAACTCTCTCAGTTGTATGGTAATTCCTTTTAATTCAGATGGTGCTGACGTACAGTGCACACGCCACAGGTGCAGCACCGAGAATTTAATAAATACCAAATTCAACTTGCCTTAATGGCGAAAGTCTAGGTAATTCATCAACAAATACCTCCTAAAGTTTCAGATAATGGAAACATCTTTTAATAAATTCATATTAGGTTCTTTCTAGATAATAATATCTATGACTAATTCACAACCATTCATGGTATAACTTCAAGTCTAAATGAAAGATATGGTCATCTATCAAGAATTATTTAGATCACTTTCGATAATCAGCATCTTATCATTTAGGGGAATTCAATTCGAGTTTCCATCAATTAAGACAATGTCGTCATGTCATAATCAATCAATCCATTCTACTGGCACTATCAACTTTCCAGTTTCAGTGCCGTCGATAAGATGTGAACTTCTCAAAAGACTAATAATAATTCATAATCCTTCACAAATTCAGGGATATATGGAGACACAACTACTATTAAAAGAGTAAGGTCAACGCATAATCTACGCGAGTGAATTTCAAATCAGATACAGATGAAAACATTTAACGAATATGAATCTATCCCATGTTTTCATAATTTGAGTACGCATTTGAAAGCTCCTCGGATCGTTACCCAGGTCATTCAAATGAAATCTTAATCAAAAGAAATGATAGGAACGTCGATACATCCAGTCGGGTATCAACACTCGGTAACCAAATACTTTTCCAAAGAATCTCACTACGAGAATATTGGACAAGAAAGAGAATATCAATTGTCAATTAAGACAATATCGACAGATGAGTAAATTCGACTCAGAAGAATAAATAGTACGGGCACATATGTAGGTGTCCCTAGCAATATGTCCCTATTTTGCACTTCTTGCAGATCTCATAAAATTTAATCTTTCATAATCTTTAAAGAAAATGTAGTGTTTATTAATCAGTTTTATGGTGACTACTAATCAGCCTTGCATGGTCCATTCCAAATTGTATGTAGGCGCGCAACTATATACAATTTCAAGATTAACGATGCAATACTCAGTTCGTCAAAATTTTATCATCATGTTTATAATAAAAACCTTTTCATGCTTAATTCTTAAATCATAATCAATAATAAATTTACAAAGATTTTCTTTGTTCTAAAAACAATTAAGTTTTCCAAGGTGTTTTATAAACAACTTCATTTCAATAACGATCATTTATAAGTCTCATTTTAAATAATCCATATGGTGATGAAAACCCAATTTTCCTCAAGGGATACTGTTTTAACTTATAAAAACAATGAGTGATCTGCAAATGAGTGATGAAAGCTTGTTCACCAAGAACTAACTACAATATGATAGGAAATGAGCTTTAGCCAGATAATCATGAGGTTCGTGACCTCAATGGCACTCAAGAATACAAAGAGAATAATCCACAACGTAACTCAAATCGAGATGAGTACTTGTTCAATGGTTGCATCACTAATGTTGGGAATAAATTAAGGCCAGATCACTTGAGCGCTGACAAGAACAATTCAAGCGTTGACAAGAACAAAGCAAGCGCTGACAGCTCAAGCGTTGACAAGTTAAAGTCAAGCGTTGACACATTGAAGACAAGCACTGATGGAAGATATAATCTACACGTTTATTATATTCTAGAATACTTCTAGTAAGGATAGAAACGATAATGTATTTTCTATATTTATCTTTACCTAGAATAGTTGATACGTAGCTTATTGTACAAGGCTTCTTGTGTCTATAAAAGAAGGCCTTTAGGTTAAAGTTTATTATCAAGTTAATCAAGTTTTCACTCGTAAACATCTTTCATTGTAAGCAAGTTCGACATTCATAATCAAAGTGAAAGTTTTGTTTATATCTTGTGTGTTCTTGTTTAAGTGTTAAATTCCGCATAACACTTAGATTCATAAAGCATATACAAAGGTTTCTCTACGTGTATTACTTGATCTAATCTCGTATACACAAAGCTAATCGATCTAAGTTTGGGATCAACAAGTGGTATCAGAGCCTCGTGGCTCGTGATGCTAGGACCAACAAGGTGTTCGTGTTTCGAGAAGAAAAGAAAAATCCGTCTAGGGTTTTTCTGGACGTTTTTGTGTGTGCAACAGTATTCAGAAGGTCATAACTTTTGATTGAAGCGTTGGATCGTCACGAAATTTTATATGTGTGTTCTACATACATAGATCTAAACATCCACCAGAGGGATTGTCGATTTTTATCCCCAGACAAAAGTTATTAAGCGTCAAAGTAGGCAGCAGAGGTGATTTTCAGTGTTTCAGCTTTTACATAAAATCATGAACTAGGGTTTCTATAAACCCTAGATCGACTTAAGGATGAAACATTTGAGACTTGGAGGCTGTTATAATGCATTATGGTGTTTAATTCGAATCTGGTTATGCTTAAAACCCTAATTAGGGTTTCGAATTAAACAATCTTCGTTCTAGGGTTTCAATGCTTAACTTTCTGATTTAAAGTAAAACCCTAGATCTGGTCGTATAATGATGCAGCTGCTGTGACGTGAACAAAGGTTCTTTTCGATTGCTATTATATGAACGTGGGAAGCTCAGTTCTAATTGGTTGAAGAAGCTTGTGTTCACACGACCAAAAAGGGATGCTATTGATTGGTCAAAACCAACTGTGTTCACACGGCCAAAGGAGTAAAGTTTATATATTGCAATTTTGTGTTCACATGATGCAAACGTTTCTATTGGTTCTTCATGGTTGTGTTCATACGGTTAATTTGGCATGGTTGGCTCGTGAAGTAATATGGGGTGCAAGTCAAAAGGTCAGCAAATACACTGGGAATTCTACATATGTGTGTATACTGTTCATGATGAGGCCAAAAGGAATGAGATTTTGTTTCTGCTATTCACTTGTGCATTACATAAACTTGTGATGGTCATGGATGCGAGTATTTTTGGAAGATATATATTCTGGTCAGAATTATGGTAAGAGGTAGTAATCTGCTTCTATTTACACGTAATACTAATTGGAATGCTACGTAGTAATTAGAGATACTGGCATACTTATGATGGATCTGTTTTGAAAAAGAAATTCCTAGTATATAGGGATTGTATATTGATCCTAGAATATCTCCTTGTTTATTGTCGAAGGAGTTAAAAGAGATTGACAGCAGGATATTATTTTGAGATTATATCCGATTCTCTATGGGATATTACTGTATTAAAACAGTCAGATATATATTGCATGGACATAGGGCTGAGGTATATGAGCTTAAGATGTACAAGGATAACAAATACTTTGAAGTTGTTGTTATATTATATTTTTAGCCACAAAAATTATTAGGCGCTGACAAGAGAGGAGTAGACGCTGACAGGAAGTATTTTTGACGCTGACAAGAAGAAACGTAACGCTGACAGAACAGGCATTGTTACGTGTTGTCCGAGATATGTAACGCTGATAGGTGTTGTTCGATATCGGATAAAGCATCTGATAAAGATATTGGATAATAAAGGTTATTGGACAACAAAAGGTTTGCTGCTGTTGAGAAAACTGGTACGTTTTAAGCACACAAAAAGGAGGATTATACACACGAAGGTACATGGAATCTCCGTTTTAATATAGAATATCATGTTGATATTTATGGCTCGGATATTTTGAAAGGGATTAATGATTTTTAAGTAAGTTAGCAACCATTCATGAAGAATTTTATTGGATTATGTAATCGGAATAGCCTTGTGAAAGAGTTATTCGTTGACAGCTTTTACGTATGAAGATATTGACTTGTCATGAAGAGGTGTTGGCTTAAGGGGAAGAGTTCTTATGGTAAGTTTGATGATTGAAGAAGATTTTCGCGAGTTTGTGTTCTATCATATCTTAAAGTCGTGCACTCCCAGTCATAGACTTTAAAGGTAACTTGTTCGTGCTTTACATGTTTGGTGATGAAGACTTGTCATAACACTTGAAGGAGTTACATTATCGTGCTCAGTGTCTCACAAAGGATGAGAATATTGACAAGAGATCGAGGTCTACTTATACTTAGTGATAAGTGTGAAAACACTCATCAATAATGATCCAAATACCACTCAAAACACAGTCAAATACCTTATATTAAACTTTAAAATATCAGAATTATGCGTGTATTTGTGTTTCATATGTTTTCAGGTAAGAAAGATACATTTTGGAACAAAGACGCGTTTTCAAGGGATTTATATCACAAAAGACGAAGAAAAAGACGAAAAGATGATTCAAGGACCTTATTTGCCAAGCTTTCGAAGATCGAGGACTTAAGTTGCAATTTTTAACAAGATAAAGGATAAAAGAAATTGGCTTAAAAGTGTTTAACCTAAATTGAAAAGAAAATACAAGATGAGGGACTAAATAGCAAATTAAGTGGAAAGTTATCTATTTACTTGGTCAATTTGACCAAGCCGGTCAAACAGCTCACAAACAACTCGTCTTCATCTTCCCAACGAAGAGACAACTTTGCTTTTCTCCTTCCTCCATAACCTGCAATCCACATTCAAGGACGATCCAGAAAGAATCAAAGGAAGCTTCCAACTACAAAAATCATCCTCTCATTCTCCTCTACAAGACGGTACCATATAATTAGATCAAGGAATGAAGATAAAGAAACGCCCAAATAGGATTGAAGATGATGAACGAGCTAACCTCGTATTAAACACGTGTCCAATCCTCATTGGCTAGAACACGTCATCCACTCCCTCTCTCGACGGCTATATATAGAAGACGAAGGCTTCATTTTTCATGGTTAGACTAGGAGTAGTTTACACATAGTAGATAGTTAGGGTTAGTTAGTTAGTTTCATTTTCTCTCAAAGCTATTTGATTTTCAGTTTAAAGTTTGTTGGAAATCAGTTGAGATTAGTTAATCTTGTTGTAACAGTCACTTTTTCTGCCATTAATGATAAATGAAGTTTTTTGATTTCTCATTTTGTCTCTACGAATCTTATAGACTAATATGATATACTGTTACAATCTAGTTCGATTTTGTTATAAAGTCACCATTAATGGAAGCTTTTAACTTTCGTTTACCTTTTCTTTTAATAGCTCGTTATTTTGATTGAGGAAGTTAGTTTAAATCTGTTAAGAACTTTTCGAGCAATGTTTGTAATCATAAGCTTCTAACAACTTGTGATTTGATTCTTTAGCTTTAAAAGATTTGAATTTGTAGAATTTTGGTGAGATTTCATTTAGTCAAAAGCTTATCAGCTTTTTAATAGTTCTAGTTAAATAACTTTTTCAGGTAATTGAGTTTTAGAAGTGAAGTTTTAGTCAAAACTTACTCAGTTTTTTTTGCTTATACAAGCGTATGATAATCTTTTCAGTTGAGTAGTCGGAAAAAGTCTTCTTTTCTACTGATGATTTCAGTTAAGTTTCAGTTTGGTGTTGAATTCATGATTCGTACATACTGAGTTTGAGTTTTAGAGCTAATAATAGTCATTGTTTTTATCAGTTTAAATGAGTTTCTTTTAAGCAGTTAAACGAGGTGATTTTATAATCTTGTAGTTACTAACGAGTAATCGTAAATATCTTTTTGTTTCCCGTGTTCTGCAAGTTTTCGGGTTTTTCAGGTTCTGAAGGAACAGTAGCAGAAGTAGTTGGTGAATTTCAGTTCATTTTACTCAGCCGTAGCAGTTCAGCAAAGATAGTTTAGAAGTCCTGTTTGGAACTGGTTGGAGCTGGAAACAGTTTTTGTAGATAAGCAGTTGGTAGAGTAAATGATTGTGTTTGATTTTAAGCCGGCTCAGCGCCGCGCTTCGCCATCAAAGGACTAGGCCACGGATGAATAGGTTAAGAACACGTTTCATTTTTCTGCAAGTTATAGTTTAATATGATAGAAGCTGCATATTAGTATAATTCTATTTGCGACTTGCTTGAGTTCACTTGTTGTTAGACGTTTGAACCTGTTTAGGTCTATTAGGATAGGAATTCATATATTAGTTTAAATAAAAGGAAATATAAAGCTTAGTTGTTTTGCATATTCGAACTGTTTGTTCCTTTTCAGTTTCATTTGTTTAGGTTTGTAGATCGTCCACTTTAGATCCTTGCTCAAAAGTACTTGTTAAAATAGACTGTTATATTCATGTATCTTTTTGCTTTTCAAGATAGAAGTATATGAAAGAATGCTTATATTTTTCTATAGTAGTTAAAACAGTGTTGATCACATGCTACTTGAATTGTTAGTTTATACTATAATTCTTAGATAAGTTGGCAAAGATTTTTTTTACTTGAAAATATCAGAAGTAGAATAGACTAGTTGTTCCTTTTCATTAGTTTAAATCCACTTTTGAAAATTGTACGCATTTTTATCTTTTATATAATATTTGTTGATTTCTAGTTAATCTGTTTGTTAAAGTTGTGATTTGTTCATTCGTTACTTCATTTTTTGGCTTAGGATAGGTTGTTGGGCTATAAGTTTAGAGTTAGTTCTCTTTTGGATTAGTTAAACAGTTTAGTTAATACTAGCTTACTTTTTGAGTCAATTTGTAGTGTAAGCTAATTAGGCCCATTTCTTTTTTTGAAACAAAAATGTTAGTTTAAAAATTTGAACTTTGATAAATAGATTTTACTCATTTTAGTTTATTAATTTGTATTTTGTAATTTGAAATTTGTGCATTTAAAAGTGGTATTTGCAATGTGTTTTAGTTAGTATGTATACGTAGGTACTATAGTAATATTTTTACATTTTTACATGCTTTGTGCCAATTAGACATAAATACCAAGAAAGATTTTAACACCAAAAACAATCAAGTCAAGCTAAAAACGTTATATCAATTCGAATCGAGCCGAGAAGACAACTACACTAAAAACGAGATATTAAATGGCGCCGCTGCCGGTTCTTTTCGTGAAGATTAACGATTTCGAGTGAGACGATTAGATTTTGGGATTCGTTCACTTTGTGAACGTTATTTTTACGTATTATAAATAAAAAATATAAAAAAAAAATCAAAAAGATAAAAATACAAAAAAAAAAATTCAATTCTTTTCCTAAAGAATTGAAACAAAAAAATAAAACATCCAAAAAGTAATCTTTTTCCTAAAAGATTACACCCAAAAATACATATTATATCGTTTTCATCGTTTTTACGTACATATAGTATTTTTCTTAAAAAAACCAAATAAATACAAAAATATTTTTTATATTATTATATGTAAATACGTATACATATACGAACAACCAATACACATATCTTCCATAAGTATTGCCGAGGCAATACACCGTGTTGAGGGGCGTTCCGGTCCTTGACACGCGTATCGATCGAATTTAATTAAGCAAGAATAGATAAATACTTCCAATTGGCAATAATTCGAAGAATACAAACTACAAAGTGAATAGAAAGGCGATGTGCTATAAAATGCCATCTAAGGGTCAATAGGTACTTAAGTGCTTCGCGCCACCTAACCCCCCGTTCACTAGTGCGTATTCTAAGAAGGAAGGCTTTATTGGAGGTCTTGCACCCAAGTAGTAATTATATATATACTTTCTTGTGGATATTTCATATCGAACCTCGAGGGAGATAATCTCTTCTCTCTCAAAAGTCGACCGAGGGCTACTCCCTCATTCCTCGTGTTTACTTATACGTGTACTCGCACACGTGTAAACATACCACCTTTGGTGTATGACTTCCTTCCCTGAGGAAGCTTTTAAACGTCATTAGACTTGTATATACATTCGGCCACCTTGTTAAACATGGATACTCGTTCCATGTTGGAGATTTTGCAACAACGATCCGCCAACGCTAATTATTCGACTTGTTCGACTTGTGGTGGTCCACTCGATACTTATTTATGTGATTAAAGTAATGGTTATTCTGGGGAGGGATATGCTTATAATGGGACCGAGAACCCTAATTTTCGACCTAACATTCAAATGGACTATACTTGTAATGACTATATGGGATATTCCGGTTTTTCATCACAAAATCCACCATCATTTCATGATCAACCCTTTGATGAGAAATACCAAAACCAAGAATTTTCAAATTATGGAGGTTTTCAAAATAATGATAATTTTCAAGACTATAATCAACAAACCTTTCATAATCAAGGATATAATCAAGGGCTTTACCAAGGGAATATGCAAAATGAATCTCAAATTCTTGAATTCCTTGCTAAGATGCATCAAGATAATGAGAGGAGATTTCAAGAGATGGAAAGGAGAATATTTGAATGTTTCGAGGAAAATTGTCAAAAACAAATTCTCTTTGTACAATCTTATCTAACTCAAGGAGATTTACCATGTGATATTGAGCCGTCTTTGAGAGTTGATGATGAGGATGATCCTATTAGTAATGAATATCATGAATCATGTGAAGAAGAATATCTTGCTACTTGTACTCGTAGGCCTTATCCATTATTAGATGATGATGATGATGACGAACCTTCGATTTGCATGACACTTAATGATGACACACCTTCATCACCTTTACCTCACGTGGAACCCACCGACTCTTTAACCATAGGGGACGAGCCTCTTAGCACTAATACAAACACCGATTTGGATGAATTAACCTTTTCTAGTGTTGAGAACCTTATCCCAATCCAAAGAGAGCTTGAGAGGGTTTCCAATGAACCATGTGATGAGCTTTGTGTTGATACCTCTTCTCCTCATGATCACATTGGGATTTTATTACATATTGACCTTCATGCTACTACTAGTGATTTTGGTGACTTTGATCTTGATGAATTGTTTAAAGAAAGGGATAATGAGATTGAGGAAGAGTTTGTGAAAGACGTGACACAAATGGAGGATGATGATTGTGATTCTAGTGACGTATCTTATGCTATATCATCCGATGACTTGTCTTGTCAAGATACCATTGCTAATTTGGATGACGAGCTTGCTCCTATAGGGAATATGGATCCTTCTCCTCTCCCACCTTATGATTCTTTTGATGAAACCTTTGATGATCCTTATGATAGTGATGAGTCCTTTACATCTGATGATGAATCCATGTCCTCTATGACTCCTTCACCTATTCCTCTAAGTGATTTTGTGATGCATTCGAATCCTCTTTTTGAAACATCATTTGATAACCCACTTTTCCACCATGATGAAGAAACCAATGAGGATTTTAGTGATGATGAACCTTCTCTTTATGATACACCAATATATGATGATTATAGTGATAATGAGTTTTCCACTTGTGAATCTTCATTGTTTGATGATCACACTTCCTTGAGTTTTAAGGAGTCACCAATCTTTGACAAACCAATCTATGATTACTATAGTGATGAGGAGGGGTCTATCATTGATGAGAATTAGGAGATTTTAAAGACTGAAAGATTGCTTAGTGAAGATGAATTGATAGATAAACAAATTGAAGATTATCTTAAGAGAGATGATATTGTGGTTGATACATCCTCTTCTAATTGGGAGGAGGATATTCGTCTTATTGAGAACATGCTTTTTGGGACCCTAGAGCCTACACCTTCTCCACAAGACACTATTCATCTTGATCATCCTTTTACTATGCCTTCTATGGAAGATTACCCACCTTTTAATGATGATGATGAGCCTAACATGGACATAATAGTTATGAATGTTTTGATACCTACACCTTCATTGTCTCATGATGCTTTGATCACTAAGGGGGAATCTTATATGGTTGATATGAGCTCATCTTTTTATTTTCCCATGAAGGGAAAGGTTTTTGATCCTGGGATCCGTATGTTTGGGAAAAATTGGTCTTCATCTACTCCACTTAAGAGTGTGCCTTCGATTGATATGCGCTTCTTGTATGAGCTTACTTTGGTGAAGCTACCTACTTTGGAGTTGTTCACTTGTCGAGATGGAAACTATGTATTTGATCCTGGGGTACTTCCTATCTTAGAGATTTCGTATGTTGGACAAACTTGAGACACGTTGGACCATTCCATTTATCGAGGCGGATATTGTAAATCTTATAGTAAATGGCAACGTGCTAAGTTTGAGTGTATCATGTGAGACGAGCTTCAAAATGGATATCCTTTATTCTCCATGATGGTTTCCCCAAGGACAACTTAATTCGGGGCCGAGTCGAGCTAGCGACTTAGGGTTAAAAAAAGTCAAGCATTGAATAACTAGGTTAGAAAACGTAGAGTAGATTTTCAATAGGTTAGGTTTAATTAAAAGGATGTTATAGTAGAGTTGAAGTGGAGGGGTGCCTTTCTTCGTCTTTTTGGTGTTTGTTTCAAGGGTTGCTCTCTCACATTTCATGCTTGGAGCTTATGGAGGAGGCCCGTGTATCTGGTTCACTTCGATTAGTTTTTGCTATCGTGATATTAAACACTTGTGCTTAAAATGAATATCCTTTAGTTGTCTCTTCCTTAACTTGAGTTAAGCAAGGTTATCAATGTCATAAGTGTAGGGGAGTTCACTCCAATACTCTTAAACATTGAGGACAATGTTTATCTTAAGTGTAGGGGAGACTTCTATCGAAGTGATCTTACCTAAACCATTGCCTTAACTTCATGATAACTTGTAAAATAAATTTTTCAAACATTTTTCAAATTTTTTATCTACTTTGGCCACCAAAAATATGCATTCATAATTTTTGCATTAATCATTTTTCATTTGCATATCACATTTGTATTGTATATATTTCTTCTTTTATCTTTCGTCAAAAGTAAAAAAAATAATAAAACATGGTTTTAACAAGTTTAGACTTCTTTGACATATTAGGCCCACCATGGATATTTTGACTCAACCCGAGTTTGCTTATCTTAGCATTCTCTAGCTAGTATCCTTAACCATGTAGTCCTTCATTGGTCTATTAGGCTAAGCATCCACCAATCTCATTATTTGAGATTTTAAATTTGTGGAGAATGGGAAATGATAGAGTTGAAGCAAGTGTAAAAGGGCTAGATAAACTTCATGATGATTACTTGTGGCTAAACCTTTCTCTTCTCTACCTCTATTTTCTTCGCATGTATATAATTGTTAATAAATAATCAAGTACGGTTTTAATTGCTTTGTAATCTCTTATGCATTTTTGACTAGTCATTCATGGTTGATATGAGTACGTTTTAAGATTCTAAGTTAGCACGTTTTATGTGTACTAGACTTATGTCATGCTCAATATTTAGCGGGTGTTTTTCCTTTTATTCTTTTCAAATTTCTTTGTGAGGAATAAAGAAAAATAAGAGCGGCTTATGAAAAAAAAAAATGAGTGGCTAGAAAAAAAAAGATAAAGAAAAAAAAATAATAATGCAAGACTCCCAAGAGGGACAGTGTGGTGTTAATTATAGTGACTATTTAGTTCCAATATTACCTTGACGGGTTGCGGGGATTCAATAGATTGCTCCAATCCAATATTGCCTTGACGGGTTGCGGGGTTGAAGATCCAAAGTCTCAAAAAGATGGCGGATGTAATTTATTGCGTGAGTTTATTTTTCTTTCCCTAGCGAGTGTGTAGCTACTTATGAAAGCATGACATGAGGATTTTACACATAAGGCGAATGACTTATTACTCTTAAAACGGACTTATATTAATTGTGAGCGGTTTTTCAAGTAATGGATGAGAGGATTACTTAGGACTAAAACCGTGCTTCCTTATTTTTGGATTTTACACTTCTTATACTTCACACTTGAATAATGACAAATTTGCCCACAAGCAATTTGCTCGAATAATAACCGGTTCCACATTTAATTGTCATGAATAAGTTGATGCACTTTTTACTTGTGAATGCAATGATCCCATTTTTAAGCTTGGTATGGGGAAAGTGAAACTTGAGGGTGATAAATGTCCATGGTACCAAAGCCCTAATCTAAGTCATTGATTTCTTTATGAGTTATTTCCATCAAAACCATTTAGGAAAAATCCAAAAAGATATAAATAGAATTGATTCTTTTTCATTTCATTGTAAATATTCAAAATCATTCATCATGTAGTATAGTTTAGTCTATTAAATCATAAAATGGCCAAGGTTGGTTAATTATGAGAAAAGTGTAATTTAGAGCTTTAAAATGCTTCATTGCATGAGGACATGGCAATGGTCAAGTGTAGGGGAGTTGATAAGTGTGAAAACACTCATCAATAATGATCCAAATACCACTCAAAACACAGTCAAATACCTTATATTAAACTTTAAAATATCATAATTATGCGTGTATTTGTGTTTCATGTGTTTTCAGGTAAGAAAGATACATTTTGGAAGAGAGACGCGTTTTCAAGGGATTTATATCACAAAAGACGAAGAAAAAGACGAAAAGATGATTCAAGGACCTTATTTGCCAAGCTTTCGAAGATCGAGGACTTAAGTTGCAATTTTTAACAAGATAAAGGATAAAAGAAATTGGCTAAAAAGTGTTTAACCTAAATTGAAAAGAAAATACAAGATGAGGGACTAAATAGCAAATTAAGTGGAAAGTTATCTATTTACTTGGTCAATTTGACCAAGCCGGTCAAACAGCTCACAAACAACTCGTCTTCATCTTCCCAACGAAGAGACGACTTTGCTTTTCTCCTTCCTCCATAACCTGCAATCCACATTCAAGGACGATCCACAAAGAATCAAAGGAAGCTTCCAACTACAAAAATCATCCTCTCATTCTCCTCTACAAGACGGTACCATTTAATTAGATCAAGGAATGAAGTTAAAGAAACGCCCAAATAGAATTGAAGATGAAGAATGAGCTAACCTCGTATTAAACACGTGTCCAATCCTCATTGGCTAGAACACGTCATCCACTCCCTCTCTCGACGGCTATATATAGAAGACGAAGGCTTCATTTTTCATGGTTAGACTAGGAGTAGTTTACACATAGTAGATAGTTAGGATTAGTTAGTTAGTTTCATTTTCTCTCAAAGCTATTTGATTTTCAGTTTAAAGTTTGTTGGAAATCA
Source organism: Glebionis coronaria (assembly GCA_025667525.1). NCBI lineage: Eukaryota > Viridiplantae > Streptophyta > Magnoliopsida > Asterales > Asteraceae > Glebionis > Glebionis coronaria. Next base: position 363,358,672 of record CM046877.1, read on the forward strand.
GTTGAGATTAGTTAATCTTGTTGTAACAGTCACTTTTTCTGCCATTAATGATAAATGAAGTTTTTTGATTTCTCATTTTGTCTCTACGAATCTTATAGACTAATATGATATACTGTTACAATTTAGTTCGATTTTGTTATAAAGTCACCATTAATGGAAGCTTTTAACTTTCGTTTACCTTCTCTTTTAATAGCTCGTTATTTTGATTGAGGAAGTTAGTTTAAATCTGTTAAGAACTTTTCGAGCAATGTTTGTAATCATAAGATTCTAACAACTTGTGATTTGATTCTTTAGCTTTAAAAGATTTGAATTTGTAGAATTTTGGTGAGATTTCATTTAGTCAAAAGCTTATCAGCTTTTTAATAGTTCTAGTTCAATAACTTTTTCAGGTAATTGAGTTTTAGAAGTGAAGTTTTAGTCAAAACTTACTCAGTTTTTTAGCTTATACAAGCGTATGATAATCTTTTCAGTTGAGTATTCGGAAAAAGTCTTCTTTTCTACTGATGATTTCAGTTAAGTTTCAGTTTGGTGTTGAATTCATGATTCGTACATACTGAGTTTGAGTTTTAGAGCTAATAATAGTCATTGTTTTTATCAGTTTAAATGAGTTTCTTTTAAGCAGTTAAACGAGGTGATTTTATAATCTTGTAGTTGCTAACGAGTAATCGTAAATATCTTTTTGTTTCCCGTGTTCTGCAAGTTTTCGGGTTTTTCAGGTTCTGAAGGAACAGTAGCAGAAGTAGTTGGTGAATTTCAGTTCATTTTACTAAGCCGTAGCAGTTCAGCAAAGATAGTTTAGAAGTCCTGTTTGGAACTGGTTGGAGCTGGAAACAGTTTTTGTAGATAAGCAGTTGGTAGAGTAAATGATTGTGTTTGATTTTAAGCCGACTCAGCGCCGCGCTTCGCCATCAAAGGACTAGGCCACGAATGAATAGGTTAAGCACACGTTTCATTTTTCTGCAAGTTATAGTTTAATATGATAGAAGCTGCATATTAGTATAATTCTATTTGCGACTTGCTTGAGTTCACTTGTTGTTAGACGTTTGAACCTGTTTAGGTCTATTAGGATAGGAATTCATATATCAGTTTAAATAAAAGGAAATATAAAGCTTAGTTGTTTTGCATATTCGAACTGTTTGTTCCTTTTCAGTTTCATTTGTTTAGGTTTGTAGATCGTCCATTTTAGATCCTTGCTCAAAAGTACTTGTTAAAATAGACTGTTATATTCATGTATCTTTTTGCTTTTCAAGATAGAAGTATATGAAAGAATGCTTATATTTTTCTATAGTAGTTAAAACAGTGTTGATCACATGCTACTTGAATTGTTAGTTTATACTATAATTCTTAGATAAGTTGGCAAAGATTTTTTTTACTTGAAAATATCAGAAGTAGAATAGACTAGTTGTTCCTTTTCATTAGTTTAAATCCACTTTTGAAAATTGTACGCATTTTTATCTTTTATAGAATATTTGTTGATTTCTAGTTAATCTGTTTGTTAAAGTTGTGATTTGTTCATTCGTTACTTCATTTTTGGGCTTAGGATAGGTTGTTGGGCTATAAGTTTAGAGTTAGTTCTCTTTTGGATTAGTTAAACAGTTTAGTTAATACTAGCTTACTTTTTGAGTCAATTTGTAGTGTAAGCTAATTAGGCCCATTTCTTTTTTTGAAACAAAAATGTTAGTTTAAAATTTTGAACTTTGATAAATAGATTTTACTCATTTTAGTTTATTAATTTGTATTTTGTAATTTGAAATTTGTGCATTTAAAAGTGGTATTTGCAATGTGTTTTAGTTAGTATGTATACGTAGGTAATATAGTAATATTTTTACATTTTTACATGCTTTGTGCCAATTAGACATAAATACCAAGAAAGATTTTAACACCAAAAACAATCAAGTCAAGCTAAAAACGTTATATCAATTCGAATCGAGCTGAGAAGACAACTACACTAAAAACGAAACATTACTTAGCTCCATGAGTATAAGTTCTTAGTCACATGGATAGTACAAGACATGGAACACAAGGTTGGGTTATTCTACTTCTACATCAAAATTACTATATTAGTTGTTTTTCAAGATCATTACTCAGAGCTTACATTTGGAGAATCTTAAAAGATTGCATACATTGTTTACTTCTTTGTTGATGTGACAAAAAGGGGAAGAAATACATGCTACACTTGAGGGGAAGCAATTTGAAGATCATGTACAACTTACAAGAGATACACATAGAGTTTTGCCACCATCAACTAGGGGAAGATTGTTGGGTCAAAAAGTTGATGTGGCAGAAACTCAAAATCGAAGGACATTTACTCAAGCGTTGACAAGAGTAATATAGACGTTGACAAGAGCAATGTAGGCGTTGACAGAAGTCAACAAAAGTCAAACGCAGTCAACAAAAGTCAACGCTGATGGATTTGATGGAGAATTCTATTTACAGAATATATTGGATATATTCTAAATAATATATTCAGTATATATCTATAGAAATAGAATATTTAGTTGTTTATTTGATTTTATCTCTTGTAGATTATGTTCCTTCCACTATAAAAGGAACAAGAGTCTTAGGTTTTATTTATTTCAATTCATTCACAATGAAAACCTAAAGTGTGTGTCGACTAGACGTGGGATTCAATGTATACACGTCTAGTGATTGTTGATTATCAATATAATTAGCAATCCAATTGTGTTTTAATTCATGTTATTGTGCCTAAACACCTTGTTAATGGTTGTTGTTCTAATTCCGCTTTGATTGTATAATCATATGAACAATGATCATTCCTAGTAGCTTAAAGTGTGTGTCGACTAGACGTGGGATTCAATGTATACACGTCTAGTGATTGTTGATTATCAATATAATTAGAAATCCAATTGTGTTTTAATTCATGTTATTGTGCCTAAACACCTTGTTAATGGTTGTTGTTCTAATTCCGCTTTGATTGTATAATCATATGAACAATGATCATTCCTAGTAGCTTAAAAGATCTGGAAACCAAGGTTTCAACAAGTGGTATCAGAGCTTGTTGAGGAACTTTTGATCTTTAAAGAACACCATACACGAACACCAAAACCCTAATTTTCTCAGAAACCCTAAAAACACCAAAACCCTAACAACATCATGTCTGAAGCAATCACCTCCTCCTCCTCAGCCTTACCAAACATCAAGATTCCCATGCTTGATGCAACCAACTTTGACTTATGGAAGTTCAACTTTGAACAATATCTGGGGATCTATGATTACACACTCTGGGAGATTATTGAATATGGAAACTCATTCAATAAGGCTCAAAAGATTCTTGATGCCATTAGTCAAACAACAGCAGTTGAAGGATGCCCTGGAGAGGACAAGAAAGAAAAACCTGGAGATGGTAGAGCTGTAGGTGCTGAAGATATTGCAAAGAAAAGGGTTGACATGAAAGCCCTAAATATTCTGAAAGTCTCTTTGGGACAAGAAAACCAGCACAAATATAGAGGCTATGAATCTGCTAAGGATCTTTGGGAAGCACTTGAAGTTGCATATGGTGGCAATGCAGACACTAAGGAAGAAAAGAAAAAGCAACTTCTGCATGATTATGCTGTCTTCAAAGCTCAACCCAATGAGAAACTGAGTAGTGTGAGAAGCAGATTGCTTGACATCACAAGCAAGTTGTCCTTCATGGGGACACAAGTTGGTGATGTTGACACCAATGCCACCTTTCTGAAAAGTCTTGGTGAGGCATGGAAGATTGAGGCAAGATCTATTCTTGCCAATAATACTTACAAGAGCTACTCGTTTGATGACATCTACAACAAACTAAGACTGTTGGAGGATGAAACTCTTTCAGATCATGGAAGCAAATCTAGCACCAGCAACATGGCCTTCTTCTCTCATAGTGAAGGTCAATTCAATCAGAAGGACTCTTATATGCATCCAGTTACTGGATCATCATATGTCAGCGCTGGAACTAGTCCTGTCAACGTCTCTTTTTCAGACGCTAACACATTCAAGAATGACTCCCCAAGAGTTAAACCTGCTGGTTTGGATTTGGATACTGTGTGTGCTTACATTGCTTCTTTGCCCAATGGTTCAGTGATTACATATGAGGACCTTGAGCAGATAAGTGATGAGCACTTGGAAGAGATGGACATCAAGTGGAACATGGCTCTTGCTAGTATAAGAGCAAATAGGTGTAACAAAAGGTTTAAAAAGAAGATGACCTTCAATGCTAAAGACATAGCTGGATTTGATAAATCCAAAGTTGAATGCTACAATTGCCATCGTATGGGGCACTTCATGAGGGAATGCAGATCTCCTAGAAGATCTGATGCTGGTAAACCCTCAAGTCAGGTTGTTAAAGCTCAGGATTCCAAAGCCATGGTTGCAGTTCAAGGAATTGATGGTACAGGATGGGATTGGAGCTATCTGGCTAATAATGCTGAAGAGGATAAAGCTTTGGTTGCTGATATTGAAGAAGAAGAGCATGTTGAATATGCTCTCATGGCACACTCCTCCTCTTTATCTGATAATGAGGTATATGATGATGCTTTTGTAGCAAAGGTTGTAGGTTAAACACTAAAAGACTTAACAAAGAGGTGTTAAAACTAAAAGATGATATGAGCACTGAAAGGTGTAAATTGTCTAATTACCAACTAGCTCTTACTGAAATTGAGAAAACCGTTTCTGAATACAAGAAAATGGAATTTGACTTAAAGGATAAGATCAATATCTTAAAACATGAGCTAGAGGGTAGTATGGATGTTAGAAACATCGTGACAAAGGTTAATAAAGATCTACATGCTAAGTTAGATGAGGCCATTAAGAATAAAGATAACGTTGACCTCAAGATTTAAAGATTTGATAGAGCCACCCAAACCCTAGGAGAATGTGTAGCTAAACAAAGGGATCCTAAGGACATGACTGGGATTGGGATGAATGATTACTCTCTGGTTCCACCACCAGCTGGTGACTTCTATGGTGTCCTTAGAAAGGACTTGTCTTGGATTGGTATACCAGAATGCCAAGAGGAGGAATTTATTCCTCCACCAAGAGTTGTCACTCCAGTGGAAGAGTATCAACAAAAATTGACTGACCTAAATGAGTGGAAGAAAGCTAACCCTACTTTATTTGTTAAGGGAGGTTTTCTGTGTGAAAGTCCCAATGAATCACCACCCATTAAGGTTACTCACCCAATCACTGGTAAAGCTGTTGACCTAGGCTCAAAGACTGTTAGAAGACCTACCATTAAATATGCAGAGATGTATAGGAATATTAGATTACCCAAGAGCCAAGTTAGCAATCATGGAACAGGTTTCTTCTCTTCTAGACCTAAGGGTGTGTCTAAGAAAGCCTGTTACACTTGTGGTAGCTTTTCACATTTGGCATACAAGTGTGTCAACGCTCCCAAAGCCAGCGCTGACAAGAACAAATTCAGCGCTGATAGGAAGAAAGTCAACGTTGTTAGGAAGTCAAACGTTGTCAGACCCAAACCTTGTGTGCAGCAAAGTCCACAAGTGATTAGACCTGCCCCATTCTTTTCTAGAAGGTCTAACACTCATGGACAAAGACCTTTTCAAAATACAAACACCTGGTCAAATAGGCAATGGGTTCCTGTAGCAAACCCTAGGTTCAACGCTGACAAGGGTAATTTCAGCGTTGACAGGACAAATTCTAACGCTGACAGAAACGTGACCAGACCTAAATATTTGCAGCCACAAGGTAAGGGGTCTAAAGCTTCTTCAAGATTAACATGGAGACCCCAGAAAGATCAAAACCCTAATGAAAATGGGATTTCAATGACTTGCAATAGATTTAACTACATTTCAAAGGTCATTACAAAACCTATTGGGGTTAACTGGGTATTTCATCCTAAAAAGGATGAGAATGGGGTTGTTGTGAGAACTAAGTCTGTTCTTATTGAACAACCAGATGAATCCAAGTCTCTTGAGACTTGGGTTCCCATATAAAACTAATTTGTTTTCTTTATGTGCAGGGCATTCAAAGACAGATCAATGATTATGGATATTGGGATAGTGGATGCTCAAGGCACATGACAGGGAAGGAAGACTATCTAACGAATTTCACCCCTATTAAAGATGGTGACAAGGTATACTTTGGAGGTGGTTATGGAACCATTATAGGCAAAGGAACCCTTCTCACCAATAAACTGCGTTTTGAGAACGTCTTCCTGGTAAAAGAACTGGATTATAATCTGTTTAGTGTATCACAAGTTTGTGATAACAAAAATAAGGTTCTTTTTACTGATACTGAGTGTTTGGTGTTAAGCAAAGGATTTTAAGATCCCTGATGAGAAATATATTGAGTATAGAACACCTAGGCATAAGGACATATATAATGTGAATTTAAATGGGATTAAAATGAATACAAATATGTCTTGTTTTTATGCTAAGGCCTCAGTAGATGAGAGTAATTTGTGGCACAGGAGACCAGGGCACATAAATTTTAAAAATATAAATAGACTTGTGAGGCTTGGTTTAGTTGATGGTTTGCCTGAGAAGGCCTTCCATAATGACCACTCTTGTGTTACATGTCTTAAAGGCAAGCAGCACAAGGTCTCATTCAAGTCCAAACAGGTGCACACTAGTTCCAGACCTCTTCATATGCTTCATATGGACCTCTTTGGTCCAACAAATATAGAGAGTTTCAATGGTAAGTCATATTGCTTTGTTGTCACAGATGACTTTTCTAGGTTTACTTGGACATTCTTTCTAGCTATGAAGAGTGACACAGCTGATGTTCTTATTGATTTTATCACTCAGATTGAGAAAAGGTCTGGAAATGAGGTTAAAATGCTTAGGAGTGATAATGGTGGAGAATTTAGGAACAAGAAGCTAGATGATTTTTGTGCCAGGAAAGGAATTACTAGGCAATTCAGTATTGCTAGAACCCCACAACAAAATGGGGTTGCTGAGAGGAAAAATAGAACCCTAATTGAAGCAGCCAGAACAATGTTGGCTGATGCTCACTTTCCTATAGACTTTTGGGCTGAGGCTGTTAATACAACATGCTATGTGCAAAATATAGCATTGGTTAACAAAATTCAGAACAAAACACCTTATGAGTTACTTTGGGGAAGAAAACCTAATATTGGTTTTCTCAGACCTTTTGGATGTCATGTAGTAGTATTAGATACTAGTGATGCCTTAGGGAAATTTAGTGCAAAAGGTGATGAGGGCTATTTCATGGGGTATTCAGTCCAGAGCAAGGGTTATAGGGTTTATCTTAAAGAGGACAAACGTATAGTTGAGAGATTACATGTTAGGTTCTTAGAGAATAAACCTAGTGACCCTGAGAGTGGTCCTAATTGGTTGTTTGATTTGGAACCCTTATCTAGAACGTTAAATTATATGCCTGTCACTAATCCAGACATTGTGAAGGTAACTTCAAATGTTGTGGAGGAACAAGTTGTTAATGTTTCAGGTACACAGGTTCATGAGAAGGTTGGATCACAAGCAGAAAAGGCATCTCCTACATTTGAGTATGTCACAATTCCCATTTGGACAGATGCTTTTGCTGCTGCTGCTGCTGCTGGACAAGATAATGGTGGTTTCCAAATACCACCAGATACAAACATGCATGGTTCTTCAGGCGCTGACAAAGGCAAATCTAGCGCTAACAAGACCAATTCAGACGTTGATGGCTCAGATGTTGACAACAACATTTCAAGCGTTGTTAGCCCAGACGCTGACAACCAAGATTCAGACGTTGACAACACTTATGGGCATCTTTTCTCTTCCAGTTTTGAACAAGGTGGACCTTCCAATGTTCATGAAGAGATTCCTGTTGATCAAAGAGAGTCTGATGAAGAAGATATTGGCAACATGGAGCGTGAAGTTGAGGACACCAGACTTTTTGAAGGAGGGGTTCTCACTTCCACAATGAAGAATCACCCCACATCTCAGATCATTGGTGATATTATGACTCCAGTTCAGACTAGAAGATCTCATCAAGGTCTTGGTGGATTTATTGCCAATATACACAAGAAGGTTGATACCCCTCTTGTACAAGCATGTTTGTTTGCATGTTTTCTGTCACAAGAAGAACCTAAGAAGATATTTGATGCTCTCAAAGAACCAAGTTGGGTGGAAGCAATGCAGGATGAGCTTCACCAATTTGCAATTCAGGATGTTTGAGAGCTGGTTGATTGTCCTAGATATGTCAGACCTATAGGGACAAGATAGGTTCTAAGGAACAAAAGAGATGAAAGAGGTATTGTGGTCAGAAACAAGGCAAGGTTAGTGGCTCAAGGTTATACACAAGAGGAGGGGATAGACTATGAGGAGGTCTTTGCACCAGTTGCAAGGATTGAAGCTATTAGGATTTTTCTAGCCTATGCTTCCTGCATGGGCTTCACAGTCTATCAAATGGATTTCAAGAGTGCTTTCTTGTATGGCACCATTGTTGTGGAAGTATATGTCATGCAACCTCCTGGTTTTGAGGATCCAGAGCATCCAGATAAAGTGTATAGAGTCAAAAAGGCTATGTATGGCCTTCATCAAGCCCCTAGAGCATGGTATGGAACTTTGTCTACCTATTTGGTGGATAATGGATTCAAGAGGGGCACCATAGATCAGACACTGTTTACAAAGAAGAAAGGCAAGGATGTGTTGCTTGTGCAGGTCTATGTTGATGATATCATTTTTGGGTCTACTGATCCAAATATGAGTGAGGATTTCTCCAAGCTTATGACAGACAAATTCAAGATGAGTGCTATGGGGGAGATGAACTTCTTTCTAGGTTTACAAGTTCAGCAGAAAGAGGATGGTATCTTCATCTCCCAGGACAAATATGTTGCTGAAATCTTGAAGAAGTTTGGTTTTTCTCCACATGAAAAGAGGGCTACTACTCCTATGGATAGAGGACACCCTTGGGGAAAGATTGGAGATGGGAAAGATGTTGATGTTAGGCACTATAGATCCATGATTGGATCCTTGATGTATCTTACTGCCTCCAGACCTGACATTATGTTTGCTGTGTGTGCTTGTGCACGCCATCAAGTGACTCCCAAAGAATGTCACCTTTATGCTGTGAAGAGGATCTTTAGGTACCTAAGATGATATCCTAATCTTGGTTTGTGGTACCCAAAGGATTCACCATTGGAGCTGATTGCATATTCAGATAGTGATTATGGAGGTGATAAGTTTGATAGGAAATCCACAACTGGTGGATGTCAGTTTCTTGGGAGCAGGTTAATATCTTGGCAATGCAAGAAACAAACAGTGGTGGCTAATTCTACAACTGAAGCAGAGTATGTGGCTGCAGCTGCATGTTGTGGCCAAGTTTTGTGGATTCAGAACCAGCTGTTGGACTATGGGTATAGTTTCATGCATACTAAGATATTTGTTGACAATAATAGTACTTTATGCATCATTAAGAATCCTGTACATCATTCTAAAACTAAACACATAGAAATTAGACACCATTTCATAAGAGATTGCTTTGAGAAAGGTTTAATACAACCAGATAGGGTTGACACAAAGGAGAATGTGTCAGATTTATTAACTAAACCTTTTGATACTGGGAGATTTCAATACTTGGTAACAAGTATTGGAATGGTTAATCTCACATAATATGTGTTTTGGATTCTTTTTGTAAAAGTATGTACAGGATGATGCATTATTATTATTGGTCTTATTGATGATTTAGATTTTCCACTATATTTTTCTAACACTGACAAAGGTTGCTTGAACACTGATAAGTGTTTTTGCAACGTTGTCAGCAATATAATTATCTAACGCTGACAAAGCTTCCCTCAACGCTGTTATGTGTTATCGGGGCGTTGTCAGCAACAATGTTAGTTTTGTGGTTTTCAATCTAAATGTACAGATGGTGTTAGCAGTATACCATTGGATACAGAGTTTCTTATGGATCAATGGAGAAGCATTTGGACAAGTTTTTATTTATGGATGATGGTTGGAATGTTTCATTCCTATCTTGACATAATTTTTTTATGTTCATGCATGATTTTAGCAAACTTTTTGTATCATAGTTTAAGGGGAGGTTTTAGGAACCTTTAGGATTTTTGGGTATCCATATGATACTCTTATCACAATTCTAGATTGTGTCCACAGGTGAGTATGAGTTAGTTTTACTAAATCATGAGGCACTGTAGCATGCATAGTATATCAACTTTGCATGCTGCCAAGACATTTTTGGCCTAGAATTGGTTATGGTCTGTTGGGAGACTTGGGAATGATTTTGATATGGGATTTACCTGGGAGTAACAAGGATTTTATAAGGTAACTTTGTTGTTAAGAATTTTGGTTAGCAAGGGACACTAGAGGATTGTTATGTCTATCTTGCTTATGCAAGTGTGCATAACTGGACAGTGCTTGCCGCCCTATGATAATTATCAGCTTTTGGTTATCTTCTCTAGGATAAATTACTTGTTAAGGTCATTTTTCACTTTTTTAAATATTTTTATTTTTGGACGCTGACAAGAATTTTCCAAGCGTTGTTGAGACCAAATTGGACGCTGACATGGCTTTAGGCAAACGTTGACAAGATTATAGCCGTTGGGCGTTGATGGGTTATTTTTGACCGTTGACACTCAATGGGACCTACCCAGTTGTTACTTTTTGACATATTTTCAAGCCGTAATTTTAGGAGTTGTTACTTTCATTTAATGCATGAGATAACTTATAACTTTTTCAATATTTTCATGATTAGTTTTTGAAAATCTTTGCCTATTTTTGGGCCAATCACATGCATTCTTTTTCTCCTATAAATTTGGCTACTATTTTAAACAAGGTATCTATAATTCTTGTCTAACACTTTTCTCTTATCACCTTCATCTTCTACATTCAAAATTAACAGCTTTCATCAATGGCACCAAAGTTTAACTCAGCAGACTTGGCATTGGGGTTCAGATCACAACACAACATGATTGCTTATCTTGACGCTGATAATGATCTGTTTCCTCAATACACACAAATGGTGGCGTATTTGAACGCATCCCCATTAAGGTATGCTCTTTCTCATGCACCACTCATTCCAGTCACACACATTAAACAGTTTTGGAACAATGTTAGTTCCTCAACAGTTAATGGAGTGACCACATTGACTTCTATTGTTCATGGGAGGTCTTGGGTGGTTACTGAGGCTTTGGTACGCCAAGCCTTGCATCTTGATGATGCTGATGGTATAGCCACTCTTCCCATAAATGAAATAGAACAAGGGCTTAGGGCTTTGGGATATCCTTTTCCTGATGAAGGTACTCTCAATAAGTATCATAAGCAGGAATTTCCCCCAGCCTTGAAGTACCTCATACATGTCCTCCTTCAATGTTTGAGTCCCAAATGTACTGCACACAATGAGATCAATAGATCCATTGCCAGTGCTATTGTGTGCATTGCAACAGGGCAAAAATATAACTATTCTAAAATGATTTTTGAGGGGATGTGTAAAAACAAGGGGACAAAAATGACTTTAGCTTATCCCCGTTTTCTGTAAATGGTTTTTGATGATCAAGGATACTGCTCAAGGGATCACAATGATTTTTATAAGATCCCTGAGCAAAAGAAAGCTATTTTTATGAAGATGGATTCACCACCCCATAGAGACTTACCTTTAACCCCAGCCATGCTTGCTGTTATTGCAGCAGCACAACCCCAACCAGACCCCCAACCTCAAATTGACCCTCAACCACAACTTGAACCCATTCCTGAACCTGTACCTTCACCTGAACACATGCACCTTGACCAAGAACCCTTCAAAGCTGATACATTAAATGTTGGCGTTGATGTGCCTATTTCCAACGCTGACACACAACCTTCACAATCCCAAACACCGCTTAACCAACCCACATCCACTCATTCTTCCACACCATCTTCCACACCTCCTGAATATAGGTTGATGAAACGCCAAAGGACTACTGGAGTGTTCTCCTCTGGTGGTCCTAGCCATGTAGCAGAGAGAACCACCACCACAAGTGTGGCTCGTGACCTGGATGAGGCTGGGACTATTGGTTCTGGCTTAGATGCTGGCCAAGGCAGTCCCACCATCATTAAGTCCTCATCTTTGCCCAATGAATCTGACTTGGGAGGTCAAATCCCCATTTTAGAAGAGGGCATACTGGAACCAATGACTCTTTTTGAATTGACGGCAGTCTGCATTAGCTTGCAACAGCAAAATGCAGACTTAGTACAAATTGTCAACTCACAAGGCCTTGAACTCAAGCAATTGAGGGAGAGGATTGTTGTTTTGGAAAGTAATCATGCTAGGAGGGGTATGGAGGAGTCTTCCAAAGGGGAGGAAGATCAAATAAATCTGAGTGATAAGGGCAGCCAAGATGGTCAATCAATGGATGTTGCTGAAGCCCTTACATGTTTGAAGAAACAAACAGGTTTTGATACGTCCTTAATCTCTCCCACAAACTTGAATTTGTCATTTACAGCTATGTTGAGAGAGGTTACACAAGGCGCTGAGGGAAAATATTTGAGCGTTGACAAGGAAAATTTGGACGCTGATAGAAGTATTTTGGGCGCTGATAGGATAAATTTGGGCGTTGACAGACCTGCACATGAAGGTGATGTATCCCAGTCATCATCTATCATCAAGGAAGTTTCTACTCAGGTATTACCATCTACCTTACCAACCATTGCACCATCAGATAAGGGTAAGGGTAAATTGGTAGAAGAAATTGTTCCAAAGGATGCAGCCCAAGTTGAATTTGATAAAAGATTAGCTACACAAATCATGGAACAAGATGAAAAGGAGAAGTCACCATTTGTTGTGTCTTCAGAAGAAGAAAGTGATGGAGCTGGCTCAGACTCAAGTGTAATGATTATAGAACCTGAAAGGCTTGAGTATGGAGATGAGTTGGCCAAAGAGAAGCTGAGAGAGTTGAAGTTGCAGGTTGACTTTGACATGTCAGAGGTGGTTCAGATGTACAATTCTTGGGAAGAAAACTGCATGGATAATCCAGACTTGACCATTTCAGATCAAATATGGGGTTTGGAACTTCTTCTTAGAGTTCAGAAGGATTGTAAGGTGATTTTGAAACACAAGGCAAGCAATATTCTCTCAGAGTTGAAAAGGGATAGAAGGGAGCTCTACTTTATGTTGCTCAGATGTCATGGAGTTGGATGGACACATCAGAAGTTGAAGGCTTTGACATTTGATGAGTTGGAAAACAGGGCTTATCCCATTTGGGTGAGAGTGCAGGAAGCAAACACTCTCAGAAGTGAAGCAGTGAAGAAGGGAATTAAATTTGAATTTCCAAAAGATATGGATCCACTATATCCAAGTGAAGCAGTTATAAGAAAGATCCTCAAGCTCTCCCCATTAGAAGCTTCAGATATGGTGCAAGTGTTGCCATTAGATTCCAGGAATCCAATTGTGAGTTATGATGAGGATGAATGTGGATTCTGGAAGATTGGCAAATTTGGCAAAGAGGTACACACTTTTACCACTCTTATATCTTTATTTGCAAGTTGTGATAGAGAAGACTTGGTGGACCTTTGGAGGTTACTGGAGACCAAGTATGAGGCTGAAGCACCAACTTCAGCTAATGGAATAAAACTTTGGACCACATTCAAAAGAATGTGTGGGACAAAAGATGAAGATCCTGTAATATGGAAGGATCTTGAAGATGAACTCAGTGGTCTTTGATGAGATGGCATTTATACATGATCTCATCGTTCTTTTCGGGCTTTAAATGCATAAAAATGTCATAAAATACCATATATATGCTTGTGTTTGTTTACTTGTGTATTTTAGGTATGGATATCGTGAAAAAGACAAAAGATCACAAGATACAAGGAAAAACGGACACGAGAAACGAAGCCGTACAAAGAACCGGGCCCTAATCATGGAATTTTCATCAAAAACCCTTGAAGACTTGAAGACATACAAGATTGATCATCCAAGAATGAAGAAATGACAACTTAAAACCCTTGTATAGTAATAATTACAAGTTTGGTCCCTTAAGTTTGTCAAAATTGCAAAAAGGTCCTTCAACTTTGAAGAAATGGCAAGATTAGTCCCTCAACAAATCAAATTGCCAATTATGGTCCCTCATGAAGTAAAGATACAAAGAAGACCTTGGAAGATCAACAATGTTCAAAAGCAGCCCTTGAAATATTCAAAAATGCCAAAAATTACCCTTGATAACCTTTTTATTAAGTTTGTGCCAAAACTGCCAAACCTTGAAAGTTATTAACAAGGCAGAAACAAGTTTTAGGGCTTAAAAACTTCAAATGGCAAAAATAACAAAAGAAGAGGACTTAAAGTGTTACAATGGAAACATTTAAATGAAAAATGGCGCTTAACACCCAACTCTCCCCCAAAATCGGATTCAACGTGTTACTGTACACCTTTTTACCAGCCCAGAATTTACCTTCATTTTACTTGGGTAATTTTCCAATTAAAAGTTCCCACGTGTAATTCCCACGTATACAAACCCTTCCCACTCCTAAAAACCTGCATCCCACTAACGTGGTCCAAACCCCCAAATACCCTCTCAGCCAATCACATCATACCTTAGTCCCCAAGTCTTGTGACGTGTACACAATGAATGGCCAAGATCAAATGCTTCCTCCCAACGCAAAATTTAAAGGTTGAGATCAACAAAGGACAAAATGCACTCAAAACCGTTCAAGGGTATTTTAGAGATTTCTAGTGATTAGGGTTTATGTTTTTATGCTTCTAGGATGTTCTATAGGCTCTATAAAAGAGGCCCCAACCTGTGGGTGACCCTTTGTTCCAGTTTTCCTTCATAATTTTGTAATTCCTTTTAAATTGAAATAAAAGTTGTGTTTTTGTTTTAAACAATATAATTCCTTTTTGTTTGTTTAAAGATTGGTGTTGATTAGTGAAGGAGAACTGAGTTCCAAGTTATCATTTGTTTCATTAAATTTGAGTTTCAAAAGTGTTTAGGTTTTCTGAAAATTGAAAGATTTTTGGAAGAATCTGGTTAAGGTTTTTGGTGTTAAGGATTTGAAGTAATTGGTGATAATAGGGTTAGAAAACGTTTTTAAGAAGTTTGATAAGTTTTGGAAAGTATTTAAGAAAAGAAAAAGAGAAACAGAATATACATTTGCTTGGGATATTGTTGTTTTCTTCTTTGATTTTCTTTCAAACAGGTTGTGAAGAAGTGTTGATTCAGTTCTGCTCCAACCCGAGTTGGATTGGAGGAGGGTTATACACCCTCTAGGGCTTTGGATGTAAAGCCCTAAGGTATAAACCTTGTTCCTTGTTCAAATTTCAGAAAAGTGAAGTTGAATGTGATCTTGCTTGATCAGTACTTTTATGTGTTTAATCTGCTTGATTGGTGTTCTTAAGTGTTGATTTGAATGTTATGAAGCTTTGATAACAATTTGGTTAGGTTTCATAGTGTTTTTGTGTGTTAAAAAACGTTTTAAAGATTTTTAAGTGGTGTTTGGCAATACGTTTTAGCAGGGGAGTAATTGTTGATTTGATCATTAAAAAGTGTTAGAGTCTTTAAAAAAGGTTAAGATAGGTTAGTAGTAAGTAGTTAATTAGCTTGGGGCAAGATTTGAATAAGTTTGATAGGTTTTAAAGGAAAAAATAGTCTTAAAATCTGCATAAGTGTAAAATCTGCTTGTTTTGCCTCATTTTGATGCTAAATCTTTGATTTCTGTTTAAGGTTAGGATATTTTGGTTATTGCTAGCTCTTAAGTATCATTTGGTGAAGTTGTGTGCCATATATCAGCCTTTGAAGTTCATTGTAGTGCAAGTTAGAAGCCTATAAGCCCACCAGACCTGCTGAAATATCACAGCAACTGGCTATAGGTTTTGGTGTGCTTGATTTGCTTAATTTGGCGTGCTAATTGTTAGATTATTGCTAGTTTGTGACTCCTTGAGCTTCAATAAGCTCAAGGGTGCCCATTGCTGTCCAAAACATCCACCAAAATAAGCTCCATAGGCCAAGTCCTCTTGGTCAAGAACACCAAGCCTATCCTGCTTGTGTTCATCAAAGTCTGGCAACAAATTGGATCATTAGTTTGTTTAATCTTAGCTAAAAAGAAATATTGGATTGGTTTATAAGCTGTTTAAAGTCACTAGTTGGATTGGTTAAGAAGAAAAATAAAAAAAAAATAAAAAGCAAAAACCGTCATAGCATGGACTCGAACCCCCGACCTGTCGTGCAGGAGTGAAAGGGTTTACCATTGATCTATGAGGCTTTTTCTGTTAGCCTCTCAACACAACAGTTATTTAACCAGTTCCATTTTCTAGCTTATAATTAAAAGCCGTGGCTTATTTTGCAATTTCCAGCTTATTTGCTTTTCATTTTTGCTTATTTTCATTTTTCCTAGAGTCTTATTAGGTTTATAGATTTTTCTAGCTACTTTTCATATTTTTCACTTTATTAGTTTATTTTCTAGCATTTAATTAATATACGTTTTTATTAAATCATTAAAAAATACCAAAAATAGTTTTTATTTTTAGGAAAAATAATTTTTAGTTTTTAAAATATATATTTGAGGTTTACATCAAGTTTTGGTTTCAAAAACTTCTATTTTTAATTTTATATTATTTTAAGGTTTTTTATAAACTTTAAAGATTTTTATAAAATTATTAAAAAAGGTTTAGAAGCTTAGATTTGTGTTTTTCTCTTAATTATAATATTTAGGATTTTTAGAAATTTTTTATTTCAAATTTTAGAAACTTTTATTTTTTAGTATTATTTTAATATTATTTTAATATTAATTTTCCAAAATTTCATTTTTCTTTCTTTTTCATTTTTCCTAGGTTCTTTGTCATTAATTAGGACTATTTCCATTTTTAGATTATTTTTATCACTTTTAGATTTATTTATATAATTATTTTAAGTTTAATTAGTTTTTAATTATTTTAAATCATTTTTAGAGTTTTAAAAATAGTTTTAATAGGTTTTAATTTTTAGAAAATTACTTTTTAGTCTTCTAATAATATAAGTTAAGTGATCATTCAATAAAATCATATTTTAGACTTTTTGAATTAGTTAAATTTAATTTTAGGGCTTTAATTAGCATTTAAAATTAATTATTTAATTAATAAAAGGTTTTAAAATATCTTTGTTGGATTTTTAACTTTATTTATATTATTTTAGACTTGTTTTTAGCCTTGTTGATATTTTGTTTTTGGTTTTAATAATTTTTAATTTTTGTGGTTTTTCTACGGCTTTACGTTTTCATCGTAGTTTAATTTTAACGTATCCGTCTTTCATCTTCTCATCCCCATTTCTCTTAATATTAATCTCAAATAAATACAAGTTAATTCACAACACCATACCTCCTTGGGAAACGAACTTCTTCTCTCATTTTATTTGATTGTGGGTCATTAGTGTTGATTTTTCCTAAAATCATCACTCGATACTTACCGCTATTTACGCTCTTTTCCTAAAGAGTAGTAAAACACTACAATCATTTTTGGCGCCGCTGCCGGGGAGGTGTGTCGTGTCTTAATTTGGAAAATTTTGTTTTTGATATTATCCGTAAATAGTATTTGTGTTAAGTGGAACTCCCTTAACACGTATTATCGGTTTTCTTGGTTTTTCTTTGTGAATATTATTAATATTTTGTATTAAGTATCACAATCAAAATACAATATCTCCAAAAGTGTGAAAACACAACCTTAATTGGGATTTGATCTCCTAATTATTGTATTCGAATCTCAAACAAAAAGAAAAGGCAAAAATAGATAAATACTTTCGTGAAGCTCGATTTTAAAAAATACGAACTATAAGGTGGGTATAAGGCGGGTATTATAAAATATACCCTAAGGAAAAAGGCTCTTAAGTGCTTCGCGCCGCCTCGTTTCCCCGCTTGCTTGTGAGTATTTTGAGATTGAAGGCTAATCGAGGGTTTTGCCGCCCAAAGTATTAATACGTATACTATATTTTGCTTGGTTTCTTTGTGATTAAACCCTCGTGAACAATTTGGTTTTCACCAAAGTTCTAAAGTCAATCGAAGGCGTTCACTCCACATGATCGTTTTCATTCCTTTGAGGCTTCTTTAATCAAGAGTTTGATTCGAGGAGAGATTTTGTAGATTGTTGTCTACGAAGATACACCAAAATCCAAAAAAATTAAATATCATCAAAAACACAAAAAAATTGAAAATCCACAAAACAACCAAAAAGAATCTTCTTTGCTCACCTCCCATTCTTCGTGAAGTTTATGATCACTCGTAATCAAGCAAAACGAGCTCGTAAACGTCTTCAAAAGCAAGCAAGTCAAGGATCGTTGATTGTTGAAGAACCTCCAATTGTTGAACCTATTATAGAACAAGAAGTCGTAATGGCTAATCGTACTATGATGGAGTTGCTACAAGCACCCACCGAGGGTTTTGGAGAGGCTATTGTTATTCCCGCCATCCTTGCGGAGAATTTCGAGATTAAGACGGGTTTAATGTCGATGCTACAAGCAAACAAGTTTCGAGGTCATGAGAAAGACAACCCGCATTACCATATTAGGAATTTCAACCGTCTCACCGCCACTAGCAAATTCAAAGATGTTCCGCATGACGCCATTAAGATGATGTTGTTTCCATATTCGTTGGATGGACCCGCAAAAATTTGGCTCGAGAAAGAACCGCCAAATTCAATTTTGACATGGGCCGATCTCGTTTCTAAGTTTGTGAACAAGTTTTTTCCACCATCGAAAACAACACACTTAAAAAATGAGATTTCACGATTTGTGCAACGAAACAATGAAAGTTTTTCAATGGCATGGGAACGATTTAAGGAGATGTTGCATGAATGTCCTCATCATGATTTTTCGGAATTGCATCAAATTGATACATTTTATAATGGGCTTAATGATCATGAACGAGATTATTTGAATGCCGCCGCGGGTGGTAATTTTTTGTGCAAGACGACAAATGAGGCTTTACAAATCATTGAAAATCGATCTAAGGTTTATAGCCCTCGTAACACACCGAGTGTTGCCAATATGGGTTCGTCATCGTCATCACAATCGTCTCGTAGCATTAACGCCTTACATGATGAAGCTAATGAGGAAAATCGGTTTTTTGATAGATTTGCTAATCTAATGTCCCATTGGAAGGCTCAAGAAGCTTCCAATTCCGCTTCGGTTAAAGCGGTTGCTAAGAGTTGTTTATCATGTGGAGGAGCTCATGATCTTTCCGAGTGCATTACCGCGGATGGTAACACTTCGAGTGCTTATGTAGCAACGGGAACTTACAACCAAAACGGCCAAGGTTCCCGCCAAAATCAAGCTCCACCAAATCAAAATGCTAATAATTATCGAAACAACAACCAAGGTAATTACCAAGGCAACACACGCAATTACAACAAAGGGAATTATCAAAGTGGGAATGGACAAATCTCTAATCAAAACCAAAACCGTGATTTTCAAAACACCACACAAGGTTTTCAAAATGCTCACACGAAAAATTTGCAAGGAGAATTTTTGGATTATGCAAAAGCAAATGATGCTAAATTTGATAATATGCAACGTGAGATGATTAGCTTAAGGTCCGAGTTGAAAAACGAGCTTAAAAATGAACTTGCTAATGAACTTAAAACTCATGCAAATAAAATGGAAGGAAATGTCCAACGTCTTCAACAAAACCAACAAAAGATGGAATTAGGACAACATGAGATTAAGCAAGAGTTATTGAAAGCGGATGCTAGGCAATCAAAATTTGAGGACCGAATGGCTAAGATGTTTGAAGCAATCATGTGTAAGCCCTCTTCTTCGGGTGGTCTTCCTAGTGATACCATTAACAACCCGAGGGGAGAAATGAAGGTTATTACTACACGAAGTGGTAAAACTTTCCAGGAACCAATCTCTCGACCAAGTACTTCTACGGAGAAGGAAATCGAGAAAGAACCCGAGGTGATGGTCGAAAAGGAGCACATTACAATCCCACGAAGTACCGCTCAAACCACACCTACGGTTGAACCAATACCACTTGTGGAACCCGAGATTCCAAGGCCGTCGCCTAATGACCTACCCACACCACCTTTACCTTACCCTTCGAGACGTAACAAAGAGAAAGCACAAGAACGGAACAATTATCAATTTGAGCTATTTATGAAAATGTTTCGTGACTTGCATTTTAACATAAGTTTTGCCGATGCTTTAATCATGATGCCTCGATTCGCCGCAAACTTCAAAAGTATGCTAAACAACAAAGAGAAGTTACAACAATCGTCTAGTTGTTCATCGGTTTTTCTTAGCCGCATACCACAAAAAGTCGGTGATCCCGGTAAATTTTTGATTCCGTGTGCTATACAAGATATGGAGGAATGCTACGCCTTGGCCGATCTTGGCGCTAGTATTAATTTAATGCCTCTCGAGATTTTCAAATCGCTTTCGCTTCCGGCTCTTACTCCTTCGAACATGTCCATCGAGATGGCCGATCATTCTACGATTATGGCATGTGGAGTAGCCGAGGACGTTTTCGTTAAAGTCGGAAAGTTTTACTATCCCGTTGACTTTATCGTTGTAGACATTCCCATCGATCGAAAAGTTCCTCTCATTTTGGGTCGTTCATTTTTGGATACATCACGAGCACTTATCGATGTTCATGCTCGAAAAATCACCCTTCGTTTCAATGAAGAAGAACTTGTCATCAATGCAACACAAAATTCCAATCTTTCTCATGTATATTCTATTGCAACTTTAAACCATGGTGACTCGACCAATGTCGTTTGCAAAGAATTTTCACCAAGAGTTTTAGGGAATGTCTCCAAAAACAATTTACCATTTCCTCCGCCGGTGGAGGTTATGAGTGCTAAGCCTACAAAGAAGAAACCATCAATACTTGAATCGAAAAATCCTTCACATTCATTCTTGAAAAGTGTTGATAAATTGCCGGTTTCTACGGAAAATCTTTCGGATGATGAATATATGGACCCCGATGGGGAGGTTTTCTTCGTCAATAAACGTTTTGAGAACTTGCCACCACCAAAACCAAAACGGTTTCAAAATGTGAGAATTTTTAGTGTGACTAACATCGTCTTAGAAACACCGAATATTTTCGACATAATCAACAAGGGTTTTCATAAGGAGAGTTTAAAAGATAACAAAGAAAAAGATCTTAAATGTGATTTAATTGATTTTTCTACAAATCTAACTCCGTCATCACCGCGTGATTTGAGTACTACAAACTCGTCTACTCCTTTTGACGATGTTTTGTGTGGTTCTAGTATGGGGGAAGCCCCTTATGTTCCCTCATCCTTGTCCACCGAGGACGAGATATTCGATCCCGGAATTTCATGTAAAGGGAAATCTCGGTCTTCCACCGATGCAATAAATGGAAACTATATCTATTTGCTTGGTGCGAGTCTACCTCGAGTAGCTCAAACGTTTGTCTTACCAATTGTCTCACCCTTCTACTTCTCATCTATTTTCTTCAAACTCTTTGAGTTTATGGCACATGTTGGAGTGGTGTTAATGTGTTTTCTCCATGAAAACGAGAACGCCATCTTCGACCCCGGTATTTTGCATCATTTGAGGACTTAGTCCTTTTTACCGGTTGCTTTTTGGGCCTTGTTTATCATGTAAGCCCCATCAAAAATTGACCACACCATGATTTCCCTAAATGTTCACATTTTAAGGGGATCGAGTCGAGCTCATGACTCGGTAATCAAAAACGAGGTGCCTCGTGGGGGAGATCCCATGCTTATCTTTATGCTTTATGTTCACTAATAAGGGGACTTGTACCCTTCCAACTCGTTGTCTCGTGGTTGTTTGTGATTGTGTTATCTAGATCATCATCATCGTCTACGATTGAAGACTCTCGTGTTCGTTTACGTGAGCCTCCATCGTTCGTTTGAAGAAGTTTTTCACGATTCCATGACATATCCTTTATTGTTCTAACAATTATCTTTTAGCATAATTAATAAACGGCTTTAGATATATTGTTGATCACCCTTTCCATGCCAGATCCTAAGCATTCGACTCTTCGTCTCTAGTATGGGGGTGATCCACCTTTAGACTCGAAACATTGAGGACAATGTTTACTTTTAGTATGGGGGGGTGAATAGGTACTTGCTTTGCTACGCCCTCACGTTTTCCAACTTTCAATGTTTTGTTTTGCTAATAAGGCTAAAAATGGCCAAATTTTAAAATTTTTCTTAGTTTTCATAAGTGTTTTTAAGACACGAATGTATATTTTCCGATGGGTAGAATAAGAGTTAATTTTTGACTTGATGGGCATTTGGAGCCATTTACATTCCTTAACCCGCTCAATTCAAGTTTTGCTAGACTTTTTATATAGGGAGCTTTAAAACGCGAAAGTCTTAATTCATTCGAGTTAAGAACAAGAACTTTTCGCAAGTTCCTATAATTGATTCTAGAAAGTCACTTATCAAGGGAACTTTAAAACGCATTCTCTAAAACTTGAAAAAGTCCAAGAAAGTGCAAGATCCTATAGGTGACTTGAAAACCCAAAACTTTGATTTGATATAGTCTTAATGAAAGCTAATCCAAATTTGGCTTAATTTTGACTTGCATGGCTAAGTATTCACGAGTCTCTTTAATTAGAGGTCTTTATATAGTGAAGAACGAGAAATGATAGAGTTAGACAAGTGATCATGCTAAACGTAGAACATGAAAATGTTCTTTCAAAAACTCATATGTTTTTAATTGTGGCTTTTTCTTCCCATAAGATCAATGCATTAGGAATAAAACATAATTGCAATAAGTAAGGTCGTACGATTTGAAAAGTTACTTAGCCTCTAGCGCAAGATCGTTTAAAAGTTGCTCGGGGTTGAATAGAGTTCATAGCCAAGGCATAACTTATTGAAACGGGACGCGAAGATTGGCGATCATCCAAAAAGGCCCTAACAAGGCATGAGGAGCTCTATTTTTGCTAAAGATCCAAAGATGATGTGAAGTATCATTAGTCAAAAATCAATATGAAGGATCAAGACACACGACGAGAAGCTATTACTCCCCTAAAGAATGGAGAAAGTCTATCCAAAAAGACCCTAACAAGGTATGAGGATGAATATATCCAAGTCCGAAAAGGAGGCGGATCGTTGTATATCAAAATCCAAAGTAAAGAGTGAAGAAAAATGATGAAGTCGTGGTCCTATATGAAGAATCTCTCAAAAACGTCAAGTGAAGAAATTCCAAATATATGAAGAGAAGACCATTATTTCGAGAACGTCTTCCCAAGATTTGAAGTATGAAGTACATGCCAAATATCGGTCCGAGAAAGGTCTCAAATCGTGAAACGAGTTATGCCAAGATATGAACTTAAGGAGATACACGAGAAGCCGTTTTAAAAGATTTTGTCCTTCGGCTAACTATTGATCAAATCGTGCTACTTTGCTTTCGGACTAATAACTACTCAAATAAGTCAATATGAATCACTTATGATCCATGACAATTAGATAAAAAATGCTAGTAACCCATTTCCTTTTATAATAACTAGGATTGCAGGGAGAAAAAGTATTACACAATTTGGACGTATGAGTAGTGTTAGCATTGTGACTTGTACCAACAATGATCTTGTTTTTGCAGTTAGCATGGAATGTATGACAATCAAGGATGACGAAATTTACTCTAAGGAACATTAACTTGTTTCTATTCTTAGACCCTAAAAGTCACATTTTGGTGATGAAAAGCATACATTATGTCTTTACACAATCTCGTAGTATGTTGCAAGTCTTTTACTCTTCAATAAAGGTTAATAAAATTGAACTTTGGTGATGCTTAGATACTTTATTCTAGCATTGCGTGAGGGCACGGCAATGGCTTAGTATGGGGGAGTGATGAGATGGCATTTATACATGATCTCATCGTTCTTTTCGGGCTTTAAATGCATAAAAATGTCATAAAATACCATATATATGCTTGTGTTTGTTTACTTGTGTATTTTAGGTATGGATATCGTGAAAAAGACAAAAGATCACAAGATACAAGGAAAAACGGACACGAGAAACGAAGCCGTACAAAGAACCGGGCCCTAATCATGGAATTTTCATCAAAAACCCTTGAAGACTTGAAGACATACAAGATTGATCATCCAAGAATGAAGAAATGACAACTTAAAACCCTTGTATAGTAATAATTACAAGTTTGGTCCCTTAAGTTTGTCAAAATTGCAAAAAGGTCCTTCAACTTTGAAGAAATGGCAAGATTAGTCCCTCAACAAATCAAATTGCCAATTATGGTCCCTCATGAAGTAAAGATACAAAGAAGACCTTGGAAGATCAACAATGTTCAAAAGCAGCCCTTGAAATATTCAAAAATGCCAAAAATTACCCTTGATAACCTTTTTATTAAGTTTGTGCCAAAACTGCCAAACCTTGAAAGTTATTAACAAGGCAGAAACAAGTTTTAGGGCTTAAAAACTTCAAATGGCAAAAATAACAAAAGAGGAGGACTTAAAGTGTTACAATGGAAACATTTAAATGAAAAATGGCGCTTAACACCCAACTCTCCCCCAAAATCAGATTCAACGTGTTACTGTACACCTTTTTACCAGCCCAGAATTTACCTTCATTTTACTTGGGTAATTTTCCAATTAAAAGTTCCCACGTGTAATTCCCACGTATACAAACCCTTCCCACTCCTAAAAACCTGCATCCCACTAACGTGGTCCAAACCCCCAAATACCCTCTCAGCCAATCACATCATACCTTAGTCCCCAAGTCTTGTGACGTGTACACAATGAATGGCCAAGATCAAATGCTTCCTCCCAACGCAAAATTTAAAGGTTGAGATCAACAAAGGACAAAATGCACTCAAAACCGTTCAAGGGTATTTTAGAGATTTCTAGTGATTAGGGTTTATGTTTTTATGCTTCTAGGATGTTCTATAGGCTCTATAAAAGAGGCCCCAACCTGTGGGTGACCCTTTGTTCCAGTTTTCCTTCATAATTTTGTAATTCCTTTTAAATTGAAATAAAAGTTGTGTTTTTGTTTTAAACAATATAATTCCTTTTTGTTTGTTTAAAGATTGGTGTTGATTAGTGAAGGAGAACTGAGTTCCAAGTTATCATTTGTTTCATTAAATTTGAGTTTCAAAAGTGTTTAGGTTTTCTGAAAATTGAAAGATTTTTGGAAGAATCTGGTTAAGGTTTTTGGTGTTAAGGATTTGAAGTAATTGGTGATAATAGGGTTAGAAAACGTTTTTAAGAAGTTTGATAAGTTTTGGAAAGTATTTAAGAAAAGAAAAAGAGAAATAGAATATACATTTGCTTGGGATATTGTTGTTTTCTTCTTTGATTTTCTTTCAAACAGGTTGTGAAGAAGTGTTGATTCAGTTCTGCTCCAACCCGAGTTGGATTGGAGGAGGGTTATACACCCTCTAGGGCTTTGGATGTAAAGCCCTAAGGTATAAACCTTGTTCCTTGTTCAAATTTCAGAAAAGTGAAGTTGAATGTGATCTTGCTTGATCAGTACTTTTATGTGTTTAATCTGCTTGATTGGTGTTCTTAAGTGTTGATTTGAATGTTATGAAGCTTTGATAACAATTTGGTTAGGTTTCATAGTGTTTTTGTGTGTTAAAAAACGTTTTAAAGATTTTTAAGTGGTGTTTGGCAATACGTTTTAGCAGGGGAGTAATTGTTGATTTGATCATTAAAAAGTGTTAGAGTCTTTAAAAAAGGTTAAGATAGGTTAGTAGTAAGTAGTTAATTATCTTGGGGCAAGATTTGAATAAGTTTGATAGGTTTTAAAGGAAAAAATAGTCTTAAAATCTGCATAAGGGTAAAATCTGCTTGTTTTGCCTCATTTTGATGCTAAATCTTTGATTTCTGTTTAAGGTTAGGATATTTTGGTTATTGCTAGCTCTTAAGTATCATTTGGTGAAGTTGTGTGCCATATATCAGCCTTTGAAGTTCATTGTAGTGCAAGTTAGAAGCCTATAAGCCCACCAGACCTGCTGAAATATCACAGCAACTGGCTATAGGTTTTGGTGTGCTTGATTTGCTTAATTTGGCGTGCTAATTGTTAGATTATTGCTAGTTTGTGACTCCTTGAGCTTCAATAAGCTCAAGGGTGCCCATTGCTGTCCAAAACATCCACCAAAATAAGCTCCATAGGCCAAGTCCTCTTGGTCAAGAACACCAAGCCTATCCTGCTTGTGTTCATCAAAGTCTGGCAACAAATTGGATCATTAGTTTGTTTAATCTTAGCTAAAAAGAAATATTGGATTGGTTTATAAGCTGTTTAAAGTCACTAGTTGGATTGGTTAAGAAGAAAAATAAAAAAAAAATAAAAAGCAAAAACCGTCATAGCATGGACTCGAACCCCCGACCTGTCGTGCAGGAGTGAAAGGGTTTACCATTGATCTATGAGGCTTTTTCTGTTAGCCTCTCAACACAACATTTATTTAACCAGTTCCATTTTCTAGCTTATAATTAAAAGCCGTGGCTTATTTTGCAATTTCCAGCTTATTTGCTTTTCATTTTTGCTTATTTTCATTTTTCCTAGAGTCTTATTAGGTTTATAGATTTTTCTAGCTACTTTTCATATTTTTCACTTTATTAGTTTATTTTCTAGCATTTAATTAATATACGTTTTTATTAAATCATTAAAAAATACCAAAAATAGTTTTTATTTTTAGGAAAAATAATTTTTAGTTTTTAAAATATATATTTGAGGTTTACATCAAGTTTTGGTTTCAAAAACTTCTATTTTTAATTTTATATTATTTTAAGGTTTTTTATAAACTTTAAAGATTTTTATAAAATTATTAAAAAAGGTTTAGAAGCTTAGATTTGTGTTTTTCTCTTAATTATAATATTTAGGATTTTTAGAAATTTTTTATTTCAAATTTTAGAAACTTTTATTTTTTAGTATTATTTTAATATTATTTTAATATTAATTTTCCAAAATTTCATTTTTCTTTCTTTTTCATTTTTCCTAGGTTCTTTGTCATTAATTAGGACTATTTCCATTTTTAGATTATTTTTATCACTTTTAGATTTATTTATATAATTATTTTAAGTTTAATTAGTTTTTAATTATTTTAAATCATTTTTAGAGTTTTAAAAATAGTTTTAATAGGTTTTAATTTTTAGAAAATTACTTTTTAGTCTTCTAATAATATAAGTTAAGTGATCATTCAATAAAATCATATTTTAGACTTTTTGAATTAGTTAAATTTAATTTTAGGGCTTTAATTAGCATTTAAAATTAATTATTTAATTAATAAAAGGTTTTAAAATATCTTTGTTGGATTTTTAACTTTATTTATATTATTTTAGACTTGTTTTTAGCCTTGTTGATATTTTGTTTTTGGTTTTAATAATTTTTAATTTTTGTGGTTTTTCTACGGCTTTACGTTTTCATCGTAGTTTAATTTTAACGTATCCGTCTTTCATCTTCTCATCCCCATTTCTCTTAATATTAATCTCAAATAAATACAAGTTATTTCACAACACCATACCTCCTTGGGAAACGAACTTCTTCTCTCATTTTATTTGATTGTGGGTCATTAGTGTTGATTTTTCCTAAAATCATCACTCGATACTTACCGCTATTTACGCTCTTTTCCTAAAGAGTAGTAAAACACTACAATCAGTCTTCAATGGAGGTTATATTCAGCTGCTGGTGTATACCATTTGAGTTCTAGAAAGTTTGCTGAGTATCTACTTGTGGATGCTCAATATTTCATATCCAAGGCTATTTTGGAAAAGATGAAGGACACTCAGCTGGAGATAGATTATTCAAGTGACGTGGCAAAAGATTTGATCAGATTTATTCATTACCAATATGAGAAGGTTTGTCAGACTCCTCCAAGTCCTTAATGCTTATTCAGAAACTTGATCATAAGAGTGGATAGCAAGTTTAGGGGAGGACTGTTGGGAATAAATTAAGGCCAGATCACTTGAGCGCTGACAAGAACAATTCAAGCGTTGACAAGAACAAAGCAAGCGCTGACAGCTCAAGCGTTGACAAGTTAAAGTCAAGCGTTGACACATTGAAGAAAAGCACTGATGGAAGATATAATCTACACGTTTATTATATTCTAGAATACTTCTAGTAAGGATAGAAACGACAATGTATTTTCTATATTTATCTTTACCTAGAATAGTTGATACGTAGCTTATTGTACAAGGCTTCTTGTGTCTATAAAAGAAGGCCTTTAGGTTAAAGTTTATTATCAAGTTAATCAAGTTTTCACTCGTAAACATCTTTCATTGTAAGCAAGTTCGACATTCATAATCAAAGTGAAAGTTTTGTTTATATCTTGTGTGTTCTTGTTTAAGTGTTAAATTCCGCATAACACTTAGATTCATAAAGCATATACAAAGGTTTCTCTACGTGTATTACTTGATCTAATCTCGTATACACAAAGCTAATCGATCTAAGTTTGGGATCAACAACTAATGCGAACATTAGGATGAAGCAATAAGAGATATATAACATCGATACATGTAGGATTTAGCAATCAGAGGTAGTCTTTTCATTAATAACAAACAAGTCAAAATTGTACCGTAACACATTACGTGTCACTATGTCATACAATTCTCAGAACTCATCCTACCAACTGATGTCTCAGTTAAGTTAGGGATTTTTAAAAGATACCACAATGAATACTAATCTACAAGAGTCATGGGGGTTCCACCTGTCCCGGAAGATCCATCGGTCCCAATTCAAAAGAAGATTTCTTCAATTTATTTATTGGACACTAGGCATCCTCGTCATTGAACAATGGCCTAGGAACAACCCTTAACACAACTAACAATCATTTAAAACCTTATAATTCAATCACATGACTCAATGACTTCCTCTTAACAATTTCATATTCCATACGGGTTAAATTTTACTTAATTCAAGTTTCAACCAACTTATTCTAAATTCGATATCCTACCTTATTTTCCAATACTTTCAGCCTTATTCTTATACCTTAATAGGGCAACAAAAGCTTGATATGAACAACACTTAATTTCCAATCCTATAGCTCTTACAACAACAATTATCAAATTAGTCACTAGTATGAGATGACTCATACATTCAATTAGACTTCTCGGAAAGGTACTAGGGGCATGAGGCTTTTGGGTAATGGTTCCAATGACAGCCTCAAGTGCAACATTCACCCTTTCGATTTCAATTTAATAATTGGATGACAACAAATCAGATGACATCTTTCTAAGTGGCAACGTTTTGTCAAACTCCACTCTATAAGGAAAGATCGTCATGACATCGATATCAGACTTAATCTCGCCAATTCTTTTTCAATATCACAATCAACTAATATCTACATTTCTACGAGTATCAACCATTTGTTGGGATCATAGATACCCACAACTTGGTTTAGAACTGGAGTAGCTAGAATTCCTACGGAAATAGCTTCGATTAATTTGCTAGGGGAGTTAGGGTTTCTTGTGACAATCTACGTCGTATAAATACCTCGTATAAATATAGAATAATCATCAAACAATCATGTAATCAAATTACATTATATGTATATATATAATCCAAGTTATATATATATATATATATATATATATATATATATATATATATATATATATATATATATATATATATATATATATATATATATATATATATATATATATATATATATATATATATATATATATATATATATATATATATATATATATATATATATATATATATATATATATATATATATATATATATATATATATATATATTAAAATAACACTTCTCAGTATGGCATTCGGTAACTCGGGAATTCTTCGGCACCGTTATAGTCAAAAGATTTTTAGACATTTTTAGAAAAATGTTTATAGTTAAAAGATTTTGAAATGTTTTATTCAAAACCTTAGTTTTAAAAATCTTTCGTTCTCTATAACGAGAGCTCTGGTACCAAAATGTAACAGCCCCAAATTTATACAACTCAATACAACGGAATACTCGTTGGTGTTACGGGATAGCACATTACTCACATCATAGACAACGCATAAAAATCGCGTCGTTTATTAATAAAGCATTTCCATTCATAAATATCAAAGTTACATAGGTCCCAAGTCATTATATTTCATACAGGCTTTACAAAACATTGAATGGAAATTATTATTTAGGTGCGGGCCATGAATTTTTGTTGTCTTCCCGAGAATTACCTTCAAGTACCTGAGATAAAACATGTTAAAAGAAAAGGTCAGCGATAACGCCGAGTGAATTCATAGAGTTTAATAAAAACCATCAATATAACATCGGTATAAATTATTACCAAAAATCATTTTGTACAATCATTGTAATAGGCCATAAAATAGCCAATGTCATTTTATACAAATCCTTATCAAAATCATAATATAGGCTTTCGCCTTCAAAACCATTATACGAACTAATGTCGTAAAAATATCATACAATACGTTTTATAACGTCGTGTAGAGTTAAATAAAAACCGTTATATGAATATGGTTATAAAACCAAAACACGAACATAATATCAATAGTATGACCCCGTATTGCTAGTCAGGCAATACATTGTAATTTGGTGCGTGTAGCAGTATTTCGTTAATTGGATTATTATAAGCCGCATGACATTGTTACCTTACTAAACCAAACAACGGGTAGCTAGCCCGAAACTCAATTTTCCCATCTAAATTAGCGTGTCATCACAATAATCACGCTTGTGTAAATCTTCTCATACATAAATTCGCTTACCAATCAATGTGGCACGACGGGGATCAACCGTCAAGGCGCGAACTGGGGTGATCGTCCCCAAATAGTACTATTATATGCATAAGCGTCTACCAAATCCCGGTAGTTCACAATTCATGCTAATGGGACTTTTAGTGACATAACCTAACTTTAATAATCCATTTCATTTCATCTATCGGGTCATTTAATCATTCATCGGGTCATACAATCATTCGGGTCCAAATCAATAAACAAACAATCGGGACAACTAGTGTCCTATTTCATAAAAAACTAACATGTTATCTCCCTCGCGGGTTTATAAAACATTTCATAAAAACATTTAAAAGAGTGCGAGGCTATGAACTCACGTTGATGTGGGAAAGCGGGTTATCGGCAATTCGGATGTACGGTACATGCTTCAATCACGGAAACCTAGACAAATAATACTCGTCTTAGACTCTTGTCCAATGACTTTATAAAAATAACAATTATGTATACATATGATGATTTTATATATATATGATGATCAAGTGGGTTTATATATTCTCATTTACTCATTTTAGTGTTATGTGTTGGAAATTTTCAAGACTAGTTACACTAGTTCAACTTGTTTACATTTTGAGGCCCAATGGGCCCATTACAAGCCTAATATATTATATTAGCCCAATTATAATTTTATTATCAGTATTATACTTTACATGTTAGGCCCAAATGGGTTGAGCCCAATAAGTAAGTTTATAAGTGTTTTACTAACTAGTCGGGTTTATAGTCTAATAATGCTAACTTAACTCGTTAATGTCCGTATATCATATAGTTCGGGTTTTATCGGTTTTTACCTGTATTAGGTACTTATATATCAGTATATGACTTTTAAAAACTTTACATTAGACGGGTTTGGTCGTCTAAGTTTTAATTGGCGAAAAACGTTAATTTTACGGTAATAGCCGAAAAGACGTAAAAATCATGTTTTTAGTTTTTATAACTAATAAATCTTATTCAACTACCATTTTTATAAAGTGTCCATTTATTTAACCTTATACATATTTATATAAATGAAATTATAAGTTAGTGGGTTTTAATTCACATTTTATACTATATTAGTTTGAGTGCTTATATAATACTATTAAACATTAATTCTTCAAAATCTGATTTTTAGTTTCATCTTCACCATTTTTATCATATCTTGAGTTATATAAGGAGATAGAAGCTCTTTTTTGGATGACATAAACTTCATATTATGTGCTACAAATCAGTTAGTTATAGCTACTGCTCATTCCATGTCTAACTATCCTTAACAGTCCCTACAAAACAGACTATTCAGATTGGTACACTCATCTTGTTTTGATCATATCTCACTCATTTTGATGATTCCATTGCATGGCCAACTCTCACATGTGTATGACATCTAACACTTACTGTAAATGGATTCCACCATGCAATTTTATCAGTTTATAACTTGGTTACTTACTGTTTTTATACAGCCAACAATTTAAGCAAGATTTTAGCCTTGTTTCTTATGGTTTTTCATCTTTTTAATCATATTTATCAACACTTGATCCCCACACAACATTTTTATCATCATATATTCATCATATACATATACAATAAGAAAGAAAATACATGATTACATAACCAAAATAACAAGAGGATGGGAAGAACAATCTTTATACCACCAAGGTGATGAAATGATGAGTTTTTGGATGAACAAGACTTGGTTTTGTGTAACCAATCTTATGAGATATCAACACCACTTCTAGGATCACCAAGTATTTTTAGATTCCTCAAAAAATCAGCCCTTGTTCTTCATGAAAACTCCTTGAGAAATCAACCCCAAACTCCCTTGAAAACTCTTTTTTACATGTTAAGATCACCTCCAATCAATAGAGCTTGAAGAGGTTTCCATCATATGTGTGTATAACACCAAATATTGTGGTTGAAAATTGATCAAAGGGGTGTTTTTGGTTGAGGTGGGACGAATTTTAGAGAGAGGGAGGAGAGTTGTGTGGTTTTTGCATGTAAGAAATGAGTTAGTTGTTTTAGGCTTGGTGGTTTTGCTAGTTTGGTGGGATGAGTAGCTTACATGTTAAGCATAAGCTTACATGTGTAAGCTACTTGCTTAAACATTGACACATCACTTGTGTGGTGTCATGTTTTGGCCATCCCTTAGTAGTGGGGTGGGATAAACTTGTTTTGTCCCATCTCGCTAATTTACGGGTATTCCTTGATTCTAGTTTCCTCGATTTGCGTGCCCTCGGGTCGTTTTACGAAAAATGTTTTTATAAATTATGAATCAATGGCACAAAATGAATCTAATAAAAATTGTCTCATCAAAAACGGAGTTCGAAAACGTAAATACGTAATCCTAAGGTTTCCGGTTTAGTCGTAAAGGACGTTAAATTATAATCGTAAGTCCTAATCTCTTCTCGTAAATTTGTGAGTTTATGAACCGACACAAATTTAAAATCTTAAAATAATATTTACGGATAAATTTATTTTCTGAAATGTCGGACTGTCACCAAAACGGTATATGTAAACGTAAGCACGTAACGTTGAATCCTCCGGTTTAGACGTAGTCGATGCTACTTCAAGACGTAAATCTAAATTACTTCCCAAAAATAAGTGAGTTCATATTATAACATTGAAATAATGTTTTTAAATAATATTTGAGAATAAAATATCAACCATAAATTGACGGATTGTCACATCACTGCATTATTGATATTACGTACAATCAGCTTAACCAAACAAACTCTTTGGTGGGCTGTAATCCTTAAATTTGTGTTCCAAAAAAATAATTGTAAAAATATGTCCCCCTTGGGGATTGATTGTAGTGTTTTACCACACCTTTAGGAAAAGGAGGGCAAATAGGGTAAAAGTATTAAATACGACGATTTAGGAAAACCGTGTACAAATGACCCTAGATGAACGTCCAAGTTCGTTTCCCAAGGAGGTTTATGTGTGTGAGAAATTTGTTAAATGTTTGTGATTAATGATTGGTTTTAGAAAGGGATGAGAAAAGAAGATGACGAAGACGTGAAAATAATACTACGACGACAAAACGTAAAACCGTAAAAACTACAAAAATAAAAATTAATTCTAAAAATTACCAAAAATTCACCAAAAATAAAATTAAATAAACTAAGAGTTTGCCAATGATCAAAAGTTTTTCAAACCTTTTAAATAATTAAATATTCAATTTTTAAATGCTAATTAAAGCCCTAAAAATCAAATAAATTATCAGAAAGCCCAAATAAAGAATTTTCAATTGGTCAACCTCAAAAATGACCTAAAAAGATTAAAAACTATTTTTTAAAAATTTTAAACTAATAAAAACTATTTAAAATGATTTAAAAACTATTAAAACTTAAAATAATTATAAAAATTAATCTAAAAGTGATAAAATTATTCTAAAAGTTGCTAAATTCCTATTTTAATGTATTAAAGCTAAGAAAAATGTAAAAAGTTGGAAAATGAGAAATTTGAAAAATAATAATAAAATAATATTAAAATAATATTAAAAATCCAAAAATTCTAAAAAATTCTAAAAACTTGCAAACTAGTTTATTTTAACCAAAATAAACAGAAAATCAAAGTGAAATGACCAGAATACCCCTATTGGGCCCTCAAATGGGCCAAAACCAAAAACAGTCAACCCTTAATGGGCTTTTTGGCCAAAAAAGTCAAACTTGGCCCAATTGACTTGGAAAAGCCCTATCTTACTCAAAATTTAATTCTAAGAACAAAACTCTAAAGGCCCAAAAGCTGAATGTGAGCTTATCACAGCTTAATAAGCAAACAGCTTATCCTTAATGGGCTTTTTAGCCCATTAAGCAATAAGCTAATGCCATAAGCTCTAATCTGACACACAACCTTCTTTTGGGATGCTTATGAGATCTGTAAAAAGAAATTTTGAAAAATCACACTCAATAAGCTAGAAGTAAGCAAAGTACAAATCCACAAAACGACAAAATAGTCGGGTTTGAGATTTAGGGCACCTCAGAAGCTCTAGTTTGTTGCAAAAGCTAACAAATAGCTTAAGAATAATCAATCAAGAAAATCACAAAAAGCCAAGTAGAAAAAGCTGTAAGAACCAATAAGCTGGCTGAAAAAGCCAAATAAGCTAGTTTTCTAGCAAATGCTTAACCAAAAGACTTGTAACCTTCCAGATTTGTTATTAAGCTAAAAAAATGATTTCTATTACAAAAGCCAAGTTGTTGCATGTGCCAATAAGCAGTTCTAAAAAATAAGCCAATTTGTGCTTATTTGACCAAAAGTTAAAGTACTCCAAAGTTCACCAAATGATCAGGAATGGTATATGGGCTTGTTATAAGCAATATTTGTGAAGGACTCAAGGAGGAGGCCTTGTGAATCAAGAGGTCAGTTGACCTTTTGATGGCAGATTTTGGCAATAAGGGCTTGATAAGCCAGATAGCTTATAAGCCAGATACAAAGCACACCAAATAGCAAAATCCACTCACAAGCAGCACTTAAGCAATTTCCAAGCAGCAAAATCACAAGTCATACACTAGGATAGCAAATGCAGACACAAAATGAGGTGGTCACTTTGCTGATGCAAATGACCACTTCAGCCAACTTTGATAAGCTATAGCACAGTCAATAAGCCACCAAATTCCATAACCAGATAACCAATAGATAGCTTATCACCTAAACTATTCCCAAACCTGATTTCAAACCTTAGATCCAAGTAACAAAGAAGTTATTGGATCTGATGTGTTTGACCAATTCCAAAACCACTTTTATCAGATTTTTGCAAAACTTCAAATCCCTTTTCCAAACTTTCAGAAACTTAACCAATGACTAAAACTTGTTCAAAATAACTTGCTTAGACCTCCCAAACCCTAAGAACCAAGGGCACAAGGCTACAAGGCCTTATGAACCAGTAATCCCAAACAGTTCTTAATCAACCACTTTTCAAACGAACTTCTTAATCCTTCAAACAACCTACTGATTTTAATGATCAAATAGCTACACTAGGTGACAACTAACAGATATCAGCCATAAAATACAAAGCACAAACACAGAATCACCAAATCACATGCCAAAGTACAAAACAGACAATATCATATGATTTTTGAGAGGAATCTTAACAAGAGGTTATACCTGCCCTCCACAACATCCTAGGAGGGCCAGCTATGCTCCTTGGACCTTGTTCAACAACTAGAACAAGACCAAGGTACTTCAATAACAAAGATGATGAATGCCTTGGTTGATGTTTCAAAGTAGAAACTGAAGGACTTGATTTCTTCAACACAATGAACAAACAGCCCAACCAAATGCCCTAATCCCTTCACAAGCTTGGTGTCAACAAGCTTGCAAGAGCTTATAGCTTATGGTTAAGGATTAGTACACAATAATAAGTAAAATCAGAAACCTTTTTCATGCTTTTTCAAACTTGAAAAACTTACCAAACATAAACGTCCTTGAACCAAATGATTCAAGCACACTTATAACAACAAATGGAACTCATAATCACCTTTAAACAATACAAACTTTCAAAAACATAAAAAGGAATTACAATTTTATCAAAATACCAACTTTTATAAATTTCAAAAAGGAATTACAAGTTTAAAAGGTAAAGACTGGAACAAAGGGACTCTCATATGTTGAGGTCTCCTTTTATAGGCAAATGCTTGGCTACAATATTCACAAACCCTAGAAGTGAATTCTCTAAAATGCCCTTGAGCACTTGCGGCAGTTTGTTGTTGATGAGCTGTCCAAAATGATCCAAGACGTTCAATTTAGCTTTGGGGTGAAGCAAAGGCTCTCAGCTGTTGATCTTGACACGTGGCATGACTTGGAGGGCAAGTAGTCACATGATGGGTTAACGGGTATTTGGGGGTGGGGTCCAATGTGAGTGGGAATAAGGATTTTAGGGTTGGGATGGTTTTCTGCATGTGTGAATCACACATGTGCCAGGGTAATTGAAAATTACCCTTTGTTTTAAGTGAGGTAATTCTGGGTGGTGAAAAGGTGAATAGTAGTGTGTTTGATCCGAAATTGGGGGAAAGAAAGGTGTTTGGCGCATTTTGTGTATTTGAATGTTTCAGTGCACACATTTGGTCCTTGTATTTTGGTAAAAAGTGTATAACACATTTTTTAGCAACAAAACTCTATTCCCTTTGCAAATAACTTTCACACTTTGGCAGTTTTGGCACAAAACTTTAGAAAAAGGTTTCAAAGGATTATTTTTACCATTTTGAGATATTTCAAGGGCTGATCTTGGACATTCTTGATCTTCAAAGGTCTTCAATGTATCTTTGACTTCATGAGGGACCATTGTTGGCAATTTGGAATTGTTGAGGGACTAATCTTGCCATTTCTTCAAAGTTGAAGGACCATTTGTGTAATTTTGACAATCTTAAGGGACCAAACTTATAATTATCAATATAAAAGGGTTTTAAGTGTCATTTCTTCAATGAATGAGGATCAATCTTGTATATCTTCAAGTCTTCAAGGGTATTTGTTGAATATTCCATGAATTAGGGCCCGGTTCCTTGTACGGCTTCGTTTCTCGTGTCCGTTTTCCTTGTATCTTGTGATCTTTTGTCTTTTTCACGATATCCATACCTAAAATACACAAGTAAACAAACACAAGCATATATATGGTATTTTATGACATTTTTATGCATTTAAAGCCCGAAAAGAACGATGAGATCATGTATAAATGCCATCTCATCACTCCCCCATACTAAGCCATTGTCGTGCCCTCACGCAATGCTAGAATAAAGTATCTAAGCATCACCAAATTTCAATTAACATTTATTGAAAAGTAAAAGACTTGCAACATACTACGAAGATGTGTAAAGACATAATGTATGATTTTCATCACAAATGTGACTTTTAGGGTCAAAGAATAGAAACAAGTAAATGTCCTTTAGAGTAAACTTCGTCATCCTTGATTTTCATACATTCCATGCTAAGTGCAAAAACGAGATCATTGTTGGTACAAGTCACAATGCTAAAACTACTCATACGTTCAAATTGTGTAATACTTTTTCTCCCCGAAATCCTAGTTATTATAAAAGGAAATAGGTTACTAGCATTTTTTAACTATTTGTCATGGATCACAAGTGATTCATATTGACTTATTTGAGTAGTTATTAGTCCAAAAGCAAAGTAGCACGATTTGATCGATAGTTAGCCGAAGGACAAAATCTTTTAAAATGGCTTCTCGTGTATCTCCTTAAGTTCATATCTTGGCATAACTCGTTTCACGATTTGAGACCTTTCTCGGACCGATATTTGGCATGTACTTCATACTTCAAATCTTGGGAAAACGTTCTTGAAATTATGGTCTTCTCTTCATATATTTGGAATTTCTTCACTTGACGTTTTTGAGAGATTCTTCATATTTGGACCACGACTTCATCATTTTTCTTCAATCTTTAATTTGGATTTTGATATACAACGATCCGCCTCCTTTTCGGACTTGGATATATTTATCCTCATACCTTGTAAGGGACTTTTTGGATAGACTTTCTCCATGATCTTTAGGGGAGTAATTGCTTTTCGTCGTGTGTCTCGATCCTTCATATTGATTTAGGAATAATGATACTTCACATCATCTTGGATTTTTAGCAAAAATAGAGCTCCTGATGCCTTGTTAGGGCCTTTTTGGATGATCGCCAATCTTCGCGTCCTGCTTCAATAAGTTATGCCTTGGCTATGAACTCTATTCAACCCCGAGCAACTTTTAAACTATCTTGCGCTAGAGGCTAAGTAACCTTTCAAATCGTACGACCTTACTTATTGCAATTATGATTTATTCCTAATGCATTGATCTTATGGGAAGAAAAAGCCACAATTAAAAACATATGAGTTTTTGAAAGAACACTTTCATGTTCTACGTTTAGCATGATCACTTGTCTAACTCTATCATTTCTCATTCTTCACTATATAAAGACCTCTAATTAAAGAGACTCGTGAATACTTAGCCATGCAAGTCAAAATTAAGCCAAATTTAGATTAGCTTTCATTAAGACTATATCAAATCAAAGTTTTGGGTTTTCAAGCCACCTATAAGATCTTGCACTTTCTTGGACTTTTTCAAGTTTAGAAAATGCGTTTTATAGTTCCCTTGATAAGTGACTTTCTAGGATCAATTATAGGAACTTACGAAAAGTTCTTGTTCTTAACCCGTATGAGTTAAGACTTTCGCGTTTTAAAGCTCCCTATATAAAAGTCTAGCAAAACTTTGAATTGAGCGGGTTAAGGAATGTAAATGGCTCCAAATGCCCATCAAGTCAAAAATTAACTCTTATTCTACCCATCGGAAAATATACATTCGTGTCTTAAAAACACTTATGAAAACTAAGAAAATTTTTAAAATTTGGCCATTTTTAGCCTTATTAGCAACCAAAACAAAACATTGAAAGTTGGAAAGCGTGAGGGCGTAGCAAAGCAAGTACCTATTCACCCCCCCCCCCCATACTAAAAGTAAACATTGTCCTCAATGTTTCGAGTCTGAAGGTGGAGCACCCCCATTCTAGAGACGAAGAGTCGAATGCTTAGGATCTAGCATGGAAAGGGTGATCAACAATATACCTAAAGCCGTTTATTAAGTATGCTAAAAGATAATTGTTAGAACAATAAAGGATATGTCATGGATTCGTGAAAAACTTCTTCAACCAAGCTCACGTAAACGACCACGAGATTCTTCAATCGTAGATGATGATGATGATGATCTAGATAACACAATCACAAACAACCACGAGACAACGAGTTGAAAGGGTACAAGTCCCCTTATTAGTGAATAGTAAGCATAAAAGATAAGCATGGGATCTCCCTCACGAGGCACCTCGTTTGTGATTACCGAGTCATGAGCTCGACTCGGTCCCCTCATTGCTAA
The DNA here is from genome assembly GCA_025667525.1 of Glebionis coronaria. Classification (NCBI taxonomy): domain Eukaryota; kingdom Viridiplantae; phylum Streptophyta; class Magnoliopsida; order Asterales; family Asteraceae; genus Glebionis; species Glebionis coronaria. Next base: position 363,398,047 of record CM046877.1, read on the forward strand.
TTATCATTAGGGAAGGTGACTTGGTCGAGGGCAACCATTGAAGGAATTTCCCCACCAAAGTAGTGCTTAAGCCTATGTCCATTCACCTTGAAATTAGGACCATCATCTTGAGCTAGCTCGATGGTCCCATATGGAAACACTTGTGTAGTGGTGAACGGACCCGACCAACGAGATTTCAATTTCCCGGAAAATATCTTAAGTCGAGAGTTAAAAAGCAACACTTGATCACTAACGTTAAAAACCCGGTTTTTAATCTTTAAATCATGAAACTTTTTAGTCTTTTCTTTAAAAATTAATGAATTTTCATAAGCATTATCTCTTAATTCATCCAATTCATTCAATTGTATTTTCTGGTGATCTCCCGCGGTTTTCAAGTCAAAGTTTGCATGCTTAAGGGCCCAATATGCCTTGTGCTCCAACTCAATGGGCAAATGACAATTCCTCCCATAGACTAACTTATAAGGAGTGCAACCGATAGGTGTCTTATAAGAGGTCCTAAAGGCCCATAAAGCGTCATCGAGTTTGTCGGACCATGAAGCACAGTTTTCTCCAATTTACCTCTCTAAAATCCTCTTCAAAGCTCGGTTCGAAACCTCGAATTGCCCACTCGTTTACTGGTGATAAGCCGTAGAAAGACGATGAGTAACTCCATATTTCTTTAGAACCTTTTCGAATTGGTCATTACAAAAATGGGTTCCACGATCGCTTATAATAGCACGAGGGGTTCCGAACCGAGAGAATAGTTCCTTCAAAAACTTCACTACCACACGAGCATCATTAGTAGGCAAATCCTTAGCCTCCACCCACATAGAAAGGTAGTCCACCGTGACGAGGATATATTTGTTGCCATGAGACGATGGGAACGGCCCCATAAAGTCTATTCCCTATATGTCGAAAATCTCACACACTTGAATTATGTTTTGCGGCATTTCATCACGTTGAGACGATTTTCCTTGACGTTGGCACGAATCACATGACTTCACAAGTGCGTGTGCATCACGATAGATAGAAGGCCAAAAGAAGTCGGCATCGAACACTTTCTTAGCCGTGAGATTAGCACCATGGTGACCTCCCGTGGGTCCCTCGTGACAAGCTCTAAGGATATTAGAAGCTTCGACACCAAAAACACAACGTCGAACGAGTTGATCCGCACAAACCCGAAAGAGATAAGGGTCGTCCCAAAAATAGAACTTGACGTCACGAAAGAATTTTCGTTTTTGTTGTGTCGTCATACCCTTGATTATGAAATTGCCCGCATGGTAATTTGCAATGTCGGCAAACCATGGGGTGGTGTATTTAGAATTCACTACACCGATAGTCTCAAGAGGAAATGTTTCAGTGATTTCCTTGTTCTCGAAACATCTTTGTGAGGATCTTCTAGACGAGAGAGATGATCGGCCGCTAGATTCTCGGCTCCTTTTTTGTCAAGCACGGTGACATCAAATTCTTGGAGGAGGAGCATCCAACGAAGCAATCTCGGCTTAGCATCTTGCTTAGCTAAGAGATACTTGATAGCCGAATGGTCGGTATACACGATGCTTTTAGTCAAGACGAGATAAGGTCGGAATTTCTCAAAAGCATAGACCACGACAAGGAATTCCTTTTCCGTTGTGGTGTACTTTAATTGAGCCTCGGTCATCGTCTTACTAGCATAGTGGATAGGACGGAAATGTTTGTCAAAACGTTGCCCTAAGACGGCCCCTATAGCATAATCACTTGCATCGCACATGATTTCAAAGGGTAATTCCCAATTAGGAGCAACAAGAATGGGATCTTCGGTAAGTTTCCTTTTGGGAGTTTCGAAAGCTCTAACAAAATCCTCATTGAAGTTAAAAGGAGCATCCTTCTCGAGAAGGTGTGTCATAGGTCGAGAGATTTTCGAAAAGTCCTTGAAGAAACGATGATAAAAGCCCGCGTGGCCTAGGAAACTTCTAACTCCCTTAACGGTTTTGGGATGAGGTAACTTGGCGATGACGTCTACCTTAGCTTTATCGACCTCAATCCCCGCTTTTGACACCTTATGTCCTAAGACGATTCCTTGTTTACACATAAAATGACATTTTTCCCAATTAAGCACAAGATTGGTTTCTTCACAACGTTTTAACATTTGCTCGAGATTAGATAAACATGACGTGAACAAATTGCCAAACACCGAGAAGTCATCCATAAACACTTCCATCGACTTCTCAATCATATCGTGAAAAATCGCCATAATACACCGTTGAAACGTACCCGGTGCATTACAAAGTCCGAAAGGCATCCTACGATAAGCGGACGTTCCATAAGGACACGTAAACGTAGTCTTCTCTTGATCACGAGGGTCGATAGGGATTTGAAAGTAACCGGAAAAACCATCTAAAAAGCAATAGAATTCATTTCCCGTAAGTCGCTCCAACATTTGATCCATGAAGGGCAAAGGAAAGTGGTCTTTACGAGTGGCGTCATTTAACTTTCGGTAGTCAATACACACACTCCAACCGGTCACAACACGAGTGGGAATTAACTCGTTGTTTTCATAAGGCACAACGGTCATTCCTCCCTTTTTAGAGACACAATGGATTGGGCTCACCCATGGGCTATCGGATATAGGATAAATCCTTCCCGCGTCAAGAAGTTTAAGGACCTCCTTTTTAATGACATCGTGAATTTTTGGGATTCACCCTTCTTTGATTTTGAATTGCGGGTTTGTAGTCCTCCTCCATTAAAATCTTGTGAGTACAAAATTTTCGGTCAATACCCTTAACGTCGGAAATTTTCCACGCAATTGCCCCTTTATGAGCCTTAAGAACTTTCAAGAGCTCGGTTTTTTCATCATTAGCAAGACCTTTTGAAATAATAACCGGCAACTTGTCATCACCTTCCAAGAATGCGTATTCAAGGTGAGAAGGAAGATCTTTCAATTCAAGGATAGGTGGTTCCTCGATTGAAGATTTTGGTTCAACACTCATAACTTCCATCGGCGGAAGAAATGGTGGAATAGAAGTGTCATCACTAATCAACACCTCATCTTCATTGTCGATTTAATTTGGAGTGAGATCGCCTCCTTGGAAAGGAGTGAGATTTGGTGTGGAATTAGCAAGAATCAGATCCAAAATAGTAGGATTGCCACTTGACGAGCTATCGGAAAAACCTAACACTTCTTGTGAAAACTCATCGCAAACCACATCAACGATGTCAATGTGATTGATGGTAACGATTGCATAAACATGAGAAGGTTTCGAGTTTTGAGTAGCGTTTATAACAAGTTCCTTTTTGTTGAATCTCAAAGTGATAGTTCTCGCATGAACATCGATAAGCGATCTCGAAGTGTCTAAAAATGAACGACCTAAAATTTGAGGAACTTGAGGATCCGCGGGGATGTCAACTACTATAAAATCAACGGGATAGTAGAACTTCCCCACTTTCACGAAAACATCTTCGGCTACTCCACATGCTAAAATCGTAGAATGATCGGCCATCTCGATAGACATGTTCGAAGGAATAAGAGCCGGAAGCGAAAGCGATTTCCAAATGGAAAATGCGTCAAATTAATGCTCGCACCAAGATCGGCCAAGGCGAGGAATTCTTTCATATCTTGTATGTCCCAAGGAATGAGAAACATTCCGGGGACAAAAACTTTTTCCGGTATGCGGTTAAGATAAACCGAAGAACAATTAGCAAGCTTTGAAAGCTTTTCCTTATCGCTCATCATACTTTTAAAAGTGGAAGCGAAACGAGGCATATATAACAACGCGTCGGCTAAACTCACATCAAAATGCACTTGTTGGAACATTTTTATAAAAAGCTCTATTTGTTGTTTGTTACGTTCTTGAAATTTCTCTTTGTTTCGTCTCGAAGGGTAGGGTAAAGGTGGTGTGGGTTGGTCATTAGGCAACGGCCTTGGAAACTCGGGTTCCACAATTGGTATAGGTTCAACCGTAGGTGTGGTTTGAGCGGTACTTCGTGGGATTGTAATGTGCTCCTTTTCGACCATCACCTCGGGTTCTTTCTCGATTTCCTTCTCCGTAGAAGTACTTGGACGAGAGATTGGTTCTTTGAAAGTTCTACCACTTTGTGTAGTAATAACCTTCATTTCTCCCTTCGGGTTTGCAATGGTATCACTAGGAAGACCACCCGAGGAAGAGGGTTTACACATGATTGCTTCAAACATCTTAGCCATTCGGTCCTCAAATTTTGATTGCCTAGCATCCGCTTTTAATAACTCTTGTTTAATCTTATGTTGTCCTAATTCCATCTTTTGTTGGTTTTGTTGAAGCCGTTGGACATTTCCTTCCATTTTGTTTGCATGAGTTTTAAGTTCATTAGCAAGTTCATTTTTAAGCTCGTTTTTCAACTCGGATCTTAAGCTAATCATCTCACGTTGCATGTTATCAAATTTAGCATCATTTGCTTTAGCATAGTCCAAAAATTCTCCTTGAAGATTTTTAGTGTGAGCATTTTGAAAACCTTGTGTAGTGTTTTGAAAATCACGGTTTTGGTTTTGGTTAGTGACTTGTCCATTCCCATTTTGATAATTCCCTTTGTTGTAGTTGCGTGAATTGCCTTGGTAATTACCACCTTGGTTGTTGTTTCGATAGTTATTAGTATTTTGATTTGGTGGAGCTTGATTTGGGCGGAAACCTTGACCGTTTTGGTTGTAAGTTCCCGTTGCTACATAAGCACTCGAAGTGTTACCATCCGCGGTAATGCACTTGGAAAGATCATGAGCTCCTCAACAAGACAAACAACTCTTAGCAACCTCTTTAACCGAAGCGGAATTTGAAGCTTCTTGAGCTTTCCAATGGGACATAAGATTAGAAAATCTATCAAAAAACCGATTTTCCTCATTAGCTTCATCATGTAAGGCATTAATGCTACGAGACGATGACGACGATGACGAACCCAAATTGGCAACACTCGGTGTGTTACGAGGGCTATAAACCTTAGATCTATTCTCGATGATTTATAAAGCCTCATTGGTCGTCTTACACAAAAAATTACCACCCGCGGCGGCATTCAAATAATCTCGTTCATGATCATTAAGCCCATTATAAAAAGTATCAACTTGATGCAATTCCGTAAAATCATGGTGTGGACATTCATGTAACATTTCTTTAAAGCGTTCCCATGCCATTGAAAAACTTTCATTATTTCTTTGCACAAATCGTGAAATCTCATTTTTCAAATGTGTTGTTTTAGATGGTGGAAAAAACTTGTTCACAAACTTAGAAACGAGATCACCCCATGTCAAAATCGAATTTGGCGGTTCTTTCTCAAGACAAATTTTTGCGGGTCCATCTAACGAGTATGGAAACAACATCATCTTAATGGCGTCATGTGGAACATCCTTAAATTTGCTAGTAGGGGTGAGACGATTAAAATTCCTAATGTGATAGTGCGGGTTGTCTTTCTCGTGACCTCTAAACTTATTTGCTTGCAACATCGACATTAAACCCATCTTAATTTCGAAATTCTACGCAAGAATGGCGGGAATCACAATAGCCTCTCCAAAACCCTCGGTGGGTGCTTGTAGCAACTCCATCATAGTACGATTAGCCATGACGACTTCTTGTTCTACTATAGGTTCAACAATTGGAGGTTGTTCAACAATCAACCTCTCTTGATTGGCTTGCTTTTGAAGACGTTTACGAGCTCGTTTTGCTTGATTACGAGTGATCATAAACTTCACGAAGAATGGGAGGTGAGCAAAGAAGATTCTTTTTGGGTGTTTTGTGAATTTTCAATTTTTTTTGTGTTTTTGATTATATATAATTTTTTTTTTGGATTTTGGTTGTATCTTCGTAGACAACAATCTACAAAATCTCTCCTCGAATCAAACTCTTGATTAAAGAAGCCTCAAAGGAATGAAAACGATCACGTGGAGTGAACGCCTTCGAATGACTTTAGAACTTTTGTGAAAACCAAATTGTTCAAGAGGTTTTAATCACAAAGAACCCAAGCAAATATATTATACGTAATAATACTTTGGGCGGCAAAACCCTCGATTAGCCTTCAATCTCAAAATACTCACAAGCAAGCGGGGAAACGAGGTGGCGCGAAGCACTTAAGAGCCTTTTTCCTTAGGGTATATTTTATAATACCCGCCTTATACCTACCTTATAGTTTGTATTTTTCAAAATCGAGCTTCACGAAAGTATTTATCTATTTTTGCCTTTTTCTTTTTGTTTGAGATTCGAATACAATAATTAGGAGATCAAATCCCAATTAAGGTTGTGTTTTCACACTTTTGGACATATTGTTTATTGATTGTGATACTTAATACAATATAGTAATAATATTTTCACAAGAAAAACCAAGAAAACCGATAATACGTATTAGTAGAGTCCTACTAATACAAATACTATTTTGGTTAATATTAAAAACAACAATGCAAATTAATCACGACACACCTCCCCGGCCGCGGCGCCAAAATGATTGTAGTGTTTTACCACACCTTTAGGAAAAGGAGTGTAAATAGGGTAAAAGTATTAAATACGACGATTTAGGAAAACCGTGTACAAATGACCCTAGATGAAAGTCCAAGTTCGTTTCCCAAGGAGGTATATGTGTGTGAGAAATTTGTTAAATGTTTGTGATTAATGATTGGTTTTAGAAAGGGATGAGAAAAGAAGATGACGAAGACGTGAAAATAATACTACGACGACAAAACGTAAAACCGTAAAAACTACAAAAATAAAAATTAATTCTAAAAATTACCAAAAATTCACCAAAAATCAAATTAAATAAACTAAGAGTTTATCAATGATCAAAACTTTTTCAAACCTTTTAAATAATTAAATATTCAATTTTTAAATGCTAATTAAAGCCCTAAAAATCAAATAAATTATCAAAAAGCCCAAATAAAGATTTTTCAATTGGTAAACCTCTAAAATGACCTAAAAAGATTAAAAACTATTTTTAGAAATTTTTAAACTAATAAAAACTATTTAAAATGATTTAAAAACTATTAAAACTTAAAATAATTATAAAAATTAATCTAAAAGTGATAAAATTATTCTAAAAGTTGCTAAATTCCTATTTTAATGTATTAAAGCTAAGAAAAATGTAAAAAGTTGGAAAATGTGAAATTTGAAAAATAATAATAAAATAATATTAAAATAATATTAAAAATCCAAAAATTATAAAAAATTCTAAAAACTTGCAAACTAGTTTATTTTAACCTAAATAAACAGAAAATCAAAGTGAAATGACCAGAATACCCCTATTGGGCCCTCAAATGGGCCAAAACCAAAAACAGTCAACCCTTAATGGGCTTTTTGGCCCAAAAAGTCAAACTTGGCCCAATTGACTTGGAAAAGACCTATCTTACTCAAAATTTAATTCTAAGAAGAAAACTCTAAAGGCCCAAAAGCTGAATGTGAGCTTATCACAGCTTAATAAGCAAACAGCTTATCCTTAATGGGCTTTTTAGCCCATTAAGCAATAAGCTAATGCCATAAGCTCTAATTTGACACACAACCTTCTTTTGGGATGCTTATGAGATCTGTAAAAAGAAATTTTGAAAAATCACACTCAATAAGCCAGAAATAAGCAAAGTACAAATCCACAAAACGACAAAATAGTCGGGTTTGAGATTTAGGGCACCTCAGAAACTCTAGTTTGTTGCTAAAGCTCACAAATATCTTAACTAAGAATAATCAATCAAGAAAATCACAAAAAGCCAAGTAGAAAAAGCTGTAAGAACCAATAAGCTGGCTGAAAAAGCCAAATAAGCTAGTTTTCTAGCAAAAGCTTAACCAAAAGACTTGTAACCTTCCAGATTTGTTATTAAGCTATGAAAAATGATTTCTATTACAAAAGCCAAGTTGTTGCATGTGCCAATAAGCAGTTCTAAAAAATAAGCCAATTTGTGCTTATTTGACCAAAATTCAAAGTACTCCAAAGTTCACCAAATGATCAGGAATGGTATATGGGCTTGTTATAAGAAATTTTTGTGAAGGACTCAAGAAGGAGGCCTTGTGAATCAAGAGGTCAATTGACCTTTTGATGGCAGATTTTGGCAATAAGGGCTTAATAAGCCAGATAGCTTATAAGCCAGATACAAAGCACACCAAATAGCAAAATCCACTCACAAGCAGCACTTAAGCAAGTTCCAAGCAGCAAAATCACAAGTCATACACTAGGATAGCAAATGCAGACACAAAATGAGGTGGTCACTTTGCTGATGCAAATGACCACTTCAGCCAACTTTGATAAGCTATAACACACTCAATAAGCCACCAAATTCAACAACCAGATAACCAATAGATAGCTTATCACCTAAAATATTCCCAAACCTGATTTCAGACGTTAGATCCAAGTAACAAAGAAGTTATTGGATCTGATGTGTTTGACCAATTCCAAAACCACTTTTATCAGATTTTTGCAAAACTTCAAATCCCTTTTCCAAACTTTCAGAAACTTAACCAATGACTAAAACTTGTTCAAAATAACTTGTTTAGACCTCCCAAACCCTAAGAACCAAGGCACAAGGCCACAAGGCCTTATGAACCAGTAATCCCAAACAGTTCTTAATCAACCACTTTTCAAACAAACTTCTTAATCCTTCAAACAACCTACTGATTTTAATGATCAAATAGCTACACTAGGTGACAACTAACAGATATCAGCCATAAAACACAAAGCACAAACACAGAATCACCAAATCACATGCCAAAGTACAAAACAGACAATATCATATGATTTTTGAGAGGAATCTTAACAAGAGGTTATACCTGCCCTCCACAATATCCTAGGAGGGCCAGCTATGCTCCTTGGACCTTGTTCAACAACTAGAACAAGACCAAGGTACTTCAATAACAAAGATGATGAATGCCTTGGTTGATGTTTCAAAGCAGAAACTCAAGTGCTTGATTTCTTCGACACAATGAACAAACAGCCTAACCAAAGGCCCTAATCCCTTCACAAGCTTGGTGTCAACAAGCTTGCAAGAGCTTATAGCTTATGGTTAAGGATTAGTACACAATAATAAGCAAAATTAGAAACCTTCTTTCAAGCTTTTTCAAACTTGAAAAACTTACCAAACATAAACGTCCTTGAACCAAATGATTCAAGCACACTTATAACAACAAATGGAACTCAGAATCACCTTTAAACAATACCAACTTTCAAAAACATAAAGAGGAATTAAAATTTTCTCAAAATACCAACTTTTATATATTTCAAAAAGGAATTACAAGTTTAAAAGGTAAAGACTGGAACAAAGGGACTCTCACATGTTGAGGTCTCCTTTTATAGGCAAATGCCTGGCTACACTATTCACAAACCCTAGAAGTGAATTCTCTAAAATGCCCTTGAGCACTTGAAGTAGTTTGTTGTTGATGAGCTGTCCAAAATGATCCAAGACGTTCAATTTAGCTTTGGGGTGAAGCAAAGGCTCTCAGTTGTTGATCTTGACACGCGGTATGACTTGGAGGGCAAGTAGTCACATGATGGGTGAACGGGTATTTGGGGTTGGGGTCCAATGTGAGTGGGAATAAGTATTTTAGGGTTGGGATGGTTTTCTGCATGTGTGAATCACACATGTGCCAGGGGTAATTGAAAATTACCCTTTGTTTTAAGTGAGGTAATTCTGGGTGGTGAAAAGGTGAATAGTAGTTTGTTTGATCCGAAATTGGGGGAAAGAAAGGTGTTTGGCGCATTTTGTGTATTTGAATGTTTCAGTGCACACATTTGGTCCTTGTATTTTGGTAAAAATTGTATAACACGTTTTTCAGCAACAAAACTCTATTCCCTTTGCAGATAACTTTCACACTTTGGCAGTTTTGGCACAAAACTTTGGAAAAAGGTTTCAAAGGATTATTTTTGCCATTTTGAGATATTTCAAGGGCTGATCTTGGACATTCTTGATCTTCAAAGGTCTTCAATGTATCTTTGACTTCATGAGGGACCATTGTTGGCAATTTGGAATTGTTGAGGGACTAATCTTGCCATTTCTTCAAAGTTGAAGGACCATTTGTGTAATTTTGACAAACTTAAGGGACCAAACTTGTAATTATCAATATACAAGGGTTTTAAGTATCATTTCTTGAATGAATGAGGATCAATCTTGTATATCTTCAAGTCTTCAAGGGTATTTGTTGAATATTCCATGAATTAGGGTCCGGTTCCTTGTACGGCTTCGTTTCTCGTATCCGTTTTTCCTTGTATCTTGTGATCTTTTGTCTTTTTCACGATATCCATACCTAAAATACACAAGTAAACAAACACAAGCATATATATAGTATTTTATGACATTTTTATGCATTTAAAGCCCGAAAAGAATGATGAGATCATGTATAAATGCCATCTCATCAGGGATTGAACTCGTGACCTCACAGTTCAAGGTCCAATGTCTAAACCATCTGAGTTGACTACTCTTTTGGTTTTAATTACAGTCAAGGTTATTAATATAGTTAGTAGAAATTTGCTGTCAGCTTTAATTCTTATTCTAATATATAGTATACATTTGTTAATTTAATAAAATTAGTTTAGAATAAATGTTTATAAAGTTTAAATAAATAAATAAATAAAATAAAAATAAAATGTTTTATTAATTTTAGAAATTAAATTAGTTTTTAAAATAATTAGATTTTAATTAAGTAAGTTTTTAAATAAATTAGATTTTAATAATTTTTAGAGGTAAAATAGTTATTTTTAATTATTAAAAAATAGTGTAAAAGTATTTTAATTAAATTAGTTTTATTTTGATAGTATTTTTAAATAGTTTAAATTTTTACGTTGTGTTAATTAATTGTTTTTAGATTAAAATAATTTTGGGTTTACGATTAATGCACTTTAGGATAAAATTAAGTTTAAAATTGGTAGATTTAATTTTTAGTTTAATAACCGAAAACCAATTCGAATCAATTGTCCAAATCGATACAAAACGTCTCAAATTCATAAGATCTTCGTGTACAACGAACTTGGTTCACCCACGTGTTTAATTGAATCCGTCTTTGGTAATTTTAGTTTATTACTTTTTCCTAAAGGTAATTTACTAATTTACCCTATAACGTATCTAATTATCACTATACTATCACGATCACATCATAGACTTTTATGCATTATTTTATGCATTTACTGAGACTGTATAATTATTTAGGCTATTGACTGTGTCGTGAGCATTACATCGGATTACTTGTGACTTATTGTTGTACTACTGAGATAAGTTCATGGCCCCACTTTATATATTGACAAACCTTTAAGCCTTTTATGGGGAAGAAAACATGCAACATATTTTTTTTTTGATGGACATAGACTGAACTATGAAACCTTTGATTACATTTGCCTATTGTAGAATGCCTCCTTTACCCGGGAACAAAAACTGTTAAAATTATTGAATTGCCTGAATGTATAAATAGATCTATTTGGGATTGACCATCCCCATCTGGGTGAGTAGCGCTCACCATGCCTGGGCCAGGACAACATATGTTTATCATGTCAGAACGGAATATTGGGTGTATTTTTATTAATGCGAAGGGTCCTTATTTGTTGTGGGCTTAACGTGTCAAGTGTCAGTTTCTGGCAATAGGAAATGTAGTTACCTTTAAGTATTGATGCTATGTGCATTACTACTTCAGTGAATGTTTATTGTCCAAAATTAATTTATTAAACCTATGAATTTACCAACTTTATGTTGACTCTCTAAGCATGTTTTTCTTAGGAAAATGAAGAAGGTATTTGATGTGAATGGAGTCAATCATCATGATAGGCTGTATTTATATAGCTCATCTGGGGTTTTTTAAACGGTTAAATTATCCAAACTGTTGAATAAATGTTTAAGACAATTTTTATAACATTTACACTTTAATTCATGTAATAATTGTATTGATAATCTTTTATTTGTTGCTCTACATACTATCTGCTATTGATCCACCTACGTGACACCCAATTATTATTTCCACTGCATTTGACCAATTTGGGGGTGTCACACATCATAGTTATAATTGAAATGTTCTTATCAATATTGAACTTATTAGATTACTTTTAGTACTTTAGGACTTGATATATACATTGTGTTTACAACATATAGTAATATGTTGAAGTGGCAGTTCAGGTTGTGAGAAACAATTCATCTTACCATGTAAGGCATAAAAGCAAAAATTTCTAATGGATTTTCCACTTCCATTAAATCATAGCATATATCATACATGTGAAATTTATGGGTTGTCACATTGTCTCCCCCTTAAATAAATCTCTTCCTGAGATTATAATGGCAACATAACATATCAAGGGCAAACATAGCCCTTGTGGTCTCAAATTCTTACTTAGAAATTTATTCACATAGCAAGAATACAACTTTACTGTTGGTATCTAGTCTCAAATCAATATCTTCTACCAGTATTACCATCAAATGGGTTATCCATGAAGTATTATTCATATATTAATGATCAAAATCACCATAATATCTCATAGGAATTTAATTCAATACCAAATGGAATATACAAATCATATCATTTAATCACATAAATCTTCCTTAGATTTTGAAATATGATAAGGATTGTGATTATTACTGAGTTCTTTGAAAAACTCAAGTCAATAAGTCACAACTTAATTAAAAAATCTATGAATTGATTATCGCATTTTTCAAAATCAATTTAGGTAATTGATAGAGAAAAGATCCTTTTCAACTAGATATTGTTTAATTTAGTTTCTCATTTATAGTGAGAAACTTTATCAAAATAATCTCTCGGATTATCTTAAATCACCATTTTAATCTAGCAGATAGTTAATTATCACAATTCAACGCTTTACGAAGCTCCATTCTTCTTTCCACTAGTTTCATGAACTATTTTGGGTTTTATAAGTTGAAAATCTCCAACTTTAGCCCAGCAGTATGTAAGTAGCACTTCTTTCGATAGATTGCTTCAAATAGTATTGCTTTGATTCTAGCTGATAACTATTGTTATACGAAATTTTTTTTACCAGTGATAAGTGTTCTTCCAAAATTTATAACACATACATGGAGTATGTAGTTTAGTATTTGGATAGTTCTTCCACTTAACACATTAATATACCTATTTAGGTGAAACGTATCAATTCTGAAACATTCGTCAGGATCTTAGATGATAGATATTAATACTCTATGTCAACAGATTATTTCACATATAACCTTGTTAGAGTTTCCATATTATCAATTTCCTAGATAGGAATTAATCTTATAGCTCTAGTGAAATAATCGACAATGACCCAGATGACATTATGTCTACTTGCAGTAACAAAATCCTCATTGTTCTTTCCTATTTCCATGGAGGAAATTTTAGGTTAAACTAGTAAGTCGGATGACTTAATGTTTTGCTTTAAAAGCATAATATAAGGATTTCAAAGTTTCTTCGAGTTGAATGGAATACTTCAACTTCCAAGTATTTACAAATTACAAATTTAAGATGAATATTGACGTATCTTCCAATATACTATATAGTAATATACGTAATTCCTCACTTAGTATTCTAACGTTTTATTAGGTCTATATTTGTCTTATATCGAATATTCTTAAGTCCAGTTACAAATTCTTACTAACATAAAGATGCATCAAACTTTATGTAAGGAAGAAATCATAAATTTGGTGATTTAAATTTATTCATTTGACCTAAGAAGCGTCCTAATTCATTCAAATAAACAGAATGTAAATCATTGACTTAGAAATTTCCGTCATAACACGAACATAGACAAATATTCTAGTATTTATTATACCCTTAAATTTCCTTCTTAAGTCGGTGTATGTAAGACGTCCTGTATTATAATATCTTAAGAATACGATTTCCTAGAGACGAACGACGTTAAAATAGAAGACGGTATTTATTCCTTACAACATGTATATAAGATACATGATAATTCTATCGATCATATAACTTATAAGGCCACTTGCCTTTAAAATTCTAAATCCAACGATCTACTATGTTGAAAATCCGACACCAGATGATGCAAAGTCCTGTGTATGCAGTTCTTACACAGAAGAAAATTTCCATCATAACCACCGTAGGTTGGATTTATAAACTTAAGTTCCGATTTACTAGAATCTATGGACGTTCTTTCATTGCCAAATTGATGCTTAAGATTTTTCTGATCTTTGCACAGGATTAGGCTTAATTACCTTGTTCATCAACTCTCTTTGGGTAAAGGTTAATTACTTTTTCCAATATATTGGGATTTTGGAAGTGGTAATATCTCTTCAAAACCTTCGATACAATTCCTTAATAAACTTTTCTAACAAAATCTTTTGATGGAGTCTTCTTAATAGAATTTCAGATGAAATTTCATGACATAATTTCATGATAAAATCTTCTGATGAAGGCTCTTATCATTCTAAGGAATAGGATATAATTCTACTAACTCTTGAAATTTCCTCGTGTATTTCTCGAGGTTATTTTCTTTTATCATTAGATAGCGGAGTTCTTCTTTCATCTTCTCGATCATCTTTCTATGAAATATATTTGAAATTTAATCAAGCGATCTTATGTACTTCTTTTATCTTAATAGGTTGAGCATAAAGAATTTACCAAGATAACTGACGAAGTGCTATCTTTTTATAGCAGGCTTCACTTTACAATTTCAAATACGATTGATAGAAAACATAATTGACTCTTTCAATCCAACGGGTGATACTAATAGCATCTTTCCTTCCTTAGATATCAGAAACTAATTAGCCATAGAATATTTTTTCGAATATTACTTCTCTTTCACAATTTGTACTTGCAGGATTGCAGCTACATCATCGTTAATTTTTTGTTAAATACTTTTAGGGTTTCGAATGAAGGGAAATAATAGAAATAATTCAAAATCCAAGGTATACTCATATCAGAAAACATTTGTGACATATGTATATGGATACATATAAATGCTTATCGAACACAAGGTATACCTTTTGGGTTTATATAGGAAACTTACTATCTTGATTATCATTCATATCTAAGGATAATAAATCCAACTATGAAATAGAATTTTAAAGTTTACAACGGGTTTATAAAGATATGTCTCATACATAATCATAACGTAATTTTTCCATGATATGGGATGGAGGAATATAACATAAAATGTAAAAACTCGTCTTATAAAACAAGCTCTTTTTTACACATCACATATTCTATAGAAGAACGTTTTGATAGACAAAAGCCGAGAAAAGAATATTTCTAGAAAACTTTGGAAGTTTCCTTACTCTTCCTTCAAACTTGCGGGTTATATTCAATTTATAATTTGTTTTATCATAGAAGATAACAAAATTCCAAAAATATATACTTTATCAAGTATATGCTTTTCCCAGAATTAACGCAATTTCATTCATAATCATTTGTGAGAAAACCAAGAAATAGGAATCTCTTACTTTTTAGAAATAAGTATGAAACAACAATATTTGATGAAAAACACAACCTTTATTTATTAACAGCTTGTCTGTTTATACTTACAAGACAAGCTTTACTGTTAAAATAAAAGTAAGGACATAAAGTTGAAAGTATTTACAACTTAAAGTTGAAAGTTCTTTGATGGCATCAAAACGACTTCGTATGTTGGCTTGATGTCTAATTTGAATGTCCTCAATGATTAGCTCTAGAGTAGAAATCTTCAGTCCAGCTTGAACAATTTCTTCATCGTGTATCATTTGTCTTCTTTGCAACTTAGCCTTAATTTCTTCAAAATATTCTTCTAACTTCTCAAAAACTTGTTGTATAATTCTTCGGCCTTTCCTACGCCCTTCAACTTTATCTTCAAGATCTTCAATACGCTTGGGAGGATGTTCTTTTAAATAGGGTAGGACATCTTTAATTTGTTGTTCATAGGTATTTTTGGGTAAGTTTTCAGATATAGGTGATGGTACATTAATAGGGTAAGGTGATATGAAATTCTGGTGTCGAGGTGTAGAATCTATTTCTTTGTTATATGCTCGTATAACTTGCATATAGGGGTCGTCATCAAAGCGTAATATGGCTTTTGGGATTTTATGATCTTTTGATGTATTTTCTGAAGTATCATCAGTGTTATTCATCGGGAGATTGGAAATATACTTCAGCAAATCATCAGGAATACTTGCAGAATGCTCATCTTGAGAATCATATAAGATGATAATAGGAGGAAGATAGGAATACATATTTCTGGAGACGTCGATAAATCCTAATTTATTATGTATATATAAACATAATATTACTTACTCATAAGTTTAATCTTTATACTTACACATAAACATGGTATCATTTACACATTGTTCTAGAGAGTAGCAAGTATAGGCATTTACATCACTCTTGTAGCAACATTGGATTTTGGTACGGAGGACTTTCTTGAAATTATTTTAAAAGTAGTTATAGTCAAGATTTTTTATCTTGTTCTCTATAACCATGGGTTTGAGTACCAATCTGTAACACCCCCATTTTAGCATTACGCAGCGGAACATTGATCTGGGGTATTACTTTATAGAACACAAGTCATAATAATAGAAAACAACTCGAAAGAGTGATTAAATCAACTTTCTTCATATATCATTAAAAACCAGAGTTTTACAATATGAGGTTCCCAAAACCTATATCAATAATTTCAAGCTTGTGCCTCTTCATGCCATCCTTATGCTGCTTCATGCTATCAGTCATAGTTTCCTAAAATATATGCTTACAAGTCAACACAAAGGTTGAGTGAATTCATAGGTTTAAGCATATTTTGAATACAAGTATATTATCTGGGCTACAGTGTTATATGCCCACATAAAACAATCAACTCTTATTGCACTAGCTCATGCATCACTATTGACATAACAGAAAACCAACAAATTGCCCTTATGCAGGCAGTTTGCCAAACTTCCTGAGTTTGTAAAATAAAGTATATCTGCTTAGCCTAGGTAGGAACCTTCAGCTGCTAGCAAACGCGACATGCCTAGATAGGGGATGTCACTACCCAAATAATACTATTCGCAATATTAATGTTCATCTTATAGGATGATTAACAACCACAGTTAAAAAGGGACTTAATGGCAATAAGTAAACGTAGTGTCAACAATCATACCATGTAACATATAAAAGCACTTGCATTCCAGTTTTAGCATATATCCCCCTCACAGGTTTTTAATTCACTTGTAAAACATTTAAAAGTGAGGCTATGAACTCACCTTATGTCTTTAGAATCCGAGCTATAATAAGATATATTTCATTCACAGAGAACAACTTGATCATACAAATAACAACTTGATCTCACACAAACCTAGATTAACACATTATGTATAGTATCAAGTCTTTAATCTTTTGTTAAATCTTTCTAGTATTGGTTATATATTCTTTATTTAATATTTGGTTGCAAATTTAGCATCATTCTTCGGGCCATCATACTCGGAAGCCATTCTATAGACGTTTGAGGAGCGATGGCACTTAAAATCGTAAACCCAACCACTCAGTTAGAACGTAATATCGAGATGGAACATCTTTGTACAAAGCTCCCTACTAACATGATACTTTCATCACTTCCTTATATTTATAATTAATCTTCTTTAGTTTCAAAATTGGCAAAATAGCCCTTTTTGTTATACTTTGGTATAATTACACTTTTAACCCCTAAAGTATATAGTTTCATTATTTTCAATTTAAACCCTCAATATTTAACCTTAGGTCCTAAAACTTTCTAATATTTATTCTTATATATTTAACTTTCACAAAATGACCCTTTTGGCCCAAAATGTTAATTAGTTTCAAAAATGATAGTTTTAGTCCCTATACTTGTAAAAATCGTATTACAACCTCAAAAATGGACTAAATGATCTAGGATTTTAAAATAAAGTTTCAAACACATTTATACTCATAATAAAAATATTTCTCCAAGATTATAGCTTTTGAAATGGGTTTTTATTAAATTACAAAACTAGGGTTTTAAGACATCTTTAGCTTATAACTTTCATTTAAAATGATAAAAAGCTCTAATTTATTTTAGGTTATCTTTCTAACATCTTAATAACATTATAAAAACTCTAAGAAAGTATTATAACAAGATCAAAGCATGGCTAACAAAGTTATTACCTAGGATGCTCCAAAACGGCTCCTAATGAGGTATATGAACTATATCTTCTTCATAACTCTTCAAGAAATCCTAGAACTTCTTCCAAAGCTTGCTAATGATCTTAGAGACTTTTTTGAGCTTCAATGGTGGTATAGGAACAAAATTTATAGGTGTAGAAGATTGAAAGTGAAGGATGATTCTAAAATGGAACTAAAGACTCCTATTTATACTACTTCTAACCCTTAGGCTCCAAGTTTTTCCCCTAAACGTTTAATAACCAGGGATTAGTGACTAAGGAAGCCTAGGAAAGCTCTATTCAAGTCTGAGAATGAGTCATGAGGTCTATGATAAAAAATATCTATGTATATGGCCATTATTAACTCACGACAACATATAGATAAGAACTATGATGTGTAGCCGTCAAGTAGGTTCATCACCTACTTATAAATATCTAAAAATATATATATTAGTACTGATCCTAAGTTTGAATTTGGGAGGTAAAGGTTTGAAATGGGTTTTTGTAGGGAAAATGTAAAACCGGGTCTAAATTAGGGCATCTAACTTTATACTTTGTGATTTTGGTGATTTAGGGTTTAGGAATGTGATTAGTGACAGATTAGGGTATAATTAGGGTTTATGCATTGTAATTAAGAAGTTTGGGTCTTTGGTTTGAATATTAACAAAGGTTTAAGGTGAAATTGGGAAGAAAACTTAGGCGGGTTAGGGTTTCTAATGATCTAAGGCTAAATCCTTGTTAAATCCATTATACTTGACTTAGCCACGGATTTAAACTTAATTTACACTTCCTACATTATCCTCATTGTGTTAATGAAGTCCCTACATTGTTTTTACTAAGTTATTTTAAGTAAACATGTCTAAAGGGTGAAAATATCCATTTTGACCTAATTTATAAGCCATGCATTGAAATGTTGTAACTATTGCTTTAGGGTACTTGTATATTGTTTTAATATAATCTTATAACCTTAATGTAATTCTACAAGTGTTTGTATACTTGTCCTAAAAGACTAGGTAGTGATTCTATGTAAATTTCTTAATATAAGGGTTTTTAGGTCATCAAGCCTAATGACTTTCTATCTTGGGTGATTAGTGTTTATCTCATAATGTAAGCTTATTATAGGTCTTATATAGTATGTTTATGACTTCTAGGGTTTCTACATTCTTAGTTTAAGGGTTTACATAGGGTAATTATAATCTAGGTATAATTATGGAGCTTAAGATCCTATGCTTTGATAACTTGTACCTTATGCTTTATTAACTTGTAACTTGTATTGAAATAAATGTATAATCTTAATATGATACATAGTTGAGTTTTATAATTACTTATAAAATATTAGACTCTAATTCAATGTGAAATGGATTTTATATGCTAATCTTGGTTACTAGGTTTTAACTTGTAATTAGCTTTGGATTAGTGAATATTAATATTTTGTGATTAATTAATTTACCTTTATATGATAAATTATAATTGTTATATTGTTTTTGATACTTGTATATAGATATTAGGTAGTTATATTTCTTGAATCATTGTCTACCAAGGATTTCTAGGTGATGATCTAGACTATTATGTACATTTACTTGTACTCAGCTTTGTATAGTTTGTTCTTTCCATTATTAGATATTATTATGTCTTCAAGTAATTGTTTACAACTTATTTATAATCAAGGGTCGTCGTTGGTCCTTTTTGCACTAAAAAACTAGTCAGAGCAACTAACTGTTTACGTATGAAATTTACGGAACATGCCTCCCGCTGACTGAGGGAAGCGATCTGTCTTAAACAAGAAGATTTTCTAGGTGAACAATGAGATAATGACTTATTCATATGTATTCTCCATTCATAGTTTACCTTTCTTGAGTTTATAACTCTTTTAAAGGGATTATAGGGTTTCTAAGGGAATTTAGGGCATCGTAGTTATAATTGAAATGTTCTTATCGATAATGAACTTATTAGATTACTATTAGTACTTTTGGACTTGATATATACATTGGGTTTACAACATATAGGAATATGTTGAAGTGGTAGTTCTGATTGTGAGAAACAATTCATCTTACCATGTAAGGCATAAAAATAAAAAAAATTTAATGGATTTTCCACTTCCATTAAATCATAACATATATCATTAACACCCAATTTTGATAAATGGAATGTCACGCGTGATTATGGCGTTTCATCAAAGCATACAAGGATAAATGTCTTACACACTACATGACCATAAAGGAAATACCGGAATCAAACATCGGTACCCCAAAGTAAAAGCTCATCACACAAAAACGTAAGTACTGAAAATAAAAAGGACTAAACAATGTCCATAGAAATGAGTAGCAAAATGTATGAAGAAATGCATAAAGTAATGAAGGCTAGAAAGCTTCGAATCCATATGCACGTACGCTTAGAGTCTACGAGCGTCCCTGAGTACCTGCCGTTTTAGGAACATGAAAGGAAAACGGCTGAGCATAACGCTCAGTACACGGATATACAAGCATAGAATGAATAACATAAGCATATACAACATATAGCAGCGGAATTGATTAAGTCCTGGAAAACCTGGTATAACTTATTAAAACTAGTTTTATAGTTTGAAAAGCCTTATGTTTATCTTATGAAAACTGTTTAACATGTTAACCATTAGCCAATATAGGTCATGAAATATCAACGTTCATGAACACTTGAAGGGGTGACCTCATCATGCAATTAGAGGGGTTGCCTCTAATTAATATAAGTTTGGGTAGGAGGGATCAGCTCCTTGTGAAGGATGCAAGGCACACACCACATTCACCTGAATAATATATAAAACATGTAATCTAGGATGCACCCATACGCCCCACATGATAATATAATAATATGGCCAAAAACAGAAAGGGACGCCACGAGCTATCACTCCGTCGTGGTGAAGTCATAACACTGGTGCCTCCAGTGTTATGGTTATGGTACCTCCATAACTAGGTGAAACTAGTCATGCATGTATATGGCTTAGGCATTTAATTAACCATAAGCAAATCAAAACATATAAAACATATTGTAACACCCCAAAATTTACACAATTCAATACAGCGGAAGACTCGTTGGTGTTACGGGATATCACATTACTCACATCATAGACAACGCTTAAAAATCGCGTCGTTTAATAATAAAGCATTTCCATTCATAAATATCAAATTTACATAGGTCCCAAGTCATATTATTTCATACAATTTTTACAAAATATTTGAATGGAAATTGTTGTTTAAGTACGGGCCACAAATTCTTGTTGTCTTCCCGAGAATTACCTTCAAGTACCTGAGGCAAAACATGTTAAAAGAAAAGGTTAGCGAAAACGCGGAGTGAATTCATAGAGTTTAATAAAATCCATTAATATATCATCGGTATAAAATTATTACCGAAAATCATTTTGTACAAATCCTTGTAGTAGGCCATAAAATAGGCCAAAAACATTTTATACAAATCCTTGTCAAAATCATAATATAGGCTTTTGCCTTCAAAACCATTATATGAACCAATGTCGTAAAAACATCATACAATACACTTTATATCGTTGTATAAAGTTAAATAAAAACCGTTATATGAATATGGGTATGAAAAACCAAAACACGAACATAATATCAATAGTAAGACCCCGTATTGCTAGTCAGGCAATATATCGTAATTCAGTGCGTATAGCAGTATTTCGTTATTTTTGGATTATTATAAGCCGCATGACATTGTTACCTTACTACAACAAACAACGGGTAGCTAACCCGAAACTCATTTGCCCATCTAAATTAGCGTGTCGTCACAATAATCACGCTTGTGTAAATCTTCTCATACATAAATTCGCTTACCAATCAATGTGGCACGACGGGGATCAACCGTCAAGGCGCGAACTGGGGTGATCGTCCCCAAATAGTAATATTATATGCATAAGCGTCTACCAAATTCCGGTAGTTCACAATTCATTCTAATGGGACTTTTAGTGACATAACCTAACTTTAATAATCCATTTTATATAATACATCGGGTCATATAATCATTCATCGGGTCATACAATCATTCGGGTCCAAATCAATAAACAAACAATCGGGACAAATGGTGTCCTATTTTATCAAAACTAACATGTTATCTCCCTCGCGGGTTTATAAAACATTTCATAAAATCATTTAAAAGAGTGCGAGGCTATGAACTCACGTGGATTGGGAAAGGCGGGTTATCGGCGATTCGGATGTACGGGACGTGCTTGAATCACGGAAACCTAGACAAATAATACTCGTCTTAGACTTTTGTCCAATGACTTTATCAAAATAACAATTATGTATACATATGATGATTTTATATATATGATGATGATCAAGTGGGTTTATACATCTTTACTCATTCATTATAGTGTTTATGCGTTGGTAACTTTTATACTCGTTACACTAGCTCAACTTGTTTACATTATGGAGGCCCAATAAGCCCATTACAAGCCCAATACATTTCATTAGCCCAATTATACTTTTATTAGCAGTATTATACATTAAATTTTGGGCCCAAGTGGGTTAAGCCCAATAAGTAAATTTATTAGTGTTTAGCCCATTTAGTTGGATTATTAGTCCAATAATGCTAACTTAGCCCGTTAATGTCCATATGTTATTTAGTTCGGGTTTTATCGGTTTTTACTTGTATTAAGTACTTATATATCAGTATATGACTTTTAAAAAGTTTACATTAGACGGGTCCGACCGTCTAAGTTTTGATTGA
Organism: Glebionis coronaria; assembly: GCA_025667525.1. Classification (NCBI taxonomy): domain Eukaryota; kingdom Viridiplantae; phylum Streptophyta; class Magnoliopsida; order Asterales; family Asteraceae; genus Glebionis; species Glebionis coronaria. The sequence goes on from CM046877.1 coordinate 363,420,725, forward strand.
CGAAAAATGTTAGTTTTACGGTATTAGCCGAAAAGACGTAAAAATCATGTTTATAGTATTTATAACTTATAAAACTTACCAAACTACCATTTTTATATAATGTCCATTTATTTATCCTTATACATATTTATATAAATGAAATATATAAGTTAGTGTGTTTTAATTTCACATCTTATACTATATTATTTTGAGTGCTTATATAATACTATTAAACTTTAATTTCACAAAATCTGATTTTTAGTTTCACTTTCACCATTTTTATCATATCTTGAGTTCTATAAGGACATAGAAGCTAATTTTTGGATGACATAAACTTCATATTATTTTATACAAATAAGTTAGATATAGCTACTGCTCAATCCATGTCTAAGTATCCTTAATAGTCCCTACAAAATAGACTATTCAGATTGGTATACTAATTTTGTTTTGATCATATCTCACTCATTTTGATGATTCCATTACATGGACAAATCTCACATGTGTATGACATCTAATACTTATTGTAAATCGATTCCACTATGCCATTTTATCAGTTTTTCATTTGGTTACTTACTGTTTTTATACAGCCATCATATTTACCAAGATTTTAACCTTGTTACCTATGGTTTTCCATCTTTTTAACCATATTTATCAACACTTGATCCCCACACAAAATTTTTATCATCATATATTCATCATATACATATACAATCGGAAAGAAAATACAAGATTACATAATCAAAATAACAAGAGGATAGGAAGAACAATATTTATACCACCAAGATTAAGTAGTTTATGATCAAGGCTTGGATTTTTGATGGCAGAACTTGTGATAGATCAACACCAATCTTCAAGACACTACAACAAAATGAGCCTAATGCAACATTTTACAAGCAACACTCTCTAAATATGTTGCATTTCTAGAAAAAATAGTAAAAAGGCAACGTCTTCAAAATAAGTGTTGCTTATTATTATCAAAAACAACACTTTTATTAAAGTGTTGCAAGTTAAAGTGCTGAAATAACTAATCACAAACACAATCACTTTTTAGAATATCCCAAAATAAATTTCATGAAAATTTTATCTCCCGCTTACTTTTTCTTTAGATTCCCGCCCTTCTTTTTACCAAAAATTAAAACCCTTTTTTTAACCAAAAGTTAAAACCCGCCTCCTTTTCTTTTTTTCAATTAGCACTAAAAATACAGTGATAAGGTAAGTTAAAAGTCAATCTCATACGGAGTATTAATTTGGTGGTTCTTGTTACGTCCAATTGCGTATATACCGTTTCCCCATTATCTACAATTTTATGAAATCTGAAAGTAGTATCCCAGAATTAAAGATCTATAGCTCAAATCGCCTAATTTTACATATTCAATGTCTTTATTCATATATTGCATCTTCAAATTCAAGATTACATATAGATTTGAGTTTGCGAAACTTAGATCTTTGGTGAATAGAATATTTACGTGACCCCGAGCCCCAATTCAGATCTTCTTTCCTGGTAACTGCCGCTTCGATCAAATTAAGAATGGTTGAGTTTGGATTTGTTTTTGTTATCCATATTATTAACATGTTCTTTATTTATGTTTATAAGTCTGCCATTGGCTAATTTGTTACGCTTGATTGTTTTTTGTTATCCATATTATTATTAAGATTCCTTATATGCAATTGTGTAAGATAAAATTAAAACTGTTATAACCATAATCAAATAATCAGTCGATTGTTAATTTGATGTGTTTGTGTTTTCAGTAATGATTGTATGGCTAGAGGATGCGTAGGATAACAATGTGCACACCGTTAGAGCAAGGTAGGGGTAGGCTTGTAGATTTAGAGAATTAATATCAGTAATATGATATGTAAATTATAAGATCCGTTATTCATCAATAATAAATTAGAGTGCAAGAGAGTGGTTAAAGGGGGGCTTTGGTCAAACTTTTTTGCACTAAAATATAGTGTTTGAACCTGTTGTTTTCTGTTAAAAATAGGATTTTAGGAGTTTCAGGACTTGGTGTTCGCTGTCAAATTAGGATGTTTGATTGTGGTGTTTGCTATTATGAATAGGTGTTTATACTCGTTCCTTTGTCATACATGTAAAAAGTTAAGAATTGAACTGAAAACTCATCACAAAAGGTGTCTGCGCGTTTAAAAACTTAATAGTTTTAAGGTTTAGTTTTTTTTTTAATTTATTCATAAAGGTTTTATAGTAACTTATATTCTTGCTTTATATATAAATTATTAGTTTAGCTTGTAAAAAAATGAATTGTGTGCACCGCTACGCTGACTTTGCAGATCTAATAAGTTGTCCCTTTCTTTAATTTTATAGGAAAGTTAAAAAGAAGGAAATTTGGAGAAGTATGTAAAAGTGTTGAAAGCAATTCTTGAGTCCGGTAAAAGTTTCATTACCAAAAATCTTCACATTTTAAGCTAGTTGCATTTTGTTTTTACAAATTTTAACATCATCTTGTTGTCATGCAGTAACTTTGAAACACTTTCCATGGATATATTATTAGGTTCCTTGGACCAGCTTACATAAAGGTTATGGTGAATCTTTATCTTATTCCCCTTTGTTTACATGACAATTTGGCCACATGTGTAACTAGGGGTGTCAAATGGGTTGACCCGACTTAGCTTATCGGGTTTATCGGGTTAACCTACGTTTATACGGTTAACCCGATAACCTAATAGGGTCGGGTTAGGGTTTTAATTGTTTTGTTATCGGGTTAATCCGATAAACCCGATAAGCTATAATGACACATTAAACTTTTCATAGTTTTTTAGTGAATGCCTATTTATTACAGTCCATTAGTTCTAATTTTGCATCTTAAAACTTATTACAGTCCATTAGTTCTAATTTTGCATCTTAAAACTTAGTTAAGTGTATTTGCATATTTATACACCAGTAGCTATAGTTTGTCTCATACTACCAGTTGACGAAGAAAGAACTATATCTTTAACTACTTACTGCACTTTTTTTTCCTGCATTTTTTTCATGTAAAACTAATGTGTTGTGTATTTATATGTTAATTTTTTTCTAAAGCCACTGCATCTTTTACATGTTTCCCATTATACCACTGTACTATTTGATACAAATCTTAACAAGTCCTATTCATGAACTTTTACATGTCTTTATTGAAAAACAAAGGCGCAAACCCGCAGAACCGAACATCGATTGTTGATATTTTAAATATTAGCTTCTAGTCTAATGAAATCAAATATGCAACTCTGCTCTTTTTCTCCACGTTCAAATATGCAATTCTGTCATATTTTGTATAATGTTCATATGTATGCCACTGTGGTTATCTTTTTATTCATGCAAATTTCTGTAAAAACAGTTACTTCTAAAGTTTTCTTCATGCAAATTTTATGCTATTGTTTTACATGTTCAACCCGATAACAACCTGGCAACCAACCCGATTCAACCAGACTTGTTTTGACCCGAAACCTATAACCCGGTATGTTACAGGGTCGGGTTACCGAAACCCGAATCAACTCGACCTAAACAACCCGACCCGATAACACCCCTGTCACGAAACGAATTATATTGGGTTGGATTGACCTGAAACATTATTTATGTAAATATTAGTAAATTTTATATAAATACTAATTGTCGAAAGTATGATTACAATAGTTATGTTGTTTCAATAACCACAACAAATTGGTTTGTTTGAATAAATTTGTTGACATCTAATGCATATGTTCAACCTGTTCCCTTTTTTCTAGCCGATGTGCGGACATGGATTATAATCAAAATTGACCCATTTAAAAGTTGATATATCCGCCTGTCACTCAAGATCTTGCTAAAATATATAACCTCTATATGTTACTGTTTAGCAGGTTAGTAGACGAAGCTCCAGATCTTGGATTCAAAAGGTGCCAAATGTGCAATGGCTTTTCTAAAGAGGACCCTTACTTGATGTTGTAAATATAAAAAAGTATAAGTATCAGCTACTTTAACGAGCGTCCATATCAAGATATCATATATATACTCCGGTGGAAAATAAGACAGATTCCAATATCATCAGGTAATACATTTTCTCAATCATTGTACTAGCTATTTAGGACCTTTTATTATCAATTTTATTATGCTGGAAAGGTAGCATATAAAACAAACAAGCAATACTCTGCTACTAAGATGTGCAGACATAACATCAAACACATCCACATACCAAATATGGGAATGCAGGGCCTGCACAACAAACCTTGTATTTCTTATAATTATTTTGGAATTTAAATCCTACCTTGTATTTCTTATAATTATTTGAACATTTAAATCCTACCTTGTATTTCTTATAATTATTTTGGAATTTTCAATAATTTCTTAGATGAAGCTTTCACCACAAACTGACCATTATCAAAAAGAGGAATTAAGAAAGAAATGTTCCTTGATGAGATCGACACTGCTATTATATGACCATCATACTATCTTAATAGTGCCTTTATCTCCAACGCGACTAAGGGAAAGAGAAGTGAGCAAGACACCACCGGAATTTGGTAACGCTCAATCCCATTAGAACCTTAAACTTCATGTATCTATAATAAAGGTCTGTTGGTTTTTTTTATTGATTGGTGTTTTCAGATAACTACTTGAATGATATTGTACATATTTATGAGTATTTAGGTTTTGTAATTAAATATACAGAGTAACTATTTTACTATATATATAGAAATAAAATTAATCTTATGTCGTTTTCGTGTTTAGCAGGGTACATTGCTTCGAAGTACTTCAGCAAAAAAAGATTACATGTGCTGCAACAAGAAGATGTCAAGATGAAATTTGATTAGATAACATTTTTATTTGATTATTTTTATTAGCTATTATTTTCCTATAGTATTTAATCATTTTTATTATCGAATGGAAATATCAATTTATTGGTGAAATATTTTTGTATTATAGAAATTCAACACTTGTTGCTAGGAATAAAAGTTCTACAAATCAATAGAGAGAGTGTTGCAATAATATGAAAAAACACTATAAAGTGTTGCCATTTGTTGATCAAAGTGTTGTATATTTTTACTTATTAAAGTGTTGCATATCAAAGTAAGAAGTGTTGTTATAGAATCTAAAAAAAGTGTTGCATGTCAATGTAAAAAGTGTTGTTATAGAATCTAGAAGTGTTGCATATTTGTGTACAAGTGTTTCACTTAACTGTAAAAAAATGTTGCCTCTTAGTTTAAAAGTGTTGCATGTTGAAGTATGAAAATTGCTAAGCATGGCAACACTTTTGAAAAGTGTTACATAATCCAATATAAGTGTTGCACATATCTAAGGCGACGTTGCATAACGTGGCACTTGAAAAAGTGTCACCTTATGTATAATGCAACATTTTAAAGGCATAATACAACACTTTCTTGGTGTTGCCTTAACTTCATTTTCTTGTAGTGAGACCACCATTACTTGTAAACTTCCTGTAGAAATCAGCCCTTGAACATCACCAAATCACCTCCTTGGATGTTAGAATCACCTCCAATCTTCAAGGCTTCAAAGGTTCTTTATCTTATGTATGAATAACATAGGATTTGTGGTGTAAATTTTGATCAATATGGTGGTGGTGGTGGTGGAAGGACGCCAATGGTGGAGGAGTAGAGAGAAAAATGTGTGGTTTGCATGTTACAAATGAAGTAAATGGTTTGGTGCAAGTGGTTTTTGGATGTTTAGTTTGCTTGCAAAGTTAAGCAAGACATGTGTCTTGCTTACTTTGTAAGCTTGACACCTAAGGGTGTGTTGTGGGCTTTGTTTAGCCGTCCCTTATAGTGGGGTAAGGCAAAACTTGTTTTGTCTCATCCCACTAATTTACGTGTACTCATTGATTCTAGTTTCCACGATTTACGTGCCCTCGGGTCGATTTACGAAAAACGTTTTTATAAATTATGAATCAACGACACAAAACAAATCTAATAAAAATTGTCTCATCAAAAACGGAGTTCAAAAACGTAAATACGTAATCCTAAGGTTTCCGGTTTAGTCGTAAAGGACGTTAAATTATAATCGTAAGTCCTAATCTCTTCTCGTAAATTTGTGAGTTTATGAACTGATGAGACTGCTTTTATACATGGTCTCATCGTCCAAAACGGCCTTAAAATGCATTAAATATCATAAAATATGCCAAATATATGCTCGTGTTTGTTACTTGTGTATTTTTAGGTACGGATATTGAGGAAATGGCAAAAGATCACAAGAATCAATCAAAAACGAACACGGGAAACGAAGTCGCACAATGAACCAGGCCCAAGTTTGGATTTTGCAAAATGACCCTTGAAGAATTGAAGATTAGCAAAAATGGCCCCTCATCTTTGAAGAACTTGTCACATTTGACCCTCAAAATGTCAATTGTACAAGTGTAATCCTTAATGTTTGAAGATTGTACAAGATCAGTCCCTGGAATATGAAGAATATACATTTAATACCCTTTGGAAAAGTTTTGGAATTGATTGTGCCATTTTTGACAACTTGTGCAAAGTTGACAAAGGCAAATTGGGCGCTGATAACCTTTATTTACAAAGTGAAGAGAAGTGAGAAGCTTGGGGACCTAATCTGCCAACTACCCAAACCTTCCCACCCACTCAGGTCGTGACACCTCAGCCCTACCCACCCATCAACCCATATTCTAACCCAACCTGTCCATACCCAAATCCTTTAAACCCGGTTTTAATTTTAAAAACTTGGTCAAACCCAAGTCAACTAATCCCACTTAACCAGATTTCCCACCAAACACACTTTTCAAAATTGTTTAACCCAAAATTGGATTAAACTTTCCCCTAATCCCCACGAACCCTAGTTAATCCCCAGATTAATTAACCTTCAAACGAAAGGGGTTTTACCCCAAATGCTCCAGTTCCTAAATTCACCATCCCCTAAACCTATCCCACCTTTCAAAACAAGGCCACGTGGCCTGTGGTCCTCACCCAAGCACTCCCCTGCTCATGTCCCTTTCCCCCAAACCCTATGTCCCGACCCAATCAACGTGGGAGATCAACTCCTTTGTCCCCAAGGTTCATCCAACGACCAAAGATCATTCTTCCAAGTTGTCAAGTCACATGAGACGATTCTTGACCCATTTTCAGTCAAGGCTTCAAGGGCAATATGGGCATTCCATTGCTAGGGTTTTAGTCTTCTAGGTTCTTCTATAGACTAGTATAAATAGAGGCATCAACTTGTGATGACCCTTTGTTCCAGTTTTTAGCATTTGCACTTGTAATTCCTTTTTTAAATTAATGAAGTTTGGTGTTTGTGAAAGACAAGTGTAATTCCTTTTATTAAGTTTAAAAAGTTTGTGTATTGTGTTAAATGCTAAGGCTGAGTTCCATTTTAAAAATTGTGAAAGATTTTGTGTGTTAAGTTTTCAAAAAGGTTGTTTAAAAAGGTTTGAAAGTTTCTGAAAATCAAGGCTTTTTGAAGTGAAAGTGGATAAGAGTCCTTGATTTTTGAACTTGTGAATTGTTTTTAAAACGTGTTAAGTCAAGTGGTTCCAAGGTTTGGAAGTTTTTAAGAAAATCAGAAAGTTTGTTTTTCTTGTGTTTGTTCTTATTTGCAGGTTTGATTGGTTGATTGTGTTGATTAAGTTCTGCATAGACCCGGGTCTATAGGAGGTGGTATTGCTACCACTGTTGGTCTTGGATGTAAGACCAACAAGGTGATTCTATCTCCCTTTGTTCAATTTTCAGAAAGTTTAGAAATTGTGTGATATGCATGTGTTATGTGAAACTTGCATGCATAACTGTTTATGACTGTTTGTTTTGAGTTTACTTGGTGTTATATGCATGATATAAGTGTTTTATATCAGTTTGGAGTTTGTTAGAAGTGATTTGGTTTGAAAATATTTCATTGTCAGTTTTTAAGGGGTGTTTGGGATAAGGGATTAACCAAATCAAGTGACAAGATTTAGTGTTAAAACCTGGTTAAAAACATTCTTTGGGTGATTGATATGTGATATATGCACTAAGGTGTTAGTTTGACAAGTTTTGAACTAATTTGCAAGCCAAAAAATGGTCAATAGCATATAAAATCAGTAACTGCCTTGTTTGTATGAATTTCTAGAGATTTTGGCTTAATCTCTTGTTCATTGCTAGATTAGAGGTTGTTTAAGGGTGTGCTATAACCTATTTGTGCTTTTGTGGATTTGTATGCAAGTTATGAAGGTTCAAAAGTTGCTGAAGTGGTCATTTGCATCAGCAAAGTGACCACCTCTTTTGGAGTTGCATTTTGATTTCTAGTTTGAGGATTGTTGTTTTGTTGCTTGGATCCTATCTGTATGATGCTTGTGATTGGTTTTTGCTATTTGGATTGCTTTGTTCATAGCTTATAAGCCTACTGGCTTATTGGCTTATTTGTGCCATAACACATCAAGTTTACCCAACTGGTAAGCCTTGATTCACAAGGTTTGCACTCAAACCTTGACCAACAGGGTGAAAAACAAGTCCTAGCACTTCATTAAGTCTGTCAGCGCCTACTTTGTTCCTGTTAGCGTTTGATTTTAACTTATCAGCGTTTGACTTTTGGTCAAACTTGGTTTCTAGGCTTATTGAATCTGTTTTGCTTATTGGTACATGCAACAACTTAGTTTTTGTAATAGAACTCATTTTTCTTAGCTTAATATCAAGTCTGGAAGTTTACAAGTCTTTTTGTTTAGCTTTTGCTAGGAAACTAGCTTATTTGGCTTTTACAGCCAACTTATTTGCTTCTACAGCTTATTCTACTTGGCTTTTTGTGATTTTTCTTGATTGATTATTCTTAGTTAAGCTATTTGTGAGCTTTTGCAACAAACTAGAGCTTTTGAGGTGCCCTAAATCTCTAAAACGACTATTTTGTCTTTTAGTGAATTTTTACTTTGCTTATTTCTGGCTTATTGAGTGAGCTTTTTGGAAATTTCTTTTTACAGATCTCATAAGCATCCCAAAAGAAGGTTGTGTGTCAAATTAGAGCTTATGGCATTAGCTTATGGCTTAATGGGCTGAAAAGCCCAATAAGAATCAGCTTTGTGTTCAATAAGCTGTGATAAGCACATTTTCAGCTTTTGGGCCTTTAGAGTTTTGTTCTTAGAATTAAATTTTAAGTCAGATAGGGCTTTTCCAAGTCAATTGGGCCAAGTTTGACTTTTTGGGCCCAAAAGCCCATTTGGTTTGACTGTTTTTGGTTTTGGCCCAATTGAGGGCCCAATAGGGGCATTTAGGTAATTTTAATTTTATTTTCTGTTTAGTTAGGTTAAATTAAGCTAGTTTGCAAGTTTTTAGAATTTTTCATAATTTTTGGATTTTTAATATTATTTTAATATTATTTTATTAAAGTCTAATTTTCTAAGTTTTTATATTTTTCCTAGGTTCTAAATACTTAATTAGGATTTTTGCAACTTTCCAAATATTTTTTAGGTCTTTTAATTAATTTTTAGAATTAATTTAAGATTTAATTGATTTTAGGAGTTTTTAATTGTTTAAAAATAGTTTTTATTTGGTTTTAAAATTTTTAAAATTAGTTTTTAGCTTAATTAGGTCATTTTTGAGGTTTACAAACTATTAAATCTTGTTTGGGGCTTTTTAATATTTAAAAGTGATTTTTAGGGCTTTAATTAGCATTAAAAAGTCATTAATAAATTAATTAAAAGGTTTTAGCAAGTTTGGATTTTTTGTAAACTCTTAGATTATTATTGTGGATTTTTAGTAATTTTTAGGAATTTTTAGGTTAAAATTTTAAATTTTGTACTTTTTACGGTTTCACGTTTACGCCTTTTTCGTCGTAGTTTAATTGTAAATCGTAGTTCGTCTTAGTTTTTCTTTCTTTTTCTCATCTAAAAACGACACTACCCTAAACCTTTGATTACATATTTTGGCACATTAATCCACACACCTCCTCGAGAACGAACCCGCATTTGTTCGGTTTCGCGTTTTTCCTAAAACGTGCAACTTAACGCTTGCCCTATTTACGTTCTTTTTCCTAAAAGACGTATTTCTACGACTATCAAAATGGCGCCGCTGCCGGGGAGGTGTTTTTAGTGTGCCATTATTAGTATCGTGTTTTTGTGAGTGGTGCGTTTTTGCTTTTCACATTTTGAAAAGCGTGAATATCGTACATACTCATTTTTGTTATTTTTCCTTATTATATTATAGCATCCAAATAAATTGTGTTTAGTTTTCCTAAATTAAACACACAACATCATTTTACTATATTGTAGATATATTGGTTTTCGTTTTTATTGTGAATATTAGTAATATATTGTATTTACGTAGAACAATAAAAATACAAGTACTCCAAATACGTGAGCAATCACAACCTTGATTCGGGATTTCATCAGTCGATCATTGTATTCGAATCTAAAGCAAAAGTAAAAGGCAAAATAGATAAATACTTTCGTGAGGCTTAATTTCAATTGACACAAACTATAAGGTGGGTATAAGGCGGTTGTATTTCACGACCTAAAGGAAAAAGGCTCTTAAGTGCTTAGCGCCGCCTCGTTTCCTCCGCTTGCTTGTGCGTGTTTTGAGAAAAAAGGCTAATCGAGGGTTTGCCAACCAAAGTATTATCTACGTATATATATTTGCTTGTTTTCAAGATTAAAACCTCTTGAACGATTTGGTGTTCCACCATCGTTCTAAAGTCATCGAAGGCGTTCACTCCACGTGATCGTTTTCATTCCTTGAGGCTCTTTTAATCGAGAAAATCGATGCGAGGAGAGATTTGTAGATTTTTGTCTACATAATACATTCAAAATACCAAAAAAATTAAAAACAATCAAAAGCACAAAAATAATCTTCTACATTCCCTCTAATTTCATAATTCTCTTCTTTCACCCTCTATAACGTTTAATTCTCGTAACGCCATTCTCGTTGTATCATGTCAAATGATGAGGGCTATTACTCGTGTCCATATTGTGGAGGCCCACCCGATGGGGCTAATTGTTTTAATTGTGAGGTTATTGGAGGTCGAGAGGGTTATATCTATAACTCTCCTCCACATGGTTATGGTGACAATTTTCAATCTAACGACCAAGGTCACCAACCATATTCGTCTTATTCGTCTTTTAATTGTGATGAAAATCAAAATAATGAAATGAATCAAGATGAATCTTTTTGTGATTATATGAGCCGTCATAACAAACTTATAGAGTCACTTCAAGAACACGTGGTAGATCTCGATAAGTATTACAAAGATAAATTGGCAACCCAAGGGGAAACTTTCAAAAAAATGGAAAATGATTATGATAACCTTTTTGAAGAGCAACAACGTTTGTATGACCAAAGTCAAGTGATGTGGAGAGAATATGTAGATAAAATTAAGGATTATCACGCCAATGAGAAAGATAAAATTCTTTTAATGTTCGAGGGCTTAGTGGAAAAATTTAATTCGTTGTCAAAAGTGACCAATCCTAATCCCGTGGGAGAGGTTCAAGTTACTTCGACTCCTAAGACTCGTACGTCTCGTATTGATCCATATCTCTCGAATTTTAGAGTCGTGCAACCTTCATCGTCTTGTAAAGCCGTAGAGGAAACGAAAAAGTCATCCAACGAAGTTTTGAAAAATGTTTGTGAAGATAAACCAAAAGAAAAACTCGTAGGATACTTGGGAGTTTTAAATCTAATACCTTGTGAACCAAATTTTTCTAATGAGGATGAAATTATTGAGGATTTTCTAAATCAATATACACTTAATTTTGACGAAGAAATTCCATTAAATGATTTTAAAGAAGAAAAATGTGAAAAGGTTTTTAAGGAAAGCATTGAACCCTCGTTTCTACAAGATGAACGAAAATTAATTCCGAAGGGACGTGTTAATAGTTTTGCTAAAATGTTTGAAAACCCACGTTCGATCCCTTCGAAGGACAAAGTTGAAACCGTCAAGGCAAAATCGTCACGAGACGAGCCTTTTACTCCTAATCCCACATCGAGTGAGATTTTGGATTTATCATGTGAGAAGTCCGCCGATGGCCTTGCTCACATCGATACGTTTTTTGATATCGAGGTCGAAACGACAAAGGCAAAATCTTCAATCGAAGATCCTTCTTTTCCTAGTTTCACGACGGTTGAAGCTAGCGACTCGATTATCGACGACTTTATTGCTCGACCTCTTCCTCGAGGAAGAGAAGACGTTTTTGATCCCGATGGAGATTTTTGCGAGATCAAACGTATTCTTGATAACCCGCTTTCGATTTTCGAGTTTGATGAGGACCGTTGCGTTAGCCCGGAGGGGGATGTTTTGTTAATTGATTCACGTTTTAAAAATTCAATTCCTCCTCCCGCCTTCAAGATAAATGTGGAAATTTTAAGTGTGCCTAGAATTATTTTAGAAACACCAAATATTTTCAATTTAATCAACTTGGGTTTTCGTAACAATGAGTTAAAAAAAGAAAAAGGAAAAGATTTTACAAGTGATTTGAAAATTTTTCCAATACTAACTTCGTCATCACCTCGCTTAATTGAGCTTGCTACAAACGCGTCTACTTCTTTTGACGACGTTTTGTGTGGATCTAGTATGGGGGAATCCCCATTTGTTCCCTCACACTTCTCCACCGAGGACGAGATTTTTGACCCCGGTATCACGTTTAAGATAAAATCTCGGTCTTTTACCGAAGTAGTCACTAGAAGATCCTTCTACACTTACGGTGAGAGTTTACCTCGAGTAACTCGATTTGTTTGCCCAACCATTGTCCCACCCTTCTATTTCTTCTCTCCTATTTTCTTCTATCCCATTGGGATTTGTGTTGGAGTAGTGTTGTCTCGTCTTTCATCCGAAAACGAAGACGCTATCTTTGACCCCGGTATACGTTTATCGGATTTTTAAAGTACTCCACGTGCTTTTGGGCCTTGTTTATCATGTAAGCCCCACCAAAAATTGACCATACCATGATATCCCTAAATGATCACATTTATGGGGATTCGAGTCGAGCTTTTGACTCGGTTATCAAAAACAAGGTGCCTCGTGGGGGAGACCCATGCTTATCCATGTACATATTATTGCTTTCTAATTAGTGTAATGTGAGGGGATTTGTGCCTTTCCAACCTTTGTTCCGTGGTTGTTTGTGCATTGTGGTTTTTAGATCATCATCTTCACGATTGGAGCCTCTCGTGTTCGTTTCATGGGAGCACTCGATCGTTTGCTTTGGAGGCCTTTCCTAATATCCATATGATATATCCTTTTATGTTCTTACCTTAGGTTTATAGCACACTTCATAAACGGCTATTAATTTATTGGTTACACCCTTTCCATGCTAGATTAGGCATTCGACTACGTCTCTAGTATGGGGGTGTTTGTACCCCTAGACTCGAAACATTGAGGACAATGTTTAACTTTAGTATGGGGGGGTGAATAGATACTTGCCTTGCCAAACCTTCACGCTTTCCAAAGTTTATCGTTTTGTTTATCGTTTTGTTGCAAAATAAGGCTAAAAATGGCCAAATTTTAAAATTTTTCTCATGTTTGAAGACACGAATGTAGGTTTTCCGATGGCGAGAATAAGAGTAATTTTTTACTCGACCGTGCGTGTTGAGCACTTAGCTTTGATTCCTTAACTTATATTAGGCTAAGTCTCTTAAATGAGGACGAGAAATGATAGAGTTAATTATAAGTTACTATGCTAAACATAGAGTACTCGTATTCTTTCAAAAACTCATGTGTTCTCGTTGTTTGCTTATTCTCCCTTCGCATGTAAATATTTTTTATTTTTTTGCTTAATAAATATTGATTTAGCGGTTTAGTTTTGATTGTTGGGTTTCTAGTCTTTTCTAGTAGCTTCCGTGTAATTAAATTGGGAAGACATTAAGGTATCGCCAGCGTCACAGTTTTGAAGTATTGGCAACCTGAATAATCGAAAGCTTCACCCAATAATAAGATTTCAAGTGCTCACCTAAATCAAGCAAACAATTTGAAGCCCCACAAGGCCTAAAATCTATGCAAAATTGAAAGTGAATCAAGCCTTAATCTTCGAAGCTTTAAAGATCCAAAATTCGCTTTAGCGTGAGGATATACGTCTTTGGCTAATAAAACCACCGATGATGGCGGATAATAAAAGGCAAGGCAAGACCGAAGTCATAATAAAAGCTTCATGGCGAAGTTGAATAAAAGATGGAGGTAAACCAAAGATAATAAGGTCCTTCCGTTAGGGGGCGTATAAAAGTCTTGGTAATAAGTCTCATGTTCAAAACCGTTATAAAACCGTGTCTATCGATTCTTCTTGTCAACTTAATTTTTTAACATCGTTGTCTATTAGGAGGGGTTATTGATTTGATGGTCTTAGTTACACCGTTAGGACTCTATTTTTAGACCTAAATCTCTATTATCGCATAAGTCAATGATGTATCCTCGTGATCATTAAGACATAATAAAATATAAGAGATACAACTTAGGAATAATGGGAGAATAAGTACGTGATTAGGGCATATGAGTAGTGTTAGCATTACTAACTTATAATGACAATGATCTCGTTGCACGCTTGGCATGGAATTAGGGTGAAAATCGAGGACGACGAAATTATTTCTAACGAAGCATTCACGTGTTCTTGTTCTATGAACCTAAACATCCCATTTTGCGATGAAAATCATACATTATGTCTAAAACGCAAGTAGTAGTAATTGTAGTATGTAGCTAGTTTATCTTTCAATAAAGTGAATAAAATTAAATTTTGGAGATGCTTTGATACTTTATTCAAGCATTGCGTGAGGGCACGACAATGGTTTAGTATGGGGGAGTGATGAGACTGCTTTTATACATGGTCTCATCGTCCAAAACGGCCTTAAAATGCATTAAATATCATAAAATATGCCAAATATATGCTCGTGTTTGTTACTTGTGTATTTTTAGGTACGGATATTGAGGAAATGGCAAAAGATCACAAGAATCAATAAAAAACGAACGCGGGATACGAAGTCGCACAATGAACCGGGCCCAAGTTTGGATTTTGCAAAATGACCCTTGAAGAATTGAAGATTAGCAAAAATGGCCCCTCATCTTTGAAGAACTTGTCACATTTGACCCTCAAAATGTCAATTGTACAAGTGTAATCCTTAATGTTTGAAGATTGTACAAGATCAGTCCCTGGAATATGAAGAATATACATTTAATACCCTTTGGAAAAGTTTTGGAATTGATTGTGCCATTTTTGACAACTTGTGCAAAGTTGACAAAGGCAAATTGGGCGCTGATAACCTTTATTTACAAAGTGAAGAGAAGTGAGAAGCTTGGGGACCTAATCTGCCAACTACCCAAACCTTCCCACCCACTCAGGTCGTGACACCTCATCCCTACCCACCCATCAACCCATATTCTAACCCAACCCGTCCATACCCAAATCCTTTAAACCCGGTTTTAATTTTAAAAACTTGGTCAAACCCAAGTCAACTAATCCCACTTAACCAGATTTCCCACCAAACACACTTTTCAAAATTGTTTAACCCAAAATTGGATTAAACTTTCCCCTAATCCCCACGAACCCTAGTTAATCCCCAGATTAATTAACCTTCAAACGAAAGGGGTTTTACCCCAAATGCTCCAGTTCCTAAATTCACCATCCCCTAAACCTATCCCACCTTTCAAAACAAGGCCACGTGGCCTGTGGTCCTCACCCAAGCACTCCCCTGCTCATGTCCCTTTCCCCCAAACCCTATGTCCCGACCAAATCAACGTGGGAGATCAACTCCTTTGTCCCCAAGGTTCATCCAACGACCAAAGATCATTCTTCCAAGCTGTCAAGTCACATGGGACGATTCTTGACCCATTTTCAGTCAAGGCTTCAAGGGCAATATGGGCATTCCATTGCTAGGGTTTTAGTCTTCTAGGTTCTTCTATAGACTAGTATAAATAGAGGCATCAACTTGTGATGACCCTTTGTTCCAGTTTTTAGCATTTGCACTTGTAATTCCTTTTTTAAATTAATGAAGTTTGGTGTTTGTGAAAGACAAGTGTAATTCCTTTTATTAAGTTTAAAAAGTTTGTGTATTGTGTTAAATGCTAAGGCTGAGTTCCATTTTAAAAATTGTGAAAGATTTTGTGTGTTAAGTTTTCAAAAAGGTTGTTTAAAAAGGTTTGAAAGTTTCTGAAAATCAAGGCTTTTTGAAGTGAAAGTGGATAAGAGTCCTTGATTTTTGAACTTGTGAATTGTTTTTAAAACGTGTTAAGTCAAGTGGTTCTAAGGTTTGGAAGTTTTTAAGAAAATCAGAAAGTTTGTTTTTCTTGTGTTTGTTCTTATTTGCAGGTTTGATTGGTTGATTGTGTTGATTAAGTTCTGCATAGACCCGGGTCTATAGGAGGTGGTATTGCTACCACTGTTGGTCTTGGATGTAAGACCAACAAGGTGATTCTTTCTCCCTTTGTTCAATTTTCAGAAAGTTTAGAAATTGTGTGATATGCATGTGTTATGTGAAACTTGCATGCATAACTGTTTATGACTGTTTGTTTTGAGTTTACTTGGTGTTATATGCATGATATAAGTGTTTTATATCAGTTTGGAGTTTGTTAGAAGTGATTTGGTTTGAAAATATTTCATTGTCAGTTTTTAAGGGGTGTTTGGGATAAGGGATTAACCAAATCAAGTGACAAGATTTAGTGTTAAAACCTGGTTAAAAACATTCTTTGGGTGATTGATATGTGATATATGCACTAAGGTGTTAGTTTGATAAGTTTTGAACTAATTTGCAAGCCAAAAAATGGTCAATAGCATATAAAATCAGTAACTGCCTTGTTTGTATGAATTTTGAGAGATTTTGGCTTAATCTCGTGTTCATTGCTAGATTAGAGGTTGTTTAAGGGTGTGCTATAACCTATTTGTGCTTTTGTGGATTTGTATGCAAGTTATGAAGGTTCAAAAGTTGCTGAAGTGGTCATTTGCATCAGCAAAGTGACCACCTCTTTTGGAGTTGCATTTTGATTTCTAGTTTGAGGATTGTTGTTTTGTTGCTTGGATCCTATCTGTATGCTGCTTGTGATTGGTTTTTGCTATTTGGATTGCTTTGTTCATAGCTTATAAGCCTACTGGCTTATTGGCTTATTTGTGCCAAAACACATCAAGTTTACCCAACTGGTAAGCCTTGATTCACAAGGTTTGCACTCAAACCTTGACCAGCAGGGTGAAAAACAAGTCCTAGCACTTCATTAAGTCTGTCAGCGCCTACTTTGTTCCTGTCAGCGTTTGATTTTAACTTATCAGCGTTTGACTTTTGGTCAAACTTGGTTTCTAGGCTTATTGAATCTGTTTTGCTTATTGGTACATGCAACAACTTAGTTTTTGTAATAGAACTCATTTTTCTTAGCTCAATATCAAGTCTGGAAGTTTACAAGTCTTTTGGTTTAGCTTTTGCTAGGAAACTAGCTTATTTGGCTTTTACAGCCAGCTTATTTGCTTCTACAGCTTATTCTACTTGGCTTTTTGTGATTTTCTTGATTGATTATTCTTAGTTAAGCTATTTGTGAGCTTTTGCAACAAACTAGAGCTTCTGAGGTGCCCTAAATCTCTAAAACGACTATTTTGTCTTTTAGCGATATTTTACTTTGCTTATTTCTGGCTTATTGAGTGAGCTTTTTGGAAATTTCTTTTTACAGATCTCATAAGCATCCCAAAAGAAGGTTGTGTGTCAAATTAGAGCTTATGGCATTAGCTTATGGCTTAATGGGCTGAAAAGCCCAATAAGAATAAGCTTTGTGTTCAATAAGCTGTGATAAGCACATTTTCAGCTTTTGGGCCTTTAGAGTTTTGTTCTTAGAATTAAATTTTAAGTCAGATAGGGCTTTTCCAAGTCAATTGGGCCAAGTTTGACTTTTTGGGCCCAAAAGCCCATTTGGTTTGACTGTTTTTGGTTTTGGCCCAATTGAGGGCCCAATAGGGGCATTTAGGTAATTTTAATTTCATTTTCTGTTTAGTTAGGTTAAATTAAGCTAGTTTGCAAGTTTTTAGAATTTTTCATAATTTTTGGATTTTTAATATTATTTTAATATTATTTTATTAAAAGTCTAATTTTCTAAGTTTTTATATTT
Organism: Glebionis coronaria; assembly: GCA_025667525.1. Lineage (NCBI taxonomy): Eukaryota > Viridiplantae > Streptophyta > Magnoliopsida > Asterales > Asteraceae > Glebionis > Glebionis coronaria. The sequence goes on from CM046877.1 coordinate 363,438,651, forward strand.
TTCCTAGGTTCTAAATACTTAATTAGGATTTTTGCAACTTTCCAAATATTTTTTAGGTCTTTTAATTAATTTTTAGAATTAATTTAAGATTTAATTGATTTTAGGAGTTTTTAATTGTTTAAAAATAGTTTTTATTTGGTTTTAAAATTTTTAAAATTAGTTTTTAGCTTAATTAGGTCATTTTTGAGGTTTACAAACTATTAAATCTTGTTTGGGGCTTTTTAATATTTAAAAGTGATTTTTAGGGCTTTAATTAGCATTAAAAAGTCATTATTAAATTAATTAAAAGGTTTTAGCAAGTTTGGATTTTTTGTAAACTCTTAGATTATTATTGTGGATTTTTAGTAATTTTTAGGAATTTTTAGGTTAAAATTTTAAATTTTGTACTTTTTACGGTTTCACGTTTACGCCTTTTTCGTCGTAGTTTAATTGTAAATCGTAGTTCGTCTTAGTTTTTCTTTCTTTTTCTCATCTAAAAAACGACACTACCCTAAACCTTTGATTACATATTTTGGCACATTAATCCACACACCTCCTCGAGAACGAACCCGCATTTGTTCGGTTTCGCGTTTTTCCTAAAACGTGCAACTTAACGCTTGCCCTATTTACGTTCTTTTTCCTAAAAGACGTATTTCTACGACTATCATGAACCAACACAAATTTAAAATCTCAAAATAATATTCACGGATAAATTTATTTCCTAAAATGTCGGGCTGTCACCAAAAACGGTGTATGTAAACGTAAGCACGTAACGTAGAATCCTCCGGTTTAGACGTAGTCGATGCTACTTCAAGACGTAAACCCAAATTTCTTCCCAAAAATAAGTGAGTTCATAATATAACATTAAAATAATATTTTTAAATAATACTTGAGAATAAAATATCAACATAAATTGACGGATTGTCACAACATTTACCCCTAAACAGGATCTTTGTCCTCAAAGATCAATTTATCTTACTTATCGCTTCTTATAGAGTTAAAGCCATGTGGGTATTTCCTCCACATTCGGTCTTTTCTCTCATGTGTAATCCATTACAATACGCGAGTTTCATCAAACATAACTACGGGAATAAGATCAGGCTTAATGTTGACTTACTTTCTCTATCTATGATGTTCACGGGTTTTTGATGAATGCAACTTTTCGCCGATCTAAACTTCATCAAGAAGTAATCAGATTTTCACTCGATAGACATTTTATCAAGTTCGATATACGAAACATAATTCACGCAGCCCTTGAATTCCTAGGGTAGATCCAGCTTATATGCCTTTCAAACCAATTTTTACATCATCTCAATGGTCCCATACAACGTGGACTTATTTCCCATGATCTTTCAGATCATCAATTCATTTTTCCATGGTAAAATTTTTTGGCATAACTTCGCTACCCATCCTGCACTTCAAGATCTACACTTCATATTCACATAACCTCCTGCCTACTACCAGCAGTCAATAATCAGATCCTAATTTACACAATCATTTCAGGTTTCGTGGGTCGGGTACTTTGTAAGGTTAGGTTTATCATCATAGGAAACCTTAAACCTAAAAGACATGTCCAACTCACAATGGGTGTATGTCGGGTGTCTTCATCCCAACTCCTGCTTACAGATGCTCTAATATTTAGATCCTAACAGGATTCGGTCTCGATCCTAATACGATAATCATCAATGATAATCTATCCAAAGGAAAACGATTATAAGGTTTATTACCAAAGGTCAATCATTCAAACATAAATCAAGACTTCTAGTACTTTGTATTGTTACTTTACCTCGTCCCTTCGATTGGGATGTTAAACAGTACTCTCATCAAGGTTCGTTCCCAATGACTTCTGAGCAAATCTCTAGAAATTCTATGCGAAGCGAGGATCTTGATAAAGATGATTGATACAGGCACACTATGTTTACACAACTCTTTTAAATATAAAGAGTCAATTTCTTCATCAAGAATCAATCATTAACAAGAATGATATTAGTAGATTTGGTTAGTCTGTCAATGATGACCCAAATCGAATCAAATTCAGATGATGACCTTTGCAATAGTTAGACGTTTACTAATGTATGAGGCGATGTCTGCCTTCATAATTTGTCATCAGTACAACTTCTTCTAATAATGATACATTAAATCAGAAGTGACAGGAATAGAATACTTATACTAACGAGATTCCAAAATGACTACATCTCACAAACCTCCATATTTAGGCAACCACAAGTGTCCTTTAATACAGTTAACGCCATCGGCTTCTCAATTCTAATGGTTCATATTAGCCGCGAACCCCTTTTATTATCTATATTATCCTTTTTACAAAAATCGTTTATTTTTATATTGTTCGGCAATTTATTTTGCACTATCATTATTAAGAAACACATCCTAATTGATTCTTTATCTTTTCTACATAATGTGTCAGTATATACATTCACCTTTCTTGATGAAATAATTATCATGTCCACAATTCACTTAGAAATTCTTTCTTCATATTTTCTAAGTTTTAGTTTCGTCTCAATTATCATTTTTATTAGTTTTGCTCAATACGACGTTTTAAAGCGTCGATAGTTATTACAAGTAAATTAATAATAAATATTAAATTTTTAGGAAACGTAAACGTAAAAATTTTAAATTTCTTAGTTCGACCAATTATATGAAAATGTCCAAAATAAATTTGGATTTAATTAACAAGATTTTTGTTGATTTATTGAAAATAATTAAAATAATTAACAAGATCCGTAAATGTTCGAAAAATCTTTCGTTATACTTTGGTAAAAAATTTCTTAGCTGAAAAGCAAAAATTTGTCGTTTCAAATTTCAGGTCATGGTTTAAATGGTTTCTTCAATCCCTCTTAGGTTGTCTTGAGGTATACACAAACGTTTACCCCTAAACATGAGTTTAGTTAAATGTTCTGGGTTTAAGTGAATGATTCCTTAAAAATTTTCCTTGATAAAACATTTGTTAAAACATTTTTTGCACTTTCTTTTTAGTGTAACTCAAAGTCTTAAATGGCTCTAATATTTGAAGAGTCAATATATTCCATTATATTTTAATCACACGGTCAAATCATGTAACGGATTAAGCTGTTAATCACATGTTAATTATTCAAGGTACAGGTTTTCATTACTCGGCCAATTTAGGGCAGTCTATAAATAATTATTAACTCATTCTTATTCTTATAAACAAACAGATGGTTCTTAATGATCACGAGCATGAATTTATCAAATTACAGCCTACACACGTGATTCACCAAATTTATGCATGCTACATGTGCATTGGTCAATCCAAACGACATCACGTGAAACTCATAATGTTCATTACAAGCTGTGGATGTAGTGAAAATAATCTTTTTCGCGGACGGTCGAAGTTGATGATAACCATGCCGTGGATCAAATCTTTAGAACATACACTAGAACCTTGTAAATGATCGAACAAATCTATCATCAAGGGTAGTGGATATATATTTTTATCATCAATTTACCTAGTTCATGGTAATTCAACAAATATAAGGAATAATAACACCATAGCTCTTCATAATGACGAGCTCGGTAGAATAAAAGCTTTTTCTGACAACTCTCTCAGTTGTACGGTAATTATTTTAACTCGGATGGTGCTGACGTACAGTGCATACGCCACAGGTACAACACTGGGAATATAATCAGTACCAAATTCAACTTGCCTTAATGGCGAAAGTCTAGGTAATTCACCAACAAATACCTCCTAAAGTTTTAGATAACGGAAACATCTTTTAATAAATTTACTTTAAGTTCTTTCTAGATTAAAAGATCTATGACTAGTTCATAACTATTCATGGTATAATTTCAAGTCTAAATGCAGGATATGGTCATCCATCAAGAATTATTTAGACCACTTTTGATAATCAACATCTTATCTTTTAGAGGAATTCTACTCGAGTTCCCATCGATTAAGACAATGTCGTCATGTCATAATCAATCAATCCATTCTACTGGCACTATCAATTTTCCAGTTTCATCACCGTTGATAAGATGTGAACTGTGACAACCGTGGTTTTGAGGTTCGTCACTTGGTCTTATTTTTGGTTATTTTATGTGTGACTATTTGATTTCGTGTTTACATGTTTATTTTGCGTCAACGAGGTTGGTGTGGACATCGTATATGGGTATAAAGTACTCATATGTAAATCGAGGAATGGTTATTTCATCTTCATGAGCTCACAATGTAGTGACTATGAAATGAGATGGTGTTATTTGGTGGTTTTACGTATACGTATATGCATTATAGAAAATCGTATTTTTACGGTTTAGGGTTTTGCATTTATGGGTCTTAGAAGAGGTATTTACTCACGGAAGTATTTTTCGGGATTGTTTTAAGTCATTTAGGACTTAGTTATAAAGTTTATTTCAAAATTTGAGATTTTTTTTAAAACTGTATATTTTACGTCTTTTACGGTATTCGTGTAAAAACTGACTAGTTTTACGGTTTTGAGGTTTTGGAGGCTTTAGGAGCTGAAATAAATTAAGAAAAATTAAGGTAATATTATTAATACATATATTAATAATAAAAAGAAAAAAAACGAAATTAGGGGAGGGTAGGTCGGTTTTGGACGCAAGAAAAGGAGGAGAAAAAGGAAAAAAATTAAAAAAGGAAGGTTGAGTTTGGGTTGGACTAGGACTCACCCACACCCTATATATTATATTATTCACTACCAAAAATCATAAATCCCTGGAGATAATAAAAAAAGGATCGACGGTTTGTAGAGAAGAATTAGGGTTCTTCATAAAATTGGGTTTTTTCATCTTCCATTAAACTAAAGGTAAAACCTTCATAACCCTTTTCAATTAAGTTGTTTTAATGTTTTCTTTAATCATCTTATGATGGATTTAGGTTATGGTTTAATTTAAAAACAGTATATTAATGTTATATTAATGATATTATAATGATTTCATAAATTAGGGTTTGTAATTAGTGGGGTTATGGGTAATTAATTAGGTAATTAGGTTAAATTCGTTTTTAAACACTGGGCATAATTTTGAGTCAATTGTTTTGATCATCTCGGGATTTATATAAACTCTTATTTTGCGATCCAAGTATCCCTAAAAAGGTAATTGAAGTGGCTTTCTAATGCAAGAAACGAGAACTAAATCGGAGGTCGGGAAGTGGGTCAAAAACAGGTTACAACAGTCGGATGTCAAAACAGTTTTGAAGTCAGCCTGTTTTCTTTTTAAGTTTTGGGTTGTTTGGGGTACTTAGGGTTGCATTGGGATCTTCTAACGAACATGAGAGATGGTTTATATTATAGTAAGTATCTGCATTGGGGCTAAGGTTGTGGTTTAGGGTAAGACCCCCTAATCATAACAAACCTTTTGTATGTTTAAAATCAGTAAATCCGGAATGACAGAAGTATATATATATATATATATATATATATATATATATATATATATATATATATATATATATATATATATATATATATATATATATATATATATATATATATATATATATATATATATATATATATATATATATATATATATATATATATATATATATATATATATATATATATATATATATATATATATATATATATATATATATATATATATATATATATATATATATATATATATATATATATATATATATATATATATATATATATATATATATATATATATATATATATATATATATATATATATATATATATATATATATATATATATATATATATATATATATATATATATATATATATATATATATATATATGTATATATATATATATATATATATATGTATGTATATATATATATATATATATATATATATATATATATATATATATATATATATATATATATATATATATAGATATATATATATATATATATATATATATATATATATATATATATATATATATATATATATATATATATATATATATATATATATATATATATATATATATATATATATATATATATATATATATATATCAGGACCTTAGCAGTAGCTTTAAGGTTGGGGCAAATGGGAGGTGTTAGCTAACATATGTAAGGGCATAAATATTCCCTTTACAGAGAGCATGGATATGTTTAGGTGGGCGTTTGACTTTTAATTTGGAGACCTAAAAGTTGGGACTATGTAAAATATGAACGGGATAGTTATCAAACTTAAACAAGTTAAGGGCTTGTTAGGGAAGGGTAATGGGGTGTTTAGAGCATATTAATGAGGGTCATATATGGGAGTAGGCTAGATGTCCATCATAGGTTGATGAGCCATCTTAGTGATTGGTTTATGTTTTGATTATGTGTTTTTGGTTTGTTAGCTTTTTGCTAGTGCGAGGACTTTTGGAGAAGCTCAATCAGGTGAGTTTCATAGTCCCATGTTTTCTAATGTTTATGACTTCCAGATGGGATAGAAGAGACACTATTATGTTATTGATAAATTATGCTGTGAATGTTTGGCGTTGGTAATGGACTTATGTGTGCATACTTATATGATTAACTGCTAGTTGATTCTTGATTGTTTATGTTTTGACATGGTACCAAGGGGTTATTGGCAAGGCGGCGCCTTGGGATTTGGTTCATAGGTGTTTGGATGCCTATGGGAGTATGGTGTTTGGTATGGCTGAGAGCCTGGGTTTGGTTTGATTAGTTAAATCTTGAATGTTAGTTTGTTAATGCATATTAGTATCACATTGTCCATTTCTTTTTAACTTTTGGTTGTTACTCACAGCTTTTGGTATGATTTTGGTGTTTGTGTCTAAACCTATGACTCTCACCAACTTTATGTTGACGTGTTTTAGTGTCTCTTTCAGGTGATACTATGGTTAAGCATGAGAACATAAGTGGCTAGGATTTGGAGAGCGTAGGAATGCATTTAGGAGGAGATCCCCGTTTCCTTCTTAGTCTTTATTTGTTCATTTAATAAATGATACTATTGGCACACATATGTTGTTTTGGTTTTGTTATTTGTTTGTCTTGGGTAAGAGGTAGGACTGTTACCTACTTACCTAGACTCCTGCATTTGTTGAGATATTGTCATGACTTTTGTGTCACCATTTTATGACATTTGTTATTTCATATAGTTATCTCTATAGACACGCCATGATGTGATGATATCCATACGTCGCACCCCATATTCCGCCATGGTGGGGTGTGACATGAACTTCTCAAAAGACTAATAATAACTCATAATCCTTCACAAATTCTAGGATATCAGGAGACATAATTAACCTTATAAGAGTAAGGTCAACGCATAATCTACGCGAGAGAATTTCAAATCAGATACAGACGAAAACATTAACGAATATGTTACCCAGGTCATTCAAATGAAATATTAATCAAAAGAAATGATAGGAACGTCGATACATCCAATCGGGTATCAACACTCGGTAATCAGATACTTTTCCAAAGAATCTCACCACGGGAGAAATGGACAAGAAGTGAATATCAACTGTCAAATAAGACAATTTCCACAGATGAGTAAATTCGACTCAGAAGAATAAATGGTACGGGCACATATGTAGGTGTCCCTAACAATATGTCCCTATTTTGCACTTCTTGTAGATCTCATAAAATTTAATCTTTCACAATTTCTAGGAAAATGTAATGTTTATTAACAATTTCATGGTGAATACTAATCAGTCTTGCATGGTCCCTTCCAAATTGTATGTAGGCGCACAACTATATACAATTTCAAGATTAACGATGCAATACTCAGTTCGTCAAAATTTTATCATCATGTTTATAATAAAAACATTTTCATGCTTAATTCTTAAATAAGAATCAAAAATAAATTTACAAAGATTTCTTTGTTATTAAAACAATTAAGTTTTCCAAGGTGTTTTATAAACAACTTCATTTCGATAACAATCACTTATAAATCTTACTTTGAACAATCCTTATAGTGATGAAAATTCAATTTTTCTTAAGGGATACTGTTTTATCTTATAAAAACAATGAGTGATCTGCAAAAGAGTGATGAAAGCTTCTTCACCAAGAACTAACTACAATATGATAGGAAATGAGCTTTAGCCAAATAATCATGAGGTTCATGACCTTGCTGGCGCTCGAAAAGAATAATCCACAACGTAACTCAAATCAAGATGAGTAATTGTTCAATGGTTGCATCACTAATGCGAACATTAGGATGAAGCAATAAAGGATAGATAACATCGATACATGTAGAATTTAGCAATCAATGGTAGTCTTTTCATTAATCACAAACAAGTCAAAATTGTACCGTAACACATTATGTGTCACTATGTCATACAATTCCAAGAACTCATCCTACCAACTGATGTCTCAGTTAAGTTAGGGATTATTTTTAAAAGATACCACAATGAATTCTAATCTACAAGAGTCATTAGGTTTCCACATGTCCTGAAAGATCCATCGGTCCCAATTCAGAAGAAGATTTCTTCAATTTATTTATTGGACACTGGGCATCCTCATTAGTGGACAATGGCCTAGGAACAACCCTTAACATGAACCTACAATCAATTAAAACCTTATAATTCATTCACTGGACTTAACGACTTCCTCTTAACAATCTCATATTCCATACGGGTTAAATTTTACTTTATTCAAGTTTCAATCAACTTATACTCAATGCAATATCCTACCTCATTCTCCAATTCTTGCAACCTTATTTTTAGACCTTAATAGGGCAATAAAAACTCTACATGAACAACACTTAATTTACAATCCTATAGCTTTTACAACAATAGTTATCAAATAAGTCACTAGTATGGAATGACTCACACATTCAATTAGACTTCTCGGAAAGGTACTTGTGGCATGAGGCTTTTGGGTAATGGTTCCAATGACAGCCTCAAGTGCAACATTCACCCTTTCGATTTCAATTTTAAGAATTGGGTGTCACCGAATCAGATGACACCTTTCCAGGTGGTAAGGTTTTGTCAAACTCCATTCTATAAGGAAAGATCGTCATGTCATCGATATCAGATTTAATCTCGCCAATTCTTCTTTAAGATCTTAATCAACTACTATTAACATTTCTACGGATATCAACCATTTTGTTGGTATCATAAATATCCACAACTTGGTTTAGATCTAGAATAGCTAGAATTCCTACAGAAATAGCTTAGATTAATTTGCTAGGGGATTTAGGGTTCCTTGTGACAATCTACGTCGTATAAATACCTCGTATAAATATAGAATTAATCATCAAACAATCATGTAATCAAATTACATCATATGTATATATATAATCCAAGTTATATATATATATATATATATATATATATATATATATATATATATATATATATATATATATATATATATATATATATATATATATATATATATATATATATATATATATATATATATATATATATATATATATATATATATATATATATATATATATATTTATATATATATATATAGAGTTAGGTTAATGTAGTTTAGGTGTTTAAAATTGTTAAAGTGGGAAGTATTTTAGACCATTGGATGTACTTTTTTGTGTAAGATCAACTTGGTACTTAATTAATGGCATTTTTGTAATTATATTTTTTATAAAGGGCATTGTGTACGAGATAAAAACAAACAAAGAGTTTAGAGCATACCATCTTCCAGTTAGTCAACCCGTTATTAAATCACCACCCACCCTTTTAGCTCCATCACTTTAAACTAGTTATTACAAATCCATTGATTTACAGCTTCTCACAACCACCATAAAAATCCGATTGGCATTCAATTTTGGGGATTTCGATCATGTAGCAGTTAATCATCTTGATTAATAGACAAAAATCCCTTCATTGTTGCTACATACCTTTCAAAATAACATTAACTTTTTTTTATTCGGCTACAATTGGGGGATTTAGTGTATCATATGATAATTACCCTTATTGGTATAAATAATGGGGAAAAGGAAGCTAGATAAGTGCATTGGTGCTTCTAACACTATTTTATACGGTATGTGATACATCTAAATTAGTGTGATGTTTTTTATTTTGATGATAAAGCAAAAACTAATTACTAATTTTGGTGGACTAGTAAGAAGAAGTTGTCGGCTGGTTAATATGAGGAGGCAGGAGGATGGAAGCTCTAAGGGTACTATTGACTTAACAAATGGTCAATATGGTGATTCTGATTCAGGTATACAAAAGTTCTATCAAAATCAGATTTGTTTTACTCTTTTTTATGAGTGTATTTGTTTTATATAATTTGGGTTGTAAGTGGGTAAAATGTATCAGATATTAAAATGGGTAAAAAAAGTGGTGAACAATATCAGATATTAAAATGGGTAAAAAAAGTGGGTAAAATGTATCAGATATTAAAATGGGTAAAAAAAGTCATGAAATTGCTGTTGGTACATGGGTTTAAAAAAGTACAAAACATATATTTTAAATGAAAGGTTTACCGAATGAATGTATCATCATATAAAATACGTAGGGTGTATCAGTGTATCTAAATGCGTTACAGAATGGACTGTACTAGAACTTCAAACTAACCCTTAGAAGCTAAGTATGCAAGTGGGTTGAATCAAATACGTAGGGTGTATCAGTGTATCGATACGTAGGGTGTATCAATGTACCAGTTGGTTAAACCAAACAAATTGCATTACCCAAATTGCTACCAACACCAATCTCGAGTGGCTGTAGCTTATAAAAGGGAAATGAACCAGATGTAGCTAGGTGTTGTTTTGTAATAACTCCAATAACTTGATAACCGAGCCTTTCTAATTGCATATTTTAATAATTTAGTAATTCAATTACTTCTGTTTTTTAAACCTGCAAATGACTTGTAGCTCGCAGTTATGTAAACTAAGATTCATTTTAAGCCCATATGATGTGTTATAACTAGCAATAGCATTGTGTTTACCTGCTTCTTCATCTGCATTGGATCTGGCAGCTACTTTGATGTCTACCTGTAGTAACTCAGCATCAAATGAATAAGACTAACAATGTTTGACAATCGCAAATAATCTGATTTCCTAAAAAATCAGAAGGAGACATTCAGCATAGACAAAACATGTGCATTGAATTTTAACTTTTATATTAAGTATATATAAACCATGAGAGCATCCATTTTATGGAGACATTCAGAAAACGATGGTTATTGTTGTGTTTGGCCTCTTTCAACTTTTATATTAAGTATATATAAACCATGAGACCATCCATTTTATGGATCCTGTGATAATGTCGTTGTTTGTTAAAAGGATGTCCTGCACTGTGAGGAGAGAATGTTAGGGCCATCTGAATGAAACAGATCTAAAGTAATCATTAAACATCAATATAGATGGAAATATGGGCGAGTTTCTTAACGGTTTAACGAGTGCGGGTCAAAATGGTTCGGCCGGTTGGGCTGACCTCACTAAGCTCCGCCCCTGTCAGTATGTTAGTGATACACGATAATGTTCCAAGCAATATAAAAAAAAGGGGTTAGATAGTGATTGATACATGAGAATAGTAATATGTATTGAAGCGATGTTTAAAACTTATTAGACATTGAATTTTTCTTTATATGTACAGATTTTGTAGATGATGTACGTAAAACTGGTACACAAAAGTGTGATCGTAGCATGAAAAAAAGGAAGATACCGGATGTTGGATGCAGTATGCGTAGGGTATCGGTTCGGAAGATGCAAAATGACAAGCGCAAATGTCCTGCTAAAAAAGCAGCAGATAAGCAAGGTCCTGCTGTTGGTATAAGCAAGTTCTTTACCGTTGCTGCCTTAAAAAGCTGTGATGCTCATATGACAAAAAAGGGCATGGGAAAGCGTAGATCATTATCGACTGAAAAGAAGGGGAAAGGGAAAGTTGTTGATGGAGATACAGTAAAAGGTAACGTGCTGGATGATCAGAGAACTGTTAGTGGTACATTGCCTGTTGCGAATGTGGTTGCTAGAACAGGTTGCCGAAAAAATATGTTGGTTAAAAAAAAGAAGGGAAAGAACATAGAGGTTGACAATGGGAAAGGACCGGGTGAAAATATTGTTTGTGATGGTCTGCCAAAACAGGGGAGACGTGGGTGTAACAAGCGTAAAGCGGATGAGCCTGTGGTGACCAAACCGGAATTTGATAAAATACATTTGCGTATAGCATTGTGGTCACTTCACCGAATGATGCCCAAATTGACAGTAAGACAACAAGAAGATGTTACATCCATGGGGTTTGGGTCGGTGTTAGGCTTTAAAATAAAAGATGTGCCTAAACATTTAGGATATTGGTTGCTTGATAAGTTTGATGAAGATCAACGCGTGTTGCGTTTTAATGGCAAAACTATAAGAATTACGAGAGATACCATTAAAGACATACTTGGGTTGCCTATGGGAGACGTTGTTTTGGATGTACGTGATGAAGCTGACTTTCGACACCCAAAGGTTATTGCTTGGAAAGCTCAATTCGGCAGGAAGGAAAGGTATTTGCATCTCCCGGTTGAAGAAATGATATACACGCAACGAGACGGTGGATGGATATTTATGCTAAATTTTTTGGTCCTTTATTTCACCACAATTGGGGAATCAAACATGAATGCGACTGTCAACCTGCGATACCTTCACTGTATCACAGAAGCGAATGGAATTCCATCGTTTGATTGGTGTTCTTATGTCCTTGAATGCCTTGTTAAAACGAAAAAAAACTGGACCAGAAGTAGCCATTACCAAGGACCCGTCATTGTTTTAGTGGTATGTGTATACTTTTTTTTTGTTATTTAGTTTGTACCATTTTCCTCACATGTATGTAATATAGTATCTCAACCATTTATAATGCGACAGATTTTGTATGCGCACGCTATGAAACCGATGGCAGAGGATGAAGAAGCCGATGGTCCGTTGGTAAACAAATGGTCAAATGATAGTTTGAATATACTTGAAGAAGAATGGATGCGATCTGAGGTAATTATCGACACCCTTAGTATTGTGTAGCATTGTGAATAAAAGTAGAATGTGTACATTTATTTAATGTACCAATCGCATGGTGGATTGTGTTGCAAAATGTATCAGACATACTAGCCTTAATTATACAAATTTTATATGTATTGGATGTTAGTATACATTAATGGGTGTTTGGGGTAAGTTTTTTGGGTTCAATGAAAACTAATATAGTATAAATTGTATGGTGTTTGTTGATTGACGAAAATGTTATAAAACCCTTTTAAGTTAGTTTTTTGGTTATGTATCACCATTTTGTTTTTGGATGAAAATAGGCACGTTTTCATTTTTTTTTTTTTTTTTTATACAGGAGCTTAAGGACACTCTAAGATCAAAGTATAAAATGGCGGCAGAGATTATAGCGGAGGGGGATGGGTTGTTGGATACTGCATTAGCCGATAACCCGCATGATGCAGATTTGTTGGACATAAAGGATTTTAGAGACTGTTTGTTTGGGGCACGAAGCAGTTACGAGACGTCGAAATGTGATTCTGAAAATATGGATGAAGACATTGTTGTAGGGTGTGGAGTACAGAAAGCCGGTTCAGTAGAGGAAAAAATGGCAGGTGTATGTTCAGAAACACCAAAATCTGTTCCGAACATGGACAACAGTTTCAAGACACCACAAAAACAATCGGCTGGTGTATGTTTGAAGACACCAGAAGCTGATATGAACACGAACCACAGTTTCAAGAAACGAGAACCATTCCGTTATACGCCTGTATATGGTACACCGTCTGCTTATGCCGCGTGTGCGGACGAGGTTGAGTTACAAATAAGCAAACAGAAGAGCAGATTACCTGAAACCATTGATGATATGCCATCGTTTGATTTGAAGATTACACAGCTCTTTGAAGAGGGTAGGCAAAGTGGTGAGTTGTTGAAAGTCGATGACCATATAGGAGAAACACAGAAGTTACTGGAATCGCTTGCATATTACGATTCACAAGAAAATACAACTGCGGATGTTTTACACACAACTGTTAATGATAGCGGTGCGACACCAGTCGCATATGTACCGGTCAGTGGATATGGTGTAGCCGGTAGAAGTTGTACTATGGGTAATAGCGATATTAGTGTCTATAATATATGCGACGAACCACCGCTTCAGACCATCCTTCCAAAGGTCGTTGCTGCTAGGCCCAGGCGAAACACCAAACCAGGACTAGGAATGTGTTCGCCTTATACAAGGAGGGCTGTTGTTTTGAGGCCTGTCCCAACAAGTAATGAACAAAAAGCTGCTGACTGTTTGTTCAGTGCCCGGTTTGTGCAAACGTATGTGTGTCCTTTTTTTAATGTTTATATAACTATATGGTTTCTTTAATTGAATAATTAACTGATACATTTGTGGTTTCTGGTAATGTAGTGATATGTTGTTCATGGCGCCGTATGTATTCGGTCCGAGGTCTGTTTTGGAGAGCCTGCACCCTGAGATAAAGATAGCAAGTGGGGTGATTGATATCTTTACTAAGGTGTTGAACGCTGCTGAGCAATTCCGTGATCCGATGAAACAGATGCAAAAAGTGTTTTGTGATACAACGATGGTGGTAAGTTATAATTAGTAATAGTGGTGTTTGTGTATCAATGTGCAAGTTTCTATTCCTATTTTTTTGACATCTATGATTTTAATCATGAAAACAGAATGACTGGGATATGGCTGGAAATGATGGGGAAAAAAGGGATGTAACCGAAGCAAGCAAGCGGTTCATCCACAATATGCATTCTATATTGAAAACAACAGTTTACAATAATCTGTTTAATGCAGAACTGGTGAGATTGGTTTAGTATAAACAGTCATTGTCACCTATATTTCCTGGTACATTGGTTAAGTAAATGCTAAATATAATGTGTGCATTTGTGTGTAGGTGTTTTTCCCTCTGATCCAGGAAAGACATTTTTTTGTAGTATGCATGCATATGAAGAAAAAGGAGGTACATATTCTAGATAATGTGTATTCAATAAGCGATAATGTGCGAGAAAGATATGGTGATACCATTGACTATCTGGTAAAATTTGTTCTTTATAGTGGTTCATGTGTATATGGATACTGTGTACTTCACTGTGTTAATTGATATTGTGTTTTGTTCAATGACATAGGTAGCGAGGTTTGAGGATTTTTTTTCCCAAACAAATCACCCCGTACAGGGCCAGCTGAGACATGCTCCACGTATGATTTTAAATCTTGGATGTAGGACAAAGCGCAATTCAGTTGACTGTGGTGTCTTTGCTATGAGACACATGGAGACATATCTTGGTGGAGGAGAATGTGCTGATCTCTGCGATCTCAAAAGAGAGATGTCGGGTCAAAAAAGTCAGTTGAATGATCTTCGTATCAAGTATGCTGCCAAGATCCTGTTATCTGACATCAACCAGTGTAAAGCAGCTTTCGAAGAAGAAGCGAATGATTACAATCGGCTGTCACAAGAAGACAAACAAAGATTGAAAGATGATGCATTGCAGACTGTGAACGATCGTGTATCACAGATGCTTTAAATCATGTTAGGGTCTATGTTAAGACGCTTTTGGAATGTTAAAGTCACATATGCTTTAATACATTAATAATCTTTTGCATTTTGTTAAGACGCTTTTGGAATTATATATATAAGTATGGGTTTGCAATGATTTCATGGTTTGTATGTTAATTATGGTTGTTTGTTTTTTATAGTAGTTATTTGGTATCATCATATTTTGTCCAGTGTGGTGTTCATATTAAATTAAAATGTGTGTCAGCGTATTTTGGCCAGTAATTTACTTGTGCAAATAAGTATGGGAAGATTTATCATTAGGAAAATAGTATGTGCAGATGTGCGGGTAATGGGTATGGAAAGATAATATGTATCAGCAGGAAAAAGCGTCCAGTTTTGGTTTCTGTTTTTTTTTTTTTGTTTTTTTTTTTTGGTTAATCTGGTTTTCCTTGATGAGAATGCTAATGTATCGCAAGTTACTGTTTTTTTGTACTGGATATACCTGTATGACTATTTGAGTTCAAATGTAACCTATATACGCGGTTTGCGTTGATCAGACTTCATGACCATTTGTGGAATATCACTAGACTTTTTCACTTTCTCGAACTCTGGGACTTTAACATTCGACTCTTTAAAATCAAATGCTTCTTCTTCAAGAACAAGTATCAGCAGGATAAGAGTATGTGCATATGTGCGGGTAATGGGTATGGAAAGATAAGATGTATCAGCAGGGAAAAGCGTCCAGTTATGGTTTTTTTTTTTTTTTTTTTTTTTGGTTAATCTGTTTTTCCTTGACAAGAATGCTAATGTATCGCAAGTTGCTGTTTTTTTTGGTTAAACCGTTTCTTACCCTCAACAGCCTCCATTCCACCTAGACCAATTGCAATCACTCATCATCTGAACTCCAAGAAATTCGTTGATGACCATAGCGGTCCGTGTTTGGTCATTCACGTCTTCAGTGGCCTTAGTTTATTTAAATTTCCTTTATCAACTGACGTAGATTCAGAATCTTGCAAAAAGCATGAATCCTCCTCGTAACTAAATTTTCTGAGCCACTTGATTCAATATTTTCAGTGTTCATGCCAACTCCTTAGTGTCTTGAGAAAGATCATGACTTTGAGTGACCACTTACTCATTTACAATTTCGACCTTGATGTCTTCTGATGATACCTCCTTACTATTATGACCCGCCACCAGAACTGTTAAGAAGACACAACGAAAGGTCAATTTTGCATTTCATTCTCGAGCCTCTCTACAAGCTTTACAGCGAAGTGAAAGGAAACCAATTGATAGGAGAGCATAAAAAAGTGTGGAAACGACGCTCTCTGAACTTGGTGTGACACTGCCTATTAGATAAATGTGAGACCTTTGCTAATATTAGCTTGCAACTCGGTTTTTAGGTCTGCTACTAGTTTTACCGACATGTTGGTTCGACATATCCCATCTATATCCCATCTGCTACATAGGCTGCACCCCAGAAAGTTGATCATATTTATACTGGACCCCAAGCATTCTAATATATACATTATATGTAAGACACTACGTGTTAGTTAGTGTATCACTAAACATTTAACTCCTAACATGCTAATGTCTTTAACGGTTGGGGATGATGCATTGGTTTCCTGTATAGGGGTGATACACAGGAATGTGAATACATAAAATCCATGAATACTGTATAAAAAACTGTATGCGTGTCTAAAAACATAATGTAAAAAGAAAACTGAATTTAATTAAAAGTCAAATAATCCAAAACATACCAACAAAAATCCATGCCGCTAATGACAATCAAAAGCGGTCTTATTACACAAACAAAAAGCACAAACATAAAAAGTAGCCACATAATTTAAAAACAAGCAAATAATGTAATTATTAGGGGCTGTAATCAGAATCATCCATTTGCTCGTCCGATGACGTGTCCTTTTCCGTTGAATCCTTGGTTGTAGCATCATCAGTCTTGGTTGGGCAGTTTCGTGAGTCATGAAATGCATAAGTCTTACACGTCCTGCAAAAACGAGGACTTTTGTTTGATTTGATAATAGCTACCTCCGCCTGTGATTGAAGTCGTTTTGATGATCGCTCACCTTTATTGCGTGCAACAGTAGGCGGCTTAATGAACACGTTTGAAGGTTCCTTGACACCAAGCGCAGCTGCATAAACTGCGTTTTTGCTTACTTCTGGTAGGTCTGGTACATCGAGTTTGATTTTCTCCAGCAAATCTGCAAGATCGTTGTTGTAAATGGCCAGCTTTTTAATGTCAATAACTAGACGGCCCACAGATTCTTCTACATGACTGTATATTCTCCTTACGACACCATCTACACCAAATAATGGATTTGAGGAGTCGCCAACGTCAACATAATTTGCAACATTGTTGATAGGCAAAGCATGTTTAGACCATCTTCGCAACAAGTATTTCCGTGGGAACGTGTACACCTTAGACATCCTAAGCACATAAAAGATGTGACGGCACAATAACCCGAAGCACTCGTACTTCAAACAGCTGCAGTTGATTGTACAGTCTTATGGTACATACTTAACCTGTAAGGAATTAAAACAATAAATTTTTGCCAATAAGTGATAGGTAGTAAAAATGGGTTGATACATATGAAGATATTGGAAATGATATTACCTCAAAAGTAACCTCAACTGGAACACCTTTGTTAGTGTAATCTGCATCAGTATCGCGTACAATAAAAACGGAGCATGTGCCATCATTTGTAACCTTAACTGAACCGCAACTCATAAGTGACGAGTAAATATCGTCTTGGACATCATAAAAAACAGAGTGCGTGTAAAGTTCCGCAGCTTCCTTTTCTATTTCTAAGTGAGTTTTGAAATCGGGGGTAGTGTAGTTGGAATCGTGTGTGTTCTTTCCGTACTTGAATCTTTGCGAATCCATGGCCGTGTCAAAATGACTTAAGAATTCTATGAGGCTTAAATGTTGGTTAGTAATTTGGCCAAAAAAATGGTTCTCACTTTCAGACCTGGAAGTAGTACGCATAAGTCCAGACAAAGGTTCATCACGGAAAAAAGCCGGTATCCAATTTGATCGCATTTCAAACATATCCTCCAACCATTTGTTTTCAACTAACCCAAAATCATGAATTATTGTTTTCCACTTTTCCTCAAACTTAGCCGGGTTAATCTTGTCGGTCCAAACAATGCTACACAACCGCCTCTTAAAGTCCGTGTTGCTACAAACTGTAGCTCCTACCTGCACGATATGCAATATTTTTTAAAAATATTAAAATGATATACACATGACAATAAAAAGCAAATTGTTTACTAATATGTTCAGACGTACAGTAATGTTAAAATGATAAGCACCAAGCGACAGTAGTTGTATGTATCATACAGCTGGTTATAAAAAAGGGTGTTTGGCACATTTGATTGTTAGTCATTTGACAAACATTTTGTATGTATCACACAATTATTTAGGATGGGTGTTGTATGTATAACAAGCCGTGTCTTAAATAAACGCCACCTGACCCAAACACCCCAATCAGTAACTAACAAACCCATGTCTTAAAAAAAACTTTTCTTTGGTAACAAACAAAAAGTATTTGCATATACATAAAAGGCATATAATGGCAATTATATTATACACAAACAGAATACCTTTGTGGTGAGCTTTTGCATTATGTGCCACATACACAATCTATGCCTTGATTCTGGAAGTATTTGTTCAATGGCAATCTTCATGGCCGGATCCTGGTCGGTAACGACAACCTTTGGTGCTTTCACGAAGACCTTCTTGAATCTTTTAAGAAGCCACCTATATCTTTTAGTCGTTTCAGTTGATAATAATGCAGCGGCAAATATGACACATCTGTTGTGATTGTCAATTCCAATGAACGGGACCAACACCATATTGTACCTACAACAGAAACATACAAAATGTATTAGGACATGTTAAACGCATTAAGGTGTGTACGTGATACACATAAACATAGAAAAATAAAATCTAAACCATATGTAAAGGAGGAAAATCTGACCTGTTTGATCGAAACGTAGCGTCAAACGAAACAACATCTCCAAAAGCTTCATAATTGCGCTTAGCTTGTTCATCCGCCCAAAACAATCCAACCAGTTCATTGTCGGGTTTGGTAAGCTTGTATTCAACCGAAAAGTCGGTAAAAAACTCTTGCCTACTCAATAGCTTATCGACAACCATTTGGGCATCACGCTCACCGATAAAGCTGTTAAGACCAAGCTTGTAGTTCTTACAATCAACTTCCGTTGTCCCAATGTTATCAAACCCGCCATACATTTCTTTCATCACTTTCCACGATCTAACAGGCCCTATATTGATATTAGAAAGTTGATTCAACAACATTTGCTTTGGGAAAGTAAGCCTCCGGGATGTCCGTAGGTACTTAATGTCATCTTGATTTACCAAACTATGGTTGAGTTTTTCCAAAAACTTATATACCCGATACTTATTATCTTCTGTCTTGCGTACTCTTATACCAGCTGTACATACACATCGACATGACGCACGCTTCCTTTTCCTTATAACCTTGTTAACAGCTAAACCACTGCCAATTGGTGCTTTATCATGGTTTGTTGGTTTGGGAACTGGTTTAAAGCCTTGCCTTACACAGAGAAAATGCTTAGTATTCGGATCTGGATTCTTGCTAGTACTCTTCCAACTACCACCTTTCCTAACCTCAAAACCAGCTTCCCGTGCATATGCTTTGTAAGCCTTTAGGGCCAATTCTAGTGTATCAAATACCGTGCCTTCTACGGGTTTGTTACTAGCTTCGGGTACCCAATACTTGGTACCTTGAGGTGACGGCTGGGAAAAACCAACCTGGATCGGAGAAGAATAATCGACTTCAACAACTACTTCTTGACGAATAGTCATTGATTGAGGAGTTGATGGTTCACCTAAACATGAAAAATAAACTTGTTACAAACATATTAACTTGAAATTAAAATATTACTAACAAAAAAAAACTGATTCTTGATAAAACCTGATACATGTTTCTTGTCAACAAAAAGAGGACCGTAAATAATTAAAATCGATTCTTGGTACATGTTTATTAGCAACAAAAAGAGGAAAGTAAAATAATTAAATTTGATTCTTGGTAAAACCTGGTACATGTTTCTTGTCAACAAAAAGAGGAAAGTAAATAACTAAAATTGATTCTTGGTACAAGCTGGTAAAACACTTTTTATAATCTAAGCCGGTACATGATTAACGGCAATGAAAAAAGGCCGGTACATGATTAACGGCAACAGAAAAAAGGAACGTTTTATGATATACAGAAATATGAAAAAAGGATTGATAAATGAGTTACCTTCAACATGAGCAGAACTTATGAACTCATTATTGCTATATGAACTCATAGTGATGATAAATAAAATCGGATGAATTATGGTGTGGTTGATTAAGAATGAACATTATATAGGAACTATTGAATAATAACTGAAGCTCAAATCATGGGATGATTAAATGATGAATCTGAAAGATTTCTAGTTATGAAGATAATGAAAGTGATACAATGTAACAGGCGGTGTGGGTTAATGACAAGAATATTGTCGGTGTGGGTTAATGACAAGAAGATTGTCGGATATACCCTTACTAATACAGAATAATAATTAAATGGGTTTTTTTATTTTCTTTATTATCTTTAAATGATATTGTTATCATCTTACTTGAAACACTAAATCCAATGGCTAAGAAAACTTTTCACTTTAACAATTATAAGCCACTAAACCATTTTAACCAAAATCTATATATATATATATATATATATATATATATATATATATATATATATATATATAGAGAGAGAGAGAGAGAGAGAGAGGAGTGTTAATGTGAGAGATTTTTTAAAATTATTAAAATGAGAACCAATCTAAACCGTTGGATCTATTAAGTTGTATTAAATAAGAATGATAATTAATGAGTGAAATTATGATCATTAAATGTAGATTAAAATATATTTTACTTACATTCTTTTTTTCACCAACTATTAGTTTAATAACTCGAAAATAATTGATACGTCGTGGTACAATATCTCGAAAATAACTGATGCGTCGTGATACAATCTAAAAAATAACTGATGCACGTGGTACAATATCTCGAAAATACCTGATTCGTCGTGGTACAATATATCAAAAATAACTCATGGTGCGTGGTACAATATCTCGAAAATAACTAATGCGTCGTGGTACAATATCTCGAAAATAACCGATGCGTCATAGTACAATATTCTAAAGATTAAAGAGCATTTATGTTTGTTCAAAAGAAAAAATGAAGGTTATATTTTTAATTTTCATTTCTTGTATTAATTACCATGCATTTAATTCACATTTCCTTTAATTCTATTAATTATTCAATGGTTCTTATTTTTATAACTTTAATTAGTTCTCATTTGATCCTAATTCTATATATATATATATATATATATATATATATATATATATATATATATATATATATATATATATATATATATATATATATATATATATATATATATATATATATATATATATATATATATATATATATATATATATATATATATATATATATATATATATACATATACATATATATATATACATATATATATATATATATATATATATATATATATATATATATATATATATATATATATATATATATATATATATATATATATATATATATATATATATATATATATATATATATATATATATATATATATATATATATATATATATATATATATATATATATATATATATATATATATATATATATATATATATATATATATATATATATATATATATATATATATATATATATATATATATATTAAAATAACACTTCTCAGTCTGGCCTTGTTGGTAACTCGGAATTCTTCGGCACCATTATAGTCAAAAGATTTTTAGACATTTTCAGAAAAATGTTTATAGTTAAAAGATTTTGAAATGTTTTATTCAAAACCTTGGTTTAAAAATCTTTCGTTCTCTATAACGAGAGCTCTGATACCAAACTGTAACACCCCCAGATTTACACAATTTAATACAGCGGAAGACTCGTTGGTGTTACGGGATAGCACATTACTCACATCATAGACAACGCTTAAAAATCGCGTCGTTTAATAATAAAGCATTTCCATTCATAAATATAAAATTTACATAGGTCCCAAGTCATATTATTTCTTACAATTTTTACAAAACATTTGAATCGAAATTGTTGTGTAAGTGCGGGCCACGAATTCTTGTTGTCTTCCCGAGAATTACCTTCAAGTACCTGAGACAACACATGTTAAAAGAAAAGGTCAGCGAAAAGTGAATTCCTAGAGTTTAATAAAATCCATTAATGTATCATCGGTATAAATTTATTACCGAAAATCATTTTGTACAAATCCTTGTAGTAGGCCATAAAATAGGCCAAAAACATTTTATACAAATCCTTGTCAAAATCAATATATAGGCTTTTGCCTTCAAAACCATTATATGCATAAGCGTCTACCAAATCCCGATAGTTCACAATTCATGCTAATGGGACTTTTAGTGACATAAACTAACTTTAATAATCCATTTTATCTCATACATCGGGTCATATAATCATTCATCGGGTCATACAATCATTCGGGTCCAAATCAATAAACAAACAATCGGGACAAATGGTGTCCTATTTTCTCAAAACTAACACGTGTTTATAAAACATTTCATAAAAACATTTAAAAGAGTGTGAGGCTATGAACTCACGTGGATTGGGAAAGGCGGGTTATCGGCGATTTGGATGTACGGGACGTGCTTCAATCATGGAAACCTAGACAAATAATACTCGTCTTAGACTTTTGTCCAATGACTTTATGAAAATAACAATTATGTATACATATGATGATTTTATATATATGATGATGATCAAGTGGGTTTATACATCTTTACTCATTCATTATAGTGTTTATGTGTTGGTAACTTTTATACTAGTTACACTAGCTCAACTTGTTTACATTTTGGAGGCCCAATAAGCCCATTACAAGCCCAATACATTTCATTAGCCCAATTATACTTTTATTATCAGTATTATACTTTATATTTTGGGCCCAAGTGGGTTAAGCCCAATAAGTAAATTTATAAGTGTTTAGCCCATTTAGTTGGATTATTAGTCCAATAATGCTAACTTAGCCCGTTAAAGTCCATATGTTATTTAGTTCGGGTTTTATCAGTTTTTACTTGTATTAAGTACTTATATATAAATATATGACTTTTAAAAAGTTTACACTAGACGGGTCCGACCGTCTAAGTTTTAATTGACGAAAAACGTTAGTTTTATGGTATTAGCCGAAAAGACGTAAAATCATGTTTATAGTATTTATAACTTATAAAACTTACCAAACTACCATTTTTATATAATGTTCATTTATTTATCCTTATAATATTTATATAAATGAAATATATATGTTAGTGGGTTTTAATTTCACACTTTATACTATATTATTTTGAGTGCTTATATAATACTATTAAACTTTAATTTCACAAAATCTGATTTTTAGTTTCACTTTCACTATTTTTATCATATCTTGAGTTCTATAAGGTGATAGAAGCTCATTTTTGGATGACATAAACTTCATATTATGTGCTACAAATATGTTAGTTATAGCTACTGCTCAATCCATGTCTAAGTATCCTTAACAGTCCCTACAAAACAGACTATTCAGATTGGTATACTAATTTTGTTTTGATCATATCTCACTCATTTTGATGATTTCATTGCATGGCCAACTCTCACATGTGTATGACATCTAATACTTACTGTAAATTGATTCCACTATGCCATTTTATCAGTTTATCATTTGGTTACTTACTGTTTTTATACAGCCATCATATTTAGCAAGATTTTAACCTTGTTACCTATGGTTTTCCATCTTTTTAACCATATTTATCAACACTTGATCCCCACACAACATTTTTATCATCATATACTCATCATATACATATACAATAGGAAAAAAAATACAAGATTACATAATAAAAATAACAAGAGGATAGGAAGAACAATCTTTATACCACCAAGATTAAGTAGTTTATGATCAAGGCTTGGATTTTTGATGGCAGAACTTGTGATAGATCAACACCAATCTTCAAGAACACCATTACTTGTAAACTTCTTGTAGAAATCAGCACTTGAACATCACCAAATCATCTCCTTGGATGTTAGAATCACCTCCAATCTTCAAGTCTTTAAAGGTTCTTTATCTTATGTATGAATAACATAGGATTTGTGGTATAAATTTTGATCAATATGGTGGTGGTGGTGGTGGAAGTGGACGACAATGGTGGAGGAGTAGAGAGAAAAATGTGTGGTTTGCATGTTGTAAATGAAGTAAATGGTTTGGTGCAAGTGGTTTTTGGATGTTTAGTTAGCTTGCAAAGTTAAGCAAGACATGTGTCTTGCTTACTTTGTAAGCTTGATACCTAAGGGTGTGTTGTGGGCTTTGTTTAGCCATCCCTTATAGTCGGGTGAGGCAAAACTTGTTTTGTCTCATCCCACTAATTTACGGGTACTCCTCGATTCTAGTTTCCTCGATTTACGTGCCCTCGGGTCGATTTACGAAAAACGTTTTTATAAATTATGAATCAACGGCACAAAACGAATCTAATAAAAATTGTCTCATCAAAAACGTAAATACGTAATCCTAAGGTTTCCGGTTTAGTCGTAAAGGACGTTAAATTATAATCGTAAGTCCTAATCTCTTCTCGTAAATTTGTGAGTTTATGAACCAACACAAATTTAAAATCTCAAAATAATATTCACGGATAAATTTATTTCCTGAAATGTTCGGCTGTCACAAAAAATGGTGTATGTAAACATAAGCACGTAACGTAGAATCCTCCGGTTTGGACGTAGTCGATGCTACTTCAAGACGGAAACCCAAATTTCTTCCCAAAAATAAGTGAGTTCATAATATAACATTAAAATAATATTTTTCAATAATACTTAAGAATAAAATATCAACCATAAATTGACGGATTGTCACACATATACTGGGAAAACAGTTGGCTGCATACGGGAAATCCTAATAAGGAAAGAATGCCCATACTGAAAGGACGGGGAATCCGTACCTTAAGTCCAGTGAACGAAGAAGACGAACGGAAGATAGTCCTACTTCGATCTCACTAATGCTACATATATAATATACACGTATAAGTGTTCTGATTACTCAGTACGTAACTGGTTTTATATCATGTCTTAGCTTGTTTTATATGTTCATGTCTTGTTTTACCGATTTTAACGTTATGTTGTGTTTATCATGTATTCCAGATATTCTAATTAAGTATTACTTGTATTTCTTGTATTATTATACTTGTTGTGTAATAATAAGTAACTTTCTAAAAAAAGCATGTTTCCTAAAATAGCAAGTTTCCAAAAATAGAAAGTTTCGAAAAATAGAAAGTTTCCGAAAATAGAATAGCTGCTTAAAATAAATAAGTTTCTAAAAATAGAAAGTTTCCATAAATAGATTAACTGCTTATAATAGATAAGTTTCTAAAAATAGAAAGTTTCCATATTTAGAAATAAGCTGGATTATTAAGCTAACAAGATAAGCTTAAGTTTTACTGATTAATATTCTAAGTCATGTGATTAATAGTATAGTTTATTAATTAATACATGTAAATTAAATAAACTATATGTTATAAGATTTAATTAAATATAGCATGATTTAATTAAATTAAAGTGTATAAAATACTTAGGTTAAAACATGTATTAATATTTATATTAATATAACCTAAGTCATGGAAATTAATTAATTACATGTCATGTTTTAATAATTAATTAATTACTTTAGTCTAAATTTAATAATAAAATACTTTGGTTAAAATCATGCATTATTAATAATAATAATAATAAACCTAAGTCATCTCTTAATTAAATTAATTATATAACATGTTAAATTAATTTAATTAATCTTGTAAATAAATATAAACTTGTAAAAATTAAGCTTGTAAAATAATTAACTCGATCTCGTGTATTAATTATTAAACCGTGTCGTGAACCGAACGAGTGAACCCGTGAAATCCCGTGAACAAACACCCACGAAAACAGTGGCAAACGGGCCTAAGCCGGTTGCCCCTGCTCTCAGCAAGTTGCCACCGGCTGTATGCCAGTGGTCTTGTTTTTCAGCCAGCCGCTGACCACCATGGGTTCCTACTGGCAGTTTCCAGTGGTTCCCCCTGCTGCCGTGGTTCCCCCTGCTTTCCAAAAATAGCCACTAGCTGAGCCGGTGGTTGGGGCTGTGGCTGCCGAGACAAACCGAACACAAGGACACCCCCGACGCGAGTCAGTATGCCTTGCCCTTGCTGCCGACCGAACATCAACACCACCGAGTCCTTTGTCTCGTGTGGTGAAGCGAACCAAACGACACCGAGAGTAGTGAGACTCTCGGTTTGTGAGGCGACCGAACACCAAAACCCGAAAACAACCCCAACTAATTTACTGTAAAACCCGCATGCTTTTACCATGAATAGTACCCTTTAGATCGTACGTACATGATTAGAACATTCCTTTTATAGCACGTTTACGTTTCACGTATAAGAATTTCAAGTATTACGTACGTGTTAGAACACGATAAGTATTTATTACATATGAACACACGATAATTATTCCAATAATAGTTATAATCACGAACATGCGATCATGAAATTATGAACGTAAATTAATCACGAGCTAATATTAATTACGTATATATATTTATTACGAACACGAATAACTATGTCACGATCGTAAACTAATTAGAACACGTAATTTACGAACACGATAAAACACAAGAACACACTATTATATTTAGACACGGAAAAAGGTACGGTTTACCCCAAGTGGGGCCCTTACCCGCGGCTACACAACAAGAACATGGGCTTGCCAATGTAAACTTTTACTAAGCAAGAATTAAGGGAAACTTGTGTCATTTATCACAAAATCAAGAAAATACTTCTTCTTTGCTCTCCTTTTGGCCGCCGGGTTTTGATCACCAAAAAGGGTGTTCGGGTTGATTTTGATCTTGTAAATTTTGCAAGGATTCGTGTGTGTTCATCCTTATTTGATCCACGTATTCGGTATAATTTTTAACCCTTTTCTTTTTATGTTTTGATTTCGATAATCACATAAAATCATGATGTTTTTAATAAACTAATTAAAAACAATCATTTAAACATGTTAATAATCACGGGGTTAAATGAAACAACGGTTTAGGGGTGTTTTTGTTTTGGCCGACGCCTAACCGAGCCCCATAGGGGTCTCGGCTTGGTTTGTATTACACCACCGAGACCATATGGTCTTGGTATGGTGGTGGTGGTGTCACGGCAACAGCAAGGGGCAAGGGAAACCCGACTTAGGTCGGGGTATGGTGATGGTTACGGGTCTGGTTCATGGTTTTTAGTCACGGGTCCGGTTCATGAATTATTTTTTTTCCAAGGTTTATGATTTTACTAGTTATGTTTTTAGACTTAAATTAAATTGATTAAAAGCATGACATGTTTAATTTAATTTACATGACTTAGGTTATAAATTTAATTTGTAATTCATGAATTTTAACCTAAGTATTTTATTATTAATTATACTTTATAATTAATTAATTACTAAAACCATGACTATAATTAATTAATTAACATGGCTTAGGTTATATTATTAATAAATATTAATACATGTTTTAACCTAAGTATTTTATCTTCATTTAATTAAAATCATGTTATATTTAATTAAATACTTTTACCTAATAGTTTATTTAATTTACATGTAATAATTAATAAACTATACTTTATAATCACATGACTTAGAGTAATAATTAGAAAACAATTAAGCTTATATAATTAGCTTATTTAACCAGCTTATATCTATTTATGGAAACTTTCTATTTTTAGAAACTTATTTAAATAAGGCAGCTAATCTATTTATGGAAACTTTCTATTTTTAGAAACTTATCTATTTTAAACAGTAGTTCTATTTTTGGAAACTTTCTATTTTTGGAAACTTTCTATTTTTGGAAACTTTCTATTCTTGAAAACTTTCTATTTTTGGTAACTTTCTATTTTTGGGAACTTTTTATTTTAGGAAACCTGCTATTTTTAAAAAGTTACTTATTATTACGCAACAAGTATAATAATACATGGAATACAAGTAATACTTAATCAGAATAGACATAATATACGATAAACACAGTATAAAGCTAAAACAGTAAAACATGACATGAACATATAAAACAAGCCAAGACATGATATAAAACCAGTTACGTATTTAGTAATCAGATACTTATACACGTATGTATTTATGTAGCATTAATGATACCGAAGTAGGACTCTCTTCCGTTCGTCTTCTTCGTTCACTGGACATAAGGTACAGATTCCCGTCCTTTCAGTATGGATATTCTTTCCTTTTTAGGATTCCCCGTATGTAGCCTAATGTTTTCCCATAGTATAAGTTTATATGTTTGATTGCTTATGTTTAATTAGAATACCTAAAGCCATATACATGCATGACCAGTTTCACCTAGTTATGGAGGTACCATAACCATAACACTAGAGGCACTGTTGTTATGACTTCCTCATGGCAGAGTGATTGCTCGTGGCGTCCCTTCAGCTTTTGGCCATATTATTATATTTATCATGTGGGGCGTATGGGTGCATCCTAGTTACATGTTTTCAGCAGATTACTCAGTGTGAATGTGGTGTGTGCCTTGCATCCTTCACAAGGAGCTGATCCCTCATACCCAAAAACTAGTATATTAAATTAGAGGCAGCCCCTTTAATTTTCATGACGAGGTCACCCCTCGAAGTATTCATGCACGCTGATATTTCATGATCTATATTGGCTAACTATAAAATATATTAAACAGTTTTTACAAGATAAACATAAGGCTTTTCAAACTATAAAACCAGCTTTACTAAGACTTAACCGGGTTATCCAGGACTTAGTTTCTCCCGTTGTTTCATGCTTATATGCTTATATTATTCATGCTTTATTTTTACATCCGTGCACTGAGCGTATTGCTCAGCCGTTTTCCTTTTCATGTTCCCAAAACGGCAGGTACTCAGGGACGCTCGTAGACTTTAAGCGTACGTGCATATGGACTAGAAGCTTTCTAGCCTTTCTTTACTTTATGCATTTATCTATACTTTGATACTCTTTCCATGGACATTGTTTAGTCCTTTCATTTACAGTACTTATGTTTGGGTGTGATGAGCTTTACTTTTGGACTACCGATGTTTGATTCCGGTATTTCCTTTTTGATTATGTAATGTTTTAGACATTTATCCTTGCATGCTTTGATGACATGCCATAATCAGGCGTGACATTGCATTTATCAAAATGGGGTGTTACAATTATGGTATCAGAGCCAAGGCTTCAACCTATAGGCTCTCAAAACATGACCTGTGATTAGTGGGTAGTCACTACGGTCTTCCTAGAACTGACAGTCGGTTTTCATGCATTCATCGTTTTCATGCATACATATATATGTCATTGTCGCAGGTTTATGACTAAGTAATGGTTGGTACAAGACTGGCCCTATTTAGTCGCATGTGTTTTATCGAAACTTTTAAATTTGGGACCGACCCATAGGCGTCCCCTCGCCATGTCTTTTATTTTGGGTGAACTGACCATATACGTTCACTCTCGAGCATACAAAAGTTTTCATAAAACTGCATCATGCATTCATGTACAAATTTTCTTGCATAAAATTTTCTCATGATTTATTGATATAATTTTTCTTTTTTATATATATATTTTATGTTTTGATCAGTTTAATCACGTATTTTATGTTATCCGGGAGATGGTTGCAGCTGCCAATGCAGATTTACAAGACATCCTTCATCAGAACGACAACTATCCTCCCCCTCCTAGCATTTTTCCCATGGAAGGAAGGAATTGGCTCATGAGAGAGTACTGCACCATTAGTCAGCGACCTGAGGAGGACAACAATGAATTCATGCAGCGTTTCCTTCGATTCACCAGTGTCCTGAGAACAGTTGCGGGCACCACTGAAGAGCAGGCACAACATTTTCGTCGGGCCCTTAATCCAATGATTGCCAATAACTTAGAGGGTGCTCCGTTGGACACGGTAGCACAAGTGGCCGATGCAACACATAAGCTGGAGATGCTGCATGAGAGAGATGAGTTTGGGGAAGCAGAGAAACCCGATAAGAGGTAAACATTCGTAATCAAGCGGTGACCAATCCATATTCTTTCTA
This sequence comes from Glebionis coronaria, assembly GCA_025667525.1. NCBI lineage: Eukaryota > Viridiplantae > Streptophyta > Magnoliopsida > Asterales > Asteraceae > Glebionis > Glebionis coronaria. Next base: position 363,469,203 of record CM046877.1, read on the forward strand.
TATATGTCAAATATTTCATCTCTTTAAATTGTATATTCCAGGCAGAATACTGGGGACCAGTCTCAGCCGGCTACTCAGCAGCAGCCTAATCAGCCCAAGGGAAACGGTCAGACTAACGACCGTTCTGCTACGGATAGGCGTGGCGGTAATGATAATTACCGTAACAACGCTGGACACTCCAACGACAGCAGGTCCTAATACTTACGCATTTTCTTATGATTTCATGTTATAACTCATAATTCTAACACATTAGCAAATCTTCTACCACGAACCATGGAAACGGTAGGGACCAGAACCAGAGAGGTTCACAACCTAGCCGTCCAGCTATCACTGGTATTCAATCTTACGATTATCCGCTTTGTCCTTTGTACCCTATTGTCATGTCTCATGTATAATGTTTTATCAGGTTCTCAGCCAGCCAGAGCACCTGCTAGAGGATATACTCATCCTCTCTGCTCTACTTGCCACCGTAGGCACCCAGGGCCATGTCGCCGCGATAGTGACGCATGCTTCAAGTGTGGTCTTCCTGGCCATCGCATGAAGGACTGCCGCAAGGGCGAGATGGAGGGCACATCAGGACATGCCGATACCAAGCCGCCTCCTACCACTGGACGCGTCTACACGAAATCTCGAGATCAGGCCAACAAGTCTACATGTACCATCACTGGAATCTTGTATATATATGGTCAAGCTGCATGTGTTCTATTTGATACGGGTGCTACTCACTCGGTCATGTCTACTGCTTATGCCAAGAATGTTAGGATACTTCCCATGCCATTAGAGAATAGACTCAATATTTCCACGCCTTTGAGAGACTTTGTACTTATCACCCATGTGTACAAGAGTCTTCCCCTAGAGTTTGACGATAAGGTTCGTCCTGTTGACACACTTCCGCTGGACATGAATGACTTTGACATGATTTTGGGCATGGATTGGCTATCCAAGCATCATGCTACCATAGACTGCCATTCATATCGAGTCATCTTTGATGATGTTAATGCACCAGAGTACATTCACAATGGGTTCGTACCCGGAAGGTCTGTACAAATCATATCTACCCTGCAAGCACGTGCACTACGCCGACAAGCATCGTAGGGACATACATTTTAACGTAGGAGATCACGTTTTCCTTAAGGTTTCGCCGGTACGTGGTGTTAGACGTTTTGGAGTTAAATGGAAGCTCAGTCCTCGTTTCATCAGACCGTTTTATATCATTGAACGAGTCGGTGAAGTTTCTTACCGTTTAGCATTACCTCCGCAGCTTTCGCACGTACACAATGTGTTTCATGTGTCCTTACTCAGAGGGTACCAGTATCATCCCCTTCACATGGTTCAGTATCCACTGGAACAGATTCTTGAAGATCTCACTTTTATAGAAGAACCCGAACGAGTTCTTGACAGACAAGAACGATTCATGAGAAGGAAGACGATTCCATTCGTCAAAATCCTTTGGAGGGATCATACCGAGCGAGAAGCCACTTGGGAAACAGAGGAGTCTATCCGGTCTTCTTACCCTCATTTCATATTTTGAATTCGGTTATATTCTTCTTTTCCAGTTTACTTTATCTATAATTCGGGGACAAATTATTCTTTTTAGGGGGGAAGAGTTGTAAAACCCGCATGCTTTTACCATGAATAGTACCCTTTAGATCGTACGTACATGATTAGAACTTTCCTTTTAGAGCACGTTTACATTTCACGTATAAGAATTTCAAGTATTACGTACGTGTTAGAACACGATAAGTATTTATTACATATGAACACACGATAATTATTCCAATAATAGTTATAATCACGAACATGCGATCATGAAATCATGAACGTAAATTAATCACGAGTTAATATTAATTACGTATATATATTTATTACGAACACGAATAACTAAGTCACGATCGTAAACTAATTAGAACACGTAATTTACGAACACGATAAAACACGAGAACACACTATTATATTTAGACACGGAAAAAGGTACGGGTTACCCCAAGTGGGGCCCTTACCCGCGGCTACACAACAAGAACATGGGCTTCGCCCATGTAAACTTTTACTAAACAAGAATTAAGGGAAACTTGTGTCATGTATCACAAAATCAAGAAAATAACAAAAACCCTAATTCTTCTTTGCTCTCCTTTTGGCGGTCGGGTTTTGATCACCAAAAAGGGTGTTCGGGATGATTTTGGTCTTGGAAATTTTGCAAGGATTCGTGTGTGATCATCCTTATTTGATCCACGTATTTGGTATAATTTTTAACCCTTTTCTTTTTATGTTTTGATTTTGATAATCACATAAAATCATGATGTTTTTAATAAACTAATTAAAAACAATCATTTAAACATGTTAATAATCATGGGGTTTAATCAAACAAGGGTTTAGGGGTGTTTTTGTTTTGGCTGACGCCTAACCAAGCCCCATAGGGGTCTCGGCTTTGTTTATATCACACCACCGAGACCATATGGTCTCTGTATGGTGGTGGTGGTGTCAAGGCAGCAGCAAGGGGCAAGGGAAACCCGACTTAGGTCGGGGTATGGTGATGGTTATGGGTCCGGTTCATGGTTTTTAGTCACGGGTCCGGTTCATGAATTATTTTTTTTCAAGGTTTATGATTTTACTCGTTATGTTTTTAGACTTAAATTAAATTGATTAAAAGCATGACATGATTAATTTAATTTAGATGACTTAGGTTATAAATTTAATTGGTAAGTCATGAATTTTAACCTAAGTATTTTATTATTAGTTAGACTTTATAATTAATTAATTATTAAAACCATGACTATAATTAATTAATTAACATGGCTTAGGTTATATTATTAATAAATAATAATACATGTTTTAACCTAAGTATTTTATCTTTATTTAATCAAAATCAGGTTATATTTAATTAAATACTTTTAACCTATAGTTTATTTAATTTACATGTAATAATTAATAAACTATAATTTATAATCACATGACTTAGAATAATAATCAGAAAACACTTAAGATTATATAATTAGCTTATTTAACCAGCTTATATCTATTTATGGAAACTTTCTATTTTTAGATAGTTATTTAATTAAGGCAGCTAATCTATTTATGGAAACTTTCTATTTTTAGAAACTTATCTATTTTATGTACTAGTTCTATTTTTGGAAACTTTCTATTTTTGTAAACTTTCTATTTTTGTAAACTTTCTATTTTTGGAAGCATTCTATTTTTGGAAACTTTCTATTTTTGGTAACTTTCTATTTTTGGAAACTTTCTATTTTAGGAAACCTGCTATTTTTAGAAAGTTACTTATTATTACAAGTATAATAATACATGGAATACAAGTAATACTTAATCAGAATAGACAGAATATACGATAAACACAGTATAAAGCTAAAACAGTAATACATGACATGAACATATAAAACAAGCCAAGACATGATATAAAACCAGTTACGTATTTAGTAATCAGATACTTATACACGTATGTATTTATGTAGCATTAGTGATACCGAAGTAGGACTCTCTTCCGTTCGTCTTCTTCGTTCACTGGACATAAGGTACGGATTCCCGTCCTTTCAGTATGGACATTCTTTCCTTATTAGGATTCCCCGTATGCAGCCAACTGTTTTCCCATAGTATAAGTTTATATGTTTGATTGCTTATGTTTAATTAGAATACCTAAAGCCATATACATGCATGACCAGTTTCACCTAGTTATGGAGGTACCATAACCATAACACTAGAGGCACTGGTGTTGTAACTTCCCCACGGCGGAGTGACTGCTCGTGGCGTCCCTTCAGCTTTTGGCTGTATTATTATATTTATCATGTGGGGCGTATGGGTGCATCCTAGTTACTTGTTTTCAGCAGATTACTCAGTGTGATTGTGGTGTGTGCCTTGCATCCTTCACAAGGAGCTGATCACTCCTACCCAAAAACCAGTATATTAAATTTGACGCAGCCCCTCTAATTTGCATGACGAGGTCACCCCTCCAAGTATTCATGCACATTGATATTTCATGACCTATATTGGCTAACGGTAAAATATGTTAAACAGTTTTTACAAGATAAACATAAGGATTTTCAAACTATAAAACCAGTTTTACTAAGACTTTACCGGGTTATCCAGGACTTAGTTTCTTCTACCGTTTCATGCTTATATGCTTATATTATTCATGCTTTATTTGTACATCCGTGCACTGAGCGTATTGCTCAGCCGTTTTCATTTTCATGTTCCCAAAACGGCAGGTACTCAGGGACGCTCGTAGACTTTATGCGTACGTGCATATGGACTGGAAGCTTTCTAGCCTTTCTTTACTTTATGCATTTACTATACTTTGATACTCTTTCCATGGACATTGTTTAGTCCTTTCATTTACAGTACTTATGTTTGTGTGTGATGAGCTTTTCTTTTGGACTACCGATGTTTGATTCCGGTATTTCCTTTTTGGTCATGTAATGTTTTAGACATTTATCCTTGCATGCTTTGATGACACGCCATAATCCCGCATGACATTCCATTTATTAAAATGGGGTGTTACATTTACCTCCATGATTTTACTTGTTTTTAATCTTGTTTTATTGAACCCCCATGATCATACATGCAATAAACATAAAAAGAAAAATAAAAAGAAGGGTTTTCGGATTAACAAAACACGTGGAATCAATAAGGAATGAAAACACGAACACGTACTAAGGATTTTCTAATCAAAAATCAAACCACCACCCTTGTTTCTTGAGGTAGCCTCCGGCCAAGGAGAGAGAGAGAAGGGTTTTAGGGTTTTTAATTTTCTAAAAATTCTATAGGAATGAATATTTACTAAATATATATATTGGTAAAATTAAATATGGGCTGGGCCTCTCCTCTCTTGTCTAGCCGCGGCTTGTAGGGCCCACAAAGGGAAAACCCGGCGTTTTTCGTGTTCTAAATAGTTACGTGTTCTCGTGCTCGTATTTACGTGACTTTATTATTAATTGTTCGTGTTATTTTGTATACTTATCCGTACTCGTAATAATAATTACGAAATTACATAAATATACGTTCGTGATTATTTACGTTCATGATTTCATGTTCGTGATTATAATTATTGATGATAATAATTATCGTGTCTTAATATGTATTAAATACTTATCGTGTAATAACACGTACGTAATACTTGTATTTAATATTCGTGAAACGTAAACATGTTATAAAAGGAAAGTTTTAATCATGTACGTACGATTATACGTGTACTGTTCATGGTAAAAGCATGCGGGTTTTGTTGGGTCAAAAAGTTGATGTGGCAGAAACTTAAAAACGAAGAAAACATGAAGATTTTGTCTAAGCGTTGTCAAGAGCAATCTAAGCGTTGACAAGAGCAAATCCAAGGTTGACAAAGCAAGCATTGTTATGTACAATCCAAGCATTGTCATGTACAATGTAAGCATTGTTAGAAACGTAGACAAGAAGCCTTTAGAAGCTTCTATTTGGATATATATTCTATATATGTTTATCTAAATAGAAGATTTACTTGTTTATTTGATTTTATCTCTTGTAAACCCTAATCCTTACACTATAAAAGGAACCAAGGGTCTTAGGTTTTAAATAACTCATATTCACAATGTAAACCTAAAGCGTGTGTCGACTAGACGTGGGATTCAATGTATACACGTCTAGTTGTTGTTGATTATTAATATAATTAGCAACCCAATTTGTTTTAATTCATGTTCTTGTGCCCTAAACACCTTGTTAATGGTTGTTGTTCTAATTCCGCTTTGATTATGTTAATCATATGAACAATGATCATTCCTAGTAACTTAAAAGATCCAGAAACTAAGGTCTCTAAAATTGGTATCAGAGCCTCGTGGCTCGTGATGCTAGGACCAACCAGGTGTTCGTGTATGGTGAAAAGAAGAAAAATCCGTCTAGGGTTTTTCTGGACGTTTTTGTGTGCGCAGCAGTATTCAGAAGGTCATAACTTTTTATTGAACCGTTGGATCGTCACGAAATTTTTTATGTGTGCTCTACATACATATATCTAAACATCCACCGGATGGATTGTCGAGTTTTATTCCCAGGAAAAAGTTACTAAGCGTCAAAGTCAGCAGGGAGTGAATGCAGTTTTCTGTGAACAACCATGTTCAAAACACGTTTTCTCCTTCGTTAACCGTTGGATCTTCGTGATTTTTGAACTGTAGATTCTTGGCACTTGTGTCTAGGATCTCACCGAAGGGATCTTCGATCTGAGCCCTCATGAAAAAGTTATTCGAGGTCGAAGTTGGCTGCATAACATGGTACAAAGTTTTTGTTTCACATAAAATAATGAATTAGGGTTTATCCCAAACCCTAGAATCGAATTCAGAACAGTCAAATCCCTAGATACATTGGTGTTATTGTGATTATAGTTAGGATTTTGGAATAATCCTAGATCCAAGAACTGTTATTCATTGATATGGTCATGAGTGCTTATGGATGTATTTAGTGAAGTTGTTTTGATCGTGGTCTTCAGATTCAAGACAAAACTTATTTGCATACATACTGATTTATGTATCTTGGGAAAAAGAAATAGTAACGTGATGTGGATTTGTGAAAGCAAGATCGTGGATACCAGTTTTGTGTGAGGTACGATTTGTATGAACGTGGGGTCCCAGGCAGAAAAATACGTGAGCTTAGTATGTATGGTTCATCACGTGGGATATACTCACTTGCTGATTTTCAGGAATTTTCTCTAAAGAAAAGCAGGTTTGACCCACGAATATAGGGATTGAAAGATATCTTATTTATTTTGGATGTGAGAATTGGATTTTCTGTTCACATGGATGGTTACAGATGACATACGTTCACGTAAAGCAGTTCAAACATGAAAGTATATTCTGTCATCTACTTTTATACGTGATTGGGCATAAAGATTGGCTACTGATTATCCATACACAACAAGGTCTGATCCAATATTATATTTTTTTTAATATTCACGTATGGTTTATATAAGGCTGCAAATAAGATATGCTATGGGAAGAAGATATACACGATTATGGTGTTGCAGTTACGTATGAATATTCATAAATATGGAATGAATATTATTATGTGCTGATTTTTAGGATGGAAGAGCATATGGTTTAATATGGTGTTGCTGTTTTATCGTATGGTACTCATAAATAGGGAATAAGTTATAATCCATATAAGGATGCGATCATATAGCTTATTTTCAGGGATTGTGGTACGAGGTATTCACGTGATGTATACACATGGATAGTCGCTTTTCATAAAGTTAAAAGATATTTATTTTTGTATTCAAAGCATACTGTGTGGTACAAGAAAAGGAAAGACCATGATGTAATGTTGGAAAAAGGCAGATGGAGTACTTAGTTATTGTTTGATTATCCACGACATGTTGGAAAAGAAGCTCGGTGGACCAATGGATTAGTATTTATTCAAAGTACTATGGTACACAGTGAGTTTTTGCGTAGGCACTGACGTTTGTTATTTAGACGCTGACAAGAATAAGTCGAACGCTGACAGAGAGCGTTGACATGAGTTTTTCGAGAAAAGGCTTGTTCAAACGCTGTTAGGTTATGTTCGATATTGGAAAAAGCATTTGGTTAGGATATTGGACAGTTAGGGTTCTCGGATAACAAAAGAATAGTTGCTGTTGAGAAAATTGGTACGTTTTTAACACACAAAAAGGAGGAATTTACACACGAAGGTACATGGAATCTCTGTTTTTATTTAAAATATCAAGTTGATATTAATGGCTCGGATATTTTTAAAAGGGATTAATGATTTTAATGCGAGTTGGCAACAATTTATGAAGAACTTTATTTGATTTGATTATGTAATCAAGGTAGCCTTGCAAAAGAGTTATCCTTTCTTTTACTTTTACATATGATATGAAGATTGAGATTGGTCATGAAGAGGTGTTAGCTTAAGGGGAAGAATTCTTATGGTAAGTTTGATGATTGAAGAAGATTTTCGTAAGTTTGTGTTCTATCATATCTTAAAGTCATGCACTTCCAGCCACTGACTTTTAAGGTAACTTGTTTGTGCTTTACATGGTTGGTGACGAAGACTTGTCATAACACTTGAAGGAGTTACATTATCGTGCTCAGTGTCTCACAAAGGATGAGAATATTGACAAGAGATCGAGGTCTGCTTATACTTTACGTTTTTATATAAGTTCTTCATCACATGGATAGTACAAGACATGGAACACAAGGTTCGGTTATTCTACTTCTACATCAAGAATACTTTATTTATTTTTCTTCAAGATCATTACATAGAGCTACATTTGGAGAATCTTCAAAGATTGCATACATTGTTTACTTCCCTGTTGATGTGACAAAAAGGGGAAGACATACATGCTACACTTGAGGGGAAGCAATTTGAAGATCATGTACAACTTACAAGAGATATACAAAGAGTTTTGCCGACATCAACTAGGGGAAGATTGTTGGGTCAAAAAGTTGACGTGGAAGAAACTCAAAAACGAAGAAAACATGAAGATTTTGTCTAAGCGTTGTCAAGAGCAATCTAAGCGTTGACAAGAGCAAATCCAAGGTTGACAAAGCAAGCATTGTTATGTACAATCCAAGCATTTTCATGTAAAATGTAAGCATTGTTAGAAACGTAGACAAGAAGCCTTTAGAAGCTTCTATTTGGATATATATGCAGGATATATTCTGTATATGTTTATCTAAATAGAATATTTACTTGTTTATTTTATTTTATCTCTTGTAAACCCTAATCCTTACACTATAAAAGGAACCAAGGGTCTTAGGTTTTATATAGCTCATATTCACAATGTAAACCTAAAGCGTGTGTCGACTAGACGTGGGATTCAATGTATACACGTCTAGTGGTTGTTGATTATTAATATAATTAGCAACCCAATTTGTTTTAATTCATGTTCTTGTGCCCTAAACACCATGTTAATGGTTGTTGTTCTAATTCCGCTTTGATTATGTTAATCATATGAACAATGATCATTCCTAGTAGTCCGGATAGACTCCTTAAAAAGAATAATTCGTCCCCGAATTATAAATAATGTAAACTGGAAAAGAGGAACATACCCGAATTCAAAACATGAAATGAGGGTAAGAAGTCCGTATAGACTCCTCATTCTCCCAAGTGGCTTCCCGCTCGGTATGATCCCTCCAAAGGATTTTGACGAATGGAATCGTCTTCCTCCTCATGACTCGTTCTTGTGTGTCAAGAACTCGTTTGGGTTTTTCAATGAAGGTAAGGTCATCACGAATCTGTTCTAATGGATACTGAACCATGTGAATGGGATGATACTTGTACTCTCTGAGTAAGGACACATGGAAAACTTCGTGAACATGAGAAAGCTGTGGAGGTAACGCTAAACGATAAGATACTTCACCGACTCGCTCAATGACATCAAACGGTACGATGAATCGAGGACTGGGCTTCCCTTTGATTATAAAACGTCTAACACCACGTGCCAGCGATACCTTAAGGAAGACGTGATCTCCTACGTTAAAATGTAAGTCCCTACGATGCTTGTCGGCAAAACTCTTCTGACGTGACCATGCTTCTTGCAATTTTTGCTTAGCTACTGCGACCTTCTCGTTGGTCAACTCTTTCATTTTTGGTCCTTCAAGTGTTCGCTAACCAACCTGATCCCAGCAGATTGGGGCGCGACACTTTCTGCCATACAACATCTCGAATGGAGCACACTTGATACTTGCGTGCCAACTGTTGTTGTATGTAAACTCTACCAAACAGATGTAATCGTCCCAATATCCCGTCCATTCCAACGCACATGACCTCAACATCGTGAAGTGAAACGAGGATCTCTGTTTGAGGATGGAAAGCCGTGCTAAGCTTAAATTTTGTACCCCAAGCTTCCTGCAGACTCCTCCAAAATCGCGAAGTGAAACGAGGATCTCTGTCCGAGACGATGCTAGATGGAGCACCATGAAGTCTCATGATCTCCTTCTTGTACGTATCAGTGAGTTTACTGACCGAATCTTCCTTACGGATCGGTAAGAAATGAGCTGACTTAGTAAGTCGATCAATGATAACCCAAATCGTATTGTGCCTCCTCTTTGTCTGTGGAAGACCGGTAAGAAAATCCATGGTGATCTTGTGCCACTTCCACTCTGGAATATCTAACGGTTGTAGAAGACCGCCAGATCGCTGATGCTCGATCTTAACCTGCTGGTAGGTAAGAAATTTGGATACGTAAGTCGCAACATCCTGTTTCATACCACTCCACCAAAAATATTGCTTGATGTCATGGTACATCTTGGTCGAACCAGGATGAATAGAGAATGGGGAGCTATGAGCCTCAGCTAACAATGCTTCCCAGAGTTCTTGATCATCAGGAACACAAAGTCTCGTGCCCTGCCATAAGATACCGTCTGCGTCTACTCTAAATTATGTTTGTTTCTCCAAATTCTGAATTATGGCCCAGATTTCACCGTCATCCTTCTGAGCTTCCTTGATCCTAGAGAGTAACTCAGGTTCCACTCTAAGATTAGCCCAGTAACCGTGATGTCCATGTTCCATGATCTCAAGGTCTAGTCGCTCCAAGTCTCTTATAATTTCCTCCTCAATTTTAATGTCGTTTATCATTCCGGACTTCCTACTAAGTGCATCTGCCACTACATTCTCCTTGCCGGGATGATACTGCAGATTAATGTCATAATCCTTCAACAGCTCTAACCATCTCTTCTGTCTCATGTTCAATTCACGTTGAGTGAAGATGTACTTCAATCTCTTGTGGTCCGTGAAGATGTCACATGATTCTCCATACAAGTAGTGTCTCGATATCTTCAATGCAAACACGACTGCTGCAAGCTCCAAGTCATGCGTAAGGTAATTTTCCTCATAAGGCTTAAACTCCTGTGAAGCGTACGCGATCACTTTCCCATGTTGCATGAGAACACAGCCAAGTCCCTTCCCTGAAGCATCACTGTAGATCTGAAATCCACCTGTACCGGATGGGAGAGTAAGAATCGGTGCAGATACTAACTTCTGCTTTAGGTCTTTAAAGCTCTTCTCTTTTTCTTCAGTCTAGACGAATTTCTCCCCTTTCCGCATCAGTTTGGTCAATGGTAGTGCTGAGCGGGAAAAGTTCTCTACGAACCTATGCTAGTAACCAGCCAAGCCTAGGAAACTGCGAACCTCAGTCGCTGATGTCGGTCTTGGACACTTGGTAATAGCCTCAACCTTTTTTGGATCCATAGTGATTCCTTCTGCTGATATAATGTGACCTAAGAACACCACCTTGTCTAAACAGAAACTCACACTTGGAGAATTTAGCATACAGTTGCTTCTGGCGAACAATTTGTCATACTGTACGAAGATGGTCTTCCTGTTCCTCCTTGGACTTAGAGAATATCAGAATGTCATCAATGAAGACAATGACGAACTTGTCTAGAAATTCATGGATGATTCTGTTCATCAGATCCATGAAAACAACTGGAGCATTGGTAAGGCCAAATGGCATGACTACAAATTTGTAGTGCCCATAACGTGTACGGAAAGCAGTTGTTAGCCTCAAAATATTGAGTCAAACAAGAATGTTCGGTCATAGGTTTATACTGTAATATTTATTAGAACGTTGTAATAGTTAGTTAAAATAGTCGTGACATAACGAGCTTGATGGTTAGCTTAAAAGGCCTCTTTCAAGGTACTAAGCATTTATTTAAGCCCGGCCCAAAACATATATAGTCCATTAGAGAGCCCGCATGTGGGTGGACTATATATGCACCCTCCTAGCATGTTAGCAGGGTGGTGGATGTTCTAATTTTCTTTAATCTAATTTCACCTAGTTTCTCCATCTTCTCTCTACTTTCTCTCACTACTTTCTATCTCTAGAAATCTTCATTCTTTTCATCTATTTTCTATTAATCAAGCATGGTGAAGTGAATAAATTAGGGAACAACAACTGGTATAAATCGCCACGGGGTAGATTGTGATTGGTTGTTGTTATTGATTTGATTCATGTGATTAAACATCAAAGCATCTCGGATCGAATTTTTTTTAGTGTTTTTCGGGCTCTAAATCTTGATGTAAATCACTTACATAGATTTTGTAGGGATTTGGTTAAGTTTTTGTGGTTAAAATCGCAAGTTTTTGAGGTGTTTGGATTTGTTTTGGGGTTCGGTTTGTAGAAAAGTAGGTACGTTGCCAAACAGATTATTCCAAAAATAGTGATTTTCGGAAAAGGGTTTTACATTCCGAAGAATTTATCCGAAGATTTGTAGATATTCCGAAGATATCATTTTTTCCGAAAATCATCAGTTATCCGAAAAGGGATTTATCCGAAAAGTTCAGTTTATCCGAAGAAATTATTCCAAAAAATTCAATTTACCCGAATATCCTCCATTTATCCGAAAAATCATTTATCCGAAAAAGGCATTATTCCGAAAAACAAGCATTATTCCGAAAAACAGGCATTATTCCGAAAAAGGCATTATCCGAAAAACCTGATTATTCTGAAAATACCATTTTCCGAAAATCCTCCTTTTTCCGAAAAACATCATTATTCCGAAAATTCTCATTATTCCAAAAATCCTCATTTTTCCCAAAAAGCTCATTTATCCGAAAATAACAGATTATCCGAAAATCGCTCATTATCCAAAAACGCACTGTTATCCAAAAATCCATTTTATCCGAAATAGCCATATTCCGGAAAAAAAGAGTTTTTTGGCGTGAAAACTGGAGTAAAATTTATTTTTTACCAGACCATTTTTAGGCCATTTAAGCTTTGATTTCAAATTTTTGCAATGCGAAAAAAATTTCGACCAAAAATTCCAATTTTAGGACCAAAATTCAAATTTTTAGGCCATATTTCAAATTTTTTAGGTTTTATTTTTCGTTAAAATTTTCATTTTTCAAAATTTTTTCCCTATTAGTTTTTGGCTATTTCGAACTCGATTTCAAAATTTGGTAATTCAAAGTTTTTGGGTTTACCGTTTTGTCAGACTGAGGGTTATATTGTCGGACTGAGAAAAATCGCAATATTCGAAATTTTAACAACAACTCAATCACACCATATCTACTTAAGATCCAAAGTCACTTCATCATTTGAAACACTCATTATGGATTTCGCAACACAAGATGTGCATGCACTCAAATCCAAGATATCGGTTGCAAAAGAACGATGCATGACACACTTTAGATCACTCCAGTCACACCTTCAAGTTCTTTCAAATGACGATTTAAAAGGCACTCGCGTCAAACTTGGATTCAAACGGGTATTCATGTCACTCACTGGTCAAGATGTTGAGACATTCACAAGCACAATGCTACTCAATGTAGATCACCTTGAACAACAACTTGCCAACGATGAATTTCAAGAGGTTGAATCAATAGATGCCGATTTGGTTCTCGAGAATCAGTTTCAGCAATTCATTGATACACAGGTCTTTATACACTATGATCGAGAATTCATCAACAAATACTTCTTTGAATTTACTCGGTTAGAAGTTCAAGAATTCAAGGAGAGATTTCTTCAACACATGAGTGCTGTAAGGAAGTCCATTGCTGAAAGAATACGTCATAAACTAAAAGTTGAAAGAAGGGTGAATAACAGATTAATACTGAATAACAAGAGCAATGTCGATGATGGTCAAACATTGGATGCTTCTTCGATTGGCATTGAAAGCAGCAGGACATAATCAGAAAAACAGCATACCAGCAACAACTCAGGGAATGATCAAGCAACCGATGATGTAGATATCAGACCCATATATGATGAGGAGCCAATGGATGAGGTACAATTAAATGTTGTGTATGATGATCATCAATATATTGATTCTACGATTCATGAGCTTGAAACTATGTTAGCTCAAAAGACAAAAGATTTTGAGGACGCAAAACTCGAGTTTCGAAGAAAAATGACAAATTTGAAGCTTATTTTGAAAAACTTGAAAAAGCAAACGTTGTTCTTGAACAAAAACTAGATCGTAAGATTCAAGATTCTAATGTGGAAAAAGAACATTTTGTGATATAAATAAATTTGTCAGAATCAAAGTTGGCTTCTCAAAATCCAAGTCCTGCGCCTGCTTCATTAAGTGAAATATCTGTGCAACCTATCGACATTGTAGATAGTAATGACGCAAATGCTAATAACGACATATTTGATAATATGAACATTAAGTTAGAACAACGTGTCGCTCAATTACTTCTACAAAATGAGCAATTGAAAGCTCAGATTCAGGAAAAGGTTTTTGCATTAACAGCGGTGAAAAATGAATTAAGGAAGCTAAAAGGAAATAGTGTGGAGATCTTGGAGAAACCTCCTACTCAACCATTCAGAAACCGCTCAGTTTCTAGACAACCAAATGCATTTAAATATAACTGACCCAAAACATCGAACTCGAGGTTTGAATCCCAAGTTGACGTGCGTAGCAATTTGCCAAAAACAGTCACTCCACTATCTAGATTCCCCTTAACAAATTTTTCCTATGCAAAACCCAATCACATGAATGCTTCAAGCAACTTTAGAAATAGCTCCAAGAACATGCCTCAGAGTAGTTCAAATGACACGGGTCATAAAAGCTATCTAGAGGATGCTAAGATAACGACACAAGCAAGAGATAGGACCCAACCGAAACCTAGGAGCGGTAATCCCACATCTAGGAATTCTAGACCCTTCTATAATGTGCCCAAATCATCCTATCCTAGGAACACTAGATCCTTCTCAGATGCTATGCACTTTGTTTAAATGAAATGTAACAAATGCGTGTTTAATACCATTCATGATGATTGCATCACAAAAGTCTTGAACAAGGTGAACCAAAAAGGTAGAGAATCTCAAAGACGAACCCTATAGGAAATAGATTTTCTCCAATTAAGTCTTCCGTAGTGCATGAGAAAACTACGTTTCCTAGACCATGTCTTAAGTGGATACCAACGGGTAGAATCTTCAAAACAACTGGTGTTAAATGGGTTCCTACTGGAAAAATATTTCCCTCTAGCACGACAAAGGTTCACTGTAAACCCCCACATGGTTCTAAAAAAGATATCAATATCACTAACCAATATACAAGCATACAAACTACTGATGCAAGTGCAGGTACACAAGTAAAGGCTCAACGGGCACCCAAAGGTCTAATCTTTGAATACCATTCAACAAAAGACACACTCAGAGTTTGGTTGCTGAAGAAGCAGATATCTGAGAAACTAGTGTCTAAAGGGTTTCACAACTAAGCTATAAAATGATTTATAATTACCTCAGATTGTGACTCGTACTTCAAAGAAAGGAAAGTTGATCACGATGATTACTTATCCTCAACAACGGGAAAATTAAATTTCTCGGTCATGAGCTATCGATAAAAACATTCAAAGTTTTTAAGCTCATGTAAACGACTTATAGTTAAATATCATACTGTAACTCGAACTTCAAATAAAGGAAAGTGTATCTTTAAAGATAACTTATCCTAACAACGTGTAGAGCAATCTATCTTGCGTTGATCTTGTCACAAAACATTCGACGTTTTGAGCTCAACACAATGGCTTGTAATCACTTTCGGATTACAACCCGGATCTATATTCACGGGGGAGTATACACTTTAGTGCCCTTACTCTCAACAAAAGAAGAGAAATATTCTTACACTTAAGTGGATTTTTCAAGACATTCAAAGTCTATGAACTCAAGTTTTTGCTTTACAAAAACCTTTCGCCAAAAAGACTTGATTTTTTAAAAAGCGTTGAACACAATTTTTTCAAGAATTTTTCAATGATATTCAAAATCTTTCAAAAATTTTGTGTTCAACAACTCCTATCCTCAAAAAGTGAAATGTGGATCACATCCTCACAATGGCAATTCAACTGGATCAATTTTTTGAGGGGGAGCGTTCTAAATTCATGCTAAGTTTGACACATTTTTCTCCCGAAAGATTTTCAAGACTATTTTCCAAAATATATTTTAATCAAATTGGGTATCTCTAATATCAAATGATTTTATATATTAGAGATAGGGGAGAAAATGTGATTAAAATGTGATCTAAAGACTCAAGCACTCATGGTTACGATCAAATACCCACAACATCTTTAATTCACGATGTTATTGGTGTCAAAAGGGTGGATAGGTAATAACTAGGTTTTCACTTAGTTATGAAAGTTCGTTGTTCCAAGTTTTTTCGAATTGATTTCCGGTTAAAAGTGCGACTCAGTCGTTCTTGGTGGAAAAATAAAAGGGTTTGGTTATCTATTTAAAACTAAAAATAAAAATGTCTTTGAAAGCTAGAAAACTTAATCTAAGATAAAACAAGTTAAAACAATGATAAGTAAAAAGGCGAGAAAAATTAAACTTTGAAAATTAAAAACAATTCAGAAGACTAACAATTAAACTAAGTCTGAAAACAAGGTAATTGGAATTTCAAAGAAATTGACATTTTCGGAATAATGGTCTTTTCAGAAAAAGTGGTATTTTCGGATAATGGACTTTTCAGAAAAAGGAGGGTTTTCGGAATAAAGAGGTTTTCAGAAAAAATAGGATTTTCGGAATAAATACTTTTTCAGAAAAATGGCATTTTCGGAATAATTGACTTTTCAGAAAAAGGAATGTTTTCGGAATAATAAGCTTTTCAGAAAAAATGGTGTTTTCAGAAAAAGGAGTTTTTCGGAATAAAGGCTCTTTCAGAAAAATTGGTTTTTTTCGGAATAAAGAGGTTTTCAGAAAAATGGTATTTTCGGATAAGGGAACTTTTCAGAAAAGGGAGTTTAATTTCGGAACTTGAAGGATTTCAGAAAATGGTATGTTTTCAGTATTTAAAACCCTTTTCCGAAAAAGTAAGAAAACCGATACAGATAATCAGTTAAATCAAAACTAAAGAAATAAGCTACGAATAAGCACGAACCAAACAAGCAAATAACCAAAACTATAACCAAATAAATTTTAAGAAGAACTAAATAAGCCACAAATTAAAAACTATAAAAACACTAAATAATCAAAACATTTAAAATCAACTAATAATCAAATCTATTAATCTATCAAACCAACTTAATCAAAAATAAGCCAAACACTAGAAAATCAATAACCACAATAAGCTCAAAACATCCACCACATTAAAAATAAAAGATCAATCACATGAATAAAACAATCACATAATCAAAAGATGAAATCAACTACATGATTAATTAAATCACCAAAAGATTAAGAAAGGTAGAATGAGAATTAAGAAAATAAGCTTGATTGATTAATAATTAATATCAAAAGATTACAAGATTAACGTAAAGATTTAACAATCTTGAAAGGAAAACTAGAGAGAAATTAAAAACACACTTAAAAACTAAAAATTAACTACCACTACTAAAAACTAACCACCTAACACCCTCCTAATGACATATTAGGAGGGTATTTATAGGAGGTGGGGCGATTAAGTGCTTAAGCTTTCTTCTTTCTTTCTTCTCGTCTCGACTCGATTTAATTTCTTTGTCTTTCTCGACGTCGTCTCGGGATTTGTCGATATAAATTGAACTTGTCTTATAATTTTCTTCTATAATTAGACATGAGTTCTTCGACTTCATTAAACTTTCGTCTTTAGACTTTTTCTTCGATAAATCTTCAGAATAGGTCTTGGACTTCCGTTCTTTTTGGATTCTCGATCTTTCGAATTTGTCTTTAGTATTTTTCTTCGATAAAAGCCCGTGATAGCCCATGTTTTCTTCCTTTTGCATCTTTTGGTCCTAAAACACAATAAAAACACAAACCACGCATAATTCCGACTTTTACGACATAAAATACACGTTTTGGTCTTGTTATTATTGGAAATAAGTGGTAAAAGGATAAGTGTTTTCACACTTATTAATAGGTTTAAGTCCTATGATCCAACCAGAACTAGAGGGATCTTCCCAGGTACAATCTAATAGATTATTAGAAGTCCTTAGGAGAGATGGAGTAGAATGTGAACGTAGCTGAATGCCGACTAAGTACTAATGATAGCACTAGAACAATCACAACAAGGTGCTATTAATGATGTGTTGGTAAGCATTGAATGGGTTGAAGAATGAAAAAGAAATGTAAGGATAAAGGGTGTAAACAAAGAATCCCTCCATACAACTTAGGCAGAAACCAGGTCAACACATCATGAAGACAACGCATCATGGACCCAGTGATGTAATGCAGAACCCTTCCCCAGCTGACTCAGGCTTCTCTTAAAAGAAGTTAGTTTTATTGTCACGGAGATCAACACGACTTCTATTGACTTTCTCACTCCGAGATAGTTGATTTTAAATAGGTGGCATCTGCTCCAGCCTCTGACCACTAAAAGTGCACAAATCGAGTCTAGAGCCAAGAGATCAATCAAATCTCGTTAGGACACACGGATGAAGATCAAGAGAGTCCTACGCTATATCCTTGTGATATTGCTAGAACACTCAGAGTGATACTATTTAGTATTCACAATGATGAGTTGAAATCCTTCCAGTGTTAACATCTAACAGCACTGCGGTAGGTCATGTGTAAGATTCTTTATGAATCGAACATATGTAAAACTGAAAAGCAACAATGGTTTGTTTCTTTATCGATTCAAACTCGTTTCAGGTTTCTACGCAATATCTTTATGGTCTTGCCAGAACATTCATAGTGATATTTATTAATATTCACAATGACGAATGGAAATCCTTCTAGCGTGAACATCAAACAACCATATGGTAGGTAACTTGCAAGATTCTCTATGAATCAAGCTTGTGTCAACTGGAAAGCAACAATGGTAAGATTCTTAATGAATCAAACTTGTTCCAGGAATTTGAATTGACGACTTTAATCAAGCGGATATTTATCCAATTGATTCACTCTTTATGTTCGCAGTCTTGCTTTGAGACGGTCGAGTAAAGAGAACGGCTAGTACAGCCGCGAAACCCTGTCAAGGAGGTTCTTAATTGAATCTACCTATCACAGGTACGATATTTAATATCGTGTAACGGTCTTCACCGACCGGAGGTAAAACGCTACCGATTTAGGACGAATGTCAAAGCCATTCATTCCGTGTCTATGTTTTGTCTCAAGAAGGTGACTTTACGATGTACTCAGCAAAGTCAAAGATTCAAAACCACATTCTCATGCCCAAAGACATTCAACAATCAAGAAAGCTAAAGACTTCCGCAAATCTGATGATCAAAAATCTTCCTTATCAATTAATGTAAGGAATGACCTCTCATCAAAGGAGATTGTTAGCAAGCTTTCAAGATTGTGCAAAGTATGAGCATGTGGTTAAAGACACAAGATCACAAGATGGCAAAGACTAGTCAAGAATGATTTAAAGATCTCAAGATAAAAGACAAAGTTTAAAGACAATGACAAAGGCTCAAAGATCACAGCATGAAGGAACATAACTACTATTACACGTTCAAGACTCATTTATGATGAAATTTGTAATCTCCATTGATCTCCAAATATCGAAGAGGAATGACCTCACATTGGGTGAGATTGTTAGCCTCAAAATATTGAGTCAAAATAGAATGTTCGGTCATAGGTTTATATTGTAATATTTATTAGAACGTTGTAATAGTTACTTAAAATAGTCGTGACATTACGAGCTTGATGGTTAGCTTAAAAGGCCTCTTTCAAGGTACTAAGCATTTATTCAACCCGGCCCAAAACATATATAGTCCATTAGAGAGCCCGCATATGGGTGGATTATATAAGCACCCTCCTAGCATGTTAGGAGGGTGGTGGATGTTCTCATTTTCTTTAATCTAATTTCACCTAGTTTCTCCACCTTCTCTCTACTATCTCTCTCTAGAAATATTCATTCTTTTCATCTATTTTCTATTAATCAACCATGGTGAAGTGAATAAATTAGGGAACAATAGTAGTCTTGGCGATGTCCTGCTCTTTGACCCGTAGCTGATGATAGCCCGACCTCAAATCAATTTTGGAGAAATGTTTGGCCCCTTGGAGTTGGTCAAACAGATCGTCAATGCGTGGTAGAGGATACCTATTCTTGATGGTGATCTTGTTGAGCTCGCGATAATCTATGCAAAGACGCATGCTGTCGTCCTTCTTCTTAACGAATAAGACCAGTGCGCCCCATGGAGATGCGCTCGGTCAAATGAAGCCTCGTTCCAGAATTTCTTGCAATTGATCCTTCAGCTCCTTTAACTCTATGGGAGCCATGCGATAAGGAGCCTTGGAAATCGGCTCAGCTCCTGGGACGAGCTCGATATTAAATTCTACTTCACGTGCAGGTGGTATGCCCGAAAGTTCTTCTGGAAATAAGTCTGGATATTCTGACACTATCAGCTGATTCTGAATTGATGGAGATTAAGCATCCATGTCATGAACAGTAGCTAGATAGCCCTCGCAACCATGTGAAAGTAACGCACGTGCTTACAATGTTGATATGATTTGTACAGACCTTCCGGGTGCGAACTCGTTGTGAATGTACTCTGGTGCATTAACATCACCGAAGATGACCCGATATGTATGGCAGTCTATGGTAGCATGATCTTTGGATAGCCAGTCCATGCCCAATGTCATGTCAAAATCGTTCTTGTCCAGCGGAAGTGCGTCAACGGGACAAATCTTGTCGTCAAACTCTAGGGGAAGGCTCTTGTACACATGGGTTATGCGTACACAGTCTCTTAAAGGCGTGGAAATGTTCAGTACATTCTCTAATGGCATAGGGGATATCCTAACATTTTTAACATAAGTAGTAGCAATGACCGAATGAGTAGCACCCGTGTCAAATAGAACACATGCAGCTTGACCATACATATACAAGATTCCGGTGATGGTACCTGTAGACTTGTTGGCCTGATCGTGAGAAGTCGTGTAAACGCGCCCACTAGTAGGAAGCGGCTTGGAATAAACATGTCCAGATGTGCCCTCCATTTTGCCCTTGCGGCAGTCCTTCATGCGATGACCAGTAAGGCCACACTTGTAGCATGCGTCGCTGTCACGAAGACATGGCCCTAGGTGCCTCCGGTTGCAGGTAGTGCAAAGAGGATGGGTATACCCTCCAGCAGGTGCCCTTGTTGGCTGAGAGCCTGTTAAGAACAATATACATGAGACATGGTAATAGGTACAAAGGACAATGCGAAAAATTCGTAAGATGCAATACCAGTTATAGCTGGAGGGTTATGCTGTGAAGCTCTTTTGTTCTGGTCCCTCCCGTTACCATGATTCCTGGTAGAAGATTGCTAATGTGTCAAAATTATGCACTATGCATGTAACATAAGAAAATGAGTAAGTGTAAGGACCTGCTGCTGGTGGTGTTTCCAGCGTTGTTACGGTAATTATCATTACCGCCACGCTTATCTGTATCAGAACGGTCTTGAGTCTGACTGTGACAATCCGTCAATTTATGGTTGATATTTTATTCTCAAGTATTATTTACAAATATTATTTTAATGTTATATTATGAACTCACTCATTTTTTGGAAGAAATTTGGGTTTACGTCTTGAAGTAGCATCGACAACGTTTAAACCGGAGAATTCTACGTTACGTGCTTACGTTTACATACACCGTTTTGGTGACAATCTGACATTTCAGGAAATAAATTTATCCTTTAATATTATTTTGGAATTTTAAATTTGTGTTGGTTCATAAACTCACAAATTTACGAGAAGAGATTAGGACTTACGTGCATAATTTAACGTCCTTTACGACTAAACAAGAAACCCTATGTTTACATATTTACGTTTTTGAACTTCATTTTTGATGAGACAATTCTTATTAGATTCGTTTTGTGCCGTTGATTCATAATTTATAAAAACGTTTTTTGTAAAACGACCCGAGGGCACGTAAATCGAGGAAACTAGAATCGAGGAGTACCCGTAAATTAGTGGAGATGAGACAAGTTTACACTTGCCTCACCCCCACTATGGGTGGCAAGACTTATCCAACACACCATATGTGGTGTCAAGTTTATATACACACTAAGGACACATGTCCTTAGTGCATACACAAACATCCAAACTAACAAAACTAGCTACACCATAAAACATTTCTCATTTCATACATGCAAAACCACTCAAACACTCTATTCTCTCTCTATGAACGTCCATAGCCACCCTACTATCACCATTTTCATCGACTTTTAACCATAAACAAAGGCTATAATCAACATATGTTGAAGCCTACTTGAAAAGATGAAGATTGGAGGTGATTATAACATGTGAAAAGGAGTTTTCATGGAGGTCTTTGGGCTGATTTTTAAGAAGGAGTTTAGGGATGATTTCATGGAGGTGTTCATCCATTTGAAAAAATCAAGAAGTTGCCTTGCTAAAGTTGAAGATTTGGTAACAAGGAACCAAGCCTTGTTCATCAAAATCCTATCTTTTCATCATCTTGGTGGGATAGAGATTATTTATCCCTATCATCTTGTTATTTTGAATATGTAATATTGTATTTTCTTCATTTATGTATATGTATATGATGATGAATGATGATCAAAATATTATGTGGGAATTTGGTGTTGATAAGTTTGGTTAAAATTATTAAAAGCTACATGAAAGGATGTTAAAATCATGGCTAAAAATGTAGGCTGTATAAAACAGTAAAGAACTATATGATAACTTGTTAAAGTGGCTTGGATAATTTAATATACAGTAAGGTAAGTGACTTGTACATATGTGGGAGTTGGCCACACAATGGAATCCATAAAATGAGTAAGATATGATCAAAACATTATTGAAGTCCAAATCTGTATAGTCTGTTTTGGACAAATTGTTAGAGACATTTAGAGGTTGATTGAGTAGTAGCTAAAGCATAGTTAATTGTAGAGCATATCATGTAGTTTGTTCTTCCCAAAAATGAGCTTCTATCTCCTTGTAGAACTCAAGGTATGGTAAAAATGGTGAAAGTGAAATTCATAATCAGATTTGTAAAATAAAAGTATATATTATAAAATTTGCACTCAAGTAAAACTATTATAAAATGTATACCTAAAACCCACTAACTTATATATTACTTATAAATAAGTATATACTTTGATAAGTAAATGGGACATTTTATAAAAATGGAAATTTGATATGTTTTATAAGTTGTAAAACTATATACATAAGTTTTACGTCTTTTCGGCTAAAACCGAAAGATTAACGTTTTTGTCAAACAAAACTTAGACGGTCGGACCCGTCTAATATAAACTTTTTATAACTCATATACTGATGTATAAGTACATTTGACAATTAAAAACCGATAAAACTCGAGCTTTATGACTTATGGACATAACGGGCCAAAGTAGCCTTATTGGACTATTGACCCAACTAGTTTGGATAAACACTAATGGACTTACTCATTGGGCTTAACCCACTTGGGCGCAACATATGAGTATAGGCCTGGTATAAAAAGTATAAATGGGCTAGTATAAAGTATTGGACTTTAATAGGCTTATTGGGCCTTGATATGGAATTGGATTGAAACTAGTGTAACTAGTAAAAAATTTGACTAACACATAATATTATAATGTGTATGAAGATATAAACTCCCACATGATCAACCTCATACTCATGATATCATCATATATACATAGTCATTGTTTTTATAAAAGTCATTGGACAAGAGTCTAAGACGAGTATTATTTGTCTAGGTTTCCGTGATTGAAGCACGTATCGTACATCCAAATCGCCGATAACCGCCTTCCCACATCAACGTGAGTTCATAGCCTCACACTCTTTTAAATGTTTTATGAAATGTTTTATAAACCAGCGAGGGAGATAACATGTTAGTATTAATAAAATAGGACACCAGTTGTCCCGACTGTTTGCTTATTGATTTGGACCCGAATGATTGTATGACCCGATGAATGATTATATGACCCGATGAATGAAATGAGATTGATTACTATTAGTTAGGTTATGTCACTAAAAGTCCCATTAACATGAATTGTGAACAACCGGGATTTGGTAGACTCTTATGCATATAATAGTACTATTTGGGGAAGATCACCTAGTTCGCGCCTTGACGGTTGATCCCCGTCGTGCCACATTGATTGGTATGCAAATTTATGTATGAGAAGACTTATATAAGCGTGATTATTGTGACGACACGCTGTTTTAGATGGGCAAGAAGGAAATTACGGGATAGCTACCTGTTGTTTGTTATAGTAAGGTAGCAATGTCATGCGGCTTATGATAATCCAATAACGAATATACTGCTATATGCATTGAATTATAATATATTGCCTGACTAGCAATACGGGGTCTTATTATTGATATTATGTTCGTGTTTTTGTTTTTCATAACCATATTCATATAACGGTTTTTATTTAACTCTATACAATGTTATAAGACGTATTGTATGATGTTTTTGCGACATTGGTTTGTATAATGGTTTTGAAGGCCAAAGCCTATTGTATGATTTACAACAAAGACTTGTATAAAATGTTTTGGCTTATTTTATGGCCTACGACAAAGAATTGTACAAAATTGTTTTCGGTAATAATTTTATACCGATGATATATTAACGGATTTTATTAAACTCTATGAATTCACTCGGCGTTTTCACTGACCTTTCTTTTAACATGTTTTATCTCAGGTACTTGAAGGTAATTCTCGGGAAGACGACAAGAATTCATGGCCCGCACTTAAATAACAATCTCCATTCAAATGTTTTGTAAGATTGTATGAAATACTATGACTTGGGACCTATGTAAATTTGATATTAATGAATGGAAAATGCTTTATTATCAAACGACGCGATTTTAAGCGTTGTCTAATGTTGAAAGAATTGGAGAATGAGGCAGGATGCCACATTGAGTATAAGTTGATTGAAACTTGAATAAAGTAAAATTTAACTCGTATGGAATATGAAATTTTTAAGAGGAAGTCATTAAGTCCTGTGATTGAATTATAAGGTTTTAAATGATTGTTGATTCGTGTTAAGGGTTGTTCCTAGGCCATTGTCCAATGATGAGGATGCCCAGTGTCCAAGAAATAAATTAAAGAAATCTTCTTCTGAATAGGGACCGATAGATCTTCCGGGACAGGTGGAACACCTAGTGACTATTGTAGATTAGTATTCATTGTGGTATCTTTTAAAAATCCCTAACTTAACTGAGATATCAGTTGGTAGGATGAGTTCTTGGAATTGTATGACATAGTGACACGTAATGTGTTACGGTACAATTTTGACTTGTTTGTGATTAATGAAAAGAATACCTTTGATTGCTAAATCCTACATGTATTGATGTTATCTATCTTTTCTTGCTTGTTCCTAATGTTCGCATTAGTGATGCAACCATTAAACAAGTACTCATCTCGATTTGAGTTACGTTGTGGATTATTCTTTTTGAGTGCCATCGAGGTCATGAACCTCATGATTATTTGGCTAAGCTCATCTCCTATCATATTGTAGTTAGTTCTTGGTGAACAAGTTTTCATCACTCTTTTGCAGATCACTCATTGTTTAATAAGCTAAAACAGTATCCCTTGAGAAAATTGAATTTTCATCACCATAAGGATTATTCAAAGTGAGATTTATAAGTAATCGTTATCGAAATAAAGTTGTTTATGAAACACCTTGGAAAACTTAATTGTTTTCACAACAAAGAACATCTCTGTAAATTCATTTTGATTCTTATTCCAGAATTAAGCATGAAAATATTTTTATTTTAAACATGATGACAAAGTTTTGACGAACTGAGTATTGCATTGTTAATCCTAAAATTGTATATAGTTGTGCGCCTACATACAATTTGAAAGGGACCATGCAAGGCTGATCAGTAGTCACCATGAAATTATTAATAAATACTAAATTTTCCTTGAAGATTGTGAAAGATCAAAATTTTATGAGATCTACAAGAAATGCAAAATAGGGACATATTGTTAGAGACATCTACATATGATCCCGTACCATTTATTTTTCTGAGTCAAATTTACTCATCTGTGGATATTGTCTTGACTGACAATTGATATCCCCTTCTTGTCTAATTCTCTTGTGATGAGATTCTTTGAAAACTTTATCGAGTATTAATACCTGACTGGGTGTATCGACGTTCCTATCGTTTCTTTTTATTTTATTTCATTTGAATGACCTGGCTAACGATCCGAGGAGCTTTCGAATGCATACTCAAATTATGAAAACATGGGATATGTTCATATTCGTTAATATTTTCGTCTTGATCTGCTTTGAAATTCTCTCGCGTAAATCATGCGTTGACCTTACTCTTTTAAGGTTAGCTATGTCTCCAAATATCCTGGAATTTATGAAAGGATTATGAGTTATTATTAGTCTTTTGAGAAGTTCACATCTTATCAACGGTAATGAAACTGGAAAGTTGATAGTGCCAGTAGAATGGATTGATTGATTATGAAATGAGGTCATTGTCTTAATTGATGGGAACTCGAGTAGAATTCCCCTAAAAGATAAGATGTTGATTATCAAAAGTGATCTAAATAATTCCTGATGGATGACCATATCCTGCATTTAGACTTGAAATTATACCATGAATGATTGTGAACTAGTCATAGATCTTGTAATCTAGGAAGAACTTAAAAGTGAATTTATTAAAAGATGTTTCTGTTATTTAAAATTTTAGGAGGTATTTGCTGATTACATACCTAGACTTTCGCCAATAAGGCAAGTTGAATTTGGTATTGATTATATTCCCGGTGCTGCACCTGTGGCATGTGCACTGTACGTCAGCACCATCTGAATTAAAAGAATTACCGTGCAACTGAGAGAGTTGTCAGAGAAAGCTTTTATTCTACCGAGCTCGTCATCATGAAGACCTATGGTGTTATCATTCCTTATATTTATTGATTACCGTGAACTAAGTGAAATTGACGATCCAAATCGATATCCATTACCCAAGATGAAAGATTTGTTCGATCATTTACAAAGTTCTAGCGTATATTCAAAAATTTGATCCACGGCATGGTTATCATCAACTTTGCGTCCGCAAAGAAGATTATCTATTCCAATCACTACATCCGGAACTCGTAATGTACATTATGAGTTTCATGTTATGTTGTTTGGATTGACCAATGCACATGTAGCATCCATAAATTTGGTGAACCACGTGTGTGAGCTGTAATTTGATAAATTCATGCTGGTGATCATTAAGGACCATCTGTTTGTTTATAAGAATAGGAAGGAGTTAATAATTATTTATAAACTTCCCGGAGTTGTCCAAGCAATGAAAACCTGTATCTTGAGTATTTAACATGTGATTTAAGGCTTAATCCTTTACATTATTTGACCATGTAATTAATAGATAATGGAATCTATACTGTCTCTTCAAAAATTAGAGCTATTTGAGACTTTGGGTTTTACCAAAAAGAAAGTGCAAAAATGTTTTGACAAATATTTATCAAAGGATTCTTAAGGAATCATTCCTTTATACCCAAAACATTTAACTAAACTCCTTTAGGGGTAAATGTTTGTGCATACCTCAAGACAACCTAAGAGGGATTGAGGAAACCATTTAAACCATGACTTGAAATTTGAAACGACAATTTTTGCTTGTCAACTAAGAAAATTTTGACTAACGTATAAACCAAGATTTTTCAAACATTTACGAATCTTATTAATTATTTTCAATAAATAAAAAAAATATAAAAAAATCGTGTTAACTAAATTCAAATTTATATTTGAACATTTTTCTATAATTGGACGAACTGAGAAAATTTAAAACTTTTTTACGTTTACATTTCATAAAAATTAAATATTTATTATTTAATTACTTGTAATATTTATCGACGCTTAAACGTCAGATTGAGCAAAACTGATGAAAATAATAATTGAGAAGAAATTAAAACTTAGAAAATATGAAGAAATAATTTTGAGTGAATTGTGGTCATGATAATTATTTCATCAATTAGGATGTGTTCCTTAGTAATGACTGTGCAAAATAAATTGCCGAGCAATTTAAAAATAGCTGATGCTTGTACGAAGGATAATATAGATAATAAAAGGGGTTCGCGGCTAATGTGAACCATTAGAATTGAGAAGCCGGTGACGTAAAATGTATAAAAGGCCGCTTGTGGTGGCCTGAACACGGAGGATTTCGAGATTTAGTCATGTTGGAATCTCATAAGATTAAGTATTCTATTCATGCCATTTCTGATTAAATGTATCTATACTTGAAAAGTTGTACTGATGGCAAATTGTGAAGGTAGACATCGCCTCATACATTAGTAAACATATAACTATTGCAAAGGTTATCATCTGAATTTGATTCGAATTGGGTCATCATCGACAGACTGACCAAATCTGCTAATATCATTCCTGTTAATGATAGATTCTCGATGGAGAAATTGACTCTTTTGTATTTAAAGGAGATGTGTAAACATAGTGTGCCTGTATCGATCATCTCTATCAAGATCCTAGCTTCGCATCGAATTTCTAGAGGTTTGCTTAGAAGTCATTGGGAACGAACCTTGATGAGAGTACTGTTTGCCACCCCAATCGAAGGGACAAGGTAAAGTAGCGATACAAAACACTAGAAGTGTTGTTTTATGCTTGAATAATTGACCTTTGGTAATAAACCGTATAATCGCTTTCCCTTGGAGAGATTATCATTAATAATTATCGTATTAGTTACGAGATCGAATCTTGTGAGGATCTAAATATGAGAGCATCTGTAGTTAGGAGTTGGGATGAAGATACCCGACATACACCCATTGTGAGTTGGACATGTCTTTTAGGTTTGAGGTTTCCTATGATGACAAACCTAACCTTACAAGATACCCGACCCGCGAGACTTGAAATGATTGTTGAAATTAGGATTTGATTATTGACTGCCAGTAGTGGGCAGGAGGTTATGTGAATATGAAATGTAGATCTTGAAGTGCAGGATGGGTAGCAAAGATATGCCAAAAATTTTCACCTTGGAAAAATGAATTGATGATCTGAAAGATCATGGGAAATAAGTCCCCGTTGTATGGGACCATTGAGATAATGTAAAAGTTGATTTGAAAGGCATATAAGCTGGATCTACCCTAGGACTTCAAGGGCTGCGTGAATTATGTTTCGTATATTGAACTTGATAAAACATCTATCAAGTGAGAATCTGATTACTTCTTAATGAAGTTTAGATCGGCAAAAAGTTGCATTCATCAGAAACCCGTGAACATCATGGATAGAGAAAGTAAGTCAACTTAAGCCTGACCGTATTCCCGTAGTTATGTTTGATGAAACTCGCGTATTGTAATGAATTACACTTGAGAGAAAAGACCGAATGTAGAGGAAATACCCACATGGATTTAACTCTATAAGAAGCGAGTAGTAAGATAAATCGATCTTTGAGGACAAAGATCCTGTTTAGGGGTAAATGCTGTGACAATCCGTCAATTTATGGTTGATATTTTATTCTCAAGTATTATTTAAAAATATTATTTTAATGTTATATTATGAACTCACTCATTTTTGGGAAGAAATTTGGGTTTACGTCTTGAAGTAGCATCGACTACGTTTAAACCGGAGAATTCTATGTTACGTGCTTACATTTACATACACCGTTTTGGTGACAGTCCGACATTTCATAAAATAAATTTATCCTTGAATATTATTTTGAAATTTTAAATTTGTGTTGGTTCATAAACTCACAAATTTACGAGAAGAGATTAGGACTTACGTGCGTAATTTAACGTCCTTTACGACTAAACCGGAAACCCTAGGTTTACGTATTTACGTTTTTGAACTCCGTTTTTGATGAGACAATTTTTATTAGACTCGTTTTGTGCCGTTGATTCATAATTTATAAAAACGTTTTTCGTAAAACGACCCGAGGGCACGTACATCGAGGAAACTAGAATCGAGGAGTACCCGAAAATTAGTGGAGATGAGACAAGTTTACACTTGCCTCACCCCCACTATGGGTGGCAAGACTTAGCCAACACACCATATGTGGTGTCAAGTTTATATACACACTAAGGACACATGTCCTTAGTGCATACACAAACCACCAAACTAACAAAACTAGCTACACCATAAACCATTTCTCATTTTATACATG
Source organism: Glebionis coronaria (assembly GCA_025667525.1). NCBI lineage: Eukaryota > Viridiplantae > Streptophyta > Magnoliopsida > Asterales > Asteraceae > Glebionis > Glebionis coronaria. The sequence goes on from CM046877.1 coordinate 363,499,026, forward strand.
CAAAACCACTCAAACACTCTCTTCTCTCTCTATGAACGTCCATAACCACCCTCCTATCACCATTTTCATCAAATTTTAACCATAAACAAAGGCTATAATCAACATATGTTGAAGCCTACTTGAAAAGATGAAGATTGGAGGTGATTATAACATGTGAAAAGGAGTTTTCATGGAGGTCTTTGGGCTGATTTTCAAGAAGGAGTTTTAGGGCTGATTTCATGGAGGTGTTCATCTATTTGAAGCACTCAAGAATTTTCCTTGCTAAAGTTGAATATTTGGTAATAAGGAACCAAGCCTTGTTCATCAAAATCCCATCTTTTCATCATCTTGGTGGTATAGAGATTATTTATCCCTATCATCTTGTTATTTTGAATATGTAATATTGTATTTTCTTCATTTATATATATGTATATGATGATGAATGATGATCAAAATATTATGTGGGGATTTGGTGTTGATAAATTTGGTTAAAATGATTAAAAGCTACATGAAAGGATGTTAAAATCATGGCTATAAATGTAGGCTGTATAAAAGAGTAAAGAACTAAATGATAACATGTTAAAGAGGCTTGGATAATTTAATATACAGTAAGGTAAGTGACTTGTACATATGTGAGAGTTGGCCGCACAATAGAATCCATAAAATGAGTAAGATATGATCAAAACATTATTGAAGTCCAAATCTGTAAAGTCTGTTTTGGATGAACTGTTAGAGACATTTAGAGGTTGATTTAGCAGTAGCTAAATCTGAGTTAATTGTAGCACATATCATGTAGTTTGTGCTGCCCAAAAATGAGCTTCTATCTTCTTGTAGAACTCAAAATATGGTAAAAATAGTGAAAGTGAAATTCATAATCAGATTTGTAAAATAAAAGTATATATTATAAAATTTGCACTCAAGTAAAACTAATATAAAATGTCTACCTAAAACCCACTAACTTATATATTACTTATAAATAAGTATATACTTTGATAAGTAAATGGGACATTTTATAAAAATGGCAATTTGATATGTTTTATAAAACTTAGACGGTCGGACCCGTCTAATGTAAACTTTTTATAAGTCATACACTGATGTATAAGTACATTTGACATGTAAAAACCGATAAAACCCGAGCTTTATGACTTATGGACATTAACGGGCCAAAGTAGCCTTATTGGACTATTGACCCAACTAGTTTGGATAAACACTAATGGACTTACTCATTGGGCTTAACCCACTTGGGCCCAACATATGAGTATAGGCCTGGTATAAAAAGTATAAATGGGCTAATATAAAGTATTGGACTTTAATGGGCTTATTGGGCCTTGATATGGAATTGGATTGAAACTAGTGTAACTAGTCAAAAATTTGACTAACACATAACACTATAATGTGTATGAAGATATAAACTCCCACATGATCATCAACATACTCATGATATCATCATATAAACATAGCCATTGTTTTTATAAAAGTCATTGGACAAGAGTCTAAGACGAGTATTATTTGTCTAGGTTTCCGTGATTGAAGCACGTACCGTACATCCAAATCGCCGATAACCGCCTTCCCACATCAACGTGAGTTCATAGCCTCGCACTCTTTTAAATGTCTTATGAAATGTTTTATAAACACGCGAGGGAGATAACATGTTAGTTTTAATAAAATAAGACACTAGTTGTTCTGACTGTTTGCTTATTGATTTAGACCCGAATGATTGTATGACCCGATGAATGATTATATGACCCGATGAATGAAATGAGATGGATTATTATTAGTTAGTCTATGTCACTAAAAGTCCCATTAGCATGAATTGTGAACTACCGGGATTTGGTAGACGCTTATGCATATAATAATACTATTTGGGGAAGATCACCCCAGTTCGCGCCTTGACGGTTGATCCCCGTCGTGCCACATTGATTGGTAAGCGAATTTATGTATGAGAAGACTTATACAAGCGTGATTATTGTGACGACACGCTGTTTTAGATGGGAAAGAAGGAAATTACGGGCTAGCTACCCGTTGTTTGTTATAGTAAGGTAGCAATGTCATGCGGCTTATGATAATCCAATAACGAAAATTCTGCTATACGCATTGAATTATAGTATATTGCCTGACTAGCAATATGGGGTCTTATTATTGATATTATGTTCGTGTTTTGGTTTTTCATAACCATATTCATATAACGGTTTTTATTTAACTCTATACAACGTTATAAGACGTATTGTATGATTTTTTTGCGACATTGGTTCGTATAATGGTTTTGAAGGCCAAAGCCTATAGTATGATTTACAACAAAGATTTGTATAAAATGTTTTTGGCTTATTTTATGGCCTACGACAAAGAATTGTACAAAATGATTTTCGGTAATAATTTTATACCTATGATATATTAACGAATTTCATTGAACTCTATGAATTCACTCGGCGTTTTCGCTGACCTTTTCTTTTAACATGTTTTATCTCAGGTACTTGAAGGTAATTCTCGGGAAGACGACAAGAATTCATGGCCCGCACTTAAATAACAATTTTCATTCAAATGTTTTGTAAAATTGTATGAAATACTATGACTTGGGACCTATGTAAATTAGGTATTCATGAATGGAAAATGCTTTATTATTAAACGACGTGATTTTAAGCGTTGTCTATGATTTGAGTAATGTGCTATCCCGTAACACCAACGAATCTTCCGCTGAACTAAAGTATAAATATTTGGGGGTGTTACACTGACCGTTTCCCTTAGGCTGAGTAGACTGGTGCTGAGTAGCCGGCTTAGACCGGTCCCCAGTCTTCTGCCTGGAAGATGCAGTTTAAAAGAGATATAAATATTGGATAATTACTAAAGAATTTTGGAATCGTCACCGCTGAATAACGAATATTTACCTCTTCTCGGGTCTCTCTGCTTCCTCGAACTCTTCTCTTTCTTGCAGCATCTCCAGCTTACGTGCTGCATCGGCCACTTGTGCCACCGTGTTGAACGTATCAAACACCAAGTTGTTTGCGACCGATGTACGAAGTGCCCACCGAAAATGCTATGCTTGCTCTTCGGGAGTACCTGCTGATGCGCCAAGAAAACCAGCCAAAAAAAAAAACGCTGCATGAACTCGTTGTTGTTCTCCCTAGCTCTCTGTCGGATTCCATGGTACTCCCTCTTCAGCTTGTATTGCTCAGCCTTGGGAAAGAACTATCCCATCACTAACTCCCTGAACTGAGCCCAAGTCAAACCAGCCACCCAATGATCACCTCCCTCAGACTGCTTCAGTGCCTTCCACCATGATAGCACATCACCTTCGAACCTGTAACAGGCCAACCTCGACATGAAGACGGGGTCACAGCCCATTGCATCGAAGATCTTCTCAATGTGAGCTAACCAGCTTTCAGCTTCGTTGGGTTTATCAGTTTTCTCGAAGGATCGAGGGCGTAGCTTATTTAGTCTCTCCAGCCATGTGACCAATGTTGCTGGAGGAGAGGAGGAGGAGGTACTGGGTGCTGTTGCTAATTGTTGGCAACCTACACCTCAGCCCTGATTTCGTTCCTCAGCTGAGGAAGCATAGCTTGCATCGCAGCTTTGGCTACTGCATTGAGTTGTTCCTGTTTGCGTGTGAGAACCATCTGACAGTATAACATAAACATACATGATTAAACTGACCAAACATAAAATATATACATGAAAAAAAAATTTATACCAATAAATCATGAGAAAATTTTTATGCAGGAAAACTAGTATATGAATGCATGATGCAGTTTTATGAAAACTTTTAAATGCGCGAGAGTGAACGCCTATGGTCAGTTCACTCAAAACAAAAGACATGGCGAGGGGACGCCAATGGGTCGGTCCCAAAGTTAAAAGTTTCGATAAAACACATGCGACTAAATAGGGTCAGTCCTGTACCAACCATTACTTAGTCATAAACCTGCGACAATGACATATATATGAATGCATGAAAACAATGAATGCATGAAAACCGACTTTCAGTTCTAGGAAGACCATAGTGACTACCCACTAATCACAGGTCGTGCTTTGAGAGCCTACAGGTCGAAGCCTTGGGCTCTGGTACCATAATTGTAACACACCATTTTGATAAATGGAATGTCACGCGTGATTATGGCGTGTCGTCAAAGCATGAAAGGATAAATGTCTTACACATTACATGACCATAAAGGAAATACCGGAATCAAACATCGGTACCCCAAAGTAAAAGCTCATCACACACAAACATAAGTACTGAAAATGAAAAGGACTAAACAATGTCCATAGAAATGAGTAGCAAAATGTATGAAGAAATGCATAAAGTAATGAAGGCTAGAAAGCTTCCAATCCATATGCACGTATGCTTAGAGTCTACGAGCGTCCCTGAGTACCTGCCGTTTTGGGAACATGAAAGGAAAACGGCTGAGCATAACGCTCAGTGCACGGATATACAAGCATATAATGAATAACATAAGCATATACAACATATAGCAGAGGAATTGATTAAGTCCTGGAAAACCTGGTATAACTTAGTAAAACTTGTTTTATAGTTTGAAAAGCCTTATGTTTATCTTATGAAAACTGTTTAACATGTTAACCATTAGCCAATATAGGTCATGAAATATCAACGTGCATGAATACTTGGAGGGGTGACCTCATCATGAAATATCAACGTGCATGAATACTTGGAGGGGTGACCTCAACATGTTAACCATTTGCCAATATAGGTCATGAAATAAGTTTGGGTAGGAGGGATCAGCTCCTTGTGAAGGAAGCAAAGCACACACCACATTCACCTGAATAATTTGTAAAAACATATAATCTAGGATGCACCCATACGCCCCACATGATAATACAATAATATGGCCAACAGCTAAAAGGGACGCCACGAGCTATCACTCCGTCGTGGTGAAGTCATAACACTGGTGCCTCCAGTGTTATGGTTATGGTACCTCCATAACTAGGTGAAACTGGTCATGCATGTATATGGATTAGGCATTTAATTAAACATAAGAAAATCAAAACATATAAAACATATACTGGTAAAACAGTTGGCTGCATACGGGAAATCCTAATAAGGAAAGAATGTCCATACTGAAAGGACGGGGAATCCGTACCTTAAGTCCAGTGAACAAAGAAGGCGAACGGAAGAGATTCCTACTTCGATCTCACTAATGCTACATAAATAATATACACGTATAAGTGTTCTGATTATTGAGTACGTAACTGGTTTTATATCATGTCTTAGCTTGTTTTATATGTTCATGTCTTGTTTTACTGATTTTAACGTTATGCTGTGTTTATTATGTATTCTGGATATTCTGATTAACTATTACTTGTATTTCTTGTATTATTATACTTGTTATGTCATAATAAGTAACTTTCTAAAAATAGCAGGTTTCCTTAAATAGAAAGTTTCCAAAAATAGAAAGTTTCCAAAAATAGAAAGTTTCCAAGAATAGAATAGCTGCTAAAACTAAATAAGTTTCTAAAAATAAAAAGTTTCCATAAATAGATTAACTGCTTATAATAGATAAGTTTCTAAAAATATAAAGTTTCCATATTTAGAAATAAGTTGGATTACTAAGCTAACAAGATAAGCTTAAGTTTTACTGATTAATATTCTAAGTCATGTGATTAATAGTATAGTTTATTAATTAATACATGTAAATTAAATAAACTATATGTTATAAGATTTAATTAAATATAGCATGATTTAATTAAATTAAAGTGTATAAAATATAGGTTAAAATATGTATTAATATTTATATTAATATAACCTAAGTCATGGAATTTAATTATTTATATATCATGTTTTAATAATTAATTAATTACTTTAGTCTAAATTTAATAATAAAATACTTAGGTTAAAATCATGTATTATTAATAACAATAATAAACCTAAGTCATGTCTTAATTAAACTAATTATATAACATGTTAAGTTAATTTAATTAATCTTGTAAATACATAAACTTGTAAAAATTAATCTTGTAAAATAATTAACTCGATCCCGTGTATTAATTATTAAACCGTGTCGTGAACCGAACCCGTGAACCCGTGAAATCCCGTGAACAAACACCCCCGAAAACAAAGGCAAACCGGCCTAAGCCGGTTACCCCTGCTCTCGGCAATTTGCCACCGGCTGTATGCCGATGGTCTTGTTCTTCGGCCAGCCGCTGACCACCATGGGTTCCCACTGGCAGTTGCCAGTGGTTCCCCTACTGCCGCAGTTCTCCCTACTTTCCAAAAATAGCCACCGGCTGAGCCGGTGGTTGGGGCTGTGGCTGCCGAGACAAACCAAACACAAGGACACCCCCGACGCGAGTCGTGGTGCCTTGCCCTTGCTACCGACCAAACATCAACACCACCGAGACCTTCGTCTCGTGTGGTGAAGCGAACCAAACGACACCGAGAGTCGTGAGACTCTTGGTTTGTGTGGTGGCCGAACACCAAAACCCGAAAACAAACCCAACTAATTTACCCCCATGATTTTACTTGTTTTTAATCTTGTTTCATTAAACCCCCATGATCATACATGCAATAAACATAAAAATAAAAATAAAAAGAAGGGTTTTCGGATTACCAAAATACGTGGAATCAATAAGGAATGAACACACGAACACGTACTAATGATTTGCTAATCAAAAATCAAACGACCACCCTTGTTTCTTGAGGTAGACGCCGGCCAAGGAGAGAGAGAAGGGTTTTACGGTTTTTTGTTTTCTAAAAATTCTATAGGGAATGAATATTTACCAAATATGTATATTGGTAAAATTAAACATGGGCTCGGCCTCTCCTCTCTTGTCTAGCCACGGCTTGTAGGGCCCACAAAGGGAAAACCTGACGTTTTTCGTGTTCTAAATAGTTACATGTTCTTGTGCTCGTATTTATGTGACTTTATTATTAATTGTTCGTGTTATATTATATACTTATCCGTACTCGTAATAATAATTACGAAATTACATAATTATACGTTCGTGATTATTTACGTTCATGATTTCATGTTCGTGATTATAATTATTGTTGATAATAATTATCGTGTCTTAATATGTATTAAATACTTATCGTGTAATAACACGTACGTAATACTTGTATTTAATATTCGTGAAACGTAAACATGTTATAAAAGGAAAGTTTTAATCATGTACGTACGATTATACGTGTACTGTTCATGGTAAAAGCATTTGGGTTTTACATCATACATGTTAAATTTATAGGTTGTCACACCTAATCATGTGTACAAGCTCAAGAAGACTCTTTATGGGTTGAAACAATATCCACGCGCATGGTACGATCTACTGTCATCATATCTCATCTCGGAAGGCTTCTCCAAAGGCAAAGTGGACCCGACATTGTTCATTCTCAAGGAAGGCAAAGTCATGATACTGGTACAAGTTTACGTTGACGATATAATATTTGCTGCCACTACCGAAGAACTGTCCGACCGTTTTGAGAAAATAATGTCCACACGTTTTAAGATGTCAATGATGGGAAAATTTTCATTCTTCTTAGGGTTACAAATTTCTCAAAATCCTAGAGGCATTTTCATTAATCAATCTAAATATGCTCTTGAATCTTTGAAAAAGTATCACTTTGAAAACTGAGACCCCGTGGATACTCCAATGGTGGAGAGATCCAAGTTAGATGAGGATAGAGAAGGGATTGCTGTTGATCCGAAACTTTAACATGGAATGATCGATACCCTTCTCTATCTCACTGCTAGCACGACTGATTTATAATTTTCTATATGCATGTGTGCCCGTTATCAGGCTCGGCCTACTAAAAAGCACTTACATGTTGTGAAAAGGATCTTACGGTATCTTAAAGGAACACATAATCGTGGTCTGTGGTATCCGAAAGACTCTTCTATTTCACTAACGACATATGCAGATGCGAATCACGCTAGGTTTCAAGATACTAGACGTAGCACTTCACTAACGACACATGTCCAGTTGTTGTGCTCAAGTCTTTGGATGAGGTCACAATTAACTGAATACGATATGGGATTCAACACAATACCGATGTACTGCGACAACAAAAGTGCCATTTCCCTTTGCTGCAACAACGTTCAACACTCCTGGTCGAACCATATTGACATACGCTACCATTTCATCAAAGAGAAAGTGGAAAACAGAGTAATTGAGATATATTTTGTTAACATAGAGTATCAACTGGCGGATCTTTTCACAAAGGCTTTAGATCGAGGACGAATCGAGTTTTGACCGACAAGCTGGGCATGAAATTATTTTCACCCGACACTCTTAAGGATTTGGCAGGAGAAACTGTAGAATAGTGGTGGTAAACTATTCTCACGTATCCTTTTTTTGTGATTGTGTATATACTGTATATATTTAAACACCAAAAAGAAATATACAAAAATATAAAACCTACAAAAACCAAAAAAAATATAAAACAAAGAAAAATCCAAAAATATTTTTCATTTTCAAAAAGGCATGTCTTTTAGTACGCTAATATTTACGGCGTTAGAAATGTCGATTAATATTGACGCGACGCTATAAATAGAGTTCGTATAAAAGTTGTAAATAAACATGCCTATTATGGATTTTAGTTATTTCAGATTGCAACCCGCTTTTAATATTAAAGTCATGTATTTCCTTGGAAAACGTTGGCTCACAACAGAAATTAATTTTCTCGGGCATGGTTTACTTTAAAACCATGTAAGGGATCAAGTTTACTTTATAACTTAGTCTAACACAAATTTGTGTACGCTTCAATGCATTTATTTGTAAAAACTAAGAGAATTCTTATTGCCACCAGACTCGTATCTTTAAAACATCAAACGAGAAATGTTTTCATGGGTATTTGAGTCTTTAAACAATGAGTACAACTCTTAAAATACAAAACAGGTCATTGTTTAAGGGGGAGGAAATATCAAATCATCTTCAAAGTTAAAACGGTCTTCAAAAGTTTTTTCAGAAAATCAAACGGTTATTGTCTAATGTCATATCATTTGTTGTGTGTACTCTATGTGCTATGTGATTTTTTATGCCTCAGGCTATTTGATTGTACCATAGGTGATTGGGGTTTATGTGCTTTACTTGTGGAAAATAGATAACGGGCGTTAGGGTTAAAGTGTTAAGACTAAGTTTAATTTTATTGGATACATAAGGGACTAAATTGCAACTTTTGGCAAAGTTTGACCATAGTAAAACCTTATACCCCCGTCCTTTTTTTCATTCCAAATAAAGAAAAACAAAAAACCCCTTCCTACAGCCATTGTTAAGCAACAAATACCTTCGATCTAGCCTTCTTGTTTCCAATCAAGCTTAAGGTACAATATAAAACTTATTCATCTTACTATTCTGAACCTACCCACAGAAGTTAACTAGTTTTTCATGACCTAGATCTTTGAATCCATCTAATTAGGGTTTATAGAACTTTTTGTCTCGATAACTGTAATTGATAAGGGGGTTTCGTTCGTATAGGGATAATATTGAATTGTTATACCTTAGTTTTGCCTAAAAACGAACCTAGAATCCATATTTGGCTTTTAGAAACATTGCGAAAACACTGCCAGTATTATTGAGAAATTACGGTTATGGATGACGAGATTGTTGCTTAGATATTGCGAACTTTTTTACCTTAGATATTGCGAGATTAGTTACTAAGTAATATTGCGAAATTGTTTCTCTTACATATTGCGAAAGTATGTCTGTGATACATATTGCGAGATTATTTGTGTTACATATTGCAAAATCTCTGTGTCATATTGCGAGATTATTTGTGTTACATATTGTGAAATCTTTGTATCATATTGTGAGATTATATGTGTTAGATATTGCGAAATCTTTAGACAAATTGCGAGATTAATGGTTTAGCACATTGCGAGATTTTGTCATCCCATATTGTGAGATCATGTCATCCCATATTGCGAGATTATGTCTGCCCATATTGCGAGATTATGTCAGCCCATATTGCGAAATTAAGTCTTAGTATATTGCGATATTATTCTCAAAAACATATTGCGAGATAATTAGTTATAAATTTTTTTGTGAGATTATGTGATATGATTATTTTATTTGCGAGATTATGTGTTAGTGCATTGCGAGTTTAAGTGTTAGTTTATTATTGCTTAACTAAGTGATTAACGATTATTCGTACAAGTTCTTTACATTCGACTTAGATTTCAAACACAGGTTTATAATACATTAGATCAACTTGGGGCCATTACTAATGAAACTACGTCATCGGGTTAAGCTAATTTTTCTCATAGAATACTTGAAAGGTTTCTTATTACAAAAATTCATCTTAACTTATTAAATTGATATTTCTGTAAACAAAAGAGATAAATTACTTATGCAATCTCTTGTGTTTCTTATTCAGGCCATGGACGATACTGAAGTTGAAGTCGAGATACTTCCCAAACCCACAGATATTTGGGTTGAGACTACTGAAGTTGTGGTGTTCATTCGGTCTTTGTAAAACCAATTCCCAAGGTTTATGTATTACCTGCATACCCATAGATTTCTATTATACCTAACCCGGTGTTCAAACCTACCGAGGTTTTGGTTGAATTTAATCGTCCCACTTCCACTGTTTCTCCCACAGAAGTATTGGTTATGACGACCAAGCTGTGACAAGTCTAACATTTTCAGGTAGTTAAATATTTTCTCGTATAATATTTTGAAACTTATTTTTGTGTTGGTTGACGAACTCACAATTTACGGATTTAAATTTGGGCTTACGTGCATAATTTGGCGTCTTTTACGACTAAACCGGAAACCTTAGGATTACGTATTTACGTTTTTGAACTCCGTTTTTGATGAGACAATTTTTATTGGATTCGTTTTGTGACAGTGATTCATAATTTATAAAAACGTTTTTCGTAAAACGACCCGAGGGCACGCAAATCGAGAAAACTAGAATCGAGAAATACCCGTAAACTAGTGAGATGGGACAAAACACTTTGCCCCATCCCACTAGCTTATAAGGGACGGCCAAAAACACCTCACCACCATAGGTGGCACAAACTTAACTTGTTTAATAACAAGTGTAAGCCTTAGCTTACACTTTAGGCTAAGCTTTCCACCAAACTTTACAAAACCAACAATGGTTTTCACTTAACCATTTCACACATGCAATTTACTCTCAAACTCTCTCTACTTCACCATTTATGCCGTCCCATATCAAGCCACAAACACCATTTTTGATCTCTTCCAACTACAAACCACATGTTTACTAGTCCTATTAAGGTGTTTCCTTGAAACCTTGATCATTTGGTGGCCATATAACCAACTTTGGAGGTGATTTGCTTGTGTCCTAGGGCTGATTTTCCAACATATGATCTTGCTATTTGATGGTCTTGGAGATACTTGTTGTATTCATCAAGTTCTTGCCTTCCTAAAACAAGAAATCCACTTGGATTGGTAAAGAAGATTATCCTCTACATTTTTCTCTTATTATTTTGTAAAGAACAAATGTATTTTCTTTCATTTTGTATATATGTATGATGTATATATGATGATAAAAATGTTGTGTGGGGATCAAGTGTTGATAAATATGCTTAAAAATGATGATAACCATAAGAAAGGAAGCTAAAATCATGTCTAATTAGTTGGCTGTATAAAAATAGTAGATAACCAAATGAAGAACTGATAAAAATGCATGGTTTGATCTATTTACAGTAAAGTAGATGATGTTATACACATGTGAGAGTTGGCCATGCAATGGAATCAAAATAATGAGTGAGATATGATCAAAACAAGTTAGGTGGTACAATCTGAATAAGCAGTTTTGTAGGGACTGTTAAGGCAACTTAAACTCAAAATGGGCAGTAGCTATAACTAAGTTATATTTAGCACATATCATGAAGAAGTTTTCATTTAAAAATGAGCTTCTAAGTCATTGTAGAACTCTAGATATGATAAAAATGGTAAATGTGAAGTTAAAAATCAGATTTTGGAAATAATGTTTATTATTATTATATAAGCACTCACTTTATAATTTATAAAATGTAAAGTACAAACCCACTAACTTGTAAAACTTAATTATATAAATGTATAAAAGGTTAATTAAATGGGTAAAATATATAAATGGTGGTAAAAGTAATATTTATAAGTAATAAAAACTATAAACTTGATTTTTACGACTTTTTCGGCTATCGCCGTGAAATTAACGTTTTTCATCAAATAAAACTTAGACGACCAAACCCGTCTAATGTAAAGTTTATAAAAGATATATACTGATGTATAAGTAACTAAGACAAGTAAAAACCGATAAAACCCGAACTATAAGAATTACGGACAATTACGAGCTAACTAAACCTAATAGACTAATAATTGGACTTAATAAGAAAAATACTTGTAAAAAGAATTATTTGGGCTTAACCCAATAGGACCCAACATGAAAAGTACATATACTGATCATATAAGTATATAATGGGTAAAAGCAAGTAAAAGAACTTATAAAAGACTTAATGAACTTAAGATAGGTAAAATCGGTAAAACTAGTGAACTAGTAAGACGATACTAAAACGTAAACACTAAAATGAGTAAATGAGTAATTATAAACCCACTTGATCATCATCATATGTACAATAATCATATATATTTATATTGTTATTTTGATAAAAGTCATTGGACCGAGTCTAAGACCGATTATTATTTATATAGGTTTCCGTGACCGAAGCACGCCCGTAGCCGATAATCCGCCTTTCATTAACAACGTGAGTTCATAGCCTCGCACTCTTTTAAATGTTTTATAAAATGATTTGTAAACCCGCGAGGGAGATAACATGCTAGATTTTTATAAAAATAGAACACAAGTAGTCCCGATTGTATGCTTAATGAGATGGACCCGAATGATGCTATGACCCTATATTCGAGACTAAAAGGATTATTAGTAGTTAGGTTATGTCACTTAAAGTCCCATTAGCATGAATTGTGAACTACCGGGTTTTGGTAGACGCTTATGCATTTGATAGTACTATTTGGGGACGATCACCCCAGTTCGCGCCTTGACGGTTGATCCCCGTCGTACCACATTGATTGGTAAGCGAATTTATGTATGAGAAGATTCCATAGCGTGATTTTTGTGACGACACGCTAACTTAGATGGGCAAATTGTTTGTCGGGTTCGCGGCCCGCTGTTTTCACAGTAAGGTAACAATGTCATGCGGCTAATAATAATCCTATACAACCTATAATACAATAATAAACGATAACGACGCTATTACGATGAATATATTACCTATCATGGTAATATAGAGACTACGGTCTCATGGACGGTTTTCAGATGTATGCTTGATATATATTGCCTGACTAGCAATATGTGGACTTACTTCCGATATTATACTTGTGTTCTGATTTTAAATGATTGTAAATGATTGTTTTATATAACGGTTTTCATTAAACTCTATGAATTCACTCGGCATTCGCTGATATGATTTTTTCATGTTTTCTATCTCAGGTGCTTGAAGGTAATCCGGATGGAGATCGACTCTGATGGCCCACACTTAATATTAAAAATGTTCATTCGATCTGTGTTTTGTAAACTTAATGACCTGTATAATTTGGGACCTGTTGTACACTTTTAAACCTTTTTATCGAATGAATGTTTGTTAAACCTTGTACAACCATTTTTATGTGTTGTCTATGATTGGAGTTATTGTGCTATCCCGTAACACTCTGAAAGACCCTTCCGCTGTACCGATACGAAAAATGAGAGTGTTACAGTTTGGTATCAGAGCTCTCGTTGTAGAGAACAAAAGATTTTAAAAACCAAGGTTTTGAACAAAACTTTTCAAAATCTTTTGACAATGAACATTTGAGAAAATAATTGAAAAATCTTTTGACTATAACGGTGCCAGAGATCTCCGACGTTACCAACAAGCCCTATTGAGAAGATATATATTTTGATATATATAATTTAATTTATATATATGTATATATCGTGATTTCATTATGTAATTGTTTAACTAGTATGTTATCCTAATACGAGATAAATATATATAAATGCAGATTGTCATGGCTGACCCTAATATTCCTGTAGAAAACCATGCTATTCCCGAACCTAATATAGAAGATGATCCTTATTTAGACTTAGTAGATTTTGATATTGATGACGAGGAGGAACCATTTGAGGATCCCGAGCCCGAGTTAGGACTAGGAGATCAGATTGCCCCTCAGGTAGACTTAGTAGAGAATGAGATTGAGAATGTGGGTAATGAGAATGTGGATATTGAGAATGTGGAGATTGAGAATGCTGATATTGAGAATGAGAATGAGATTGGGTTAGATGAGTTAGATGACGAGATTGACGACGAGGATGTCGAGGAGGATGTAGGTATAGAGGTTGAGGTTGATGACGATGAGGAAGCTGAGCTTATTTATCCGTATGATGTTCCAGAGGGCGAGCCTTTGCCCCCACCAGTTTGTTTGTCTGATTCCGAGGATGAGTTACCTAAGGACGAAATGTCTGAATCGTCTGAATCTGATTCTGAATCAGAGGAGGATGAGGATGACGATGAACCTGACGGTACTGATGGTATTGATACCCGTAGACGTAAGATAGGAGAGTCGTCTAGTACTCGAGAGGCTACTCATATTGATGGTCTTGCACCATGGGCCTTGAGACGTGATCTAGATGCTTCCTGTGTTAAGAGTTGTGTGACAGAGGTTGGATTAGGTGTTGTTCAGACTCAGGTTGCTTATTTGGAGTCGAAGGCAAAGATTGGCGAGAAAGAGCGAGAATTTCTTAGTCTGGATTTGAGTGATGTAGAACGTGGTTTGAATGAGGCTTTTAGGAGGTTATCGGTATTGGAAAGTGGTGAGTATGCTGCTATGAAGAGAAAGGTGAATTCTTTGGAGATTCAGTTGAGTGTGGCTCGTGCGATGCGTGAGAAAGCCGAAAAGGAGTTGAATATATCCGTGGGTTGGAACAGTAGATTTTATACCGACATGGTTGAAAGAGGAGTAATCCGTAAGCGCCCAGCTGAAGATGTGTCTAGTGATCGTCCGGCGAAGATCCAGAAGACGATGGATGATGGACCATCTGGCGGTTCTCAGTAAACCAGTCTGTATTTAGTAGTGACCTTTAGATCTTTTGTGTATATAGCTTTGACTGAACCGACTTGTTAGTTGTAGACTTGGCACGAATTTTGAGTGTATATAGTGTTAGAACTTTGATATGGATGTACTAAGACAATACTTTGTTTCAGATCGAATGAAATATGTATCTTGTCTTGAATTCCATATTGTGCCTTATTTGTATCTTGATTATGAATTCGATCCATATTATATGAATCCTTGTTGGATGAATGCTTAATGCTTTGAAATTGTGGAATTATAGAACTATGCCGCCCAAGAAGGCTGTGACTAAGGATGATGTACGTAGGATTATTACGGAGCAAGTTACCGCATCTATGACTGAATTCATGGCAAATGCTAGAAATGAAGCTGGCGGTAGTGGAGCTGGCGGTAGTGGAGCTGGCGGTCGTGGAACTGGCGGTAGTGGAGCTGGCAGTAGTGGAATTGGCGGTACTAATGTGAATGTGAATGCTAATAATGTGAATGCTAATGCTGGAGGAAATGTAGGAGGACTTGGAACGAATGCACCTGAAGTTGGTGGCTGTACTTATGTGACGTTCATGAAGTGTGAACCTCTACCTTTTAATGGAACTGAAGGTGCTGTAGGATTAAGCCAGTGGATCGAGAAGATTGAATCGGTGTTTAGGATTAGTAAGTGTAAGGAGGAAGATAAGGTGACTTTTGCTATGGCTACTCTTAAAGGTCGTGCGTTGACTTGGTGGAACGGGAGAATTGCTTTCATGGGTCTTGATGCTGCTAATGCTACTCCTTGGGCTGAAATCAAGAAGTGGATGACTTTGGAGTTTTGTCCTCGTAGTGTGATCATTAGGTTAGAACAGGAGTTGATTCATCTGAGAATGAAAGGTGTGGACATTGATAGTTACACGAACCGATTCCATGAGTTGGCCTTGCTATGTCCTCGATTGGTTGAACCCGAAGAGATCCGAATTGAGCAATATGTGAAAGGGTTGACCAGGAATATCCGGGGGGACGTGACATCATCGAAACCACTGACCATTGATGATGCTGTTCGAATGGCTTACCAACTCATTGGACAGATAATTCAGGATAAGGAAGATGAAGCCCGTGTAGGTGAGAAAAGAAAGGGAGACGGTGATCGTGTAGATAGAGGTGATAATAGGAAGAATTTCAATCGCCGTCAGAACCAGAGAAAGGGGAATGCAAATGCTATTACCAACAATGCACCGCGCAACGATGATAGATGTCCTAAGTGTGGCAACAAGAGGCATCCTGGCGACTGCTGGAAGTGCCGAAATTGTGGAAAGCTTGGACACAAGGTTGAAAGGTGTAAGAAGGGAACGATTTGCTTCAACTGTAATGAAGAAGGTCATAGGAAATCGGAATGCCCCAAGTTGAAAGCGATTGTACCTGGAAGAAACCCCCAGGGTGGTATCTACCAACTTGGAACAATTGAGGTGAAGAAAGAGGATCCGAATGTCGTTACCGGTACGTTTTTACTCAACAATCATTATGCTGTTGCTTTATTCGATTCGGGTGCCGATAGGAGCTTTGTATCCACTAAATTTAGTGCCCTTATTGATATTGAACCTGTTGAGATAAGTACCAGTTACGAGGTGGAATTGGCTGATGGTAAATTAGTGAAAACTAATAAGCTATTAGAAGGATGCTCTCTAAATCTCTTGAACCATTCCTTTCCGATTGATTTGATGTTGATAGAATTAGGTAGTTTTGATATTATTATTGGTATGGATTGGTTGTCATTGAATAATGCTACTATTTTATGTGGAGAGAAGAAGGTTAAGATTCCTCTTAGGAATAGAACGTTAGTAATTGATGGTAGTCGAGGTGAATCCCGCTTGAAAATCGTTTCATGTATTAAAGTCCAGAAGTACATCAGGAACGGTTGTGAGTTATTCTTAGCTCAAGTGACCGGGAATGAGTCTAGGGAGAAACGATTGGAAGATGTACCTATTATTTGTGAATTTCCTGAGGTATTTCCTAAAGATTTACCAGGACTTCCACCGATAAGGCAAGTAGAGTTTCGAATCAATTTAATTCCTGGTGCTGCACCGGTGGCACGTGCGCCTTACCGATTAGCCCCTTCTGAATTAAAGGAGTTATCTGAGCAACTTAAGGAGTTGTCTGATAAAGGTTTTATTCGACCGAGCTCGTCGCCTTGGGGAGCTCCAGTCTTGTTCGTTAAGAAGAAGGATGGATCTTTTCGTATGTGCATTGATTATAGGGAACTGAATAAGTTGACAATTAAGAATCGATATCCTTTACCTAGGATTGATGATTTGTTTGATCAACTGCAAGGATCTAGTGTTTATTCTAAGATAGATTTGCGGTCAGGATATCACCAACTTCGCGTCCGTGAAGAAGATATTCCTATAACTGCATTTAGAACTCGTTATGGACACTATGAATTTCAAGTAATGCCATTTGGGTTAACTAACGCACCTGCGGTTTTCATGGATTTAATGAATCGAGTGTGCAAGCCCTACTTGGATAAATTTGTGATTGTGTTTATTGACGATATTCTAATCTATTCTAAGAATGAAGATGAGCATAGAGAACATTTGAGGATGGTTTTGAAGTTGCTGAAGGATGAAAGGTTGTATGCTAAGTTTTCGAAGTGTGATTTCTGGTTGGATTCTGTGCAATTTCTTGGTCATGTGATTAACAGAGATGGAATTCATGTTGATCCTGCAAAGGTTGAAGCTATTAAGAATTGGTCTGCACCGACAACGCCAACGGAAGTGCGACAGTTCTTAGGATTAGCTGGCTATTATAGGCGATTCATTAAAGAATTTTCTTTGATAGCTAAACCCTTGACTAAGCTTACTCAGAAGAATAAACCTTTCGTTTGGGGAAGTGATGAAGATGGAGCATTTCAGACATTGAAGCAAAAATTATGTAGTGCGCCAATCTTATCATTACCCGAAGGGAGTGAAGATTTTGTAGTGTATTGTGATGCATCTCTTAGAGGTTATGGAGCTGTTTTGATGCAGAGAGAGAAAGTGATAGCTTATGCTTCTAGGCAATTAAGGAAGAATGAGGAGAATTATACTACTCATGATCTTGAGTTAGGAGCTGTGGTCTTTGCTCTTAGGTTGTGGAGACATTATCTGTATGGCACCAAGTGTACGGTATTCACCGATCACAAAAGCCTACAGTATATTCTCGACCAGAAGGAGTTGAACATGAGGCAACGAAGATGGATAGAGTTGTTGAGTGATTATGATTGTGATATAAAATATCACCCAGGAAAAGCCAATGTTGTTGCTGATGCGTTGAGTAGGAAAGATAGAGAGCCTATCAGGGTGCGTTCTCTAGTCTTGACCGTGCACAATAATTTGCCTGAGCAAATTAGAAATGCACAAATAGAAGCTTGTAAGAAGGAGAATTTTGTTAATGAAGGGTTCCGAGGAGAAGGAGATCCTTTAGAGGTTAGAGCTGATGGAGTGAAATGTTTAAGAGGTCGTATGTGGATACCTAAGTTTGGAGGCTTAAGAGATTTGGTTATGTTAGAATCCCATAAATCTAAGTATTCCATTCATCCGGGATCTGATAAGATGTACCTTGATTTGAAGAAGCTGTACTGGTGGCCGAATATGAAAGCTGACATAGCTATGTATGTTCTTCAATGCTTGACTTGTGCTAGAGTCAAAGCTGAACATCAAAAGCCATCAGGACTACTTCAACAACCAAAGATTCCTGAATGGAAGTGGGAGCGAATTACGATGGACTTTATCACCAAGCTTCCTAGAACATCATCTGGAAACAATTCGATTTGGGTTATTGTCGATAGACTGACCAAATCAGCACACTTCAATCCGGTTAAGGAGCAGTTCTCACTGGAGAAGCTGACTCGAATATACCTGGATAATGTCGTATGCAAGCATGGAGTGCCTGTATCGATCATTTCAGATCGAGATCCTAGATTCGCATCGAATTTTTGGAAATCTCTCCAAAGATCTTTGGGAACGAATCTCGACATGAGCACTGCTTATCACCCCCAGACTGATGGGCAGAGTGAAAGGACGATACAAACACTGGAAGATATGTTGAGAGCTTGTGTGTTAGACTTTGGTAAGAATTGGGATAAACATTTGTCGTTAGCAGAGTTTTTGTATAACAATAGTTACCATTCTAGTATTAAGGCTGCACCGTTTGAAGCTTTGTATGGTAGGAAGTGTAGATCTCCTGTATGTTGGAGTGAAGTTGGGGATACCCAGCTCACGGGACCGGAATTGATCCGGGAGACTACGGAGATGATAGTTCAGATTAAGGAGAGGTTGTTGACTGCCCGTAGTAGACAGAAAAGTTACGCGGATGTGCGGCGGAAGCCAATGGAGTTTGAAGTGGGTGACCGAGTAATGTTGAAAGTATCGCCATGGAAAGGCGTTATAAGATTTGGAAAACGAGAAAAATTGAATCCCCGTTATATTGGACCCTTTAAGATTCTATCTAGAGTAGGTCCGGTGGCTTACAAACTAGAGTTACCCCCAGAACTTCATGGTGTTCACAACACATTCCATGTATCTAATCTGAAGAAATGTCTAGCAGTGAGTGATGAGAAAATTCCGTTAGGTAAGGTTCGAATAGATGGGAAGTTGCATTTTATCGAAGAGCCCGTAGAAGTTATGGACCGTGAGGTAAAGCAACTGAAACAAAGTCGGATACCTATTGTCAAGATCCGATGGAATTCAAAGCATGGACCGGAGTATACTTGGGAACGAGAGGATGAAATGTGGAAGAAATATCCGCACCTCTTCGATTTCAATAAGAAACGGACATCCAAATGAAATGGATCACGAGGACGTTGATCCCTTTTAGGAGGATAAGCTGTGACAAGTCTAACATTTTCAGGTAGTTAAATATTTTCTCGTATAATATTTTGAAACTTATTTTTGTGTTGGTTGACGAACTCACAATTTACGGATTTAAATTTGGGCTTACGTGCATAATTTGGCGTCTTTTACGACTAAACCGGAAACCTTAGGATTACGTATTTACGTTTTTGAACTCCGTTTTTGATGAGACAATTTTTATTGGATTCGTTTTGTGACGGTGATTCATAATTTATAAAAACGTTTTTCGTAAAACGACCCGAGGGCACGCAAATCGAGAAAACTAGAATCGAGAAATACCCGTAAACTAGTGAGATGGGACAAAACACTTTGCCCCATCCCACTAGCTTATAAGGGACGGCCAAAAACACCTCACCACCATAGGTGGCACAAACTTAACTTGTTTAATAACAAGTGTAAGCCTTAGCTTACACTTTAGGCTAAGCTTTCCACCAAACTTTACAAAACCAACAATGGTTTTCACTTAACCATTTCACACATGCAATTTACTCTCAAACTATCTCTACTTCACCATTTATGCCGTCCCATATCAAGCCACAAACACCATTTTTGATCTCTTCCAACTACAAACCACATGTTTACTAGTCCTATTAAGGTGTTTCCTTGAAACCTTGATCATTTGGTGGCCATATAACCAACTTTGGAGGTGATTTGCTTGTGTCCTAGGGCTGATTTTCCAACATATGATCTTGCTATTTGATGGTCTTGGAGATACTTGTTGTATTCATCAAGTTCTTGCCTTCCTAAAACAAGAAATCCACTTGGATTGGTAAAGAAGATTATCCTCTACATTTTTCTCTTATTATTTTGTAAAGAACAAATGTATTTTCTTTCATTTTGTATATATGTATGATGTATATATGATGATAAAAATGTTGTGTGGGGATCAAGT
The DNA here is from genome assembly GCA_025667525.1 of Glebionis coronaria. NCBI lineage: Eukaryota > Viridiplantae > Streptophyta > Magnoliopsida > Asterales > Asteraceae > Glebionis > Glebionis coronaria. The sequence continues at coordinate 363,519,771 of CM046877.1, forward strand.
GTTGATAAATATGCTTAAAAATGATGATAACCATAAGAAAGGAAGCTAAAATCATGTCTAATTAGTTGGCTGTATAAAAACAGTAGATAACCAAATCAAGAACTGATAAAAATGCATGGTTTGATCTATTTACAGTAAAGTAGATGATGTTATACACATGTGAGAGTTGGCCATGCAATGGAATCAAAATAATGAGTGAGATATGATCAAAACAAGTTAGGTGGTACAATCTGAATAAGCAGTTTTGTAGGGACAGTTAAGGCAACTTAAACTCAAAATGGGCAGTAGCTATAACTAAGTTATATTTAGCACATATCATGAAGAAGTTGTCATTTAAAAATGAGCTTCTAAGTCATTGTAGAACTCTAGATATGATAAAAATGGTAAATGTGAAGTTAAAAATCAGATTTTGGAAATAATGTTTATTATTATTATATAAGCACTCACTTTATAATTTATAAAATGTAAAGTACAAACCCACTAACTTGTAAAACTTAATTATATAAATGTATAAAAGGTTAATTAAATGGGTAAAATATATAAATGGTGGTAAAAGTAATATTTATAAGTAATAAAAACTATAAACTTGATTTTTACGACTTTTTCGGCTATCGCCGTGAAATTAACGTTTTTCATCAAATAAAACTTAGACGACCAAACCCGTCTAATGTAAAGTTTATAAAAGATATATACTGATGTATAAGTAACTAAGACAAGTAAAAACCGATAAAACCCGAACTATAAGAATTACGGACAATTACGAGCTAACTAAACCTAATAGACTAATAATTGGACTTAATAAGAAAAATACTTGTAAAAAGAATTATTTGGGCTTAACCCAATAGGACCCAACATGAAAAGTACATATACTGATCATATAAGTATATAATGGGTAAAAGCAAGTAAAAGAACTTATAAAAGACTTAATGAACTTAAGATAGGTAAAATCGGTAAAACTAGTGAACTAGTAAGACGATACTAAAACGTAAACACTAAAATGAGTAAATGAGGAATTATAAACCCACTTGATCATCATCATATGTACAATAATCATATATATTTATATTGTTATTTTGATAAAAGTCATTGGACCGAGTCTAAGACCGATTATTATTTATATAGGTTTCCGTGACCGAAGAACGCCCGTAGCCGATAATCCGCCTTTCATTAACAACGTGAGTTCATAGCCTCGCACTCTTTTAAATGTTTTATAAAATGATTTGTAAACCCGCGAGGGAGATAACATGCTAGATTTTTTTAAAAATAGAACACAAGTAGTCCCGATTGTATGCTTAATGAGATGGACCCGAATGATGCTATGACCCTATATTCGAGACTAAAAGGATTATTAGTAGTTAGGTTATGTCACTTAAAGTCCCATTAGCATGAATTGTGAACTACCGGGTTTTGGTAGACGCTTATGCATTTGATAGTACTATTTGGGGACGATCACCCCAGTTCGCGCCTTGACGGTTGATCCCCGTCGTACCACATTGATTGGTAAGCGAATTTATGTATGAGAAGATTCCATAGCGTGATTTTTGTGACGACACGCTAACTTAGATGGGCAAATTGTTTGTCGGGTTCGCGGCCCGCTGTTTTCACAGTAAGGTAACAATGTCATGCGGCTAATAATAATCCTATACAACCTATAATACAATAATAAACGATAACGACGCTATTACGATGAATATATTACCTATCATGGTAATATAGAGACTACGGTCTCATGGACGGTTTTCAGATGTATGCTTGATATATATTGCATGACTAGCAATATGTGGACTTACTTCCGATATTATACTTGTGTTCTGATTTTAAATGATTGTAAATGATTGTTTTATATAACGGTTTTCATTAAACTCTATGAATTCACTCGGCATTCGCTGATATGATTTTTGCATGTTTTCTATCTCAGGTGCTTGAAGGTAATCCGGATGGAGATCGACTCTGATGGCCCACACTTAATATTAAAAATGTTCATTCGATCTGTGTTTTGTAAACTTAATGACCTGTATAATTTGGGACCTGTTGTACACTTTTAAACCTTTTTATCGAATGAATGTTTGTTAAACCTTGTACAACCATTTTTATGTGTTGTCTATGATTGGAGTTATTGTGCTATCCCGTAACACTCTGAAAGACCCTTCCGCTGTACCGATACGAAAAATGAGAGTGTTACACAAGCAGCCCAAAATCTCGAGAAATCCAAAATAGGTCGTAATGTACTTGGAATAAAATGCCTTTGTAGTATAACAATGTATTTAGATCTTATCTGACTCTATGTTGTATCACATATGAACATTGTACGTTTTATCTTGTGTAATCAAATGATGTGTTGTGATATGTTGGTTATGCTAAGGGTTTACATGTATAGTGATATATATATCTGTATGTATCAATTGTGTATGTATTATCCTAAGAAGAAATCATGTCTCTCACCGAGAATCAACAACTAGAACTCGACTTTGCACTTGTTCCAGAAGCAAACCATCTTCCATTTGTAGAAAACAATCTCAGACTGAAGGAGGACTTTGATCCAATCCTGCCAGCATTAAAAGTTTTATATGGTCATATTCGAGATCTCACCCATCAAAATCACATTGCGGGCCACAACATCAGTTCCAGAAATTTATATGCACGAATTTTGGGCATCAGCTAAAGACATATCAGACTCAGAGATCCATTCAACATAAATTAACAACAAAAGACACTCAAGATTGACCACTTCCAAACAATCTTTGGATTCACTCCTCCAGCTCAAGGGGAAAAGTATGATAAAGTCCCAATCAAGATCCAACTTGTAGACTTGCTTCAGTCTCTGGGTTTTGATGGTGAACTACGAACCGTGTCTCAGTTTAACACGTCCAAGTTGGGACAACCATGGAAGGCTATATTCAACATAATTATCTGGTGTTTTAATGCAAAGTACAACGGCTCAGACTCTCTGAGACTTCCTCAAGCTCGCATCTTTTGGGGACTTTACAAGAGTCAAAGGCTCGATTATGATTCTCTTCTATGGGTTGAGTTTCACTTTCAAAGCTTCAAAAACACCAAGAAGAAGTATGAGCATTTTCAATTTCCACGATTCACGAAGCTCATTATCAATCACTTCATGCAAGCCGGTGACTCAATTGATAAACGTGGATGATTTTTATATCATACTAAAGAAGAGGATTATATTCTGGAGCACATGAAACAAGAAGGACCAAAAAGTAAATATACAAGGACTCCAGCCCTAGTTCTGGTTACCATGCTAAATGTTGAAATCAAGGACAGTGAGGCTTACAAGGAATTACTGAGAGAGATTAAACGACAAGCAAAACGGCCAGCCTCTGCAGAAGACTCTCCTAAAAGCAAAGGCAAAAGGAAAAAACGTACATCTAAACGTCAAAAGACAACTTCTTCAAAGGCTAAGGGCAAGGAAATACTTGTTGATGAAGAAGAACCAGTTCTAGTTATTCCTTTTAATGAAAAGCAAATGAGAATACTTCTAAAATAAAGTAGGAAGGAAGCTCTTGGTAAATTAAGTGGTTATGGATCCAAAAGCACTAAAGAGTTGGAACTTGCAGAATTTGGAGATCCTGATGTAGAAACAGATCCAGAAGCTGAAGAGGAAATTAACAATGAATTGATTAACACTGAATCTGAGGAGGATGAAATTATCTCAGAAAAAGAACCCGAAGGCCAAGATTATCAAGACGATGAACGATTAGAATATATCAACTTTGATGATACTGAAGATACCGAGTACAATCAGGAGGGCGGGGGAGATGATGACATGGAGAAATCTACAACGATGTCAACGTGAACAAACCTGAACTGTTATCGAAGCCCAACGTACAACTGACTTCAGAGGACGTGCATACAACCGTCACTCCACTCCTCATAAATCATGTGATTACGTCAACTACTCTTACGAAAACCGTTCCCATAACTTAACCATCAACCAAATAACCCGTACCATCCACCTCCCAGCCAACTTTAAATCCTTCAATTGATGCAGATCGCATGCAAAAGATCGAACAACGCATGAAAGCCCAAGACGAGGATATTACAAAACACAAAAAGGCATTTGAAACGGCATTTGAGCATCATCGCAAGATAGGACAGAGAATAGAGAAACGTGAACTAGAAAAAATCGAAGACCTCACAAACAAAATTAACGATCTTCAAAAGACACAACAAGAATACAAAGCGAACAAAGAGCTTCTCGACAAAGAAAATGCAACCTTCATCGACTCTATTAATGATCACATGCAAAACATCATCATGGAAAAAGTCCAGGAAACTCTTGAAAAGGAACGACCGACTTTGTGCATGGAGATGACAAAACTCGCCGCCAACAATTTCATGATCAAGTCGTCTAACACTCCAAAGTCAGAATATGCAAACGCTAGAAAACTCACAGACTTTAAGTTGAAGAAGTTGTTTCGGCATCGAATGATTGAAATTGGGTCCTACACCAAACACCAACTCAGAGAAAACTTCATGCTATTCTTAAGGAAGCTATTGATGAAGATAATCAAACATTTAAAGAGCATGGCGACGTGGTTCCTTATAAAGCACATAAAAGGAAAATAGTAAATTTTGATGATGCAGACGAGGAAGATGAAGAATCAGATGATGATGACGATAAAGATGCAGAATCTAAAAACAATGATGATGATGAGACAAAGCATGATGATGACGATGATGACGACGATGATGATGATAATGAGGGAAAGAATGGTGATGATGATGATGATGAGGAAGAAAGTGACGATGATGTTGATGAGGCAGGAAACAAGGACGATGATGAGGAAGAGCAAACTGATGCTGAAGACGATTCACATAGGGAGAACCGTCGTAACCAGATCCACAATAAGAACATCACTTCTGCATCCACATCTAAAGACAAAGGTATGTCTTCTGAACAGGTTCATGCTAATATTTCACATACATAACCGATGCTTGAATACGAACCTCCAGCCAAAAAAGAACATCAGTCACCACCTCCAGTAATCGATCAGACTGTACCAGAAGAGATCATTGAGTCTGCACCACCAAAAGGTCCAATTCAAGTAAATTATTTTCAACCGGAACAGATACAACCAATGGACTCTACTCAGAGGTAAAAGATACCAACATACCAGATCCGGAGTGGGCTGAGACTTTCTTAATAGATGTGAGTGCACCTGAGCAGCCTTAGGTTACCGAAGCGGCACGTATTCGTCCAATTTCTAACGAAGACAAAGACGACTTCACTCAACTACTCAACAATCCCATCGACTTCTTGGGTTTCATGTTGTACAAGTATGGATCTTCTCAAATGACTCTAGCTCTTCTTCACCAGGCATCCATAGTTAATAATTTCTTCGCCAGCACACAAATCAGCAAAGAAGAATGTTAGTATCACTCCAATGAACTTCTTAAAGCTATGAACACGTCGACAGAGTGTCTCCACAAAACTGACAAGACTCTATTGACTACCACAAACATTTCTGGGGTTAAATCAGTTCCAAGTGAATTCTTCGTCAGCAAGGACTTTGAATACTTAAGAGACGGTGCAAACAAATACACTACCTCATTAACTTAGGTTAAAGCGGTGCTTTTGGATGATGTACCATTGATTGAAGAAAAATTTCCTCGGCTATGGCGCCGAGTAGTGATCCCTGAATACAACAATTACGCTGAATTGGGTGTATCACACTGGGGTACCGAAAATATTTTAGCCTACAACTTCATCAATCGGGCTACATCTGGCGATACAGTCCGTACTAAGCTTCGCATTACAAGTATTCAGGGAGCGATGATTTATCCTCTGTTTGGCTATCCGTCTTTGTCAGAAATAAAATTCAAACGCTAAGACGATAAAATGTACACAATTAGTGAAGGAGACTTCTCGCTACTTAGGCTTGAATATATAAAAGATATATTGCTGTTGATAACTAAAAAAAGGTAGTTCATTTACCTTCTGACATCATCCACGCTTTAAGCTCAACTGTTCGATTATACACACGTAAAGTTGTGATCAAGACACGTGTGGAAGATTTACAAATTGGTGTGGAAAGTTATCAACGGAAGCTGAATCTTACATCACCTTACACCGACGTTCCTCAAAATCACTCCAAGACCCTTCCATACATGAGCACTAAACTTCCGATTCCAGGCATATTTTATCTGAACGAAAAAGAAGTCATGCAATACATGAGAATCGCCTAACTTCACAAATTCAGTGACATGACTCTCAAGCATGTTCGTGACAAATTGTTACTTCTCAATACCGGACAAACACTTCCAGAAGTAACCTTTGATTGGAAACCCCGGTTCAAGAAGAGTGCTACATTTATGATCAAGAAAATCAAGGAGAAGATACAAGAAAGACGCTTGATCCGAAGTTTGGAACGATTTGTTGGTGGCAGACCGTATGGAGTTCACCACAGGAAACTAGAACGATCCATTTATTGTGCTGGTCGTACTATATCATGTACACTCCATACATTCGTTGTGAATATGTACATTCTTGTAAATAATAGGCTTTTATGGCATGATGTAGTGTAAGAGTATGATATATTTTAAGAATTTCTCATGAGATTCTAAATCTTTTAAAATATATCATAGTTAAGCACTACAACAAACCCTCATTAAATTAAGGGGGATCATTTATATGTTCTACGACCAAACCATAATTTCATCCTTTAACCCAAGATCGGTTAATCCATTGATTTCCAAAATATTAAGGGTTAACATTTTGTATATGGGGAGAAAATGGGATTAAAGAGACTTGTAAATATATGTGTCTTAATGTATAAACCAACATAACATGTGTTATGCACATGTTGAGGGAGAGCGTTTTTTATTTCAAAAACACTAAGGTACAAAAACATTTGATATTTATATGATATGTACCTTTAGTGATTTTTAAGGAATTTTTATTAGTGACGAATACTTACCCAAAAACACACTTAATTCACGACGGTTGTGGTGACAAAAGGGTGGTAGGATTATGTATAAGTCCAATGATTCTTCCAGAACCGAAGGAATCTTCCCAAGGAAAATTTCACAGCTAGAAATAGTAGTCCTTAGGAAAGATGGGGAACGATTATGAACGTAGCAAAAGGCCGACCAAGTACTTAAGATAGCATTAGAACAATCATAACAAGGTGCTAGTTATGACGTATTGGTAAGCATTGAAGGGGTTGAAGAATGAAAAAGAAATGTATAGATATAGGGTGAAAAGAAAGAATCCCTCCTTACAACTTAGGCAGAAACTGGGTCAAACACATCTTGAAGACGATAAGACATCATGGACCCAGTGATGCAATGCACAACCTATAACACCCCATTTGGATAAATGGACCATTACGTAATAGTTATGGCGTGTCATCAAAGCATGCAAGGTAAATGTCTAAACATTAAATGACCATAAAAGAATCTGGAAACAAACATCGGATCCAACATAAGCTCCACATACGAAATGCATAAGTAGAATTCAAAGGAAAAGGACCAAACAATGTCTAGCAAAGTAAAAGTATGTAAATGCATTAAAGAATGAAAGAAGACTGACGCCTCCTTCCATGCACGTACTCTTGAATCCTAGATTTTTCCTTTAGTACCTGCCGTATTGGGACATGGAGAGAGATATACGACTGAGCAATACGCTCAGTGTGCGTATATATAACATAGAATGTAAAACATACACATAAGCAAGTAATGAAATGAAATGAATAGCAGTGGAATAAATGTATGTCCTGGAAAACCTGGTGTAAATTCGTAAGACTAGTTGATATTTCTGAAAAGACTTATGTTTAGTTTATCTTGAAAATCTGTATCTTAATTAAGCCCGGAGCCCATATAGGTCATGTTATATCAACTTGCATGAATACTTAGAGGGGTGACCTCATCATGCAATTAGAGGGGCTACCTCTAATAAATATATATAAAATGAGTGGAGGGATCAGCTCTTGTAACAGATGCAAGGCACACACCAAAGTTACCATGAAATCATACTAACTTGTCTTAGGATGCACCTATTCGCCCCACATGATAATAATAACAAAGGCCAAATACTATAAAGGGACGCTGCAAGCAATCACTCTCACCGCAGAAGAGTCATAACACCGGTGCCTCCAGTGTGCTATGGTTATGGAACCCCCATAACTAGGTGAAACTGGCATGCATGCATATAGCTCAGGCAATCTAAAATAAACATAACATATACTGATGTGTTTAAGACACTTAAACTACTGGGGAAAACAGATGGCTGCAAACGGGAAATCCTAATATAGGAAGAAAGATGTCCTTACTGAAGGACGGAATATCCGTACCTGATGTCCAGTAAATAAAAACGAAAACGAACGCAGAAGATCACTCCGACTTCACAATTGCAACATGATGAAGGGACATGAATTAGAGTCGGTTTTACTTATACATAGTTGTTAATTTAGTTTACTTGACGTATTCATACTTATTATACTTGTTCTTGTCTTGTCTTATTTTTTCATGTTTTAATCATGTGTTTCTTATTGTTTCATGTGTTTTAGATTCATGTGTTTCATGTTTTAAGTGTTATAGTACTTGTTATAACATAATGAGTAACTTTCTAAAAATAGCAGGTTTCTATATATAGTAACTTTCCAAAAATAGTCGCTTTCCATATATAGTAACTGTAACACCCCATTTTGGTAAGTGGAATGTCACGCGTGATTATGGCGTGTCATCAAAGCATACAAGGATAAATGTATAAAACATCACATGACCATAAAGGAAATATCGGGAACAAACATCGGTACCCCAAAAGTAGAACTCATCACACACAAACATAAGTACTGTAAAAGAAAAGGACTAAACAATGTCCATAGAAATGAGTGTCAAAAGTATGAAGAAATGCATAAAGTAATGAAGGCTAGGAAGCTACCAATCCATATGCACGTACGCTTAAAGTCTACGAGCGTCCTTGAGTACCTGTCGTTTTGGGAATATGAAAGGAAAAACGGCTGAGCATAACGCTCAGTGCACGGATATTCATGTATAGCGTGAATAATATAAGCATATAATCATAAATCAGTGGAAAAGACTAAGTCCTGGATAACCTGGTATATCTTAGTAAAACTGGTTTTATAGTTTGAAAAGCCTTATGTTTATCTTATAAAAACTGTTTAACATGTTTACCATTAGCCAATATAGGTCATGAAATATCAACGTGCATGAATACTTAGAGGGGTGACCTCGTCATGCAACTAGAGGGGCTGCCTCTAATTTAATATAAGTTTTTGGGTAGGAGGGATCAACTCCTTGTGAAGGATGCAAGGCACACACCACATTCACATGAATAATCTGCAAAAAACATGTAACCTAGGATGCACCCATACGCCCCACATGAAAATAATGATATGGCCAAAAGCTGAAGGGATGCCACGAGCTATCACTCCGCCGTGATGAAGTCATAACACTCGTGCCTCCAGTGTTATGGTTATGGTACCTCCATAACTAGGTGAAATTGGTCATGCATGTATATGGCTTTAGGTATCTAATTAAACATAAGCAATTCAAAAACATATAAAACATACACTGGGAAAACAGTTGGCTGCATACGAGGAATCCTAATATGGAAGGAATGTCCATACTGAAAGGATGGAGAATCCGTACCTTGTGTCCAGTGAACGAAGAAGACGAACGGAAGAGATTCCTACTTTGATATCACTAATGCTACATAATTAATATATGTGTATAAGTATTCTGATTACTGTATACGTAACTGGTTTTATATCATGTCTTAGCTTATTTTATATGTTCATGTCTTGTTTTACTGATTCTAACATTATGCTATGTTTATCATGTATTCTGTCTATTCTGATTAAGTATTACTTGTATTTCTTGTATTATTATACTCGTTGTGTAATAATAAGTAACTTTCTAAAAATAGCAGGTTTCCTAAAATAGAAAGTTTCCAAAAATAGAAAATTTCCAAAAATAGAAAATTTCCAAAAATAGAAAGTTTCCATAAATAGATTAACTGCCTTAGTTAAATAAGTTTCTAAAAATAGAAAGTTTCCATAAGTAGATTAACTAACTCAATTAAATAAGTTTCTAAAAATAGAAAGTTTCCATAAGTAGAAATAAGCTGGATTATTAAGCTAATAATATAAGCTTAAGTTTTACTGATTAATATTCTAAGTCATGTGATATATAGTATAGTTTATTAATTATTACATGTAAATTAAATAAATTATAGGTTATAAGATTTAATCAAATATAACATGATTTAATTAAATAATAGTGTATAAAATACTTAGGTCAAAACATGTATTAATATAACCTAAGTCATGTAAATTAATTAATTATAAGACATGTTTAATAATTAATTAGTTATATAGTCTAATTAAATAATAAATACTTAGGTTAAAATCCATGTATTATCAATAATAATAATAATAACCTAAGTCATGTCCAAATTAAATTAATTATGTACATGTTTAATTAATTTAATAAACTTGTAATTATTTATCTTATAAAAACAATTAACTTGTAAAAAAATAAATCGTGAACCGAACCCGTGTTTTAAACATGAACATGTCATGAACCGGTCCGTGAACCCCTTGAACCAGATCTACACCCTTAACCATGGCAAACCGCCACCAGCCTAAACCGATGGTGCGTGTGGTGTTCCAGCCAAGACCCCCTAAACCACAAAGGCTAACCCCGACATACGTCGGTGTCCCTTGGTTACTTGCGGTCGAGCCACCAAAACCAAACCGAGACCTTGTGGTCTCGGTTGGTGGTGATCACACAACCACAGAGAGCTTGCTCTTGGTTCTACCCATAACCGAACCAAAACAATCCCCTTAAACCATATGTTTTTAATCCCACTTGATTAGATCTACATGTTTATTAACTTGTTTTTAATGCCCCATGATTTCATGTTTTTAGATCTAATAAATAATTAAAAAGAAAAGGTTTAAGAAGATTACTGATTCATGGATCAAAAGGAAAAACTAACACAAACGATCTAGTAATGAATTGGATCTACCAAAATCAACCAAACAACCTTGGTGGTGTTGTGTAGGTGGTGGCAACAAGGGAGAAGAAAGGAGAAGCAGGGTTTTGATTTTCTAATTATTCTGTATAATGAAAATCCCTTCCCTTCCTTTTTGTTAAATTTATTTAAGGTGGGTGATGAGATGGCATTTATACATGATCTCATCGTTCTTTTCGGGCTTTAAATGCATAAAAATGTCATAAAATACCATATATATGCTTGTGTTTGTTTACATGTGTATTTTAGGTATGGATATCATGAAAAAGACAAAAGATCATAAGAAACAAGGAAAAACGGACACGAGAAACGAAGTCATACAAAGAACCGGGCCCTAGTTCATGATTTATCCAACATTTACCCTTGAAGACTTGAAGATATGCAAGATTGATCCTCAACAATGAAGAAATGACACTTAAAACCCTTGTGAATTCATAATTACAAGTTTGGTCCCTTAAGTTTGTCAAAATTGCAAAAAGGTCCTTCAACTTTGAAGAAATGGCAAGATTAGTCCCTCATCAAATCTAATTTGTCAAAAATGGTCCCTCATAAAGCCAAAGATACAATGAATACCTTTGAAGATCAAGAATGTCCAAGATCAGTCCCTCAAATATCCACAAATGGCAAAAACAACCCTTTGAAACCTTTTGCCAAAGTTTTGTGCCAAAAGTGTAAAGACTGAAACTTGAATAACAAAGGGATGCGTTTATTTGAGCTGAAAAACTTGTTTTACAATTTTTCCCAAAGAACAAGGACTTAAGTTGTGCAAGTGAAACATTTGAAACAAAATTGCGCCAAACAGACAACTTTCCCCCAAAATCAGATAAAAACCATTACTGTTTACCAGTCATCCCACCCAGATTTACCTTCACTTAAACAAAGGGTAATTTTCAATTACCTTGGCACATGTGTGATTCACACATGCAGAAACCCATCCCACACCAAAAACCCTCACTCCCACTCACCATGGACCCCATCCCCAATTCCCTTTCAACCAATCAGAGAACAAGTTCACCTCCAAGTAAAGCCACGTGTCAAGATCAACAGCTGAGTCTCTTAGCTTAACCCCAAAGCTAAAAGGAACGTCTAAGATCATTTTGGACAACTCATCAACAACAAACGGCCTCAAGTACTCAAGGACAATTTGGGAATTTCACTTCTAGGGTTTGTGAACAGTGTTAGCATAGCATTTGCCTATAAAAGGAGACCTCAACCTGTGAGAGTCCTTTGGTTCCAGTTTTAGGCTATCAATCTTTGTAATCCCTTTTTAAGTTAATAAAATTTGATTTTCTGAAATTTATGAAATCTATTTTATGTTATGTTAAAAGTTGGTGTTAGAATAGCCTAAATCTGAGTTCCACTTATATGTTTGAAGGTTTTTGAGGCAAGGTTTTAATCTATAAGACTTGTGTTTCAAAAATCAGAAAGTGTTTGAAATTTGTTCATCACTTTGGTTTGTTCTTCTTAGCAGGTACATTGGAAGCTGGTACTTGTTCTGCTAGTACCTCAGCTCAAACAATCCAGGGCCTGGATGTAGGTCTTGGAGGTTTGCACCCTTCTCCTTTTTCATTTTCTCCTTTATTTTCTACATATTTGTGATTTTTGTATGATTGTTCTTGAATCTGTGTTTTCGTGGTTGAATCTTGTTTATCTGGTGTTGTTTGATGTTCTTGAGTTCATGTTGACTTGATTTGTGGGTTGAATCTGGATTATCCTTTGAAAATTTGTCAAAACAGATTATTAAGGGGTGTTTGGGTTAACTGCATAAGCAGGATTTGTGGTTTGCTGAGTGGTTGTTTAGTGTTGTTATCTGTTGGTACTTGTTTATCTGGTATATTTGGTCATTTGTATGCAGGTTTTGTGGTTTGAAACACCCAAATCCATAAAAGGGCTATAAAATCTTTGTTACTTGATAAAGTTGGCTATAGTTTAAGGGACACCTAGATCTAAACATAGATTAGGGTTAACAAGTGATTAAACTAGGTTAATAACATCAGGGAAGTGGGATTTGAGGCTTGGAATTGGATCTGTGGTCAATTAGATCATCAAACCGTGCTTGTGTTCTTGACATTCATATCAGTAACTATAATCTGCTTAGATCTTCTTCCATATCTTGTTTTAGTGCTTGATTTAAGTTTGTTTGTGATTATTCATAGTTTATATAGCTTGTGTATGCATCCTGTTGAATTTGGCTGGCTTATTCATGCTATATCTGCTTATTTGTGCACAACAGCTTATTTTCCATATCTGTGCTTTATCTGTGGACTGTTTGATAAATCTGGGCTTATTGTGTGAACCAAATTGTGATTTCTTTGTTGATATTGACTCTTTGTGATTCACTGATCACAAGGGTGCCCTTGTTTCCATTTGAATCCAACTAAATCTCTCTAAAAAGCTTGGTCAAATAGTCAAAGCAGTGGGAACTCCTTTCCCCTGCTGCTAGCCACTGCTAGTGTATTTTGGGTTTCAGCTTATCAATAAGCTATAATAGCTTATTTTAACTAGCAACAACTTGGATTTTGTAATAGGTGCTCATTATTTGACCCATTTGTTCATACTGGATCATTTGGTGTGTTGACTTTTTGGGTTTGCCTAGAAAACTAACTTAATTGACTTTTTCATAAGTGCTTATTGGTTCATTCTGGCTTATTGGTGTTGCTTATTGGAACTTTGTTGATTGATTTGGCTTATTGAGTTCATTTGTGACATTTTGCAAGTTGAATCAAGTCCTGAGGTGCCCTAAATCTCAAACCCGACTATTTTGTCGTTTTGTGGATTTGTACTTTGCTTATTTCTGGCTTATTGAGTGTGCTTTTTCAAAATTTCTTTTTACAGATCTCTTAAGCATCCCAAAAGAAGGTTGTGTGTCAAATTAGAGCTTATGGCATTAGCTTATTGCTTAATGGGCTTAATGGCCCAATAAGGATAAGCTGTTTGCTTAATAAGCTGTGATAAGCTCACTTTCAGCTTTTGGGCCTTCAGAGTTTTGTGTTTAGAAATAAATTTTGAGTCAGATTGGGCTTTTTCAAGTCAATTGGGCCAAGTTTGACTTTTTGGGCTAAAAAGCCCATTAGTGTTGACTGTTTTTGGTTTTGGCCCATTTGAGGGCCCAATAGGGGTATTATGGTCATTTAACTTTCATTTTCTGTTTATTTAGGTTAAAATAAACTAGTTTGCAAGTTTTTAGAATTTTTTAGAATTTTTGGATTTTTAATGTTATTTTAATATTATTTTATCATTATTTTTCAAATTTCACATTTTTGCACTTTTTCATTTTTCTTACCTTAAATACATTAAAATAGGAATTTTGCAACTCTTAGATTAATTTTATCACTTTTAGATTAATTTTTATAGTTATTTTAAGTTTTAATAGTTTTTAAATCATTTTAAATAGTTTTAATTAGTTTAAAAATTTCTAAAAATAGTTTTTAATCTTTTTAGGTCATTTTAGAGGTTTACCAATTGAAAAATCTTTATTTGGACTTTTTGATAATTAATTTGATTTTTAGGGCTTTAATTAACATTTAAAAATTGAATATTTAATTTATTACAAGGTTTGAAAAAGTTTTAATCATTGGTAAACTCTTAGTTTATTTATTTTGATTTTTGGTGAATTTTTGGTAATTTTTAGAATTAATTTTTGTTTTTGCTCATTTTACGGTTTTACGTGTAGTCGTAGTAGTAATTAATTTCACGTCTTCGTCATCCTCTTTTCTCATCCCCTTCTAACCAATATTAATCTCAAATCATTTACATCTTAGTCACACACATATACCTCCTTGGGAAACGAACTTGAACTTCACTTAGGGTCATTTGTACACGGTTTTCCTAAACCGTCGTATTTAATACTTTCCCTATTTTGGTACTCTTTTCCTAAAGGGTATACAAAAACTCTACAATCATTTTTGGCGCCGCTGCCAGGGAGGTGTGTCGTGATTAATTTGTCTTGTTGTTTTTAATATTAACCATAAATAGTATTTGTATTAGTAGAAATCTACTAATACGTATTATCGATTTTATTTGTTTTTCTTGTGAAATTATTATTACTATATTGTATTAAGTATCACAATCAATACAAAATATCTCCAAAAGTGTGAAAACACAACCTTAATTGGGATTTGATATCCTAATTATTGTATTCGAATCTCAAACAAAAAGAAAAAGGCAAAAGTAGATAAATACTTTCGTGAAGCTCGATTTTGAAAAATACAAATTATAAGGTGGGTATAAGGCGGGTATTATAAAATATACCCTAAGGAAAATGGCTCTTAAGTGCTTCGTGCCGCCTCGTTTCCCCGCTTGCTTGTGAGTATTTTGAGATTGAAGGCTAATTGAGGGTTTTGCCGCCCAAAGTATTATTACGTATAATATATTTGCTTGGTTTCTTTGTGATTAAACCCTCTTGAACAATTTGGTTTTCACCAAAGTTCTAAAGTCATTCGAAGGCGTTCACTCCACGTGATCGTTTTCATTCCTTTGAGGCTTCTTTAATCAAGAGTTTGATTCGAGGAGAGATTTGGTAGATTGTTGTCTACGAAGATACACCAAAATCCAAAAAAAAATTAAAAACAATCAAAAACACAAAAAAACTGAAAATCCACAAAACACCGAAAAAGAATTTTCTTTGCTCACCTCCCATTCTTCGTGAAATTTATGATCACTCGCAATCAAGCAAAACAAGCTCGTAAACGTCTTCAAAAGCAAGCCAATCAAGAGACGTTGATTGAAGAACAACCTCCAATTGTTGAACCTATTGTAGAACAAGAAGTCGTCATGGCTAATCATACTATGATGGAGTTGCTACAAGCACCCACCGAGGGTTTTGGAGAGGCCATTGTTATTCCCGCTATCCTTGCGGAGAATTTCGAGATTAAGACGGGTTTAATGTCGATGTCGCAAGCTAATAAGTTTAGAGGTCATGAGAAAGACAACCCGCACTACCACATTAGGAATTTTAATCGTCTCACCGCTACTAGCAAGTTTAAGGATGTTCCACATGACGCCATTAAGATGATGTTGTTTCCATACTCGTTAGATGGACCCGCTAAAATTTGGCTTGAGAAAGAACCGCCAAATTCGATTTTGACATGGGGTGATCTCGTTTCTAAGTTTGTGAACAATTTTTTTCCACCATCTAAAACAACACATTTGAAAAATGAGATTTCAAGATTTGTTCAAAGAAATAATGAAAGTTTTTCAATGGCATGGGAACGATTTAAAGAAATGTTACATGAATGTCCACACCATGATTTTTCGGAATTGCATCAAATTGATACTTTTTATAATGGGCTTAATGATCATGAACGAGATTACTTGAATGCCGCCGCGGGTGGTAATTTTTTGTGCAAAACGACCGATGAGGCTTTAAAGATTATCGAGAATAGATCTAAGGTTTATAGCCCTCGTAACACACCGAGTGTTGCTAATTTGGGTTCGTCATCATCGTCATCGTCTCGTAGCATTAATGCCTTACATGATGAAGCTAATGAAGAAAATCGGTTTTTTGATAGATTTGCTAATCTTATGACTCATTGGAAAGCTCAAGAAGCTTCAAATTCCGCTTCGGTTAAAGCGGTTGCTAAGAGTTGTTTGTCTTGTGGTGGAGCCCATTATCTTTCCGAGTGCATTACCGCGGATGGTAACACTTCGAGTGCTTATGTAGCAACGGGAACTTACAACAAAAACGGCCAAGGTTCCCGCCCAAATCAAGCTCCACCAAATCAAAATGCTAATAACTATCGAAACAACAACCAAGGTGGTAATTACCAAGGCAATTCACGTAACTACAACAAGGGGAATTATCAAAGTGGGAATGGACAAGTCACTAATCAAAACCAAAACCGTGATTTTCAAAACACTTCACAAGGTTTTCAAAATGCTCACACTAAAAATCTTCAAGGAGAATTTTTGGACTATGCTAAAGCAAATGATGCTAAGTTTGATAACAGGCAACGTGAGATGATTAGCTTAAGATCTGAGTTCAAAAACGAGCTTAAAAACGAACTTGCTAATGAACTTAAAACTCATGCAAATAAAATGGAAGTAAATGTCCAACGTCTTCAACAAAATCAACAAAAGATGGAACAAGGACAACATGAGATTAAGCAAGAATTATTAAAAGCGGATGCTAGGCAATCAAAATTTGAGGACCGAATGGAAAAAGTGTTTGAAGCAATCATGTGTAAACCCTCTTCCTCGGGTGGTCTTCCTAGTGATACCATTGCAAACCCGAAGGGAGAAATGAAGGTTATTACTACACGTAGTGGTAAAACTTTCAAGGATCCAATCTCTCGTCCAAGTACTTCTACGAAGAAGGAAATCGAGAAAGAGCCCGAGGTGGTGGTCGAAAAGGAGAACATTACAATCCCACGAAGTACCGCTCAAACCACACCTACGGTTGAACCAATACCAATCATGGAACCCGAGATTCCAAGGCCGTTGCCTAATGTCCAACCCACACCACCCTTACCTTACCCTTCGAGACGAAACAAAGAGAAATTGCAAGAACGTAACAAACAACAAATCGAGCTTTTTATAAAAATGCTTCAACAAGTGCATTTTGATGTGAGTTTAGCCGACGCGTTGTTGTATATGCCTCGTTTCGCTTCCACTTTTAAAAGTATGATGAGCGATAAGGAAAAGCTTTCAAAGCTTGCTAATTGTTCTTCAGTTTATCTTAACCGCATACCGGAAAAAGTTGGTGACCCCGAAAAGTTTCTCATTCCTTGTGACATACAAGATATGAAAGAATGCCTCGCCTTGATCGATCTTGGTGCGAGCATTAATTTGATGCCATTTTCCATTTGGAAATCGCTTTCGCTTCCGACTCTCATTCCTTCGAACATGTCTATCGAGATGGCCGATCATTCTACGATTGTATCATGTGGAGTAGCCGAAGATGTTTTCGTGAAAGTGGGGAAGTTCTACTATCCCATTGATTTTATATTAGTTGACATCCTCGCGGATCCTCAAGTTCCTCTAATTTTAGGTCGTTCATTTTTAGACACCTCGAGATCGCTTATCGACGTTCATGCAAGAACTATCACTTTGAGATTCAACGAAGAGGAACTCGTTCTAAACGCTACTCAAAACTCGAAACTTTCTCATGTTTATGCAATCGCTACCATCAATCACATTGACATACTTGATGTGGTTTGTGATGAGTTTTCACAAGAAGTGTTAGGTTTTTCCGATAGCTCGTCAAATGGCATGTTAGGACCATTGGAATAGGTAATTGTAATAGGTAGACTAGGAGGTATGTAGTTCCTCCTGGTCCTAGTAGTAGTAGGAGCAAGTCGTGCTCCTGGTCCTAGTCAAAGTCAAACTTTATTATTCATTTATTATTCTGATAGGATATGCATGAGATATGTTAGGAAAGGATATGCATATCAGTTTTACACGTTTTGTTTAATGATGTATTAGGGTTTCCTTGTAGTATAAAAGGAACCTGAGGCAGAAGGGTTAGACACACCTTCATCAAACGTAGTTCTAGTCATTATCAATATTAGAAATCCTTAGAAAGGATCAAGTCTTTATAGTTTTTATGTTCTTCTTTATTGTATTTGTATTCCGCATTTATATTGTGTATAGAGTCTCTCTGTGAATAGACTTGTGATTACAGAAGTCGTTCACCGTTCCTGACAGCCTGCATGATAGGTGTGTAAACACCCATCTTTTCTACCACTTAACTACAATAATAACCGGACCAAAACGTGTATTTTATGTCTTTTATGTCGGAATTATGCGTGGTTTGTGTTTTTGTTGTGATTTAGGACGAAAAGGTGAAAAGTGGAGAAAACACGGGAATTCACGGGCATTCACGGCTTTTATTGAAGAAAAAGATGAAAGACGATGTCGAGAAGTCAAGAGTGGAAAAAGAACGGAAGTCCAAGACCAATTCTGAAGATTTATCGAAGAAAAGGTCAAAAGACGGAAGTTTATCAAAAGCCGAAAAACTCAAGTCTATTTTATTGAAGAATTTAAAGACGAGTTCAAAGAAATCCCGAGCCACAAGTCATTAGAGTCCAAGTTTAAAGACGATTAGAAGGAAAAAGGACTAATGGTGCAATTAGTGAAGAATATATGCTTAAGGACCTAATGACGCATTTAAGGGAAAAGGAAGGAGGGGAGGAAGCTTCCTAATCCTCCCCTATATATAGATTAGGATTGTTAATCATTTTTTCTTGTTGGCTAATAGTGACAATTAGTCCTTCCACCTTTAATTACCTTGTCATTTACTTTTCTTGTCAACTTTAAATACATGTTTTGCACCTTAATTACCATTTAATTCCAAGTAAGTTTTCATTTTAATTCTTGTCAATCTTTATTTTATCTTGTCAATCTCTTATCTACCTTTCTTAATCTTTGATTTTCATGTTTATGTTTGTGTTCATGTTCATGCTTTTATTTTGATCCAAGTGGTTTTTGATTATTGTGGTTAAAGTTGTTAGATTTTTTGATTATTGTGGTTAAAGTTGTTAGATTTCTTGATTTAAATTGTTTGTTTATGATTATTAAATGTTTTGTTATTAGTTTAGCTTATTTGTTTGTTGGATCTTGATTGATTTGTGGTTAGATTCGTGGTTTCTGTGATTCCCTTGTTCTTCGGGGTGTTTGTTTGTGTTTCTGTATTCCCAGGAAAACTTCCGAACCAAGAAGGAGAGAAAGCTTTCATTCGGAACTCCAAAGTTCCGAGTCAAGGGTTTCATCCGGAAGATTTTAGGATCAGCAAAACTTCCGAGTCAAGCTTGTTCATCCGGAACATTCAAAGTTCCGGACGAAGGATAACTTCCGACTCAAGAGTCATTCATTCGGAACTCAAAAGTTCCGAACCAGAAGAGCTTCATTCGGAACTCAAAAGTTCCGGATCAAGCAATTCATTCGGAACTCCAAAAGTTCCGGATCAGTGAGTGTTCATTCGGAAGTCTCCAAAGTTCCGAATCAAGGGCTTCATTCGGAACTTCTTAAAAGTTCCGAACCAACTTCCGGATCAAGGGAAAATTCCGAATCAGGAGTGTTCATTCGGAAGTCTGAAACTTCCGGATCAAGGAGTGTTCATTCGGAAGTCTTCCGAATCAAGGGTTGACCAAAAGTTCCGAATCAGTAAAGTTCCGAACGAAGGATTGTTTTGGATAAGTGACATATTCAGATCAATTTGTTCCGGATCAAGGATTTTGGTAATATTCCAAGCAAAGAAGAATCATTCCAACCGAAGGTGACATTCCGGACGAGTGATTGTTCCAAACGAAGGATTATTCCGAATGAGCTGTATTCAGGTTCTTTTTAGTTTTTGTTGGAAATACGTTTTACGTATTTATGAAGGATCGGTCGCTCCAACGATAATTATGTAATGGGCTCGTGATCCACTTAGTTAATGTATAGTCCATATAGCCCACATGTAGGGTGGGTTATATATATCCCCTCCTAGCATGTTAGGAGGGGTTGTTCATTTTCATATTTTCATAATCTATCTTTACTTTCTCTCTCTACTTTTCTCCCTTCTCTCCTTTCTCTCTCTACTCCATCATCTCCCTTCTCATCTTTCTTATATTAATCAACCATCTTTATCAACAAAATCCATCATGTAGAATAGGCCAATGATCACGTAGACCTTCAATTGGTATCAGAGAGCCAAGGTTTGATTGGTTTATTCTTGCTTTTATTTCTTTTTGATTTTGGTGGGTTTTGATTTAATCAAGCTTTTATCTTAAAAAGTTTGTATTTTTATGCTTTAAATCATGTCAAATCTTTAGATTTACTTACTTTTTAGATAAGAATCACAAATTTTTATACAAAAATCAAAACTTTTATTATCAAATCTTAAAAAGTTTGTGTTTTTATAAAAAGTTTGGGTTTTTCTTTTTTTAATTTTGCCACTTTAATTTTTTTTATTATTGATTTTCGTTTATCAGTTTCAGTTTTATCCTATCTAGTTTTTCTGTTATCAGTTTTTTATATAACCTTTTTTATTTTTTATATAATCAGTTTTAATATAATTTTCTGTCCATCGAATCTGTTGTTATCAGTTTTTATATAATTTTCAGTTTTTATATAATCAGTTGTTATAAATTTTTTATATATAATCAGTTTCTCTATTTTTATCATTTTTCTGTCCAAATCTTTCTGTCCAAATATGTCCCAACAAAACTGTCATTCTTAAAGTTCCGAATCAAACCAAATGTTCCGGGTGAACAAAAGTTCCGGGTGAACAAAAGTTCCGGGTGAACAAAAGTTCCGGGTGAACAAAAGTTCCGTATGAACAAAAGTTCCGAATGAACGAAACTTCCGAATGAATGAAACTTCCGACTGAATGAAATCTTCCGAATGAACGAAATGAAATCTTCCGAATGAACCATTTCAAACATAACGGGACCAGACTCGACTACTCTTCTTATCGAACACACAAACACACAGCCTCTCACAAACAATCAGACTCGACTCACAAACAAACACTCTCGTCTAACACACTTACACACGACTGACTCCAAAAGATTTAGACACAAAACTGTCAACCAACAACCCAAAACCAACCTCCCTGGACTCGACACACCCTCATCCGACTCGACAACCAAAATAACCAACAACACCCTCACCCTCGTCCTATCACGCACACGATCTCAGTCAAAAACCAAGACTCTCGACTCAATCTAAACCCTCTAAGACTGACGAAAACCAAACCCACCCTCACGTCTGCTTGTCTAACACTATCCTCCCTGACTGACTCCCTCAACCAAACTCCACACCCTCAAACAACAAAACACACCCTCACAACTCTCGCATCCAAACAAAACACACCCTCGACTACAGCCCTCACAGCCCTCACAGACTTCACAACATCAAGACTCTCTTTTTTCAAGACTCAACCCAAGACTGACAAGAATGACTCCACAGATGATAGAAAGACACACATGCAATATAAAACCTACCCGAGACCTTGTCTGATCAAGATCTTGAAGCCTTGTTTATTTATTTCGGATTGAAAGCAATCATTTTTATTTTTTATGGGCTGCGTAGATGAAGGGATAAATCAGATTTGTGTTTGTTTCTATGGATTCCATTAAATACTGTGTAGATGAAGGGACAAATCTGATTGAGATTTGAGAAGAAGTGAAATAAGAAAAAGAGATGGAGGAGTCTTATTTTGGTGGGAGAGAGAAGAGGCCAGACGGAAGAGAGAAGAGTGTTTTTGGTTTGTGTGATTTAGTCAAACAAGAAGGAGAAGAAGTTATTTAATTTGGGCGGATACAACGAGGAAAAACAGTGGGGCGGACTAAATAAAGTTTTTGAGAGTGTATACACGTATCTTCAGTTTTTTTGTTACACGTGTTATGTATACACGTTTCTACTTTTGTTATTTTTTATCCTTTTTTTTATTTTTCATTTTTTTATTTTTAGTTAAGTTACCCTATTACATATTTAAAAAGTTTATTTAGCTAAAGTTTTTAAGTTTTTAATAGTTTTAAATGTTTTAAAATAGCAAAGTTTATAAAAGTTAATTGAGGCGGGTATTTTGATAGAATTAAATTGGTAAAATATTTGACGGGTTAAAAAGTTCTTGTGGCCGGATTTGAAGACAAAAGTGATAAGTCAAAGTGACGGGCTTTATTATTCGTGGCTACGGATTTTTAATCAAGATATTCTTATTTGTACGTGAAGAAGGTTTTTATCTACAATCAAGGATTTTTCAAATTTATTTACGGATCGTTTCGTTGGTTTTATCATATTCCGTGACTTTCTGTTTTTAAGTTTCTTCACGTATCCCGAAAACAACATCATCCACGTCATTTTTAATCGATATTCAATGGATTCATTCGATTCGACATGTCAAAAGGGAGAATCACATTCAATGCAACACAAAGTTAGGAAAAGTGGCATCACTTCATTTCAAATGCTTCAGTCTCATCTTGTCACTCTTTCGAGGATTCAAGGAGGAGCGAATTTGTGACAATCTTCGGTCAAGATCGTCATATATTCATCGACTCTATCTTTACCACTTTGACCCAACTCGCCGAGCAACTCAACCATGGAAACTTTAATCACTCTGCATCGGCACTTGCCTATAAGGCTCTTGTGACACAACTCACGCCTTTCCTCCAATTCAATATCATTAAGACTGAAAGTTCAGTGATTTGCCAATCATTTCTTCGAGATACACATACCGAGCTTCGAGTTTTCCGTGATACAATATTGAAACTCATGACATCGGTCTCGTCTTCGATTTATCAACAATCACAACTTCAGCAAACGTATGATAATGGAGTGCAAGAATCAATGACGCAAATGCAAGAGGAGAATGGTCATACGGTTGACAACTTGGAGCATAACAATGGTAAGAGCACGGAATCAGGAGGACAACATGATACCAGTGGCACGTCAGGGGATGTTCACGAGATCTCTCTTGATGACACCTTACCCGTTTATGACGAAGAGCCGGCAAACATGGTACAATGTAATGTTGTTTATGATGTATATGCTGATGACATGCCGCATATTGAGCATTCTGAACCTAATTATGACAAACATGGATGGAAAAGAGTGATAGAAATACCACTTCTGATTCATCCGATGTAAGTCATAATGGGGGAGAAGGTGTTTAAAATGCTAAACATCATGATAATTGTCTTATAACTGCTTCACTGACTGCTTCTGATTCCAAGATTAGAGAGCTCGAAACGATTGTAGCTCAACAATCAAAAGATCTTGAGGATGCCAAACTTGAATTTTCTAAGAAAACGGACAAATTTGAAACATACTTTGAAAAACTTGAAAAGTCAAACATTTTTCTTGAAAGAAAATTGGATCAAAAAGTTTTAGATTCTAAAGCTGAAAAGGATAATCTTTTGAAACAAATTCAACTACTAGAATCTAAATTGGCATCCCAAGATAGATTGCTCAAAGAAAATGAAACGATAAAGGCTCAAGTTCAAGAAAAGGTCTTTGCTATAGCTGCGTTGAAAAACGAATTAAGGAAAACTAAAGGGACTAGTGTGGACACTAAGCTTGAAAAACCATCAATCTTGGGGAAACCGCCTACAAATCAGTTCGTCAGACAACCGATTGTCAGACAACCTACTGCATTTAGATCCGAGCGACCACAATCCTCGAGACCGCGGTTTGCCTCCCAAGTTGTTTTGGGACATATTTCTAGAACAGTCACTCCACCAACTAGGCCTAATGTGACTAAATCAGTTTTAGCAAGACCTCATCACATGATTGCCTCTAGTTTCTCTAAGAATAGTTCAATGAACACATCTAGAACTAGTTCAACTGATGTGCGCCATGATTTTGGTCAAAGGGAAGCTATTCAAAAGCCACATGTAAGAGATAGCAATGTCCAACCTAGTAAGAGGCCTTCTAGATTACCCAACATTGCTAACCGTAGCATGTCATCTCCTAGGAGCATCGGTCAATTATCTAGGAATTACTCGGACATTAAATATGCTACTTGTAAAACATGTAGAAAATGTGTCTTTACGGCAAATCATGATTCTTGTATCAAGAAACTACTTAATGAGGTGAACTCCCGTGCTAGACTTAAATCCCAGTGGGTTGCCAAAATCAAACCCATTGGTAAAATATGGCGCCCAATGGTAGAACTTTCACCCTTGTAGGAAACGAGTACCCTTTAACTAGGATAGTCTCTGATTCTACGAAGACTACTTGGGAGGAAATTGCAAAGGATGATACATCACTTAAGCCTGAACTTAAGGTCTTCTATAAAAGGAAACGTTTGCCAACTAAGATAAGTGAATCATCCCCTCAGGCCAACTCTGACACAAGAAAAGAAAACCGTGAACCCCCACGTGCTTCTAAAATAGATATCTCTAACCCATGCAAAAGTATACAAACTCCTAATGAGAATGCAGGTACCAAAGTTGATGTTCCAAAAGAACGAAGCGGTCCAATCGTTGTATACCGTTCAACTAAGGACACTCTTAGAGTTTGGTTGCTGAAGAAGCAGATGTCGGAGAAACAAGTGTCTCAGGGGATTCATGGCTAAGCTTACAAGGACTTATAGTCACATCACAGACTATAAATCGATCTTCAAAGAAAGGAAAGTTTATCGCCGATGATAAACTTATCCTAACAACGAGAAATTAAGTTTTCTCAGGCATGAGCTTATGTTAAAACATTCAAAGTTTTTAAGCTCATGCACAATGGCTCCTCGTTAAATGACAGACGACGACCCGGACTTCAGAGACAGGGAAGTTTATCTACGCAACGATAACTTACCCTCTTAACAAGAAATTAAGTTTTCTTGGACACGAGCTTATCCTAAAACCATTCAAAGGTTTTAAGCTCGTGTATATGGTTTATCATTAAATATCAGATGGTAACCCGTTCTTCAAATAAAGAAAAGTTTATCGCCGATGATAAACTTATCCTTACAACGAGAAATTAAGTTTTCTCGGGCATGAGCTAATAATAAAAACATTCGAAGTTTTTAAGCTCATGCACAATGACTTACAGTTAAATGTCAGACTGTAACTCGAACTTAAAATAAAGGAAAGATTATCTTTTATGATAACTTATCCTCTTAACGAGAAATTCACCTTTCTCGGTCATGAGCTTGTATTAAAACATTCGAAGTTTTAAGCTCAGAAAGGAAAGTGTATCTTTTAAATAAGAGAACTTTTCCTCATAACGAGAAATTAACCTTTCTCGGTCATGAGCTTTCCGTTAAAACAGTCAAAGTTTTCAAGCTCATGAAAAACGACTTCTAAGTAAATGTCAGCTTAGGACTCGTTCTTCAGATAAAAGGAAAGGTTATCGCCGATGGTAACTTATCCTTACAACGGGAAGTTTACAACTTCTCGGACTTGAGCTCGTTTTGTAAGATATTCAACATCTTAAGCTCAAGTAATTGGTTTTCAAAACTTTGAACACAATTTTTCGAGAATTTCTCAAAAGGTTTTTCTAAATCTTTCAAAATTGTGTGTTCAAAAATGTTTTGATAAAAAGATCATGTCTTCTGGAATCGATAATATTTACGATACTAGAAATGTCATTCAATAATGACACGGGGTTGTAAATAAAGTTCAAGCAGAAGTTCAAACTTTTAAAACATGCTCAAAATGGTTTGCTATTATTTCCGATAGTAACCCGCTTTTCACATTGAAGTCAAGCATTTCACCGGAAAGCTTTGACTCTACAATATGAAGTTATCAACTCCACAATCCGAAGCAACTTACAATTGATATCTACATACTCGACGATGCGACTACTCAAACGGTGACTACAGCTCTTTCAATAGAACACGGGTCAACAATTGAGGGGGAGCAATTGTCCAACTTTCAGAATTCTTGATGCCGAGAGTGCCAAGTTCACATATTGGTGTTAAGACAACGATATCAATCATACACATGGAGTCAAGAGATAACTTCAGAAGTTACGAGGAAGACCAACATTCGTGAACAAGAACCATGTGCTTCTTTCATATGATGTTCTCCATCATTCAGGTCCAACCTCGTAAATTGCTAATCTTGTGAATTCATTATCATATATGATCTTTGCACGTGATAAATACCTTACACTTGTGTTTAAAAGGTATTTAATTTACGTTTCAAGTACACCCTCATTAATTTGAGGGGAGCTTGTGTAATTCATGAAGATAATTGGATTTGCATTTTTCTTCCCAAATTTTCTTAAAACGCTATTAAATCAATTGATATTAAAAACATTGATTGAGTTAATATTTTTAATATGGGGGAGAAAATGTGATTTAATATGGGAAATGATTAATCACAAATGGTTTGACTTAACGTGCTAGCTCATCCCGACATGTGCGAAATGTTTTCGGATATCGTGGCATAGGTTAAGGGGGAGCAAAATGGATTTGCACTTCAAAATGGATTTCATGGTGACATACACTTACCCAAAACATCTCTATTCACGACGGTGAAGATTGTGGTGACATAAGGATGGTAGGATAGGTTAAGTCCTATGATTCTTCCAGAACCGGAGGAATCTTCCCAAGGACATTCCATAGCAAGAAATAGTAGTCCTTAGGAAAGATGGAGAAAGATTGTGAACGTAGCTGAATGCCGACCAAGTACTTAAGTTAGAACTGGAACAATCACAAAAAGGTGCTAGTGATGACGTATTGGTAAGCATTGAAGGGGTTGAAGAATGAAAAAGAATTGTAAAGATAAAGGGTGTAAAGAAAGAAGCCCTCCTTACAACTTAGGCAGACACCGGGTCAATACATATGCTATTGAGATCATTTTTAATGATTCTTGATATCGAAGATAGACATCATGGACCCAGTGATGCAATGCACAACCCATCCCAGCTAACTCAGATATCTCTCAAAAGATATTTGTTTTAATCACACGGAGATCAACACATTATCTATTGATTTATTCACTCCGAATAAATTGGTATTGAAAAGTGGCACTCCTCTCCAGCCTCCGATCACTAAAATCCAAAATGCACGATCGAGTCTAGAGCCATTTGAGATCATCAAATATCTCATTAGGACACACTTTCATATTTCCTTGCTTCTTCACACACTGTGAAAAGTAAGGAAGATCTTAAGAGTCCTACGCAAAATCTTCATGATCTTGCCTGAACATCCGAGTAATACGAAAGTATTTACAATGAAGATGGAAATCCTTCTTGAGCGAATATCAAAAAGCTCATGGTAGGTGACTTGTGCGATTCTTTATGAATCAAATTTGTGATAACTGGAAAGCAACAGTGGTTTAATTCTTAAATGAATTTAAACACGTTCCAGGCCTCTACGCAATATCTTAGTGATCTTGCCAGAACATTCAGAGTAATACTATTAAGTATTTATAGTGACGAATGGAAATCCTTCTAGTGTTAACATCAAACAGCACTTGGTAGGTAACTTGCAAGATTCTATATGAATCAAGCTAGTGACAACTGGAAAGCAACGATGGTGCGGTTCTTAATTGAACTTCACTTGTTCCAGGAACATGAATTGACGACTTCAAATCATGCGGATAAGATTATCCAAATGATTCACTCTTTACGTTCGCAGTCAGCTTTGGACGGTCGAGTAAAGAGAACGGGTTTACCCGCGAAATCTTGTCAAGGAGGTTCTTTATTGAAACTACCTGCCACAAGTACGATATTTAATATCGTCCAACGGTCTTCACCGACCGGAGGTAAAATGCTACCGAATTAGAATGAAATGTTCAAGGCCATTTCATCTGTGTATATTGTTTTTTGCTAACTGTCTTATGCAGCGTAACAAGAAGGTGGCATTGTGGTGTACAATCCAGAAGAAGTCGTCACCACATGCTTATACTACATACAATTAGTACTTCAACAAATTCAAGAAAGCCTGAAGGTCAAGTCTTCCGCTGTATCAAACTCTAAAGCTTTCAAGAATTTAAAAGTATAAGTATGTGGAACATGAAGTCACGAAGAGGCAAATATCACAAGTGAAGAATGCACAAGGTCAAGGCAAGGAAACATGCTCAAGACTAAAGTCAAAGATCACATCAAGCATATTCACAAGAACAAGATCGAAGACTCAAGCATAGATGCTAGGTTTAAGATTTTGTAAAAAGATGTGACCTCCCTTAGGGGGAGATTGTTGGAAATACGTTTTTCCCAATAAAGTCTCGGTCACATCTTAGTTAGCATAGATCACGAGATATAGACTATTTAGAACTTTGTCTCTTGGAGCGACCTCCCTTAGGGGGAGATTGTTGGAAATACGTTTTACGTATTTATGAAGGATCGGTCGCTCCAACGATAATTATGTAATGGGCTCGTGATCCACTTAGTTAATGTATAGTCCATATATCCCACATGTAGGGTGGGCTATATATATCCCCTCCTAGCATGTTAGGAGGGGTTGTTCATTTTCACATTTTCATAATATATCTTTACTTTCTCTCTCTACTTTTCTCCCTTCTCTCCTTTCTCTCTCTACTCCATCATCTCCCTTCTCATCTTTCTTATATTAATCAACCATCTATATCAACAAAATCCATCATGTAGAATAGGCCAATGATCACGTAGACCTTCAATTTTGATTTTTATATTCAAGCTTTATTTTTCCTGCTTTTTCCTTAGTGCACCTTTAAGATTATTTGCCTTAGCTTTATTTTAGTCTTGCCTTAGTTTAAGTTTTAGTTGCGTTTTAAGTTTGCCTTAGTTAGATTTAGGTCTTTACTTTAGTGCCCTTTAATTTCAGTCACGTTTTAAATACTTGCACCATTATTTTAATTAGACTTAGATTTACTCTAACGCACCTTTACTTTAAAGTTTCGCACTTTAATTTTAAAAACAACGACAACTATTTGTTTCACCAAAGAACGACTGAGTCACATAGAGAGCCTAGATCAATTCGATTAGACACACATCAAAGAACTTTTTAACTAAGTAAAACCTAGTTATCAAATGGCGCCGCTGCCGGCTCTTTTCGTAAAGATTAACGGTTTTCTGTAAGAGACGCGTTGCTTTTTGGGATCCGTTCACTTGTGAGCGTTATTTTTCTTGCATAAAAAATTATAAAAATTATAAAAATTAAAAATTGATAAAAATCCATAAAAATTAAAAATTTCAAAAATCCAAAAAGATTTTATCTTTCTTGTGTATATATATTGTTTTTGTGTTTGGTTTCTTTTTCTTTTGTCTTTGTAGGTGCATGCGTACTAGATCTTCTAATTATAAAGAGCCCGAGCCTCAAGAAGATTTAGCTATGTCTGGTGTTAACAACAACAATCCACCGCACCCTAATAATAACAACAATGCTCTTCCACAGCCCGATCTTCGGACCATGGAGGAACTTTGTCAACCAACAATGTTTGGACGAGGAGGACCGATTGCGCCGATGCAAATCAACGCTCCTGAGTTTTCGTTGAAGCACCACATGATTCAGCAAGTACAAACAAACCCATTCCGTGGATTGCCTGATGATGATGCCAACAAACACCTCGACAAGTTCATTACAATCACCCAAAGCATGAAGTTGGCCGGTGCCACAATGGATGAACTTCGCCTACAACTCTTTCCACACACTCTATTACATCATGCCGAGAAATGGTTTGATCGTCTCCCGAAGAAGTCTATTCACACTTGGGATGACATGACTCAACGCTTTTTGTCGCGCTACTTTCCACCATCCATGGTCACAAGCCTTCGCAATCAAATCAGCGGTTTCATGCAAGATCCCGATGAATCTCTTTTTGATGCTTGGGAGAGATATAATGTCTTGATCGATAGATGTCCAAACCACACCATGCTCCCTGTAACCTTAATCCATACTTTCTACAACGGTTTGACTTTTTGAGATCGTGATACGATAAATGCAGCCGTCGGTGGCACATTCATGAAAAGGAGACCCGAGGAGTGTAGAGAGCTAATTGAGAACATGACTACTCACCACAAAAATTGGGATTCCTCTGCTTTTTCAAGGAATAATCCGAGAGTCAATGTTTCCTCTAGCTCAGCAAACCCTGATATGACCGAACTCACCCGCATGATGACTGAAATGAGCAAAAGTATTACGCTTCTCGCTTCAAACCAACAACAACAACAAGTTAAAGCGGTTGCTAATCCTTGTGAAACATGTGGCGGTCCTCACTCATACACCGATTGTCCTTCGACACAAGGAAATCCAAAAAATGTGTATGCAGCTTATGGTAATTATTCACCGGAAAATTACCAAGCTAGACAAGAAGGGGATAGAAATCTGCTGAGCTACCGTTCCAACAACTACCTTTCACCCGGTTTTTCTCCTCAAAACCAAAACTCCGCCAACAACTACAATAGAAGCAACCAAATCCCACCAAGAGCTTCTAACCCTTATCAACCACCCACCCAACAAACCCCACCCATTAATCCCGATGTTGAAACCATCATGCGAACTCAAGGTGAGCAAATCCAGAATCTACAGAGCCAAATAATCAATTTGAAAGGAGATATCCTGAAGCAAGGAAATGAGATTAGAACCGAGGTTCGTGATAATATTCAATCCTCTTTCAGCACTCAAACGACTGAATTAAAGAATCTGTTGGCTAGTTTCTTGCCCGCCACTCAACCTTCTACTTCAAGTTCTCTACCTTCAAACACCGTCACTAATCCGCGAGCCAATGTGAGTGCTATTACTACTCGTAGTGGAGTCACCATCGTAGGACCACCAATCCCACCAGCATCATCTACACCTCCTCCACCACCATGTATCCCTACTCCTCCTACACCTAGTATTAGTACCCCATTACCGTCTCCGCCTCGTCATAACGATGTATCTAGGAAGGACCCTTCAACATCCCAACCTTTACCGACTACACCTTCACCTTCCACCTATAAACCTAGAATCCCATACCCTTCTCGCATAGGCAAGACCAACGAGCTAACCAAGAATGACTGTCAAGTATCGAAATATGTGGATATGCTATCTCAAATGACCATCAACATTAGCCTTTTTGAAGCACTTTGCCACATGCCGAAATTTGTCAAAGCATTCAAGGAATTGCTTAGCATGAAGGAGAAGCTGATTGAACTCGCCAACACACGCTTAAATGAAAACTGCTCAGCAGTTATTCTTAAAGAATTACCAGAAAAGCTTGGAGATCCCGGTCATTTTGTGTTGCCTTGCGTGTTCAACAAAACTGAAGAATTTACTGCCCTTGCTGATCTCGGGGCTAGTATTAATCTTATGCCTTTGAGTGTTTGGAAAACACTATCATTACCCGACCTCATTCCAACAAAGATGACTCTCGAACTTGCAAATCGCACTCTCGCTTACCCCGTTTGTATAGCCGAAGACGTGTTTATCAAAGTTGGCACATTTACTTTCCCGGTCGATTTTGTCGTAGTTGATTATGAAATGGACCCTCGTATTCCTTTAATACTTGGTCGGCCATTCTTGAGAACCGAACGAGCTTTAGTAGATGTTGCCGAAGGTGAGTTAATCTTACGAGTCGGGGATGATTCAAAAGTTTTTAAAATGGGGAAGCTTACAGGCAAATCCTTTGGAGGACGAGAATCAGTGAATATGATAAATGTGCTCGATGACTTTGTCGTCTACGACAATCCTCTATTCGACTCTTGCATTGATAATCCACTTTTTAATGATGATGTGGATGATTCTCTCCCTACTTTGGAACCTTCTCCCATTTATGATTCGCCACCGGTCTTTGATGCTTATGATGATGATTCTAGCTCAGATTCGGATGATTTTGATTGTACTTCTGAGTATCCCGAACTGCCCACATATGATGATTTTGATGAGGCTGATACTCTCTCGAGCAATTCTTCACACGATGAAGATCCTCCGCCATCACTCGATCCTACTTTGGACGATTACTCATTTGAGGAAGATTTTTCCGAATTTCTCAACACTTACTTCCCTCATGAGAGTGATGCTCCTCCTTATGAATTTGAAGATTATCGTCTTGATCCTACTTTGGATTTGAAGAACATTCTGTCAAAGGAGAAGAAACCAGTTGACACCAATATCCGTTGCACATATGATTTGACACCTCTTTGTCCCCCTTCTGAGGATGAGGTTGTGCTTCTTTGCGGATCTTCTTCACACTCGGCTGAGCCTGAGTGCTATTTTCCCCTAAAGGAAAAGGTGTTCGACCCCGGTATTGAAGTCTTTAAGCCATCTCAGTATCCACCTGATGAAATAAAAGGAAAAATCTTTGGAAATTTTGAAGACATGCTTGCACTTCACCCTTGCTTCCACCGTGCTCAATCGCTGCTTAAGGGAACCTTGCCTACTCTTCTTTGGCTTGCCTTGTTCGCCTTAAGCTTGTGTTATTTGCTCGATGAAAACTACGTCTTTGATCCTGGTGGATATGTTTCATGCTTCTTCCGTTAATGATCAAGGTCGAGTCAGGCTAATGACACGGTTAACGAAAATCAAGCGCTTCATGGGAGGCAACCCATGCATCTATCTTTTCGCTTTCTTTATCATAAGTGTAGGGGAGACCCGTTGGTTTGCTTTCCTCTCCTCACTTCTTAATCAGGGATTCGAGCTTCAACGATCCACTCTTGATGATTCTTGACGACCCGTGATTCCGTGTTCTACTTCTTCCCGGTTCTATCCTAAACTCTTTTCGATTCACTATTTTATATTTTCTCAATATTAAAATAGGAATCTCTTTAGTTGTCTTTTCCTTAGCAAGATTTAAACAACGTGCACAATGTCCTAAGTGTAGGGGAGTTTACTCCCACATGCTTAAACATTGAGGACAATGTTTATCTTAAGTGTAGGGGGGACTTCTATCGAAGTTAAGTGGTCTTTTCCTTGTATTTGTCCTCATTTTAACCAGAAAATCAATTTTTCGACATTTTTCAAAAATTTTGATCTATTTTGGCCTATTAGTTTTTCCTTTTGTATAGTTATTTTCTTTCCTTATTAGAATAAATCTTTAATAAAGTGGTTTTAATTTTTAAACGTTGTGAATCTTTTGACTCAACCCGAGTTTACTTATCTAAGTTACTCTAGCTAGTATCCTTAACATGTTTAAGTCGAGTTTTGCTAGGCTTTTATATAGGGAGCTATAAAACGCGAAAGTCTTAACATTCACGGGATAAGAACAAGAACTTTTTGCAAGTTCCTATACTTGATCCTAGAGAGTCCTTTATCAAGGGAACTTTAAAATGCGATTTCTAAACTTGAAAGAGTCTAAGAATTTGCAAGATCCTATATGCGACTCGAAAACCCAAAACTTTGATTTAATAGGCTAAGTATCCACGAATCGCATTACTTGAGATTTTAAACTGTGGAGAACGAGAGATGATAGAGCCAATAATAAGTTCGGTATTCTTTCGTGAATTTATGTGAGTTAATTATAAGCCTATTCTCCCATCGCTTGCTAATAAATTTATCTGCTAATAAATAAGGTTGTACGATTTGAAAAGTTACTTAGCTTCTAGCCCAAGATCGTTTAAAAGTTACTCGGTATGGATTAGAGTTCATAGCCAAGGCATAACTTATTGAAGCGGGATGCGAAGATTGGCGAGTCCGAAAAGGCCCTAACAAGGCATGAGGGCTATATTTTGTTGCTAAAGATCCAAAAGTGATGTGAAGAATCATTTATCGAAAATCAATATGAAGGATCGAGACACACGATGAAAAGCAAATACTCCCCAAAAGTCATGGAGAAGTGTATCCGAAAAGACCCTAACAAGGTATGAGGATAAATAGATCCAAGTCATAAAAGGAGGCGGATCGTTGTATATCAAAGTCCAAAATAAAGACTGGAGAAAAATGAAGAAGTCGTGGTCCGAGTATGAATCTCTCAAAACTTCAAGTGAAGAAATTCCATTATGAGGACCATTATTTCATGAACGTCTCTCAAGGTTTGAAGTATGAAGTCGCTGCCAAATATCGGTCCGAGAAAGGTCTCAAATTGCGAAACGAGTTATGCCAAGATATGAACTTTATGAGGTCCCGAGAAGCAGTTTTAAAAGATTTTGTCCTTTAGCTAACTATTG
Organism: Glebionis coronaria; assembly: GCA_025667525.1. NCBI lineage: Eukaryota > Viridiplantae > Streptophyta > Magnoliopsida > Asterales > Asteraceae > Glebionis > Glebionis coronaria. Next base: position 363,554,218 of record CM046877.1, read on the forward strand.
ATTAAATCGTTCACTTTATTTTCAGACTTAATAACTATCGAAATAAGTCAAAAATGCATCCTCGTAATCATTCAAGACAATAATAAAATATAAGAGATACACCTAGGAATAAGGGAGTCTAAGTGAGTAACTGGCCCAGATGAGTTCGTGATAGTTTACTAACTTATAATAACAATGATCTCGTTTTTAAGCTTGGTTTGGAGAAAGTGAAAACTTGAGGATGATGATTATTCATGACAATTTCCAAAACCCAAGGTATGCTTTTGATTTCATTATTTTGTATGTTTTTTTATTTTCTATCTCTTTAATAAAGGCCAACGTGGATTAATTATGATGAAAAGTGTAATCTTGCTTTGTAACTAATGCATTGCATGAGGACATTGCAATGGTCAAGTGTAGGGGATTTGATAGGTGTGTAAACACCCATCTTTTCTACCACTTAATTACAATAATAACCGGACCAAAACGTGTATTTTATGTCTTTTATGTCGGAATTATGCGTGGTTTGTGTTTTTGTTGTGATTTAGGACGAAAAGGTGAAAAGTGGAGAAAACACGGGAATTCACGGGCATTCACGGCTTTTATTGAAGAAAAAGATGAAAGACGATGTCGAGAAGTCAAGAGTGGAAAAGAACGGAAGTCCAAGACCAATTCTAAAGATTTATCGAAAAAAAAAGTCAAAAGACGGAAGTTTATCAAAAGCCGAAAAACTCAAGTCTATTTTATTGAAGAATTTAAAGACGAGTTCAAAGAAATCCCGATCCACAAGTCATTAGAGTCCAAGTTTAAAGAAGATTAGACGGAAAAAGGACTAATGGTGCAATTAGTGAAGAATATATGCTTAAGGACCTAATGACGCAATTAAGAGAAAAGGAAGGAGGGCAGGAAGCTTCCTAATCCTCCCCTATATATAGATTAGGATTGTTAATCATTTTTTCTTGTTGGCTAATAGTGACAATTAGTCCTTCCACCTTTAATTACCTTGTCATTTACTTTTCTTGTCAACTTTAAATACATGTTTTGCACCTTAATTACCATTTAATTCCAAGTAAGTTTTCATTTTAATTCTTGTCAATCTTTATTTTATCTTGTCAATCTCTTATCTACCTTTCTTAATCTTTGATTTTCATGTTTATGTTTGTGTTCATGTTCATGCTTTTATTTTCATCCAAGTGGTTTTTGATTATTGTGGTTAAAGTTGTTAGATTTTTTGATTATTGTGGTTAAAGTTGTTAGATTTCTTGATTTAAACTGTTTGTTTATGATTATTAAATGTTTTGTTATTAGTTTAGCTTATTTGTTTGTTCGATCTTGATTGATTTGTGGTTAGATTCGTGGTTTCTGTAATTCCCTTGTTCTTCGGGGTGTTTGTTTGTGTTTCTGTATTCCCAGGAAAACTTCCGAACCAAGAAGGAGAGAAAGCTTTCATTCGGAACACCAAAGTTTCGAGTCAAGGGTTTCATCCGGAAGATTTTAGGATCAGCAAAACTTCCGAGTCAAGCTTGTTCATCCGGAACATTCAAAGTTCCGGACGAAGGATAACTTCCGACTCAAGAGTCATTCATTCGGAACTCAAAAGTTTCGAACCAGAAGAGCTTCATTCGGAACTCAAAAGTTCCGGATCAAGCAATTCATTCGGAACTCCAAAAGTTCAGGATCAGTGAGTGTTCATTCGGAAGTCTCCAAAGTTCTGAATCAAGGGCTTCATTCGGAACTTCTTAAAAGTTCCGAACCAACTTCCGGATCAAGGGCAAATTCTGAATCAGGAGTGTTCATTCGGAAGTCTGAAACTTCCGAATCAAGGAGTGTTCATTCGGAAGTATTCCGAATCAAGGGTTGACCAAAAGTTCCGAATCAGTATAGTTCCGAACGAAGGATTGTTTAGGATAAGTGACATATTCAGATCAATTTGTTCCGGATCAAGGATTTTGGTAATATTCCAAGCAAAGAAGAATCATTCCAACCGAAGGTGACATTCCGGACGAGTGATTGTTCAAAACGAAGGATTATTCCGAATGAGCTGTATTCAGGTTCTTTTTAGTTTTTGTTTTTGATTTTTATTTTCAAGCTTTATTTTTCCTGCTTTTTCCTTAGTGCACCTTTAAGATTATTTGCCTTAGCTTTATCTTAGTCTTGCCTTAGTTTAAGTTTTAGTTGCGTTTTAAGTTTGCCTTAGTTAGATTTAAGTCTTTACTTTAGTGCCCTTTAATTTCAGTCACGTTTTAAATACTTGCACCATTATTTTAATTAGACTTAGATTTACTCTAACGCACCTTTACTTTAAAGTTTCGCACTTTAATTTTAAAAACAACGACAACTATTCGTTTCACCAAAGAACGACTGAGTCACATAGAGAGCCTAGATCAATTCGATTAGACACACATCAAAGAACTTTTTAACTAAGTAAAACCTAGTTATCACTGCAAGATCCAGATCTAGTGGACCCAACAAGTGGTATCAGAGCCTGGGAGAGTCTCTGTACAAGAAGAATCAAGTTTTCTTATTACTAACATTTTTGTTTTATCATGTCTGCCTCAAGTTCTACTCAAACAGGGGAAGACAGCACTCCTAAAACTGTGCAACCTCAGCAGATCGTTGCTACGGTTTCCAACACAAATGGGAAATTCCCTCTTCTGAAAAAAGATCAGTATGATAGTTGGGCAATGAAGATGGAATGGTGGATCACCAACATTGATCAAGACCTTTGGAAGGTTATTCTGAATGGGAACAGCAGGAAGCTAACTGGAAGAGACAAGAATGGTAATATTACTCTTCTTGACCCTAAAACTCATGAAGAAATCATAGCCATTCAGAAGGAGGTCAAAGCAAAAACTATTTTGCTTCAATCTCTTCCTGATGATCATATGGGTGACTTCTACCATTTGGATGATGCTAGAGAGATCTGGAATGGAATAAAAGCAAGGTTTCGTGAGAATGAGGAGTCAAAGAAAATGAGAAGATCCATGCTGAGAGATGAATTCACAAAATTCAAAATCTCAGAAACTGAAGGTATTCATCATGGGTATGACAGGTTCCAAAAGATATTGAGCCAATTGAATCAACTTCGGTCAAAACCTGGCGATGGTGATATTAATGCAAGATTTCTTAGAGCCTTACCATACTCATGGAATCAGGTGGTAATCTCTCTAAAAGCAAAAGGTGGGCTTGACTATCTCAACTTTGATGATTTATTTCATAAGCTCAAAACTTTTGAACCTCATGTGAGAGGATATTCAAGTGATTCTTTTCCCACTCCTGCTAATTCTGCCTTTGTGAGTTCTATGGCATCCAGTCCCATGTCTTATGCTAGCAGCCCAAGCAATACTGTGTCTTCTCAACATACTTTTCAGCATACTTCTGCTCCTGATCCTACAGCCAAGTCTGGTAGCATGGTAGAAGCTATTATTCATTCGTTTGTGGCTGATGTTGAGGCTCAACAACAACTTGCTTTTGATGACTTCAAACAGGTCGATAAACTTGACCTGGATGAAATGGATCTTAAATGGCAGATGGCCATGCTCACTCTTAGGGTTCACAAGTTTGAAAAGAAAGCTGGTCAAAAATTCAATTATAACCCAAGGGAGCCAGCAAGGTTCGACAGAAGCAAGGTTCGATGTTATAACTGCCAACAGCAAGGTCACTTTGCAAGGGAATGCCCCAGCAAGAATGACCAGGAGAAGAGCAGATACTCAGCTTTTAAGGTTTAGTAGGTAAAAGATGACAAGAAGGCATTGGTATCTGTTGACTCTTTGGTCAACTGGAATGATCATCAGCCTACCACTTTGGAATCAGCTGAGTCCTCGACTGACGTGTTCGCTATGATTGCTGGGAATCTATCCGATGCAGAAGAAGCAGACGAGTTTGCTCTTATGGGCATCTCACCTCAGGTACAAGATTTTCCTCTTGGTTGTCATGATAAATATTCAGAATTGTTGTCCCAATATAATGAAGTAAATGATCAGAATGATAAGTATTTTTTAGAAGTTCAAGCCTATAAGGCTTCTTTAAACACATTGGAACAACAAAAGAGGTGGCTACAAGATACTAAACGTGAGTATGAGGATAAAATTAGGATACTAAGCATTGATTTAGAAAACACAACAAATATGCTTAAATATACAGAAAAGGTAAAAGATGCTAGTATCAAAGAAAAACAGGAGATGCAAGAAAGATTAGATGCTACAATGTTGAGATTTGAAAAATGGCAAAAGGCACCTAAAAATCTTTCAAAATTAATCAATAGTAGCATGTCTGGTAGGACAAAAAGAGGGTTAGGATTTGATAAATATATTGATTCAGAAGATGTGTTTGATTTATCTTTTTCGAGTGTCTTTGATGCCGACAAAGAGGAAGAGGGAGAACCTAGTTACAATAGGTTTAAACCAGCAGCAGAAATGTATGCTGTCCCTCCACCTCTTACTGGAACTTTCATGCCCATTTCTAGGCATAATGACTTGGATGGATCACAGATGCATGAGTCCCCAAAAAGTTCTACTAATTCTAATGACTTTATCTCGTGTACTTTCAGTGACAAAGCCAGTGACTCTGCATCAAGTGGTTCAAGTGAAGAGTCAAGACCTACAAGTTCCAAGTCGAATGATCATGCTGCTACTGGTGCTAGGAAGTGTGAAGAGAGAGTTACTTTTAAGTCAACTATGTCTGGTCCTGGTTTATTGAGTCCTAGGAAGATTGATTCTCCTAGAATCGTGTGTAATAAAGTTAGCAGTATGAAACAATGTCATTCTAATAAAAGGTCGATTAAAACATGTTTTGTTTGTGGAAGTGCATTTCATTTGATTAAAGATTATGATTTTTATGACAAACATGCTTCTGTTCATCAAGCATTTCCTGCTCCTGGTCCACCAGGAGTTGCTCCATATTCTTCTAGAAGACTCAATCCTAGTGCTCAATCGTTTTCTTCTTCTAGAAGGACCTCTCCATTAACTTCTGATCATTGGAGAAACATTGGGTTAACAACAAATAGAACCACCAGTAACTATTTTCAGAATTTTAATCCAATTTATTCACATAATTTTGACCACATGTATTTTGGTTTGGGAAGTTTGGGAACTGCTGTTAAGCCCTCAGCAGGTTGTTCTTGGTCAAACAATAATACCAATATGATGCATAGGCAACCAAAGAACAACGGTGGATCTCATCAATCTTCTTGGCTCTCTACTAAAGATCCACAAGGCAGGCTTAAACCTGAAAAGGTTTAGGTCCCTTTAAGACACTAACTTTTGCATTTTTATTATCTTGTTGTTGTAGGTTACTCCATACCAAGATCCTAGTCTAGGAATTGTTGATAGTGGTTGCTCTAGGGGCATGCCAGGAAATAATCTTGGGTATAATCATGGGGGGAAGTTTAACTTCCAAAAGAATCGGTTTTCCCCCCAATGGAAGCTTCTAGTGCATTTTTTGATTCATTGTTTAATTCTTAAGTCTGGGAGTTGGGATGCTTTTCCTACTCCTTTGGCTACTGGTCTCATATGCTTAGCACAGGGTAGGGTATTTAATTTCTCTCGTTATTTGTTTGAGGGGATGGTTAGCAATTTGTCTAGTGTTGGTTCTAGGAAGAATTTTCTGATGTATCCTAGGTTTTTACAACAGATACTTGTTTGTATACCTCGTGATAGGGCGGAACATGAGCCTTCTAATCTTACTGCTAAATTATACTATAACATGTCCCATGTGTTTAGCGGGGTGTGGAGGCCTCTTACTGATGCCATGTTGGGCCTTGCTCAGGGTCCTCCTGATGTTGTTGTTCCTCCGGTTGAACAAGCCGAGGAGGAACCTCAATTAGGTGATGACCCAATGGAGGAGGAGGATCATGCTGGGGGTGCACCTCATGTGGTTGAGGAAGAGTCGGTTGAGGAGGTGGTGGTTGAAAGGACATCCACTTCCAAGGTTGCTCCTTCTTCAGTGCCACATTCGTCTCCCTTTGTGGAGACTCCCCCTCCTAGTCCTGCTCGACACTCTTCTAATAAGCCTTATGGTGCTAGTTCTCCTAATGTTGACCCATTTATTGCTTCTGGTTCCAATGAAGCCTTCCCTGACCCAAGTCCTCTTGGTGGGAAAGCGGAGGAGCCTATTACACTTACTTCTTTACTTGATCTTATGCACAGGTATCATGCACGGATTCTTTCCTTGGAAGCAGATTTGAATCAACACCGGAAGCTTACTCAGGAATTTGTTCTTCCCATGGCTGACCAAATCAAAGCTTTGGATACACAACAAAGGCGAAGGAAGAAGCATGTGGTTCACTCTGATTCTGATGAGGAGGTTAAGGATCGTGTTGAGGATGGTTTGACTTTGTTGGCAAAGGCTGCCTTTGCTGATAAGTTGTATGATGATCTGCCGATTCCTCCTACTTCCTCCAGCATTCCTTCTCCTGCTGATGTTCCCACACCAATGGAAGGTGTTGCTGTTCCTACTCCTGGTTCCACTGCTGGTGCATCTCATGATCCAAAGGGGAAGGCCCCCATGACTGATGCTCCCTCACCACCTCGCGAGCGTACACGCAGACAGCTTGAGGAGGATAGGTTGGGTGAGGAGGCTGCTCAACGGATACAAGCCGAAATTGATCAAGCTGGTTGGGCTGAGGAGGAAGCTCTTCAACAGTAGAGACGTGAACAGGTGCAGCATGATGCTATGCATTGGAATGATAGTGATTGGATGAGGGTGTTGACTATGCTTACCACGGATTATTCCCAGTTCACTGATCTTTTGGGTTCTGATGTGGATGAGCATAACTGTATTCCTCGAGCCATGGTATTAATGCGCAAGCAGCAATTGGCGCTTGCTGCACAACTTCGTGAAAAGCGGAAGAACATGCCTTTGTCGAGAGCTGAGGAGCGCAAGCAGATGCAGCGGTATGTGAAGTATCAGTCGGCTGCCTATTTCACTACTGGTTGGAAGTGGGACAGGGTTAGGCTTTGTCTTTTGATGAGCTTAAGGCGCTCTATGAACGAATGGTCAAGCATTAGAGCACCCCAATTCCGGAGCGATTCATTTATCGTCCTTCTCCACGTGTGGTGACCACTTCTCCACCTGCTATTACTACTGGTCCTACATCTGATACTACTCCTGGTTTTGCTGCTTTTCCATCGGTTTTTGCTGCTTCTACAGTTGGTATCACCCCTACTCCTTCGGTTTCTCCACCGGTTTCTTCTTCAGGTCCTGCTACCACCACCACATATGCTACCACCACCACATTTGCTACCACTACCAGCACCACTGCTACACCTGGTATGGCATCACCATCACCACCCGTGCCTGGTTCTCAACCTATTCCTTCTTCTAGTGCAGCTCCTGTTGATCCTTTGGGTGGGCAAACTATTGATTCAACTTCTACTGCTCCCACTTCTGCTGCTCAGGTAAAGGTAAAGGTTGAACCCTCTCCTAGTGATCCCACACCTCGCCGTCCGATTCGCAAGAAATTGGCTCGACGTGCTCGACGTGGCAAGACTGTTCCCTATGAGAAGCGTGCTCCCGAAAATCTTATTGATGCAACTTCTGATAGTGACTCCGATTTGCCTTTGGGTAATAGATATATTACTGGTTGGACGGTTACGCATTCCACGACTCTTCCTGGTATGGTATCTCATCGGATTACTCTTAGTGATGGGTCTGTTAGGTTTGCTTCGAGTCTGCAAGGTATTTTGTCTTGGGCGGATCGTAAGGAGCTTATGGCTTTATATGGGTTTGTGGATGCTGGCATGCCTGTTCATCCTAATGATGTGCCCTCCTGGCTTGGTCTGCGAGTATGGGCTGATTTGAAAATGATGCTTGATGCTCCTCCCCATGCTCCTATCTATGGTGTCTGGAAGGATCCGCCACAATGGGTTATTCAGCGATGGAAGTTATATGCGGGCTGTGGTGTGCATATGTTAGAGTTGGAATCTGGTCTTATGGTATTCATGCTCACCGACTTGGATTATCCGTTGACGATTGCTTCGAAGGAGGCTATGCTTGCTTGTCACTTGCAGATTTCTAATGCCCCCTCAGGGAATGAGTCTTCTATGGCAACTGCATTGGTGGAAGGGATCCAAGCTCGTTTGAAAGCTGATAAGGTGGCTGCTTCTGGTCTCTGATATGGTTGGTTTGTAAGTGTTTATGTTTTGTGTTTTTGTTCATTTGTTAATACTGTAATTCTTTTCACCAATATGTAAAGTGATTGGTGACTTTCATTCATTATAGATAAAAAAAATAAAAATAAAAAAAATATACTCTTTATATAATATCTGCTTATACTTTAAACAAATCATGGATTTTCCACTTGTGAATACAATATCTTCTGTTGATTCAAAATGTGGGTTCCGGTTGCTGATTCATACTTGTGCTGGTTACTGGTTTCATCTGGTGTTGGACTTGGTCCTCACAACAAATGGTCCTCAACTCACCATGTCTAACCGACAAAAAAGAGTTGATTCACCTTGAGGGTACGGCTCCTGGTGTGATTCTCAAATCTGTTGATGGTTGCCAGGTTACCCAAAAATGGATGGTTTTCACTTGCCATGGTCCTAGACTGAAAAGTGGCTAATCCAAGGGGTTATGGCTCTTGGTAAAGATTTTATCAAATCCGTTGATAGCTGTAATAGCTTTCTTAAAGCTATAGGGTTTTCAACTCACCGATGCTTCATTGCTAAGAGTTGGCGAGTCCAGAGCGGTACTGCTTCTGGTAAAGACATATCAAATCCGTTGACGGCTGTGATGGTTTGCCTAAAATCATCTGGGTACCCCCACTCACCATTGTTTCACGTTCTAAGAGTTGGGCTGGGTTCTGGTCTCCTAGGGTGATGCTTATTCCACCAGAAAGACTGGCTAGCCCAAGAGCGAGCAGCTACTTGGTAAAGGCTCATCAAATCTGCTCATGTTGCTGTAAAGATTCAACACGATGCTGATTTGTTTCAAGCTTTGGAGAAGCTTCTAGTGTTCCATGTTGCGGCGGTTCTTATGTTTCTCATCTTGCTGATGCTGCTGTTCCTTTTGCTGATTCAATCCTCAAGCTTTATTGCGCGTTTTACCAGGAAACTTGAACTCAACATGTCAAATTCAAGTTTAGGGGAGGATTGTTAGGACCATTAGAATAGTTAATTGTAATAGGTAGACTAGGAGGTATGTAGTTCCTCCTGGTCCTAGTAGTAGTAGGAGCAAGTCGTGCTCCTGGTCCTAGTCAAAGTCAAACTTTATTATTCATTTATTATTCTGTTAAGATATGCATGAGATATGTTAGGAAAGGATATGCATATCAGTTTTACACGTTTTGTTTAATGATGTATTAGGGTTTCCTTGTAGTATAAAAGGAACCTGAGGCAGAAGGGTTAGACACACCTTCATCAAACGTTGTTCTAGTCATTATCAATATTAGAAATACTTAGAAAGGATCAAGTCTTTATATTTATTCTGTTCTTCTTTATTGTATTTGTATTCCGCATTTATATTGTGTATAGGGTCTCTCTGGTGAATAGACTTGTGATTACAGCAGTCGTTCACCGTTCCTGACAGGCTGCAAGATCCACATCTAGTGGATCCAACATGGCAATCCCACTATTTTGGATCCGATTCTTGCTAATTCTACACCAAATCTTACTCCATTAAAAGGAGGCGATTTCACCTCTAATGAAATTGACAATGAAGATGAGGTGTTGATTAGTGATGATACTTCTATTCCACCATTTCTTCCGCCGATGGAAGTTAGGAGTGTTGAACCAAAATCTTCAATCGAGGAACCACCTATCCTTGAATTGAAAGATCTTCCATCACACCTTGAATACGCATTCTTGGAAGGTGATGACAAGTTGCCGGTTATTATTGCAAGAGGTATTGCTAATGATGAAAAAACCGAGCTCTTGAAAGTTCTTAAGGCTCATAAAGGGGCAATTGCGTGGAAAATTTCCGACATTAAGGGTATTGACCCAAAATTTTGTACTCACAAGATTTTAATGGAGGAGGACTACAAACCCGCAATTCAAAGTCAAAGAAGGGTGAATCCCAAAATTCACGATGTCATTAAAAAGGAAGTGTTAAAACTCCTTGACGCGGGAATGATTTATCCTATCTCCGATAGCCCATGGGTGAGCCCAATCCATTGTGTCCCTAAAAAGGGAGGAATGACCGTTGTGCCCAACGAAAACAACGAGTTAATTCCCACTCATGTTGTGACCGGTTGGAGGGTGTTTATTGACTTCCGAAAGTTAAATGACGCAACTCGTAAAGACCACTTTCCTTTGCCCTTCATGGATCAAATGTTGGAGCGACTCGCGGGAAATGAATTCTATTGTTTTTTAGATGGTTTTTCCGGTTACTTTCAAATCCCTATCGACCCTCGTGATCAAGAGAAGACTACGTTTACGTGTCCTTATGGAACGTTTGCTTATCGTAGGATGCCTTTCGGACTTTGTAATGCACCGGGTACGTTTCAACGGTGTATGATGGCAATTTTTCACGATATGATCGAGAAGTCGATGGAAGTGTTTATGGATGACTTCTCGGTGTTTGGCAATTCGTTCACGTCATGTTTATCTAATCTCGAGAAAATGTTAAAACGTTGTGAAAAAACCAATCTTGTGCTAAATTGGGAAAAATGTCATTTTATGTGTAAACAAGGAATCGTCTTAGGACATAAGGTCTCGAAAGCGGGGATTGAGGTCGATAAAGCTAAGGCAGACGTCAGCGCCAAGTTACCTCATCCCAAAACCGTTAAGGGGGTTAGGAGTTTCCTAGGCCACGCGGGCTTTTATCTTCGTTTCATCAAAGACTTTTCGAAAACCTCTCGACCTATGACACACCTTCTCGAGAAGGATGCTCCTTTAAATTTCAATGAGGATTGTGTTAGAGCTTTCGAAACTCTCAAAAGGAAACTTAGCGAAGCTCCCATTCTTGTTGCTCCTAATTGGGAATTACACTTTGAAATCATGTGCGATGCAAGTGATTATGCTATAGGGGCCGTCTTAGGGCAACGCTATGAAAAGCATTTCCGTCCTATCCACTATGCTAGTAAGATGATGACCGAGGCTCAATTAAAGTACACCACAACAGAAAAGGAATTCCTTGCCGTGGTCTATGCTTTTGAGAAATTCCGACCTTATCTCGTCTTAACTAAAAGCATCGCGTATACCGACCATTCGGCTATCAAGTATCTCTTAGCTAAGCAAGATGCTAAGCCAAGATTGCTTCGTTGGATGCTCCTCCTCTAAGAATTTGATGTCACCGTGCTTGACAAAAAAGGAGCCGAGAATCTAGCGGCCGATCATCTCTCTCGTCTAGAAGATCCTCACAAAGATGTTTTCGAGAAAAAGGAAATCACCGAAACATTTCCTCTCGAGACTCTCGGTGTAGTGAATTCTAAAGACACCACCCAATGGTTTGCCGACATTGCAAATTACCATGCGGGCAATTTCATAATCAAGGGTATGACGACACAACAAAAGCGAAAATTCTTTCGTGACGTCAAGTTCTATTTTTGGGACGACCCTTATCTCTTTAGGGTTTGTGCGGATCAACTCGTTCGACGTTGTGTTTTTGGTGCCGAAGCTTCTAATATCCTTAGAGCTTGTCACGAGGGGCCCACGGGTGGTCACCATGGTGCTAATCTCACGGCTAAGAAGGTGTTCGATGCCGGCTTCTTTTGGCCTTCTAACTATCGTGATGCACATGCACTTGTGAAGTCGTGTGATTCGTGCCAACGTCAAGGAAAATCGTCTCAACATGATGAAATGCCGCAAAACATAATTCAAGTGTGTGAGATTTTCGACATTTGGGGCCGTTCCTATCGTCTCATGGTAACAAGTATATCCTCGTCGCGGTGGACTACCTTTCTAAGTGGGTGGAAGCTAAGGCTTTACATACTAATGATGCTCGTGTGGTAGTGAAGTTTTTGAAGCAACTATTCTCTCGGTTCGGAATCCCTCGTGCTATTATAATCCACAAAACACCCAAAAAGAATCTTCTTTGCTCACCTCCCATTCTTCGTGAAGTTTATGATCACTCGTGATCAAGCAAAACGAGCTCGTAAACGTCTTCAAAAGCAAGCCAATCAAGAGACGTTGATTGAGGAACAACCTCCAATTGTTGAACCTATTGTAGAACAAGAAGTCGTCATGGCTAATCGTACTATGTTGGAGTTTCTACAAGCACCCACCGAGGAACAACCTCCTAACTTTGAATCCAACTAAATCTCTCTAAAAAGCTTGGTCAAATAGTCAAAGCAGTGGGAACTCCTTTCCCCTGCTGCTAGCCACTGCTAGTGTATTTTGGGTTTCAACTTATCAATAAGCTATAATAGCTTATTTTAACCAGCAACAACTTGGATTTTGTAACAGGTGCTCATTATTTGACCCATTTGTTCATACTAGAGCATTTGGTGTGTTGACTTTAGGGTTTGCCTAGAAAACCAACTTAATTGACTTTTTTATAAGTGCTTATTGGTTCATTCTGGCTTATTGGTGTTGCTTATTGGAATTTTGTTGATTGATTTGGCTTATTGAGTTCATTTGTGACATTTTGCAAGTTGAATCAAGTCCTGAGGTGCCCTAAATCTCAAACCCGACTATTTTGTCGTTTTGTGGATTTGTACTTTGCTTATTTCTGGCTTATTGAGTGTGCTTTTTCAAAATTTCTTTTTACAGATCTCTTAAGCATCCCAAAAGAAGGTTGTGTGTCCAATTAGAGCTTATGGAATTAGCTTATTGCTTAATGGGCTTAATGGCCCAATAAGGATAAGATGTTTGCTTAATAATCTGTGACAAGCTCACTTTCAGCTTTTGGGCCTTCAGAGTTTTGTGTTTAGAAATAAATTTTGAGTCAGACTGGGCTTTTCTAAGTCAATTGGGCCAAGTTTGACTTTTTGGGCTAAAAAGCCCATTAGTGTTGACTGTTTTTGGTTTTGGCCCATTTGAGGGCCCAATAGGGGTATTATGGTCATTTCTCTTTCATTTTCTGTTTATTTAGGTTAAAATAAACTAGTTTGCAAGTTTTTAGAATTTTTTATAATTTTTGGATTTTTAATGTTATTTTAATATTATTTTATCATTATTTTTCAAATTTCACATTTTTGCACTGTTTACATTTTTCTTACCTTAAATACATTAAATAGGAATTTTGCAACTCTTAGATTAATTTTATCACTTTTAGATTAATTTTTATAATTATTTTAAGTTTTAATAGTTTTTAAATCAATTTAAATAGTTTTAATTAGTTTCAAAATTTCTAAAAATAGTTTTTAATCTTTTTAGGTCATTTTAGAGGTTTACCAATTAAAAAATCTTTATTTGGACTTTTTGATAATTAATTTGATTTTTAGGGCTTTAATTAGCATTTAAAAATTGAATATTTAATTTATTAAAAGGTTTGAAAAAGTTTTGATCATTGGTAAACTCTTAGTTTATTTATTTTGATTTTTGGTGAATTTTTGGTAATTTTTAGAATTAATTTTTGTTTTTGCTCATTTTACGGTTTTACGTGTAGTCGTAGTAGTAATTAATTTCACGTCTTCGTCATCCTCTTTTCTCATTCCCTTCGAACCAATATTAATCTCAAATCGTTTACATCTTAGTCACACACATATACCTCCTTGGGAAACGAACTTGAACTTCACTTAGGGTCATTTGTACACGGTTTTCCTAAACCGTCGTATTTAATACTTTCCCTATTTTGGTACTCTTTTCCTAAAGGGTATACAAAAAATCCACAATCAGTGGGCTTGGCCCACCCTTGTGTCTATGCCTCGCCTATGTGGGCCCCACATGGGGAACCCGTTGATTTTCCCGTGTTCTATTATTTACGTGATTTAATTATTGTTCGTTCGCGTCGTAAAATATATTTATACATGATCGTAATAACTATACGTAAATACATCATATTAGGTTCGTGATAATTTACGTTCATGATTTTCATGTTCGTGATTATAATTATTGCGGCTAATAATTATCTTGTCTTAATACGTAACAAATACTTATCGTGTAATAACACGTACGTAATACTTGAAATACATATTCGTTAAACGTAAACGTGTTAAATAAGGAAAGTTCTAATCATGTATGTACGATCATAAGGGTACTATTCATGGTAAAAGCATGCGGGTTTTACAACTCTTCTCCCCTAAAAAGAATAATTCGTCCCCGGATTATAGATAATGTAAATTGGAAAAAGAAGAACATACCCGAATTCAAAATATGAAATGAGGGTAAGAAGCCCGGATAGACTCCTCTGTTTCCCAAGTGGCTTCCCGCTCGGTATGATCCCTCCAAAGGATTTTGACGAATGGAATAGTCTTCCTTCTCATGACTCGTTTTTGTCTGTCAAGAACTCGTTCGGGTTCTTCTATGAAAGTGAGATCTTCACGAATCTGTTCCAGTGGATACTAAACCATGTGAAGGGGATGATACTTGTACCCTCTGAGTAAGGACACATGAAAAACATCGTGAACATGCGAAAGCTGCGGAGGTAATGCTAAACGGTAAGATACTTCACCTACTCGCTCAATGACAACAAACGGTCCGATGAATCAAGGACTGAGCTTCCCTTTGATTCCACCCCACGTGCCGGCAAAATCTTAAGGAAAACGTGATCTCCTACGTTAAAGTGTAAGTCCCTACGATGCTTGTCTGCATAACTCTTCTGACGTGGCCGTGCTTCTTGCAGTTTCTACTTAGCTATTGCGACCTTCTTGTTGGTCAACTCAATAATTTCAGGTCCTTCAAGTGTTCGCTCACCAACCTGATACCAGCAGATTGGGGCGCGACACTTTCTGCCATACAACATCTCGAATGGAGCAACTGTTGTTGTATGCAAACTCTACCAAACAGATGTAGTCGTCCTAATCTCCCGTCCATTCCACCGCACATGACCTCAACATGTCTTCTAATGTCTGAATCGTTCGTTCTGATTTCCCGTCTGTTTTAGGATGAAAAGCCGTGCTAAGCTTAAGTTTTGTACCCGCAAGCTTTCTACAGATTTCTCTATAATCGCGAAGTGATCCGAGGATCTCTGTCTGAGATGATGCTGGATGGAGCACCATGAAGTCTCATGATCTCCCTCCTATAAGTATCAACGAGTTTACTGACCGAATCTTCCTTGCGAATAGGTAAGAAATGAGCTGACTTGGTAAGTCGATCAACGATAACCCAAATCGCATCGTGCTTCCTCTTTGTCTGCGGAAGACCGGTAACAAAACACATGGTGATCTTGTCCCACTTCCACTTTGGGATATCTAGCAGTTGAAGAAGATCGCCAGATCGCTGATGCTCGATCTTAATATGCTGGCAGGTAAGACATTTAGAGACGTAAGTCGCAACATCCGGTTTCATACCACTCCACAAAAGTATTGCTTAATTTCATGGTACATCTTGGTCGAACCAGGATGAATAGAGAATGGGGAGCTATGAGCCTCAGCTAACAATGCTTCTTGGAGTTCTTGATCATCAGGAACAGAAAGTCTCGTGCCCTTCCATAAGATACCATCTGCGTCTACTCGAAATTCTGTCTGCTTCTCAAAATACTGAATTATCGCCCAGATTTCTCCATCATCTTTCTGAGCTTCCTTGATCCTAGAGAGTAACTCGGGTTCCACTCTAAGATTATCCCAGTAACCGTATTTCCACTTACCATGATCTCTATGTCTAGTCGCTCCAAGTCTCTTATAATTTCCTCCTCAATTTTAATGTCGTTTATCATTCCAGACATTCTGCTAAGTGCATTTGCCACTACATTCGCCTTGCCGGGATGATACTGTAGATTAATGTCATAATCCTTCAACAACTCTAACCATCTCCTTTGTCTCATGTTCAATTCACGCTAAGTGAAGATATACTTTAAGCTCTTGTGGTTCGTGAAAATGTCGCATGATTCTCCATACAAGTAGTGCCTCCATATCTTCAATGCAAACACGACTGTTGCAAGTTCCAACTCATGCGTAGGGTAATTTTCCTCATAAGGCTTAAGCTGTCGTGAAGCGTACGCGATCACTTTTCCATTTTGTATGAGAACACATCTAAGTCCTTTCCCCGATGCATCACTATAGATCTGAAATCTACCTGTACCAGATGGGAGAGTAAGAATCGGCGCATATATTAACTTCTGCTTTAGGTCTTCAAAGCTCTTCTCTCTTTCTTCAGTCAAGACGAATTTCTCCTCTTTCCGCATCAGTTTGGTCAATGGTAGTGCTAAACGAGAAAAGTTCTCCACGAACCTACGGTAGTAACCAGCTAAGCCTAGGAAACTACTGACTTCAGTCGCTGATGTCGGTCTTGGCCACTTGGTAATAGCCTCAACCTTTGATGGATCCATCGTGATTCCTTCTACTGATACAATGTGACCTAAGAATGCCACCTTGTCTAACCAAAACTCACACTTGGAGAATTTAGCATACAACTGCTTCTGGCGAAGAATATGTAATATTGTACGAGGATGGTCTTCGTGTTCCTCCTTGGACTTAGAGAATATCAGGATGTCATCAATGAAAACAATGACGAACTTGTCCAGAAATTCATGGAAGATTCTGTTCATCAAATCTATGAACACTGCTAGAGCATTGGTAAGGCCAAATGGCAAGACCACAAATTCGTAGTGACCATAGCGTGTACGGAAAGCAGTCTTGGTGATGTCCTGCTCCTTAACCCGTAGCTGATGATGGCTCGACCTTAGATCAATCTTGGAGAAATGTTTGGCCCCCTGGAGTTGGTCAAACAGATCGTCTATGCGTGGTAGAGGATACCTATTCCTGATGGTAATCTTGTTGAGCTTGCGATAGTCTATGCAAAGACGCATACTGCAGTCCTTCTTCTTAACGAATAAGACCGGTGCGCCCCATGGAGACGCGCTCGGTCGAATGACGCCTCGTTCCAGAAGTTCTTGCAATTGATCTTTCATCTCCTTCAACTCTATGGGAGCCATGCGATAAGGAGCCTTAGAAATCGGATCAACTCCTAAGCTGAGCTCGATATTAAATTCTACTTCACGTGCAGGTGGTATGCCCGGAAGTTCTTTTGGAAATACATCTGGAAATCTGACACTATCGGCTGATCCTGAATTGATGGGGATTCAGCATCCATGTCATGAACAGTAGCTAGATAGCCCTCGAAACCATGTGAAAGTAATGCACGTGCTTGCAGGGTTGATATGATTTGTACAGACCTTCCGGATACGAACCCGTTGTGAATGTACTCTGGTGCATTAACATCACTGAAACATGGCTCGATAGGAATGGCAGTCTATGGTAGCATGATGCTTGGATAGCCAATCCATGCCCAATATTATGTCAAAATCATTCATGTCCAGCAGAAGTGCGTCAACAGGATGAATCTTGTCACTAAACTTTAGGGGAAGGCTATTGTACACATGGGTTATGCGTAAAGAGTGTCTTAAAGGCGTGGAAATATTCAGTATATTCTCTAGTGGCATGGGGAGTATCCTAACATTCTTAGCATAAGCAGTAGAAATGACCGAGTGAGTAGCACCGGTGTCAAAAAGAACACATGCAGCTTGACCATACATATACAAGATTCCAGTGATGGTACCTGTAGACTTGTTGGCCTGATCACGAGATGTCGTGTAAACGCGTCCACTAGTAGGAGGCGGCTTGGTATCAGCATGTCCCGATGTGCCCTCTATCTCGCCCTTACGGCAGTCCTTCATGCGATGGCCAAGAAGACCACACTTCAAGCATGCATCGCTGTCGCGGTGACATGGCTCTAGGTGCCTACGGTTGCAGGTAGTGCAATGAGGATGAGTATATCCTCCAGCAGGTGTCCTGACTGGCTGAGAGCCTGATAAGAACAATATACATGAGACATGATAATAGGTACAAAGGACAATGCGGATAATCGTAAGATGGAATACCAGTGATAGCTGGACGATTAGGCTGTGAACCTCTCTGGTTCTGGTCCCTCCCGTTACCATGATTCCTGGTAGAAGATTCTCTAATGTGTTAGAATTAAGAACTATAGCATGTAATCATAAGAAAATGAGTAAGTATATGGACCTGCTGTTGTTGGAATGTCCAGCGTTGTTACGGTAATTATCATTACCGCCACGCCTATGCATAGCAGAACGGTCATGAGTCTGACCGTTTCCTTTGGTCTGAGTAGGCTGTTGCTGAGTAGCCGGCTGAGACCGATCCCCAGTCTTCTGCATGGAAGATACAGTTTAAAAGAGATGAAATTATTGACATATACTGAAAGAATACGGTTTGTTCACCGCTGAATATGAATGTTTACCTCTTATTGGGTCTCTCTGCCTCCCCGAACTCTTCTCTTTCATGCAGCATCTCCAGCTTACGTGCTGCATCAGCCACTTGTGCCACCGTGTTGAACGTATCACACACCAAGTTGTTTGAGACCGATTTACCAAGAGCCCAACGGAAGTGGTGTGCTTGCTCTTCGGGAGTACCTGTTGCTGCACCAAGAAAACCAGCCAAGCGAAGAAAGCGCTGCATGAACTCGTTGCTATTCTCCCCAGCTCTCTGTCGGATTCCATGGTACTCTCTCTTCAGCTTGTCTTGCTTAGCCTTGGGAAAGAACTGTCCCATCACCAAATCCCTGAACTGAGCCCAAGTCAAACCAGCCACCCAATTATCACCTCCCTCAGACTGCTTTAGTGCCTTCCACCATGCTAACACATCACCTTCGAACCGGTAGCAGGCCAACCTCGACTTGAAGACGGGGTCACAACCCATGGCATCGAAGATCTTCTCAATGTGAGCCAACCAGCTTTCAGCTTCACTAGGGCTATCTGTTCTCTCGAAAGCTCGAGGGCGTAACTTACTGAATCTCTCCAGTGACCAATGTTGCTGGAGGAGGAGGAGGTGGTACTAGGTGCTGCTGCTGATTGTTGGCAGCCTACACCTCCGCAGTGATTTCGTTCCTCAGCTGAGGAAGCATAGCTTGCATTGCAGCTTGGACTGCTGCATTGAGTTGTTCCTGCTCGCGTGTGAGAACCATCTGACAGTTTAACATAAAATACATGATTAAACTGATCAAAACATAAACTATATACATGAAAAAAAATTATACCAATAAATCATGAAAAATAATTTTATGCAAGAAAACTAGTACATGAATGCATGATGCAGTTTTATGAAAACTTTTATATGCGCGAGAGTGAACGCCTATGGTAAGTTAACTCAAAACAAAAGACATGGCGACGGAACTCCAAAGGGTCGGTCCCAAAGTTAAAGTTTCGATAAAAGCACATGTGACTAAATAGAGTCAGTCCTGTACCAACCATTACTTAGTCATAAACTTGCGACAATGACATATATATGTATGCATGAATATGATGAATGCATGAAAACCGACTGTCAGTTCTAGGAAGACCATATTGACTACCCACTAATCACAGGTCGTATTTTGAGATCCTACAGGTCGAAGCCTTGGCCCTGATACCATAATTGTAACACCCCATTTTGGTAAATAGAATGTCACGCGTGATTATGGCGTGTCATCAAAGCATACAAGGATAAATGTATAAAACATCACATGACCATAATGGAAATACCGGAAACAAACATCGGTACCCTAAAAGTAGAACTCATCACACACAAACATAAGTACCGTAAAAGAAAAGGACTAAATAATGTCCATAGAAATGAGTGTCAAAAGTATGAAGAAATGCATAAAGTAATGAAGGCTAGGAAGCTTCCAGTCCATATGCACGTACGCTTAAAGTCTACGAGCGTCCTTGATTACCTGCCATTTTGGGAACATAAAAGGAAAAACGGCTGAGCATAACGCTTAGCGCACGGATATACAAGTATAGCATGAATAATATAAGCATATAAGCATAAAGTAGCGGAAAAGACTAAGTCCTGGATAACCTGTTATATCTTAGTAAAACTTGTTTTATAGTTTGAAAATCCTTATGTTTATCTTATAAAAACTGTTTAACATGTTTTCCATTAGCCAATATAGGTCATGAAATATCAACGTGCATGAATACTTGGAGGGGTGACCTCGTCATTCAATTAGAGGGGCTGCCTCTAATTTAATTTAAGTTTTTGGATAGGAGGGATCAGCTCCTTGTGAAGGATGCAAGGCACACACCACATTCACCTAAATAATCTATAAAAAAACATGTAACCTAGGATGCACCCATACGCCCCACATGATAATAATGATATGGCCAAAAGCTGAAGGGACGCCACGAGCTATCAGTCCGCAATGGTGAAGTCATAACACTGGCGCCTCTAGTGTTATGGTTATGGTACCTCCATAACTAGGTGAAACTGGTCATGCATGTATATGGCTTTAGGTATCTAATTAAACATAAGCAATTCAAAAACATATAAAACATATACTGGGACAACAGTTGGCTGCATATGGGGAATCCTAATAAGGAAGGAATGTCCATACTGAAAGGATGGAGAATATGTACCTTGTGTCTAGTGAACGAAGAAGACGAACGGAAGAGAGTCCTACTTCGATATCACTAATGCTACATAAAATAATATACGTGTATAAGTATTCTGATTACTGTATATGTAACTGGTTTTATATCATGTCTTAGCTTATTTTATATGTTCATGTCTTGTTTTACTGATTCTAACATTATGCTGTGTTTATCATGTATTATGTCTATTCTGATTAAGTATTACTTGTATTTCTTGTATTATTATACTTGTTGTGTAATAATAAGTAACTTTCTAAAAATAACAGGTTTTCCTAAAATAGAAAGTTTCCAAAAATTGAAAGTTTCCAAAAATAGAAAGCTTCCATAAATAGATTATCTGCCTTAATTAAATAAGTTTCTAAAAATAGAAAGTTTCCATAAATAGATTTACTGCCTTAATTAAATAAGTTTCTAAAAATAAAAAGTTTACATAAATAGAAATAAGCTAGATTATTAAGCTAATAATATAAGCTTAAGTTTTACTGATTAATATTCTAAGTCATGTGATATATAGTATAGTTTATTAATTATTACATGTAAATTAAATAAACTATAGGTTATAATATTTAATGTAACACCCCCAAATTTATACAACTCAGTACAGCGGAAGACTAGTTGGTGTTACGGGATAGCACATTACTCACATCATAGACAACGCATAAAAATCGCGTCGTTTAATAATAAATCATTTCCATTCATAAACATCAAAGTTACATCGGTCCCAAGTCATTATATTTAATACAGGTTTTACAAAGAATTTGAATGGAAATATATTTAGGTGCGGGCCATGAATTCTTGATGTCTTCCCGAGAATTACCTTCAAGTACGTGAGATAAAACATGTTAAAAGAAAAGGGTCAGCGATAACGCCGAGTGAATTCATAGAGTTTAATAAAATCCATCAATATAATATCAGTATAAAATTATTACTGAAAATCATTTTGTACAAATCTTTGTAATAAGCCATAAAATAGCCAAAGTCATTTTTATACAAATTCTTATCGAAAATCATAATATAGGCATTTGCCTTAAAAATCATTATACGAGCCAATGTCGTAAAAACATCATACAATACGTCTTATGACGTTGTATGAAAATAAAAACCGTTATATGAATATGGTTATGAAAACCAAAACACGAACATAATATCAATAGTATGACCCCGTATTGCTAGTTAGGCAATACATCGTAATTTGGTGCGTATAGTAGTATTTCGTTAACTAGATTATTATAAGCCGCATGACATTGTTACCTTAATACAACAAACAACGGGTAGCTAACCCGAAACTCATTTGCCCATCTAAATTAGCGTGTCGTCACAAATTTCACGCTATGGAAATCTTCTCATACATAAATTCGCTTACCAATCAATGTGGCACGACGGGGATCAACCGTCAAGGCGCGAACTAGGGTGACCGTCCCCAAATAGTACTATTATATGCATAAGCGTCTACCAAATCCCGGTAGTTCACAATTCATGCTAATGGGACTTTTAGTGACATAACCTAACTTTAATAATCCATTTTATTTCATCTATCGGGTCATTTAATCATTTATCGGGTCATACAATCGGGTCATTCAATCATTCGGGTCCAAATCAATAAACAAAAAATCGGGACAAATGGTGTCCTATTTTATAAAAACTAACATGTTATCTCCCTCGCGGGTTTATAAAACATTTCATAAAAACATTTAAAAGAGTGCGAGGCTATGAACTCACGTTGATGTGGGAAGGCGATTATCGGCGATTTGGATGTACGGTACGTGCTTCAATCACGGAAACCTAGACAAATAACACTCGTCTTAGACTCATGTACAATGACTTTATAAAAATAACAATTATGGATACATATGATGATTATATATATATATGATGATAAAGTGGGTTTACATATTCTCGTTTACTCATTTTAGTGTTATATGTCGGTAACTTTTATACTAGTTTACTAGTTTTACCTATTCACACGTTTTAAGTCCAATAAGCTTATTATAAGTTATTTTAACTTGTTTTAATCCATTTTATACTTATATTACCAGTATACATACTTTCCATGTTGGGCCCAAATGGGTTAAGCCCAATAATAAGTTTATAAGTGTTTTAGTCCATTTTTGTTGTATTATTAGTCCAATAACGTTAGTTTAGTCCGTTAACGTCCGTATGTCCTATAGTTCGGGTCTTATCGGTTTTTACTTGTTATACATGTTTATATATCAGTATATAAGTTTTATATAGTTTACATTAGACGGGTCCAACCATCTAAGTTTTATTTAACAAAAACGTTAATTTTACGGTATTAGCCGAAAAAGTCGTAAAAATCATGTTTATAGTTTTATAACTTATAAAACTTAACAAGTTACCATTTTTATTAAAATTTCCACTTATTTACCATTGTAAATATTTATATAAATGTATTATATAAGTTAGTGGGTTTTAATTTATATTTTATACTATTAAATTTTGAGTGCTTATATAATAGTATTATACTTTAATTTCCAAAATCTGATTTTTATTTTCATCTTCACCAAAACTACCATATCTAGAGTTCTATATAGAGATAGAAGCTCAAGTTTTTATCACATAAACTAAATGATATTTTCTCCATTTAACTCTTCTATAGCTACTGTTGAATCATCCTCTAAGTATTTTCTAAAAATCGTCCAAAATAGTGAACTCAGATTTGTATCTTAAACTTGTTTTGATCATATCTTACTCATCACAATGATTCCATTGCATGGCCAACTCTCACATGTGTACAAGACCCATATCTTACTGTTTATCAATCTATTAAAGTCATTTTATCAGTTTACCATATGTTTCTTCACTGTTTTATACAGCCAACAAATTTAAACAAGATTTTAGCCTTGTTTCTTATAATCTTTCATCTTTTTAAGCATGTTTATCAACACCAAATCCCCACACAATATTTTTAATCATCATTCATCATCATATACATATACATAAGTAAAAGAAATACAAGATTACATAATCAAAAATAACAAGATGATAGGAAGAAATAATCTCTATACCACAAAAGTGATGAAATGATGAGATTTTGATGAACAAGGCTTTGATTTTGATGGCAAAACTTGTGATGAACCAATATCATCTTCAAGTCTACCAACCTTTATAAACTTCTCATGGAAAATCAGCCCTATGACACCAACAAATCTTCTCCTTGGATGTTAGAATCACCTCCAATCTTCAAAGCTTCAAAGTAGCATCATCATGTGTATGAGTAACACATGATTTTATGGCTAACATAGATCAAATGAGGGTTGTTTTTTATGAAGGTTGGACGAATTTTAGAGAGAGAGGAGAGTAATGAGAGTGGTTTGCATGAGTTTCTAGTTGCAAATGGTAAAATGAAGTGGTTTTGTTGTTTAGGTGGAAAGTGTAGCTTACTAGTTAAGCTTTGCTTAACAAGTGTAAGCATTAAGCTACCACTTTGACACATCAAGTGGTGTGGTGGCAAGCTTAAACCATCCCATATTGGGGGTGGGGCAAAACTTGTTTTGTCTCATCCCCAATTATTTACGGGTACTCCTCGATTCTAGTTTCCTCGATTTGCGTGCCCTCAGGTCGTTTTACGAAAAACGTTTTTATAAATTATGAATCAACGGCACAAAACGAATCTAGTAAAAATTACCTCATCAAAAACGGAGTTCGAAAACGTAAATACGTAATTCTAAGGTTTCCGGTTTAGTCGTAAAGGACGTTAAATTATTCACGTAAGTCCTAATCTCTTCTCGTAAATTTGTGAGTTTATGAACCAACTTAAAATTAAAATCTCAAAATAATATTTACGGATAAATTTATTTTATGAAATGTCGGACTGTCACCAAAGACGGTGTATGTAAATGTAAGCACGTAACGTAGAATCCTCCGGTTTAGAGGTAGTCGATGCTACTTCAAGACGTAAATCCAAAATTCTTCCCAAAAATAAGTGAGTTCATAATAAAACATTAAAATAATGTTTTTAAATAATATTTGAGAATAAAATATAAACCATAAATTGACGGATTGTCACATCATTTACCCCTAAACAGGATCTTTGTCCTCAAAGATCATCTTACTACTCGCTGCTTATAGAGTTAAAGCCATGTGGGTATTTCCTCCACATTCGGTCTTTTCTCACAAGTGTAATTCATTACAATACGCGAGTTTCATCAAACATAACTACGGGAATAAGATCCGGCTTAATGTTGACTTACTTTCTCTATCCATGATGTTCACGGGTTTTTGAAGAATGCAACTTTTCGCCGATCTAAACTTCATTAAGGAATTGTCAGATTTTCACTTGATAGGCATTTTATCAAGTTCGATATACGAAACATAATTCACGCAGCTCTTGAAGTCCTAGGGTAGATCCAGCTTGTATGCCTTTCAAACCAATCTTTTTACATCATCTCTATGGTCCCATACAACGGGGACTTATATCCCATGATTTGTCAGATCATTAATTCATTTTTCCAAGGTTAAATTTTTTGGCATAACTTCGCTACCCATTTGGCACTTCAAGATCTACATTTCATATTCACATAACCTCTTGCCCACTACCGGCAGTCAATAATCAAATCCTAATCTCAACAATCATTTCAGGTCTCGCGGGTCGAGTATTTCGTAAGGTTAGGTTCGCCATCATAGGAAACCTTAAACCTAAAAGACATGTCCAACTCACAATGGGTGTATGTCGGGTGTCTTCATCTCAACTCTTGCTTACAGATGCTCTAATATAGATCCTAACAAGATTCGATCTCGATACTAACACGATAATTATCAATGATAATCTCTCTAAAGGAAAACGATTATACGGTTCATTACCAAAGGTCAATCATTCAAACCTAGAACAACACTTATAGTATTTTGTATCGTTACTTTACCTCGTCCCTTCGATTGGGGTGGTACATAGTACTCTCATCAAGGTTCGTTCTTAATGACTTCTGAGCAAATCTCTAGAAATTCGATGCGAAGCGAGGATCTTGATAAAGATGTTCGATACAGGCACACTATGTTTATATAACTCCTTGAAATACAAAAGAGTCAATTTCTTCATCAAGACTTTATCATTAATGAGAATGATATTAGCAGATTTGGTCAGTCTGTTGACGATGACCAAAATCGAATCAAATTCGGATGATGACCTTTGCGATAGCTAGACGTTTACTAATGTATGAGGCAATGTCTGCCTTCATAATTTATCATCAGTACAACTTCTTCTGATAATGATACATTAAATCAGAAATGACAAGAATAGAATACTTATACTTACAGATTCCAACATAACTATATCTCACAGTCCTCCATATTTAGACAATCACAAGTGGTCTTTTAAATATTTAACGCTATCGGCTTCTCAATTCTAATGGTTCACATTAGCCGCGAACCACTTTTTATTATCTATATTATCCTTTTTACAATCATCGGCTATTTTTAAATTGTTCGGCAATTTATTTTGCACCTTCATTATTAAGGAACATGTTCTAATTTGTTCTTTATCTTTTATACATAATGTGTCAGTAATTACGTTCACTTTCCTGATGAAATAAATATCATAACCGTATTTATTTAAAATTATTTCTTTATATTTTCTAAGTTTTAGTTTCGTCTCAACTATCATTTTTATCAGTTATGCTTAATCTGACGTTTTAAAGCGTCGATAATTATTACAACTAATTAAATAAATATTTAATTTTTATGAAACGTAAACACAAAAAGTTTTTAAATTTTCTCTTTTTGTCCAATTATATAAAGGTGTTCAAAATAAAATTTGAATTTAATTAACACGATTTTTGTTGATTTATCGAAAATGATTATTAAGATTCGTAAATGTTTGAAAAATCTTTGGTTACACTTTGGTCAAAATTTTCTTATTTGAAAAGCAAAAATTGTCGTTTCAAATTTTAATTCATGGTTTAAATGGTTTCCTTAATTCCTCTTAGGTTGTCTTGAGGTATATACGAACATTTACCCCTAAACAGAAGTTTAGTTAAATGTTTTGTGTATAAGGGAATAATCCCTTTAAAATCCTTTGTTAAAACATTTGTCAAAACATATTTCCATTTTCGTTTTGGTAAAACCCAGAGTCTTAAAAGGGTTCTTAATTTTGAAGAGTCAATATAGATTCCGTTATCTTTTTAATCACACGATCAAATAATGTAAATGATAAAGTCTTAAATCACATGTTAAATATTCAAGATACATGTTTTTATTGTTCGGCCAGTTCAGGGCAATATATAAATAATTATTAACTCCTTCTTATTCTTATAAACAAACAAATGGTCCATTAATGATCGAAAGCATGAATTTATCAAATTACAGCCTTCACACGTGATTCACCAAATTTATGAATGCTACGTGTGTATTAGTCAATCCAAACGTCATCACGTGAAACTTATATTGTTCATTACAAGTACCGGATGTAGTGATTGGAATAGATAATCTTTTTCGCGGACGCGAAGTTGATGATAACCATGCCGTGGATCAAATTGCTAGAACCTTGTAAATGATCGAACAAATCTTCCATTTCGAGTTATGGATATCGTTTTCGATTGTCAATTTACTCAGTTCACAGTAATCTATAAATATAAGGAATGATAACACCATAGCTCTTCATGATGACGAGCTTGGTAGAATAAAATCTTTCTCCGACAACTCTCTCAGTTGTACGGTAATTCCTTAAATTCAGATGGTGCTGACGTACAGTGCACAAGCTACAAGTGCAGCACCGGAAATATAATCAATACCAATTTCAACTTGCCTTAATGGCGAAAGTCTAGGTAATTTACCAACAAATACCTCCTAAAGTTTCAGATAACATAAACATCTTTAATAAATTTAGTTTAAGTTCTTCTAGATTATAATATCTATGACTAGTTCATAATCATTCACGTTATAATTTCAAGTCTAAATGCAGGATATGGTCATCCATCAAGAATTATTTAGATCACTTTTGATAATCAACATCTTATCATTTAGGGGAATTTAATTCGAGTTCCCATCAATCAAGACAATGTTGTCATGTCATAATTAATCAATCCATTCTACTGACACTATCAACTTTTTAGTTTTATTGCCGTCGATAAGATGTGAACTTCTCAAAAGACTAATAATAATTCATAATCCTTCACAAGTTCAAGGATATCAGGAGACATAACTAACCTTAAAAGAGGAAGGTCAACGCATGATTTACGCGATAGAATTTCAAATCAGATACAAACGAAAACATTTAACGAATATGAATATATCCCATGCTTTCATAATTTGAGTACGCATTCGAAAGCTCCACGGATCGTTACCCACGTCATTCAAATGGAATCAAATCATAAGAAATGATAAGAACGTCAATACATCCAGTCGGGTATCAACACTCGGTAATCAAATACTTTTCCTAAGAATCTCACTACCGGAAAATCGGACAAGAAAGAATTGTCAATTGTCAAATAAGACAATTTCCACAGATGAGTAAATTCGAATCAGAAGAATAGATGCTACAGGCACATATGTAGGTGTCCCTAACACTATGTCCTTATTTTTCACTTCTTGCAGATCTCATAAAAATTTATTCTTTCACAATCTTCAAAGATAATGTAGTGTTTATTCATTATTTCATGGTGACTACTAATCAGCCTTGCATGGTCACTTCCAAATTGTATGTAGGCGCGCAACTATATATAATTTCAAGATTAACGATGCAATACTCAGTTTGTCAAAATTTTATCATCATGTTTATAATAAAACATTTTCATGCTCAACTCTTAAATAAGAATCAAGAGTAAATTTACAAAGATTTTCTTTATTATGAAAACAATTAAGTTTTCCAAGGTACTTTATAAACAACCTCATTTTGATAATAATCACTTATAAATCTTACTTTGAATAATCCTTATAGTGATGAAAATTCAATTTCCTCAAATGATACTGTTTTATCTTATAAAAATAATGAGTGATCTGCAAAAGAGTGATGAAAAGTTATTCACCAAGAACTAACTACAATATGATAGGAAATGAGCTTAGCCAAATAATCATGAGGTTCATGATCTCGATGGCACTCAAAAAGAATAATCCACAATGTAACTCAAATAGAGATGAGTAATTGTTCAATGGTTGCATCGCTAATGCGAACGTTAGGAAGAAGCAAGAAATGATAGATAACATCAATACATGTAGAATTTAGCAATCAAAGGTGGTCTTTTTCATTAATCACAAACAAGTCAAATTGTACCGTAACACATTACGTGTCACTATGTCATACAATTCTCAGAACTCATCCTACCAACTGATATCTCAGTTAAGTTAGGGATTTTTAAAAGATACCACAATGAATACTAATCTACAAGAGTCATTAGGTGTTCCACATGTCCCAGAAGATCCATCGGTCTCAATTCAGAAGAAGATTTCTTCAATTTATTTCTTGGACACTGGCATCCTCGTTAGTGGACAATAGCCTAGGAACAACCCTTAACACGAACTACCAATCAATCAAAACCTTATAATTCAATCACAGAACTTAACGAATTCTTCTTAACAATTTCTTATTCCATTCGGGTTAAATTTTACTTTATTCGAGTTTCAATCAATTTATACTCAATTCGATATCCTACCTCATATTCCAATACTTTCAATCTTATTCTTAGATCTTAAAAGGGAAATAAAAGCTCGATATGATCAACACTTAATTCCAATCCTATAGCTCTTACAACAACAATTATTAAATGAGTCGCTAGTATGAAATGATTTGATCATTCAACTAGACTTCTCGGAAAGGTACTAGTGGCAAGAGGCTTTTGGGTAATGGTTCCATTAACAGCCTCAAGTGCAACATTCACCCTTTCGATTTCAATTTAAGAATTAGGTGACAACGAATCAGATGACATCTTTCTAGGTGGTAACGTTTTGTCAAACTCCACTCTATAAAGAAAGATCGTCATGACATCGATATCAGTTTTAATCTCGCCAATTCTTTCTCAATATCACAATCAACTAATATCTACACTTCTACGAATATCAACCATTTTGTTGGGATCATAAATATCCACAACTCGGTTTAGATCTAGGATAGCTAGAATTCCTACGAGAATAGCTTCGATTAATTTACTAGGGGATTTAGGGTTCCTTGTGACAATCTACGTCGTATAAATAACTCGTATAAATATCAAAATAATCATCAAACAATCATGTAATAAAAGTACATCATATATATATAATCCAAGTTATATATATATTAAAATAACACTTCTCAGTCTGGCCTTGTCTGTAACTCGGGAATTCTTCGGCACCGTTATAATCAAAAGATTTTTTTTTAGACATTTTTAGAAAAATGTTTTTAGTAAAAAGATTTTGAAATGTTTTATTCAAAATCTTTGGTTTTAAAAATCTTTCGTTCTCTATAACGAGAGCTCTGGTACCAAACTGTAACACCCCCAAATTTATACAACTCAGTACAGCGGAAGACTAGTTGGTGTTACGGGATAGCACATTACTCACATCATAGACAACGCATAAAAATCACGTCGTTTAATAATAAATCATTTCCATTCATAAACATCAAAGTTACATCGGTCCCAAGTCATTTTATTTAATACAGGTTTTACAAAGCATTTGAATGGAAATAAGTATTTAGGTGCGGGCCATGAATTCTTGATGTCTTCCCGAGAATTACCTTCAAGTACCTGAGATAAAACATGTTAAAAGAAAAGGGTCAGCGATAACGCCGAGTGAATTCTTAGAGTTTAATAAAATCCATCAATATAATATCAGTATAAAATTATTACTGAAAATCATTTTGTACAAATCTTTGTAATAGGCCATAAAATAGCCAAAGTCATTTTTATACAAATTCTTATCGAAAATCATAATATAGGCATTTGCCTTAAAAATCATTATACGAGCCAATGTCGTAAAAACATCATACAATACGTCTTATGACGTTGTATGAAAATAAAAACCGTTATATGAATATGGTTATGAAAACCAAAACACGAACATAATATCAATAGTATGACCCCGTATTGCTAGTTAGGCAATACATCGTAATTTGGTGCGTATAGTAGTATTTCGTTAACTGGATTATTATAAGCCGCATAACATTGTTACCTTAATACAACAAACAACGGGTAGCTAACCCGAAACTCATTTGCCCATCTAAATTAGCGTGTCGTCACAAATGTCACGCTATGGAAATCTTCTCATACATAAATTCGCTTACCAATCAATGTGGCACGACGGGGATCAACCGTCAAGGCGCGAACTGGGGTGATCGTCCCCAAATAGTACTATTATATTCATAAGCGTCTACCAAATCCCGGTAGTTCACAATTCATGCTAATGGGACTTTTAGTGACATAACCTAACTTTAATAATCCATTTTATTTCATCTATCGGGTCATTTAATCATTTATCGGGTCATACAATCGGGTCATTCAATCATTCGGGTCCAAATCAATAAACAAACAATTGGGACAAATGGTGTCCTATTTTATAAAAACTAACAAGTTATCTCCCTCGCGGGTTTATAAAACATTTCATAAAAACATTTAAAAGAGTGCGAGGCTATGAACTCACGTTGATGTGGGAAGGCAATTATCGGCGATTTGGATGTACGGTACGTGCTTCAATCACGGAAACCTAGACAAATAACACTCGTCTTAGACTCATGTACAATGACTTTATAAAAATAACAATTATGTATACATATGATGATTATATATATATATATGATGATAAAGTGGGTTTACATATTCTCGTTTACTCATTTTAGTGTTATATGTCGGTAACTTTTATACTAGTTTACTAGTTTTACCTATTCACACGTTTTAAGTCCAATAAGCTTATTATAAGTTATTTTAACTTGTTTTAATCCATTTTATACTTATATTACCAGTATACATACTTTCCATGTTGGGCCCAAATGGGTTAAGCCCAATAATAAGTTTATAAGTGTTTTAGTCCATTTTTGTTGTATTATTAGTCCAAAAACGTTAGTTTAGTCCGTTAACGTCCGTATGTCCTATAGTTCGGGTCTTATCGGTTTTTACTTGTTATACATGTTTATATATCAGTATATAAGTTTTATAGAGTTTACATTAGACGGGTCCAACCATCTAAGTTTTATTTAACAAAAACGTTAATTTTACGGTATTAGCCGAAAAAGTCGTAAAAATCATGTTTATAGTTTTATAACTTATAAAACTTAACAAGTTACCATTTTTATTAAAATTTCCACTTATTTACCATTGTAAATATATATATAAATTTATTATATAAGTTAGTGGGTTTTAATTTATATTTTATACTATTAAATTTTGAGTGCTTATATAATAGTATTATACTTTAATTTCCAAAATCTGATTTTTATTTTCATCTTCACCAAAACTGCCATATCTAGAGTTCTATAAGGAGATAGAAGCTCAAATTTTTATCACATAAACTACATGATATTTTCTCCATTTAACTCTTCTATAGCTACTGTTGAATCATCCTCTAAGTATTTTCTAAAAATCGTCCAAAATAGTGAACTCAGATTTGTATCTTAAACTTGTTTTGATCATATCTTACTCATTACAATGATTCCATTGCATGACAAACTCTCACATGTGTACAAGACCCATAGCTTACTGTTTATCAATCTATTCAAGTCATTTTATCAGTTTACCATATGTTTCTTCACTGTTTTATACAGCCAACAAATTTAAACAAGATTTTAGCCTTGTTTCTTATAATCTTTCATCTTTTTAAGCATGTTTATCAACACCAAATCCCCACACAATATTTTTAATCATCATTCATCATCATATACATATACATAAGTAAAAGAAATACAAGATTACATAATCAAAAATAACAAGATGATAGGAAGAAATAATCTCTATACCACCAAAGTGATGAAATGATGAGATTTTGATGAACAAGGCTTGGATTTTGATGGCAAAACTTGTGATGAACCAATATCATCTTCAAGTCTACCAACCTTTATAAACTTCTCATGGAAAATCAGCCCTATGACACCAACAAATCTTCTCCTTGGATGTTAGAATCACCTCCAATCTTCAAAGCTTCAAAGTAGCATCATCATGTGTATGAGTAACACATGATTTTATGGCTAACATAGATCAAATGAGGGTTGTTTTTGATGAAGGTTGGACGAATTTTAGAGAGAGAGGAGAGTAGTGAGAGTGGTTTGCATGAGTTTCTAGTTGCAAATGGTAAAATGAAGTGGTTTTGAGTGGTTTTGTTGTTTAGGTGGAAAGTGTAGCTTACTTGTTAAGCTTTGCTTAACAAGTGTAAGCATTAAGCTACCACTTAGACACATCAAGTGGTGTGGTGGCAAGCTTAAACCATCCCATATTGGGGGTGGGGCAAAACTTGTTTTGTCTCATCCCCAATTATTTACGGGTACTCCTCGATTCTAGTTTCCTCGATTTGCGTGCCCTCGGGACGTTTTTTATGAATCAACGGCACAAAACGAATCTAGTAAAAATTACCTCATCAAAAACGGAGTTCGAAAACGTAAATACGTAATTCTAAGGTTTCCGGTTTAGTCGTAAAGGACGTTAAATTATTCACGTAAGTCCTAATCTCTTCTCGTAAATTTGTGAGTTTATGAACCAACTTAAAATTAAAATCTCAAAATAATATTTACGGATAAATTTATTTTATGAAGTGTCGGACTGTCACCAAAGACGGTGTATGTAAATGTAAGCACGTAAGGTAGAATCCTCTGGTTTAGAGGTAGTCGATGCTACTTCAAGACGTAAATCCAAAATTCTTCCCAAAAATAAGTGAGTTCATAATAAAACATTAAAATAATGTTTTTAAATAATATTTGAGAATAAAATATAAACCATAAATTGACGGATTGTCACATTTAATCAAATATAACATGGTTTAATTAAATAATAATGTATAAAATACTTAGGTTAAAACATGTATTAATATCTATATTAATATAACCTAAGTCATGTAAATGAATTAATTATAAGACATGTTTAATAATTAATTTATTATATAGTCTAATTAAATAATAAATACTCAGGTTAAAATCCATGTATTATCAATAATATTAATAATAACCTAAGTCATGTCCAAATTAAATTAATTATGTACATGTTTAATTAATTTAATAAACGTGTAATTATTTATCTTATAAAAATAATTAACTTGTAAAAAAAATAAACCGTGAACCGAACCCGTGTTTTAAAGATAAACATGTCATGAACCGGTCCGTGAACCCCTTAAACCGGATCTACACCCTTAACTATGGCAAACCGCCACCGGCTAAACCGATGATGCGTGTGGTGTTCCAACCGAGACCCCCTAAACCACCAAGGCTAACCCCGACATACGTTGGGGTCCCTTGGTTGCTTGCGGCCGAGCCACCAAAACCAAACCGAGACCTTGTGGTCTCGGTTGGTGGTGATCACACAACCACCGAGAGCTGCTCTCGGTTCTACCCATAACCGAACCAAAACACCCCCCTTAAAACATATGTTTTTAATCCCGCTTGATTAGATCTACATGTTTATTAACTTGTTTTTAATATCCCATGATTTCATGTTTTTAAATCTAAAAAATAATTAAAAAGAAAAGGTTTAAGAAGATTACCGATTCATGGATCAAAAGGAAAAACTAACACGAACGATCTAGCAATGAATTGGATCTACCAAAATCAACCAGACACCCTTGGTTGTGTTGTGTAGGTGGCGGCAACAAGGGAGAAGGAAGGAGGAGTAGGGTTTTGATTTTCTAATTATTCTGTATAATGAAAATCCATTCCCTTCCTTTTTGTTAAATTTATTTAAGGTGGGCTTTGCCCACCCTTGTGTTTATACCGCGCCTATGTGGGCCCCACATGGGGAACTCGTTGATTTTCCCGTGTTCTATTATTTACATGATTTAATTATTGTTCGTTCGCGTTGTAAAATATATTTATACATGATCGTAATAACTATACGTAAATACATCATATTAGGTTCGTGATTATTTACGTTCATGATTTTCATGATCGTGATTATAATTATTGTTGGTAATAATTATCGTGTCTTAATACGTAATTAATACTTATCGTGTAATAACACGTACGTAATACTTGAAATTCATATTCGTGAAACGTAAACGTGTTAAATAAGGAAAGTTCTAATCATGTACGTACGATCATAAGGGTACTATTCATGGTAAAATCATGCGGGTTTTACAGTAACTTTATAGAAAGAGTAAGTTTCCTTAAATAGTAAGTTTTTAAAAATAGAAAGTTCCCATAATTAGTAAGTTTCTAAAAATAGAAAGTTTCCATATTTAGTATGTTTCTATAGATAGCATGTTACCATATTTAATGTATTTCCACTCTAAATGGTAAATTTAATAAAGAGAGAAAGGCAAGTAGCCAAAGTATGATACAAAAAGCACAAAGAATAAATCAACAAGGACACATCCCTTGTTAACAGACTTTGGCTAGAACAAAAAACATATGGCATTGGACAATTCCCAAGCTCATAATACAAACTAGGATAAGTCTAAAATTACAAGATAACAAAACAGAACCTAAAATCCTAGACTATATCCTAATAACATAATACACTCCCTTGGACAACCAATTCCATATACTTAGTCACAAGAAGGCCTACTTCAGAATACATGAGACCACCTGAATCAACCCAAAACGAAGCATTCAAAAGACCCCAATCCATCCCCCATAGGACACTTCCAAAAACAAAGTAAAAAAGGAAACATGCATTAGATGACCTGCTATAACCAACAAGAGTGTATAAGATCTTCCATATTTAATGTATTTCCATAAATAGCATGTTACCATATTTAATGTATTTCCATATTTATCATGTTGCCATAATTAGTAAAATTTTATAATTAACATGTTTCCAAAATTAATCATATGCTTATTTTATATCATGTATAATTATACTACAAATAATAAATACTTAGCTTAACTTATTATTATCAATTAATATTGTTATGTCATGTTATTATAAGTTAATATTAATTAATAATATTACATATTTCATGTTATTAAACTTCACTTTAAAAGACATTAATTAATTGACCTAAGTTTCAATTAATTAATTCAAGAGTAAATTACATGGTTCGTCCATATGGTTTGCGTTGACCGAAGTCGTTCCTCCCTTGACCAAAAAAGTTGCACCGTTCGACCTTAACTTTGAAACTTTTTCCGCCGTGTGTCCCTCTCTTTAACTGAGCCCACTAACAATTGTTAACTCATTTTGTCAAAGGGGTATTCCCGTCCTTTCCCTCACTTACTTAGTCCTTTTCCCATTTCATCTTCCTTATCCACACTAACTATGCTTCTCTAATTCTCTCTCCCAAAATACACCCACTGATTCCCTTCCTCTTCTCCTAACATCTTAGACTCGTTTTTATAAAATCAAAATCTTGCAGCCACAACCACCACAACCATCGTTAATAGTTCAACAAATAACTTCAGATTAGTTGATTGCATGTTCTTTCATGGTTACCAAAGCATTATGTTATTGTTTCAAGGATGTAAGCTTTGGTTTCAGGCAACACTATCACCAACTCTAATGCGGGACACACTACTGGGTCAGTGTTTTCATACTAAAGATGAGAAGAGCCACAAGGAAATATTCGATCTTTTTTAACCTTTCCTTCGCATGATTGTCTCACATTTTTTTATTTTTAAGCCCACCTTGCTTTTCTGCTTTGTACATCATTAATATAAATAGGACAAGGGATATTCTATGGTCTTAATTATGTACATAAAATAAATTGCATCTCAAAATACAAAATCAAAAAAATCAAAGCCAAGTTTTCTGCTATTTTAAAGAAATCACGCTAGTTACATTCATCACCATCATTTACATCTCATTGCTGGAAGAAATTGCAGCTGGCGGATCTGGGCGTATGTTGTGACCGAATTTGTGACGATGGTAATGGTTCAAGGAAGGGTCCTTGGCAGCGAAGGTAGATCTGGCGGATGTTGTTACCTAATATGTTTTTCAAGGGGTTTGATTTTAACTTTTCAAGTTATTTATGGTTTATGGAATTGAATTAGGTGTTTTGATTTAATGATGTTTTTAGAAAGATGAAGAAAATGAAGATAATGGTGGGTTTGGTGATGAAAATGGAGATAATGTTAAATAAAAAAGATGAAGATGTTGGTGGCTGGTAATGGTGGGCTTGAGGTGAGAAATGATTGTTTTACCCTCGTGGGTACACGGTTTAATATTTGTTAGTGGGCCCAGTTAAAGTGAGGGACGAATGGCGGAGAGGGTTTCAAAGTTATGGTCGAACGGTGTAACTTTTTTGGTCAAAGGACAAACGACGTCGGTCAACGAAAACCATATGGACGAACCGTGTAATTTACTCTTAATTCAATGTACATGAATAATTAAATTAATAATTATTATAACATAAGTTTTTTTAAATAAATGTACATACATGTTATGTCATAATTTTATTTAAATAACATAACCTATGTTTTCATTTTAACTAAACCATAAATTAATTAATACAATTAATTAATTAAAACATAACGTAAAGTATTTATCATAAATGGTTTAATTACATCTTCCGAAAAATGTCAAATTCACGAGCCCCAAACATGAAACCCGAAAACCGAGCACCACAACCCGAAGGCTGCGGCCTCTCGCTGTCGTTACTCGTCCAAGCCACAAATACCTCACCGAGAGCCAAAGGATATCGGCTTACTGTTGTGCCCGAACCAAACGACCCCCAACATACGCTGGGGTTCCCCCAGCTTGCGACTAATACCCACCGGGCTCCCATAGTGGGCCTTGGTTCCCACTGCTGGGCTAAGATCCCCCACCGTGGGTCTTGGTCCTTGCGACTGTCAACAACAACACCACTACCGTCAACCATGGGTTGCGACTGGTGGTTTAAATCCAACGCCTACCCCCATGGGTAGCGGCTGTTGGTCACGCGACACCACCGAGACCCCTTGTGGTCTCGGTTGGGCTGCGATCGGGACAAACCAAAACCCCCAACCATGTTTTTGTTTAATTCTTGCTTGATCTATGATTATTACATGTTTTCCTAGATTTATTTTTTAATAATCAAACATAAATAAATGAAAACAAAGAAAAGGGATTCGAGGTACCACACGTGATTTAAAAAGGATGAACGAAAACGATACTGTTGATAGACAAAATCAAAACAAATCGTCCTTGTGATCCTTGCGGTGAACATAATGATTTAATATTGGACTTGGGCTTTGGGCCCCTTCTTTCTTTGCTTTGGATGCCGGCCTAACACACACATATATACCTTTCATTTATTTTCCGTGACTTAAAATATGAACGTGTGTGTTCGTTAAATGTTCGTGTTTTATAACTTGTATACTATAAATATTATACGTGAATACTTATCGTGCATTTATAATCGTGTTTACATACGTAATATTCATGATAATTAATTAATATACATATTGTTCGTATTAAATATTCATGATTCATGTCGTATATTAATTAATTATAAAATTTAAATTTAATCGTAACTTAGTGCATTGAATTATCTTAGGGTTTTTAAAGCGGGTTTTACAAATCTTCCCCTCTAAAAGAATAATTCGACCTCGAATTAGAGATACGATACGCTGCCGAGATAATAAACGCTAAAATGACATAAAAGCTGGAAAGACATGTAGGCTAAAATGACATACCCGAGTCAAAACTTGAAATGAGGGTAAGAAGTCCGGATATCCTCCTTCGTTTCCCAAGTGGATTCCAGCTCGGAATGATTCCTTCAAAGGATTTTAACGAATGGAATCGTCTTTCTCCTCATGACTTGTTCTTGGCGATCGAGAACTCTCTCGGGTTCCTCGATATAAGATAGATCCTCTCGAATCTGCTCGAATAGATACATAACTTTATGAAATGCATGGTAGATGTAACCTCTGAGTAAGGATACATGGAATACATCATGCACATGAGATAGCTGGGGAGGTAAAGCTAGACGATAAGATACTTCACCGACAGGTTCAAGTATTTCAAATGGTCCGATGAAACGAGAACTAAGCTTGACCTTGAGTCGAAAACGCTTGACACTACATGCTGGTGATACTTTAAGGAAAACATGGTCGCCGATTTTAAACGCTAGATACCTATGATGCTTATCAGCATAGCTCTTCTGTCGAGCACGAGCTTCCTGTGGTTTCGCCTTGGCGATGGAAACCTTCTCATTGGTCACCTCTATCATTTCTGGTCTTTCAAGGATTCGTTCTCCAACTTGATCCCAACAGATTGGAGCATGACACTTTCTGCCATAAAGCATCTTGAAAGGTGCACACCTAATACTTGCATGCCAGCTGTTGTTATAGGCAAACTCTACCAAACAAATGTAGTTGTCCCAACTTCCTGACCATTTGTAAAACCCGCATGCTTTTAGCATGAACATTACACTAATAATCGTACGTACAAGATTAAAACTTTCCTTTTATAACATGAACATGTGTCACGAAGATTAATTACAAGAATTACGTACGTGTTATTACACGATAAGTATTATATACGTGTTAGTACACGATAATTATTAACAATAATAATTATAATCACGAACATAAAATCATGAACATATGAACATATAATTATGTATTTACGTATATTAGTAATACGATTAATATCGTTACGTACAATTATTTTATAATAACACGAATAATTAATAATAACGAAACACGAACACACGAGCATACAAACACGTAATATCATAGACACGGGAAAGGCTTCGGGTTTCCCTTTGTGGGCCCTATAGGCCGTGACACCAAGAGAAGAGAAGGGCCAAGCCCATGTTTACATTTATTAAAACAACAAAAAGGGAAACAAATATTCATTCATAGAGTTTTTTTCCTAGAAAATTAAAAACCCTAATCTTTCTCTCTCTCTCTCTCTCTCTCTCTTTGGGCCGGAGGCAAGAACACACCACAAGGGTGTGGTGATTTGATTTTTGTTCAAGAAATTCTAGGATTGTTTTCGTGTAATCGTTCTCCATTCATTCCACGCGTTTGGTAATCCGTAAAACCTTTCTTTTGAATTTTTATTTTATTTTATTATGAACACACGATCATGGGGATTAATAAACAAGAATTAAAACATGTATAATCATGGGGGGTAAATTAAAAAGGGTTGTTTCGGGTTTGTTTGTTTTGGCCGCCACACAAACCGAGAGCCCCATGGCTCTCGGCGTCGTTTGATTCGCACAACCAACCAAGACATATGTCTCGGTGGTTTTTGGTTCGGTCGACAGCAGGGACAACGAACCCCGACATGCGTCGGGGTGTCCTTGTGGTTTATATGGGTCTCGGCAGCAAGTAAACCAACACTACCGGCTTAAGCTGATGGCTAAATTGGTCAATCAGGGGGAACAAGCAGGCGTACATGGGGAACCACCGGCTACTGCCGATGGGAACTTTGGTGGTCAGCGACTAGCCGAGAAGCAGGGGAAACCACCAACGTAAGCCCGTGGCAGTTTTGTGAAGACGGGGGCAACGGCTCAGCCAGTTTGCCACTGTTTTTAGGGGTGTTTGGTTCGGACCGGTTCACGGGTTTTCAGGGTCCAGTTCACGACATGTTTAATTAATTATACGGGTCCGGTTCATGGCTAAATTTTACAAGCTTAATTAATTTTTACAATAATATAAGTTTACAAGTTAATTAAATTAATTTAACATGGCATAAAATTAATTTAATTAAAACATGAACTTAGGTTAATTATTATTTATTTAATAATACATGTTATAACCTAATTATTTAATTATTTAATTTAGACTATAGCATTAATTAATTATTTAGACATGAAATATAATTATTTAATAATCATGACTTAGGTTGTTATTAATATAGTATTAATACATGTTTTAATCTAAGTATTTTTATACGCTTTAATTTAATTAAATAATGCTTATATTTAATTAAATCTTATAACCTATAGTTTATTTAATTAACAGAATATTATTAATGAACTATACTATAACTACATGATTTATGATATTAATTCAGCTTAATTCTAAACATGTAAACTTTCTAAATCAGGAAACTTACTATTTTTAGAAACTGATCTATTTTAAGAAGTTAATCTATTTTTGGAAACTTTCTATTTTTGGAAACTTTGTATTTTAGGATACCTGTTATTTTTAGAAAGTTACTTATTATTACACAACAAGTATAATAATACAAGAAATACAAGTAATACTTAATCAGAATATACAAAATACATGATAAACACATCATAACGTTAAAATCAGTAAAACAAGACATGAACATATAAAACAAGCTAAGACATGATATAAAACCATTTACGTACTCAGTAATCAGAATACTTATACACGTATACTATTTATGTAGCATTAGTGAGATCGAAGTAGGACTCTCTTCCGTTCGTCTTCTTCACTGGACATAAGGTATGAATTTCCCGTCCTTTCAGTATGGACATTCTTTCCTTATTAGAATTCCCCGTTTACAACCAACTGTTTTCCCAGTATTTATTTTATATGTTTGATACTTATATTAGAATAAGAGCCTAAGCCATATACATGCATGACCAGTGTTACCTAGTTATGGAGGTTCCATAACCATAACACATGAGGCACTAGTGTTATGACTTCCCCGCGGCGAAGTGATTGCTCATGGCGTCCCTTTTTAGTTTTGGACATTATATTATATTATAGTATGGGGCGTATGGGTGCATCCTATTTACATGTTTATCAGTAATATCAGAGTGAATGCGATGTGTGCCTTGCATCCTTCACTAGGAGTTGATCCCTCCTACCCAAACTATTTAATTAGAGGCAACCCTTCTAATTGCATGACGAGGTCTCCCCTCCAAATATTCATGCACGGTGGAACCTCATGACCTATATGGGCTATTTGGCTAATTAAACAGATTTTCATAGAAACATAAGTCTTTTCGAACTATAAAACTAGTTTTATGAACATGAATTTAGATTACTTAGAACTTATGATATTCCGTTACTATTAGTCTTATATGCATACGTTATTCCATGTCATACTTGTATATCTGTGCACTGAGTGTTATGCTCAGCCGTTACATTCCTTTTCATGTCCCAAAACGGCAGGTACCCAAGGACAGACTTAAACGTATGGAGGACGTGCATATGATGGAAGCTGCCTTAGACTTCTTCTCCTTTGCCTTCTTATACTTATGCTTATTTGGACACTTGTTTAGTCCTTCTCATTTCTTATGCTTTATTTATGTTTTGGGCTTATGTTGGGGACCGATGTTTGATTCCGGTTTTCCCTATGCTCATGTATGTTTTAGTACATATTTCCTTGCATGCTTAGATGACACGCCATAATTACCCTTAACGGTCCACTTATCAAAGTGGGGTGTTACACCATTCCAATGCACAAGCCCGCAACATGTCTTCTAAGGTCTGAATGGTACGCTCCGATTGACCATTGGTCTGAGGATGAAAAGCAGTGCTAAGCTTAAGTTTAGTGCCCCAAGCTTTCTGCATACCTTTCTAGAATTTTGACATGAAACGAGGATTTCGATCTGATATGATGTCTGAAGGTGTTCCATGAAGTTGTATGATATCCTTAAGGAATATATCTGCCAATTTGCGAACTGAGAAGTCTTTGCGAATTTGATGAAAATGAGCTGACTTGGTTAAACGGGCAACTATGACCCATATAGCATCATGTTTGCTCTGAGTAAGCAGAAATCCGGTGACGAAATCCATGGAGATTTTGTCCCACTTCCATATGGGAATTTCTAATGGTTGCAGTAAACCACTAGCCCGCTAATGCTCAATCTTAACCTTCTGGCAGGGTAAAGACTTAGATACGAAAGTAGCAACATCATGCTTCATGCCACTCCACCAGAAATGTTGTTTAATGTCATGATACATTTTGGTGGATCCTTGATGAATAGAGAATGGAGAGTTCTGAGCTTCTGTCAATAGAGCTTCTCGGAGTGTCTGATCCTCGGGAACACATAGCTTAGTTCCTTTCCATAAGATGCCTTCTTCGTCTAAATTCTGTCTGCCGATCAAGATTCTGAATGATAGCCCAAATCTCACCATCGTCTTTCTGAGCTGCCTTAATCCGAGAAATTAAGTCTGACTCAATTCTCAGATTAGCCCAGTACCCATGATGTCCACGTATTAAGATTTCCATGTCTAGTCTCTCTAAGTCACATATGATTTCTTCCTGTATCTTGATGCCATTAATCCTTCCCGACTTCCTGCTGAGAGCATCTGCCACTACATTCCCCTTGCCAGGATTATACTAAAGATTGATGTCGTAGTCCTTGAGTAGCTCTAACTGTGACAATCCGTCAATTTATGATTGATATTTTATTCTCAAGATTTATTTGAAAATATTATTTTTAATGTTATAATATGAACTCACTTATTTTTGGGAAGTAATTTGGATTTATGTCTTGAAGTAGCGTCGACTACGTCTAAACCGGAGGATTCAACGTTACGTGCTTACGTTTACATACACCTTCTTTGGTGACAGTCCGACATTTCAAAAAATAAATTTGTCCATGAATATTATTTTGGAGTTTTAAATTTGTGTTGGTTCATAAACTCACAAATTTACGAGAAAAGATTAGGACTTACGATTTTAATTTAACGTCCTTTACGACTAAACCGGAAACCTTAGGATTACGTATTTACGTTTTCGAACTCCGTTTTTGATGAGACAATTTTTATTAGATTCGTTTTGTGTCGTTGATTCATAATTTATAAAAACGTTTTTCGTAAAACGACCCGAGGGCACGCAAATCGAGGAAACTGGAATCGAGGAGTAGCCGTAAAAAATGGGGATGAGACAAGTGGGACACTTGTCCCACCCCCACTCAAAACCGGCCTAACTAGCAACACCATCCCATTATGTGTCAACTTGTAAACAAAACTAACAACACTTGTCTAGTTAAGCTTCAATGTTAAGCTAACATACATCAAAAACCACTAGCTAACTCTTTACCACCATTTACAACATGCAAACTACTAAAAATCCTCTCATCTCTTCCATTGATTCCGTCCCACTCTCACACCATAACACCACTTTTGATCAAAATCAACCATGAAATCTAATGTTATTTACACACATGTTGAAGTCATTTTGAAACCCTATTGATTGGTGGTGATTATAACATCCAAGGAGGAGTTTCCATGGAGTCTTGGGGCTGATTTTCCACAAGGTGATCATGAAGAATGGTGGTCTTGAAGATGGTCTTGGTTATCCACAAGTTTCTCCATCAAAATCCATGTCCAAATCATAACCTACATCAACTTGGTGGTATAAAGATTGTCCTCCCCATCCTCTTGTTATTTTTGATTATGTAATCTTGTATTTCTTTTACTTATGTATATGTATATGATGATGAATGATGATTAAAAATATTGTGTGGGGATTTGGTGTTGATAAACATGCTTAAAAAGATGGACAAACTACATGTAAAATGGATAAATCTTGTTTAAATGGTAGGCTGTATAAAAACAGTAACTAACCACATGTTAGACTGATAAAATGATTAAGTAGAATCAATTTACAGTAAGCTATGGGTCTTGTACACATGTGAGAGTTGGCCATGCAATATAATCATTGTAATGAGTGAGATATGATCAAAACAAGTTTAAAGTACAAATCTGAGTTCACTGTTTTGGACGATTTTTAGAAAATACTTAGAGGCTGATTCAACAGTATCTATAGAAGAGTTAAATGGAGCACATATCATGTAGTTTAGGTCATATAAATTTGACCTTCTATCTCCATATAGAACTCTAGATATGGCAGTTTTGGTGAAGATGAAAATAAAAATCAGATTTTGGAAATTAAAGTATAATAGTATTATATAAGCACTCAAATAAAAATAGTATAAAATGTGAACTAAAACCCACTAACTCATATAATA
Organism: Glebionis coronaria; assembly: GCA_025667525.1. Taxonomy (NCBI): domain Eukaryota; kingdom Viridiplantae; phylum Streptophyta; class Magnoliopsida; order Asterales; family Asteraceae; genus Glebionis; species Glebionis coronaria. The sequence continues at coordinate 363,598,483 of CM046877.1, forward strand.
CATTTATATAAATATGTATAAAGATAAATAAATGAACATTGTATAAAAATGGTAGTTTGATAAGTTTTATAAGTTATAAAACTATAAACATGATTTTTACGACTTTTTCGGCTATTACCGTAAAACCGTTTTTGCTAAATAAAACTTAGACGGTTGGACCCGTCTAATGTGAACTTTACAAAACTCATATACTGATATATAAACATATAGAACAAGTAAAAACCGATAAAACCCGAACTATATAACATACGAACATTAACGGACTAAGTTAACATTATTGGACTAATAATACAACAAAATTGACTAAAACGCTTATAAACTTATTTATTGGGTTTAACCAATTTAGGCCCAACATATAAAGTATAAATACCGATAATAAAAGTATAATTGGACTAATGAATAGTATTGGGCTTGTAATAGGCCCATTGGGCTTCAAAATATAAACAAGATTGAACTAGTATAACTAGTCTTCAAAAATTCCCAACACATAACACTAAAATAAGTAAATGAGAATATATAAACCCACTTGATCATCATATATATAAAATCATCATATGTATACATAATTGTTATTTTTATAAAGTCATTGGACATGAGTCTAAGACGAGTATTATTGTTTAGGTTTCCATGATTGAAGCACGTACCGTAAGTCCGAATTGCCGATAACCCGCCTTCCCACATCAACGTGAGTTCATAGCCTCGCACTCTTTTAAATGTTTTTATGAAATGTTTTATAAACCCGCGAGGGAGATAACATGTTAGTTCTTACAAAATAAGACACCATTTGTCCCGATTGTTTGTTTATTGATTTGGACCCGAATGATTGTATGACCCGATTGTATGACCCGATAAATGATTAAAGGACCCGATAGATGAAATAAAATGGATTATTAAAGTTAGGTTATGTCACTAAAAGTCCCATTAGCATGAATTGTGAACTACCGGGATTTGGTAGACGCTTATGCATATAATAGTACTATTTGGGGACGATCACCCCAGTTCGCGCCTTGACGGTTGATCCCCGTCGTGCCACATTGATTGGTAAGCGAATTTATGTATGAGAAGATTTCCATAGCGTGACCTTTGTGACGACACGCTAATTTAGATGGGCAAATTGAGTTTCGGGCTAGCTACCCGTTGTTTGGTTTAGTAAGGTAACAATGTCATGCGGCTTATAATAATCCAGTTAACGAAATACTACTATATGCTCCAAATTACGATGTATTGCCTGACTAGCAATACGGGGTCATACTATTGATATTATGTTCGTCTTTTGGTTTTATATAACCATATTCATATAACGGTTTTTATTTAATCTATACAACGTTATCCAACGTATTGTATGAGGTTTTTACGACATTGGCTCGTATAATGATTTTCTTAGGCAAATGCCTATATTATGATTTTTGATAAGGATTTGTATAAAAATGACTTCGGCTATTCTAAGGCCTATTAAAATGATTTGTACAAAATGATTTTCGATAATAATTTTATACCGATGTTATATTGATGGTTTATTAAACTCTATGAATTCACTCGGCGTTATCGCTGACCTTTTCTTTTAACATGTTTTATCTCAGGTACTTGAAGGTAATTCTCGGGAAGACGACAAGAATTCATGGCCCGCACTTAAACAATATTTTCCATTCAAATACTTTGTAAAACCTTGTATGAAATATAATGACTTGGGACCTATGTAACTTTGATATTTATGAATGGAAATGCTTTATTATTAAAACGATGCAACTTTTAAGCGTCTTCTATGATGTGAGTAATGTGCTATCCCGTAACACCAACTAGTCTTCCGCTGTATTGAGTTGTATAAATTTGGGGGTGTTACAGTTTGGTACCAGAGCTCTCGTTATAGAGAACGAAAGATTTTTAAAACTAAGGTTTTGAATTAAACATTTCAAAATCTTTTAACTATAAACATTTTTTTAAAAATGTCTAAAAATCTTTTGACTATAACGGTGCCGAAGAATTCCCGAGTTACCGACAAGGCCAGACTGAGAAGTGTTATTTTAATATATATATAACTTGAATTATATATATATGATGTAATTTTATTACATGATTGTTTGATGATTATTTCGATATTTATACGAGGTATTTATACGACGTAGATTGTCACAAGTAACCCTAAATCCCCTAGTAAATTAATCGAAGCTATTCTCGTAGGAATGCTAGCCATCCAAGATCCAAACCAAGTTGTGGATATTTATGATCCCAACAAATGGTTGATATTCGTAGAAATGTAGATATTAGTTGATTGTGATATTGAAGAAGAATTAGCGAGATTAAAACTGATATCGATGTCATGACGATCTTCATTATAGAGTGGAGTTTTACAAAACGTTACCACCTAGAAAGATGTCATCTGATTCGTTGTCATCCAATTCTTAAATTGAAATCGAAAGGGTGAATGTTGCACTTGAGGCTGTCATTGGAACCATTACCCAAAAGCCTCATGCCACTAGTACCTTTCCGAGAAGTCTGATTGAATGTGTGAGTCATCTCATACTAGTGACTCATTTGATAATTATTGTTGTAAGAACTATAGGATTGGAAATTAAAGTGTTGATCATGTCGAGCTTTTATTGCCCTATTAAGGTCTAAGAATAAGGTTGAAAGTATTGGAGAATGATGTAGGATATCGCATTGAGTATTACTTGGTTGAAACTTGAATAAAAGTAAAATTTAACTTGTATGGAATATGAGATTGATAAGAGGAAATTATTAAGTCATGTGATTGAATTGTAAGGTTTTAAATGATAGTAGGTTCGTATTAAGGGTTGTTCCTAGACCATTGTCCACTAACGAGGATGTCTAGTGTCCAAGAAATAAATTGAAGAAATCTTCTTCTAAATTGGGACCGATGGATCTTTCGGGACATGTGGAACACCTAATGACTCTTGTAGACTAGTATTCATTGTGGTATCTTTTAAAAATCCCTAACTTAACTGAGACATCAGTTGGTAGGATGAGTTCTGAGAATTGTATGACATAGTGACACGTAATGTGTTACGGTACAATTTTGACTTGTTTGTGATTAATGAAAAAGACTACCTTTGATTGCTAAATCCTACATGTATCGATGATATCTATCTTTTCTTGCTTCTTCCTAATGCTCGCAATAGTGATGCAACCATTGAACAAGTACTCATCTCGATTTGAGTTACGTTGTGGATTATTATTTTTGAGCGCCATCGAGGTCATGAACCTCATGATTATTTGGCTAAAGCTCATTTCCTATCATATTGTAGTTAAGATCTTGGTGAACAACTCTTCATCACTCTTTTGCAGATCACACATTGTTTTTATAAAGTTAAAACGGTATCCTTTGAGAAAATTTAATTTTCATCACAATAAGGATTATTCAAAGTGAGATTTATAAGTGATTGATATCAAAATGAAGTTGTTTATGAGACGCTTTGGAAACTTAATTATTTCCATAACAAAGAAAACCTTTGTAAATATGTTTTTGATTCTTATTTAAGAATTAAGCATGAAAATGTTTTTATTATAAACATGATGATAAAATTTTGACGAACTGAGTATTGCATCGTTAATCTTGAAATTGTATATAGTTGCGCGCCTACATATAATTTGGAATGGACCATGCAAGACTGATTAGTAGTCACCATAAAACTAATGAATAAACACTACATTTTCTTTGAAGATTGTGAAGGATTAAATTTTATGAGATCTGCAAGAAGTGAAAAATTAGGGACATAGTGTTAGGGACACCTACATATGTGCCTATAGCATCTATTCTTCCGAATCGAATTTACTCATCTGTGGAAATTGTCTTATTTGACAATTGACAATTCTTTCTTGTCCAATTCTCCCGTAGTGAGATTCTTAGGAAAAGTATCTGATTACCGAGTGTTGATACCCGACTGGATGTATTGACGTTCTTATCATCTCTTATGATTTGATTTCATTTGAATGGCCTGGGTAACGATCTGAGGAGCTTTCGAATGCGTACTCAAATTATGAAAACATGGGATATACTCATATTCATTAATGTTTTCGTCTGTATCTGATTTGAAATTCTCTCGCGTAGATTATGCGTTGACCTTACTCTTTAATGGTAGTTATGTCTCCATATATCCTTGAATTTTTGAAGGATTATGAGTTATTATTAGTCTTTTGAGAAGTTCACATCTTATCGACGGCAATGAAACTGGAAAGTTGATAGTGCCAATAGAATGGATTGATTGATTATGACATGACGACATTGTCTTAATTGATGGGGACTCGAGTAGAAATCCCCCAAACGATAAGATGTTGATTATAAAAAGTGATCTAAATAATTCTTGATGGATGACCATATCCTGCATTTAGACTTGAAGTTATACCGTGAATGGTTTCGAATTAGTCATAGATATTATAATCTAGAAAGAACTTAAAATAAATGTATTAAAGGATGTTTCCGTTATGTAGAATATTGATAATCAATGAATCTATGAAGGGGTTTGTTAATTTCTAGAGAGAGAAAGTTAGAGAGAGAAAGTGAGAGAAACTATGTGAATTTTATTAAGTGGAAATTAAGAAATGATAACAACCAACCCCTTTTCCTTAGTGGAAAGGGGTATTTATAGTTCCAAGTCATAAGTGGACTTGGGCCGGTCCATGACAAGCCCATGGACCGGTTCTTACTTAAGTTAATAAGCAAATAATAACTAATTACTAACTACGAGCTATTACAACATAAATCATATTGTGGAGTGACCGATACTTCTAATATACGTAAAAACGTATTTCTAACAATCTCCCCCTAAGGGAGGTCATTCCACGTTACAAAGTTCTAAACCTAGCATACTATACTAAGTCTTCGTTCTTTAGCTCGTAGTCTTTTCTTCTTTTCTTTCTTTTGTTGTGAATATGTTGATTTGATCTTTTTGGCTTTGACTTGAGAGCATTGTTCTTTGGCCTTTCACGTGCGATCTTTGCCTTTCTTGTGAACTTTGCCTCCTCGTGACTTCATATTCCACACACTTACGTCTTTTTGTTGGATTCTTGAAAGCTTCAGAGTTTGGTACAGCGGAAGACTTCATCTTATACTTTCTTGAATTTTTGTTGCAAAAGACATAAGCATGTGGGAACGACTTTTCCAGGTACACCGCAACACCACCGTCTTTACTGGTACTCAGCAACGCCACCGTCTTCAACAGGTACACAGCAACGCCACCGTCTTTAGCAGGTACACAGCAACGACACGAATAAAATGGCTTTGAACATTTTATTCTAATTCGGTAGCATTTTACCTCCGGTCGGTGAAGACCGTTGGACGATATTAGATATCGTACCCGTGACGGATAGTTTCAATTAAGTAACTTCCTGACAGGATTTCGCGGGTAAACCCGTTCTCTTTATTCGACCGTCCAAAGCTGACTGCGAACATAAAGAGTGAATCACTTGGATAAATTATCCTTGTGATTAAAAGCCGTCAATTCATGAAACCTGGAACAAGTGAATTTCAATTAAGATTTTCACCATCGTTGCTTTCCAGTTGTCACGAGCTCGATTCATAAAGAATCTTGCACGTTACCTACCAAGTGCTGTTTGATGTTGACACTAGAAGGATTTCCACTCGTCACTGTGGTCAATAAAGAGTCACTCTGAGTGTTCTGGCAAGATCATATGATAATGCGAAGAGGCCTGGAACGAGTTTAAGTTCAATTAAGAATTAAACCACTGTTACCTTCCAGTTTTTCACAAGATTGGTTCTAAAAGAACCGCACGTGTAACCTACCATGAGCTTGTTTGATGTTGGCTCAAGCAGGATTTCCATCTTCATTGTAATACTTGCGTATTACTCGGATGTTCTGGCAATATTACAGGAATACTGCGTAGGACTCATGAAAATCTCTTACTTTTCACAGTGTGTGAGAAAGCAAGGAATAAATGGAAAGTGTCCTAATGAGACTTTTGATGATCTCTTGGCTCTAGACTCGATTGTGCGTTTTGATTTAGTGAGCGATGGCTGGAGAGGAGTGCCACCTTTTCAATACCAGTCTATTCGGAGTGAATAAACCAGTAGATAACGTGTTGATCTCCGTGTGATTAAAACAAATACCTTTTGAGAGATATTTGAGTTAGCTGGGGAAGGGTTGTGCATTGCATCACTGGGTCCATGATGTCTTTCTTCAATACCGAGAATCATTAGCAAAAATGACCTCAATAGCATATGTATTGACCCGGTTTCTGCCTAAAGTTGTAAGGAGGGCTTCTTTCTTTACACCCTTTATCTTTACATTTCTTTTTCATTCTTCAACCCCTTCAATGCTTACCAATACGTCATCACTAGCACCTTGTTGTGATTGTTCCAGTGCTAGCTTAAGTACTTGGTCGGCATTCAGCTACGTTCACATTCTTTCTCCATCTTTCCTAGGACTTCTAATTCTAACTAGGGAATTGTCCTTGGGAAGATTCCATCGGCTCTGATGAATCATTGGACTAAACCTATTCCTACCACCCTTTTGTCACCACATCCGTCGTGAATTAAGCGTGTTTTGGGAAGGAATTGCCACCATGAAAACATCATTGAAAATCACCTAAGGTACTTGTGATATTAAAATCAAAAGTTTTGTACCTTAGGTGTTTTGATCATCAAAAACGCTCCCCCTTAACACGTGCTTAACACATATTAAGTTGGATTATCATTAAGTCTTTTTCATTTTAGCCAAGTAACACTTACGTCTCCTTAATCCCATTTTCTCCCCTTATCCAAAATGTTAACCATTAATATTTGGGATATTGAATGGATTAACCGGTCTTTGGGTAAAAATGAAATCAATGTTTGGCCATAGAACAAGTTATTGCTCCCCCTTAAGTTAATAAGGGATAGTTGTAGTGCTTTGGTATGACATATTTTGAAAGATTTAGAATCTCGTGAGAAATTCTTGAAAAATTATCATACCTTAACACTACACCAAGCCATTCAAGCACATTATTCACAAATTTACATATTCACAATTGAAAAACCAATATAAAGTGACCTGAGATGTACGACCCATCAGATGGATCGTTGCAGTAGCTTGTGGTGCACTAAATACGGTCTTCCACCCACGAATCTTTCCAAGCTCCTCATCAATCTACGTTCACGGAGCTTTTGATCGATCTTTTTGATCACATACTTTGCCATCTGCCGGTAACCCGGATGCCAATCCTCCGTCATCTCTGGCAAAGCCCCACCCGAGTTCAGATGCTCCAACTTATCTCTGACTTGTATAAGAGTTCCATCACTATACTTGTGAAGCTCACCCACCCTCATAAACTTCATCAAACCTCGACTGTTCAAGTAGAAAATGCCGGAATTCGGGACAGAAATGCCGGTATAGGGACATCTTTCTACATGTTGAGGTAGCACTTGATTCACAGGACGGGTTAAGTTGAGCCTCCTCTGATAGCTTTCGACTCCCAACTGAAGATCCTCAACTCGTGACTTGATGACAACGCTTCGTGTGAACATACGAAGTGCTGTATTCAAAGCAATCAGATCTTCACGAGGAATGTGAGTAAGTTGATCTCGGGTCATCAGAAGCAGCATATCTTCAATATCCTCAAGGCGAATGATGGAAAAATCTCCTTGCTGGATTTTATATTCCCTGTCATCCTCCCTTTTCAAGCGAATCTCCGTCACATGATAGTAGCCGTTCTTGGCTTCAGTTTTCATTCCTAAGATGCTGGAGATACGGATGTCGGATCTAACATTGCTTCCAGACTTGACCATGCAGCAACCCCTGTACGCCCTTCGGACTCGTTCGTCCCAATGAGATGCACCTATGACAGCATACATATCATAATTACGATTCATTTTTGGGACCCAGAGTCGATTTACCTTTTCCTCGATGAAGGGTATTGTCCCCCAGTTGGCAGCTTTCAGCAAAGTCAGGGATGTTGCATACTTTGATGATCCCTTCAGTAGATACTCAAGATCGTTGGTGACGAAGAAGTCAAGAGCAATCTGATTATCTTGAGCAGGATCCATTGGAGGTGGAGCTCTGTCTGATTCATGAAGTCCTGGCCTTTGAACGGTTTTCAAAGCCTTTATGATCTCATCGGCATAATACTCGAACTCCATTCGGGGTAATCGGGTTTTGGCACGCAGTCTTTTATCTTTCATCGCTTTCTTGACCAAGGATGGAGTAACCGAAGTCTTATACTCATGAGCAAGAAATGCACATAAGTCAATCGGACTTCGGATACGCAGATACAGCACATCTTTGTTAGCATCTGTGATCGGATCATATTGAGCTGCTGCCGTGATCCAAGCTTGTGGTGGTGCAGACTCGTCTATCTCCAACGTGTCTTCCCAAACTCTTATGCTTGGTTCAGGAACCGTAGATTTTTGAGCTTGTTGTTGAGGAGTTGAAGTGCGAACATCAGTTGGTTCAGTTTCAGGCATTTCAGCAGTGTCGTGAACTGGAGAATGTTGTGCAGCTTCGGGTTCCGTCACTGATTCTGCAATCACAGGAGGAACAACAGCAGAACTAATGGGGTTAGTGGTAATAGGTACAGACACAGCGATAGAGATACCGGGAGCCGAAGACGCTGTAGTGGCATTCACATCGTGGCGCCACTTAGTTCTTCGTGATTCCGAGGATGTCGATTTATCCTTCGGTGCTGCATCTTTGGTGGACTTGGTTCCAGTCTTAGTAGCAGTCTTCTTGGAGCTGGTAACCTTGTCTCCCTTTTTCGGTTGTTCACCCCCATCATCATCCTGATTATCATCCCCGTTACTACCCCTTGCACTCTCCTGATTCTCATCACCACCATCATCGCCATCATCATCCTCATCATCCTCATCATCGTCATCATCCTCATCATCATCACCACCCTCATCATCATCACCACCTTCGTCATCGTCTTTCTCCTTTTCACCTTCTTCTTCTTCTTCTTCTTCTTCTTCACCCGTACCCTCTTCTTCACTCTCTTCCCTTTCTTCCTCAGGTAAGATGTGATATGGTACCACACTTCCAAACATTTTGAATAATCTATCATCCTCCATGATAGCATCATTCAGGGATTTAAATAGAGCCCGTTGAATCCTCGATTTATCATGCGACCCAAGTTCCACCATTCGAGCCTTAAGGATCTTCTTCAATTCAAAATCCGTCAGGTCATAAGCAATCTTATAGGCGGCTTCGGAAGGGTTGGATGATTTGACCATCAAGTTGTCAGCAGCAAGTGTCTTCAACTCGTCACGAAGCTTAGGCATTAAGGATTCAACGGATTCTTGCGCTCTTTCTTTCACAGATGCTTCGAGTGCTTCTTTTTGTTCCTTATATTTATCCCTCATTGCTTGAAGTCTGGTAATGCGTGCAGCATGTTTATTAGCCTCAGCCTGCTTAACCTGAGCAATTTCCTCTGCATGAGCCTTTCGTGTAGCTTCCAAGTCTGCAGCGAACTTGGCAATCAACTCTTCTTGAGCTTTCCTTGATGCTTCTTCACTTTGAGCTCTTCTATTTAACTCTTGGCGAAGTTCATTCATTTCTCTCTTGTGAGCATCCGTATGTTTATCCAACATCTCGCCCAACACTATTGCTGCCATTGCAGAAGTTGCAGATGTTGCAGATGTTGATGGAATAGGCTCGGTTGTAACTGCTGTACTAAGGGTAGGGATTATGGGTGGTGGAAGAAATGGTGTGGAAGCCGGTCGGGTTGGTCGGGTTGTTAAGGGTTGGATTGGTGGTGGTAGAGTTGCCAAAGGTTGAGTTGTCACCATGATCGTAGAAGCAACAGGTTCCTTTTCCACACTTGTTGAAATAGGGATTGATGGCTCCTTCGAAGTAGAATAGTTTTCAGGTGACCCAAACTCATCAACATCATGCGGTTCCTCGTACTCATCCTCGATATCTACCCTCGCACCTGAACCACTACCGCCTGTATCTTTCCTACTCCTTTTAATAGCAATCTTCATCATTTGTTGCTCGGATTTATCAAGAGTAGGATCAACAATATCTGCTTCATCACGTAGACGCATCAAATCCTTACCCTTTCCCTTCTTACCCTCTGTCTTCTTCTTTTTGGGTTCGGGTTCAGGCAACGCTGTTGGTTGTTTGCGTTTACCTTTACTCTTAACCGTTGTGGATGAGTCTTCTCCAGTTTGAAGGTTTGCTTTCAGCCTTTGGATTTCTAGCTGCAGTAGCTTGTAATCAGCAGAATCTTTGATTTTGTTTGACAGAAGGTAATCAGGAACAGGACCCGGAATCACACCAGTAGACGGTCCTTCATGCCTCAGATCTACAGTATCATCAGCTTCTTCAGTGTGATAGCGACCTCCTGTACGCCTATCAATAGTAGTATCAAGCTTCATAAAATAATTTATGATGAGCTTAATAAACCGAGGATAAGGAAAGAAGTTTGTCTTCAGCTTCTTGTTGTGGAAGAGTTGAAAGGTGAATTCTTCCCATATCAACAAAGCATAATCTGAATTCGCAGCTTTGTACATGCCATAGAAGAGGTTCATTATCGGACTGCGCAAAGCATCATGGCCACTCGTTTTTGGTGTAAGGCATTTACTGAGAATACCCATCAAAGCTCTCCAGGGTTGTCCTACCTTAGCAGTAGTAAACTCAGATGCAACTCGTATTTCCGGACATCCAAGTGCGTCAAATAACTCCGCGAGTTCATCTTTAGTAGGATCCCTTGAGAAAGACATGCCCTTGGGTGTATCCCGTATACCAAGCATCTTACGGAAGTCTGAAACGGTGAGTGTCTGCTGCTTGTTGTCTATGGTGAAGGTGATCTTGTTCGAAGTGAAATCCTTGGTTGCCCAAAATTCAAACATATACTCATAAGGCACCGAGGCTGTACTCCTAAGGGCGTTCTTGAAATGGGAGTTATCAAGAATGGCTATGGCGACCTTAAAACCATGGTGAGTGGATTTAGAAACTTGCTTCAGCCTATAGTTGTTGGGTATAAACTTAAGGGTTCGGGCTTTAGCAATATCGGCTTCCCTAGATTCTTGGATAGCTTGTACTGTTGGATTAGTCATTTTATCTGCTTAAGATAAGACATGAAAGGTTGATGCACAAAAACAGATAGATATCTATCATTCTTACTTCTAAGCATAACACATTTCATAAGATAAAACAACAAGTACATAGATAGCATGCAAACAAGAATAATCAAAACAACTCATCCGGAACATTTCTTCATTCGGAACATTTTCATCCGGAACTTTTCCTCATTCGGAACTTCTCCTCATTCGGAACTTCTTCATCCGGAAGTTCTTCATTCGGAACTTCCTTCATCCGGAAGTTCTTCATTCGGAACTTCCTTCATCCGGAAGTTCTTCATTCGGAACTTCCTTCATCCGGAAGTTCTTCATTCGGAACTTCCTTCATCCGGAAGTTCTTCATTCGGAACTTCCTTCATCCGGAAGTTCTTCATTCGGAACTTCCTTCATCCGGAACATTCCTTCATTCGGAACTTCCTTCATTCGGAAGTTCTTCATTCGGAACTTCCTTCATTCGGAACATTCCTTCATTCGGAACTTCCTTCATTCGGAAGTTCTTCATTCGGAACTTCCTTCATTCGGAAGTTCTTCATTCGGAACTTCCTCATTCGGAAGTTTTTCAGAAGAAATCCTTCATTCGGAAGTTTGTATCCAGTGTTCATTCGGAACTTTTCAAACGAATCTCAGATGTTTTAGTCTAACGCGTTTGTGAATTTCTAAGGCAAACTAAGGCAATATAAACATCATTTAACCTATTCCAAGCAAATCCCACCATAAATCCTTAATCAATTTAGCCTAATTTAATCAAATAACCCTAAGTGGATTAGACTGAGTAATTGAGCATGTTTAACAGATTTATATGATAAGAAATGATGATTGGAAGTTAACATATTTGATGTATATACCTTAATTATACGAATGAATAGGAAGAAATGATCAGACGAAGGTTTTGAATGCGTGCTTGTGTGTGAAACAACAATGGCGGCAAGATGAATAAAAGAAACAGTGATTAGAAAATAATGGGGGCGGGGGGGGGGGGGGGGGGGGGGGTGTGATATTTGACTTAGGTCAAAAGAAATTTGCCTAGTTTCATTAATATCACTTTAGTCCCTACACCTTTTCATTCCTTTTTCTTTTTGTTTCCTAGTTTTTTTTCCATTACACTTAACTCTTGTTTAAACGTACACACAACTTAGCAAACGCATCTATTAGCATATCCTCAAAATCTAAAAGCCATGCCTATCACTTAGAACGAACACAAGTCGTTTTCTAAAGCAAAACCACTCAATTACCATGAAGCCCTTAATTTTCACAATCACTTTTGAAGATCAATTTGAATGACGAAGATGATTTTACTATTTTCTCCCCCTTAAACGATGACCCGTTTTCTATTTAAAGAGCTGTAGTCATTGTTTAAAGAGTCAAATAGTGATGAAAGCATTTCCAATTTATCTCTTGAAAAATTTTGATTCGTGGTGTCAATAAGATTTCTCTTATTTTAACAAATTAATGCACTGAGACGTACACAAATTCGTGTCAGACCAAGGTATAAAGTAACCTTGATCCCTTTGCATGATTTGGCTTGTAAATCACGCCCGAGAAAATTAATTCCCGTTCTGAGTCAACGTTTTCCTAGGAAATACGTGACTTTAATATGAAAACCGGGTTGCAGTCTGAAATAACTACAAGCCATGATGGGCATGTTTTTAAAAAATGTACAACTTTTATACGGACTCTATTTATGGCACCGTGTCAATATTAATCGACATTTCTAAGGCCGTAAATATTACCGTACTAAAAGACATGCCCGATTTAAAACAAAAAATATTTTTGGTTTTTCTTAATTTTATACTTTTTATGGTTTTTCTAGGTTTTATATTTTTTATGGTTTTTCTTGGTTTTATATTTTTTGTATTTTCTTTTGTGGTTTATGTATTTACGATAATATACATGATCACAACCAAAGGATACTCTGAATAGTTTACCACGACTATTCAGCTGATTCTTCTGCCAACTCTTTGAGAGTCGCTGGAGTGAATGATTTCATGCCAAGCTTGTCGATCAAAAACTCGATTCGTCCTCGATCTAAGGCTTTGGTGAACATATCCGCCAGCTGGTACTCAGTAGTGACAAAATACAGCTCGATCACTCCGTTCTCCACCTGCTCCTTGATGAAATGGTAGCGAATGTCTATGTGCTTGGCCCTGGAGTGTTGAACATAGTTGCAGCAGAGGGCAATGGCGCTCTTGTTGTCACAATACATCGGGATTTTGTTAAATCCAAGACCGTAGTCAGTTAATTGTGATCTCATCCAAAGGACTTGAGCACAACAACCGGACATGGCGATGTATTCAGCCTCTGTGCTTGATATTGCAGCGCTTTTCTGCCTTTTTGAAGACCAACTGATCAATCTATCTCCAAGGAGTTGCACAGATCCAGAAGTGCTACGCCTCGTATCTTGACATCCAGCATGATCGGCATCTGCGTATGATATTAAAGCAATCGAGGAATCTTTCGGATACCATAGACCACGATGAAGTGTTCCTTTTAGATACCGAAAGATCCTTTTCACAACATGTAAGTGCTTTTCGGTAGGCCGAGCCTGATACCGGGCACACATGCATACAGCAAATTGCAAATCAGGCCTGCTAGCAGTCAGATAGAGAAGGGTGCCAATCATTCCACGGTAAAGTTTCGGATCGACAATAATCCCATCCCTATCTTCATCTAACTTGGTTTTCTCAACCATTGGAGTGTCTACGGGGTCACAATTCTCAAAATTATATTTCTTAAGAGATTCTAGAGCATATTTGGATTGATTAATAAAGATGCCTCTGGGATTCTGAGAAATCTGTAATCCTAAGAAAAATGAAATTTTTCCCATCATCGACATCTGAAAGCGTGTGGACATTATCTTCTCAAATTGTTTAGACAATTCTATGTTAGTGGCAGCAAAAATTATATCATCGACATAAATTTGTACCAGAAGCATGTCGTTGCCGTCTTTGAGAGTGAATAGAGTGGGGTCCACTTTGCCTTTTGAGAAGCCTTCCGACATGAGATATGTTGACAGGAGATCATACCACGCGCGTGGAGCTTGTTTCAACCCATAGAGAGCCTTCTTAAGCTTGTACACGTGATTAGGAGACTCCGTACTGACGAACCCATCCGGTTGACTGACATAAACCTCTTCCCTTAGTTCACCGTTCAAAAATGCCGTCTTCACATCCATTTGATAGACGATCATGTTCATATGAGCAGCAAACGCAAGGAATAGTCTAATCGCCTCCAATCTAGCCACAGGAGCAAAAGATTCCTCAAAGTCTATACCCAAGGCTTGTTTATATCCTCTAGCGACCAATCTTGCTTTATTCTTCAATACCGAACCCATCTCATCAAGTTTAACCTTATAAACCCATAACAAAGTAAGGATGTTAACCTTGTCAGGGCGAGGAACCAATTCCCATACTTCAAGTCGTTTGAATTCATTGAGTTCCTCCTGCATAGCTTCGATCCAAGATGATTGGGTCATAGCCTGCTGCCAATTTTTGGGTTCAACTTCAGAGAGAAATGCATCAAAGTAACAATAAAGTGCACTCTCTTGTAATTGATGGCGCGTAGAGACTGGTCGATCTAGATCTCCAATAACATTCCTAATTGGGTGATCTTTTGTCCATTTAGTGCTATGGTTTTCAATCCTAGGTGGTCTGGAGTGAACAATAGATGGAGCTTCTTCTGAGGTAGAGGCGGCTGAAGGGTTTTCAGGAATCGCAACACCAAAGAAAGGAAGCTCTTGCAAATGAGCATATTCCAGGTCGTGATCAGTAGTATCCTCTTCTACATCATTAGGCACAAGTAGGGGTGATGATTCAGGTGTAGTTTGTGAATCACTTGGTGAAGGTGCATCAGGTTCAACTTGAATTGTAGATGCATTAGATAAAGGTTCATTAACTTGAGCAACCACTTCAGGTATTGGAGCAATTACTACAGGTACTGGAACTTCATCAGTCGGGGGATCGAAGAATTCATCAAACAACGGTTGAAACAGTTTATCCCACTCGGGCCTTGATGGTGGTAAAAATGATGTAGAAGTAGGATTGTTGGGAACTAATCCGGAACTTATAGCACCGGGTCCCATCTCATGAAGCGCGGGTTCAGAGCTGTGTTGCTCAGAAGCCATCGCTGTCAGCTCGTCGAAATCAGCGTCCATAGTTTCTACAATCTTGCCAAGACGACGGTTATAGATTCGGTATGCTCTTTTGGACGGTGAGTAACCAATGAAAATACCTATGTCTGCTTTTGGTTGAAGCTTACCCAAGTTCTCACTATTGATGTTTGGATAACACAGAGCACCAAACACATGGAAAAATGAAACATCGGGTTTGCGGTCATGTAGAAGCTCATAAGGTGTTTTTCCATGGCGTTTCCGAATGATAGAACGGTTTTGGGTGAAACATGCAGTAGAAATAGCCTCTGCCCACAAGAACAATGGAGCGTTCGCATAAATAAGCATGGTCCTAGCAGCTTCCATAAGTGTGCGATTTCGTCTTTCAACGACACCGTTTTGTTGTGGAGTGCGTGCAGCGGATGTTTCATGTGATATACCAACTCCTTCATAATAATCACGAAGAGTCTGGTTGACGAACTTTGTACCATTGTCTGTACGAATACGGCGGACAGTGGTATTCAAACGTACCTGGATGAACTTCAGAAAAGTAATGATAGCCTTCGGTGCTTCATCCTTTGTACGTAAAAATCTAACCCATGTAAACCTTGAGAAATCATCCACAATGACGAGAATGAATTTCTTACCGCTCACACTTTCAGTTCTCATCGGTCCACAAAGATCCATATGCAAAAGATGAAGTTTTTCTTGATTAGTGTCTTCAGCTTTGGGTTTGTAAGATTTCTTGGTGCTTTTCCCCCTTGAACACGCGGAACATAAATGATCCTTGTGAAATTTAAGCTTGGGAAGACCACGAACTAACTCGTTTTTAGCCAGATGATTTATAGCATCAAAATTAAGATGAGATAATCTGCGATGCCATAACCATGACTTGGTCTTAGAAGCTTTAGAGAGAAGACATACTGGAGAAGCGGCCATCATGTCTTGTAAGGACAAAGTGTAAAGATTTGCACCACGAGATCCCTTCAACAAATCTTTTCCTTCCAGGTTGCGGATGAAACAAGTGTGTTGTCGAAAAGCAACCTCAAGGTTGGAATCACAAAATTGCCCTACTGAGAATAAGTTATGACCAAGACCTTCAACATAGTATACCCTAGAAATCGTCACGTTTCCAATCTGATATTCACCATATCCCATAATCTTTGCTATATGATCATTCCCAAATTTAACCGTACCAAGAAACTTGCTGACGAAATTTCGGAGCATCGAGCGATTTCCGGTCATATGTTTTGAACAACCGGAGTCCAAATACCACAGGATGATTTGGACCACCTGAAAATATCACCACACAAAGACAATGTAGAGGTATCGGAATCTGAGTGTTCCTTGTTATTAGCAGGTACAGATTTAATAATCTTAGATTTGCTAACTCTAGGTTTCTTAGATTTCCTAGCCTTTTTCTTCTTAATTGGTGGTGTAGATTCTAATTGGCTCAAATCCTGAGGTATTTCTACACTGATAGGCACTACAGTGGGGGCTGACCTAATTAAAGGGCGCTGTTTCCTTACTTGAGTGCGAGTGTTCCTAACTAAAGGACGCTCAGACCCAACCTCAATGGATGCATTCCTAGTTAAAGGGCACATTTTACCATCGAGAGTAAAGGTCCTACCAGTGGGACGCCATTGCCAGCCAACTTGGGCACGAGTTCTACCCGTTGGCTTCCATTCAAGTCCATTCTTAATAGCATTCATTTCATTAACGTGATCAATCAGACACAAATCATGACGCTGTGAAAACATACATTCATTACAATTCCAACAATTTAAATCAGAATTCACGAATGGTTTAGGCTGCTGCACAGGCGCAGAGCTTTTAGTCTTAACATGATTCATTTTATTTAAAACTGAACTAGCATTCCTATTGTGGACTTCTACTTTCTTCTTTGTGGCACTACTAGTGGCGGGCTTGATCTTAGCTTTCTTGAGTGGCGATCCTTTAGCCTTAGTAGTCTCTTTTAATCCTGTAGAAGGCAAATTGGGAACATTAGCAGCAGATTTTAAAGGTGTCTTACTTGATTGTGCCAATGACGGTTTCGCTCCTGGAGTCTTATTAAATGGAGTGACAGCAATGGGCCTATTATTAAGTAGTGCAGAACCTGGTGTACCTATGTATTGTAAATAAGCCAAGCAATATTGAACTCGCTTAACATATTCATGAGCCGAATAATAGTCGCTACTTAAGGGATCTAAGGCATAAAGATCGTCTACAATATCCCTAAGAAGATCGACATGCTTAATGGCATTCTTCATATAATCATCATAGGTAAGCTGGTTTCTCTTATGAAGCGGATTCTTATAAAGCACTACTTTCTTGGTTGTTGGAGCACTAGTGGACGGTGCAGAGTCGGTAGCTAAGTTATCAACAACTTCTTGTCGGGTGAGAAGAAGTGTCTCCTTTAACTCAGCCAAAACCATATTTTTGTCTATGAGCAGAATGTTCAAGTCAGAGATTTCTTCGCACTTTTGGTTCAGTTGTTCAACATAATATTGTTGCTGTGTCGCATTAAAAGCGAATCGATCTTCTAGTGAACCATAAAGAGCGGATAGTCCCTGCCTTGTCCGATCCATCTCCCCTAGAACAGTTGATAGTCTAATTTCTAAGACCTGGTTTTTAGACTCTGCGGCCTCTAGTTCCATTCTTAATGTTTCCTTTGATGATATCTCTCTCTTCAATCTCATGATTTCTTCCTCTAATGTCTTAACAATTGCAATCATCTTGTCACTTGTCTCAACACCGTTTTCACAAACATTTGATATCAAAAGATTTTCATTTTGAGCTTGTTGTTTTAACTCTAAAGATATACAATGTTGTTCTAGTTGATTAAAGCGTTGAGAAAGTAAATTATAAGAATCTTGTAGCTTTAAAAACTCAGCGTTAGATTCGTGACAAGAATGATTATCTACCTCATTTACAGTTTCAGCAACATTTACAGAAATATCACAAACATCATCACAAATATCATTACAAATATTCACAGCATCACAATTCATCATAGCGGATGTAAGCTCATTCGAATATTTAACATTTACAATAGTAAGCACATCACACGAGATTACTTCGGACAAGAATCGGTCATATTCGGTTAAAATCTTTTCCTTTTCAATTAGTTGTAGTTCGTAAGCGGTGTCCATTTCATAAAACACTTTTTGAACTTCCCCAATTTCAAACTGAAGATTTTCCTTAAGAGATGCAAAACTTCCTTTTAGACTTTCGACAAACGGATTGATCTCAGTTTTAAACACCTCGCTCATGTGTTCGAAAGCCCATTCTCCGGCATTTAAGCCATTTGAAGTCGTACATTCCAAGATGACCTTGTCAAAGTTAGTAAAGTATCGGTTAATCTCTTGCAAGTTTAACCATACAGTGCTAACAGGTGGAAGATTCTTTGGAATTTCCTTAGGACCTTCCATGTTGACAAGTGTAGGAAATGTACTAGGGCTTTCTTCCTCTATCATGTAGGTTGGTGCTGTAATGAGATCCTTATCCATATGGAAGCGAACTCTAAAATCAGTTTTAGCAAGCTCCTTATTCATTTTAAAATAATCACAATCGGGATATTTTGCTGAATTGTATGACCGATCCTCATCAACTAGATCCTTACTTGTTCGATCATTGGGAAAAACAATCGGGTCTAAAGCCAATCCTAATTGAGTTGCATTATAAAGTCTAGGACTATGTCTTAAAGCTTGTTTTGCATATCGTGGATTAGGGGGAAGGCCTTTTAGACGTGATAAGTTAAACTCTTTAAACGAAGCATCAAATAAGTGAACTAGTTGTGAAGCAGCGTATTGTCTTAACAGCAAGTAGTCTAGACTTCTAATCTTATTAGTAGCATTAATCTCCATTTCAGTCTTCTTAGATTCGAGTAATTCAAAATCAGTTTGAAGTTTTTGAAAATTAGTGACCACTAACTCCTTTTCTCTAAGTTCACTAGACAAAGTTGCTCTTAAGTTTTCGATTTCTTGCAAGTGACCCATTTGTTTGTTTCTAAAGTGATCATATTCGAGATTTGTGAGAACACTAGACGAAGGCACTAATTCCAAAGTTTGTACTTTCTCATTGCTTAAGACAAGCTCATCAGACAAATTCTTATTCTTAGCTAAGGTTTCTAAGAGTGCAGCATTCATTTGGCTAAGTAGTGTAGCAGGAACCATGACCAAATCTTGTTGAGCAGGAGTAGGCGTATGCGAACTGGGTCCCGGTTGTGATTCACTCAAAGTCTGGGAACTCACATTGATATTGCTATCATTGTTTGTCTCCTCATTTGAAAGACTCACCACCGAAGATTCATTCGAGTCAACACTCTCTTGCCCAACTTGATGTGGTTGAATACTAGCATCAGTGGCATTATCAGTGTTATTAATAAGTACCTCAGATTTCTTATCTGGCCCTAAGCTGGAAAAAGTTGCCATGAAAGCAGCCTTTGCAGTTTGAAAGTCATCACAATCGGAATCATACGCATCAAGATCATCGGCTTGGTAAGCTGCATTCTGCGTAGTGACCACGTCTTGTTCAGCAATCCCGGGGTCAGCAAGAAATGCAAGCTCCTCTTCATCAAGTTCCCTTCCTTGTGCCTGAGCATTTACCAGATAGATCTTTTCTGCAAACCACTGTCCATCCCTTCTCCTCTTGGGTTTCTTACAATCCCTGGACATATGACCCTCTTCCTTGCAGTTGTAGCATGTGATCATTCTCAACTTGCCTGTATTAGCCCGTGGAGGGTTGTTGACCATTGGAGCAGGAGCAGGATTGGCGGTGCGAACATTGGTTGATGTGGAAGTTCTCCCCTGATATGGTTGAATTGGCTGAACCATGACCCTGCCATTCTTAATTGTAGCTTGTTGGCGAGAATTGGATGAATTCCTCAACTGATTGTTGGTAGGAGCTGATCCTCTGAATCCTCGTTTGCTTAAAGTTCTTGTGAGGTAAGCAGACATAGTAGTTAGCACTTCAACTGGGTCAGCTCCTTGTTGGAATACAGGAACTGGGACTTCCTCATCATCACAATATAGTGCTTGATCTGGATGAGCTGCATAATCAGAATAAGGAAGACTCATTTGATCAGGGTAGCTTGTTGGATATGCTGCATTCTCTTGATAAGAAGAATATGATGGTTGAGCATAATGTGCAACATTTGCTGGATGAGGTTGTGAAGCATACTGTGGTGAGGGTGCATTGAACCGATATTGTTGCTGATGTGAGGTGGGTGGTTGTGGTAGAATCGAGTATTGGGGAAAGGCTGGTGTCATGTAAGGTGATTGATGATAAGCTTGATGTCCCAAGATATAAGGTGTGTTGTTGTGAGACAAGCTTGGTTGATTCGCCATCAATGCTAAAGAATCTGGGTGCATACCACGAGGAGAACGGTGCATAATCACATGCTTCTCATGCTGCTGAAGGAAGGCATAGATTTGATCTAAGTTGCACTTATGCAAATCCCGGGTTAACTTCACATCGGTAATATACTCACCCCATTCAGCTTGAGGTAGAGTATTCAAGAATTTGGTGTTAACCTGGAATGGTGCGATCACAAGATTGTATACATTCAGATCATTCATGAGTGTGGTGAATCTGAAGTAATAATCGTGAAGTGTTTCCCCTGGGTTGTAGGTGAATCTATCAAACAAATCATACAGCTGACACTCCCTTTCTTGTTTGGTGAGAGACGTGCCTTGTAACAACACCTTAAGACGTTCCCATAGATCCTTTGCCACCGTATACTGACTCACCATCCTATAGATGTCATGGGGAAGTGCTTGGAGAATTGTTTGAAGAGCTTTTTCATCTGCATCTGCAACAAGTTGTTGAGCTGGAGTAAGTTCTTCAAATTCTCGTGGTCTAGTCACGTTATCAACCGTAATGGTACCATAGTCGAGTGGACCATTCAAAATCGATTTGACCATAAGCCTTCCGTATGTCGGTTTCCCCTTTAGATATTGCATCATTCGACCTTGCCATGCCTCAAACACCTCTTTAATAAGCATCGGTGGACGGCTATCAGTTCCCGTTATGATTGATATATCCGTAAGAGATGTCATCTGAGGCATTACTGAATTTGGATTCATTTTGTTTTTCTTCAAAGAAACAGAGATTATCGGTTGATCGAGCAGTGAAGTAAAGCTTGTGAATTGTGTTGTGTTTTTGTTGTATGAAACCAAGATTAAATCCTCTAAAAAATCGTCGAAAAAACAAGCAAAATCACCCTTGATTCGGAACTTTTTGTTGATTCGGAAGTTTGATTCGGAAGATTACCTTGATTCGGAACTTTGTGTTGATTCGGAAGATTACCTTGATTCGGAACTTTTGGGTTGATCCGGAACTTCTTGACTCGGAAGTTCTTGGTTCGGAACTTTGGCTTGATCCGGAACTTCTTGACTCGGAAGTTCTTGGTTCGGAACTTTGGCTTGATCCGGAACTTCTTGACTCGGAAGTTCTTGGTTCGGAAGTTTCTTGATCCGGAACTTCTTGGTTCGGAAGTTTCTTGATTCGGAACTCCTTGACTCGGAACTTCTTGGTTCGGAAGTTTCTTGATTCGGAACTCCTTGACTCGGAACTTCTTGATCCGGAAGTTTCTTGATCCGGAACTTCTTGGTTCGGAAGTTTCTTGATTCGAAACTTCTTGACTCGGAACTCCTTGATTCGGAACTCCTTGATCCGGAACTCCTTGATCCGGAACTTCTTGATCCGGAACTCCTTGATCCGGAACTTCTGCTGAATGAACAGAAACTTCCTTGATGAACAGTCGAACCGTAAAAAATGAGATTAAGCCCCGATTTTGACCAAATAACCCAAAAAGTTTTGTGCTTTCGACTAAAATAAGTAACAACTAATACTTATCCACTAATCCCAATCACAAAAACACCAAAAACACCAAGAATCAAGATGATTTTTCTAAAAGAACACTAATACAATCAAAAACTAAAAAACCACACAAATCACCACCTTAAATCACCCCATAGCTCTTGATACCAAATGTAGAATATTGATAATCAATGAATCTATGAAGGGGTTTGTTAATTTCTAGAGAGAGAAAGTTAGAGAGAGAAAGTGAGAGAAACTATGTGAATTTTATTAAGTGGAAATTAAGAAATGATAACAACCAACCCCTTTTCCTTAGTGAAAAGGGGTATTTATAGTTCCAAGTCATAAGTGGACTTGGGCCGGTCCATGACAAGCCCATGGACCGGTTCTTACTTAAGTTAATAAGCAAATAATAACTAATTACTAACTACGAGCTATTACAACATAAATCATATTGTGGAGTGACCGATACTTCTAATATACGTAAAAACGTATTTCTAACACGTTATTTGAAACTTTTAGAGGTATTTGATGGTGAATTACCTAGACTTTCGCCATTAAGGCAAGCTGAAATTAGTATTGATTATATTCCCGGTGCTGCACCTGTGGCGTGTGCACTATACATCAGCACCATCTGAATTAAAGGAATTACCGTACAACTGAGAGAGTTGTCGGGGAAAGATTTTATTCTACCGAGCTCGCCATCATGAAGAGCTATGGTGTTATCATTCCTTATATTTATAGATTACTGTGAACTGAGTAAATTGACAATCGAAAACGATATCCATAACTCGAAATGGAAGATTTGTTCGATCATTTACAAGGTTCTAGCATATGTTTTAAAGATTTGATCCATGGCATGGTTATTATCAATTTCGTATCTGCGAAAAAGATTATGTATTCCAATCACTACATCCGGTACTTGTAATGAACATTATGAGTTTCATGTGATGTCGTTTGGATTGACTAATACACATGTAGCATCCAAAAATTTGGTGAATCACGTGTGAAGGCTGTAATTTGATAAATCCATGCTTGCGATCATTAAGGACCATTTGTTTGTTTATAAGAATAAGAAGGAGTTAATAATTATTTATAGATTGCCCTGAACTGGCCGAACAATAAAAACCTGTAGCTTGAATAATTAACATATGATTAAGACTTAATCCTTTACATGATTTGACTATGTGATTAATAGATAATGGAATCTATACTGACTCTTCAAATTAGAGCCATTTAAGACTTTGGGTTTAACCAAAAAGAAAATGCAAATATGTTTTGAAAAATACTTTAACAAAGGATTTTTAAGGGATTATTTCCTTATACACAAACCATTTAACTAAACTTCTGTTTAGGGGTAAATGTTTGTGTATACTTCTAGACAACTTAAGAAAAATTGCGGAAACTATATAACTTATGACTTGAAATTTGAAACGACAATTTTTGTTTTTCAACTAAGAAAATTTGGACCAAATATTTT
Source organism: Glebionis coronaria (assembly GCA_025667525.1). NCBI lineage: Eukaryota > Viridiplantae > Streptophyta > Magnoliopsida > Asterales > Asteraceae > Glebionis > Glebionis coronaria. Next base: position 363,621,919 of record CM046877.1, read on the forward strand.
TTGAACATTTACGAATCTTATTAAATATTTTCGATAAATCAACAAAAATCGTGTTAATTAAATTCAAATTTTATTTTGAACACCTCTATATAATTGGACAAACTAAGAAACTTTAAAAACTTTTTGTGTTTACGTTTCATAAAAATTATATATTTATTTAATTAGTTGTAATAATTATCGACGCTTTAAAACGTCAGATTAAGCAAAACTGATAAAAATGATAGTTGAGACGAAACTAAAACTTAGAAAATATAAAGAAAGAATTTTGAATAAATACGGTTATGATATTTATTTCATCAGGAAAGTGAACGTAATTACTGACATATTATGTATAAAAGATAAAGAACCAATTAGGACATGTTCCTTAATAATGAAGGTGCAAAATAAATTGCCGAACAATTTAAAAATAGCCGATGATTGTAAAAAGGATAATATAGATAATAAAAAGTGGTTCGCGACTAATGTGAACAATTAGAATTGAGAAGCCAATAGCGTTAAATATTTTAAAGACCACTTGTGATTGTCTAAATATGGAGGACTGTGAGATATAGTTATGTTGGAATCTGTAAGTATAAGTATTCTATTCTTATCATTTCTAATTAAGTATATTTTATTTCGAAGAAGGTGTACTAATGGCAAATTAGGAAGGCAGACATTGCCTCATACATTAGTAAACGTCTAGCTATCGCAAAGGTCATCATCTGAATTTGATTCGATTTGGGTCATCGTCGACAGACTGACCAAATCTGCTAATATCATTCTCATTAATGATAGAATCTTGATGAAGAAATAGACTCTTTTATTTAAAGGAGTTATGTAAACTTGATGTGCCTGTATCGATCATCTATATCAAGATCCTCGCTTCGCATCAAATTTCTAAGAGATTTGCTCAGAAGTCATTGAGAACGAATCTTGATGAGAGTACTATGTACCACCCCAATCGAAGGGATGAGGTAAAGTAACGATACAAAATACTATAAGCGCTGTTCTATGTTTGAATGATTGACCTTTGGTAATAAACCGTATAATCGTTTTCCTTTGGAAAGATTATCATTGATAATCATCCTATTAGGATCGAGATTGAATCTTGTTAGGATCTAAATATTATAGCATCTGTAAGCAGGAGTTGAGATGAAGACACCCGACATACACCCATTATGAGTTGGACATGTCTTTTAGGTTTAAGGTTTCCTATGATGGCGAACCTAACCTTACAAAATACTCGACCCGCGAGACCTGAAATGATTGTCGAAATTAGGATCTGATTATTGACTGTCGGTAGTGGGCAAGAGGTTATGTGTGACAATCCGTCAATTTATGATTGATATTTTATTCTCAATATTTATTTGAAAATATTATTTTATGAACTCACTTATTTTTGGGAAGAAATTTGGATTTACATCTTGAAGTAGCATCGACTACGTCTAAACCGGAGGATTCAACGTTACGTGCTTACGTTTACATACACCGTCTTTGGTGACAGTCCGACATTTCAGAAAATAAATTTATCCGTGAATATTATTTTGGAGTTTTAAATTTGTGTTGGTTCATAAACTCACAAATTTACGAGAAGAGATTAGGACTTACGATTTTATTTTAACGTCCTTTTCGACTAAACCGGAAACCCTAGGATTACGTATTTACGTTTTCGAACTCCGTTTTTGATGAAACAATTTTTATTGGATTCGTTTTGTGACGTTGATTCATAATTTATAAAAACGTTTTTCGTAAAACGACCCGAGGGCACGCAAATCGAGGAAACTAGAATCGAGGAATACCCGTAAATTTGTGAGGTGGGACAAAATACATTATCCCACCCCACTAATACACATGGGGCGGCCAAAAACTCACCAACACACCATTCATGTGTCAAGTGTAAGCTAACTAAGCTTACACATGTACATAGCTTAGCATGTAAGCTTACCACACATCAAAACAACTATCAACTTACCACTTTCTCATTTCCACCATGCAAAACCACTCAACATTCTCTCTTTTCCTTCCAAATATGCTGTCCCATATCCCTTAAAAATATCCACTTTTGATCAAAATTTACCATGGAATCTTATGTTATATACACATATGTTGAAGCCCTTTTGAAACCCTATTGATTGGTGCAAGTTATAACATCCAAGGAGGGGTTTTCATGGAGTAGTAGGGCTGATTTGTCCACAAGGTATTCATGAAGATTGGTGATCTTGAAGATGGTCATGGTTAGCCACAAGTTTCTCCAACAAAATCCATGTCCAAATCATAACCTACATCAACTTGGTGGTATAAAGATTGTCCTCCTCATCTTCATGTTATTTTGATTATGTAAACATGTATTTTATTTCCTATTGTATATGTATATGATGATTATATGATGATAAAAATGTTATGTGGGGATTTGGTGTTGATAAACATGCTTAAAAAGATGAAAAACTATAAGAAACAAGGCTAAAATCTTGTCTAAATTTGTTGGCTGTATAAAACAGTAAAGAAACATGTCATGAACTAAAACAATGATGAAGTAGAACTAATATACAGTAAGCTATGGGTTTTGTACACATGTGAGAGTTGGCCATGCAATGGAATCATTGTAATGAGTGAGATATGATCAAAACAAGTTTAAGGTACAAATCTGAGTTCACTGTTTTGGACGATTTTTAGAAAATACTTAGAAGATGATTCAACAGTAGCTATAGAAGAGTTAAATGGAGCACATATCATGTAGTTTACGTGACAAAAATTTGAGCTTCTATCTCCATATAGAACTCTAGATATGTCAGTTTTGGTGAAAGTGAAGATAAAAATCAGATTTTAGAAATTAAATTATAATACTATTATATAAGCACTCAAAATTTAATAGTATAAAATATAAATTAAAACCCACTAACTTATATAATACATTTGTATAAATTTGTACAATGATAAATAAGTGGACATTTTATAAAAATGATAACTTGTTAAGTTTTATAAGTTATAAAATTATAAACATGATTTTTACGACTTTTTCGGCTAATACCATAAAATTAACGTTTTTGTTAAATAAAACTTAGATGGTTGGACCCGTCTAATGTAAACTTTATAAAACTTATATACTGATATATAAACATGTATAACAAGTAAAAGCCGATAAGACCCGAACTATAGGACATACGGACGTTAACGGACTAAATTAACGTTATTGGACTAATAGTACAACAAAAATGGACTAAAACACTTATAAACTTATTATTGGGCTTAACCCATTTAGGCCCAACTTGGAAAGTATATATATACTGATAATATAAGTATAACATGGATTAATACAAGTTAAATAACTTATAATAAGTTTATTGAACCTAAAACACGTAAATAGGTAAAACTAGTAAACTAGTATAAAAGTTATCGACACATAACACTAAAATGAGTAAACGAGAATATGTAAACCCACTTGATCATCATATATATAAAATCATCATATGTATACATAATTGTTATTTTTATAAAGTCATTGGACATGAGTCTAAGACGAGTATTATTTGTCTAGGTTTCCGTGATTGAAGCACGTACCGTACATCCGAATAGCCGATAACCGCCTTCCCACATCAACGTGAGTTCATAGCCTCGCACTCTTTTAAATGTTTTCATAAATGTTTTATAAACCCGCGAGGGAGATAACATGTTAGTTTTTATTAAATAGGACACCATTTGGACCCGAATGATTGAATGACCCGATTGTATGACCCGATAAATGATTAAAGGACCCGATAGATGAAATTAAATGGATTATTAAAAGTTAGGTTATGTCACTAAAAGTCCCATAAGCATGAATTGTGAACTACCGGGATTTGGTAGACGCTTATGCATTTAATAGTACTATTTGGGGACGATCACCCCAGTTCGCGCCTTGACGGTGTATCGACATTCCTGTCATTTCTTTTGATTTGATTTCATTTGAATGACCTGGGTAACAATCCGAGGAGCTTTCGAATGCATACTCAAATTATGAAAACATGGGATATATTCATATTCATTAAATGTTTTCGTCTGTATCTGATTTGAAATTCTATCGCGTGGATTATGTGTTGACCTTACTCTTTTAATAACAGTTGTGTCTCCAAATATCCTTGAATTTGTGAAAGATTATGAGTTATTAATAGTCTTTTGAGAAGTTCACATCTTATCGACGGCAATAAAACAAAAAATTTGATAGTGCTGGTAGAATGAATTGATTGATTATGACATGAAGACATTGTCTGAATTGATGGGAACTCGAGTAGAATTTCCCTAAAAGATAAGATGTTGATTATCAAAAGTGATCTAAATAATTCTTGATGGATGACCATATCCTGTATTTAGACTTAAAAATATACCATGAATGGTTGTGAACTAGTTATAGATATTGTAATCTAGAAGAACTTAAAATAAATGTATTAAAAGGTGTTTATGTTATCTAAAACTTTAGGAGGTATTTGTTAATGAATTTCCTAGACTTTCGGCATTAAGGAAAGTTGAATTTGGTATTGATCATATAACCGGTGTTGCACCCGTGGCATGTGCACTGTATGTCAGCACCATCTAAATTAAAGGAATTACCGTACAACTGAGAGCGTTGTCGGAGAAAGATTTTATTATACCAAGCCTGTCATCATGAAGAGCTATGGTGTTATCATTCCTTATATTTATAGATTAATGTGAACTGAGTAAATTGACAATCGAAAACAATATCCATAACTCGAAATGGAAGATTTGTTCGATCATTTACAAGGTTCTAGCGTATGTTTTAAAGATTTGATCCATGGCATGGTTATCATCAACTTCGCATCTGCGAAAAAGATTATCTATTCCAATCATTACATCCAGAACTTGTGATGAACATTATGAGTTTCACGTGATGTCGTTTGGATTGACCGATGCACATGTAGCATTCATAAATTTGGTGAATCACGTGTGTAGGCTGTAATTTGATAAATTCATGCTCGTGATCATTAAGGACTATTTGTTTGTTTATAAGAATAAGAATGAGTTAAAAATTAATTATAGATTACCCTGAATTGGCCGAACAATTAAAACTTGTACCTTGAATATTTAACATAAGACTTAAGACTTAATCCTTTACATGATTTAACCGTGTGATTAATAGATAATGGAATATAAATTGACTCTTTAAAAATTATGAGCCCTTTTAAGACTTTGGGTTTTACCAAAAAGAAAATGCAAATATGTTTTGACAAATATTTTAACAAAGGATTTTAAGGGATTATTCCCTTATACACAAATCATTTAACTAAACTCCTGTTTAGGGGTAAATGTTTTTGTATACCTCAAGACAACCTAAGAGGGATTGAGGAAACCATTTAAACCATGACTTAAAATTTGAAATGACAATTTTTGCTTTTCAACTAAGAAAACTTTGACCAAAGTATAAACATAGGTTTTTCGAACATTTACGAATCTTATTAAATATTTTCGATAAATCAACAAAAAATCTTGTTAATTAAATTCAAATTTATTTTGAACATCTTATATAATTGGTCGAACTAGGAAATTTAAAATCTTTGCGTTTACATTTCATAAAAATTGAATATTTAATATTTAATTAGTTGTAATAATTATCGACGCTTTAAACGCTGGATTGAGAAAAACTGATAAAAATGATAGATGAGACGAAACTGAAACTTAGAAAATATGATGAAAGGTGAACGTAATTACTGACGCATAATATAGAAAGAATATCTGAGTGAATTGTGGACATGATAAATACATCATCATGAGAAATGAATATAAATACTGACACATTATGTAGAAAATATAAAGAACCAATTAGGATGTGTTCCTTAATAATGAAGGTGCAAAATAAATTGCCAAACAATATAAAAATAAACGATGTTTGTCAAAAGGATAATATAAATAATAAAAAGTGATTCGTGGCTAATGTGAACCATTAGAATTGAGAAGCCAATAGCGTTAAATGTTTTAAAGGCCACTTGCGGTTGCCTAAATATGGAGATTTTAATATATAGTTATGTTGGAATTTGTAAATATAAGTATTCTATTCTTGCCATTTCTGACTAGAAGTATTTGTGTCTGAAGAAGTTGTACTAATGGCAAATTATGAAGGCAGACATCGCCTCATACATTAGTAAACGTCTAGCTATTGCAAAGGTCATCATCTGAATTTGATTCGATTTGGGTCATCGTCGACAGACTGACCGAATCTGCTAATATCATTCCCGTTAATGATAAATGCAAAAGAGTTATGTAAACATAGTGTGCCTGTATCGAACATCTTTATCAAGATCCTCGCTTCGCATCAAATTTCTAGAGATTTGCTCAGAAATCATTGAGAACGAACCTTGATGAGAGTACTATGTACCACCCCAATCGAAGGGACGAGGTAAAGTAATGATACAACGTAATATAAGTTCTATTTTATGTTTGAATGAATGACCTTTGGAAATAAATCGTATAATCGCTTCCCTTTGGAAGGATTACCATTTATAATCATCGTATTAGGACTAAGATCGGATCTTGTTAGGATCTAAATATTAGAGCATCTGTAAGCAGGAGTTGAGATGAAGACACCCGACATACATCCATTGTGAGTTGGACATGTCTTTTAGGTTTATGGTTTCCTATGATGGCGAACCTAACCTTGCAAAATACCCGACCCGCGAGATCTGAAATGATTGTTGAAATTAGGATCTGATTATTGACAGCCGGTAGTAGGCAAGAGGTTATGTGAATGTGAAGTGTAGATCTTGAAGTGCCAAATGGGTAGCGAAGTTATGCCACAATTTTTAACCTTGGAAAAATGAATTCATGATCTGACAAATCATGGGATATAAGTCCCCGTTGTATGGGACCATTGAGATGATGTAAAAGTTGGGATTGAAAGGCATATAAGTTGGATCTACCCTAGGACTTCAAGAACTGCGTGAATTATGTTTCGTAAATCGAACTTGATGGAATATCTATCAAGTGAAAATCTGATTGTTCTTAGTAAAGTTTAGATCGGCGAAAAGTTGCATTCATCAAAAACCCGTGAACATCATGGATAGAGAAAGTAAGTCAACATTAAGCCTGATCTTATTCCTGTAGTTAGGTCTGATGAAACTCGCGTATTATAATGAATTGCACTTGTGAGAAAAGACCGAATGTGGAGGAAATACCCACATGGCTTTAACTCTTTAAGAAGCGAGTAGTAATATGATCTTTGAGGACAAAGATCCTGTTTAGGGGTAAATGCTGTGACAATCCGTCAATTTATGATTGATATTTTATTCTCAATATTTATTTGAAAATATTATTTTATGAACTCACTTATTTTTGGGAAGAAATTTGGATTTACGTCTTGAAGTAGCATCGACTACGTCTAAACCGGAGGATTCAACGTTACGTGCTGACGTTTACATACACCGTCTTTGGTGACAGTTCGACATTTCAGAAAATAAATTTATCCGTGAATATTATTTTGGAGTTTTAAATTTGTGTTGGTTCATAAACTCACAAATTTACGAGAAGAGATTAGGACTTACGATTTTATTTTAACGTCCTTTGCGACTAAACCGGAAACCCTAGGATTACGTATTTACGTTTTCGAACTCCGTTTTTGATGAAACAATTTTTATTGGATTCGTTTTGTGACGTTGATTCATAATTTATAAAAACATTTTTCGTAAAACGACCCGAGGGCACGCAAATCGAGGAAACTAGAATCGAGGAATACCCGTAAATTAGTGAGGTGGGACAAAATACATTATCCCACCCCACTAATACACATGGGGCGGCCAAAAACTCACCAACACACCATTGATGTGTCAAGTGTAAGCTAACTAAGCTTACACATGTACATAGCTTAGCATGTAAGCTTACCACACATCAAAACAACTAGCAACTTACCACTTTCTCATTTCCACCATGCAAAAACACTCAACGTTCTCTCTTCTCCTCCCAAATATGCCGTCCCATATCCCTTAAAAACATCCACTTTTGATCAAAATTTACCATGGAATCTTATGTTATATACACATATGTTGAAGCCCTTTTGAAACCTTATTGATTGGTGCAAGTTATAACATCCAAGGAGGAGTTTTCATGGAGTCGTAGGGCTGATTTTTCCACAAGGTATTCATGAAGATTGGTGATCTTGAAGATGTTCATGGTTAGCCACAAGTTTCTCCAACAAAATCCATGTCCAAATCATAACCTATATCAACTTGGTGGTATAAAGATTGTCCTCCTCATCTTCTTGTTATTTTGATTATGTAAACATGTATTTTATTTCCTATTTTATATGTATATGATGATTATATGATCATAAAAATGTTATGTGGGGATTTGGTGTTGATAAACATGCTTAAAAAGATGAAAAACTATAAGAAACAAGGCTAAAATCTTGTCTAAATTTGTTGGCTGTATAAAACAGTAAATAAACATGTCATTAACTGATAAAATGATGAAGTAGAACTAATATACATTAATCTATTGGTTTTGTACACATGTGAGAGTTGGCCATGCAATGGAATCATTGTAATGAGTGAGATATGATCAAAACAAGTTTAAGGTACAAATCTGAGTTCACTGTTTTGGACGATTTTTAGAAAATACTTAGAAGATGATTCAACAGTAGCTATAGTAGAGTTAAATGGAGCACATATCATGTAGTTTACGTGACAAAAATTTGAGCTTCTATCTCCATATATAACTCTAGATATGGCAGTTTTGGTGAAAGTGAAGATAAAAATCAGATTTTAGAAATTAAAGTATAATACTATTTTATAAGCACTCAAAATTTAATAGTATAAAATATAAATTAAAACCCACTAACTTATATAATACATTTATATAAATATGTACAATGATAAATAAGTGGAAATTTTATAAAAATGATAACTTGTTAAGTTTTATAAGTTATAAAACTATAAACATGATTTTTACGACTTTTTCGGCTAATACCGTAAAATTAACGTTTTTGTTAAATAAAACTTAGATGGTTGGACCCGTCTAATGTAAACTTTATAAAACTTATATACTGATATATAAACATGTATAACAATTAAAAACAGATAAGACCCGAACTATAGGACATACGTTAACGGACTAAATTAACGTTATTGGACTAATAATACAACAAAAATTGACTAAAACACTTATAAACTTATTATTGGGCTTAACCCATTTAGGCCCAACTTGGAAAGTATATATATACTGATAATATAAGTAAAACATGGATTAATACAAGTTAAATAACTTATAATAAGTTTATTGAACCTAAAACACGTAAATAGGTAAAACTAGTAAACTAGTATAAAAGTTATCGACAAATAACACTAAAATGAGTAAACGAGAATATGTAAACCCACTTGATCATCATATATATAAAATCATCATATGTATACATAATTGTTATTTTTATAAAGTCATTGGACATGAGTCTAAGACGAGTATTATTTGTCTAGGTTTCCGTGATTGAAGCACGTACCGTACGTCCGAATTGCCGATAACCCGCCTTCCCACATCAACGTGAGTTCATAGCCTCGCACTCTTTTAAATGTTTTTATAAATGTTTTATAAACCCTCGAGGGAGATAACATGTTTGTTTTTATTAAATAGGACACCATTTGTCCCGATTGTTTGTTTATTGATTTTGGACCCGAATGATTGAATGACCCGATTGTATGACCCGATAAATGATTAAAGGACCCGATAGATGAAATTAAATGGATTATTAAAAGTTAGGTTATGTCACTAAAAGTCCCACTAGCATGAATTGTGAACTACCGGGATTTGGTAGACGCTTATGCATTTAATAGTACTATTTGGGGACGATCACCCCAGTTCGCGCCTTAACGGTTGATCCCCGTCGTGCCACATTGATTGGTAAGCGAATTTATGTATGAGAAGATTTCCATAGCGTGACCTTTGTGAAGACACGCTACTTTAGACGGGCAAATTGAGTATCGAGTTAGCTACCCGTTGTTGGTTTAGTAAGGTAACAATGTCATGCGGCTTATAATAATCCAAAACTAACGAAATACTACTAGACGCTCCGAATTAAGATGTATTGCCTGACTAGCAATACAGGGTCATACTATTGATATTATGTTCGTGTTTCGGTTTTTATAACCATATTCATATAACGGTTTTTATTTAATCTATACAACGTTGCAAAACGTATTGTATGGTGTTTTTAACGACAATGATTCGTATAATGATTTTTAAGGCAAATGCCTATATTATGATTTTGATAAAGATTTGTATAAAATGACTTTGGCTATTTTATGGCCTATTCAAATGATTTGTACAAAATGATTTTCGGTAATAATTTTATACCGATATTATATTGATGGTTTATCAAACTCTATGATTTCACTCGGCGTTATCGCTGACCTTTTCTTTTAACATGTTTTATCTCAGGTACTTGAAGGTAATTCTCGGGAAGACGACAAGAATTCATGGCCCGCACATAAATTATAATTTCCATTCAAATGTTTGTAAAACCTGTATTAAATACAATGACTTGGGACCTATGTAACTTTGATATTTATGAATGGAAATGCTTTATTATTAAAACGACGCGACTTTTAAGCGTTGTCTATGATGTGAGTAATGTGCTATCCCGTAACACCAACTAGTCTTCCGCTGTACTGAGTTGTATAAATTTGGGGGTGTTACATTATGTGAATATGAAATGTAGATCTTGAAGTGCCAGATGGGTAGCGAAGTTATGCCAAAAATTTTAACCTTGGAAAAATGAATTAATGATCTGAAAGATCATGGGATATAAGTCCTCGTTGTATGGGACCATTGAGATGATGTACGAATTGGTTTGAAAGGCATAGAATCTGGATCTACCCTAGGATTTCAAGAGCTGCGTGAATTATAATTCGTATATCGAACTCGATGGAATATCTATCAAGTGAGAATCTGATTGTTTCTTAGTAAAGTTTAGATCGGCGAAAAGTTGCATTCATAAAAAACCCGTGAACATCATGGATAGAGAAAGTAAGTCAACATTTAGCCTGATCTTATTCCCGTAGTTATGTTTGATAGAACTCGCGTATTATAATGAATAGCACTTGTGAGAATAGACCGAATGTGGAGGAAATACCCACATGGCTTTAACTCTATAAGAAGCGAGTAGTAAGATGATCTTTGAGGACAAAGATCTTGTTTAGGGGTAAATGCTGTGACAATTTGTCAATTTATGATTTATATTTTATTCTCAAGATTTATTTGAAAATATTATTTTTAATGTTATAATATGAACTCACTTATTTTTGGGAAGTAATTTGGATTTACGTCTTGAAGTAGCATCGACTACGTCTAAACCGGAGGATTCAACGTTACGTGCTTACGTTTACATACACCGTCTTTGGTGACAGTCCGACATTTCAGAAAATAAATTTGTCCATGAATATTATTTTGGAGTTTTAAATTTGTGTTGGTTCATAAACTCACAAATTTACGAGAAAAGATTAGGACTTAGGATTTTAATTTAACGTCCTTTACGACTAAACCGGAAACCTTAGGATTACGTATTTACGTTTTCGAACTCCGTTTTTGAGGAGACAATTTTTATTAGCTTCGTTTTGTGCCGTTGATTCATAATTTATAAAAATGTTTTTCGTAAAACGACCCGAGGGCACGCAAATCGAGGAAACTGGAATAGAGGAGTACCCGTAAAAAAATAGGGATGAGATAAGTGGGACACTTGTCCCACCCCCACTCAAAACTGGCCTAACTAGCAACACCACCCTATTATGTGTCAACTTGTAAACAAAACTAACAACACTTCTCTAGTTAAGCTTCAATGTTAAGCTAACATACATCAAAAACCACTAGCTAACTCTTTACCACCATTTACAACATGCAAACTACTAAAAATCCTCTCATCTCTTCCATTGATGCCGTCCCACTCTCACACCATAACACCACTTTTGATCAAAATTAACCATGAAATCTAATGTTATTTACACACATGTTGAAGTCCTTTTGAAACCCTGTTGATTGGTGGTGATTATAACATCCAAGGAGGAGTTTCCATGGAGTCTTGGGGCTGATTTTCCACAAGGTGATCATGAAGAATGGTGGTCTTGAAGATGGTCTTGGTTATCCACAAGTTTCTCCATCAAAATCCATGTCCAAATCATAACCTACATCAACTTGGTGGTATAAAGATTGTCCTCCCCATCCTCTTGTTATTTTTGATTATGTAATCTTGTATTTCTTTTACATATGTATATGTATATGATGATGAATGATGATTAAAAATATTGTGTGGGGATTTGGTGTTGATAAACATGCTTAAAAAGATTGACAAACTACATGTAAAATGGGTAAATCTTGTTTAAATGGTAGGATGTATAAAAACAGTAACTAACCACATGTTAGACTGATAAAATGATTAAGTAGAATCAATTCATAGTAAGCTACGGGTCTTGTACACATGTGAGAGTTGGCCATGCAATGGAATCATTGTAATGAGTGAGATATGATCAAAACAAGTTTAAAGTACAAATCTGAGTTCACTGTTTTGGACGATTTTTAGAAAATACTTAGAGGATGATTCAACAGTATCTATAGAAGAGTTAAATGGAGCACATATCATTTAGTTTTTTTTCATAAAAATTTGAGCTTCTATCTCCATATAGAACTCTAGATATGGCAGTTTTGGTGAAGATGAAAATAAAAATCAGATTTTGGAAATTAAAGTATAATAGTATTATATAAGCACTCAAATAAAAATAGTATAAAATGTGAACTAAAACCCAATAACTCATATAATACATTTATATAAATATGTATAAAGATAAATAAATGAACATTGTATAAAAATGTTAGTTTGATAAGTTTTATAAGTTATAAAACTATAAACATGATTTTTACGACTTTTTCGGCTATTACCGTAAAACTAACGTTTTTGCTAAATAAAACTTAGACGGTTGGACCCGTCTAATGTGAACTTAACAAAACTCATATACTGATATATAAACATATAGAACAAGTAAAAACCGATAAAACCCGAACTATATAACATACGGACATTAACGGACTAAGTTAACATTATTGGACTAATAATACAACAAAATTGACTAAAACACTTATAAACTTATTTATTGGGTTTAACCCATTTAGGCCCAACATATAAAGTATAAATACTGATAATAAAAGTATAATTGGACTAATGAATAGTATTGGGCTTGTAATAGGCCCATTGGACTTCAAAATATAAACAAGATTGAACTTGTATAACTAGTCTTGAAAAATTCCCAACACATAACACTAAAATAAGTAAATGAGAATATATAAACCAACTTGATCATCATATATATAAAATCATCATATGTATACATAATTGTTATTTTTATAAAGTCATTGGACATGAGTCTAAGACGAGTATTATTGTTTAGGTTTCCGTGATTGAAGCACGTACCGTACGTCCGAATTGCCGATAACCCGCCTTCCCACATCAACGTGAGTTCATAGCCTCGCACTCTTTTAAATGTTTTTATGAAATGTTTTATAAACCCGCGAGGGAGATAACATGTTAGTTTTTATAAAATAGGACACCATTTGTCCCGATTGTTTGTTTATTGATTTGGACCCGAATGATTGTATGACCCGATTGTATGACCCGATAAATGATTAAAGGACCCGATAGATGAAATAAAATAGATTATTAAAGTTAGGTTATGTCACTAAAAGTCCCATTAGCATAAATTGTGAACTACCGGGATTTAGTAGACGCTTATGCATATAATAGTACTATTTGGGGACGATCACCCCAGTTCGCGCCTTGACGGTCTATCCCCGTCGTGCCACATTGATTGGTAAGCGAATTTATGTATGAGAAGATTTCCATAGTGTGACCTTTGTGACGACACGCTAATTTAGATGGGAAAATTGAGTTTCGGGCTAGCTACCCGTTGTTTGGTTTATTAAGGTAACAATGTCATGCGGCTTATAATAATCTAGTTAACGAAATACTACTATATGCTCCGAATTACGATGTATTGCCTGACTAGCAATACGGGGTCATACTATCGATATTATGTTCGTGTTTTGGTTTTATATAACCATATTCATATAACGGTTTTTATTTAATCTATACAACGTTATCCAATGTATTGTATGATGTTTTTACGACATTGGCTCGTATAATTATTTTCTTAGGCAAATGCCTATATTATGATTTTCGATAAGGATTTGTATAAAAATGACTTCGGCTATTCTATGGCCTATTAAAATGATTTGTACAAAATGATTTTCGGTAATAATTTTATACCGATGTTATATTTATGGTTTATTAAACTCTATGAATTCACTCGGCGTTATCGCTGACCTTTTCTTTTAACATGTTTTATCTCAGGTACTTGAAGGTAATTCTCGGAAAGACGACAAGAATTCATGGCCCGCACTTAAACAATATTTTCCATTCAAATACTTTGTAAAACCTTGTATGAAATATAATGACTTGGGACCTATGTAACTTTGATATTTATGAATGGAAATGATTTATTATTAAAACGACGCAACTTTTAAGTGTTGTCTATGATGTGAGTAATGTGCTATCCCGTAACACCAACTAGTCTTCCGCTGTATTGAGTTGTATAAATTTGGGGGTGTTACAATAACCATCTTATCTGCCTCATGTTAAGCTCCCCTAAGTGAAAATGTACTTGAGACTCTTATGATCAGTGAAGATGTCACATGATTCACCATAAAGGTAATGTCTCTAGATTTTATGTACAAAGACTACTACTGCTAGCTCCAAGTCTGGGGTAGGATAATTCTCCTCATAAGGCTTTAGTTGACGTGATGCATATGTAATCACTTTCCCATGTTGCATGAGTACACAGCCTAACCATTTACCCGAAGCATCGCTGTAGATCTGAAATCCACCTGTACCAGATGGGAGAGTAAGAATAGGTGCATATACTAACCACTTCTTGAGTTCTTCAAAGCTCTTCTCCCGCTCATCAGTCCAAACAAATTTCTCTCCTTTCCGCATCAACTAGATCAAAGGTAAGGCTAGTCTTGAAAAATTCTCCACGAATCTGAGATAATAACCAGCTAAGCCTAGGAAACTACGAACCCCAGTTGCAGACGTTGGTCTTGCCCATTTAGTGTGAAAATCAGTCTTAAGGAAATCCTGGTCTTTCACTCGCAGCTGATGATAACCGGATCTTAGATCAATCTTGGAGAAATGCTTGGCACCTTGTAGTTGGTGAAACAGATCATCGATTATCGGTAATGGATAACGGTTCCTAATCGTGATCTTATTCAGCTCACGATAGTCAATGCATAAACGCATGCTGTCATCCTTCTTCTTCACGAATAGTACCGGTGTACCCCATGGTGATACACTCAGACGGATGAAACCTCGCTCTAGTAATTCCGGTAGCTGATCTTTTAACTCCTTGAGCTCTATGGGAGCCATGCGATAAGGAGCCTTAGTGATTGGTTGAGCTCCTAGGATGAGCTCGATGTTAAACTTTACTTCACGAATAGGTGGTATACCCGAAATTTCTTCTGGGAATACATCGGGGAATTTTTAAACAAGTGACTGATCTTGGATCGATGGAACTTCGACAGTAATATCCTGAATTAAAGCTAAGAAGCTCTCGAAACCATGAGATAGTAATACATGAGCTTCTAACGTAGAGATGATTTGTACAGACTTTCTTGGTATAAAACCATTGTGAATGTACTCTGGTGCTTGAACATCACTTAAGATAACCCGATAGGTATGGCAATCGATACTAGCATGATGCTTGGATAACTCCATGCCTAAAATGAGATCAAACTCGCACATATCCAAAGGGAAGTGCGTCTACTGGGATAATCTTATCATCGAATTCTAGTGGAAGATGTCTATACACCTACGTAATACGTACAAAGTCTCACATTGGTGTGTATATGCTTAAAATAATCTCTAAAGGCGTAGGGATTTTATTAATACTAGTGGCATACATAGTGGATATGACTGAATGAGTAGCACCAGTATCGAATAAAACACACGCAGCATGACCGTTCATAAAGAGGATGCTAGTGATAGTACCTGAGGACTTATTAGCCTGGTCCCTTGTGGTAGTGTAGACGCGTCCCAAAGATGGTGGCTTAGGAAGAGCAACACTAGAAGTACCAGTAGTATCTCCCTTCTTGCAGTCCTTCAACATGTGTCCTGGTAGTCCACACTTAAAACAAACGCCGACTGACTTATGGCATGGTCGGGGATGTCTACGACTACAAGTCGTGTAGATGGGGTAGGTGTAACCTCCTGGAGGTACCCTTGCTACCTGAGAGCCTGTTTAAGAAACATGCGTGAGACATGATTACTTGGCATAAACATGACTACACTAAAGTTTAAATGATAGTTTACCAGATGAAGATGAGTTGTTGGACTACTGACCCTTAGCATTTTCGTCACGTCCACTCGCAGAGTTCCTGTTTATGATGCTGACATGTTAGTATGTAAAAACATACAGCAACATAACATAGAAAAACATAAGAATTTATGGACCTGTTGTTGTTAGACTTGCTGTTGTTGTTACGGTAATTGTCATTACCGTTCTTCTTGTCAGATCCATAACGGTTTAGATATACCGTGCCCCTTGTTGGTATTCTGCTGAGTGGCTGGTTGGGACTGGTCTCCACCTTCTGCCTGAAGATATAGTTGGATAGGGAAAAGGTATAAATGAACATAAAGATTGAAATGAAATGATAACGCTTGATGACTAAATGTATACCTCTTCTCAGGACGAGCTTGTTCCTCGTAGTCATCACACTCATGTAGCATTTCCATGCTATGTGCTGCATCATTAACTTGTGCCACATTAGTGTAGGTAGCACTAAGTAAACAAGTTACTGTAGACGCGTGTAGAGCCCCGTGAAATTGCTTAGCTTGTTCTTCCGCAGTACCCGCAACATTGCCTAAGAATCTAGCCAACCTAAGAAACCTCTGCATAAAGTCAGTGTAGTCTCTCTAGTTTTCTAACGAATGAAGTGATAGTCCCTCTTGAGTCTCTCTTGCTCAGATGTCGGAAAGAGCTGCCCATAAAACAGAGTCTTGAACTGCTCCCAAGTCAACGCAGCTAGCCAAACATCACCTCTATTTGCTAACTTGTATGTCCTCCACCAATGCAAGGCATCTCCTTCAAACTTATAGCAATCCAACCTTGCCTTGTAGACACCATCACATCCGATAGCATCAAAAAATTTCTACATATGCGAAATCCAGTCTTCCGTATTAGATGATGACTAACCTTTCTTAAAAGATCTAGGTTTGTGCTTGTTAATCCTCTCACGCCAAGTGTGTAAAGTAACTAGTAGAGGAGGATGAGGATTGTTCTGATTGGGAATGTTTTGATGGACAACTGGTGCTAGCTCTTGTTCGTGTGTCATGACCATCTAACAATTTAAGAGAACACAAAATGATTAATCTGATTGGAATATATGATAAACATAAGGAATGCATGAAGAGTTTATGAAGGCATAACCAACAAAAATGACATGATTTTGGGTGAACGCCAATAGGTCGGTTCACCAAAACAAAATTGACATAACGAGGATGAACGCCTATGGGTCGGTGCATCAAAACAAAATGACATGAGCTAATGTGAATGTCTATGGGTCGGTTCACCAAGCACAATAATTCGAGTAAAAGCACATGCGACTAAATATGGCTAGTCCTACACCAACCATTACTTAGTCAAAATTTCTACAAAAATGACACATGTAATAAATGCATCAAAACAAACTGTCAGTTTTAGGAAGACACTGATCACTACCCACTAGTCACGGGTCAATTTTAAGAGCCTACACGTCGAAACCTTGACTCTGATACCATAACTGTAACACCCTATTTGGATAAATGGACCATTACGTAATAATTATGTCGTGTCATCAAAGCATGCAAGGTAAATGTCTAAACATTAAATGACCATAAAAGAATCCGGAAACAAACACTGGATCCAACATAAGCTCCACACATGAAATGAATAAATAGAATGTAAAGGAAAAGGACCAAACAATGTCCAACAAAGCAAAATTATTTAAATGAATTAAAGAATGAAAGAAGACTAGTTCCTCATTCCATGCACATACTCTTGAATCCTAGCTTTGCCCATTAGTACCTGCCGTATTGGGACATGGAAAGAGAAATGCGACTGAGCAATATGCTCAGTGTGCGGATATATAACATAGAATATAAAGCATAAACATAAGCAAGTAATGAAATGAAATGAATAGCAGTAGAATAAATGTATGTCCTGGAAAACCTGGTGTAAGTTCATAAGACTGGTTTATATTTCTGAAAAGACATATTTAGTTTATCTTGAAAATCGGTATTTTAAATATGCCCGGAGCCCATATAGGTCATGTTATATCAACGTGCATGAATACTTAGAGGGGTGACCTCATCATACAATTAAAGGGGATGCCTCTAAAATATATATAAAATGAGTGGAGGGATCAGCTCCTGTAACGGATGCAAGGCACAAACAACAGTTATGTTAAGATAAGATTCAAGCTAACAAGAGGTGATCCGGAGGTCGGGGAGGATAAAAGAGATGTTTAGACATTTTTAGAGAGAGAAAGATAAAGCTTGAATGTAGTGTGTGTATTTAGAGAGAGAAAGGGAAATACACAAAATAAGAAGAATCCTCACCCCTCCATGGAAGTATGGAGGGGTATATATAGCCTTGACACACACGAACTATTCTAACTTAACAAAACTAATCCCTGCGTGTGTGGCTATATCAAACTAATGTAATTCCGTAAATGGCGCTCACATTTTAGGGCTAACAATCTTCCCCCAATGTGGAGACATACGGAATTACTTACAATGTTCCTAACAAGTAAAAATACAACAAAATAAAATCTTCCAAGGCGCTTCCCATGCTGAGGATGTCTTTTAAGTCTTCTTGTCTTCATAACTTGTACCTCAGCTTGAATCCTCTTTGTCTTCGCTTGTTGTGGAACAATTGTAATATGCATGATTTGGATTAACTTCCCCCCAATTCATGCAGCATGTATTAAAAAACTTTCTTCATAGACTTCTTTTTGACGAAGTTTCTGAATCAGCTTCCCCCCAAACCAATATCTGTATCTTAAGCAGATTCTGACACTTTGATGTAGTTTGAACAATCTTCTAGCTCATCGGTTTAGGTGCACAGCGGAAATTTGTAGAAGAACCACACCAAATACATTGCTTTTATACTGTTTCATGTCGTTTATGTTTTGGTGATAATCCGTTTGGGGTAACATGCAGGAAATCAGCAACAATTCTTCTCACGCCTGCAGAATACTTCATAAAAATCATATAAAGTAAGTAGAATACACTACTTCCCCCTGGAAGTTGATCCGATTACTTCAAAGTACACGATCTTCCCCCATGATGATTTCGAACTCTCGGAAGCATCATTATCGTGGACGTCCATATACTCGAGAAGTTCTTAGTCTTAAGCAAATGTCTTGAAAAGTTTTGAAAGTCATTGAGAAACTTTGAAAATTTTTGCTTAGACTATGAAGTACCATTGTCGTTATGAGGCTCATGAATATCCCGTGAGAATTGATTGCTGATTCCATCTCTCTCTGTCTAACTTACCAACCTCGAATTCATTCGGCTATTTGTTGTGACCACATGTGAAGTAAACCCGATATTCCAAACTTGAAACTGAAGTACAATCCCCCAAATTTGTTACTTAAGCTTGCACTTATATCGATTGAAGAACGGTGCAGAAACAAGTCTCTTATACCTCTTGAAGTTATCCACACGAGCAACTGCGTGTGACACCCAAAAATGATAGTTATCCATGTCGTCGACCATCCACCCCTTGACAGTGGAAACTAGATAATTCAAGTCTCAATCATAAATTTTATCGCCCAAGCAAGTCATCAATCGATAGACTGGGTTTAAAGAAAAGGGGTAGAAAAATAGAAGGAAGGCTCGATGATGAAATAAGTAGACGCCTTCATGAAATCCCACTTCAAATTCAAATAAAGAATACCAAATCCACTTCGTGATCACTTGTCTTTATAGAATCAAAACTAGCCGTTGTCGTTAAAGTGAATCTTATATCGGATTGTTTTAGCGTTAAGTGTTTTGTTTGCTTTTGGTGTTGTGTTTGTGAATGTCGTTAACTAGAACAAATTCTGAAAAGAATTGTCATTAAGGGACAAAATTTGTCTAGATAACTTATCGTTTAAGCCCAATGTCAGTCACATGCCCAACTGAATTTTTTTTGAAAATATTAGGTTTAAAACCTAGAATTATCTTTGTCGTTTAAGCACTTTTGATCAAAACATACCGAATATCTGGCATCAATAATAATGTCATCATGGCTTAATAAATCTCGTCTGATAATCTGATCCAATCCATATACTCGATAACCAGCATATATACTTGGGCTATATACTTTGGCTACTATATGCGGTCCAATGTGAATCCTTAGACAATCAAATGTCAAGATAAATCCAAAGAATGGTGATAGCCCAAATGCATATATGATGCAACTCGTGTATACCAAGCTAAACCACTCCATCAAGAAGTACCAGCCCATCATATCACACCAAATCGATTGTAAAAAAGAAAAAACGAATGCTCAGCCCATGGATACCATTCCAAACATTGACCAGAGTATATAAAACCAATATCTACCCTAGTTTTTATCATAGTTAAACCTAATCCTCCTCATAATCTCCGCCTCTCCTTTCTTATCATATCTACTACTCCCAAAAACGGATCTCCTATCTTAGATCATCATCTCAAAAACAAATCCATCTCCTCAATTGACTCCATCATTTCAAACTTACTGAATGAATCAATAGTCACCATCATACTCGATAAACTCACACATACCAACCGAATATCTTTTGATTCATATCAGATTTAACATATAACCATACACGAATCATAAACACAAACCCTCTGATCATTTCGATAACATCATTTTAATAAAAAAAAAAGAACCCATCTAAATCGTGCCCCGAATCGGAAGAGTTACAACTTCAGGATCCTTAATAGGGTCTCAGGTAGGTGCTGAATTGATTTTCTTTTCGTTTTGAGTCCCAATCGAAACAAATAAAATGATTATAACATTATTGTTATAAATCAATATTTGATTTCGAATAATAAAATGGGTTATACCCAACACATTAATCAGTGATGATGATTTCGTGATGCATCTGTAAAGATATTGGCATGCATGTTTGATAATCACGAAATGATTCTGAGATCTTTGTTCTTTTTCAGTTTTAGTTTCGAGTCTGAGATGGTGAGAATAGTCTGTGTAGTAGAGATCTAGATGTATGAAAAGGTGAGATGAGTTGGAGGAAGGGATAGGATATAGATGTTGTTGATGGGAGTAAAAAGGCAGGTTGTTGTTGGAGGTAATCTTGACTCACTGAGTTGACCCGGTCAGCTCGGTAATTACCGAGTTGACTCGGTGAGGGGTGTAGGAGAGTTATGGTAAAAGATAGTTTTGAGTCATCCGAATGATCCCATCGGAATGATCATCGGAATGATCATCGGAATGATCATCGGAAAGAGCATCAGAATAAGCTTCATCGGAATCATTATAGGAATCCCCATCGGAATCATCATCGGAATCATTATAGGAATCCCCATCGGAATCATTATCGGAAAAGGGTTTTGACCTTTTTTTTCAAAATACCACCGAAAATGTTGGATCTGGTTTTGTCAGAGCAGATATTGATAGAAAATAGAAAAATAGAGAGAAACAGAAATGACACGTAAATAATGAAAAAAACCACCGACACCATTAAAAAAAATGAGACATGTGGACTATTATCAGATCGAGACTAATAAACAACACCAAATGAAATTCGTGAGTTATAGCAGCTTAAAGAATAAGCCGAAAAAGCCACAAATCAGCAAACATAAAACACAAAACACCCCCGGTTTGCTCTGATACCAATTGTTAAGATAAGATTCAAGCTAACAAGAGGTGATCCGGAGGTCGGGGAGGATAAAAGAGATGTTTAGACATTTTTAGAGAGAGAAAGATAAAGCTTGAATGTAGTGTGTGTATTTAGAGAGAGAAAGGGAAATACACAAAATAAGAAGAATCCTCACCCCTCCATGGAAGTATGGAGGGGTATATATAGCCTTGACACACACGAACTATTCTAACTTAACAAAACTAGTCCCTGTGTGTGTGGCTATATCAAACTAATGTAATTCCGTAAATGGCGCTCACATTTTAGGGCTAACAAGTTACCATGAAATCATACTAACTTGTCCTAGCATGCACCCATTCGCCCCACATGATAATAATAACAAAGGCGAAATACTATAAAGGGTCGCTGCGAGCAATCACTCTCACCGCAGAAGAGTCAAAACACCAGTGCCTCTAGTGCTATGGTTATAGAACCCCTATAACTAGGTGAAACTGGCATGCATGTATATAGCTCATGCAATCTAAAATGAACATAACATATACTGATGTGTTTAAGACACTTAAACTACTGGGGAAAACAGATGGATACAAACGGGAAATCCTAATATAGGAAGAAAGATGTCCTTACTAAAGGACGGAATATCCGTACCTTATGTCTAATAAATAAAGACGAAAACGAACGCAGAAGATCACTCTGACTTCACAAATGCTTCATAATGAAGGGACATGAATAAGAGTCGATTTTACTTATACATACTTGTTAATTTAGTTTACTTGACGTGTTCATACTTATTATACTTGTTCTTGTCTTGTCTTATTATTTAATGTTTTAATCATGTGTTTCTTATAGTTTCATGTTTTTTAGATTCATGTGTTTCATGTTTTAAGTGTTATAGTACTTGTTATAACATAATGAGTAACTTTCTAAAAATAGCAGGTTTCTATATATAGTAACTGTCCGAAAATATCAGGTTTCCATATATAGTAACTTTTCAAAAATAGTAAGTTTCCTTAAATAGTAAGTTTCTAAAAATAGAAAGTTTCTAATTAATAACTTTCCAAAAACAGAAAGTTTCCATATTTAGCATGTTTTTATAAATATCATGTTACTATATTTAATGTATTTCCATAAATAGAATGTTACCATATTTAATGTATTTCCATATTTATCATGTTGTCATAATTAGTAAAATTCAATAATTAACATGTTTCCAAAATTAATCATATGCTTATTTTATATCATGTATAATTATACTATAAAGTGTAATAAATAATAAATACTTAGCTTAACTTATTATTTTTAATTAACAATGTCATCTCATTTTATTATAAGTTAATATTAATTAATAATATTACATATTTCATGTCATTAAACTTTACCTTAAAAGATATTACTTAATCTAAGTTTTAATATACATGTTATATCATGATTTTATTTAAATAAACATAACCTAAGTTTTCATTTTAATTAAACCATAAATTAATTAATACAATTAATTAATTAAAACTTAATGTAAAGTATTTTTCATAATTGGTTTAATTACGTGTTCTTGAAAAATGTCAAGTTCCCGAGCCCAAAACCCGAGACCCGACAACCGAGCACTACATCCTGAAGTTTGCGGCCTCTCGCTGTCGTGACTCGTTCGAGCCACAAACACCTCACCGAGAGCTAAAGGCTCTCAACTTGCTGTTGTGCCCGAACCAAACGAACCCTAGCCCATGCTGGGGTCCCCCCTGCTTGCGACTGATACCCACCGAGCCGCCATAGTGGGCCTCAGTTCCCACTGTTGGGCCAAGATCCCCCACCGTGGGTCTTGGTACTTGCGGTTGTCAACAACAACACCACCATCAACCATGGGTTACGGCTGGTTGTTTAAATCCAACACCGACCCACATGGGGTTGCGGCTGTTGGTCACGCGACGCCTCCGAGACCCTTTATGGTCTCGGTTGGGCTACGATCAGGACAAACCAAAAACCCCAACCATATTTTTGTTTAATTCTTGCTTGATCTATGATTATTACATGTTTCCCTAGATTTGTTTACTTAATAATCAAACATAAATAAATAAAAACAAAGAAAAGGGATTCGAGGTACCACACATGATTTAAAAAGGATGAACGAACACGATACTGTTGTTAAACAAAATCAAAATAAATCTTCCTTGTGATCCTTGTGGTTGCCGCGACCAAGAAAGAAAAAGGAGGAAGGAGAAGTATTTTAGGATTTAATAAATCTCTGTGATTTAGGTTTTATGAATCCTTATTAGTTTACATAATGGTTTAATATTGGACTTGGGCTTTGGGCCCCTTCTCTCTTTGCTTTGGACGCCGCCCTAACACACACATATATACCCTTCGCTTATTTTTCATGTCTTAAAATACTAGCGTGTGTGTTCGTTAAATGTTCGTGTTTTATAACTTTTATATTATAAGTACTATACGTGAATACTTATCGTGCATTTATAATCGTGTTTACATACGTAATACTTACGATAATTAATTAATATACATATTGTTTGTATTAAATATTCATGATTCGTGTTGTATATTAATTAATTATAAAATTTGAATTTAACCGTAAATTCGTGCATTTAATGATCTTAGGGTTTTTAAAGCGAGTTTTACACAACCCCTCCCAACTAACTCAAATATCCCTCAAGAGATATTTGTTTTAATGTTACGGAGTTCAACACATTATCTATCAGTTTATTCACTCAGAATAAATTGATATTGAAAAGGTGGCAATCCTCTCCAGCCTCTGCTCAGCAAATCAAAACACACTATTGAGTCTAGAGCCACGAGATCATCAAAAGTCTCATTAGTACACTTTTCCAAATATTCTTTGCTTATTCACACACTATGAAAAGTAAGAAATATTTTTATGAGTCCTACGCAATATTCTTGTAATATTGCCAGAACATTCGAATAATACGTAAGTATTACAATGAAGATGGAAATCCTGCTTGAGCCAACATCAAACAAGCTCATGGTAGGTGACACATGCGATTCTTCAAGAACCAATCTTGTGATAACTGGAAAGAAACAATGGTTTGACTCTTAATCGAACTCAAACTTGTACCAGGGCCTCTATGCAAAATCTAAGGGATCTTGCCAGAACACTCAGAGTCGCACTCTTTAGTGTTTACAACGATGAGTGGAAATCCTACCAATGTCAAGATTAAACAGCACTACGGTAGATGACAAGCAAGATTCTATTAGAATCAAGCTCGTGACAACTGGAAACCAACGATGGTGAAGCTCTTAATTGAATTTCACTTGTTCCAGGTTCATAAATTGACGGCTTCAATCATAAGAATAATTTTATCCAAATGATTCACTCTTTATGTTCGCGGCCAGCTTTGGACGGTCGAATAAAGAGAAGGGTTTTGTAACACCCCATTTGGTAAATGGAATATCACAGGTAATTATGGCGTGTCATCAAAGCATGCAAGGTAAATGTCCAAAAACATTAAATGACCATGAATAGAAATACCGGAAACACACATCGATAGTCTAAGTATAAGCTCACACACATGAATATAAGTACTCAAATGGAAAAGGACTAAACAATGTCCAAAGAAATAGAGTAATGTAATGTATGGAAATGCATAAAGTAATGAAGGCTGGATAGCTTCCATCCGTATGCAGATACTCTCAAAGTTTACGAGCGTCCTTGAGTACCTGACGTTTGGGAATATTAAAGGAAAATGGCTGAGTATAACGCCTAATGAACGGATATACAAGTATATCATGAAATGACATAAGCATAAAAGACTAATTGCAACGGAAATTTATAAGTCCTAGATAACCTGGAACATGTTCATAAAACTGGTCTTATAGTTTGAAAAGACTTATGTTTTTATACGAAAATCTGTATCAATTAGCCAATTGCCCATTGTAAAACCCGCATATAAATACCATGAACAGTACACTACGTAAACATACAAATCAATTAAAACTTTCCATTTATGTCATTGATTTATTGGTTTTGTGTGTATGTGTTCTCTTGAAGTGTTGTTCGTACTCGAGTCAATTCGAATTGATCACGGTTTAAAGTGGAATAGTCGTCTTTGGTAACTAAAAGGGGGAGCTTTTGGTATCTATTTCTACTAGTAAATAAAAAAAACTTAATATATAAAGATGAACGAGAAATCTAACCTTGATTTTGTGAATAAACTGCATCTTCGGATAAAAGGGCTTTCTTCGAAAAAAATCAGCAAATTCATAATTAACTGAATCTTCGGATAAACATCCCTTTTTCAGAATAATACTCTTTTTTCGGAATAAATGCCCTAATTCGGATAAAGTGACTAAATTCGGATAAAGTGATATTTTCGGATAAATTTACAATTTTCGAAATAAACAAGTAATTTCGGAAAAACATTTAAATTCGGATCAAATATCTTTTTTCGGAATAACCAGTTAATTCGGATAAACCTACTGTTTTCGGAAAAGTGCCAATTTTCGGAATAAGACTTGTTTTCAGAAAAGACAGATTTTCGGATAAAAGCTGCTATATTCGGATAAAAGGGAAAATTCGGATAAAACAAATTTGTTAATGATTTTCGGATAAATTTTATTTCGGATAAATGGACAATATTCGGAATGTTAAAACCCCTTTCCGAAGATAGCAGACACGATTGATCAGTAACATCAGATCTAAAAACCGAGAACTAAATATAAGCTAAAATAAGCAAAAATTCAAATAAGCACTTAATCAAAACTAACACCAAATTGATTTTAAGAAAAAATTAAATAAGCCACAAATTAAAAACTTAAAAAACACTAATTAATCGAAAAATCTAAAATCAACTTTTAATTAAAAATATTAATCTATGAAACCAACTTAATTAAAAATAAGCCAAACACTAATAAATCAACACTCACAATAAGCTAAACATCCACCACATCAAAACTATAAGATCAATCACATATACAAATCAATCACACAATCAAGATTAAACAACCTACATGATTAATTAAATCAACCACAAGATTAAGAAAGGAAGAATGAGAATTTATAACAAGCTTGATTAGATTAAAGATTAAGAATCAAAGTTACAAGATTAAGATGAAGGTTTAATAAGCATGAAAGAAAAGCTAGAGAAAGAAAAAAGTAAAACACACACTAATTACCTACTACAATTAAAGAAAAATAAAGACTACTCCCTAATGACTCATTTAGAGAACTATATATAGGGGAAGGGGAAGGTGTTTGTTTCTTCTTCTTTTCTTCTTGTCTTCTCGTCTTTTAAATAACTCGTCTTTCTCGACTTTTTCTTGGGATTAGTCGAATGATAACTTGAACTCGTCTTCTAATTTTCTTCTTTCAGTAGACTTGGTTCTTCGACTTCGTTAAACTTCCGTCTTTAGACTTTTTCTTCGATAAATATTCAGAATAGGCCTTTGACTTCCGTTCTTCTTGCACTTTTGACCTTTTGACTTCGTCTTTTGTCTTTTTCTTTGATAAAAGCCCGTGTTTTCTAACTTTTTTATATTTTTGTCCTAAAACATAATAAAAACACAAACCACGCATAATTCCGGCTTTTACGACATTAAATACACGTTTTGGTCTTGTTATTATTAGAAATAAGTGGTAAAAGGATAAGTGTTTTCACACTTATTAAATCCCCTACACTTGACCATTGCAATGCCCTCATGCAATGCATTAATATCAAAGCATGAATTACATTTTTTATCATAATTAACCCACCTTGGCCTTTATTAAATACTAAACATTAATGAAACTAAATAAAAATAGAAAAATACAAAATACTTGAAGGAAGAACAAGTATAGAGATCGAAGACTTACATTAGGGCTTTGGTTGTCATGAATGTTTATCACCCTCAAGTTTCACGTTCCTAATACAAGGTATTACCAAAATTAAAAATTAGAATAAGAGATTCAAGAGATTTTAATACAACATTAATCCCAAGTTTTTACTTATCTTGGTAAAATCCCCGGCAGCGGCGCCATTTAATACAAGGTATTACCAAGTATATAAAAAAAGTTATCGTGCGATCTTTTCGAATTGATTACAGTTGAAAGTGTGACTAAGTCGTTATTGGTGGAATATAAAGGGGAAAGGTTATCTATTGTAAACTAAGCTAAAATGAAAATGTAAATTTAAATGAGAATGTAAAAACAAATGAAAATGTCGTTAAGTAAAAGGGGAAGCTTGAAATTTTAAACTAAAAATTAATACTTAAAAGTAAATGAAGAAAAATTAAAAACTTCTATCTGAATAATCCTATCTAAATAATTCTATCTGAATAATTCTATCTGAATAATTCTATCTGAATAATTCTATCTAAATAATTCTATCTGAATAATTCTATCTGAATAATTCTATCTGAATAATTCTATCTGAATAATTCTATCTGAATAATTCTATCTTGATAATTCTATCTAAATAATTCTATCTGAATAATTATATCTGAATAATTCTATCTGAATAATTCTATCTGAATATGGCTAACAAAAATTGGGCAGCGTTCCTTCTTAATATAACCTTAAGACCCGTCGCAATATACGATCACAATGAGCGATCGCAATCACGATCGGAATAAGGGATCTATATACATGATCGCAAAGTAAAACCCTAAGGGTTATTGCGATCGCAATGAAACCGTCTGAATAAACCGTCGCAATAATAGAAACCCTATTGTGATGGAAGTGAAACAATATTCGGATGGAATTCAATAAGCTAAAACTCGAATAAGCACTAATAAAAAGAACACTAAACAAAAACTTAACCAACTAAATAAGCACAAATTTGAAAACTTTTAAGACACGAAATACTAAATACGCAAACTTTAATAAACAAACTTTAAAAAGACAAAACTTTTAAGAATACTTTAAAATAATAAGTTAAATACAAAGTAAGCCAATAAGCATGTCAAGCACAAAGCTCAATTCGTATTAAAACTTATAGATGAATAAAAAGATAAACTTTTTAATCACATGAACTCAAAGATGAAACAAAATCAAAGATTATCACGAACCAAAGATAAACAAAATAAGAAAGTAAGAATAAGATTAATATTAAAACAAGATTAAGCTTTTAAAAGTAAAGTTTAGATTAAAAATACAAAGAAGATGAAAGATAAAAGATGAAGTGCTAGTGAGAGAAAGTTAAACACTTTCTTTCTCTAAAATTTAAAGCTACAATAAATGAAAAATGGATACTAACTAATGACTAACTAACTAACACCCTCCTAATGTGTCATAAGGAGGGTATATATAGGAAGTGGGGAGTGCATGTGTTGCTTCCTTCTTTCTTTCTCTTTCTCGTCTCGACTTGATTTAAATTCTTTATCTTTCTCGACGTCGTCTCGGGATTTGTCGATATAAATTGAACTTGTCTTATAAGTTCTTCAATAATTAGACTTGAGTTTTTCGACTTCATTAAACTTCCGTCTTTAAACTTTTTCTTCGATAAATCTTCGGAATTGGCCTTGGACTTCCGTTCTTTTTGCACTCTTGATATTTTGACTTCGTCTTTTGTCTTTTTCTTCGATAAAAGCCCGTGAAAGCCCGTGTTTTCCTCCCTTTTCACATTTTGAACCTAAATCATAACAAAAACACAAACCACGCATAATTCCAACATTTACGACATAAAATACACTTATTGGCTTGGTTAGTATTATAATTAAGTGGTAAAAAGATAAGTGTTTTCACACTTATTAAATCCCCTATACTTGACCATTGCAATGTCCTCATGCAATGCATTAATTACAAAGCAAGTTTTACATTTTCCATCACAATCAATCCACATTGGCCTTTATTAAAGAGACAAAATATTTAAAGGAACAAAACAAGTAAAAAGATCAAAAACTTACCTTGGGGTTTTGGAATGTCATGAATGATTATCATCCTCAAGTTTCACGGTGCCCATACCAAGCTTATGAATGAGATCATTGTTATTATAAGTTAGCAAACTATCACAAACTCATGTGGACCAATTATTTACTTAGACTCCCTTATTCCTAGGTGTATCTCTTATATTTTATTGTTGTCTTGAATGATCACGAAGATGCATTGTTGACTTATTTTGATAGTTATTTAGGCTGAAAATAAAGTAGGACGATTTAATCAATAGTTAGCTAAAGGACAAAATCTTTTAAAACTGCTTCTCGGGACCTCATAAAGTTCATATCTTGGCATAACTCGCTTCATGATTTGAGACCTTTCTCGGACCGATATTTGGCAGTGACTTCATACTTCAAATCTTTGAGAGACGTTCATGAAATAATGGTTTTCTCTTCATAATAGGAATTTCTTCACTTGAACTTTTTGAGAGATTCTTCATATTTGAACCACGACTTCTTCATTTTTGTCCAATCTTTATTTGGGATTTTGATATACAACGATCCGCCTCCTTTTAGGACTTGGATCTATTTATCCTCATACCTTGTTAGGGCCTTTTTGGATAGACTTCTCCATGATCTTTAGGGGGGGTATTTGCTTTTCATCGTGTGTCTCGATCCTTCATATTGATTTTTGATAAATGATTCTTCACATCACTTGGGGTCTTTAGCAACAAAATGTAGCCCTCATGTCTTGTTAGGACCTTTTCGGACTCGCCAATTTTCGCATCCCGCTTCAATAAGTTATGCCTTGGCTATGAACTCTAATTATTACCGAGCAACTTTTAAACGATCTTGGGCTAGAAGCTAAGTAACTTTTCAAATCGTACAACCTTACTTATTGAAATTAAATTTATTAACAAGAGATGGGAGAAAAAGCTCATAATCAACTCACATAAACTCATGAAATAATACCAAACTTATAATTGACTCTATCATCTCTCGTTCTCCACAATTTAAAATCTCAAGGAATGAGACTCGTGGATGCTTAGCCTATTAAATAAAAGTTTTGGGTTTTCAAGTCATCTATAGGATCTTGCAATTTCTTAGAATCTTTCAAGTTAGAATTCACATTTTAAAGTTCCCTTGATAAACGACTTTCTAGGATCAATTATAGGAACTTGCGAAAAGTTCTTGTTCTTAACCTGTAAAAGTTAAGACTTTCACGTTTTAAAATTCTGTATATAAAAGCCTAGTAAAACTTGACTTAAACACGTTAAGGATACTAGCTAGAGTAAACTTGGATAAGTAAACTCGGGCTGAGTCAAAAGATTCATGACGTTTAAAAAATTAAAACCACTTTAATAAAATTTATTCTAGCAAAGAAAAAAAATAACCATAGCAAAGGTAAATACAACTAGGCCAAAATAGATTAAAATTTTTGAAAAATGTCGAAAAATCAATTTTCCGGTTAAAATGAGGAAAAATACAAGGAAAAGGCCACTTAACTTCGATAGAAGTCTCCCCTACACTTAATATGAAAATTCTCCTCAATGTTTAAGCATGTGGGAGTAAACTCCCCTACACTTAGGACATTGTGCACGTTGTTTAAATCTTACTAAGGAAGAGACAACTAAAGTGATTCCTATTATAATATTAAAGAATATAAAATAGAGAATCAAAAGAGTTTAGGATAGAACCGGGAAGACGGGAACACGGAATCACGGTTCGTCAAAAGTCATCAAGAATGGAGCTATGAAAGCTTGAATCCATGCATATGATAAGAAAGAAAACAACAAACACATACTAGGGATACCCCCTACACTTATTATAAAAACAAAGAAAAAGGATAGATACTGCGGGTTGCCTCCCGAGAAGCGCTTGTTTTTTTTCACCGATTCGCGAGCCTGACTCGACCTTGATTAGCATAGGAAGAATTTTGAAACACATCCACCGGGATCAAATACATGGTTTTCATCCATCAAATAGCACAAGCTTAAGGCGAACAAGGCAAGCCAAAGAAGAGTAGGCAAGGTTCCCTTAAGCAGTTTTTGAGCACGGTGGTAGCAAGGGTGATTAGGTGCAAGCATATATCCAAAAGTTCCAAAAATCTTTCCTTTTATTTCATTATATGGATACTGAGATGGCTTAGAAATTGCAATACCAGGATCGAACACCTTTTCCTTTAGGGGAAAATAACACTCAGGCTCAGTAGACCTTGAAGAGGATCCGCTCATAAATCGCACAATCTCATCCTCAGAAGGTGGATAGAGAGGTGTCAAGACATAAGTGCTACAGATATCGGTGTCGTCCAGCTTCTTCTCCTTTGAAACGGGTTTCTTCATATCCAAAGTAGGATAAACAGCATCATCAAAGTCCAAAGGAGGAGAATCACTCTCATTTGGAAAGTAAGTGTTGAGAAAAGTAGCAAAATCTTCCTCAAATGAGTAGTCATCCAAAGTAGGATCAAGCATTGTTGTTGGAGTAGGATCTTCATCAAAAGTAGGTGCAAGGTCATCATGTGAAGAATTACTCGAGAGAGTATCAACAGCATCAAAATCATCATAAGTGGGCAAGTCTGGATACTCTGAAACAAAAGCAGGATAATCATCCCCATCGGAACTAGAATCATCATAGATCGGTGGAGAATCATAGATTGGTGGGGGATCCACATTGGGGAGAGAATCATCAAAATCATCCACATCGTCTTGGAAAAGTGGATTATCATGGGAAGACTCGAAAAGAGGATTAGCATATACAACAAAGTCATCAAGCTTAAAACTTTCCAAAGTAGAAGTAAGCTCTTCTTGAAGCACATTAATCATTTTCGCGAATTCTTTTCCAGCTGTCTTACTTGTAATCTTCCCCATCTTATAAACTTGAGCATCATTCCCGACCCTTAAGATTAATTCACCTTCGGCAACATCGACTCGAGCTTTTCCGGTTCTCAAGAATGGCCGACCAAGTATTAACGGAATACGAGGGTCCATTTCATAATCAACAACAACAAAGTCGACCGGAAAAGTGAAGGTCCCAACTTTAATAAATATATCTTCAGCAATACCAACGGGGTAAGAGAGAGTACTATTTGCTAGCTCAAGAGTCATCTTCGTCGGTGTAAGGTCGGGTAATGATAGCTTTTTTCCACACACTTAATGGCATCAGATTTATACTTGCCCCTAGATCAGCTAAGGCAGTAAATTCTTCGGTTTTGTTGAAAATGAAAGGCATAACAAAATGACCGAGATCTCCAAGTTTTTCCCGAAGTTCTTTAAGAATAACTGTAGAACAGTTTTCATTTAAGCGTGTGTTGTCAAACTCAGCCATCTTTTCCTTCTTGTTAAGCAATTCCTTGAATGCTTTGTCGAATTTCGGCATTTGGACAAGTGCTTCAACGAGGCTAATGTAGAAATTCATTTGAGAAATCATCTTCATAAAAGAAGTGACTTGAGCATCCTCTTTAGTGAGCAGTTTGCACTTGTCTAACCGAGAAGGATAAGGGATGTTGGGTTTAAGTGGTGTGGTTGTAGCAGGTAAAGGTTGAGTTGTTGAAGGGTGAGAAGTAGAAGGTTTAGAGGTGGTAGGTGGGGTTGGTGGAGGGTTTTTTTTAGGTTCTTCTTCCGTGAGAGGTGGAGACGGTAATGGAGAACTAGTACTAGGTGTGGTAGTAGGAGGGATAAATGGAGGTGGAGGAGGTGTAGATGGAGTAACGGGAGGAGGGATAGAAGGTCCTACTAGAGTTGCTCCACTTCCTGTAGTAATAGCACTCATATTCGCTCCAGGGTTTGTTTCGGTGGTAGAAGGAAGAGCACCTTGAGGACGAAGGGTTTGTAACATTTGAATGAATTTCCTATCCGCGGACTCTTGAATTTGTCTAGTAGATTCTTGCATTGCTTGCATGATTTTCTCATGTTCATTCAACTTTTGCAAAACCAAGTCCATTGGCGGATGAGGTAAATTGAATCCTTGTTGTTGAAAACCTTGGTTTGGGTATTGGTTATAAAGTGGAAAACCTTGAGGATTGAAACCCTGCTGTTGAAAACCTTGGTTTTGCATGTGATAGTTTCCTTGATTGGCATTTAAGCCCCTTACATTGGCATTACCTTGAAAATTAGCTCTTGGCGGACCATGGTTGTTTTGGTTAGGTTGTGGTGGTCTTTGTTGAAAACCGGGTGGAGCCAAATAATTTGTCGAGTTGTAAGACAAGTGATTTAAATTGACATTAGGCTTGAAATGAACTCTCTCGGTGTTGTTGTAAGCATACAATTCCCCGTGAGATTGATCAAAAGCTTTATCACAATTAGCATAAGAGTGTGGCCCACCATAAGTTTCACAAGTTATAGCATTGTTGTTTTAGCATTATTAACGGCTTGTAAAGCAAGTGCTTCAACAACCGTAGTAAGCTTATCAAGTCTCCTTTCGGTTTCACTTGTGCTAGCACTAGCCACATTAGCCCGAACACTTTTGGTTTGCACTTTAGATTTATTCTCAATAATATCCCATGCGGCATTAAAAGACTTAACCAAAATGTTACCCCCCGAGGCACTATTTAGTGAATCTTGGTCATTCATGCTTAAACCATTGTAAAAATTGTTAATTTGATGTACTTTTGTGAAACCATGTTGTGGACACTTTCTTAAAAGTTCTTTAAAACGGTCCCAAGATTCACTAAATGTCTCAGCGTACTTTTGTTCAAAGTTAATGATTTCATTCCACAAAGCGGTAGTACGTGAGGGTGGGAAAAAGTAGTTGATGAATTTGGTCTCTAAATCCGACCACATATGAATACTTTGTGGCGGTTCCTTAACAAGCCAATGTCAGGCTTGTCCCTCTAAGGAGAAAGGAAAAAGTTGCAAGCGAATTACCTCTTGTGAAACCCCATTAAACTTGACCGTATTAGTGAGTTGAAGAAACCTTTTGATATGGTCATGAGGATCATCAAGTGTACGTCCCAAGAATGGTTAAGCAGAGACCATTTGAATGAAGCCGGATTTGAGCTCAAAGTTGTTGGCTCCAATCTCGGGTATGACAATAGCATCGGTGTTGCCCTCTACGTGCGATTGCAAAAGCTCGATCATTGGTCGATTGTCCATGGTGACAATAGGTGGAGTTTCGACTTCGGCTTGAATTGCTTTCTTCTTACGAGCACGGGTACGCATACACACCTACAAAAAGAAAAGAAAGATAGACAAGAAATACTTTTGGTTTTTATATGTTTTTCTATTTTTTTGTATTTTTAAAAAAATTTTAACTTTTATGGATTTTTGAAAAAAAAAATTTCAAGCAAGAAAAATAACGTTAAAAAATGAACGGATCCCAAAATCCAACGCGTCTCTCACTAAAAACCGTTAATATTAAAGAAAAGAGCCAGCAACGGCGCCATTTTATAACTGATTTTTGCCAAGTATGAAAATAAGTTTGTCTCGATTCTATTCAAAATGATTACAGTGAAAGTGTGACTCAGACGTTCTTGGTGGAATATAAAGGGGAAATGTTATCTATTTTAAACTAAGGTAAAATGAAAATGTAAATTTAAATGAGAATGTAAAAACAAATGAAAATGTCCCTATCTGAATAATTCTATCTGAATAATTCTATCTGAATAATTCTATCTGAATAATTCTATCTGAATAATACTATCTAAATAATTCTATCTGAATAATTCTATCTGAATAATTCTATCTGAATAATTCTATTTGAATAATTATATCTGAATAATTCTATCTGAATATGGCTAACAAAAATTGGGCAGCGTTTCGTCTTAATATAACCTTAAGACCCGTCGCAACATACGATCGCAATGAGCGATCGCAATCACGATCGGAATAAGGGATCTGAATACTTGATCGCAAAGTAAAACGCTAAGGGTTATTTCGATCGCAATGAAACCGTCTTATTAAACCGTCGCAATAATAGAAACCCTATTGTGATGGAAATGAAACAATATTCGGATGGAATTCAATAAGCTAAAACTCGAATAAGCACTAATAAAAAGAACACTAAACAAAAACTTAACCAACTAAATAAGCACAAATTTAAAAAAATTTAAGACACGAAATACTAAATACACAAACTTTAATAAACAAACTTTAAAAACACAAAACTTTTAAGAAAAGTTTAAAACAAATAAGCTAAATACAAAATAAGCCAATAAGAATGTCAAGCTCAAAGCACAATTCGTATTAAAACTTATAGATGAATAAAAAGATAAACTTTTTAATCACATGAACTCAAAGATGAAACAAAATCAAAGATTATCACTAATCAAGGATAAACAAAATAAGAAAGGAAGAATAAGATTAACATTAAAACAAAATTAAGCTTTTAAAAGTAAAGTTTAGATTAAAACTAGAAAGGAAGATGTAAGATAAAAGATGAAGTGCTAGTGGGAGAAAGTTAAACACTTCCTCTCTCTAAAAATTAAAGCTACAAAAAATGAAAAATGGATAATAACTAATGACTAACTAACTAACACCTTGCTAATGTGTCATTAGGTGGGTATATATAGGAAGTGGGGAGTGCATGTGTTGCTTACTTCTTTCTTTCTCTTTCTCGTCTCGACTTGATTTAAATTCGTTATCTTTCTCGACGTCGTCTCGGGATTTGTCGATATAAATTGAACTTGTCTTATAGTTTCTTCAATAATTAGACTTGTCTTATAGTTTCTTCGATAAATATTCAGAATTGGCCTTGGACTTCCGTTATTTTTGCACTCTTGATCTTTTGACTTCGTCTTTTGTCTTTTTCTTCGATAAAAGCCCGTGAAAGCCCGTGTTTTCCTCCCTTTTCCCATTTTGATCCTAAATCACAACAAAAACACAAACAACGCATAATTCTGACATTTACGACATAAAATATACGTTTTGGATTGGTTATTATTATAATTAAGTGGTAAAAGGATAAGTGTTTTCACACTTATTAGTTCCCCACACCAAGCTTATAAACGAGATCATTTTTATTATAAGTTAGTAAGCTAACACAAACTCATGTGGCCCAATTATTCACTTAGACTCCGTTATTCCTAGGTATATCTCTTATATTTTATTATTGTCTTGAATGATCACGAGGATGCATTGTTTTCTATTTTTCGATAGTTTATTTAGGCCGAAAATAAAGTAGGACGATTTAATCAATAGTTAGCTAAAGGACAAAATCTTTTAAAACTGCATCTCGGGACCTCATAAAGTTCATATCTTGGCATAACTCACTTCACGATTTAAGACCTTTCTCGGACCGATATTTGGCATTGACTTCATACTTCAAATCTTGAGAGACGTTCATGAAATAATGGTCTTCTCTTCATAACAGAAATTTCTTCACTTGAAGTTTTGAGAGATTCTTCATACTTGGACCACGACTTCTTCATTTTTCTCCAATCTTTATTTTGGATGTTGATATACAACGATCCGCCTCCTTTTAGGACTTGGATCTATTTATCCTCATACCTTGCTAGGGTCTTTACGGGTATACTTCTCCATGATCTTTACCGGAGTATTTTCTTTTCGTCGTGTGTCTTGATCCTTCATATTGATTTTTGATAAATGATTCTTCACATCACTTTGGATCTTTAGCAACAAAAAGTATCCATCATGCCTTCTTAGAGCCTTTTCAGACTCGCCAATCTTCGCATCCCGCTTCAATAAGTTATGCCTTGGCTATGAACTCTAATTAATACCGAGCAAATTTTAAACGATCTTGTGCTAGAAGCTAAGTAACTTTTCAAATCGTACAACCTTACTTATTGCAATTATATTATTTAACAAGCGATAGGAGAAAAAGCTCATAATTAACTCACATAAATTCATGAAAGAATACTAAACTTATAATTGACTCTATCATCGCTCGTTCTCCACAATTTACAATCTCAAGGAATGAGACTCGTGGATGCTTAGCCTATTAATTCATTGTTTTGGGTTTTCAAGTCATCTATAGTGTCTTGCAACTTCTTATAGTTTTTCAAGTTTAGAATTTGCATTTTAAAGTTCCCTTGTTAAACGAATTTCTAGGATCAATTATAGGAACTTGCGAAATGTTCTTGTTCTTAACCCGTAAGAGTTAAGACTTTCGCGTTTTAAAGTTTCCTATATAAAAGCCTAGCAAAACTTGACTTAAACACGTTAAGGATACTAGCTAGAGTAAACTTGGATAAGTAAACTCGGGTTGAGTCAAACGATTCATGACAGGCCTAATATATCTAAGACATCTAAACTCATTAAAACCATTTTATTTAACTTTATTTTTCTTTTAGACTTTATTTTTGAAATGAAATATATACATACGATATGATAACAAAAGGAAAGAACGTAAAAGAGAATAAATTAAAAATACTACTTGGCCAAAGTGGATCAAAATTTTTTAAAAATGTCGAAAAATTAGATTTTCCGGTTAAAATGAGGATAAATTAATGGAAAAGCCCACTTAAC
Organism: Glebionis coronaria; assembly: GCA_025667525.1. NCBI lineage: Eukaryota > Viridiplantae > Streptophyta > Magnoliopsida > Asterales > Asteraceae > Glebionis > Glebionis coronaria. The sequence continues at coordinate 363,660,045 of CM046877.1, forward strand.
TCCGATAGAAGTCCCCCCTACACTTGATATAAACATTGTCCTCAATGTTTAAGCATGTGGGAGTAAACTCCCCTACACTTAGGACATTGTGCACGTTATTTAAATCTTGTTGAGGAGAGGACAACTAAAGTAATTTCAATGTCAACATATAAGATATGAAATATTGAATCACGACAGTTTAGGATAGAACCAGGAAGACGGGTACACGGGATCACGGGTCGTCAAATATCATCAAAAGTTCTCTTTGAAGCTTTAATCCCTGCACATCACAAGAAACAAGACAACAAACACATATTTAGCTCCCCATACACTTATTATGAAAACGGGTAAAAAGGATAGATCAACGGGTTGCCTCCCGAGAAGCGCTTGTTTTTGTTAACCGAGTCACGAGCCTGACTCGACCCAGAACTAATTCAAGGGAAACATGGTGAGGGATGGAATCACTCATGAGAGATGTCCTCACCAAAGTATAACTTAACACGATGGCCATTCACTTTGAAGTTTGGCCCGTTTGGTTGCGATAACTCAATGGTGCCATAAGGGAAGACTTTGGCGACGGTGAATGGACCAGACAAACGTCTCTTAAGCTTGCCCGAAAAGATTTTCAACTGAGAATTAACGAGTAAAACTTGATCACCTCTGTGAAACTCTCGGTTCTTAATCCTAGAATCATGAATGAGCTTGGTTTTCTCCTTATAGATCAATGAATTCTCATAAGCCTCATTCCTCAGTTCATTAAGTTCATTGAGTTGGATCTTCCTAAAATCACCGGCTTTGTTGATATCAAAATTAGCCCATTTCAAGGCCCAATAAGCCTTATGCTCCAACTCAATGGGGAGGTGGCATGCCTTTCCGTACACAAGACGATATGGAGTGAAACCAATAGGTGTCTTATATGCGGTACGGAAAGCCCACAAACCATCATCTAACTTATCGGTCCACGAGGCACGATGCCCTCCCACAGTTCGCTCTAAGATTCTCTTAAGACCACTGTTAGAAATCTCAGCTTGACCATTTGTTTGTAGATGGTACACGGTGGAAAGACGGTGATTGACACCATACTTAGCCATGACTCGAGCAAATTGATCATTGCCAAAATGAGTCACGCGATCACTAATCATAGCACGAGGAACACCGAATCGAGAAAATAATTGTTTCAGAAAGTTTACAAACATCCTCGCATAGTTCTTAGGTAGAGCCTTTGCTTCAACCTATTTAGATACATAGTCAACGGCTACGAGGATGTATTTTTTCCCTTTAGATGATGGAAATGGCCCCATAAAGTCGATGCCCCATACGTCAAAGATTTCACTCTCTTGGATGAAGTTTTGAGGCATCTCATCTTTATGTGTGATCTTACCTTGTCTTTGGCAAGCATCACAATGCTTAACCATTTCGTTTGCATCACGATAAATGGTGGGCCAATAAAATCCAGAATCGAAAACTTTCTTCGTGGTGTTATTGGGACCAAAGTGACCACCGGTTGGTCCTTTATGGCAAGCTTCCAAGATTTGTAAAGCTGCGGGCCCGTCAACACACCGACGAAGAATCAAGTCAGCACATTGTTTAAAGAGATAAGGGTCGTCCCAATAGTAAGTTTTCACATCCTTGAAGAATTTCTTCTTTTGTTGGGAAGATAACCCTTAGATGAGAATTCCACCTGCCAATTAGTTTGCAAAGTCCGCAAACCATGGGGTCTCATCGAGATTGGAGTTAATTGACATCAAGGCCTCACGGGAAAAATATTCATTAATCTATTGATTTAGGAGCTCCCCTTGATAAGGATCCTCGAGTCTACTAAGATGATCCGTGTCTAGGTTTTCCGCTACCTTCTTGTCACAAATTTCAGTTTTGAAATCTTGAAGGAGTAAAACACAACGAAGAAGTCTTGGTTTAGAATCTTGTTTTGTTAACAAGTACTTCAACGCGGAATGATCGGTATACACAATGGTGGTGGAAAGGACAAGATAGGGGCAAAAATTTTCAAAAGCATATACAGCAGCTAAAAGCTCTTTTTCGGTTGTAGTGTAATGCAATTGAGGCCCCGTCATTGTCTTGCTGGCGTAATGGATTGGTTGGAAATAATTGTTGATTCTTCGTCCCAAAACCGATCCAATAGCAAAGTCGCTAGCATCACACATCAATTCAAAAGGTAACTCCCAATTAGGAGTAACTAAGACCGGTGCCTTAGTTAATTTATCCTTAAGAAGATTGAAAGATTCAAAACACTCGTTAGAAAAGATAAAAGGAGTATCTTTTTCCAAGAGGTGGGTCATCGGGCGAGCGATCTTAGAAAAATCTTGAATGAATCGACGATAGAAGCCCGGATGACCAAGAAAACTTCTCACACCCTTCACAGTTGAAGGTGGAGGTAATTTAGCAATCATATCGACTTTAGCACGATCGACTTCAAGACTGGCTTTGGAGATTTTATGACCTAGAACAATGCCCTCTTTTACCATGAAATGGCATTTTTCCCAATTAAGAACGAGACGAGTGTCTTCACACCGTTTGAGAATACGTTCTAAATTGGCAAGGTAAGTAGAGAAAGAATCACCATAGACCGAGAAATCATACATAAAGACTTCCATAGTTTCTTCAACCATGTCATAGAATATAGCCATCATACACCTTTGGAAAGTCCCGGGAGCATTGCATAAGCTGAAAGGCATTCGTTTGTAAGTAAATGTTCCATAAGGACAAGTTAATGTGGTTTTCTCTTGATCCTTTGGATCGATGGGAATTTGAAAATACCCGGAGAAACCGTCTAAGAAGAAATAGTAGTCATTACCCGCTAAACGCTCGAGCATTTGATCCACGAAAGGAAGAGGAAAATGATCCTTTCGAGTGGCATCATTGAGCTTGCGATAACCGATGCAAACTTGCCAAACCGTGACAAGTCGAGTAGGAATCAACTCGTTGTTTTTATTGGGAACAACGGTTATTCCGCCTTTCTTAGGCACACAATGGACGGGACTAACCCATGGCGAATCCGAGATAGGGTAAATCATTCCGGAATCTAGAAGTTTGATAAATTCTTTCTTGATGATGTCATGAATTTTTGGATTAACCCTTCTTTGGCTTGGGATTGCGGGTTTAAAGTCATCTTCCATGAGATTTTTATGAGTACAAAATTTAGGATCAATTCCGCGGATGTCGGAAATTTTCCAAGCAATTGCTTTCTTATGATTTTTGAGCACATCGAGAAGTCGAGATTTTTCATCCTCTTTTAAGTCCTTAGCATTGATGACAGGTAACTTCTTATTGTCTTTAAGGAAAACGTATTGGAGATGAGACGGTAAATCCTTAAGCTCTAAATCCGGAGGATTGTCGATGGAAGGCGTAGTCAAATTCGGATCATCGTTTATGATTTCCATAGGAGAAGGTGGAGAAATATGGTCCTTATTAATAAGTTTCTCAATGATACGAATGTCTTCATCCCAATCGGAGGGAGAATCGTCTTATTTTAAGTCCACGTCCCCTAAAGTTGCTTGAAATTCATTCAAAAGGAAGTCACTTTCTCCAAATGGAGTCAGTGAGGGAGCAATAGAGGCAACGGTATCAACAATGGGTAGAGAAGAAAAACAACTTTTACAAGCGTATTTGAAGTGTTTTTCACAAGCCTCATCAAGTACATCAATGAAATTAACGTTCTCGTGTCCATAAGGTTGCCTAGAAAGTTTACCCATGTTGAAGACGATTTTGTCGTCACCAACTCTCATGATTAATTCGCCCGCGGCTACATCAATAAGAGTGCGACCGATCCTTGATTGTTGTAATTTTTGTACCCCTTTAGGAGAAGGATGCACAAAGTAGGGCAAGTGTGCACGACGATTTAGGAAAATCGTGTGTGAATGACCCTAAGTGAGTTCGTTCTCGAGGAGGCAAGTGCGTTGTGTTGAGAGTTGATTAATGTTTGTGATTATATGATTGAGAAAGAAATGAGATTAGAAGAGAAAGACGGTTACAAAGACGAATTAAACTACGACGAAAAAGGCGAACACGTAAAACCGTAAATAGTGCCAAAATTAAATTTTTAACCTAAAAATTCCTAAAAATTACTAAAAATCCCCAATAATATTCTAAGAGTTTACAAAAAATCCAAACTTGCTAAAACCTTTTAATTAATTCAATAATGACTTTTTAATGCTAATTAAAGCCCTAAAAATCACAATTAAATATTAAAAAGCCCTAAACAAGATCTAATAGTTTGTAAACCTCAAAAATCTCCTAATTAAGCTAAAAATTATTTTTAAAAATTTTAAAACCAAATTAAACTATTTTTAAACACCTAAAAACTATTAAAATCTATTAAATCTTAAATTAATTATAGAAAAAAAGATTTGGAAAGTTACAATGTTCCTAATTTAATGTCCTTAACCTAGGAAAAATGAAAAAACTAAAAAAAAATGAAACTTCAATTTTTAATAATAAAATAATATTAAAATATTCAAAAAAATAAAAAGTTTGTAAATAAATTCTAAAAAATTACCAAAAATCCTAAATAATGTAACTAAAACAAAAATGCAAACCAAATTTTCTGAAACCTATTTAATAATTTTATATTAAATTTTAAAGTTGCTTAAAAACCCTAAAATCCTATAAAATCAAAAATAAGCTAAATTGAAAACCTAATAAGCTGTAAACCTCAAAAATATGATTAAAAACCTAAAAACTATTTTTCCAGATTTTTAAATTACCTTTTATTATTTTTAAATGACTTTCTAAAAGTTAAACTTAAAATAATCCTAATAAATAAAATAATAATGGGAAAAATCTACTTTTTGCTCAGAAAAGTCAAAACCCCTTATAAACACCTAGGAAAAATGCTAAACTTGAAAAAGCTAAAAGAAATAAGCTGGAAACTGCTTATTTAAAAGTTGCTAGCTAAATAAGCTCAAAAACAAACACACCTTAAATAAGTAACGAAATGAGAACTAAACGTAAAAAGCCATCTAGATCAATGGTTAACACACTAGCCCTTGGAAAGCAAGGTCGCGTGTTCGAGTCCAGGCAGGGTGTGCTTTTTGCAAATTTTTTCTTTTTTTTTTTTTACTTTTAAAACTCAAACCAAGTACTTAATTAACTACTAAAACGCAAACACAAACCCAAAATAACAAGATTATAGCAAGATTGAATCAAAAATGTGCCCAGGTCTGATGAACTTTCTGATGAACACACAAGTGTTCTTCACTTGTGAAGATAAAGGACAAGAGGGCTTGTCTTGCTTTTGTGGAAGTTTTTGGTGAACAACAAGGCACCCTTATACTCTTTGGAGTATAAGGAGTCAAGACAAACTCAAAACAAGCAAATATAACACAAGATCAAACCAAATGAACAAGAAACAAGTTACTGATATACTATGTTAGGTCTGATGGTGATATGCTGAATCAATGTGCACACAATTGGGTTTCAAAGCTCAACAACTTGCATACACTCTCACCAAATGACATACAATCAACTCACACTTCTTCTTAAACCTATTTTCTAACAAATTAACAAATTTGAAGGCTCAAATCCACACAAATGATCAGAAAAGTCAAGTGACAGATTTCAAGCTAACTTTTCCAACTTTTAAGCATGCAATGTGTTCTAAACTTATCCAAACTGAGACTTAAGCACACTAAACACCTAATTACTAACTAATGAGTGTATTCTAACAGCTTTTAACACATAATCAACCAAGTAAACTTAATTAATATGCAAATCCAAACACCCCTTTAACTTGACTGAAATCAAAATTTTCAAAGCAACTCAACACAAAACTCAATAAAATCAAATCTAAGCTGTCTAAACATGCATACAAGACCTATATAAGCAATGTTAAACACTTAAACCAACAAACAAGTAAATATCATGCAATTCACATAAACATCATATAAAAACATAAAACTTGAAAATGAAATTGGAATGAGGGTGCTACCTTAAGAGTCCTACATCCAGGACCCTTAGTGGTTGAAAAACCACCTCCAAACAAGCCCGGGCTTGTGCTGAACTTTTGTTGAGGTTCTAATGAAGTTTGCTTAACAAAAATGAACAAGAGTGGTTCCTTTTTGAATCTGCTAAGAGAGAAAAGGTAAAAGCTGTGTAAAAAGCTTAAAACTTGCTCCTAGCTTATAGATTAAGCTAGAAGAAAGCTTGAGCTTGTGGGTGAGGATATGATAAGCTTAAAAATAGGAAATGACCAAACCAATGGATATTTTAAACTTGGGTACCCACTACACCAGAACAAGCCATGGTGTTATGGACATACACAAGCTCAAATACCATCATACCAACACAATTAATCACCATTCTATCAGAATTATATGAAAATTTTTGATAAAAGAAAACTTTGAAAAAGAAACAGAAACTTTTGAAAACTTGAAAACTTTTGCTGAAATTAAACCAAACTCAAACAATGAACTTAAATCAACTGAAAATGTAAAGGGAACTCAATATTTCTCATCAACAAACTCAATACCATTTATATCACTTCATAAACTGGATTTACAAGGTTTTTGAAAAAAGGAGAAAAATCAAGAACAGATTAATGCTATGTCCTAAGTGCCTTTATATAGAGGCTACAATGTGATTCTAGAACTCAATAGAAGCTGAAAACCCTAACAAGTGAACTTCCAGCTTTGCCCTTGGAGAATATTTGAATTTTCAGTCAAAACAAAGCCATGTGAAGACCTTTGGCATGTAGATGAGATGCCAGTGATGTAGAAACAATCTAGGACATCCATTTTGCCTTTGGGAGTAAGAAAATGCTGTGGGTTGTTGATTTGCTGCCAAGTTTTTGTTTGAGAGTGAATAGTGGGGCAGGGGAGGGTTGGAGAGACATGTGAGGTGATGGTGATGGGAGTTTAAGGGTGGTTTTGGGTTTAAGGGATGTTTAATTAAGAATCTGGAAATAATCACCCAAAAACCCTTTGTTTTAATTAGTGTTCTTCCTGGAAAAATTAGGGTTTAAGGGTGGATTAGGGGAGTGTTTAATCTATTTTGGGTAAAACGTTTTTAAATAAAGTGTTTTGGTGGGAGATTTAAACAGATTAATTAATCAGTTAAGGGGTGAGTGGATAGGTGATGTGGAGAAAAGGGCGCTTTTGATTGGGTGTGGGGTGTGAGTGGGTGAGGTGTCAAACACTGGTTGGGGGGAATAAGTATGGCTGTCTGGCAGAATTGGTCCTTCTCTTTTCAAACTTTATTCACTTTGTATTAAATGGCTAACAACGCCCATTTAACACACAACAACTTTTGAACTTTGGCAGTTTTGGCACAACAAATTTTGAAACTTGTTTTAAGGACTATAAGTGTAATTTTGGCAATCTTCAAGGGCTATTTTTGACATGTCTTCATACTTCATGGCCTTGACTTGTTTGTTGACTTCTTGGAGGACCATTATTGACAATTTAGATTTGTTGAGGGACTAAATTTTCCAATTCTTCAAAGTTAAGGGTCCTTTTTCTAATTTTGACAAACTTTAGGGACCAAACTTGTAATTATGAAGATACAAGGGTATAAAGTGTCAATTCTTCAAAATTGGATGACCAATCTTCATGATTCTTCAAATCTTCAAGGGTTTTCTTTGGAAAATTCTTCATTAGGGCTTGGTTCATCGTGCGGCTTTGTTTCCCGTGTTCGTTTTTGACTGATTCTTGTGATCTTTTGTCATTTTCTCAATATTCGTACCTAAAATACACAAGCAACAAACACAAGCATATATTTGGGTATTTTGATGATATTTAATGCATTTTAAGCCCAATTTGGACGATGAGACTATGTATAAAAGCAGTCTCATCACTCCCCCATACTAAACCATTGTCGTGCCCTCACGCAATGCTAGAATAAAGTATCAAAGCATCTACAAAATTCATTTTATTCACTTTATTGAAATGATAAACTAGCTACACTACTACTATTACTACTACTTGTGATTATAGACATAATGTATGATTTTCATCGCAAAATGGGACTTTTAGGTTCATAGAATAAGAACACGTGAATTGTAACACCCCATTTTGGAAATGGAATATTACGCATAATCATGGCGTGTCATCAAAGCATACAAGGATAAATGTCTAAGCATTATTTGACCATAGAAGGGAAATACCGGAATCAAACATCGGTAACCCCAAAGTAGAGCTCATCACACACAAACATAAATACTGTAAAAGGAAAGGACGAAACAATGTCCATAGCAACTGTAGTAAAGTAAAGGAAATGCATAAAGTAAGAAAGACAGTAAAGCTTCCAATCCATACGCACGTACGTTTGAGATCTACGAGCGTCCCTGAGTACCTGCCGTTTTGGGAACATGAAAAGGAAAACGGCTGAGCAAGACGCTCAGTGCACGGATGTACAATATAGCATGAAATAGGATAATCATGTAACATATAACAGCGGAAGACTAAGTTCTGAGTAAACTGGTTAAGTATTAAGAAAACTGGTTTAATAGTTTGAAAAGCCTTATGTTTATCTTATGAAAACTGTTTTAACATAAATATACCATAGCCCATATAGGTCATGAAAAGGTCACGGGCATGAATACTTGGAGGGGTGACCTCATCATGCTGATTAGAGGGGATGCCTCTAATCAATATACTGGTTTGGGTAGGAGGGATCAACTCCTTGTGAAGGGTGCAAGGCACACACCACATTCACCATGATAAACTGAATAAAACATGTAACTAGGATGCACCCATACGCCCCACCTGATATAATAATATGGCCAAAACTGAAAAGGGACGCCACGAGCAATCACTCCGCCGTGGGGAAGTCATAACATTGGTGCCTCCAATGTTATGGTTATGGTACCTCCATAACTAGGTGAAACTGGTCATGCTTGTATATGGCTATAGATTATGCTAATTAAACACAAGCAGTTCAAAACAATAAAACAAATACTGGGGAAAACAGTTGGCTGCATACGGGGAAAATCCTAATAAGGAAAGAATGTCCATACTGAAAGGACGGGAATCCGTACCTCAAATCCAGTGAATGAACGGAAGAAAGACTCCTACTAACGCTACATGAATACACACGTGTATAAGTATCGATTCACTGATTACGTACGGGGTTTTATGTCTCATTTTAGCTGACTTGGTATGTTTTAGGTCATGGTTCACTGTTTAGAGCCTTAAACTGTGTTTATCTTGTATTCTGATTAATCCGTTTAAGTATTACTGGTATTTCATGTATTATTATACTTACTGTGTAATAATAAGTAACTTTCCAAAAATAGCAGGTTTCCAAAAATAGAAAGTTTCCAAAAATAGAAAGTTTCCAAAAATAGAAAGTTTCCAAAAATTGAAAGTTACCAAAAATTGAAAGTTTCCAAAAATAGAAAGTTTCCAAAAATAGAAAGTTTCCAAAAATAGAAAGTTTCCTAAAATAGAATTTACTGCTTAAAATAGATTAGTTTCTAAAAATAGAAAGTTTCCAAAAATAGATCAGCTGCCTTAATTAAATAAGTTTCCATATATAGAAGGTTTCCATAATTAGATCAGCTGCCTGAAATAGATAGATTTCCATATATAGAAGGTTTCCATAATTAGATTAGTTGCCTTATTTAATTAAGTTTCTATAAATAGAAGTTTCCATATATTTAGAATTAAGCTGGTTACATAAGCTAACATATAAGTCTAAGTGTTTATAAGCTTGTTTCTTAAGTCATATGATATAGTATATAGTTTAATTATTATTTCATGTATTTTAATTAAACTATAGGTTAAGCATTTTAATTAAAGTATAACATGTTTTAATTAAAATGAAATGAAATACTTAGGTCAACATATGTATTATTATTATTAATAATATAACCTAAGTCATGTCTAAATTAATTAATTATAGGCATGTTTTAAATAATTAATTAATTATAACTTATAACATAAAATACTTAGGTTAAATTAATATCATGCTAAATTAATAATTAGAATAACCTAAGTCATGATTTAATTAATATCTCATGTGATTAATTAAATTATATCCTAAGTTCATGATTCATAAAAATTAACATGAAGCATAAATCATGATTTAACCAACGAACCATGAATCGGGCATGAACTCGACACCGTACCCCGAGCCAAACTCGGGGCACGTGTGCCCCCTTGATGCCGTGGGTCCCACATGAGCCAACCAAGACCAAAAATTGTCTTGGTGGTGGCGGCAATAAGCAAACCAAACCCCCCCTCGGGTTTGTTTTGCTAGGCGGCTAAAACAAACACCCTTTCTATATCATTCTTTGATTTTAATTTATACCAAAACATGTTAGATCAATGTTTAATTATCATGTTTAAATAAGAAAAACAATAACATATTCATGAACATAAACAAAGATTCAAAAGAATTAAAAAGAAGGGTTTTAAAAAGTATACCACTATGTAGCTTGGAAAAGGATGAACAAACACTGATTATAGCAATAGTTTTTAAGATCAAAATCAACCAATCACCCTCCTATGGTGATGCTAAGGTGGCGGCACAAAGAGAGAACAAGGAGGAGGAGAGAAAACTCTTTTAGGGTTTTTGTGTTTATTTCTTGAAAGTGAATAATGAAAACATATTTTTACCATTACCCCCCTTTACTTGTAAAAGTCCATGGGCTAAGCCCACCTTGGTATATGTGCCGTGGGTATGGGGGCCCCACATGGGGTACCCGTACCTTTCTCGTGTCCCGATGTTTCGTGTTCGTTCATGGTTAAACGTGCTCGTGTTTAAAGTGTTTCTGTTTATTTTATCATGTCGTTTATCGTAATTTTAACGCTCGTAACTATATTATATGTATTTACGTAATTATTCTAGTTCGTATTTTAAATGGTGATCATGATTTAGTTATGTTCACGTGACATATTTATTAACTGTTTATCATGAGTTCGTACATAATCGATACTTGTCATGTCATACACGTATGCACTTGCTTGATTATTAGCACATGAATGTGATCAATACTAAATGAGGTAAGTTTTAATCTAGGACGTACGATCTTAAGGGCACTATTCATGGTAAAAGCATGCGGGTTTTACAATTCTTCCCCCCTAAAAAGAATAATTCGTACCCGAACTCAAAATATGAAGTGAGGGTAAGAAGCCCGGATAGACTCCTCTGTTTCCCAAGTGGCTTCCCGCTCGGTATGGTCCCTCCAAAGGATTTTGACGAAAGGAATCGTCTTCCTTCTCATGACTCGTTCTTGCCTGTCGAGTACTCGTTCGGGATCTTCTAAAAAAGTGAGATCCTCACGTATCTGTTCCAGTGGATACTGAACCATGTGAAGGGGATGATAATTGTACCCTCTGAGTAAGGACACATGGAACACGTTATGCACGTGCGAAAGCTGAGGAGGTAACGCCAATCGGTAAGATACTTCACCGATTCGTTCAATGATATCAAAAGGTCCGATGAAACGAGGACTGAGTTTTCCTTTGATCCCGAAGCGTTTAACACCACGTGCCGGCGAAACCTTGAGGAAGACGTGATCTCCCACATTAAAATGTATGTCCCTACGATGCTTATCGGCGTAAATCTTCTGACGTGACCGTGCTTCTTGCAACTTCTGTTTAGCTACCTCAATCTTCTCATTGGTCATTTCTATAATCTCTGGTCCTTCGAGTGTTCGCTCTCCCACTTGATCCCAGCAAGTTGGAGCGCGACACTTTCTGCCATACAACATTTCGAAAGGAGCACATTTGATACTTGCGTGCCAGCTGTTGTTGTACGCAAACTCGACCAAACAGATGTAATCGTCCCAATCACCTGCCCATTCCAACGCACACGACCTTAACATATCTTCCAATGTTTGAATTGTTCGCTCCGATTGTCCGTCCGTTTGAGGATGGAAGGCTGTACTCAGCTTAAGTTGTGTACCCCAAGCTTTTTGCAGACCTTTCCAGAATCGCGACGTGAAACGAGGATCTCTGTCTGAGACGATGCTGGAGGGAGTGCCTGTTGATCCCAAACTTAGATCGATTAAGCTTTGTGTATACGAGATTAGATCAAGTACTACACGTAGAGAAACCTTTGCTTATGAATAAAGTAACAAAGTGTTATGCGGAATTAACTCTTGATCTAAAACACAAAGATGTTAAACAAACTTTCACTTGTATTAGAATGATCGTACTTGATTACAATGAAAGAGGTTTAACTTGCAAATACTTATGAAAACTTAATATTAACTTTAACCTAAAAGACCTTCTTTTATAGAACAAGAAGTCTTGTACAATAAGCTACGAATCAACTATTCTAGGTAAAGATAATAATAGAAAATACAATGTCGAGCTTATCTTTACCATACACATATAAAGAAACAAATAAACAAAAAGATTCGTATGAAGATATTCCATCAGTGTCAATCTTCAAGGCTGTCAGCATTGACTTCTTCTTTGTCAACGCTTGGCTGTCAGCGTCCAATGTCTTCTTATCAGCGTTGACATTCTTCTTATCAGCGTCTAGTGAACTGACCCATATTTTATTCCCAACAATCCTCCCCTAAACTTGATATCTATTCCAATGATCAAGTTTCTGAATAAAAACTTAAGACTTAGGAGGAATCTTGCAAAAACTTCTTATGTTGGTGATAAACATATCTAATCAAGTCCTTGGCCACGTCACTAGTATAATCAATCTCCAAGGGTGTCTCTAGCATCTTCTCCAAGACTTCTTTGGACAAGAAATAGTCAGCATCCACTAGTAGATACTCTGAAAACTTTGTAGAGCTCAAATGAAATACACCACAAGTAGAATAAAGCCTCCAATGAAGATTACTGAGATCATCTTCGAGATCCTTCCATATGGTAGGATCTGCTTCTCTTGGACCACACAAAGTCAAAAATGTGTTCCAAAGTCTTATTCCATTTGCTGAAGTAGGTGCTTCAGCTGTATACTTGGCCTCTATTAATCTCCATAGATGCACCAAGTCTTCTCTGTCTATGCTTGCAAAGATAGAAATAACTGAAGTGAAAGTATGTACCTCCTTTCCAAATCTGCCAATCTTCCAAAATCCACACTCATCTTCATCAAAACTGATGATTGGATTTCTGTCATCTAGAGGTACTACATTAACCAAATCTGAAGCTTCCAATGGAGAAAGCTTGAGATGCTTCCTTATGACACCTTCAGTTGGAAAATACACATCCATATCTTTGGGAAATTGAAAAGGATCTCCTTTCTTTACTGGTCTTTGAGCACTCCTCATTTCCTTTTGAATCTGCATTTCCTCAGCAAGCTCTTGTTTCCTTTCTTCTGAAAGAAACTTGTAGACATTATTTTCTTGCACATTCCTCCAAATAGGATGTGCCCTATACTCTAGCTCCTCAAAAGATAAAGCCAGCAACTTCTTGGATGTCCAGTTAGGTTGATGACATCTAAGCAACTTGTAGTACAACTGCCTTCTATCTCTTTTGAGCCAAGTCTTGACCTCCTGTGCATTATACTTCAAAATCACCTTTATATCATCTTGTACCCTGAGAAGAACTTCCAACCCCCAAATTTGATCTGACAAACTCATTCCTGGGTTGTCCATTACCTTGTCCTCCCAAGCATGGTACATTCTGGTGATTTCAGGAAGGTCCCAATCAATCTGATTCTTCAAATCACTTAACCTTTCCTTTGCTAACTCATCCCCATATTCAAGTCTTTCTGGATCTTCAATAATTTGAACACTTGAATCTGAGCTATCATCTTCTTTTCCATCACCACTTTCTTCCTCACTCTCAGAAACAACAAATGGTGATCTACCACTCTTCTTCAAATCTCTTTCCAAAAGTTGTGCAGCCAACTGTTCATCAAATGCAATTTGTGCTGCATCTTTCTTTGGAACATCTTCTTCAACCAATTTTCCTTTACCTTTGTCTTTCGGATCAATAATAGGTAAAGTAGAAGAAGAAACCTGTGTGGACACATCTTTGATGATTGTTGATGGCTGGAATACATCAATACCACCTGCAACTTTATCAGCGTCCAAGTTACCTCTATCAGCGCCACGATTACCTTTGTCAGCGCTGGATGTGTCAGCGTTCAAACCTGTATCAGCGCCCATTGTTTCTTTGAAAGATCCTTCCAAGTTTAATGGTGTCACCTTGGATGTATCAATAACTGGGTGCTTCTTCAAGTTGGTGAGTGCTTCAGCAACCTGTAAAGATTCACTAAATTGTGAACTCTTCTCTGAACTCTTCTCACTAGCTGTATGAATCAGCTCATCCTCTTCATCCTCTTCATCCTCCCCTTTGGAAGATTCCTCCATTAGACTCCTGCTACTTGGATTCTCCAAAACAGTTACCCGCTCCCTCAATACTTGGAGTTCACGTCCCTGTTTGTTGACAATTTATACAAGGCTGACATTTTGCTTTTGCAAGCTAATGACAGCAGCCGTCAATTCAATTATTGTCATAGGTTCCAATCTGCCCTCAGCTAGAATGGGAATTTGACCTCCCAAAATAGAATCATGGGGCATGGATGAGGTCTTAATGATGTTGGGACTGTCTTGACCAGCATCTAAGCCTGTGTCAATAGCCTCAGCCTCATCCATGGCACCAGCCACACTTGTGGAGGTGGTTCTCTCTGCTACAAGGCTAGGACCACTAGAGGAGAACACTCCAGTAGTCCTTTGGCATTTATTCAACCTAGATTGTAATGGGGTGGAAGATGAAGTAGATTGTGTGGGTGTTGGTTGGTTAAGGGGTGTTTGGGATTGTTCAGGGATGGTATCAGCGTTGGGATTGGCTGTGTCAGCGCCAACATTTTGAGTGTAAGCGCTGGGTTGGTCAATGTCCATGTTTTCTGGTGAAGGTAATGGTTCATGAATAGGCTCAAGTTGGGGTTCAGGGTCTGGTTGTGGTTGTGGTTGAGCAGCCTGAATTACTTCAAGCATGGGTTGGGTAAGAGGTATGGATCTGTTTGTGGAGCTCATTTTAGCAAAAATGGTTTTCTGTTGTTTAGGGATCTCATAAAAAGTGTCATGATCCCTAGAACAATATTCTTGTAAATCAAAGACCATTTGCAAAAATCTAGGGTAAGCCAAAGTCATTTAACTTCCCTTATTTTTACACATCCCTTCAAAAATCATTTTTGAAAAATTATACTTAAGACCACGTGTTATACAAACCAAAGCACTTGCAATTGACCTGTTTATTTCATTAAAAGAAGTACATTTTGGACTTAAGCATTGTAAAAGGACATGTATCAAATATTTCCAGTCAGAGGGAAATTCCTGCTTATGATATTTATTTAAAGTGACATCAGCAGGAATAGGATAACCCAATTCCCTAAGACCTTGTTCTATTGTTGCAATGGCAAGGGTAGTCACACCATCAGCGTCATCAAGACGCAAAGCTTGGCGAACCAAGGCTTCAGTGACCACCCATGTTCTTCCATGAACAGTAGATGTTAATGTGGTCACTCCATTAGTTGTTGTGGAACTAGCAGTGTTCCAAAACTGTCTAATGTGTGCGACAGGGACTAATGGTGTATGAGAAAGTGCATACCTTAAGGAGGATGCATTTAAAAATGCCACCATCTGTGAATACTGAGGGAACAAATCATTATCAGCAGTCAAGTAAGCTACCATATTATGTTGGCTCTTGAACTCCAATGTTAAATTCTTTGAGTTGAATTTGGGTGCCATGGTGAAAGCTGTTTAGGTTATGTGATATGGGAAAAATCTAGGAGAAAAGTGTTAGACAAGAAAATATGAATACCCTGAATAAAAAGATTAACCAAATTTATAGGAGAGATGCATGATTTTGATTGGTCAAAAATGAGGCGGTTATATTCAAAGAGCAATGATGAAAATATTGAATCAAATATAACTAATCTCACGCATTAATTAAAAGTAACAACTCCCCAAAATTACGGCCAAAGATTAGTCAAAAATAACAACTGGGTAGGGCCCACTAGGTGTCAACGGTCAAAAATAGCCCATCAGCGCCCAACGGCTATATTTTCTTGTCAGCGTTTGCCTAAAGCCTTGTCAGCGTCACGATTGGACGTAACAGCGTTTGGAGAAAAACTTGTCAGCGTCTAAAAATAAAAATATTTAAAAAGAAAAAGACCTTAACAAAGTAATTTATCCTAAGGGAAATATCTTACAAGTTGATAATAATTACTGGGCGGCAAGCACTGTCCATTTATGCACACTTGCTTAAGCAAGATAGACACAAATGTCCTCTAGTGTCCCTTGCTAACCAAAATACTTACCAACAAAGTTATTTCATAAAATTCTTTGTAACTCCCAGGTAAACCCATAACAAAACTATTCCCAAGTCTCCCATCAGACCACAACCAATTCTAGGCCAAAAATGTCTTGGCAGCATGCATAGTTTATCAACTTTGCATGCTACAGTGCCTCATGGTTTAGTAAAACTAACCCATACTCACATGTGGACACAATCTAGAATTGTGATGAGAGTATTGTAAGAATACCCAAGAGTCCTAAAGGTTCCTTAAACCTCCCCTCAAACTATGATACATGAGTTCTCAAAATATATATGAACATTAAAAATTTATGTCAAGATAGGAATATAAATATTCCAACCATCATCCATAAACAAAAACATGTCCAAATAGCTCTTCAAAGATCCATAAGCAACTCTGTATCCAATGGCATAAAGCTACCACCTACCTACACATTTAGATGAAAACCACAAAACTAACATTTGTTGCTGACAGCGCCCCGACAACACTTGACAGCGTTGAAGGAACTCTTGTCAGCGTTAGACAATAATATCTCTAACAACGGCAAAATAACACTTGACAGCGTTACATTTACCTTTGTCAGTGTTAGATAAATAAAGTGGAAAAATCTAAATCATCACAAAGACCAATAACAATGCATTATCCTGTACATACTTTTACAAAAAGGTTCCAAAACACATATTAAGTGAGATTAACCATTCCAATATTTGTTACCAAATATTGAAATCTTCCAGCATCAAAAGGTTTAGTTAATAAATCAGCCACATTATCTTCTGTGGCTACCCTATCTGGTTGTATTAAACCTTTCTCAAAGCAATCTCTTATAAAATGATGTCTAATTTCTATGTGTTTGGTTTTAGAATGATGTACAGGATTTTTAATAATGCATAAAGTACTGTTATTGTCTACAAAAATCTTGGTATGCATAAAATTATACCCATAATCCAACAGTTGGTTCTGAATCCATAAGACTTGGCCATAACATGCTGCTGCAGCCACATATTCTGCTTCAGTTGTAGAATTAGCCACCACTGTTTGTTTCTTGCATTGCCAAGATATTAATCTGCTCCCAAGAAATTGGCATCCACCAGTTGTGGATTTTCTATCAAACTTGTCACCACCATAATCACTGTCTGAATATGCAATAAGATCCAATGGAGAATCTTTTGGGTACCACAAGCCAAGATCTGGATAACATCTTAGGTACCTAAAAATTCTTTTCACAGCAAAAAGGTGACATTCTTTGGGAGTCACTTGATGGCGTGCACATGCACACACAGCAAACATGATGTCAGGTCTTGAAGCTGTAAGATACATCAATGAACCAATCATTGATCTATAGTGCCTAACATCCACATCCTTTCCAGCTCCAATCTTTCCCCAAGGGTGTTCCCTATCCATAGGAGTGGAAGCATCCTTTTCATGTGGAGAAAAACCATATTTCTTCAAGATTTCAGCTACATACTTGTCTTGGGAGATGAAGATACCATCTTCTTTCTGCTGAACTTGCAATCCTAGAAAGAAGTGCATCTCACCCATTGCACTCATCTTGAATTTATCTGTCATGAGCTTGGAAAAGTCCTCACTCATTTTTGGATCAGTAGACCCAAAAATGATGTCATCAACATAGACCTGCACAAGCAACACATGTTTTCCTTTCTTCTTTGTAAATAGTGTCTGATCTATGGTGCCCCTCTTGAATCCATTGTCCACCAAATATGTAGACAAGGTACCATACCATGCTCTAGGGGCTTGATGAAGTCCATACATAGCTTTCTTCACTCTATAAACCTTGTCTGGATTCTCAGGATCTTCAAAACCAGGAGGTTGCATGACATATACTTCCTCAACAATTGTCCCATAGAGGAAAGCACTCTTCACATCCATTTGGTAAACAGTAAAATTCATACAAGAGGCATAAGCTAGAAAAATTCTTATAGCTTCAATTCGTGCAACTGGTGCAAAAACTTCTTCATAATCTATACCTTCCTCTTGTGTATATCCCTGAGCTACCAAACGTGCCTTGTTTCTGACCACAATGCCCCTTTCATCTTTCTTGTTTCTTAGAACCCATCTTGTCCCAATTGGTCTCACATATCTAGGACAGTCAACCAGCTCCCAAACATCTTGTATAGCAAATTGGTGAAGCTCATCCTGCATTGCTTCCACCCAACTAGGTTCTTTGAGAGAATCAAAAATCTTCTTGGGTTCTTCCTGTGACAGAAAACAGGCAAACAAACATGCTTGTACAAGAGGGGTATCAACCTTCTTGTGTATATTGGCAATAAATCCACCAAGACTTTGATGGGATCTTCTTGTCTGAACTGGAGCCATAACATCACCAATGATCTGAGATGTGGGGTGATCCTTAGCTGTGGAAGTGAGAACTCCTCCTTCAAAAAGTCTGGTGTCCTCAACTTCACGCTCCATGTTGCCAATATCTTCTTCATCAGACTCTCTTTGATCAACATGAATCTCTTCATGGACATTGGAAGGTCCACCTTGTTCAAAGTGAGAAGAGAAAAGCTGTGTAAAGGTGTCACCAAAGTCTGATCCTTGTTTGTCAGTGCTTGGGCTAACAGCGCTTGAACTGTTGTTGTCAGCGTCTAAGCCATCAGCGTCTGAATTGGTCTTGTCAGCGCTTGATTTCCCTTTGTCAGCGCCTGAAGAACCATGCATGTTTGTATTTGGTGGTATTTGAAAACCACCATTATCTTTTCTAGCAGCAGCAGCAGCAGCATAATACTCATCTGTCCATATAGGAAGTGTAACATATTCTTGTGTGGGAGATGATTTAACTGCTGGTGGTCCATCCTCCTTAGCAACCTGTATACCTGAAACATTACCAATTCTCTTTTCCAAAACACTTGAAGTTACCTTCACAATGTCTGGATCAGTAACAGGCATATAATTTAAAGCTCTAGATAAAGGTTCTAAGTCAAACAACCAATTTGGACCACTTTCAGGATCACTAGGTTTACTCTCTAAAAACCTAACATGTACTTTTTCAAGTATACGTTTTTCCTTTTTAATGTAAACCCTATATCCTTTGCTCTGCACTGAATAACCCATGAAGTAGCCTTCATCACCTTTTGAGTCAAATTTACCTAGGGCCTCACTAGTTTCTAAAACTACTACATGACATCCAAAAGGCTTGAGAAAGCCAATATTTGGCTTCCTTCCCCAAAGTAACTCATAAGGTGTCTTATTATGTATTTTGTTGACCAATGCCCTATTTTGAACATAACAAGCTGTGTTAACAGCTTCAGCCCAAAAGGCTATAGGAAAGTGGGCATCAGCCAACATGGTTCTGGCTGCTTCAATAAGGGTTCTATTCTTCCTTTTAGCAACCCCATTTTGCTGTGGGGTTCTAGCTATGCTAAACTGCCTAGTAATCCCTTTCTTGGCACAAAAATCATCTAACAACTGATTTCTAAACTCACCCCCATTGTCACTTCTAATAATTTTGACCTCATTACCATTCTTCTTTTCAATCTGGGTAATGAAATTAATCAGACTTTGGGCAGTTTCACTTTTCTTGGCTAAAAAGAAAGTCCAAGTAAACCTGGAATAATCATCAGTGATAACAAAACAATATGATTTACCCTTCAAACTTTCTATATTAGTTGGACCAAAGAGGTCCATATGCAATAAGTGAAGTGGTTTAGAACTAGAGTGCACCTGTTTAGACCTGAATGAGACCTTGTGATGCTTGCCCTTAAGACATGCAACACAAGTGTGGTCATTGTGGAAAGCCTTTTCAGGCAAACCATCAACTAAACCAAGTCTCACAAGTCTATTGATATTCTTAAAGTTTATGTGCCCTAATCTCCTGTGCCAAAGATTACTTTCATCTACTAAGGCTTTAGCATAAAGACATGACATCATTTTATTATTTACCTTAATTCCATTAAGATTCACATTATATATGTCTTTATGCCTTGGTGTTCTAAAGTCTATGTATTTTTCCTCAGGGAGCTTATAATCTTTGCTTAACACCAAGCACTCAGTATCTGTGAAAAGAACCTTATTTTTGTTATCACACACCTGTGATACACTAAACAAATTATAATCCAGTTCTTTTACCAAGAAGACATTCTCAAACCGTAGATTGTTGGTGACAAGGGTTCCTTTTCCAGTGATGGTGCCGTAGCCCCCTCCAAAGTATACCTTATCACCATCTTGAATAGGAGTGAAGTTTGTCAGATAGTCTTCCTTTCCTGTCATGTGCCTTGAGCATCCACTATCCCAGTATCCATAATCATTGATCTTCTTCTGAATGCCCTGCACATAAAGAAAACACATTAGTTTTCTTTGGGAACCCAAGCCTTGGAAGACTTGGATTCATTTGGTTGTTCAACAAGAACAGACTTGGTTCTCATAACAACCCCATTTTCATCCCTGTTTGAATGAAATTCCCAGTTAACCCCAATTGGTGTTGACAATGCCTTTGAAATATAATGAAACCTGTTGCATGTCATAGAAATACCAGTAGAATTAGGGTTTTGGTCTTGTTTTGGTCTCCATGTTAAGCTAGTAGAAGCTTTGGACCTATTTCCCTGTGGTTGCAAATACCTAGGTTTGGCAGTGTATCAATCAGCGCTGAAATTGCTCTTGTCAGTGCCCCGATTCCCTTTATCAGCGTTGAACCTAGGGTTTGCTACAGGAACCCATTGCCTATTGGACCAAGTGTTTGACTTTTGAAAAGGTCTTAGGCCTTGTGTGTTAGACCCTCTAGAAAAGAATGGGGCTGGTCTAACAACTTGTGAACTTTTGTTCACAAAGGTATTGGGTCTGACAGTGTTTGACCTATGTTGACTTTTGTCAGCGCTGAAATGGTTCCTATCAGCGTTGACATTGGAAGCGTTGACACATTTGTATGCCAAATGTGAGAAGCTACCACATGTGTAACAAGCTTTTCTAGACATAGTCTTAGGTCTAGAAGCAAAGAAGCCTGTTCCTTGGTTACTAACTTGGCTTTTTGGTGACCTAGTATTCCTATACATCTCTGCATACTTAACACTAGGTTTTCTAACAGTTTGTGGGCCAAGGTCAACAGCTTTGCCAGTGGTAGGGTGTGTGATTTTAATAGGTTTAGGATCATTGGACTCCACAATTGGTATCATTTTTGGTGTGGGCTCATTTGGACTTTCACACAACAACCCTCCCTTAACAAACAAAGTGTGGTTAGCTTTCTTCCACTCATCTAGGTCAGTCAGTTTTTGTTGGTATTCCTCAACTGGGGAAGTCACTCTAGGTGGAGGAATGAATTCCTTCTCTTGGAGTTCTGGCAAGCCAGTCCAAGATAAGTCCTTTGATTGGACACCATAGAAATCCCCAGCTGGTGGTGGAACACCAGTATAATCTTTCATCCCAATCCCACTCATATCCTTAGAGTCTCTTTGTTTACTAACACACTCTCCTAGGGATTGTGTGGCCTTATCAAATCTCTGGATTTTAAGACTCACATTATCTTTATTTTTGTTAGCCTCCTCTAACTGAGCTATCAAATCAAGATTAACCCTGTTTACTATATCTTGACAATCTTTACTTTGATGTAACTCATGTTTTAAGATATTTATTTGATCCTTTAAATCAAACTCCATTTTCTTATACTCAGCTACTGTCTTTTCTGTTTGGGTAAGAGCAAGTTGATAATTAGATACTTTGCATCTTTCAGTACTTGCCTCATCTAATAATTTTACTATCTCTTGATTTAGTTTTTCAGTATTTAAACGACAACCCTTAGAACAGAAAGCATCATCATATACCTCATTATCTGATGAAGAGGAGGAGTGTGCCATGAGAGCATATTCAACATGCTCTTCTTTAACTTCAGCAACCAAAGCTCTATCCTCTTCCTCATCCTTGGCCATCCAGCTCCAGTCCCATTCTCCAACACCATCAATTTGTTGAACAGCAACCATGGCCTTGGGATCTTGGCTCTTAACCATTTGGCTTGAGGGCTTACCAGCATCAGATCTTCTTGGAGATCTACATTCCCTCATGAAGTGCCCCATCCTATGACAGTTGTAGCACTCAACCTTGGATTTGTCAAATCCAGCAACATCCTTAGCATTAAAGGTCATCTTCTTCTTGAACCTTTTATTAAACCTGTTTTCTCTTAAACTTACAAGAGCCATAGTCCACTTGATGTCCATCTCTTCCAATTGCTCATTGCTTATCTGCTCAAGATCTTCATATGTAATCCTTGAATCACTGGGCAAAGAAGCAATGAATGCACACACAGTATCTAGATCAAGACCAGCAGGCTTAATTCTATCAGCGCCAAAGTTGTGTGTGTCAGCGCTTGAGTATAAAGCGTTGACAGGATATGATCCAGCGCTGACAGACTGAGATCCAGCGTTGACACATTGAGATCCAGTGGCTGGATGTCCATAGAAGTTCATGGAATCAAATTGGCCTTCACTTTGTGAGAAAAAGGCCATGTTGCTACTGGAAGATTTATTATCACTATCCAACTGCCATTCATTCTCCAACAGTCTTAGTTTGTTGAAGATGTCATCAAACCTGGAGGTCTTGTGGGTGTTATTGACAAGAATGGATCTTGTCTCAATCTTCCATACATCACCAAGGCTTTTGAGAAAAGTAGCATTCAATTCAGGGTCATCAATCTGTGTTCCCATGAAGGAAAGTTGACTTGTGATGTCAAGAAGTCTACTTCTCACACTGCTGAGATTCTCATTGGGTTGAGCTTTAAAGACAGCATACTCATGCAAGAGTTGCTTCTTCTTTTCTTCTTTTGTGTCAGCATTGCCACCATGTGCTACTTCAAGAGCTTCCCAAAGCTCTTTTGCAGACTCAAAGCGTTTGTACTTGTGCTGATTCTCATGACCTAGGGCGTGTTTCATGATGTTCAAGATTTTCATGTCCACCCTCTTCTTGGCTATATCTTCAACAGATACAGCTCTTCCATCTTCAGGCTTTTCCTTCTTATCAGCTTCAGGACAATTAGGAAGAGCTACCCTTGCGGCAATAGCAGCAGCAATCTTTTGAGCTTTGTTAAATGTGTTCCCATATTCAACAATCTCCCAAAGAGTGTAGTCATGAATAGCTATATACTGCTCAAAGTTAGACTTCCAAAGCTCAAAGTTCCTGGCATCAAACATGGGAATTTTGATACTAGGATTAGTGGAGTTGTTTTGTAGCAAAGCAGCAGGTTGATCTGTGCCAGACATGATGTTTTTAGGGTTTTGAGAATTTTAGGGTTTTTAGGGTTTTTGGTGTTTTAGGGTTCTTGCGTTACTTAAAGATCAAAAGTTTCTCAACAAGCTCTGATACCACTTGTTGATCCCAAACTTAGATCGATTAAGCTTTGTGTATACGAGATTAGATCAAGTACTACACGTAGAGAAACCTTTGCTTATGAATAAAGTAACAAAGTGTTATGCGGAATTAACACTTGATCTAAAACACAAAGATGTTAAACAAACTTTCACTTGTATTAGAATGATCGTACTTGATTACAATGAAAGAGGTTTAACTTGCAAATACTTATGAAAACTTAATATTAACTTTAACCTAAAAGACCTTCTTTTATAGAACAAGAAGTCTTGTACAATAAGCTACGAATCAACTATTCTAGGTAAAGATAATAATAGAAAATACAATGTCGAGCTTATCTTTACCATACACATATAAAGAAACAAATAAACAAAAAGATTCGTATGAAGATATTCCATCAGTGTCAATCTTCAAGGCTGTCAGCGTTGACTTCTTCTTTGTCAACGCTTGGCTGTCAGCGTCCAATGTCTTCTTATCAGCGTTGACATTCTTCTTATCAGCGTCTAGTGAACTGACCCATATTTTATTCCCAACAGTGCCATGGAGTCTCATGATCTCCCTCCTGTAAGTATCTGCGAGTTTACTTACCGGATCTTCCTTGCGTATCGGTAAGAAATGAGCTGATTTGGTGAGTCGATCAACAATGACCAAAATAGCATCGTGCTTCTTCTTGGTAGGCGGAAGACCGGTAGCAAAATCCATGGTGATTTTGTCCCACTTCCACTCTGGAATATCCAACGGTTGAAGGAGACCGCCCGATCGCTGATGTTCGATCTTAACCTGCTGGCAGGTAAGACATTTGGAGACATAAGTGGCTACATCCTGTTTCATACCACTCCACCAAAAGTGCTGTCTGATGTCATGGTACATTTTTGTCGACCCAGGATGTATAGAAAATGGGGAGCTGTGAGCTTCAGCTAACAATGCTTCCCGGAGTTCTTGATTGTCAGGAACACAAAGTCTCGTGCCCTGCCAAACGATACCGTCTGCGTCCATTCTGAATTCTGTCTGCTTCTCCAAATTCTGAATTATCGCCCAAATCTCTCCATCATCCTTCTGCGCTTCCTTGATCCTAGTCAGTAACTCAGGTTCTACTCTAAGATTCGCCCAGTATCCATGCTGCCCACGTACCATGATTTCGATGTCTAGCCGCTCCAAGTCTCTTATGTTTTGTTCCTTGATCTCAATGCCGTTGATCATTCCGGACTTTCTGCTGAGTGCATCTTCTACTACATTAGCTTTCCCGGGATGATACTGTAGGTTAATATCGTAATCCTTCAACAGTTCCAACCATCTCCTTTGTCTCATGTTCAATTCTCGCTGTGTGAAGATATACTTCAAGCTCTTGTGATCCGTGAAAATGTCGCATGATTCTCCGTATAAGTAATGCCTCCATATCTTCAATGCGAACACCACTGCAGCAAGTTCCAGGTCATGCGTAGGGTAGCTTTCTTCATATGGCTTAAGCTGCCGTGAAGCATACGCGATCACTTTCCCATGTTGCATGAGAACACAGCCCAATCCCTTCCCCGATGCATCGCTATAGATCTGAAATCCACCTGTACCAGATGGGAGAGTAAGAATAGGTGCAGATACTAACTTCTGCTTTAGGTATTCGAAGCTCTTCTCTCGATCTTCCGTCTAGACGAATTTCTCTCCTTTTCGCATCAGTTTGGTGAGAGGTAGTGCCAAGCGGGAAAAGTTCTCCACGAATCTGCGATAATATCCAGCTAAGCCTAAGAAACTGCGGACTTCTGTCGCCGACGTTGGTCTTGGCCATTTAGTGATAGCCTCAACCTTCGCTGGGTCCATAGTGATCCCTTCAGCTGATACGATGTGACCTAAGAATGCTACCTTGTTTAACCAGAACTCACACTTGGAAAATTTCGCATACAGCTGCTTCTGACGAAGAATCTGTAGTACCGTACGAAGATGGTCTTCGTGTTCCTCCGTGTACTTTGAGAAAATTAAGATGTCATCGATGAATACAATGACAAATTTATCAAGGAATTCATGGAAGATTCTGTTCATCAGATCCATGAATACTGCTGGAGCGTTAGTCAGGCCGAATGGCATGACCACAAACTCATAATGGCCATAGCGGGTACGAAAAGCAGTCTTGGCAATATCCTACTCTTTAACCCTTAGCTGATGGTAGCCTGACCTTAGATCGATCTTTGAGAAGTGTTTGGCTCCTTGAAGTTGGTCAAACAGATCGTCTATACGTGGCAGTGGATATCTATTGCGGATGGTAATCTTATTAAGTTCACGGTAGTCAATGCAAAGTCGCATGCTGTCGTCCTTCTTCTTAACGAACAAGACCGGTGCGCCCCATGGAGATGCGCTTGGTCTAATGAACCCTCGTTCAAGAAGTTCCTGCAGTTGGTCCTTCAGTTCTTTTAGCTCTATGGGAGCCATACGATACGGTGCCTTAGAGATTGGCTCAGCTCCTGGAACAAGGTCGATGTTGAACTCCACTTCTCTTGCAGGTGGTATGCCTGGAAGTTCATCTGGGAAGACGTCTTGAAATTCCGAAACTACTGGTTGATCCTGAATCGATGGGGATTCAGCATCCATGTCGTGAACCGTAGCTAGATAACCTTCGCAGCCATGTGACAGTAATGCACGTGCTTGCAAGGTAGATATGACTTGTACAGACCGTCCGGGTATGAACCCGTTATGAATGTACTCTAGTGCATTAATGTCGCCGAAGATCACCCGATATGAGTGGCAGTCTATGGTAGCATGATGCTTGGATAGCCAGTCCATGCCGAGAATCATATCGAATTCAATCATGTCTAGGGGAAGTGCATCTACTGCACGAACTTTATCGTTAAACTCTAGAGGAAGACTCTTGTATACATGAGTTATTAATACAGAGTCCCTCAAGGGCGTGGAAATGGTAAGCCTATTTTCTAATGGCAAGGGAAGTGTCCTGATGTTCTTAGCATAAGTAGTGGAAATAACTGAATGAGTGGCACCCGTGTCGAAAAGAACACATGCAGCCTGGTCGTACATATACAAAATTCTAGTAATGGTACCTGTAGATTTGTTTGCCTGATCGCGCGATGTCGTGTAGACACGCCCAGTGGTAGGAGGCGGTTTAGTATCAGCATGACCCGAAGTACCCTCCATTTCACCCTTACGGCAATCTCTCATACGATGGCCAGGGAGGCCGCACTTGTAGCACGCGTCGGAATCACGACGACATGGGCCAGGGTGTCTGCGATGGCAAGTATTGCAAAGAGGATGAGTGAATCCTCCAGCAGGAGTCCTTGCTTGCTGAGGGCCTGCTGATGACAAAACGTGTTAAGAATAAAGTATATGCACGAGTATAGGACGTAAGCGTCATAAGATGTTTACCAGTGTTAGCTGAACGGTTAGGCTGAGAACCCCTGTGGTTCTGGTCCTTCCCGTTACCGTGGTTCCTGGTAGAGGTTAATATAGTGTCAGCACGAGAGATATAACATGAAATCATAATAAGATGCGTAAACAGTAGGACCTGCTGTTGTTGGAGTGTCCCGCATTGTTACGGTAATTATCATTACCGTTGCGCCTTTCCACAACAGAACGGTCGTTATTGTGACCGTTTCCTTTGGGCTGATGAGGCTGCTGCTGGGTAGCCGGTTGAGACCGGTCCCCAGTTTTCTGCCTGGAAGATACAGTTTAAGAGATGATTATAGAACATATAATGATAGGATGCGGTCTGGTTAACGCTAGAACACGAAATGTTTTACCTCTTGTCGGGTCTTTCAGGTTCCCCGAACTCATCTCGTTCCTGCAACATCTCAAGCTTCCTTGCTGCGTCGGCCACTTGTGCTACTGTATTGAACGTAGCACATACCAGATTGTTCGCGACCGAGGTGCGAAGTGCCCACCTAAAGTGGTGTGCCTGCTCCTCAGGAGTACCAGCTGCTGCTCCTAGAAAACCAGCTAGGCGAAGAAAGCGCTGCATGAATTCGTTGCTATTCTCGCCCGCTCTCTGACGTATCCCATGGTATTCACGCTTGAGTTTGTCCTGCTCTGCCTTAGGAAAGAACTGCT
Organism: Glebionis coronaria; assembly: GCA_025667525.1. Lineage (NCBI taxonomy): Eukaryota > Viridiplantae > Streptophyta > Magnoliopsida > Asterales > Asteraceae > Glebionis > Glebionis coronaria. Next base: position 363,687,558 of record CM046877.1, read on the forward strand.
CCATCACTCTCTCCTTGAATCGGGCCCATGTCAAACCAGCGACCCATTCATCACCTCTTTCTGACTGCGTCAAAGCTAGCCACCAGTTGAGTACATCGCCTTCAAACCGGTAGCATGCCAATCTCGCCTTGAAGGCGGGGTCACATCCCATAGCATTGAAGATTTTCTCAATGTGAGTCAACCAGCTTTCAGCATCGCTGGGGCTATCAGTCTTTTCAAAAGCTCTAGGACGGAGCTTGTTAAATCTTTCCAACCATACTGCTAGTGTCACTGGGGGAGGAGGAGGAGGAGGTGCCTGATTCTGCTGCTGCTGATTGTTGGCAGCTTGGACTTCAGCACGAATGTCATTCCTCAGTTGAGGAAGTAAGGCTTGCATGGCAGCCTGAATTGCAGCATTGAGCTGCTCTTGCTCGCGTGTGAGAACCATCTGACAGTATAACATAACATATGATTAACAGTTCAAACATAAAATATAACTTGTATATATACAAAAAAAAAATTTATGCAAAAAAAAAAATTTCACGAGAAAAAAATTATGCAAGAAAATGTTTGTATGAATGCATGATGCGATTTTATGAAAACTTTTGATGCTCGAGAGTGAACGCCTCTGGTCAGTTCACTCAAAATAAAAGACATATCGAGGGGACGCCTATGGGTCGGTCCCAAATCTAAAAGTTTCGATAAAACACATGCGACTAAATAGGGCCAGTCCTGTACCAACCATTACTTAGTCAAAAACCTTGTAACAATGACATGTATATGTATGCTTAAAAATGATGAAGGCATGAAAACAACTGTCAGTTCTAGGGAGACCGTAGTGACTACCCACTAATCACACGTCATATTTGAGAGCCTACAGGTCGAAACCTTGGCTCTGATACCATAATTGTAACACCCCATTTTGGAAATGGAATATTACACATAATCATGGCGTGTCATCAAAGCATACAAGGATAAATGTCTAAGCATTATTTGACCATAGAAGGGAAATACCGGAATCAAACATCGGTAACCCCAAAGTAGAGCTCATCACACACAAACATAAATACTGTAAAAGGAAAGGACGAAACAATGTCCATAGCAACTGTAGTAAAGTAAAGGAAATGCATAAAGTAAGAAAGACAGTAAAGCTTCCAATCCATATGCACGTACGTTTAAGATCTACGAGCGTCCCTGAGTACCTGCCGTTTTGGGAACATGAAAAGGAAAACGGCTGAGCAAGACGCTCAGTGCACGGATGCACAATATAGCATGAAATAGGATAAGCATGTAACATAAAACAGCGGAAGACTAAGTTCTGAGTAAACTGGTTAAGTATTAAGAAAACTGGTTTTATAGTTTGAAAAGCCTTATGTTTATCTTATGAAAACTGTTTTAACATAAATATACCATAGCCCATATAGGTCATGAAAAGGTCACGAGCATGAATACTTGGAGGGGTGACCTCATCATGCTGATTAGAGGGGATGCCTCTAATCAATATACTGGTTTGGGTAGGAGGGATCAACTCCTTGTGAAGGGTGCAAGGCACACACCACATTCACCATGATAAACTGAATAAAACATGTAACTAGGATGCACCCATACGCCCCACCTGATATAATAATATGGCCAAAACTGAAAAGGGACGCCACGAGCAATCACTCCGCCGTGGGGAAGTCATAACATTGGTGCCTCCAATGTTATGGTTATGGTACCTCCATAACTAGGTGAAACTGGTCATGCTTGTATATGGCTATAGATTATGCTAATTAAACATAAGCAGTTCAAAACAATAAAACAAATACTGGGGAAAACAGTTGGCTGCATACGGGGAAAATCCTAATAAGGAAAGAATGTCCATACTGAAAGGACGGGAATCCGTACCTCAAGTCCAGTGAATGAATGGAAGAAAGACTCCTACTTCTGGATCACTAACGCTACATGAATACACACGTGTATAAGTATCGATTCACTGATTACGTACTGGGTTTTATGTCTCATTTTAGCTGACTTGGTATGTTTTAGGTCATGGTTCACTGTTTAGAGCCTTAAACTGTGTTTATCTTGTATTCTGATTAATCCGTTTAAGTATTACTGGTATTTCATGTATTATTATACTTAGTGTGTAATAATAAGTAACTTTCCAAAAATAGCAGGTTTCCAAAAATAGAAAGTTTCCAAAAATAGAAAGTTTCCAAAAATAGAAAGTTTCCAAAAATAGAAAGTTACCAAAAATAGAAAGTTTCCAAAAATAGAAAGTTTCCAAAAATAGAAAGTTTCCAAAAATAGAAAGTTTCCTAAAATAGAATTTACTGCTTAAAATAGATTAGTTTCTAAAAATAGAAAGTTTCCAAAAATAGATCAACTGCCTTAATTAAATAAGTTTCCATATATAGAAGGTTTCCATAATTAGATTAGCTGCCTGAAATAGATAGATTTGCATATATAGAAGGTTTCCATAATTAGATTAGTTGCCTTATTTAATTAAGTTTCTATAAATAGAAGTTTCCATATATTTAGAATTAAGCTGGTTACATAAGCTAACATATAAGTCTAAGTGTTTATAAGCTTGTTTCTTAAGTCATATGATATAGTATATAGTTTAATTATTATTTCATGTATTTTAATTAAACTATAGGTTAAGCATTTTAATTAAAGTATAACATGTTTTAATTAAAATGAAATGAAATACTTAGGTCAACATATGTATTATTATTATTAATAATATAACCTAAGTCATGTCTAAATTAATTAATTATAGGCATGTTTTAAATAATTAATTAATTATAACTTATAACATAAAATACTTAGGTTAAATTAATATCATTCTAAATTAATAATTAGAATAACCTAAGTCATGATTTAATTAATATCTCATGTGATTAATTAATTTATATCCTAAGTTCATGATTCATAAAAATTAACATGAAGCATAAATCATGATTTAACCAACGAACCATGAATCGGGCATGAACTCGACACCGTACCCCGAGCCAAACTCGGGGCACGTGTGCCCCCTTGCTGCCGTGGGTCCCACACGAGCCAACCAAGACCAAAAATGGTCTTGGTGGTGGCGGCAATAAGCAAACCAAACCCCCCCTCGGGTTTGTTTTGCTAGGCGGCTAAAACAAACACCCTTTCTATATCATTCTTTGATTTTAATTTATACCAAAACATGTTAGATCAATGTTTAATTATCATGTTTAAATAAGAAAAACAATAACATATTCATGAACATAAACAAAGATTCAAAAGAATTAAAAAGAAGGGTTTTAAAAAGTATACCACTATGTAGCTTGGAAAAGGATGAACAAACACTGATTATAGCAATAGTTTTTAAGATCAAAATCAACCAATCACCCTCCTATGGTGATGCTAAGGTGGCGGCACAAAGAGAGAACAAGGAGGAGGAGAGAAAACTCTTTTAGGGTTTTTATGTTTATTTCTTGAAAGTGAAAAATGAAAACATATTTTTACCATAACCCCCCCTTTACTTGTAAAAGTCCATGGGCTAAGCCCACCTTGGTATATGTACCGTGGGTATGGGGGCCCCACATAGGGTACCCGTACCTTTCTCGTGTCCCGATGTTTCGTGTTCGTTCGTGGTTAAACGTGCTCGTGTTTAAAGTGTTTCTTTTTATTTTATCATGTCGTTTATCGTAATTTTAACGCTTGTAACTATATTATATGTATTTACGTAATTATTCTAGTTCGTATTTTAAATGGTGATCATGATTTAGTTATGTTCACGTGACATATTTATTAACTGTTTATCATGAGTTCGTACGTAATCGATACTTGTCATGTCATACACGTATGCACTTGCTTGATTATTAGCACATGAATGTGATCAATACTAAATGAGGTAAGTTTTAATCTAGGACGTACGATCTTAAGGGAACTATTCATGGTAAAAGCATGCGGGTTTTACATGAATGCTTCGTTAGAAATAATTTCATCGTCCTCGATTTTCACTCCAATTCCATGCCAAGCGTGCAACGAGATCATTGTCATTATAAGTTAGTAATGCTAACACTACTCATATGCCCTAATCACGTACTTATCCTCCCATTATTCCTAAGTTGTATATATTTTATTTTGTCTTGAATGTTTCACGAGGATACATTGTTTGACTTATGCGATAATAGAGATTTAGGTCTAAAAATAGAGTCCTAACGGTGTAACTAAGACCATCAAATCAATAACCCCTCCTAATAGACAACGATGTCAAAAAATTAAGTTGACAAGAAGAATCGATAAACACGGTTTTATAACGGTTTTGAACATGAGACTTATTACCAAGACTTTTATACGCCCCCTAACGGAAGGGACTTATTATCTTTGGTTTACCTCCATCTTTTATTCAACTCCGCCATGGAGCTTTTATTATGACTTCGGTCTTGCCTTGCCTTTTATTATCCGCCTCATCGGTGGTTTTATTAGCCAAAGACGTATATCCTCACGCAAAGGCGAATTTTGTATCTTTAAAGCTTCGAAGATTAAGGCTTGATTCACTTTCAATTTTGCATAGATTTTTCGGCCTTGTGGGGCTTCAAATTGTTTGCTTGATTTAGGTGAGCACTTGAAATCTTATTATTGGGTGAAGCTTTCGATTATTCGGGTGCCAATACTTCAAAACCGTGACGCTGGCGATACCTTAATGTCTTCCCAATTTAATTACACGGAAGCTACTAGAAAAGACTAGAAACCCAACAATCCAAACTAAACCGCTAAGTCAATATTTATTAAGCAAAAAATATTTACAAGCGAAGGGAGAATAAGCAAACAACGAGAACACATGAGTTTTTGAAAGAATACGAGTACTCTACGTTTAGCATAGTAACTTATAATTAACTCTATCATTTCTCGTCCTCATTTAAGAGACTTAGCCTAATGTGTAGTTAAGGAATCAAAGCTAAGTGCTCAACACGCACGGTCGAGTCAAAAATTACTCTTATTCTCGCCATCGGAAAATCTACATTCGTGTCTTCAAACACTTATGAAACATGAGAAAAATTTTAAAATTTGGCCATTTTTAGCCTTATTTTGCAACAAAAACGATAAACAAAAGATAAACTTTGGAAAGCGTGAAGGTTTGGCAAGGCAAGTATCTATTCACCCCCCATACTAAAGTTAAACATTGTCCTCAATGTTTCGAGTCTAGGGGTGCATATACCCCCATACTAGAGACGTAGTGGAATGCCTAATCTAGCATGGAAAGGGTGTAACCAATAAATTAATAGCCGTTTATGAAGTGTGCTAATAACCTAAGGTTAGAACATCAAAAGGATATATCATGGATATTGAGAAATGTCTCCAAAGCAAACGATCGAGTGCTCCCATAAACGAACACGAGAGGCTCCAATCGTGATGATCATGATCTAAAGTTCACAATTCACAAACAACCACGGAACAAAGGTTGGAAGGGCACAAATCCCCACACATAAGCTACATTAGAAAGCGATAATATGTACATAGGATAAGCATGGGACTCCCCCACGAGGCACCTCGTTTTTTATTACCGATTCATGAGCTCGACTCGATCCCCTCAATACTAATTATCATTGGGGAAGGTGACTTGGTCGAGGTAGTTCAAGGATGGAACTTCCCCGCCAAAGTAGTGCTTCAACCTATGTCCATTCACCTTGAAGTTAGGACCATCATCTTGAGCTAGCTCGATGGTCCCATACGGAAATACTTGAGTCACGGTGAATGGACCGGACCAACGGGATTTCAACTTACCGGAAAAGATTTTCAATCTTGAATTAAAAAGCAAAACTTGATCCCCAATGTTAAAAACCCGGTTTTTAATTTTAGAATCATGCAACTTTTTAGTTTTCTCTTTGTAAATCAATGAATTTTCATAAGCAATATCTCTCAATTCATCCAATTCATTCAATTGCATTTTCCGGTGTTTTCCCGCGGTCTCCATATCATCATTACAATGCTTTAGGGCCCAATAAGCCTTGTGTTCTAACTCGATAGGCAAATGACAATTTTTTCCATACACAAGCTTATAGGGAGTGCACCCAATGGGCGTCTTATGAGTGGTCCTAAAGGCCCATAAAGCATCGTCTAACTTATCCGACCAAGATTGTCGGTTCTCTCCAACGGATCTCTCCAAGATCCTCTTCAAAGCTCGGTTTGAAACCTCGACTTGCCCACTCGTTTGTGGGTGATAAGCCGTAGAAAGACGATGTGTAACCCCATATTTCCTTAGAACCCTTTCATTGGTCATTACAAAAATGGGTTCCACGATCGCTTATGATAGCACGAGGGGTTCCAAACCGAGAAAACAATTGCTTCAAGAACTTGACTACCACACGAGCATCATTGGTGGGCAAGGCCTTTGCCTCCAACCACTTAGAAAGGTAGTCAACCGCAACGAGAATGTACTTATTACCACGAGATGATGGGAACGGCCCCATAAAGTCTATGCCCCAAACGTCAAAGATCTCACATACTTGAATGATATTTTGTGGCATTTCATCTTTTTGTGAGGCTTTTCCTTGTCGTTGGCATGCATCACACGAATTCACAAGATCTTGTGCATTTCGGTAAATAGTAGGCCAAAAGAAGCCGGCATCAAACACCTTCTTAGCCGTGAGATTAGCACCGTGGTGACCACCCGTGGGTCCCTCATGGCAAGCTCTAAGGATGTTAGAAGCTTCGGTGCCAAATACACAACGTCGGATGATTTGATCCGCACAAGTTCGAAACAAGTAAGGTCATTCCAAAAGTAGAACTTGACATCACGAAAGAATTTTCGTTTTTGTTGTGTCGTCATACCCTTAATTATGAAGTTACCCGCATGGTAATTTGCGAAGTCCGCAAACCATGGGGTAGAAGAATCAAGCTTAGAATTCACTACACCAAGTGTCTCATGCGGAAATGTTTCAGTGATTTCCTTGGGCTCGTAAACACTTTGGTGAGGATCTTCCAAACGAGAGAGATGATCGGCCGCTAGATTCTCGGCTCCTTTTTTGTCAATGATTTTGTTATCAAATTCTTGAAGGAGGAGAATCCAACGAAGTAATCTTGGCTTAGCATCTTGCTTTGCCATAAGATACTTAATAGCCGAATGGTCCGTATACACTATGCATTTTGTCAAGACGAGATAAGGTCGGAATTTCTCAAATGCATACACCACGGCAAGGAACTCCTTTTCCGTTGTAGTGTATTTAAGTTGAGCCTCGGTCATCGTCTTGCTTGCATAGTGAATAGGCAAGAAGTGCTTATCATAACGTTGCCCCAAAACGGCCCCAATGGCGTAATCACTAGCATCACACATAAGTTCTGGGAGCAACAAGAATGGGAGCCTCGGTAAGTTTCCTCTTAAGGATTTCAAAGGCTCGTACACAATCTTCGTCAAAGACAAAACGTGACTCTTTTTCAAGAAGATGTGTAATAGGTGGAGAAATCTTTGAAAAGTCCTTGATAAATCGACGATAAAAGCCCGCGTGGCCTAGGAAACTCCTAACTCCCTTAATGGTTTTGGGATGAGGTAATTTGGCGATGACGTCTACCTTAGCTTGATCTACCTCAATCCCCGCTTTCGAGACCTTGTGCCCTAGGAAGATTCCACTCTTAACCATAAAATGACATTTTTCCCAATTGAGCACAAGGTTGGTTTCCTCACAACGTTTTAACATTCTCTCTAGGTTCGACAAACACGAAGTGAAAGAATCACCAAACACGAGAAAAGTCATCCATGAAGACTTCCATCGTTTTCTCGATCATATCATGAAAAAGAGCCATCATGCATCGTTGAAAAGTTCCCGGTGCATTACAAATTCCGAATGGCATTCTACGATAGGCAAACGTTCCATATGGACACGTAAACGTAGTTTTTTCTTGATCACGAGGATCGATGGGAATTTGGAAGTAACCGGAAAAACCATCTAAAAAGCAATAGAAATCGTTTCCCGCAAGACGCTCCAACATTTGGTCCATGAAGGGCAAGGGAAAATGGTCTTTTCGAGTGGCTTCATTTAACTTTCGATAGTCAATGCACACTCTCCATCCGGTCACGAGTCTAGTGGGAATCAACTCGTTGGCATCGTTTGGCACAACGGTCATCCCTCCCTTTTTAGGGACACAATGAATAGGACTCACCTAAGGGCTATCGGAAATAGGGTAAATCATTCCCGCGTCAAGGAGTTTAAGGACCTCCTTTTTGATGACGTCGTGAATTTTGGGGTTCACCCTCCTTTGACTTTGGATTGTTGGCTTGAAATCCTCCTCCATTAAGATTTTGTGGGTACAAAATTTGGGATCGATCCCCTTAATGTCGGATAACTTCCACGCAATCGCCCCTTTGTGATCCTTAAGAACATCGACAAGTGCGGTTTTTTCATCATTCGAAAGATCCTTCGCAATAATAACCGGCAACTTGTCGTCCTCCTCCAAATAGACATATTCGAGGTGAGGAGGTAAATCTTTCAACTCGAGAATAGGTGGTTCCTCAAGTGAAGATTTGGGCTCGATACTCATAACCTCCTCGGGTGGAGGAAATGGGAAATCGTTGAGAAAATCCTTGATAATCGAGAAGTCCTCATCGTTGTCGAGGTCTTCGTCACAAGTACGTGGAACATCGAATTCTTCCAACGTAAAACCACCCCCTTCAAAAGGAGTGAAGGTTGGTGTCGAATTATCAAGAATTGGATCTAACATAGTGGGATTGCCACTAGTTTCTTCATCACCAAACCCTAAAACTTCTTGTGAAAATTCCTCGCAAACCACGTCAATCATGTCAACGAGGTTTATGGTAGCAACAGAATAAACATGAGAAAGTTGAGAATTTTGAGTTGCGTTTATAACAAGTTCCTCGTCGTTGAAACGTAAGGTGATCTTTCTAGCATGCAAATCAATTAAACCCATAGACATATCTAAAAACGAACGACCTAAAATAAGAGGAACTAGAGGATCCGTGGGGATATCAACAACGATGAAGTCTACAGGATAGTAGAACTTCCCCACTTTCACAAAAACGTCTTCCGCCAAACCACATGCAAGAATCGTGGAATGGTCGGCCAACTCAATAGACATTCGTGAATGAGTAAGATTAGGAAGATTGAGCGACTTGAAGATTGCAAGTGGCATCAAATTAATGCTAGCACCAAGATCGGCCAAGGCATAGCATTCTTCCATATCTTGGATGGCACAAGGGATCAAAAATTTACCGGGGTCACCGACTTTTTGAGGTATGCGATTAAGATAAACCGACGAACAACTAGACATTTGGTGTAATTTCTCCTTGTTGTTCAACATACTCTTAAAGTTAGCGGCAAATCGAGGCATCATGACTAAAGCATCGGCAAAACTCACATTAAAGTGAAAATCACGAAACATTTTCATAAAAAGCTCAAATTGGTAGTTGTCGCGCTCTTGTCGTTTCTCCTTCCTAAGTCTCGATGGGTAAGGCAAGGGTGGTGTTGGTTGGGGCATAGGCATAGCCTTTGGAATCTCGGGTTCCAATGTTGGTAATGGGTCAACCGTAGGTGTGGCGTGAGCGGTACTTTGTGGGATTGAAATTTGCTCCTTTTCGACCACCACCTCGGGTTCTTTCTCAATTTCCTCCACCGTTGGAGTAATTGGTTGAGGAGTCGGTTCTTTAAGTGTCTTACCACTACGTGTGGTAATCACTTTCATCTCTCCCTTCGTGTTTGAAACGGTGTTACTAGGTAGACCACTCGAAGTAGAGGCTTTGTTCCCCATGACGGCTTCTAAAATTGCATTAAGCTTAGCATCAAAACTATTAAACTTCAAATCTTGACTAGCGGCTTTTTGGTCAATTCTTTGTTCAAGCATAGCATGACTTTGCTCTATCTTGTTGTTTTGACCTCGAATTTGGTTAGCAAAATCATTTTTCAATTCATTCCTCATGCTAAGATTTTCTTTAACAAAATTAGCTAACTCCTTGGTGTTCTTAGCCGTGTCCCTAGCTTGATTAGCCAATTGCTCTTGAATGTTTTCCAAAATCTTATCATTTGCCGTGGCGTAATTCACAAAGTCCATTGGAAGTTCTTTAGTGTAAACATTTTGAAGACCTTGACTCGTGTTTTGAAAATTACGGTTTTGGTTTTGGTTTTGCAATTGGCTACTACTACTCCCTTGATTCCCATAGTTGTTATTACCCTTGTAATTGTTCCTTTGATTGCTTTGGTAACCAACTTGATTGTTTCGATAATTGTTAGCATTTTGATTTGGTGAAAAACCCGGTGGAGTCAATTGATTAGTGCGAGGAACTTGACCGTTTTGGTTATAAGTTCCCGCGGCCGCGAAGGCACTCGAAGTGTTACCACCGTTGGTAATGCACTCGGAATAATCGTGAGCTCCACCATAATACATACAAGAAACCTCAACCGCTTTAATCGTAGCGGGAGCGGGTTGTTCACCAACTTTAAACTCAACTAAAAATCCTTTCACTATATCAAAAATTTTGTTCTCCAAATTAGCCTCGATTTGGCAAGCATCAACGGTGTGTGACAATGAAGGCGAAGACGAAGACGAAGTCTTACGAACACTCGACGTGCTACGAGGACTATACACCTTAGACCTATTCTCAATGATTAACAATGCTTCTTCGACCGTCTTACACAAAAAATTACCACCCGCGGCGGCGTTAAGATAATCACGCTCATGATCGTTCAAGCCATTGTAAAATGTGTCTATTTGATGCAAGTCAGAAAAACCATGATGAGGACATTCGTGCAACATTTCCTTAAACCTATTCCAAGCCGTTGAAAAACTCTCATTATACTCTTGCGAAAACTTTGAAATCTCGTTTTTCAAGTGCGTAGTCTTAGAGGGCGGAAAAAATTGGTTCACAAACTTAGACACGAGATCCTTCCACGTCAATATAGAATTGGGTGGCTCTTTCTCTAACCAAATTTTTGCGGGCCACGCTAAGGAATACGGAAAAAGCATCATCTTAATCGAGTCGTTTGAAACATCCTTAAACTTGCACGTGGCGGTGAGACGAATAAATTGGCGAATGTGGTTATGAGGGTTGTCCTTTTCGTCACCTCGAAACTTGTTGTTTTGACTCATGGACAATAAGCCCGTCTTAACCTCAAAATTCTCCGCAAGGATAGCGGGAATCACAATCGCTTCTCCATAACCCTCGGTGGGTGCTTGAAGCAACTCCATCATAGTTCAATTAGCCATGGGTGCTTCTTTCACTACAATGGGTTCGTCAATAGGAGACTCCTCACTAGTAGGAGTGATTGATTTGTTTCTTCGTTTACGAGCACGTCTTGCTTTAGAGCGAGTTTGCATAAACGTCACGTACAACGAGAAGGCGAGCAAAGAAGATTCTTTTTGGTGTTTTTACTTTTTTCAATTTTTTTGTTGTTTTTGATTGTTTTAACTTTTTTTTTTTGGATTTTTGGAATGTATTAGGTAGACACAAATCTACAAATCTCCTCCTTAATCAAATCTCTCAATTAAAGAAGCCTCAAGGAATGAAAACGATCACGTGAAGTGAACGCCTTCGATGACTTTAGAACGATGGTGGAACACCAAATCGTTCAAGAGGGTTTAATCAATAGAAACCAAGAAAATATATATGATACTTAGTAATACTTTGGGCGGCAAAACCCTCGATTAGCTTTCAAAATCAAAATACGCACAAGCAAGCGGAGGAAACGAGGCGGTGCGAAGCACTTAAGAGCCTTTTTCCTTTAGGTCGTGAAATACAACCGCCTTATACCCACCTTATAGTTTGTATTTCTCAAAATCGAGCTTCTCGAAAGTATTTATCTATTTTTGCCTTTTTCTTTGGTTTAAGATTCGAATACAATGATTGGGTAATGACCTCCCAAGTCAAGGTTGTGATTTCTCACGTATTTGGAGTACTTGTAAATTTATTGTTCTACGTATACAATATAGTAATAGTATTCACAAAAACGAAAAACCGATAATACGTATTAGTAGAGTGCTACTAATACAATTAGCTATTTATGGCTATATAAAAACAACAATGGTTCAACCAAAACACAACACGCCTCCCCGGCAGCGGCGCCAAAATGATTGTTGTAATTTTTGTACCCCTTTAGGAGAAGGATGCACAAAGTAGGGCAAGTGTGCACGACGATTTAGGAAAACCGTGTGTGAATGACCCTAAGTGAGTTCGTTCTCGAGGAGGCAAGTGCGTTGTGTTGAGAGTTGATTAATGTTTGTGATTATATGATTGAGAAAGAAATGGGATTAGAAGAGAAAGACGGTTACAAAGACGAATTAAACTACGACGAAAAAGGCGAACACGTAAAACCGTAAATAGTGCCAAAATTAAAATTTTAACCTAAAAATTCCTAAAAATTCCTAAAAATCCCCAATAATATTCTAAGAGTTTACAAAACATCCAAACTTGCTAAAACCTTTTAATTAATTCAATAATGACTTTTTAATGCTAATTAAAGCCCTAAAAATCACAATTAAATATTAAAAAGCCCTAAACAAGATCTAATAGTTTGTAAACCTCAAAAATCTCCTAATTAAGCTAAAAACTATTTTTAAAAATTTTAAAACCAAATTAAACTATTTTTAAACACCTAAAAACTATTAAAATCTATTAAATCTTAAATTAATTCTATAAATTAATTGAAAAGGCCTAAAAAGATTTGGAAAGTTACAATGTTCCTAATTTAATGTCCTTAACCTAGGAAAAATGAAAAAACTAAAAAAATGAAACTTCAATTTTTAATAATAAAATAATATTAAAATATTCAAAAAAATAAAAAGTTTGTAAATAAATTCTAAAAATTACCAAAAATCCTAATTAATGTAACTAAAACAAAAATGAAAACCAAATTTTCTGAAACCTATTTAATAATTTTATATTAAATTTTAAAGTTGCTTAAAAACCCTAAAATCCTATAAAATCAAAAATAAGCTAAATTGAAAACCTAATAAGCTGTAAACCTCAAAAATATGATTAAAAACCTAAAAACTATTTTTCCAGATTTTTAAATTACCTTTTACTATTTTTAAATGACTTTCTAAAAATTAAACTTAAAATAATCCTAATAAATAAAATAATAATGGGAAAAATCTACTTTTTGCTCAGAAAAGTCAAAACCCCTTATAAAAACCTAGGAAAAATGCTAAACTTGAAAAAGCTAAAAGAAATAAGCTGGAAACTACTTATTTAAAAGCTGCTAACTAAATATGCTCAAAAACAAACACACCTTAAATAAGTAATGAAATGAGAACTAAACGTAAAAAGCCATCTAGATCACTGGTTAACACGCTAGCCCTTGGAAAGCAAGGTCGCGTGTTTGAGTCCAGGCAGGGTGTGCTTTTTGCAATTTTTTTTTTTTTTTTACTTTTAAAACTCAAACCAAGTACTTAATTAACTACTAAAACGCAAACACAAACCCAAAATAACAAGATTATAGCAAGATTGAATCAAAAATATGCCCAGGTCTGATGAACTTTCTGATGAACACACAAGTGTTCTTCACTTGTGAAGATAAAGGACAAGAGGGCTTGTCTTGCTTTTGTGGACGTTTTTGGTGAACAACAAGGCACCCTTATACTCTTTGGAGTATAAGGAGTCAAGACAAACTCAAAACAAGCAAATATAACACAAGATCAAACTAAATGAACAAGAAACAAGTTACTGATATACTATGCTAGGTCTGATGGTGATATGCTGAATCAATGTACACACAATTGGGTTTCAAAGCTCAACAACTTGCATACACTCTCACCAAATGACATACAATCAACTCACACTTCTTCTTAAACCTATTTTCTAACAAATTAACAAATTTGAAGGCTCAAATCCACACAAATGATCAGAAAAGTCAAGTGACAGATTTCAAGCTAACTTTTCCAACTTTTAAGCATGCAATGTGTTCTAAACTTATCCAAACTGAGACTTAAGCACACTAAACACCTAATTACTAACTAATGAGTGTATTCTAACAGCTTTTAACACATAATCAACCAAGTAAACTTAATTAATATGCAAATCCAAACACCCCTTTAACTTGACTGAAATCAAAATTTTCAAAGCAACTCAACACAAAACTCAATCAAATCAAATCTAAGCTGTCTAAACATGCATACAAGACCTATATAAGCAATGTTAAACAGTTAAACCAACAAACAAGTAAATATCATGCAATTCACATAAACATCATATAAAAACATAAAACTTGAAAATGAAATTGGAATGAGGGTGCTACCTTAAGGGTCCTACATCCAGGACCCTTAGTGGTTGAAAAACCACCTCCAAACAAGCTCGGGCTTGTGCTGAACTTTTCTTGAGGTTCTAATGAAGTTTGCTTAACAAAAATGAACAAGAGTTGTTCATTTTTGAATCTGCTAAGAGAGAAAAGGTAAAAGCTGTGTAAAAAGCTTAAAACTTGCTCCTAGCTTATAGATTAAGCTAGAAGAAAGCTTGAGCTTGTGGGTGAGGATATGATAAGCTTAAAAATAGGAAATGACCAAACCAATGGATATTTTAAACTTGGGTACCCACTACACCAGAACAAGCCATGGTGTTATGGACATACACAAGCTCAAATACCATCATACCAACACAATTAATCACCATTCTATCAGAATTATATGAAAATTTTTGATAAAAGAAAACTTTGAAAAAGAAACAAAAACTTTTGAAAACTTGAAAACTTTTGCTGAAATTAAACCAAACTCAAACAATGAACTTAAATCAACTGAAAATGTAAAGGGAACTCAATATTTCTCATCAACAAACTCAATACCATTTATATCACTTCATAAACTGGATTTACAAGGTTTTTGAAAAAAGGAGAAAAATCAAGAACAGATTAATGCTATGTCCTAAGTGCCTTTATATAGAGGCTACAATGTGATTCTAGAACTCAATAGAAGCTGAAAACCCTAACAAGTGAACTTCCAGCTTTGCCCTTGGAGAATATTTGAATTTTCAGTCAAAACAAAGCCATGTGAAGATCTTTGGCTTGTAGCTGAGATGCCAGTGATGTAGAAACAATCTAGGACGTCCATTTTGCCTTTGGGAGTAAGAAAATGCTGTGGGTTGTTGATTTGCTGCCAAGTTTTTGTTTGAGAGTGAATAGTGGGGCAGGGGAGGGTTGGAGAGACATGTGAGGTGATGGTGATGGGAGTTTAAGGGTGGTTTTGGGTTTAAGGGATGTTTAATTAAGGATCTGGAAATAATCACCCAAAAACCCTTTGTTTTAATTAGTGTTCTTCCTGGAAAAAATTAGGGTTTAAGGGTGGATTAGGGGAGTGTTTAATCTATTTTGGGTAAAACGTTTTTAAATAAAGTGTTTTGGTAGGAGATTTAAACTGATTAATTAATCAGTTAAGGGGTGAGTGGATAGGTGATGTGGAGAAAAGGGCGCTTTTGATTGGGTGTGGGGTGTGAGTGGGTGAGGTGTCAAACACTGGTTGGGGGGAATAAGTATGGCTGTCTGGCGGAATTGGTCCTTCTCTTTTCAAACTTTATTCACTTTGTATTAAATGGCTAACAACGCCCATTTAACACACAACAACTTTTGAACTTTGGCAGTTTTGGCACAACAAGTTTTGAAACTTGTTTTAAGGACTATAAGTGTAATTTTGGCAATCTTCAAGGGCTGTTTTTGACATGTCTTCATACTTCATGGCCTTGACTTGTTTGTTGACTTCTTGGAGGACCATTATTGACAATTTAGATTTGTTGAGGGACTAAATTTGCCAATTCTTCAAAGTTAAGGGTCCTTTTTGTAATTTTGACAAACTTTAGGGACCAAACTTGTAATTATGAAGATACAAGGGTATAAAGTGTCAATTCTTCAAACTTGGAGGACCAATCTTCATGATTCTTCAAATCTTCAAGGGTTTTCTTTGGAAAATTCTTCATTAGGGCTTGGTTCATCGTGCGGCTTTGTTTCTCGTGTTCGTTTTCGACTGATTCTTGTGATCTTTTGTCATTTTCTCAATATCCGTACCTAAAATACACAAGCAACAAACACAAGAATATATTTGGGTATTTTGATGATATTTAATGCATTTTAAGCCCAATTTGGACGATGAGACTATGTATAAAAGCAGTCTCATCAATCCTCAAGAATGGACGTCCAATGATTAATGGAACACGGGGATCCATCTCGTAGTCAACGACAAAAAAATCCGTCGGAATGGTGAATTTGTCGACACCAACGAAACGTCTTCGGATATCCCCACCGAATAAGCAACCGTACGGTTAGCTAACTCCAATGTCATCCGTGTGGGGACTAGCTCGGGTAGAGATAATTGTTTCCAAACACTTAATGGCATTAAGTTGATACTAGCACCTAGATCGGCTAGGGCCATACAATTCTCTACCCCGTGGAAATTGCAAGGAATGAGAAAGCGACCCGGATCACCAAGTTTGGTTGGTAATTTCCTTAAAAGAACCACGGAGCAATTCTCATTAAGTTGGGTTTGAGCAATATCAAGGATTTTTTCCTTATCACTGAGAAGATCTTTAAACATTTTAGCATATTTAGGCATGTGAGCGAGAGCCTCGGCAAAGGAGATGTTGAAATTCAATTGTTTAAACATTTTAAGAAATTTTGAAACTTGAATATCATCCTTGTTCTTCAACTTCTCTTTCCTCAACCTTGAAGGATAAGGTATGTCGGGTTGAGATGAAGGCTTTGGAATGGAATTCTCACTCACATCCTTGGGTGGTGGTGGGGTAGAAGTAGAAGGTGGTGGAATTGGTGAAGGGGGCTCATTATCCTTTGTCACGATCACTGGTGTAGGTTTAGGAATCTCGGGTTCCTTTAAACCTTTTCCACTTCGGGTGGTGATTGCTTTCATCTCCCCTCTTGGATTGGCAACGGTGTTACTCGGAAGAGAACTTGAAGCATAGGATTGGTTACTTGGGAAGAAACTAGCCATCATATCCCTTAAGTCGTTCGTTTGACTGCTTAAAGAGTTTCACATGTCATTCCTATGCTCGGCTCGAAGATCATTCCCTTGTTTCGCCATGTCACCTTTCAAGTTGATGATTTGACTCTGAAGATTCTTCACCAGCGCGTAATTAGTCCTCATGTACGTTTCAACCTCTTGATTGTATGTCGTGGGTTGGTTGGAATGGGGAACTTGGTAAGCGGGTGGTTGATAAGTGGTTTGTTGATACACCTGATTATTTCCTTGAGGTGGATATGGGTTTCTTTGGGTTTGATACTGATTAGGAGCTCGAGGTTGGTTTCGATTGTTGCGATTGAAGTTGGTTTTGTTTTGAGGAGGAAAACCGGGTGGTGAAAGGAAGTTGTTTGTACGATAACTTAGCAAATTGCGGTCACGTTGAGGACGAGCTTGATAGCCTCCCGTGGAAAAGTTATTGTTAGCCGCATACACTTTTTCCGGATTGTCATGAGTAGAAGGCAATCTGTGTATGAATGAGAACCACCAAAAATCTCACAAGAATTTGCTACAGCTTTAGCTTGTTGAAATTGGTTCGTAGCCTTGGTTAAGAAATTTTTGTTCATCTCGGCTATTTGGCGGGTAAGTTCGGTTATCTCGGGGTTTGATGAAGTAGAAGAAACATTGGCCCTCGAGTTATTTCTTGAAGATGCGGATGAATCCCAATTTTTATGGTGAGTGGTCATGTTCTCTATAAGCTCTCTACACTCCTCAGGTCTTCTCTTCATGAATGTACCACCGGCGGCAGCATTAATCGTATCACGATCACAAAAAGTTAAACCATTGTAGGAAGTATCAATCAAAGTGACGGGGAGCATATTATGGTTTAGACAACAATCGATTAAGACATTATAATGTTTCCAAGCATCAAAAAGCGACTCATCATGTTCTTGAGTGAAACCACTGATTTGATTGCGAAGACTAGTGACCATGGATGGTGGAAAGTACCCCGATAAAATTTTTTGAGTCATTTCGTCCCATGTATGAATTGAGTTTTTGGGAAGACGATCAAACCATTTTTCGGCATGGTGAGATAAAGTTTGTGGAAAAAGATGAAGGCGAAGAAAATCCATGGAAACACCGGGCAATTTCATGCTTTGAGTGACGGTTATGAATTTATCGAGGTGTTTGTTAGAATCATCATCCGGTAATCCGCGAAATGGACAAGCATTTTGAACTTTTTTGATCATGTGAGGCTTCAACGAAAATTCGGGAGCCGTGATTTGCATCGGTGCAATCGGTCCTCCATGTCCGTTCATAGTAGGTTGACATAGCTCCTCCATCGTACGAAGGTCGGGTTGAGGGACATGGTTGTGGTTGTTGTTGTTATTCAAATTGGGGTGAGGTGGGTTGTTATTATTATTATGCACACCGGCCATATCTAATTCTCTAACAGTCTCGGGCTCATAATATGACTTAGATCGAGTACACATACACTAAAATGAAATACAATATTTTTTGTTTTTTATCTTTTTTATTTTTTTTTGGATTTTTGAAAATTTTATAATTTCTTTTAGGATTTTTGAAATTTTTGTGTGCTTGAAAATAACGTTACCAAAAGAACGGATCCCAAAATCCAATTTTTCTCACTAAAAACGTTAATCTTTACGAAAAGAGCCGGCAGCGGCGCCATTTGATTTATTGGTTTTGTGTGTATGTTTTCTCTTGAAGTGTTGTTCGTACTCGATTCAATTAGAATTGATCACGGTTTAAAGTGCAATAGTCGTTTTTGGTAACTAAAAGGGGGAGCTTTTGGTTATCTATTTCTACTAGTAAATTAAAAAAAAAATTAAATATATAAAGATGAACGAGAAATCTAACCTTAATTTTGTGAATAAACTGGATCTTCGGATAAAAGGGCTTTCTTCGGAAAAATCAGCAAATTCATAATTAACTAATCTTCGGATAAACATCCCTTTTTTGGAATAATACCCTTTTTCGGAATAAATGCCCTAATTCGGATAAAGTGACTAAATTCGGATAAAGTGCTATTTTCGGATAAATCTACAATTTTCGGAATAAACAAGTAATTTCGGAAAAACACTTAAATTCGGATAAAATAGCTTTTTCCGGAATAACCAGTGAATTCGGATAAACCTACTGTTTTCGGAAAAGTGCCAATTTTCGGAATAAGACTTGTTTTCGGAAAAGACAGATTTTCGGATAAAAGCTGCTATATTCAGATAAAAGGGAAAATTCGGATAAAACAAATTTGATAATGATTTTCGGATAAATTTTATTTCGGATAAATGGACAATATTCGGAATGTTAAAACCCCTTTCCGAAGATAGCAGACACAACTGATCAGTAACAGCAGATCTAAAAACAGAGAACTAAATATAAGCTAAAATAAGCAAAAATTCAAATAAGCACTTAATCAAAAACTATAACCAAATTGATTTTAAGAAAAACTAAATAAGCCACAAATAAAAAACTTGAAAAACATTAATTAATATAAAAATCTAAAATCAACTTTTAATTAAAAATATTAATCTGTCAAACCAACTTAATTAAAAATAAGCCAAACACTAATAAATCAACACTCACAATAAGCTAAACATCCACCACATAAAAACTATAAGATCAATCACATAAACAAATCAATCACACAATCAAGATTAAACAACCTACATGATTAACTAAATCAACCACAAGATTAAGAAAGGAAGAATGAGAATTTATAATAAGCTTGATTAGATTACAGATTAAGAATCAAAGTTACAAGATTAAGATGAAGGTTTAATAAGCTTGAAAGAAAAGTTAGAGAGAGAAAAAAGTAAAACACACACTAATTACCTACTACAACTAAAGAAAAATAAAGACTACTCCCTAATGACTCATTTAGAGAACTATATATAGGGGAAGGGGAAGGTGTTTGTTTCTTCCTCTTTTCTTCTTGTCTTCTCGTCTTTTAAATAACTCGTATTTCTCGACTTTGTCTCGGGATTAGTCGAATGATAACTTGAACTCGTCTTCTAATTTTCTTAATTTAGTAGACTTGGTTCTTCGACTTCGTTAAAGTTCCGTCTTTAGACTTTTTTCTGATAAATCTTTAGAATAGGCCTTTGACTTCCGTTCTTCTTGCACTTTTGACCTTTTGACTTCATCTTTTGTCCTTTTCTTCGATAAAAGCCCGTGAAAGCCCGTGTTTTCTTCCTTTTTCATATTTTTGTCCTAAAACACAATAAAAAAACAAATCACACATAATTCCGCCTTTTAAGACATTAAATACACGTTTTGGTCTTGTTATTATTAGAAATAAGTGGTAAAAGAATAAGTGTTTTCACACTTATTAATCATGTACACGTGTCACGAACGTTGAATTCAGAAACTACATACGTGTTAGTGCACGGTAGGTATTAAGTACGTGATAATACACGATAATTATCAAGTATAATAGTTATAATCACGAACATACAATCACGAACATTTATGAACATGACAATTATTACGTATAATAATTATAACACGACTATTAGAACACGATATATATACGTGGTATATGCAACACGAACATTTAAACACGACACAAAAATTAAACTCGACACGTGATAAATTTATAACATGAAAGCAAAACGAAAACACTTAGAAGGGTGTTGGGTTGGCTTGGGAAACAAAAGAAAAGAAAGAAAGGGCTTGAGCCTGGCCCATTTGATTAATTAGAAGTAAGGAAAGGTAAACCCCTATTTTATTTTATCACTTTTTAGAATTTATCAAAAAACCCTAGCCACCACACCCTGTGGCCGCCAGATTTTCACTAGCAAACATGAGGGAGTATGTTTCAGAGCTGTGATAAATTTGGGTTCATGTTCGAGATCTTTCACCATTGATTAAATCATGTTCGGTATTCCCTAAATATTAATCTTTCATTATATTTTTCTTGAGTCATGAACTTATTTTTTTTAATGCAAGTGATGCCTAAATATATTATTAGTGCTAACTAATCTTTCTTAGTTTTGATCACAACAAACTATACAATACACTTATAGTCAAACACTATCGTTAAATGAATTATCTAATAAACACTATCATCAAGGTAATAATCATTACACTAACATATCATAATAATGTTTAGTGATCATAAAAGTGATTAGCCTTAAAACTCACTTTTGTCAAATGTGACAAAATATTTTTAATAAACTTCCTTTTTAAGAAAATGTTTTATCAAAATGGAAAATGAAAATTTGATTATGACATATTTCAAATGCCATAAGAATATCCTTTAAAGGTTTAAACATCCTCAGATATTTCAAATCTACTAAAAGACAAAAAGGAGCGGAGTCTACCTCCGCGGTTCCTTAAGTGCCTATGCGGTTCTTTATTAATAAGGAACCACCTAGTGCAATAAGGAACCGCGCTTAGCTAGCCGTTGGGTTTTGTCTTCTATAAATAATGGATCAAATCTTCATTCTCCACAACCCTTTTTGGACATTTCTTTCAGCCTTCTTTCTCCTTTCTAATCCTAGTAATTTGTAAATGATCACTTAATGTGTTAAGTATGTTTACTTAAGATTATCATCTTGAGCTCCTTCTTTACCTTGTCCAAAGAGAAGATCACTCACACACTTGTGATGTGATTAAAGATGAAGCATTGATGTAGATCATCCTCTCCTTAAGATCTAGTCATGTTCATCATTTATTTATTTGTGTCTTGTGTAGATCCAATGTATTTGTGAATACTTGGACTAGTTGTGTTCATCCAAGCTATTTGTAAATACTTGGATGAGAGTTGTGTAAGTCTATTGCATATGTGTGTGCTTGGATTTGTGTTGTGTAGATCCAAGTTACATGTGTGTACTTGGATATGTTTAGTTGAGTTGTAATGTGTTGTGTAAGTTTTCACTAAACTATAAAGTGATGTGGTTGTGTCTTGTGAGTTCTCACTAAACTATAAAGTGTCGTAGTTGTGTCTTGTGAGTTCTCACTAAACTATAAAATGATGTGGTTGTGTCTTGTGAGTTCTCACTAAACTATAAAGTGATGTGTAGTTGTGTCGTGTGAAGTTCTCATTTAGCTTCAAAGTGAAGAGTAATGAAGATTGCTTCCATCTTTCGATTAGAACTCGACATCTAGCCTTGTGTCATAAAATGGTGAAGTAGGCAACGTTGTAAAGATTGGTTCTATCTTTCGATTAGAACTCGACATCTAGCCTTGTGTCGTAAAATGGTGAAGTGGGCGACGTTGTATAGATTTGTCCTACCTAAGATTAGATCTCGACATTTAGCTTAGTGTCAGAAACTAATGTAAGCGACGTTGTAAGGTTTTCTTTGCCAAGAAGGGAGGTAGTGGATATAGTGTAAATCTTGAGTAGGTGTACTCGAGGAGTGGAGTAGGAACAAAGATAGAGCTTCATTGCCGAACCACTATAAATCTTGGCCTCTTCCTACTAGGTTGTTGTTTTCCTCACTCTTTACTTACATTCTTATCATCACACTTATTACTTGCCATTGTTAATGCATTAGAATTATACCTAATCATTATGCAACTAGCTTTCAAGTAAAAGATAGTTTTGGCACTCACATAATTGAAAGGAGTTTTAATTAGGAGATAAACCGAAGAGAAACTATTCACCCCCCCCCTCCTTCTAGTTTCTATAATTGGTATCAGAGCGATGGTGACACAAGATCTTTGAAGTATATTGTACTTTAAATCTGGGATTGATCCATTGTCTCCTCAAATTAGAAGGTTAAGTTGTACTAAAGTTTCTCTTTGGTCAAAACTATTTTTTCTTTGAAAATAGGCCTTTTAATTGGTAATATAACATCTCTTTTTAATTAGTAGTATTTATGCATTTTAGATTTACTCTTGAAATGTATCTACTAGTTTGCATCTTGTTTTGTGTAGGTACTCATGAAGATTAATCATTCAATTGATTGTGAATTGAGTTACTTACACTTGTAGAAGATTCATCTTCATTGATTTCCAACATCATTGAATGATGACATCAAGAAGGATGGGAGTGATACTAGTCCTTGAAGACTTAGTAGTCACCTTAGTCATGGTTGGGCTTTGCATTGATTGCTTGATTGCTTGGAATGCACTTTGTGGCCAAGGTACGCCTTCGTTCTTCCACACGCCCTTTTGATCACTCTTTTGATCATTAATTGACTTTGTGCTTGTTCTAGGCATCCTTGCCTTGATATTTAGTTGTGGTGGGTGATTCTCTTCTTTTACCCTCTTAAACCTTCATTGCTTGGATACTTGACTCACTATGGGGATGTAGAGTGAGTTACTAGAAGCTTAAAGTATCAAGCATGATTTCCATGGTTTGCACATTCATGGTTAGTAGGCCCTATATCATGTGTAACTTGTGCAATTGAGCTCATCTATAGGATGATTGATTAATCCCTTGATATACCAAACTACTTCATAAGTTTTAGTTGGATTTTACACATTTGGAATTGAAATATTCCAAGGATAATGTTATTGTTAATCCTAGAAATAATTGTCCGATCATGTGAGAGAGAAAGTGAATTTATACTTTGCTCACATTTTGATGTAGAGTAAGACTAACCTTGAAATTGATCTTACTCTATGTATCAAAATTACTTGGTATAGTTCATTACCAAAGCTATTTAGACTTTAGCCGGAAAGGCACATCTTAAACCACTACATATGACACAAGCTCTTCGTCTCCTCAATTTGAAGATTGTCATTTGTCTCTTGAGAATTGTTCGTGGTCTTGATTCACTCCTCTTGACTTATCTCCTCCTTTCTTCTTTGCTACGAGTAGTCGTTTGTCCGTTTCGGTCTTTTCCTATCTCGATTCAACTCGTAATCCTTCATTAAGGTATTATTACCTAGTGTTATGGTGGTCCAATGATTTCTAAAAGGCTTAAGATATATTTTATGGATTTTAGAAAAATTTGGTTTTGAAAAATTCTTTGATTTCTTTGATAAAAACTCGCCACTGTAGGCGGTTCTTTATCTGTCACGGCTCAAACACGCGGTTCCTTATCGATAAAGAACTTTGTCAGAGATTTCGACTAAAGCGCCAGTCTTTTAATAAAAATCATTTTTCAAATAAACCTTCTCTCTCTTCTCCAATAGAGCCGACGGTTTCACCTCTTTTCCACCATTGTTGATATTTCAAAACCTTCAATCACTCAAGATAATTTGATTCCAATTTGTGGTTTCACTCATCTTTCATCCAAGATCAATTCTCTATAAATCTTTTCATTCAGTTTCATCTAATTTGTTCTAGGGTTCATACATTCATAATTGGGGCATTTTAAAATTGATATTTAGTTAGAACCTTATTAGGAATGTGAGTTGACATAGTGATTATACTATGATTCCTTAGGTTCATATTCATTGAGATTTCAGTAAAACCTACTTGTAGAACAATCCGAATTTTGGCTAAAAATTTTTGGTTAATTGATGGAATTGATATGAACCCATGAACAAGTTGGTAATGGCATTGTTAATGCTTACCTAAAAACTTTGTTTTTGAAAAACCAATGTTCAAGTTCATTGTTGATTTTACATGGTCAATATGTTATTATCAATGATGAACTAGGTACATTGTGAACATGGGAATGTTAAGGATTAATCCTTTGTTTGTCAAGAGATTGATGAAACACATTCTCATCTTTTTGATTTTTGGTTTATATGTAACACATGAGTGATTGGGGAAATATGTTTTATGTTATTTTTAGGTACTATCATGTCTTCGGGATATCAAAATGACCACCAACGTACTAGAGAATACATTCCTAATCTTTCTTCTTTACGTCGAACTCGTTCTACTCAAAACACTTCTCGTTGTCTTGAATCTCGTTGTTTTCATGAAGGACGCATTGTTCCTTCTAACTTTCTTGGACTTGACTTCATTCGATTCATGTTCAATTCCATTGGCTTTGATTGTTTGCTTGATATTAATGAGTCAATCTTTCCTTCCTTTCTTTTGGAATTCTTTAGCTCGTACACACTAATTTGCATCAATAATGGTTTAACTATAAGATTTTCCATCAAGGAGAAAACCTTTGTATATACTCTTGAAGAATTTGGTGAAATTCTGAAAGTTCCATACGAAGGTCAATGTAGGTTTACCGATGCTTGGAGTTTAAACTCTTTAGAATCAGCCCCTATTGATGTAAATTATGTGAGGGAGATACCCTCGGCTTCGGCCATCTATTGTGTTATTGCTAAACCTCTTGAACACTTTATTCTTGGTTATTTTGAGGGAGAAGTTAATACTCTAACTCCTTGGGAATTACTAACTAGCGATCTTAATGATATTATGATCCATTGGGCCGAAATCATTAGGGAAAATGCAATGTGTTTGGATGGAAATCACAACTGTGTGCCCGCTTGTCTTTCACACGTGTTGTATTTTGTTTCTACCTCAACTCCATAGAACCTTGCATTTTTCATAGCTAGAAGAATAAGATTTGTTCTTAGCGGGTCTCGCTCTAGTCTTCCATTTTCCATGATTATCTCACGGCTTCTTCGAAAACTTCTTCTTGACTTTCCACCCTTAAATGCTTCATCTTTTCACCCAGTGGATTGAGTCATGCTTCCTATTGAAGGAAACATCTCTCTTGATCCCACGCATGATTCAAATGAAGATGGAAATGTCTCTCAAGACGACTCTCTCAACCCTTGCTATAATTTGTCATCATCTATCTCTCAATTGTCTTCTCTAGACATTGATTCCGACTATCAGTATTGTCTCAATCTTTATCTTTAAGAATGCATAAGAAGTGAATCAAGGCAATGAAGAAATGCTCATGGATGAATGATACATCCCACTCTTGAATGGTTAACATGTGTGTAAACATATTTGAATTTTTGAATTATCTCCTTTATCTTTATTTCTTAGGATGTTATGTGTATTAACTAATAATTTTTGTTTGGATTATTTAGTATTTTAATCTTAATTGTCTATGCGATCGATCTTTAGATTTGCATAGCTTTGTGCATCTTATGTGTTAGTTACCTTCCTAGATTTTGATTAATAGTTCACTTTAGCTTGATAAAACTTTGTATAAAATCTAGGCTAGCAAAAGTTTCAGGAAGTGCATTTTATCGAACCCACTGGGGCGGTTCTTTATCTATGCTATGGTTCCTTAGCGATAACGAACTGCGCCTATCTATAAGGAACCGCCGTCGTCTGTTTCGGGAGAATCTTTGCTTTACACTGTTTTCCCTGAATCTGTGTAAACATTGATAAAACATTTGCAAAAACCTACACTTTCCTAAACTAGACTACCTAATTTCATTATTCACATAAAATGATTTTAACCCATTACTAGTTTGGATCATCCCTTCCTCTTCTTAGACCCCTCCTTGTTGATCTTGTTCTTCATCCCTTAAACTTCTTTCTAAACCTCTTCACATCCATGGTGTCCACTAGAACATCCAATTCTTCCAAAACTTCCTCTTCCAAAAGAAACCTTAAGATCAAGATTAAGTTACCTAAACTTGGTTCTTCATCTTTTCACACTACCAAAAATGAGATTTCTTCTATTCCCATTTCCTCATCACCTTCACCACCCATTTCTCCATGCAAGACCAACTCAATTCATGGTACTAACCATCCACATGGTTCAACCTCTTTCTCATTCCAATCAAGAATGAATGAGTTGTCCTCCCCTTCACTCCTAGTCATCCCTTGGATGGGAACACTCAACCTCAACCTCTACAAAGCATTCCCTTTGTTCTTTAGCCTTTGGTTACCTCTCCTTTCACTCCACCAAATTCAACCATCTCACCCATATCACCATTGGACACTATGCCTCCACCACCTCCTCCTCCCTCAAACATTATGCCTCCTCTATTGGGTATTCCCATTTCTCACTTCATGGATGATCCTTACTTCTTTTGTTTTCTATAGGCTCATAGAGCCAATTGTCCATGTTGTCTCTATAACAACTATATCATTCAAAACCTAAGGTTGGAGATGATTGGTCTCCATAGGAGATTGCATGATTCCTTGCTTTCCTTGTTCTCCATTCCTCCTCCTCCTAGAGGATGAATGATGATTTTCATAATCAAATGTTTTAAAGAAAAGTCATGCCAAAGTAGACTATGCTATCAAGAACTAGTTTAAGCTAACTTTGTATTAGTTAGTTGTTATTTCTTTTCTTGTATTTGCTTTCCTTCATGAGAATTTCATGAAGATGTTTTATGGATTTAGTTTTTTTTTTGTGTTTCAACCTGTGTGGTCACATTAATCAACTTCAATTTATTTAAAATTGAACCTAAATATATCACAACATCTAAAACTTGACTAAAAAGTGGTTCAAAATGTTATCTAAATATTTTTCACCTTTTTTTAAGACATTCTTTGTGAGTGTGTTGCTTTTATGCAACCCTAGCATACTCTAGTGCTAAAAGAGGTTAAAATCTAAGATTTGAAATTTTTTTAAAGAGTCTTATTTTTCTCCCAAACTTTGAAAAATCATGGTTTTATGTCCACTGTATGCGGCTCAATATCAATCGCGCGGCTCCATATCGATATGGAACCGCCGATCCCTATAAGGAACCGCAGACAACAAGCCCGTTTTGGCTTATTTTTGCTCTTTCTTCTTTTACCACTGTCTTTGTCAAGATTCTTTGTTTACCCAATTTGGCTAAACATTCCTTAAAACCTTTTATTTTCATTTCAAATCTTTTCCTAGTCTATTTTCTTTAAATTCTTCTCTTTTGGGAGTTCTCTTGTTCATCCCTCATAATGTCTAATTCTTCCTTTCCTAACCTTGACATATCCTTGTCACAATCTTCTCAACCTAAAGCTTCTTCTTCTAAGCTTTCAAAGAAACCGGATGTGACAATCCGTCAATTTATGGTTGATATTTTATTCTCAAGTGTTATTTAAAAACATTATTTCAATGTTATATTATGAACTCACTTATTTTTGGGAAGTAATTTGGATTTACGTCTTGAAGTAGCGTCGACTACTTCTAAACCGGAGGATTCAACGTTACGTGCTTACGTTTACATACACCGTCTTTGGTGACAGTCCGACATTTCAGAAAATAAATTTATCCGTGAATATTATTTTGGAGTTTTAAATTTGTGTTGGTTCATAAACTCAAAAATCTACGAGAAGAGATTAGGACTTACGATTATAATTTAACGTCCTTTACGACTAAACCGAAAACCTTAGGATTACGTATTTACGTTTTCGAACTCCGTTTTTGATGAGACAATTTTTATTAGATTCGTTTTGTTCCGTTGATTCATAAATTATAAAAACGTTTTTCGTAAAACGACCCGAGGGCACGCAAATCGAGGAAAATAGAATCGAGGAGTACCCGTAAATTAGCGGGATGGGACAAAATAATTTATCCCATCCCACTATACATGGGACGGCCTAAACAAGACATCACATCAAAGATGTGGCATCATTTAAACACATAGCTTACAAGTGTAAGCTTAGCCTTACACTTAAGCAACTTCCATCTCAAAACCACTAGCTAAACAACTTACTATCATTTCCTACATGCAAACAACTCTCAATTCTCTCTCAACTCTCACCCTTGTCGTCCCATTTCCACCATTAAACACCCCATTCAAAGAAAAATTTAACCACAAACATTTGTTATAATTAACATATGTTAATCTCCATTCAAAAAGATGAAGATTGGTGCAGGTTTTAACATCCAAGGAGGAGTTTATATGGAGTCTTGGGGCTGATTTTCCACAAGGAGTTCTTGAAGAATTGTGGTCTTGAAGATGGTCTTGGTTTATCACAAGCTCCTCCATCAAAATCCATGTCTTGATCATAACCTACATCATCATGGTGGTATAAAGATTGTTCTCCTCATCCTCTTGTTATTTTTGATTATGTAATCTTGTATTTCATTTACTTATGTATATGTATATGATGATGAATGATGATTAAAAATATTGTGTGGGGATTTGGTGTTGATAAACATGGTTAAAAAGATGAAAAACTATAAGAAACAAGGCTAAAATCTTGATTAAATTGTTGGCTGTATAAAACAGTAAAGAACCATGTGATGAACTGATAAAATGGCATAGATTAATGGATATACAGTAAGTAATATGTCTTTTACACATGTGAGAGTTGGCCATGCAATGAAATCATTAGGATGAGTGAGATATGATCAAAACAAGTTTAGAGTACAAATCTGAGTTCACTGTTTTGGACGATTTTTAGAAACTACTTAGAGGCTGATTCAACAGAAGCTATAGCAGAGTTAAATGGAGCACATCTCATGTAGTTTATGTCATAAAAATTTGAGCTTCTATCTCCGTATAGAACTCTAGATATGGCTGTTTTGGTGAACATGAAAGTAAAAATCAGATTTTGGAAATTAAAGTATAATAGTATTATATAAGCACTCAAATAAAAATAGTATAAAATGTGAATTAAAACCCACTAATTTATATAATACATTTATATAAATATGTATAAGGATAAATAAATGGACATTTTATAAAAATGGTAGTTTGATAAGTTTTATAAGTTATAAAACTATAAACATGATTTTTACGACTTTTTCGGCTATTACCGTAAAATTAACGTTTTTCGCCAATTAAAACTTAGACGATCAAACCCGTCTAATGTAAAGTTCTAAAAACTCATATACTGATATATAAACATATATAACAAGTAAAAACCGATAAAACCTGAACTATATAACATACGGACATTAGCGGGCTAAGTTAACGTTATTGGACTAATAATACAACAAAATGGGCTAAAACACTTATAAACTTATTTATTGGGCTTAACCCATTTGGGCCCAACATGTAAAGTGTAAATACTGATAATGCAAGTATAAAACAGAATTGAGGCCCCGTCATTGTCTTGCTGGCGTAATGGATTGGTTGGAATTAATTGTTGATTCTTCGTCCCAAAACCGATCCAATAGCAAAGTCGCTAGCATCACACATCAATTCAAAAGGTAACTCCCAATTAGGAGTAACTAAGACCGGTGCCTTAGTTAATTTATCCTTAAGAAGATTGAAAGATTCAATACACTCTTTAGAAAAGATAAAAGGAGTATCTTTTTCCAAGAGGTGGGTCATCGGGCGACCGATCTTAGAAAAATCTTGAATGAATCGACGATAGAAGCCCGGATGACCAAGAAAACTTCTCACACCCTTCACAGTTGAAGGTGGAGGTAATTTAGCAATCATATCGACTTTAGCACGGTCGACTTCAAGACTGGCTTTAGAGATTTTATGACCTAGAACAATGCCCTCTTTTACCATGAAATGGCATTTTTCCCAATTAAGAACGAGACGAGTGTCTTCACACCGTTTGAGCATACGTTCTAAATTGGCAAGGCAAGTAGAGAAAGAATAACCATAGACAGAGAAATCATCCATAAAGACTTCCATAGTTTCTTCAACCATGTCATAGAATATAGCCATCATACACCTTTGGAAAGTCCCGGGAGCATTGCATAAGCCGAAAGGCATTCGTTTGTAAGTAAATGTTCCATAAGGACAAGTTAATGTGGTTTTCTCTTGATCTTTTGGATCGATGGGAATTTGAAAATACCTAGAGAAACCGTCTAAGAAGAAATAGTAGTCATTACCCGCTAAACGCTCGAGCATTTGATCCATGAAAGGAAGAGGAAAATGATCCTTACGAGTGGCATCATTGAGCTTGCGATAACCGATGCAAACTTGCCAAACCGTGACAAGTCGAGTAGGAATCAACTCGTTGTTTTTATTGGGAACAACGGTTATTCCGCCTTTCTTAGGCACACAATGGATGGGACTAACCCATGGCGAATCCGAAATAGGGTAAATCATTCCAGCATTTAGAAGTTTGATAACTTCTTTCTTGATGACGTCATGAATTTTTGGATTAACCCTTCTTTGGCTTTGGATTGCGGGTTTAAAGTCATCTTCCATGAGATTTTTACAAAAGTTAGGATCAGTTCCGCGGATGTCGGAAATTTTCCAAGCAATTGCTTTCTTATGATTTTTGAGCACATCGAGAAGTCGAGATTTTTCATCCTCTTTTAAGTCCTTAGCAATGATGATAGGTAACTTCTTATTGTCTTTAAGGAAAACGTATTCGAGATGAGACGGTAAATCCTTAAGCTCTAAATCCGGAGGATTGTCGATGGAAGGCGTAGTCAAATTCGGATCATCGTTTATGATTTCCATAGGAGAATGTGGAGAAATATGGTCCTTATTAATAAGTTTCTCAATGATATGAATGTCTTCATCCCAATCGGAGGGAGAATCGTCATATTTTAAGTCCACGTCCCCTAAAGTTGCTTCAAATTCATTCAAAAGGAAGTCACTTTCTCCAAATGGAGTCAGTGAGGGAGCAATAGAGGCAACGATATCAACAATGGGTAGAGAAGAAAAACCACTTTTACAAGCGTATTTGAAGTGTTTTTCACAAGCCTCATCAAGTACATCAATGAAATTAACGTTCTCGTGTTCATAAGGTTGCCTAGAAAGTTTACCCATGTTGAAGACGATTTTGTCGTCACCAACTCTCATGATTAATTCGCCCGCGGCTACATCAATAAGAGTGCGACCGATCCTAAGGAATGGACGTCCAATGATTAATGGAACACGGGGATCCATCTCGTAGTCAACGACAACAAAATCCGTCGGAAAGGTGAATTTGTCGACACCAACAAAACGTCTTCGGCTATCCCTACCGGATAAGCAACCGTACGGTTAGCTAACTCCAATGTCATCCATGTGGGGACTAGCTCGGGTAGAGATAATTGTTTCCAAACACTTAATGGCATTAAGTTGATACTAGCACCTAGATCGGCTAGGGCCATACAATTCTCTACCCCGTGGAAATTGCAAGGAATGAGAAAGCGACCCGGATCACCAAGTTTGGTTGGTAATTTCCTTAAAAGAACCACGGAGCAATTCTCATTAAGTTGGGTTTGAGCAATATCAAGGAGTTTTTCCTTATCACTGAGAAGATCTTTAAACATTTTAGCATATTTAGGCATGTGAGCGAGAGCCTCGGCAAAGGAGATGTTGAAATTCAATTGTTTAAACATTTTAAGAAATTTTGAAACTTGAATATCATCCTAGTTCTTCAACTTCTCTTTCCTCAACCTTGAAGGATAAGGTATGTCGGGTTGAGATGAAGGCTTTGGAATGGAATTCTCACTCACATCCTTGGGTGGTGGTGGGGTAGAAGTAGAAGGTGGTGGAATTGGTGAAGGGGGCTCATTATCCTTTGTCATGATAACCGGTGTAGGTTTAGGAATCTCGGGTTCCTTTAAACCTTTTCCACTTCGGGTGGTGATTGCTTTCATCTCCACTCTTGGATTGGCAACGGTGTTACTCGGAAGAGAACATGAAGCATAGGATTGGTTACTTGGGAAGAAACTAGCCATCATATCCCTTAAGTCGTTCGTTTGACTACTTAAAGAGTTTCACATGTCATTCCTAAGCTCGGCTCGAAGATCATTCCCTTGTTTCGCCATGTCACCTTTCAAGTTGATGATTTGACTCTGAAGATTCTTCACCAACGCGTAATTAGTCCTCATGTACGTTTCAACCTCTTGATTGTATGTCGTGGGTTGGTTGGAATGGGGAACTTGGTAAGCGGGTGGTTGATAAGTGGTTTGTTGATACACTTGATTATTTCCTTGAGGTGGATATGGGTTTCTTTGGGTTTGATATTGATTAGGAGCTCGAGGTTGGTTTCGATTATTGCGATTGAAGTTGGTTTGGCTTTGAGGAGGAAAACCGGGTGGTGAAAGGAAGTTGTTTGAACGATAACTTAGCAAATTGCGGTCACCTTGAGGACGAGCTTGATAGCCTCCCGTGGAAAAGTTATTGTTAGCCGCATACACTTTTTCCGGATTGTCATGAGTAGAAGGCAATCGGTGTATGAATGAGAACCACCGAAAATCTCACAAGAAGTTGCTACAGCTTTAGCTTGTTGAAATTGGTTCGTAGCCTTGGTTAAGAAATTTTTGTTCATCTCGGCTATTTGGCGGGTAAGTTCGGTTATCTCGAGGTTTGATGAAGTAGAAGAAACATTGGCCCGCGAGTTATTTCTTGAAGATGCGGATGAATCCCAATTTTTATGGTGAGTGGTCATGTTCTCTATAAGCTATCTACACTCCTCAGGTCTTCTCTTCATGAATGTACCACCGGCGGCAGCTTTAATCGTATCACGATCACAAAAAGTTAAACCATTGTAGAAAGTATCAATCAAAGTGACGTGGAGCATATTATGGTTCGGACAACAATCGATTAAGACATTATAATGTTCCCAAGCATCAAAAAGCGACTCATCATGTTCTTGAGTGAAACCACTGATTTGATTGCGAAGACTAGTGACCATGGATGGTGGAAAGTAGCCCGATAAAATTTTTTGAGTCATTTCGTCCCATGTATGAATTGTGTTTTTGGGAAGACGATCAAACCATTTTCGGCATGGTGAGATAAAGTTTGTGGAAAAAGATGAAGGCGAAGAAAATCCATGGAAACACCGGGCAATTTCATGCTTTGAGTGACGGTTATGAATTTATCGAGGTGTTTGTTAGAATCATCATCCGGTAATCCGCGAAATGGACAAGCGTTTTGAAATTTTTGGATCTTGTGAGGCATCAACGAAAATTTGGGAGCCGTGATTTGCATCGGCGCAATCGGTCCTCCATGTCCGTTCATAGTAGGTTGACATAGCTCCTCCATCGTACGAAGG
Source organism: Glebionis coronaria (assembly GCA_025667525.1). Lineage (NCBI taxonomy): Eukaryota > Viridiplantae > Streptophyta > Magnoliopsida > Asterales > Asteraceae > Glebionis > Glebionis coronaria. The sequence goes on from CM046877.1 coordinate 363,721,081, forward strand.
TCGGGTTGAGGGACATGGTTGTGGTTGTTGTTGTTATTAAAATTGGGGTGAGGTGGGTTGTTATTATTATTATGCACACCGGCCATATCTAAGTCTCTAAGAGTCTCGGGCTCATAATATGACATAGATCGAGTACGCATACACTAAAATGAAATACAATATTTTTGGTTTTTTATCTTTTTTATTTTTTTTGGATTTTTGAAAATTTTATAATTTTTTTTAGGATTTTTGAAATTTTTGTGTGCTTGAAAATAACGTTACCAAAAGAACGGATCCCAAAATCCAATTTTTCTCACTAAAAACCGTTAATCTTTACGAAAAGAGCCGGCAGCGGCGCCATTTGATTTATTGGTTTTGTGTGTATGTGTTCTCTTGAAGTGTTGTTCGTACTCGATTCAATTAGAATTGATCACGGTTTAAAGTGCAATAGTCGTTTTTGGTAACTAAAAGGGGGAGCTTTTGGTTATCTATTTCTACTAGTAAATTAAAAATAAATAAATATATAAAGATGAACGAGAAATCTAACCTTAATTTTGTGAATAAACTGGATCTTCGGATAAAAGGGCTTTCTTCGGAAAAATCAGCAAATTTATAATTAACTAAACTTCGGATAAACATCCCTTTTTCGGAATAATACCCTTTTTTCGGAATAAATGCCCTAATTCGGATAAAGTGACTAAATTCGGATAAAGTGCTATTTTCGGATAAATCTACAATTTTCGGAATAAACAAGTAATTTCGGAAAAACACTTAAATTCGGATAAAAAAGCTTTTTTCGGAATAACCAGTGAATTCGGATAAACCTACTGTTTTTGGAAAAGTGCCAATTTTCGGAATAAGACTTGTTTTCGGAAAAGACAGATTTTCGGATAAAAGCTGCTATATTCAGATAAAAGGGAAAATTCGGATAAAACAAATTTGATAATGATTTTCGGATAAATTTTATTTCGGATAAATGGACAATATTCGGAATGTTAAAACCCCTTTCCGAAGATAGCAGACACAACTGATCAGTAACAGCAGATCTAAAAACAGAGAACTAAATATAAGCTAAAATAAGCAAAAATTCAAATAAGCACTTAATCAAAACTAACACCAAATTGATTTTAAGAAAAACTAAATAAGCCAAAAATATAAAACTTGAAAAACACTAATTAATCTAAAAATCTAAAATCAACTTTTAATTAAAAATATTAATCTATCAAACCAACTTAATTAAAAATAAGCCAAACACTAATAAATCAACACTCACAATAAGCTAAACATCTACCACATCAAAACTGTAAGATCAATCACATAAACAAATCAATCACACAATCAAGATTAAACAACCTACATGATTAATTAAATCAACCACAAGATTAAGAAGGAAGAATGAGAATTTATAATAAGCTTGATTAGATTACAGATTAAGAATCAAAGTTACAAGATTAAGATGAAGGTTTAATAAGCTTGAAAGAAAAGTTAGAGAGAGAAAAAAGTAAAACACACACTAATTACCTACTACAATTAAAGAAAAATAAAGACTACTCCCTAATGACTCATTTAGAGAACTATATATAGGGGAAGGGGAAGGTGTTTGTTTCTTCCTCTTTTCTTCTTGTCTTCTCGTCTTTTAAATAACTCGTCTTTCTCGACTTTGTCTCGGGATAAGTCGAATGATAACTTGAACTCGTCTTCTAATTTTCTTCATTTAGTAGACTTGGTTCTTCGACTTCGTTAAAGTTCCGTCTTTAGACTTTTTTCCGATAAATCTTTAGAATAGGCCTTTGACTTCCGTTCTTCTTGCACTTTTGACCTTTTGACTTCTCTTTTGTCCTTTTCTTCGATAAAAGCCCGTGAAAGCCCGTGTTTTCTTCCTTTTTCATATTTTTGTCCTAAAACACAATAAAAACACAAATCACGCATAATTCCTCCTTTTAAGACATTAAATACACGTTTTGGTCTTGTTATTATTAGAAATAAGTGGTAAAAGGATAAGTGTTTTCACACTTATTAGTCATGTACACGTGTCACGAACGTTGAATTCAGAAACTACATACGTGTTAGTGCACGGTAGTTATTAAGTACGTGATAATACGCGATAATTATCAAGTATAATAGTTATAATCACGAACATACAATCACGAACATTTATGAACATGACAATTATTACGTATAATAATTATAACACGACTATTAGAACACGATATATATACGTGGTATATGCAACACGAACATTTAAACACGACACAAAAATTAAACTCGACACGTGATAAATTTATAACATGAAAGCAAAACGAAAACACTTAGAAGGGTGTTGGGTGGCTTGGGAAACAAAATAAAAGAAAGAAAGGGCTTGAGCCTGGCCCATTTGATCAAAAAACCCTAGCCACCACACCCTGTGGCTGCCAGATTTTCATTAGCAAACAGGAGGGAGTATGTTTCAGAGCTGTGATGAATTTGGGTTCATGTTCGAGATCTTTCACCATTGATTAAATCATGTTCGGTATTCCCTAAATATTAATCTTTCATTATATTTTTCTTGAATCATGAACTTATTTTTTTTAATGCAAGTGATGCCTAAAAATATTATTAGTGCTAACTAATCTTTCTTAGTTTTGATCACAACAAACTATACAATACACTTATAGTCAAACACTATCGTTAAATGAATTATCTAACAAACACTATCATCAAGGTAATAATCATTACACTAACATATCTTAATCATGTTTAGTGATCATAAAAGTGATTAGCCTTAAAACTCACTTATGTCAAATGTGACAAAATATTTTTAATAAACTTCCTTTTTAAGAAAATGTTTTATCAAAATGGAAAATGAAAATTTGATTATGACATATTTCAAATGCCATAAGAATATCCTTTGAAGGTTTAAACAGCCTCAGATATTTCAAATCTACTAAAAGACAAAAAGGAGCGGAGTCTACCTCCGCGGTTCCTTAAGTGCCTATGCGGTTCTTTATTAATAAGGAACCGCGCTTAGCTAGCCGTTGGGTTTTGTCTTCTATAAATAATGGATCAAATCTTCATTCTCTACAACCCTTTTTGGACATTTCTTTCAGCCTTCTTTCTCCTTTCTAATCCTAGTAATTTGTAAATGATCACTTAATGTGTTAAGTATGTTTACTTAAGATTATCATCTTGATCTCCTTCTTTACCTTATCCAAAGAGAAGATCACTCACACACTTGTGATGTGATTAAAGATGAAGCATTGATGTAGATCATCCTCTCCTTAAGATCTAGTCATGTTCATCATTTATTTATTTGTGTCTTGTGTAGATCCAATGTATTTTTGAATACTTGGACTAGTTGTGTTCATCCAAGCTATTTGTAAATACTTGGATGAGAGTTGTGTAAGTCTATTGCATATGTGTGTGCTTGGATTTGTGTTGTGTAGATCCAAGTTACATGTGTGTACTTGGATATGTTTAGTTGAGTTGTAATGTGTTGTGTAAGTTTTCACTAAACTATAAAGTGATGTGGTTGTGTCTTGTGAGTTCTCACTAAACTATAAAGTGATGTGTAGTTGTGTCGTGTGAAGTTCTCACTTAGCTTCAAAGTGAAGAGTCATGAAGATTGCTTCTATCTTTCTATTAGAACTCGACATCTATCCTTGTGTCATAAAATGGCGAAGTAGTCAACGTTGTGAAGATTGGTTCTATCTTTCGATTAGAACTCGACATCTAGCCTTGTGTCATAAAATGGTGAAGTGGGCGACGTTGTATAGATTGGTCCTACCTAAGATTAGATCTCGACATTTAGCTTAGTGTCGGAAACTAATGTAAGCGACGTTGTAAGGTTTTCTTTGCCAAGAAGGGAGGTAGTGGATATAGTGTAAATCTTGAGTAGGTGTACTCGAGGAGTGGAGTAGGAACAAAGATAGAGCTTCATTGCCGAACCACTATAAATCTTGGCCTATTCCTACTAGTTTGTTGTTTTCCTCACTCTTTACTGACATTCTTATCATCACACTTATTACTTGCCATTGTTAGTGCATTAGAATTATACCTAATCATTATGCAACTAGCTTTCAAGTAAAAGATAGTTTTGGCACTCACATAATTGAAAGGAATTTTAATTAGGAGATAAACCGAAGAGAAACTATTCACCCCCCCCCCCCTCCTTCTAGTTTCTACAATTGGTATCAGAGCGATGGTGACACAAGATCTTTGAAGTATATTGTACTTTAAATCTTGGATCGATCCATTGTCTCCTCAAATTAGAAGGTTAAGTTGTACTAAAGTTTCTCTTTGGTCAAAACTATTTTTCTTAGAAAATAGGCCTTTTAATTGGTAATATAACATCTCTTTTTAATTATTAGTATTTATGCATTTTAGATTTACACTTGAAATGTATCTACTAGTTTGCATCTTGTTTTGTGTAGGTACTAATGAAGATTAATCATTCAATTGATTGTGAATTGAGTTACTTACACTTTTAGAAGATTCATCTTCATTGATTTCCAACATCATTGAATGATGACATCAAGAAGGATGGGAGTGATACTAGTCCTTGAAGACTTAGTAGTCACCTTAGTCATGGTTGGGCTTTGCATTGATTCCTTGATTGCTTGGAATGCACTTTATGGCCAAGCTACACTTTCGTTCTTCCACACGCCCTTTTGATCACTATTTTGATCATTAATTGACTATGTGCTTGTTCTAGGCATCCTTGCCTTGATATTTAGTTGTTGTGTGTGATTCTCTTCTTTTACCCTCTTAAACCTTCATTGCTTGGATACTTGACTCACTATGGGGATGTAGAATGAGTTAGTAGAAGCTTAAAGTATCAAACATGATTTCCATGGTTTGCACCTTAATGGTTAGTAGGCCCTATATCATGTGTAACTTGTGCAATTGAGCTCATCTCTAGGATGATTGATTAATCCCTTGATATACCAAACTACTTCATAAGTTTTAGTTGGATTTTACACATTTGGAATTGAAATATTCCAAGGATAATGTTATTGTTAATCCTAGAAATAATTGTCCGATCATGTGAGAGAGAAAGTGAATTTATACTTTGCACACATTTTGATGTAGAGTAAGACTAACCTTGAAAGTGATCTTACTCTATGTATCAAAATTACTTGGTATAGTTCATTACCAAAGCTGTTTAGACTTTAGCCGGAAAGGCACATCTTAAACCACTATATATGACACAAGCTCTTCGTCTCCTCAATTTGAAGATTGTCATTTGTCTCTTGAGAATTGTTCTTGGTCTTGATTCACTCCTCTTGACTTATCTCCTCCTTTCTTCTTTGCTACGAGTAGTCGTTTGTCCGTTTCGGTCTTTTCCTATCTCGATTCAACTCGTAATCCTTCATTAAGGTATTATTACCTAGTCTTATGGTGGTCCAATGATTTCTAAAAGGCTTAAGATATATTTTATGGATTTTAGAAAAATTTGGTTTTGAAAAATTCTTTGATTTCTTTGATAAAACTCGCCACTGTAGGCGGTTCTTTATCTGTCACGGCACAAACACGTGGTTCCTTATCGATAAAGAACTGTGGTCAGAGATTTCGACTAAAGCGCCAGTCTTTTAATAAAAATCATTTTTCAAATAAACCTTCTATCTCTTCTCCAATAGAGCTGACGGTTTCACCTCTTTTCCACCATTGTTGATATTTCAAAACCTTCAATCACTCAAGATAATTTGATTCCAATTTGTGGTTTCACTCATCCTTCATCCAAGATCAATTCTATATAAGTCTTTTCATTCAATTTCATCTAGTTTGTTCTAGGGTTCATACATTCATAATTGGGGCATTTTAAAATTGATATTTAGTTAGAACCTTATTAGGAATGTGAGTTGACATAGTGATTATACTATGATTCCTTAGGTTCATATTCATTGAGATTTCAGTAAAACCCACTTGTAGAACAATCCGAATTTTGGCTAAAAATTTTGGTTAATTGATGGAATTGATATGAACCATGAACAAGTTGGTAATGGCATTGTTAATGCTTACCTAAAAACTTTGTTTTTGAAAAACCAATGTTCAAGTTCATTGTTGATTTTACATGGTCAATATGTTATTATCAATGATGAACTAGGTACATTGTGAACATGGGAATGTTAAGGACTAATCCTTTGTTTGTCAAGAGATTGATGAAACACATTCTCATCTTTTTGATTTTTGGTTTATATGTAACACATGAGAGATTGGGGAAATATGTTTGTATGTGATTTTTAGGTACTATCATGTCTTCGGGATATCAAAATGACCACGAACGTACTAGAGAATACATTCCTAATCTTTCTTCTTTACATCGAACTCGTTCTACTCAAAACACTTCTCGTTGTTTTCATGAAGGACGCATTGTTCCTTCTAACTTTCTTGGACTTGACTTCATTCGATTCATGTTCAATTCCATTGGCTTTGATTGTTTGCTTGATATTAATGAGTCAATCTTTCCTTCCTTTCTTTTGGAATTCTTTAGCTCGTACACACTAATTTGCATCAATAATGGTTTACCTATAAGATTTTCCATCAAGGGGAAAACCTTTGTATATACTCTTGAAGAATTTGGTGAAATTCTCAAAGTTCCATATGAAGGTCAATGTAGGTTTACCAATGCTTGGAGTTTAAACTCTTTAGAATCAGCCCCTATTGATGTAAATTATGTGACAGAGATACCTTGCATTTTGTTTCTACCTCCACTACATAGAACCTTGCATTTTTCATAGCTAGAAGAATAAGATTTGTTCTCAGCGGGTCTCGCTCTAGTCTTCCATTTTCCATGATTATCTCACGGCTTCTTCGAAAACTTCTTCTTGACTTTCCACCCTTAAATGCTTCATCTTTTCACCCCGTGGATTGAGTCATGCTTCCTATTGAAGGAAACATCTCTCTTGATCCCACGCATGATTCAAATGAAGATGGAAATGTCTCTCAAGACGACTCTCTCAACCCTTGCTATAATTTGTCATCATCTATCTCTCAATTGTCTTCTCTAGACATTGATTCCGACTATCAGTATTGTCTCAATCTTTATCTTTAAGAACGTATAAGAAGTGAATCAAGGCAATGAGGAAATGCTCATGGATGAATGATACATCCCACTCTTGAATTGTTAACATGTGTGTAAACATATTTGAATTTTTGAATTATCTCCTTTATCTTTATTTCTTAGGATGTTATGTGTATTAACTAATACTTTGTGTTTGGATTATTTAGTATTTTAATCCTAATTGTCTATGCGATCGATCTTTATATTTGCATAGCTTTGTGCATCTTATGTGTTAGTTACCTTCCTAGATTTTGATTAATAGTTCACTTTAGCTTGATAAACCTTTATATAAAATCTAGGCTAGCAAAAGTTTCAGGAAGTGCATTTTATCGAACCCACTGGGGCGGTTCTTTATCTATGTTATGGTTCCTTAGCGATAACGAACCGCGCCTATCTATAAGGAACCGCCGTCGTCTGTTTCGGGAGAATCTTTGCTTTACACTGTTTTCCCTGAATTTGTGTAAACATTGATAAAACATTTGCAAAAACCTGCACTTTCCTAAACTAGACTACCTAATTTCATTATTCACATAAAATGATTTTAACCCATTACTAGTTTGGATCATCTCTTCCTCTTCTTAGACCCCTCCTTGTTGATCTTGTTCTTCATCCCTTAAACTTCTTTGTAAACCTCTTCACATCTATGGTATCCACTAGAACATCCAATTCTTCCAAAACTTCATCTTCCAAAAGAAACCTTAAGATCAAGATTAAGTTACCTAAACTTGGTTCTTCATCTTTTCACACTCCCAAAAATGAGATTTCTTCTATTCTCATTTCCTCATCACCTTCACCACCCATTTCTCCATGCAAGACCAACTCAACTCATGGTACTAACCATCCACATGGTTCTACCTCTTTCTCATTCCAATCAAGAATGAATGAGTTGTCCTCCCCTTTACTCCTAGTCATCCCTTGGATGGGAACACTCAACCTCAACCTCTACAAAGCATTCTCTTTGTTCTTGAGCCTTTGGTTACCTCTCCTTTCACTCCACCAAATTCACCCATCTCGCCCATATCACCATTGGACACTATGCCTCCACCACCTCCTCCTCCCTCAAACACTATGCCTCCTCTATTGGGTATTCCCATTTCTCACTTCATTGATGATCCTTACTTCTTTGGTTTTCTATAGGCTCATAGAGCCAATTGTCCATGTTGTCTCTATAACAGCTATATCATTCAAAACCTAAGGTTGGAGATGATTGGTCTCCATAGGAGATTGCATGATTCCTTGCTTTCCTTGTTCTCCATTCCTCCTCCTCCTAGAGGATGAATGATGATTTTCATAATCAAATGTTTTAAAGCAAAGTCATGCCAAAGTAGACTATGCTATCCAAAACTAGTTTAAGCTAACTTTGTATTAGTTAGTTGTTATTTCTTTTCTTGTATTTCCTTTCCTTCATGAGTATTTCATGAAGATGTTTTATGGATTTAGTTTTTTTTGTGTTTCAACCTGTGTGGTCACATTAATCAACTTCAATTTATTTAAAATTGAACCTAAATATATCACAACATCTAAAACTTGACTAAAAGTGGTTCAAAATGTTATCTAAATATTTTTTCACCCTTTTTCAAGAAATTATTTGTGAGTGTGTTGCTTTTATGCAACCCTAGAATACTCTAGTGCTAAAAGAGGTTAAAATCTAAGATTTGAAATTTTTTTAAAGAGTATTATTTTTCTCCCAAACTTTGAAAAATCATGGTTTTATGTCGACTGTATGCAGCTCAATATCAGTCGCGCGGCTCCATATCGATATGGAACCGCCGATCCCTATAAGGAACCGCAGACTGCAAGCCCGTTTTGGCTTATTTTTGGTCTTTCTTCTTTGACCACTGTCTTTGTCAAGATTCTTTGTTTACCCAATTTGGCTAAACATTCCTTAAAACCTTTTATTTTCATTTCAAATCTTTTCCTTGTCTATTTTCTTTAAATTCTTCTCTTTTGGGAGTTCTCTTGTTCATCCCTTACAATGTCTAATTCTTCCTTTCCTAACCTGACATATCCTTGTCACAATCTTCTCAACCTAAAGCTTCTTCTTCTAAGCTTTCAAAGAAACCGGATGTGACAATCCTTCAATTTATGGTTGATATTTTATTCTCAAGTGTTATTTAAAAACATTATTTCAATGTTATATTATAAACTCACTTATTTTTGGGAAGTAATTTGGATTTACGTCTTGAAGTAGCGTCGACTACGTCTAAACCGGAGGATTCAACGTTACGTGCTTACGTTTACATACACCGTCTTTGGTGACAGTCCGACATTTCAGAAAATAAATTTATCCGTGAATATTATTTTGGAGTTTTAAATTTGTGTTGGTTCATAAACTCACAAATTTACGAGAAGAGATTAGGACTTACGATTATAATTTAACGTCCTTTACGACTAAACCGGAAACCATAGGATTACGTATTTACGTTTTCGAACTCCGTTTTTGATGAGACAATTTTTATTTGATTCGTTTTGTGCCGTTGATTCATAAATTATAAAAACGTTTTTCGTAAAACGACCCGAGGGCACGCAAATCGAGGACACTAGAATCGAGGAGTATCCGTAAATTAGCGGGATGGGACAAAATAATTTATCCCACCCCACTATACATGGGACGGCCTAAACAAGACACCACATCAAAGATGTGGCATCATTTAAACACATAGCTTACAAGTGTAAGCTTAGCCTTACACTTAAGCAACTTCCATCTCAAAACCACTAGCTAAACAACTTACTATCATTTCCTACATGCAAACAACTCTCAATTCTCTCTCAACTCTCACCCTTGCCGTCCCATTTCCACCATTAAACATTCATACAAAAATTTAACCACAAACATTTGTTATAATTAACATATATTAATCTCCATTCAAAAAGTTGAAGATTGGTGCAAGTTTTAACATCCAAGGAGGAGTTTATATGGAGTCTTGGGGCTGATTTTCCACAAGGAGTTCTTGAAGAATGGTGGTCTTGAAGATGGTCTTGGTTTATTACAAGTTCCTCCATCAAAATCCATGTCTTGATCATAACCTACATCATCATGGTGGTATAAAGATTGTTCTCCTTATCCTCTTGTTATTTTTGATTATGTAATCTTGTATTTCTTTTACTTATGTATATGTATATGATGATGAATGATGATTAAAAATATTGTGTGGGGATTTGGTGTTGATAAACATGGTTAAAAAGATGAAAAACTATAAGAAACAAGGCTAAAATCTTGTTTAAATTGTTGGCTGTATAAAACAGTAAAGAACCATGTGATGAACTGATAAAACGGCATAGATTAATGGATATACAGTAAGTAATATGTCTTGTACACATGTGAGAGTTGGCCATGCAATGAAATCATTAGGATGAGTGAGATATGATCAAAACAAGTTTAGAGTACAAATCCGAATTCACTGTTTTGTACGATTTTTAGAAAATACTTAGAGGTTGATTCAACAGTAGCTATATAAGAGTTAAATGGAGCACATATCATGTAGTTTATGTCATAAATATTTGGGCTTCTCTTTCCGTATAGAACTCTAGATATGGCTGTTTTGGTGAACATGAAAGTAAAAATCAGATTTTGGAAATTAAAGTATAATAGTATTATATAAGCACTCAAATAAAAATAGTATAAAATGTGAATTAAAACCCACTAACTTATATAATACATTTATATAAATATGTATAAGGATAAATAAATGGACATTTTATAAAAATGGTAGTTTGATAAGTTTTATAAGTTATAAAACTATAAACATGATTTTTACGAATTTTTCGGCTATTACCGTAAAATTAACGTTTTTCGCCAATTAAAACTTAGACAATCAAACCCGTCTAATGTAAAGTTTTTAAAACTCATATACTGATATATAAACATATATAACAAGTAAAAACCGATAAAACCCGAACTATATAACATACGGACATTAGCGGGCTAAGTTAACGTTATTGGACTAATAATACAACAAAATGGGCTAAAACACTTATAAACTTATTTATTGGGCTTAACCCATTTGGGCCCAACATGTAAAGTGTAAATACTGATAATACAATTATAAAATGGATTAATACAAGTTAATAAACTTATAATAGGCTTATTGGACCTAAAACACGTAAATAGGTAAAACTAGTAAACTAGTAAGAAGTTACCAATACATAAACACTAAAATGAGTAAAAGAGAATATGTAAACCCACTTGATCATCATATATATAAAATCATCATATGTATACATAACTGATATTTTTATAAAGTCATTGGACATGAGTCTAAGACGTGTATTGTTTGTCTAGGTTTCCGTGATTGAAGCACGTACCGTACGTCCGAATTGCCGATAACCCGCCTTCCCACATCAACGTGAGTTCATAGCCTCGCACTCTTTTAAAAGTTTTTATGAAATATTTTTTAAACCCGCGAGGGAGATAACATGTTAGTTTTTATGAAATAGGACACTATTTGTCCCGATTGTCTGTTTATTGATTTGGACCCGAATGATTGTATGACCCGATGAAAGATTAAATGAACCGATAGATGAAATAAAATGGATTATTAAGGTTAGGTTATGTCACTAAAAGTACCATTAGCATGAATTGTGAACTACCAGGATTTGGTAGACGCTTATGCATATAATAGTACTATTTGGGGACGATCACCCAGTTCGCGCCTTGACGGTTGATCCCCGTCGTGCCACATTGATTGGTAAGCGAATTTATGTATGAGAAGATTTCCATAGCGTGACCTTTGTGACGACACGCTAATTTAGATGGGCAAATTGAGTTTCGGGCTAGCTACCCGTTGTTTGTTGTAGTAAGGTAACAATGTCATGCGGCTTATAATAATCCAATTAACGAAATACTGCTATACGCACCGAATTACGATGTATTGCCTGACTAGCAATACGAGGTCATACTATTGATATTATGTTCGTGTTTTGGTTTTCATAACCATATTCATATAACGGTTTTTATTTAATCTATACAACGTTATAAAACGTATTGTATGATGTTTTTACCACATTGGCTCGTATAATGATTTTTAAGGCAAATGCCTATATTATGATTTTCGATAAGGATTTGTATAAAAATTACTTTGGCTATTTTATGGCCTATTAAAATGATTTGTACAAAATGATTTTCGGTAATAATTTTATACCGATGTTATACTGATGGTTTATTAAACTCTATGAATTCACTCGGCGTTATCGCTGACCTTTTCTTTTAGCATGTTTTATCTCAGGTACTTGAAGGTAATTCTCGGGAAGACAACAACAATTCATGGCCCGCACTTAAATAACAATTTCCATTCAAATCTTTTGTAAAATTGTATGAAATGACCATGACTTGGGACCTATGTAACTTTGATATTTATGAATGGAAATGCTTTATTATTAAAACGACGCGACTTTTAAGCGTTGTCTATGATGTGAGTAATGTTCTATCCCGTAACACCAACTAGTCTTCCGCTGTATTGAGTTGTATAAATTTGGGGGTGTTACAGTTTGGTACCAGAGCTCTCGTTATAGAGAACGAAAGATTTTTAAAACCAAGGTTTTGAATAAAACATTTCAAAATCTTTTAACTATAAACATTTTTCACAAAGTGTCTAAAAATCTTTGGACTATAACGGTGTCGAAGAATTCCCGAGTTACCGACAAGGCCAGACTGAGAAGTATTATTTTAATATATATATATAACTTGGATTATATATATATATATATATATATATATGATATAATTTTATTACATGATTGTTTGATGATTATTTTGATATTTATACGAGGTATTTATACGACGTAGATTGTCACAAGAAACCCTAAATCCCCTAGTAAATTAATCGAAGCTATTCTCGTAGAAATTCTAGCTATCCTAGATCTAAACCAAGTTGTGGATATTTATGATCCCAACAAATGGTTTATATTCGTAGAAATGTTGATATTATTTGATTGTGATATTTAAGAAGAATTGGCGAGATTAAAACTGATATCGATGTCATGACGATCTTTCCTTATAGAGTGGAGTTTGACAAAATGATACCACCTAGAAAGATGTCATCTGATTCGTTGTCATCCAATTCTTAAATTGAAATCGAAAGGGTGAATGTTGCACTTGAGGCTGTCATTGGAACCAATACCCAAAAGCCTCATGCCACTAGTACCTTTCCGAGAAATCTAATTGAATGTGTGAGTCATCTCATGCTAGTGACTCATTTGATAACTATTGTTGTAAGAGCTATAGGATCGGAAATTAAGTGTTGCTCATATCGAGCTTTTATTGCCCTATTAAGGCTAATGTAAGTGATTTTACTAGTTGAAAAAGTTCGTTTCTCGGAATCTATTCGAATTGATCTCTGGTTAATTGTGTGACTAGTTGTTCTTGGTGATTACAATAAAAGAGTTGTCGTTGTCTAAAACTAATTAAAAATAAAGACTTGAAACAAATAGAAATAAAGACGGTAAAAAGAGACAACAAAAGATAAAAACTTGGCGAAAAGTAAATTACGAGAAAATTTAAAGGCGAATAAAGTAAATGACGCAAATTAAAACTTAAAATAGAAGGAAAGCAAACAAAAATGAAAATAAAGAAAAAGGCGGGAAAAATAAAGTTTAAAACTAAAAGCAAAGAAATTCTATTTGGAAAGAAATCCCATGCGGAATAACATACTATGCGGAATAAGAAGCACAATGCGGAATAAATAACTATGCGGAATAACTTAAAGAAACTCTATGCGGAATAAATAATGACTCGGAATAAAGAAAATCTATGCGGAATAATATAACCTATACGGAATAAAAGGTGCCATGCGGAATAAAAACCTATGCTGAATAAACGTCCTATTCGGAATAAAATGCCATGCGGAATGTATCAAACATTCCGAATAAAGATCCTATCCGGAATGACTAAATATTCCGAGTAAGGGACTTCTATTCGGAATAATAAATATTCCGAATAAGAAACTCTACCCGGAATAATAAGTATTCTGTATAAGAAACTCTACCCGGAATAAACAAGCATTCCGAATAAGGGACAAAATAAGCTGATGATCCGGAATATCTGAATAGGATACAAAAACATGAACGAGAAACAGGGTATGAAGAACGAAGCTCGAATTTGATCACATCTAACCAAAACAAACCAAAAGATTAAATCTAAACAACCAATAAGCATCAACTAACAATAATCAATCAAAACAAATCAACAAAATTAACAAACATAACCAAATTAACCAAAACCCACTTGATCAAAACCATAAAAACTCAAGAACATGAACAATGAAAATGAAGAACAAATCAAACAAGAAAGGTAGAAGGAGATTGGCAATAAAGTAAAGATTAACAACAATTAAAAGTAAACTTACCTGGAATTAAAAGAAATTAAAGGTGCATTACATGAAGTTTAAAGTGCAAAAGATTAAAGAACAGGAAAATGAAAATGGGGAAGAGAGGCTTGTCAGGCCTTTAACAACCTAAACAAAATGAATATGGACACTATATATAGGGGGATTAGGGAGGAGCTTAGGAAGCTTCCTCCCTCTTTCTCTTTATCTTAATTGCACACTTAAGTCCTTAATCTTCTTAATCTTTTGTTAATCTTCTTAATACTTGGACTTTGTCTTGGGATTTCTTCAAACTCGTCTTGTAATTTTCAATAAATTAGACTTGAGTTCTTCGGCTTTTTAGTAAACTTCTGTCTTTTGACTTTTTCTTCGATAAATCTTCAGAATTGGTCTTGGACTTCCGTTCTTTTTCCACTTTTGATCTTTCGACTTTGTATTTTGCCTTTTTCTTCGATAAAAGCCCGTGAAATCCCGTGTTTTCTCCACTTTTTACTTTTTCGTCCTAAATCACAACAAAAACACAAACCACGCATAATTCTGACATAAATGACATAAAATACACGTTTTGGCTCGGTTAATATTGTAATTAAGTGGTAAAAAGGATGGGTGTTTTCACACCTATCAAATCCCCTACACTTAACCATTGCAATGTCCTCATGCAATGCATTAGTTACAAAGCAAGTTTACACTTTTCGTCACAATCAATCCACGTTGGCCTTTATTAAAGAGATAGAAAATTATAAACATACAAAGTAAAGAAATCAAAATCATACCCTTGGGTCTTGGAAATGTCGTGAATGATCATCATCCTCAAGTTTTCACTTTCTTCAAACCAAGCTTAAAAACGAGATCATTGTTATTATAAGTTAGCAAACTAACACGAACTCATGTGGGCCAATTATTCACTTAGACTCTGTAACACTCTCATTTTTCGTATCGGTACAGCGGAAGGGTCTTTTAGAATGTTACGGGATAGCACAATAACTCCAATCATAGACAACACATAAAAATGGTTGTACAAGGTTTAACAAACATTCATTCGATAAAAAGTTTCAAAAGCGTACAACAGGTCCCAAATTATACAGGTCATTTAATTTACAAAACACAGATCGAATGAACATTTTTAATATTAAGTGTGGGCCATCAGAGTCGATCTCCATCCGGATTACCTTCAAGCACCTGAGATAAAAACATGCAAAAATCATATCAGCGAATGCCGAGTGAATTCATAGAGTTTAATGAAAACCGTTATATAAAACAATCATTTACATTCATTTAAAATCAGAACACAAGTATAATATCGGAAGTAAGTCCACATATTGCTAGTCAGGCAATATATAAATCAAGCATACATCTGAAACCGTCCATGAGGCCGTAGTCTCTATATTACCATGATAGGTAATATATTCATCGTTAATAGCGTCGTTATTATGTATAGAAAACATTTTCATTTGGATTACATACGTTTTGTCTGAATTATATAGGATTATTATTAGCCGCATGACATTGTTACCTTACTATGAAAACAGCGGGCCGCGAACCCGACAAACAATTTGCCCATCTAAGTTAGCGTGTCGTCACAAAAATCACGCTATGGAATCTTCTCATACATAAATTCGCTTACCAATCAATGTGGTACGACGGGGAACAACCGTCAAGGCGCGAACTGGGGTGATCGTCCCCAAATAGTACTATCAAATGCATAAGCGTCTACCCAATCCCGGTAGTTCACAATTCATGCTAATGGGACTTTAAGTGACATAACCTAACTACTAATAATCCTTTTAGTCTCGAATATAGGGTCATAGCATCATTCGGGTCCATATCATTTAGCATACAATCGGGACTACTTGTGTTCTATTTTTATAAAAATCTAGCATGTTATCTCCCTCGCGGGTTTACAAATCATTTTATAAAAACATTTAAAAGAGTGCGAGGCTATGAACTCACGTTGTTAATGAAAGGCGGATTATCGGCTACGGGCGTGCTTCGGTCACGGAAACCTATATAAATAATAATCGGTCTTAGACTCGGTCCAATGACTTTTATCAAAATAACAATATACATATGATGATTTTGTACATATGATGATGATCAAGTGGGTTTATACATCCTTGTTTACTCATTTTAGCGTTTACGTTTTGGTAACGTCTTACTAGTTCACTAGTTTTATCGATTTTACCTATTTTAAGTCCATTAATTCTTTTATAAGTTCTTTTACTTGTTTTTACCCATTTTATACCTATATGATCATTATATATACTTTTCATGTTGGGCCCAAATGGGTTAAGCCCAATAAGCTCTTTTTACAAGTATTTATCTTATTAAGTCTAATTATTAGTCCAATAGGTTTAGTTAGCTCGTAAATGTCCGTAATTCTTATAGTTCGGGTTTTATTGGTTTTTACTTGTCTTAGTTACTTATACATCAGTATATGACTTTTATAAACTTTACATTAGACGGGTTTGGTCGTCTAAGTTTTATTTGGCGAAAAACGTTAATTTTACGGCGATAGCCGAAAAAGTCGTAAAAATCAAGTTTATAGTTTTTATTACTTATAAATATTATTTTACCACCATTTATATAATTTACCCATTTAATTAACCTTTTATACATTTATATAAATAAGTTTTATAAGTTAGTGTGTTTATATTTTTACATTTTATAAATTATAATGTGAGTGCTTATATAATAATAATAAACATTATTTCCAAAATCTGATTTTTAACTTCAAGTTTACCATTTTTACCATATCTAGAGTTCTATAATGACTTAGAAGCTCATTTTTGGATGACAAGTTCTTCATAATATGTGCTACATATAACTTAGTTATAGCTACTGCCCATTTTGAGTTTAAGTTGCCTTAACAGTCCCTACAAAACTGCTTATTCAGATTACACCACCTAACTTGTTTTGATCATATCTCACTCATTATTTTGATTCCATTGCATGGCCAACTCTCACATGTGTATAACATCATCTACTTACTGTAAATAGATCAAACCATGCAATTTTATCAGTTCATCTTTTAGTTATCTACTGTTTTTATACAGCCAACTAAATAGTCAAGATTTTAGCTTCATTTCTTATGGTTATCATCATTTTTAAGCATATTTATCAACACTTGATCCCCACACAACATTTTTATCATCATATATACATCATATACATATACAAAATGAAAGAAAATACATTTGTTCTTTACAAAATAATAAGAGAAAAATGTAGAGGATGATCTTTTTTACCAATCCAAGTGGATTTCTTGTTTTAGGAAGACAAGAACTTGATGAACACAACAAGTATCTCCAAGACCATCAAATAACAAGAACATAGGTTGGAAAATCAGCCATAGGACACAAGGAAATCACCTCCAAAGATGTTAATATGGCCACCAAATGATCAAGGCTTCAAGAGAACACCTTAATAGGACTAGTAAACATGTGGTTTATGGCTAGAAAAGATCATGGATGGTGTTTGTTGGCTTATTTGGGACGGCAAAGGGAGTAAAGTTGAGAGAGTTTTTGGTGTTGAGTTGCATGTAAGAATGATAGAAATGGAAACAAGTAGCTAGTTTAGCTAGTAAGTGGTAAAGGTTAGCTTAATGTGTAAGCATATGCTTACACATGTATAAGTTAGCTAATACTTGATGCCACATATGTGTTGTGGTGTCAAGTTGCCGTCCCATATAAGCTAGTGGGGTGGGACAAAGTGTTTTGTCCCATCTCACTAGTTTACGGGTATTTCTCGATTCTAGTTTTCTCGATTTGCGTGCCCTCGGGTCGTTTTACGAAAAACGTTTTTTATAAATTATGAATCACCGTCACAAAACGAATCCAATAAAAATTGTCTCATAAAAAACGGAGTTCAAAAACGTAAATACGTAATCATAAGGTTTCCGGTTTAGTCGTAAAAGACGCTAAATTATGCACGTAAGCCCAAATTTAAATCCGTAAATTGTGAGTTCGTCAACCAACACAAAAATAAGTTTCAAAATATTATACGAGAAAATATTTTACTACCTGAAAATGTTAGATTTGTCACAGATTTTCCTCCTAAAAGGGATCAACGTCCTCGTGATCCATTTCATTTGGATGTCCGTTTCTTATTGAAATCGAAGAGGTGCGGATATTTCTTCCACATTTCATCCTCTCGTTCCCAAGTATACTCCGGTCCATGCTTTGAATTCCATCGGATCTTGACAATAGGTATCCGACTTTGTTTCAGTTGCTTTACCTCACGGTCCATAACTTCTACGGGCTCTTCGATAAAATGCAACTTCCCATCTATTCGAACCTTACCTAACGGAATTTTCTCATCACTCACTGCTAGACATTTCTTCAGATTAGATACATGGAATGTGTTGTGAACACCATGAAGTTCTGGGGGTAACTCTAGTTTGTAAGCCACCGGACCTACTCTAGATAAAATCTTAAAGGGTCCAATATAACGGGGATTCAATTTCCCTCGTTTTCCAAATCTTATAACGCCTGTCCATGGCGATACCTTCAACATTACTCGGTCACCCACTTCAAACTCTATTGGCTTCCGCCGCACATCCGCGTAACTTTTCTGTCTACTCCGTAGTCTCCCGGGCAGTCAACAACCTCTTCTTAATCAGAACTATCATCTCCGTAGTCTCCCGGATCAATTCCGGTCCCGTGAGCTGGGTATCCCCAACTTCACTCCAACATACAGGAGATCTACACTTCCTACCATACAAAGATTCAAACGGTGCAGCCTTAATACTAGAATGGTAACTATTGTTATACGAAAACTCTGCTAACGACAAATGTTTATCCCAATTCTTACCAAAGTCTAACACACAAGCTCTCAACATATCTTCCAGTGTTTGTATCGTCCTTTCACTCTGCCCATCAGTCTGGGGGTGATAAGCAGTGCTCATGTCGAGATTCGTTCCCAAAGATCTTTGGAGAGATTTCCAAAAATTCGATGCGAATCTAGGATCTCGATCTGAAATGATCGATACAGGCACTCCATGCTTGCATACAACATTATCAAGGTATATTTGAGTCAGCTTCTCTAGTGAGAACTGCTCCTTAACCGGAATGAAGTGTGCTGATTTGGTCAGTCTATCGACAATAACCCAAATCGAATTGTTTCCAGATGATGTTCTAGGAAGCTTGGTGATAAAGTCCATTGTAATTCGCTCCCACTTCCATTCAGGAATCTTTGGTTGTTGAAGTAGTCCTGATGGCTTTTGGTGTTCGGCTTTAACTCTAGCACAAGTCAAGCATTGAAGAACATACATAGCTATGTCAGCTTTCATATTCGGCCACCAATACAACTTCTTCAAATCATGGTACATCTTATCAGATCCCGGATTAATGGAATACTTAGATTTATGGGATTCTAACATAATCAAATCTCTT
The DNA here is from genome assembly GCA_025667525.1 of Glebionis coronaria. Classification (NCBI taxonomy): domain Eukaryota; kingdom Viridiplantae; phylum Streptophyta; class Magnoliopsida; order Asterales; family Asteraceae; genus Glebionis; species Glebionis coronaria. Next base: position 363,740,811 of record CM046877.1, read on the forward strand.
AAGCCTCCAAACTTAGGTATCCACATACGACCTCTTAAGCATTTCACTCCATCAGCTCTAACCTCTAAAGGATCTCCTTCTCCTCGGAACCCTTCATTAACAAAATTCTCCTTCTTACAAGCTTCTATTTGCGCATTTCTAATTTGCTCAGGCAAATTATTGTGCACGGTCAAGACTAGAGAACGCACCCTGATAGGCTCTCTATCTTTCCTACTCAACGCATCAGCAACCACATTGGCTTTTCCTGGGTGATATTTTATATCACAGTCATAATCACTTAACAACTCTATCCATCTTCGTTGCCTCATGTTCAATTCCTTCTGGTCGAGAATATACTGTAGGCTTTTGTGATCGGTGAATACCGTACACTTGGTGCCATACAGATAATGTCTCCACAACCTAAGAGCAAAGACTACAGCTCCTAACTCAAGATCATGAGTAGTATAATTCTCCTCATTCTTCCTTAATTGCCTAGAAGCATAAGCTATCACTTTCTCTCTCTGCATCAAAACAGCTCCATAACCTCTAAGAGATGCATCACAATACACTACAAAATCTTCACTCTCGTCGGGTAATGATAAGATTGGCGCACTACATAATTTTTGCTTCAATGTCTGAAATGCTCCATCTTCATCACTTACCCAAACGAAAGGTTTATTCTTCTGAGTAAGCTTAGTCAAGGGTTTAGCTATCAAAGAAAATTCTTTAATGAATCGCCTATAATAGCCAGCCAATCCTAAGAACTGTCGCACTTCCGTTGGCGTTGTCGGTGCAGACCAATTCTTAATAGCTTCAACCTTTGCAGGATCAACATGAATTCCATCTCTGTTAATCACATGACCAAGAAATTGCACAGAATCTAACTAGAAATCACACTTCGAAAACTTAGCATACAACCTTTCATCCTTCAACAATTTCAAAACAATCCTTAAATGTTCTCTATGCTCATCTTCATTCTTAGAATAGATTAGAATATCGTCAATAAACACAATCACAAATTTATCCAAGTAGGGCTTGCACACTCGATTCATTAAATCCATGAAAACCGCAGGTGCGTTAGTTAACCCAAATGGCATTACTTGAAATTCATAGTGTCCATAACGAGTTCTAAATGCAGTTATAGGAATATCTTCTTCACGGACGCAAAGTTGGTGATATCCTGACCGCAAATCTATCTTAGAATACACACTAGATCCTTGCAGTTGATCAAACAAATCATCAATCCTAGGTAAAGGATATCGATTTTTAATTGTCAACTTATTTAGTTCCCTATAATCAATGCACATACGAAAAGATCCATCCTTCTTCTTAACGAACAAGACTGGAGCTCCCCAAGGCGACGAGCTCGGTCGAATAAAACCTTTATCAGACATCTCCTTAAGTTGCTCAGATAACTCCTTTAATTCAGAAGGGGCTAATCGGTAAGGCGCACGTGCCACCGGTGCAGCACCAGGAATTAAATCGATTTGAAACTCTACTTGCCTTATCGGTGGAAGTCCGGGTAAATCTTTAGGAAATACCTCAGGAAATTCACAAATAATAGGTACATCTTCCAATCGTTTCTCCCTAGACTCATTCCCGGTCACTTGAGCTAAGAATAACTCACAACCGTTCCTGATGTACTTTTGGACTTTAATACATGAAAGGATTTTCAAACGGGACTCACCTCGACTACCATCAATTACTAACGTCCTATTCCTAAGAGGAATCTTAACCTTCTTCTCTCCACATAAAATAGTAGCATTATTCAACGACAACCAATCCATACCAATAATAATATAGAAACTACCTAATTCTATCAACATCAAATCAATCGGAAAGGAATGGTTCAAGAGATTTAGAGAGCATCCTTCTAATAGCTTATTAGTTTTCACTAATTTACCATCAGCCAATTCCACCTCGTAACTGGTACTTATCTCAACAGGTTCAATATCAATAAGGGCACTAAATTTAGTGGATACAAAGCTCCTATCGGCACCCGAATCGAATAAAGCAACAACATAATGATTGTTGAGTAAAAACGTACCGGTAACGACATTCGGATCCTCTTTCTTCACCTCAATTGTTCCAAGTTGGTAGATACCACCCTGGGGGTTTCTTCCAGGACAATCGCTTTCAACTTGGGGCATTCCGATTTCCTATGACCTTCTTCATTACAGTTGAAGCAAATGGTTCCCTTCTTACACATTTCAACCTTGTGTCCAAGCTTTCCGCAATTTCGGCACTTCCAGCAGTCGCCAGGATGCCTCTTGTTGCCACACTTAGGACATCTATCATCGTTGCGCGGTGCATTGTTGGTAAGAGCATTTGCATTCCCCTTTCTCTTGTTCTGACGGCGATTGAAATTCTTCCTATTATCACCTCTATCTACACGCTCATCGTCTCCCTTTCTTTTCTCACCAACACGGGCTTCATCTTCATTATCCTGAGTTATCTGTCCAATGAGTTGGTAAGCCATTCGAATAGCATCATCAATGGTCAGTGGTTTCGATGATGTCACGTCCCCCCGGATATTCCTGGTCAACCCTTTCACATATTGCTCAATTCGGATCTCTTCGGGTTCAACCAATCGAGGACATAGCAAGGCCAACTCATGGAATCGATTCGTGTAACTATCAATGTCCACACCTTTCATTCTCAAATGAATCAACTCTTGTTCTAACCTAATGATCACACTACGAGGACAAAACTCCAAAGTCATCCACTTCTTAATTTTAGCCCAAGGAGTAGCATTAGCAGCATCAAGACCCATGAAAGCAATTCTCCCTTTCCACCAAGTCAACGCACGACCTTTAAGAGTAGCCATAGCAAAAGTCACCTTATCTTCCTCTTTACACTTACTAATCCTAAACACCGATTCAATCTTCTCGATCCACTGGCTTAGTCCTACAGCACCTTCAGTTCCATTAAAAGGTAGAGGTTCACACTTCATGAACGTCACATAAGTACAGCCACCAACTTCAGGTGCATTAGTTCCAAGTCCTCCTACATTTCCTCCAGCATTAGCATTCACATTATTAGCATTCACATTCACATTTGTACCGCCAATTCCACTACCGCCAGCTCCACTACCGCCAGCTCCACTACCGCCAGCTCCACTACCGCCAGCTCCACTACCGCCAGCTCCACTACCGCCAGCTTCATTTCTAGCATTTGCCATAAATTCTGTCATAGATGCGGTAACTTGCTCCGTAATAATCCTACGTACATCATCCTCAGTCACAGCCTTCTTGGGCGGCATAGTTCTATAATTCCACAATTTCAAAGTATTAAGCATTCATCCAACAAAGGATTCATATAATACGGATCGAATTCATAATCAAGATACAAATAAGGCACAATATGGAATTCAAGACAAGATACATATTTCATTCGATCTGAAACAAAAGTATTGTCTTAGTACATCCATATCAAAGTTCTAACACTATTTACACTCAAAATTCGTGCCAAGTCTACTACTAACAAGTCGGTTCAGTCAAAGCTACAAACACAAAAGATATAAAGGTCACTACTAAATACAGACTGGTCTACTGAGAACCGCCAGATGGTCCATCATCCATCGTCTTCTGGATCTTCGCCGGACGATCACTAGACACATCTTCAGCTGGGCGCTTACGGATTACTCCTCTTTCAACCATATCAACATAAAATCTACTATTCCAACCCACAGATATATTCAGCTCCTTTTCAGCTTTCTCACGCATCGCACGAGCCACACTCAACTGAATCTCCATAGAATTCACCTTTCTCTTCATAGCATCATACTCACCACTTTCCAACACCGATAACCTCCTAAAAGCCTCATTCAAACCACGTTCTACATCACTCAAATCCAAACTAAGCAATTCCCGCTCTTTCTCACCAACCTTAGTCTTCGACTCCAAATAAGCAACCTGAGTCTGAACAACACCTAATCCAATCTCTGTCACACAACTCTTAACACGGGAAGCATCTAGATCACGTCTCAAGGCCCATGGTGCAAGACCATCAATATGAGTAGCCTCTCGAGTACTAGACGACTCTCCTATCTCACGTCTACGAGTATCAATACCATCAGTACCGTCAGGTGCATCGTCATCCTCATCCTTCTCTGATTCAGAATCAGATTCAGACGATTCAGACATTTCATCCCTAGGTAACTCATCCTCAGAATCAGACAAACAAACTGGTGGGGGCAAAGGCTCGCCCTCTGGAACATCATACGGATAAATAAGCTCAGCTTCCTCATCGTCATCAACCTCAACATCTATACCTACATCTTCCTCGACATCCTCGTCGTCAATCTCATCATCTAACTCATCTAACCCAATCTCATCATTGTTCTCAATATCAGCATTCTCAATATTCACGTCCTCAATATCCACATTCTCAATCTCCACATTCTCATTACCCACATTCTCAATCTCATTCTCTACTAAGTCAACCTGAGGGGCAATCTGATCTCCTAGTCCTAACTCGGGCTCGGGATCCTCAAATGGTTCCTCCTCATCATCAATATCAAAATCTACTAAGTCTAAATAAGGATCATCTTCTATATTAGGTTCGGGAATAGCATGGTTTTCTACAGGAATATTAGGGTCAGCCATGACAATCTGCATTTATATATATTTATCTCGTATTAGGATAACATACTAGTTAAACAGTTATATAATGAAATCACGATATATACATATATATATAAATTATATTATATATATCAAAATATATATCTTCTCGATAGGGCTTGTTGGTAACGTCGGAGATCTCTGGCACCGTTATAGTCAAAAGATTTTTCAAATATTTTCTCAAATGTTCATTGTCAAAAGATTTTGAAAAGTTTTGTTCAAAACCTTGGTTTTTTTTTTAAAATCTCTTGTTCTCTACAACGAGAGCTCTGGTACCAAACTGTAACACTCTCATTTTTCGTATCGGTACAGCGGAAGGGTCTTTCAGAGTGTTACGGGATAGCACAATAACTCCAATCATAGACAACACATAAAAATGGTTGTACAAGGTTTAACAAACATTCATTCGATAAAAAGTTTCAAAAGTGTACAACAGGTCATTAAGTTTACAAAACATAGATCGAATGAACATTTTTAATATTAAGTGTGGGCCATCAGAGTCGATCTCCATCCGGATTACCTTCAAGCACCTGAGATAGAAAACATGCAAAAATCATATCAGCGAATGCCGAGTGAATTCATAGAGTTTAATGAAAACCGTTATATAAAACAATCATTTACATTCATTTAAAATCAGAACACAAGTATAATATCGGAAGTAAGTCCACATATTGCTAGTCAGGCAATATATAAATCAAGCATACATCTGAAACCGTCCATGAGACCGTAGTCTCTATATTACCATGATAGGTAATATATTCATCGTAATAGCGTCGTCATCGTTTATTATTTATGTCTTATAGCATACGTTGTATATTGTATAGGATTATTATTAGCCGCATGACATTGTTACCTTACTGTGAAAACAGCGGGCCGCGAACCCGACAAACAATTTGCCCATCTAAGTTAGCGTGTCGTCACAAAAATCACGCTATGGAATCTTCTCATACATAAATTCGCTTACCAATCAATGTGGTACGACGGGGATCAACCGTCAAGGCGCGAACTGGGGTGATCGTCCCCAAATAGTACTATCAAATGCATAAGCGTCTACCAAATCCCGGTAGTTCACAATTCATGCTAATGGGACTTTAAGGGACATAACCTAACTACTAATAATCCTTTTAGTCTCGAATATAGGGTCATAGCATCATTCGGGTCCATATCATTAAGCATACAATCGGGACTACTTGTGTTCTATTTTTATAAAAATCTAGCATGTTATCTCCCTCGCGGGTTTACAAATCATTTTATAAAACATTTAAAAGAGTGCGAGGCTATGAACTCACGTTGTTAATGAAAGGCGGATTATCGGCTACGGGCGTGCTTCGGTCACGGAAACCTATATAAATAATAATCGGTCTTAGACTCGGTCCAATGAATTTTATCAAAATAACAATATACATATATGTGATTTTTGTACATATGATGATGATCAAGTGGGTTTACAAATCCTCGTTTACTCATTTTAGTGTTTACGTTTTGGTAACGTCTTACTAGTTCACTAGTTTTACCGATTTTACCTATTTTAAGTTCATTAAGTCTTTTATAAGTTCTTTTACTTGTTTTTACCCATTTTATACCTATATGATCAGTATATATATCTTTCATGTTGGGCCCAAATGGGTTAAGCCTAAATAATTCTTTTTACAAGTTTTTATCTTATTAAGTCCAATTATTAGTCCAATACGTTTATTTAGCTCGTAAATGTCCGTAATTCTTATAGTTCGGGTTTTATCGGTTTTTACTTGTATTAGTTACTTATACATCAGTATATAACTTTTATAAACTTTGCATTAGACGGGTTTGGTCGTCTAAGTTTTATTTGATGAAAAACGTTAATTTTACGGCGATAGCCGAAAAAGTCGTAAAAATCAAGTTTATAGTTTTTATTACTTATAAATATTATTTTTACCACCATTTATATAATTTACCCATTTAATTAACCTTTTATACATTTATATAAATAAGTTCTATAAGTTAGTGGGTTTATATTTTTACATTTTATAAGTTATAATGTGAGTGCTTATATAATAATAATAAACATTATTTCCAAAATCTGATTTTTAACTTCATATTCACCATTTTTACCATATCTAGAGTTCTACAATGACTTAGAAGCTCATTTTTGGATGAAAACTTCTTCATAATATGTGCTACATATAACTTAGTTATAGCTACTGCCCATTTTGAGTTTAAGTTGCCTTAACAGTCCCTACAAAACTACTTATTCAGATTATACCACCTAACTTGTTTTGATCATATCTCACTCATTATTTTGATTCCATTGCATGGCCAACTCTCACATGTGTATAACATCATCTACTTACTGTAAATGGATCAAACCATGAAATTTTATCAGTTCATCTTTTAGTTATCTACTGTTTTTATACAGCCAACTAATTAGTCAAGATTTTAGCTTCATTTCTTATAGTTATCATCATTTTTAAGCATGTTTATCAACACTTTATCCCCACACAACATTTTTATCATCATATATACATCATATACATATACAAAATGAAATAAAATACATTTGTTCTTTACAAAATAATAAGAGAAAAATGTAGAGGATGATCTTCTTTACCAATCCAAGTGGATTTCTTATATTAGGAAGGCAAGAACTTGATGAACACAACAAGTATCTCCAAGACCATCAAATATCAAGAACATAGGTTGGAAAATCAGCCCTAGTACACAAGCAAATAACCTCCAAAGTTGTTTATATGGCCACCAAATGATCAAGGCTTCAAGGAAACACCTTAATAGGACTAGTAAACATGTGGTTTGTGGCTAGAAAAGATCAATGATGGTGTTTGTTGCTTTATTTGGGACGGCAAGGAGGGAGAGATTGAGAGAGTTTTAGAGTGGATTGCATGGAAGGAAATGGTAGAAATGAAACTATTTGCTAGTTTTGTGTTAAAGTGGAAATGGTTTGCTTAAGGTGTAAGCACAAGCTTACACTTGTGTAAACTTGCTAACTTGATGCCACCTATGTGTGGTGGTTTCAATATTACTGTCCCATATAAGCTAGTGGGGTGGGGCAAAGTGTTTTGTCCCATCTCACTAGTTTACAGGTATTTCTCGATTCTAGTTTTCTCGATTTGCGTGCCCTCGGGTCGTTTTACGAAAAACTTTTTTATAAATTATGAATCACCGTCACAAAACGAATCCAATAAAAATTGTCTCATCAAAAACGGAGTTCAAAAACGTAAATACGTAATCTTTTGGTTTCTGGTTTAGTCGTAAAAGACGCCAAATTCACGTAAGCCCAAATTTAAATCCGTAAATTGTGAGTTCGTCAACCAACACAAAAATAAGTTTCAAAATATTATACGAGAAAATATTTCACTACCTGAAAATGTTAGACTTGTCACATCCTCTTTTAACCATATCAGCATAAAATCTACTATTCCAACCCACAGATATATTCAGCTCCTTTTCAGCTTTCTCACGCATCGCACGAGCCACACTCAACTGAATCTCCATAGAATTCACCTTTCTCTTCATAGCAGCATACTCACCACTTTCCAACACCGATAACCTCCTAAAAGCCTCATTCAAACCACGTTCTACATCACTCAAATCCAAACTAAGCAATTCCCGCTCTTTCTCACCAACCTTAGTCTTCGACTCCAAATAAGCAACCTGAGTCTGAACAACACCTAATCCAATCTCTGTCACACAACTCTTAACACGGGAAGCATCTAGATCACGTCTCAAGGCCCATGGTGCAAGACCATCAATATGAGTAGCCTCTCGAGTACTAGACGACTCTCCTATCTCACGTCTACGAGTATCAATACCATCAGTACCGTCAGGTGCATCGTCATCCTCATCCTTCTCTGATTCAGAATCAGATTCAGACGATTCAGACATTTCATCCCTAGGTAACTCATCCTCAGAATCAGACAAACAAACTGGTGGGGGCAAAGGCTCGCCCTCTGGAACATCATACGGATAAATAAGCTCAGCTTCCTCATCGTCATCAACCTCAACATCTATACCTACATCTTCCTCGACATCCTCGTCGTCAATCTCATCATATAACTCATCTAACCCAATCTCATCATTGTTCTCAATATCAGCATTCTCAATATCCACGTCCTCAATATCCACATTCTCAATCTCCACATTCTCATTACCCACATTCTCAATCTCATTCTCTACTAAGTCAACCTGAGGGGCAATCTGATCTCCTAGTCCTAACTCGGGCTCGGGATCCTCAAATGGTTCCTCCTCATCATCAATATCAAAATCTACTAAGTCTAAATAAGGATCATCTTCTATATTAGGTTCGGGAATAACATGGTTTTCTACAGGAATATTAGGGTCAGCCATGACAATCTGCATATATATATATTTATCTCGTATTAGGATAACATACTAGTTAAACAGTTACATAATGAAATCACGATATATACATATATATAAATTATATTATATATATCAAAATATATATCTTCTCGATAGGGCTTGTTGGTAACGTCGGAGATCTCTGGCACCGTCATAGTCAAAAGATTTTTCAAATATTTTCTCAAATGTTCATTGTCAAAAGATTTTGAAAAGTTTTGTTCAAAACCTTGTTTTTTTTTTAAAATCTTTTGTTCTCTACAACGAGAGCTCTGGTATCAAACTGTAACACTCTCATTTTTCGTATCGGTACAGCGGAAGGGTCTTTCAGAGTGTTACGGGATAGCACAATAACTCCAATCATAGACAACACATAAAAATGGTTGTACAAGGTTTAACAAACATTCATTCGATAAAAAGTTTCAAAAGTGTACAACAGGTCCCAAATTATACAGGTCATTAAGTTTACAAAACATAGATCGAATGAACATTTTTAATATTAAGTGTGGGCCATCAGAGTCGATCTCCATCCGGATTACCTTCAAGCACCTGAGATAGAAAACATGCAAAAATCATATCAGCGAATGCCGAGTGAATTCATAGAGTTTAATGAAAACCGTTATATAAAACAATCATTTACAATTATTTAAAATCAGAACACAAGTATAATATCGGAAGTAAGTCCACATATTGCTAGTCAGGCAATATATAAATCAAGCATACATCTGAAACCGTCCATGAGACCGTAGTCTCTATATTACCATGATAGGTAATATATTCATCGTAATAGCGTCGTCATAGTTTATTATTTATGTCTTATAGCATACGTTGTATATTGTATAGGATTATTATTAGCCGCATGACATTGTTACCTTACTGTGAAAACAGCGGGCCGCGAACCCGACAAACAATTTGCCCATCTAAGTTAGCGTGTCGTCACAAAAATCACGCTATGGAATCTTCTCATACATAAATTCGCTTACCAATCAATGTGGTACGACGGGGATCAACCGTCAAGGCGCGAACTGGGGTGATCGTCCCTAAATAGTACTATCAAATGCATAAGCGTCTACCAAATCCCGGTAGTTCACAATTCATGCTAATGGGACTTTAAGTGACATAACCTAACTACTAATAATCCTTTTAGTCTCGAATATAGGGTCATAGCATCATTCGGGTCCATATCATTAAGCATACAATCGGGACTACTTGTGTTCTATTTTTATAAAAATCTAGCATGTTATCTCCCTCGCGGGTTTACAAATCATTTTATCAAACATTTAAAAGAGTGTGAGGCTATGAACTCACGTTGTTAATGAAAGGCGGATTATCGGCTACGGGCGTGCTTCGGTCACGGAAACCTATATAAATAATAATCGGTCTTAGACTCGGTCCAATGACTTTTATCAAAATAACAATATACATATGATGATTTTTGTACATATGATGATGATCAAGTGGGTTTATAAATCCTCGTTTACTCATTTTAGTGTTTACGTTTTGGTAACGTCTTACTAGTTCACTAGTTTTATCGATTTTACCTATTTTAAGTTCATTAAGTCTTTTATAAGTTCTTTTACTTGTTTTTACCCATTTTATACCTATATGATCAGTATATATATCTTTCATGTTGGGCCCAAATGGGTTAAGCCCAATAATTCTTTTTACAAGTTTTTATCTTATTAAGTCTAATTATTAGTCCAATAGGTTTAGTTAGCTCGTAAATGTCCGTAATTCTTATTGTTCGGGTTTTATCGGTTTTTACTTGTATTAGTTACTTATACATCAGTATATAACTTTTATAAACTTTACATTAGACGGGTTTGGTCGTCTAAGTTTTATTTGGTGAAAAACGTTAATTTCACGACGATAGCCGAAAAAGTCGTAAAAATCAAGTTTATAGTTTTTATTATTTATAAATATTATTTTATCACCATTTATATAATTTACCCATTTAATTAACCTTTTATACATTTATATAAATAAGTTTTATATGTTAGTGTGTTTATATTTTACATTTTATACATTATAAAGTGAGTGCTTATATAATAATAATAAACATTATTTCCAAAATCTGATTTTTAACTTCATATTCACCATTTTTATCATATCTAGAGTTCTACAATGACTTAGAAGCTCATTTTTGGATGACAACTTATTCATAATATGTGCTACATATAACTTAGTTATAGCTACTGCCCATTTTGAGTTTAAGTTGCCTTAACAGTCCCTACAAAACTGCTTATTCAGATTATACCACCTAACTTGTTTTGATCATATCTCACTCATTATTTTGATTCCATTGTATGGCCAACTCTCACATGTGTATAACATCATCTACTTACTGTAAATGGATCAAACCATGCAATTTTATCAGTTCATCTTTTAGTTATCTACTGTTTTTATACAGCCAACTAATTAGTCAAGATTTTAGCTTCATTTCTTATAGTTATCATCATTTTTAAGCATGTTTATCAACACTTGATCCCCACACAATATTTTTATCATCATATATACATCATATACATATACAAAATGAAAGAAAATACATTTGTTCTTTACAAAATAATAAGAGAAAAATGTAGAGGATGATCTTCTTTACCAATCCAAGTGGATTTCTTATTTTAAGAAGGCAAGAACTTGATGAACACAACAAGTATCTCCAAGACCATCAAATATCAAGAACATTGGTTGGAAAATCAGCCCTAGGACACAAGCAAATCACCTCCAAAGTTGTTTATATGGCCACCAAATGATCAAGGCTTCAAGGAAACACCTTAATAGGACTAGTAAACATGTGGTTTGTGGCTAGAAAAGATAAATGATGGTGTTTGTTGCTTTATTTGGGACGGCAAGGAGGGAGAGATTGAGAGAGTTTTAGAGTGGATTGCATGGAAGGAAATGGTAGAAATGAAACCATTTGCTAGTTTTGTGTTAAAGTGGAAATGGTTAGCTTAAGGTGTAAGCACAAGCTTACACTTGTGTAAACTTGCTAACTTGATGCCACCTATGTGTGGTGGTGTCAATATTGCCGTCTCATATAAGATAGTGGGGTGGGGCAAAGTGTTTTGTCCCATCTCACTAGTTTACGGGTATTTCTCGATTCTAGTTTTCTCGATTTGCGTGCCCTCGGGTCGTTTTACGAAAAACGTTTTTATAAATTATGAATCACCGTCACAAAACGAATCCAATAAAAATTGTCTCATCAAAAACGGAGTTTAAAAACGTAAATACGTAATCCTAAGGTTTCCGGTTTAGTCGTAAAAGACGCCAAATTATGCACGTAAGCCCAAATTTAAATCCGTAAATTGTGAGTTCGTCAACCAACACAAAAATAAGTTTCAAAATATTATACGAGAAAATATTTCACTACCTGAAAATGTTAGACTTGTCACACCCCACCAGTTTGTTTGTCTGATTCTGAGGATGAGTTACCTAGGGATGAAATGTCTGAATCGTCTGAATCTGATTCTTAATCAGAGGAGGATGAGGATGACGATGCACCTGACGGTACGGATGGTATTGCTACTCGTAGACGTGAGATAGGAGAGTCGTCTAGTACTGGAGAGGCTACTCATATTGATGGTCTTGCACCATGGGCCTTGAGACGTGATCTAGATGCTTCCCGTGTTAAGAGTTGTGTGACAGAGGTTGGATTAGGTGTTGTTCAGACTCAGGTTGCTTATTTGGAGTCGAAGAATAAGGTTAGCGAGAAAGAGCGAGAATTGCTTAGTTTGGATTTGAGTGATGTAGAACGTGGTTTGAATGAGGCTTTTAGGAGGTTATCAGTATTGGAAAGTGGTAAGTATGCTGCTATGAAGAGGACGGTGAATTCTAGGGAAATTCAGTTGAGTGTGGCTCATGCGATGCGTGAGAAAGCTGAAAAGGAGTTGAATATATCCGTGGGATGGAACAGTAGATTTTATGCCGACATGGTTGAAAGAGGAGTAATCCGTAAGCGCCCAGCTGAAGATGTGTCTAGTGATCGTCCGACGAAGATTCAGCAGACGATGGATGATGGACCATCTGGCTGTTCTCAGTAGACCAGTATGTATTTAGTAGTGACCTTTATATCTTTTGTGCTTGTAGCTTTGACTGAACCGACTTGTTAGTAATAGACTTGGCACGAATTTTGAGTGTATATAGTGTTAGAACTTTGATATGGGATGTACTAAGACAATACTTTTGTTTCAGATCGAATGAAATATGTATCTTGTCTTGAATTCCATATTGTGCCTTATTTGTATCTTGATTATGAATTCGATCCATATTATATGAATCCTTGTTGGATGAATGCTTAATACTTTGAAATTGTGGAATTATAAAACTATGCCACCCAAGAAGGCTGTGACTGAGGATGATGTACGTAGGATTATTACGGAGCAAGTTACCGCATCTATGACTGAATTTATGGCAAATGCTAGAAGTGAAGCTGGCGGTAGTGGAGCTGGCGGTAGTGGAGCTGGCGGTAGTGGAGTTGGCGGTAGTGGAGCTGGCGGTAGTGGAGCTGGCGGTAGTGGAATTGGCGGTACTAATGTGAATGTGAATGCTAATAATGTGAATGCTAATGCTGGAGGAAATATAGGAGGACTTGGAACGAATGCACCTGAAGTTGGTGGCTGTACTTATGTGACGTTCATGAAGTGTGAACCTCTACCTTTTAATGGAACTGAAGGTGCTGTAGGATTAAGCCAGTAGATTGAGAAGATTGAATCGGTGTTTAGGATTAGTAAGTGTAAGGAGGAAGATAAGGTGACTTTTGCTATGGCTACTCTTAAAGGTCGTGCATTGACTTGGTGGAACGGGAGAATTGCTTTCATGGGTCTTGATGCTGCTAATGATACTCCTTGGGCTGAAATTAAGAAGTGGATGACTTTGGAGTTTTGTCCTCGTAGTGTGATCATTAGGTTAGAACAAGAGTTGATTCATTTGAGAATGAAAGGTGTGGACATTGATAGTTACACGAATCGATTCCATGAGTTGGCCTTGCTATGTCCTCGATTGGTTGAACCCGAAGAGATCCGAATTGAGCAATATGTGAAAGGGTTGACCAGGAATATCCGGGGGGACGTGACATCATCGAAACCACTGACCATTGATGATGCTGTTCGAATGGCTTACCAACTCATTGGACAGATAATTCAGGATAAGGAAGATGAAGCCCGTGTTGGTGAGAAAAGAAAGGGAGACGGTGAGCGTGTAGATAGAGGTGATAATAGGAAGAATTTCAATCGCCGTCAGAACAAGAGAAAGGGGAATGCAAATGCTCTTACCAACAATGCACCGCACAACGATGATAGATGTCCTAAGTGTGGCAACAAGAGGCATCCTGGCGACTGCTGGAAGTGCCGAAATTGCGGAAAGCTTGGACACAAGGTTGAAATGTGTAAGAAGGGAACCATTTGCTTCAACTGTAATGAAGAAGGTTATAGGAAATCAGAATGCCCCAAGTTGAAAGCGATTGTACCTGGAAGAAACCCCCAGGGTGGTATCTACCAACTTGGAACAATTGAGGTGAAGAAAGAGGATCCGAATGTCGTTACCGGTACGTTTTTACTCAACAATCATTATGTAGTTGCTTTATTCGATTCGGGTGCCGATAGGAGCTTTGTATCCACTAAATTTAGTGCCCTTATTGATATTGAACCTGTTGAGATAAGTACCAGTTACGAGGTGGAATTGGCTGATGGTAAATTAGTGAAAACTAATAAGCTATTAGAAGGATGCTCTCTAAATCTCTTGAACCATTCCTTTCCGATTGATTTGATGTTGATAGAATTAGGTAGTTTCGATATTATTATTGGTATGGATTGGTTGTCGTTGAATAATGCTACTATTTTATGTGGAGAGAAGAAGGTTAAGATTCCTCTTAGGAATAGGACGTTAGTAATTGATGGTAGTCGAGGTGAGTCCCGTTTGAAAATCGTTTCATGTATTAAAGTCCAAAAGTACATCAGGAACGGTTGTGAGTTATTCTTAGCTCAAGTGACCGGGAATGAGTCTAGGGAGAAACGATTGGAAGATGTACCTATTATTTGTGAATTTCCTGAGGTATTTCCTAAAGATTTACCCGGACTTCCACCGATAAGGCAAGTAGAGTTTCGAATCGATTTAATTCCTGGTGCTGCACCGGTGGCACGTGCGCCTTACCGATTAGCCCCTTCTGAATTAAAGGAGTTATCTGAGCAACTTAAGGAGTTGTCTGATAAAGGTTTTATTCGACCGAGCTCGTCGCCTTGGGGAGCTCCAGTCTTGTTCGTTAAGAAGAAAGATGGATCTTTTCGTATGTGCATTGATTATAGGGAACTGAATAAGTTGACAATTAAAAATCGATATCCTTTACCTAGGAATGATGATTTGTTTGATCAACTGCAAGGATCTAGTGTGTATTCTAAGATAGATTTGCGGTCAGGATATCACCAACTTCGCGTCCGTGAAGAAGATATTCCTATAACTGCATTTAGAACTCGTTATGGACACTATGAATTTCAAGTAATGCCATTTGGGTTAACTAACGCACCTGCGGTTTTCATGGATTTAATGAATCGAGTGTGCAAGCCCTACTTGGATAAATTTGTGATTGTGTTTATTGACGATATTCTAATCTATTCTAAGAATGAAGATGAGCATAGAGAACATTTAAGGATTGTTTTGAAATTGTTGAAGGATGAAAGGTTGTATGCTAAGTTTTCGAAGTGTGATTTCTGGTTAGATTCTGTGCGATTTCTTGGTCATGTGATTAACAGAGATGGAATTCATGTTGATCCTGCAAAGGTTGAAGCTATTAAGAATTGGTCTGCACCGACAACGCCAACGGAAGTGCGACAGTTCTTAGGATTGGCTGGCTATTATAGGCGATTCATTAAAGAATTTTCTTTGATAGCTAAACCCTTGACTAAGCTTACTCAGAAGAATAAACCTTTCGTTTGGGGAAGTTATGAAGATGGAGCATTTCAGACCTTGAAGCAAAAATTATGTAGTGCGCCAATCTTATCATTACCCGACGGGAGTGAAGATTTTGTAGTGTATTGTGATGCATCTCTTAGAGGTTATGGAGCTGTTTTGATGTAGAGAGAGAAAGTGATAGCTTATGCTTCTAGGAAATTAAGGAAGAATGAGGAGAATTATGCTACTCATGATCTTGAGCTAGGAGCGGTGGTCTTTGCTCTTAGGTTATGGAGACATTATCTGTATGGCACCAAGTGTACGGTATTCACCGATCACAAAAGCCTACAGTATATTCTCGACCAGAAGGAATTGAACATGAGGCAACGAAGATGGATAGAGTTGTTAAGTGATAATGATTGTGATATAAAATATCACCCAGGAAAAGCCAATGTTGTTGCTGATGCGTTGAGTAGGAAAGATAGAGAGCCTATCAGGGTGCGTTCTCTAGTCTTGACCGTGCACAATAATTTGCCTGAGCAAATTAGAAATGCGCAAATAGAAGCTTGTAAGAAGGAGAATTTTGTTAATTAAGGGTTCCGAGGAGAAGGAGATCCTTTAGAGGTTAGAGCTGATGGAGTGAAATGTTTAAGAGGTCGTATGTGGATACCTAAGTTTGGAGGCTTAAGAGATTTGATTATGTTAGAATCCCATAAATCTAAGTATTCCATTCATCCGGGATCTGATAAGATGTACCATGATTTGAAGAAGTTGTATTGGTGGCCGAATATGAAATCTGACATAGCTATGTATGTTCTTCAATGCTTGACTTGTGCTAGAGTTAAAGCGGAACGTCAAAAGCCATCAGGACTACTTCAACAGCCAAAGATTCCTGAATGGAAGTGGGAGCGAATTACAATGGACTTTATCACCAAGCTTCTTAGAACATCATCTGGAAACAATTCGATTTGGGTTATTGTCGATAGACTGACCAAATCAGCACACTTCATTCCGGTTAAGGAGCAGTTCTCACTGGAGAAGCTGACTCGAATATACCTTGATAATGTTGTATGCAAGCATGGAGTGCCTGTATCGATCATTTCAGATCGAGATCCTAGATTCGCATCGAATTTTTGGAAATCTCTCCAAAGATCTTTGGGAACGAATCTCGATATGAGCACTGCTTATCACCCCCAGACTGATGGGCAAAGTGAAAGGACGATACAAACACTGGAAGATATGTTGAGAGCTTGTGTGTTAGACTTTGGTAAGAATTGGGATAAACATTTGTCGTTAGCAGAGTTTTCGTATAACAATAGTTACCATTCTAGTATTAAGGCTGCACCGTTTGAAGCTTTGTATGGTAGGAAGTGTAGATCTCTTGTATGTTGGAGTGAAGTTGGGGATACCCAGCTCACGGGACCGGAATTGATCCGGGAGACTACGGAGATGATAGTTCAGATTAAGAAGAGGTTGTTGACTGCCCGTAGTAGACAGAAAAGTTACGCGGATGAGCGGCGGAAGCCAATGGAGTTTGAAGTGGGTGACCGAGTAATGTTGAATGTATCGCCATGGAAAGGCGTTATCAGATTTGGAAAACGAGGAAAATTGAATCCCTGTTATATTGGACCCTTTAAGATTTTATCTAGAGTAGGTCCGGTGGCTTACAAACTAGAGTTACCCCCAGAACTTCATGGTGTTCACAACACATTCCATATATCTAATCTGAAGAAATGTCTAGCAGTGAGTGATGAGAAAATTCCGTTAAGTAAGGTTCGAATAGATGGGAAGTTGCATTTTATCGAAGAGCCCGTAGAAGTTATGGACCGTGAGGTAAAGCAACTGAAACAAAGTCGGATACCTATTGTCAAGATGCGATGGAATTCAAAGCATGGACCGGAGTATACTTGGGAACGAGAGGATGGAATGTGGAAGAAATATCCGCACCTCTTCGATTTCAATAAGAAACGGACATCCAAATGAAATGGATCACGAGGACGTTGATCCCTTTTAGGAGGAAAAGCTGTGACAAGTCTAACATTTTCAGGTAGTGAAATATTTTCTCGTATAATATTTTGAAACTTATTTTTGTGTTGGTTGACGAACTCACAATTTACGGATTTAAATTTGGGTTTACGTGCATAATTTGGCGTCTTTTACGACTAAACCGGAAACCTTAGGATTACGTATTTACGTTTTTGAACTCCGTTTTTGATGAGACAATTTTTATTGGATTCGTTTTGTGATGGTGATTCATAATTTATAAAAACGTTTTTCGTAAAACGACCCGAGGGCACGCAAATCGAGAAAACTAGAATCAAGAAATACCCGTAAACTAGTGGATGGGACAAAACACTTTGCCCCACCCCACTAGCTTATATGGGACGGCAATATTGACACCACCACACATAGGTGGCATCAAGTTAGCAAGTTTACACAAGTGTAAGCTTGTGCTTACACCTTAAGCTAACCATTTCCACTTTAACACAAAACTAGCAAATGGTTTCATTTCTACCATTTCCTTCCATGCAATCCACTCTAAAACTCTCTCAATCTCTCCCTCCTTGTCGTCCCAAATAAAGCAACAAACACCATCATTGATCTTTTCTAGCCACAAACCACATGTTTACTAGTCCTATTAAGGTGTTTCCTTGAAGCCTTGATCATTTGGTGGCCATATAAACAACTTTGGAGGTGATTTGCTTGTGTCCTAGGGCTGATTTTCCAACCTATGTTCTTGATATTTGATGGTCTTGGAGATACTTGTTGTGTTCATCAAGTTCTTGCCTTCCTAAAATAAGAAATCCACTTGGATTGGTAAAGAAGATCATCCTCTACATTTTTCTCTTATTATTTTGTAAAGAACAAATGTATTTTATTTCATTTTGTATATATATATGATGTATATATGATGATAAAAATGTTGTGTGGGGATCAAGTGATGATAAACATGCTTAAAAATGATGATAACTATAAGAAATGAAGCTAAAATCTTGACTAATTAGTTGGCTGTATAAAAACAGTAGATAACTAAAAGATGAACTGATAAAATTGCATGGTTTGATCCATTTACAGTAAGTAGATGATGTTATACACATGTGAGAGTTGGTCATGCAATGGAATCAAAATAATGAGTGAGATATGATCAAAACAAGTTAGGTGGTATAATCTGAATAAGCAGTTTTGTAGGGACTGTTAAGGCAACTTAAACTCAAAATGGGCAGTAGCTATAACTAAGTTATATGTAGCACATATTATGAATAAGTTGTCATCCAAAAATGAGCTTCTAAGTCATTGTAGAACTCTAGATATGATAAAAATGGTGAATATGAAGTTAAAAATCAGATTTTGGAAATAATGTTTATTATTATTATATAAGCACTCACTTTATAATGTATAAAATGTAAAATATAAACCCACTAACTTATAAAACTTATTTATATAAATGTATAAAAGGTTAATTAAATGGGTAAATTATATAAATGGTGATAAAATAATATTTATAAATAATCAAAAACTATATACTTGATTTTTACGACTTTTTCGGCTGTCGCCGTGAAATTAACGTTTTTCGCCAAATAAAACTTAGACGACCAAACCCGTCTAATGTAAAGTTTATAAAAGTTATATACTGATGTATAAGTAACTAATACAAGTAAAAACCGATAAAACCCGAACGATAAGAATTACGGACATTTACGAGCTAACTAAACCTATTGGACTAATAATTAGACTTAATAAGATAAAAACTTGTAAAAAGAATTATTGGGCTTAACCCATTTGGGCCCAACATGAAAGATATATATACTGATCATATAGGTATAAAATGGGTAAAAACAAGTAAAAGAACTTATAAAAGACTTAATGAACTTAAAATTGGTAAAATCGATAAAACTAGTGAACTAGTAAGACGTTACCAAAACGTAAACACTAAAATGAGTAAACGAGGATTTATAAACCCACTTGATCATCATCATATGTACAATAATCACATATGTATATTGTTATTTTGATAAAAGTCATTGGACCGAGTCTAAGACCGATTATTATTTATATAGGTTTCCGTGACCGAAGCACGCCCGTAGCCGATAATCCGCCTTTCATTAACAACGTTAGTTCATAGCCTCGCACTCTTTTAAATGTTTTATAAAATGATTTGTAAACCCGCGAGGGAGATAACATGCTAGATTTTTATAAAAATAGAACACAAGTAGTCCCGATTGTATGCTTAATGATATGGACCCGAATGATGCTATGACCCTATATTCGAGACTAAAAGGATTATTAGTACTTAGGTTATGTCACTTAAAGTCCCATTAGCATGAATTGTGAACTACCGGGATTTGGTAGACGCTTATGCATTTGATAGTACTATGTGGGGACGATCACCCCAGTTCGCGCCTTGACGGTTGATCCCCGTCGTACCACATTGATTGGTAAGCGAATTTATGTATGAGAAGATTCCATAGCGTGATTTTTGTGACGACACGCTAACTTAGATGGGCAAATTGTTTGTCGGGTTCGCGGCCCGCTGTTTTCACAGTAAGGTAACAATGTCATGCGGCTAATAATAATCCTATACAATATACAACGTATGCTATAAGACATAAATAATAAATGATGACGACGCTATTACGATGAATATATTACCTATCATGGTAATATAGAGACTACGGTCTCATGGACGGTTTCAGATGTATGCTTGATTTATATATTGCCTGACTAGCAATATGTGGACTTACTTCCGATATTATACTTGTGTTCTGATTTTAAATGATTGTAAATGATTGTTTTATATAACGGTTTTCATTAAACTCTATGAATTCACTCGGCATTCGCTGATATGATTTTTGCATGTTTTCTATCTCAGGTGCTTGAAGGTAATCCGGATGGAGATCGACTCTGATGGCCCACACTTAATATTAAAAATGTTCATTCGATCTATGTTTTGTAAACTTAATGACATGTATAATTTGGGACCTGTTGTACACTTTTGAAACTTTTTATCGAATGAATGTTTGTTAAACCTTGTACAACCATTTTTATGTGTTGTCTATGATTGGAGTTATTGTGCTATCCCGTAACACTCTGAAAGACCCTTCCGCTGTACCGATACGAAAAATGAGAGTGTTACATGGGGGCAAGGGCTCGCCCTCTGGAACATCATACGGATAAATAAGCTCGGCTTCCTCATCATCATCAATCTCAACATCTATACCTACATCCTCCCCGACATCCTCGTCGTCAATCTCGTCATCTAAATTATCTAACCCAATCTCATCATCGTTCTCAATATCCACATTCTCAATCTCATTCTCTACTAAGTCAACTTGAGGGGCAATCTGATCTCCTAGTCCTAACTCGGGCTCGGGATCCTCAAATGGTTCCTCCTCGTCATCAATATCATAATCTACTAAGTCTAAATAAGGATCATCATCTACATTAGGTTCGGGAATAGCATGGTTTTCTACAGGAATATTAGGGTCAGCCATGACAATCTGCATTTATATATATATCTCGTATTATGATAACATACTAGTTAAACAATTACATAATGAAATCACGATATATACATATATATAAATTATATTATATATATCAAAACATATATCTTCTCAATAGGGCTTGTTGGTAACGTCAGAGATCTCTGGCACCGTTATAGTCAAAAGATTTTTCAAATATTTTCTCAAATTTTCATTGTCAAAAGATTTTGAAAAGTTTTGTTCAAATCCTTGGTTTTAAAAATCCTTTGTTCTCTATAACGAGAGCTCTGGTACCAAACTGTAACACTCTCATTTTTCGTATCGGTACAGCGGAAGGGTCTTTTAGAGTGTTACAAGATAGCACAATAACTCCAATCATAGACAACACATAAAAATGGTTGTACAAGGTTTAACAAACATTCATTCGATAAAAAGTTTCAAAAGCGTACAACAGGTCCCAAATTATACAGGTCATTTAATTTACAAAACACATATCGAATGAACATTTTTAATATTAAGTGTGGGCCATCAGAGTCGATCTCCATCCGGATTACCTTCAAGCACCTGAGATAAAAACATGCAAAAATCATATCAGCGAATGCCGAGTGAATTCATAGAGTTTAATGAAAACCGTTATATAAAACAATCATTTACATTCATTTAAAATCAGAACACAAGTATAATATCGGAAGTAAGTCCACATATTGCTAGTCAGGCAATATATATATCAAGCATACATCTGAAACCGTCCATGAGACCGTAGTCTCTATATTACCATGATAGGTAATATATTCATCGTTAATAGCGTCGTTATTATGTATAGAATACATTTTCATTTGGATTACATACGTTTTGCCTGAATTATATAGGATTATTATTAGCCGCATGACATTGTTACCTTACTATGAAAACAGCGGGCCGCGAACCCGACAAACAATTTGCCCATCTAAGTTAGCGTGTCGTCACAAAAATCACGCTATGGAATCTTCTCATACATAAATTCGCTTACCAATCAATGTGGTACGACGGGGATCAACCGTCAAGGCGCGAACTGGGGTGATCGTCCCCAAATAGTACTATCAAATGCATAAGCGTCTACCCAATCCCGGTAGTTCACAATTCATGCTAATGGGACTTTAAGTGACATAACCTAACTACTAATAATCCTTTTAGTCTCGAATATAGGGTCATAGCATCATTCGGGTCCATATCATTTAGCATACAATCGGGACTACTTGTGTTCTATTTTTATAAAAATCTAGCATGTTATCTCCCTCGTGGGTTTACAAATCATTTTATAAAAACATTTAAAAGAGTGCGAGGCTATGAACTCACGTTGTTAATGAAAGGCGGATTATCGGCTACGGGCGTGCTTCGGTCACGGAAACCTATATAAATAATAATCGGTCTTAGACTCGGTCCAATGACTTTTATCAAAATAACAATATACATATGATTATTTTGTACATATGATGATGATCAAGTGGGTTTATACATCCTTGTTTACTCATTTTAGCGTTTACGTTTTGGTAACGTCTTACTAGTTCACTAGTTTTATCGATTTTACCTATTTTAAGTCCATTAATTCTTTTATAAGTTCTTTTACTTGTTTTTACCCATTTTATACCTATATGATCAGTATATATACTTTTCATGTTGGGCCCAAATGGGTTAAGCCCAATAAGCTCTTTTTACAAGTATTTATCTTATTAAGTCTAATTATTAGTCCAATAGGTTTAGTTAGCTCGTAAATGTCCGTAATTCTTATAGTTCGGGTTTTATCGGTTTTTACTTGTCTTAGTTACTTATACATCAGTATATGACTTTTATAAACTTTACATTAGACGGGTTTGGTCGTCTAAGTTTTATTTGGCGAAAAACGTTAATTTTACGGCGATAGCCGAAAAAGTCGTAAAAATCAAGTTTATAGTTTTTATTACTTATAAATATTATTTTACCACCATTTATATAATTTACCCATTTAATTAACCTTTTATACATTTATATAAATAAGTTTTATAAGTTAGTGGGTTTATATTTTTACATTTTATAAATTATAATGTGAGTGCTTATATAATAATAATAAACATTATTTCCAAAATCTGATTTTTAACTTCATGTTTACCATTTTTACCATATCTAGAGTTCTATAATGACTTAGAAGCTCATTTTTGGATGACAAGTTCTTCATAATATGTGCTACATATAACTTAGTTATAGCTACTGCCCATTTTGAGTTTAAGTTGCCTTAACAGTCCCTACAAAACTGCTTATTCAGATTACACCACCTAACTTGTTTTGATCATATCTCACTCATTATTTTGATTCCATTGCATGGCCAACTCTCACATGTGTATAACATCATCTACTTACTGTAAATAGATCAAACCATGCAATTTTATCAGTTCATCTTTTAGTTATCTACTGTTTTTATACAGCCAACTAAATAGTCAAGATTTTAGCTTCATTTCTTATGGTTATCATCATTTTTAAGCATATTTATCAACACTTGATCCCCACACAATATTTTTATCATCATATATACATCATATACATATACAAAATGAAAGAAAATACATTTGTTCTTTACAAAATAATAAGAGAAAAATGTAGAGGATGATCTTCTTTACCAATCCAAGTGGATTTCTTGTTTTAGGAAGACAAGAACTTGATGAACACAATAAGTATCTCCAAGACCATCAAATATCAAGAACATAGGTTGGAAAATCAGCCCTAGGACACAAGCAAATCACCTCCAAAGATGTTAATATGGCCACCAAATGATCAAGGCTTCAAGAGAACACCTTAATAGGACTAGTAAACATGTGGTTTATGGCTAGAAAAGATCATGGATGGTGTTTGTTGGCTTATTTGGGACGGTAAAGGGAGTAAAGTTGAGAGAGTTTTTGGTGTTGAGTTGCATGTAAGAATGATAGAAATGGAAACAAGTAGCTAGTTTAGCTAGTAAGTGGTAAAGGTTAGCTTAATGTGTAAGCATATGCTTACACATGTATAAGTTAGCTAATACTTGATGCCACATATGTGTTGTGGTGTCAAGTTGCCATCCCATATAAGCTAGTGGGGTGGGACAAAGTGTTTTGTCACATCTCACTAGTTTACGGGTATTTCTCGATTCTAGTTTTCTCGATTTGCGTGCCCTCGGGTCGTTTTACGAAAAACGTTTTTATAAATTATGAATCACCGTCACAAAACGAATCCAATAAAAATTGTCTCATCAAAAACAGAGTTCAAAAACGTAAATACGTAATCCTAAGGTTTCCGGTTTAGTCGTAAAAGACGCCAAATTATGCACGTAAGCCCAAATTTAAATCCGTAAATTGTGAGTTCGTCAATCAACACAAAAATAAGTTTCAAAATATTATACGAGAAAATATTTTACTACCTGAAAATGTTAGATTTGTCACAGACTCCCTTATTCCTAGGTGTATCGCTTATATTTTATTGTTATCTTGAATGATCACGAGGATGCATTGTTTGACTTATTTCGATAGTTATTTAGGCCGAAAATAAAGTGAACGATTTAATCAATAGTTAGCTAAAGGACAAAATCTTTTTAAACTGCTTCTCGGGACCTCATAAAGTTCATATATTGGCATAACTCGCTTCGCGATTTGAGACCTTTCTCGGACCGATATTTGGCAGCGACTTCATACTTCAAATATTGAGAGACGTTCATGAAATAATGGCCTTCTCTTCATAATAGGAATTTCTTCGCTTTAAGTTTTGAGAGATTCATACTTGGACCACGACCTCTTCATTTTTCTCCAATCATTATTTTGAACTTTGATATACAACGATCCGCCTCCTTTTTGACTTGGATCTATTTATCCTCATACCTTGCTAGGGTCTTTTCTGATACACTTCTCCATGACTTTTTGGGAGTTTTTTGCTTTTCGTCGTGTGTCTCGATCCTTCATATTGATTTTCGATAAATGATTCTTCACATCACCTGGGATCTTTAGCAACAAAATGTAGCCCTCATGTCTTGTTAGGACCTTTTTGGACTCGCCAATCTTCGCATCCCGCTTCAATAAGTTATGCCTTGGCTATGAACTCTAATCCATACCGAGCAACTTTTAAACGATCTTGGGCTAGAAGCTAAGTAACTTTTCAAATCGTACAACCTTATTTATTGCAGATAAATTTATTAGCAAGCGATGGGAGAATAGGCTTATAATTAACTCACATAAATTCCCGAAAGAATACTGAACTTATAATTGGCTCTATCATCTCTCGTTCTCCACAGTTTAAAATCTCAAGGAATGAGACTCGTGGATGCTTAGCCTATTAAATCAAAGTTTTGGGTTTTCGAGTCGCCTATAGGATCTTTCAAACTCTTAGACTTTTTCAAGTTTAGAAATCGCGTTTTAAAGTTCCCTTGATAAACGACTCTCTAGGATCAATTATAGGAACTTGCGAAAAGTTCTTGTTCTTAACCCGTGAGAGTTAAGACTTTCGCGTTTTATAGCTCCCTATATAAAAGCCTAGCAAAACTCGACTTAAACACGTTAAGGATACTAGCTAGAGTAAACTTAGACAAGTAAACTCGGGTTGAGTCAAAAGATTCACAACGTTTGAGAATTAAAACCACTTTATTGAAAATTTATTCTAGCAAAGAAAGAAAATAACTATACAAAAGGAAAAACTAATAGGCCAAAATAGATCAAAAATTTTGAAAAATGTCGAAAAAATGATTTTTCGGTTAAAATGAGGACAAATACAAGGAAAAGGCCACTTAACTTCGATAGAAGTCCTCCCTACACTTGATATAAACATTGTCCTCAATGTTTAAGCATGTGGGAGTAAACTCCCCTACACTTAGGACATTGTGCACTTTGTTTAAATCTCGCTAAGGAAGAGACAACTAAAGAGATTCCTATTTTAATATTGAGAAATATAAAATAGTGAATCGAAAAGAGTTTAGGATAGAACCGGGAAGAAGGGAACACGGAATCACGGTTCGTCTAAAGTCATCAAGAGTGTGTCTTGGAAGCTCTAATCCCTGCACATGATAAGAAAGAAAGCAAGAAACACCATGGGGTTCCCCCTACACTTATGGTGAAAATAGATAGATAATTGGGTTGCCTCCCAAAAAGCGCTTGTTTTTGTTAACCGAGTCACGAGCCTGACTCGCCCCCGAATTATATAGTCCATGGGGAAACCTCGAATGTGATACCGGGATCAAAGACCTTGTCCTCGTTCCCGGTTGACATCAACAAAGGAGATGCAGGGGAATAAGTCTTGAATGGGAGAAAGACCCTTTCAACATACGAGAAGTATGTGAATTCAAGATCCACGGAAGGTGGGGTGGGTAAAGTAAGCACATTTTCCTCCCCCAAAGACAATGGATGCTGAGCAAACGGCAAAGCCGTATGGGTATCAATCATAGCATAATCAATGTCACCTCCCGGGTCAAAGCACTCATCCTCCGTAATAGTGGCTAAAGGGGAGGATGAAAGGTGCTCGGGAGGGGGACTTGGGTTAATACTTTCCTGCAGCAATTTATCAAAAATAATGTCCCCCTCCGTGTCAGAATCATCAATACCTGGAGGGATGGAGTGGATATCGATTTCTTCCAGCAATGGGTCATTATCTTCAACGGGAGGAATAGATGGAGGTAAAGACTTGGAAAGAGAAGGAGAAGTCAACTCTTCGATTTGAGCAATAAGAAGATGAACTTTCCGTAATCTATCGCGAAGAAACACGTCTTCCACCTCAAGTTCATCGGTGAACTTCTCGTAAACCGGAGAGAATAAATCGTCATCGTCTGCATCTCCCGGTGGAGATTGAGAAATTTCAAAAGTGAAATTCTCATAGTAGAGAGAAGAATCGTCAACACTAGGATCGACCTCTTCCGTAAGAGCAACGTCGTCCTCAGGCTCCATAGCAGGTAAGTCACAAACCTCATCATCCAATACTTTGTCGAGACCAACATCACTAAGCTCATTCAACGTATCATAATCCTTAGACTCGTTTGGGATATTGAGATAAGGGATGACAATTGCACTAGGACATTGAGCAGTAAGATCATTCCAAGAAATAGTAGCCTCATCGTCATCATCATCATCATAATAGATTGGACGAGCCCTGTTAGGAGTGACGTAGTCGGCTAACTCTTCCTTGATAACCTCCACATCTTTAAGAAGCTCATGCAGCAACTTTTGTTGTTCATCGCCCCGAGTATGTTCAATTTCACCAATTCTAGCCCACGCTGTAATTAAACATTTTGGTGTAGAAAAGAACGGAAAACGACTAAATTGGCTCAAAAGGTGTCGGTGGTTTTCAAGGTTTCGTCCACATCAAGCAACGGTTGCCTTTCCTGATGCAAGTCAGCTCGAAGTTGAGTTATACTTTCTAAAATCCATTCAAAGAAGTGAGTTGTTGATCAAGACTAGTTTGCTGAGAGGATTGATGATTGAGGGTGTGATGTGGGGGTTCAAAATGTTGAAAACCTGAATTATAGCATGGTTGTGGCTCATAGTAGTTCATCGGTTGGGAAGAATTAGAAACCGGGTTTGGTTCATAATAATCCATTGGTGAAGAAAACTGAGGACACGGATTTTGCTCATAATAATTCATTGGTTGACAATAGGAAGTATCGTGAGGACCCCCACAGTTGTTGCAGAACGGTTGAGGAGAAAGACTGGGTGCGTCTTGTGGATAGCTATTATCATAGTCATAATTGTACCCTGGTTCTTGCCCGTGATCATACGGGTATTGAACCGGGCATGAAATATGCCAATGAGAATCGCTTCCACAATAGATGCACGTGGGAACAGGAGGTGGGTTCAAAAAGGACGAATTAGTCGAGTTGCACAAAGGACAAAATCCGAATTGTGTGTTGTCGATATCGTTTCCGCACCGCTCACATGTACACCATTGACAAGAGTCGTTCCCGTACAATCGTCTCCCACACCCGACACGATGGACATACAAATCCATAAAGAAAGATAGATAAGCAAGAAGAATATTTTTGGTGCAAAACGTTTTGAAAAAGAAATGCTTTTATGATTTTTCAAATGTTTTTGGATTTTTGAAAATTTTTGGACACGAAAAATAACGTTCACAAGTGAACGGATCCCAAAAGCCAACGCGTCTCTCACAAAAAACCTTTAATCCTCACGAAAAGAGCCGGCAGCGGCGCCATTTTAATGTAAGTGATTTTACTAGTTGAAAAAGTTCGTTTCTCGGAATCTCTTCGAATTGATCTCTGGTTAATTGTGTGACTAGTTGTTCTTGGTGAATCAAATAAAAGAGTTGTCGTTGTCTAAAACTAATTAAAAATAAAGACTTGAAACAAATAGAAATAAAGACGGTAAAAAGAGACAACAAAAGATAAAAACTTGGCGAAAAGTAAATTACGAGAAAATTTAAAGGCGAATAAAGTAAATGACGCAAATTAAAACTTAAAATAGAAGGAAAGTAAACAAAAATGCAAATAAAGAAAAAGGCGAGAAAAATAAAGTTTAAAACTAAAAGAAGAGAAATTCTATTTGGAAAGAAATCCCATGCGGAATAACATACTATGGGGAATAAGAAGCACAATGCGGAATAAATAACTATGCGGAATAACTAAAAAGAAACTCTATGCGAATAAATAATGACTCGGAATAAAGAAAATCTATGCGGAATAATATAACCTATGCGGAATAAAAGGTGCCATGCGGAATAAAAACCTACGCTGAATAAACGTCCTATTCGGAATAAAATGCCATGCGGAATGTATCAAACATTCCGAATAAAGATCCTATCCGGAATGACTAAATATTCCGAGTAAGGGACTTCTATTCGGAATAACAAATATTCCGAATAAGAAACTCTACCCGGAATAATAAGTATTCCGTATAAGAAACTCTACCCGGAATAAACAAGCATTCCGAATAAGGGACAAAATAAGCTGATGATCCGGAATATCTGAATAGGATACAGAAACATGAACGAGAAACAGGGTATGAAGAACGAAGCTCGAATTTGATCACATCTAACCAAAACAAACCAAAAGATTAAATCTAAACAACCAATAAGCATCAACTAACAATAATCAATCAAAACAAATCAACAAAATTAACAAACATAACCAAATTAACCAAAACCCACTTGATCAAAACAATAAAAACTCAAGAACATGAACAATGAAAATGAAGAACAAATCAAACAAGAAAGGTAGAAGGAGATTAGCAATAAAGTAAAGATTAACAACAATTAAAAGTAAACTTACTTGGAATTAAAAGAAATTAAAGGTGCATTACATGAAGGTTAAAGTGCAAAAGATTAAAGAACAGGAAAATGAAAATGGGGAAGAGAGGCTTGTCAGGCCTCCAACAACCTAAACAAAATGAATGTGGACACTATATATAGGGGGATTAGGGAGGAGCTTAGGACTTAAGTCCTTAATCTTCTTAATCTTTTGTTAATCTTTTTAATACTTGGACTTTGTCTTGGGATTTCTTCAAACTCGTCTTGTAATTTTCAATAAATTAGACTTGAGTTCTTCGGCTTTTTTGTAAACTTCCGTCTTTTGACTTTTTCTTCGATAAATCTTCAGAATTGGTCTTGGACTTCCGTTCTTTTTCCGCTTTTGATCTTTCGACTTTGTCTTTTGCCTTTTTCTTCGATAAAAGCCCGTGAAATCCCGTGTTTTCTCCACTTTTTACCTTTTCGTCCTAAATCACAACAAAAACACAAACCACGGATAATTCCGACATAAATGACATAAAATACACGTTTTGGCACGGTTAATATTGTAATTAAGTGGTAAAAAGGATGGGTGTTTTCACACCTATCAAAGGCCTAAGAATAAAGTTGAAGTATTGGGAAATGAGGTAGGATATCGAATTGAGTATAAGTTGGTTTAAACTTGAATAAAGTAAAATTTAACTTGTATGGAATATGAGATTGATGAGAGGAAATTATTAAGTCATGTGATTGAATTATAAGGTTTTAAATGATCGTTAGTTCGTGTTAAGGGTTATTCCTAGGCCATTGTCCACTTATGAGGATGCCTAGTGTCCAAGAAATAAATTGAAGAAATCTTCTTGTGAATTGGTACCGATGGATCTTCCGGGACAGGTGGGACACCTAATGACTCTTGTAGATTAGTATTCATTGTGGTATCTTTTAAAAATAATCCCTAACTTAACTTAGATATCAGTTGGTAGGATTAGTTCTTGGAATTGTATGACATAGTGACACATAATGTGTTACGGTACAATTTGACTTGTTTGTGATTAATGAAAAGACTACCTTTGATTGCTAAATTCTACATGTATCGATGATATCTATCTTTTATTGCTTCATCCTAATGTTCGCATTAGTGATGCAACCATTGAACAAATACTCATCTCGAATTGAGTTACGTTGTGGATTATTCTTTTTGAGTGCCATCAAGGTCATGAACCTCATGATTATTTGGCTAAGCTCATTTCCTATTAGATTGTAGTTAGTTCTTGGTGAACAACTTTTCATCACTCCTTTGAAGATCACTAATTGTTTTTATAAGATACAATAGTATCCCTTGAGAAAAATTAAATTTTCATCACCATAAGGAATATTCAAAGTGAGATTTATAAGTGATTGTTATCAAAATGAAGTTGTTTATAAAACACCTTGGAAAACTTAATTGTTTTCATAACAAAGAAAATCTTTGTAAATTTATTCTTGATTCTTATTTAAGAATTAAGCATGAAAATGTTTTTATTATAAACATGATGATAAAATTTTGAGGAACTGAGTATTGCATAGTTAATCTTGAAATTGTATATAGTTGCGCGCCTACATACAATTTGGAAGTGACCATGCAAGGCTGATTAGTAGTCGCCATAAAACTAATGAATAAACACTACATTTTCTTTGAAGATTGTGAAAGATCAAATTTTATGAGATCTGCAAGAAGTGAAAAATAGGGACATAGTGTTAGGGACACCTACATATGTGCCCGTACTATGTATTCTTCTAAGTCGAATTTACTCATATGTGGAAATTGTCTTATTTGACAATTGACAATTCTTTCTTGTCCAATTATCCCGTAGTGAGATTCTTAGGAAAAGTATTTGGTTACCGAGTGTTGATACCCGACTGGATGTATTGACGTTCTTATCATTTCTTATGATTTGATTTCATTTGAATGACCTGGGTAACGATCCGAGGAGCTTTCGAATGCGTACTCAAATTATGAAAACATGGGATATATTCATATTCGTTAAATGTTTTCGTCTGTATCCGATTTGAAATTCTCTCGCATAGATTATGCGTTGACCTTACTCTTTTAAGGTTAGTTATGTCTCCATATATCCTTGAATTTGTGAAGGATTATGAGTTATTATTAGTCTTTTGAGAAGTTCACATCTTATCGACGACAATAAAACAAGAAAGTTGATAGTGCCAGTAGAATGAATTGATTGATTATGACATGACGACATTGTCTTAATTGATGGGAACTTGAATAGAATTCCCCTAAATGATAAGATGTTGATTATCAAAAGTGATCTAAATAATTCTTGATGGGTGACCATATCCTGCATTTAGACTTGAAATTATACCGTGAATGGTTGTGAATTAGTCATAGATACTATAATCTTGAAAGAACCTAATATGGAATTATTTAAAGAGGTTTATGTTATCTGAAACTTTAGAAGGTATTTATTGGTAAATTACCTAGACTTTCGCCATTAAGGCAGGTTGAATTTGGTATTGATTATATTCCCGATGCTGCACCTGTGGCATGTGCACTGTACGTCAGCACCATCTGAATTAAAGGATTTACCGTACAACTGAGAGAGTTGTCGAAGAAAGATTTTATTCTACCAAGCTCATCATTATGAAGAGCTATGGTGTTATCATTCCTTATATTTATAGATTACTGTGAACTGAGTAAATTGACAATCGAAAACGATATCCATGACTCGAAATGGAAGATTTGTTCGATCATTTACAAGGTTCTAGTATATGTTTAAAAATTTGATCCATGGCATGGTTATTATCAACTTCGCATCTGCGAAAAAGATTATCTATTCCAATCATTACATCCAGAACTTGTAATGAACATTATGAGTTTCACGTGATGTTATTAGGATCGACTAATACACACGTAGCATTCATAAATTTGGTGAATCACGTGTGTAGGCTGTAATTTGATAAATTCATGCTTGTGATCATTAAGGACTATCTGTTTGTTTATTAGAATAAGAATGAGTTAATAATTATTTATCGACTGCCCTAAATTGGCCGAACAACGAAAACCCGTACCTTGAATATATAACGTGTGATTTAAGGCTTGACCCTTTCCATAAAATGATCGTTTGATTAATGAGGGTAAGATATATACATATTGACATTTCAAAAATTAGAGCCATTAAGGCTTTGGGTTTTACTAAAAAAAAGAAAAAGGGAAATATGTTTTGATAGATATTTTATCAAAGAACTTTTGAGGGATTATTCCCTTATACACATAACATTTAACTAAACTCCTGTTTAGGGGTAAATATTTGTGCATACCTCAAAACAACCTAAAAGGGATTGAGGAAAACATTTAAACCATGACTTGAAATTTTAAATGACTATTTTTGCTTTTCAACTAAGAAAAATTTTAACCAAATTATAAATGAAGGTTTTTCGAACATTTACGGATCTTACTAATTATTTTCGATAAATCAACAAAAATCGTGTTAATTAAATTCAAATTTATTTTCGAACATTTTCATATAATTGGTCGAACTAAGAAATTTAAACTTTTAACGTTTACGTTTCATAAAAACTTAATATTTATTGTTAATTTACGTGTAATAATTATCGACGCTTTAAAACGCCAGATTAAACAGGAAAAAAAAAATAATAGTTGAGACGAAACTAAAACATAGAAGATATAAAGAAAGAAATTTTGAATTAATACGGTCATGTTATATATATTCATCAGGAGAAAGTGAATGTAGATACTGACGCAATATGAAGAAAAGATAAAGAACCAATTAGGACATGTTCCTTAATAATGAAGGTGCAAAATAAATCGTCGAACGGTATAAAAATAAACAATGTTTGTAAAAAGGATAATATAGATAATAAAAAGGGGTTCGCGGCAAATATGAACCATTAGAATTGAGAAGCCGATGGCGTTAGATGTATAAAAGGCCACTTGTGGTTGCCTAAATATGTAGATTTTGAGGTGTAGTCATCTCGTAAGTATAAGTATTCTACTCATGATATTTTTGACTAAGTGTATCTTTGTCTGAAGAAGCTGTACTAATGAAAAATTATGAAGGCAGACATTGCCTCATACATTAGTAAACGTCTAGCTATCGCAAAGGTTATCATCTGAATTTGATTCGATTTGGGTCATCGTCGACAGACTGACCAAATCTGCTAATATCATTCCTGTTAATGATAGATTCTCGATGAAGAAATTGACTCTTTGTATTTAAAGGAGTTGTGTAAACATGGTGTGCCTGTATCGATCACCTCTATCAAGATCCTCGCTTCGCATCGATTTCTAGAGATTTGCTCAGAAGTCATTGGGAACGAACCTTGATGAGAGTACTGTTTACCACCCCAAATCGAAGGGACGAGGTAAAGTAACAATACAAAACACTAAAAGTCTTGTTTTATGTTTGAATGATTGACCTTTAGTAATGAACCGTATAATCGTTTTCCTTTGGAGAGATTATCATTGATAATTATCGTGTTAGGATCGAGATCGAATCTTGTTAAGAATTATATATTAGAGCATCTGTAAGCAGGAGTTGGGATGAAGACACCAGACATACACCCATTGTGAGTTGGACATGTATTTTAGGTTTAAGGTTTCCTATAATGGCGAACCTAACCTTACAAAATACCCGAACTGTGAGACCTGAAATGATTGTGTAAATTAGGATCTGATTATTGATTGCCGGTAGTGGGCAAGAGGTTATGTGAATATGAAATGTATATCTTGAAGTGCCAGATGGGTAGCGAAGTTATGCCAAAAAATTTTAACCATGGAAAATGAATTGATGATCTGGAAGATCATGGGATATAAGTCCCCGTTGTATGGGACCATTGAGATGATGTAAAAGTTGGTTTGAAAGGCATATAAGCTAGATCTACCCTAGAACTTCAAGAGCTGGGTGAATTATGTTTCGTATATCGAACTTGATAAACTGCCTATCAAGTGAAAATCTGACTTTTCCTTAATGAAGTTTAGATCGGCGAAAATGTTGCATTCATCAAAAACCCGTGAACACCATGGATAGAGAAAGTAAGTCAACAATAAGCCTGATCTTATTCTCGTAGTTATGTTTGATGAAACTCACGAATTCTAATGAATTACACTTGTGAGAAAAGACCGAATGTGGAGGAAATACCCACATGGCTTTTACTCTATAAGAAGCGAGTAGTAAGGTAAGATGATCTTTGAGGACAAAGATCCTATTTAGGGGTAAATGCTGTGACAATCCATCAATTTATGGTTGCTATTTTATTCTCAAGTGTTATTTAAAAACATTATTTCAATGTTATATTATGAACTCACTTATTTTTGGGAAGTAATTTGGATTTACGTCTTGAAGTAGCGTCGACTACGTCTAAACCAGAGGATTCAATGTTACGTGCTTACGTTTACATACACCGTCTTTGGTGACAGTCCGACATTTCAGAAAATAAATTTTTCCGTGAATATTATTTTGGAGTTTTAAATTTGTGTTGGTTCATAAACTCACAAATTTACGAGAAGAGATTAGGATTTACGATTATAACTTAACGTCCTTTACGACTAAACCGGAAACCTTAGGATTACGTATTTACGTTTTCGAACTCCGTTTTTGATGAGACAATTTTTATTAGATTCATTTTGTGCTGTTGATTCATAAATTATAAAAACGTTTTTCGCAAAACGACCCGAGGGCACGCAAATCGAGGAAACTAGAATCGAGGAGTACCCGTAAATTAGCGGGATGGGACAAAATAATTTATCCCACCCCACTATACATGGGACGGCCTAAACAAGACACCACATCAAAGATGTGGCATCATTTAAACACATAGCTTACAAGTGTAAGCTTAGCCTTACACTTAAGCAACTTCCATCTCAAAACCACTAGCTAAACAACTTACTATCATTTCCTACATGCAAACAACTCTCAGTTCTCTCTCAACTCTCACCCTTGCCGTCCCATTTCCACCATTAAACACCCTGTTCATACAAAAATTTATCCACAAACATTTGTTATAATTAACATATGTTAATCTCCATTCAAAAAGATGAAGATTGGTGCAAGGTTTAACATCCAAGGAGGAGTTTCTATGGAGTCTTGGGGCTGATTTTCCACAAGGATTTCTTGAAGAATGGTGGTCTTGAAGATGGTCTTGGTTTATCACAAGTTCCTCCATCAAAATCCATGTCTTGATCATAAACTACATCATCATGGTGGTATAAAGATTGTTCTCCTCGTCGTCTTGTTATTTTTGATTATGTAATCTTGTATTTATTTTACTTATGTATATGTATATGATGATGAATGATGATTAAAAATATTGTGTGGGGATTTGGTGTTGATAAACATGGTTAAAAAGATGAAAAACTATAAGAAACAAGGCTAAAATCTTGTTTAAATTGTTGGCTGTAAAAAACAGTAAAGAACGATGTGATGAACTGATAAAATGGCATAGATTAATGGATATACAGTAAGTAATATGTCTTGTACACATGTGAGAGTTGGCCATGCAATGAAATCATTAGGATGAGTGAGATGTGATCAAAACAAGTTTAGAGTACAAATCTGAGTTCACTAATTTAGACGATTTTTAGAAAATACTTAGAGGCTGATTAAACAGTAGCTATAGGAGAGTTAAATGGAACACATATCATGCAGTTTATGTCATAAAAATTTGAGCTTCTATCTCCATATAGAACTCTAGATATGGCTGTTTTGGTGAACATGAAAGTAAAAATCAGATTTTGGAAATTAAAGTATAATAGTATTATATAAGCACTCAAATAAAAATAGTATAAAATGTGAATTAAAACCCACTAACTTATATAATACATTTATAATAGGCTTATTGGACCTAAAACACGTAAATAGGTAAAACTAGTAAACTAGTAAGAAGTTACCAATACATAAACACTAAAATGAGTAAAAGAGAATATGTAAACGCACTTGATCATCATATATATAAAATCATCATATGTATACATAATTGATATTTTTATAAAGTCATTGGACATGAATCTAAGACGGGTATTATTTGTCTAGGTTTCCGTGATTAAAGCACGTACCGTACGTCCGAATTGCCGATAACCCGCCTTCCCACATCAACGTGAGTTCATAGCCTCGCACTCTTTTAAATGTTTTTATGAAATATTTTATAAACCCGCGAGGGAGATAACATGTTAGTTTTTATGAAATAGGACACTATTTGTCCCGATTATCTGTTTATTGGTTTGGACCCGAATGATTGTATGACCCGATGAAAGATTAAATGACCCGATAGATGAAATAAAATGGATTATTAAAGTTAGGTTATGTCACTCAAAGTCCCATTAGCATGAATTGTGAACTACTGGGATTTGGTAGACGCTTATGCATATAATAGTACTATTTGGGGACGATCACCCCAGTTCGCGCCTTGACGGTTGATCCCCGTCGTGCCACATTGATTGGTAAGCGAATTTATGTATGAGAAGATTTCCATAGCGTGACCTTTGTGACGACACGCTAATTTAGATGGGCAAATTGAGTTTCGGTCTAGCTACCCGTTGTTTGTTTTAGTAAGGTAACAATGTCATGCGGCTTATAATAATCCAATTAACGAAATACTGCTATACGCACCGAAGTACGATGTATTGCCTGACTAGCAATACGGGGTCATACTATTGATATTATGTTCGTGTTTTGGTTTTCATAACCATATTCATATAACGGTTTTTATTTAATCTATACAAGGTTATAAAACGTATTTTATGATGTTTTTACGACATTGGCTCGTATAATGATTTTTAAGGCAAATGCCTATATTATGATTTTCGATAAGGATTTGTATAAAAATGACTTTCGCTATTTTATGGCCTATTAAAATGATTTGTACAAAATGATTTTCGGTAATAATTTTATACCGATGTTATATTGATGGTTTATTAAACTCTATGAATTCACTCGGCGTTATCGCTGACCTTTTCTTTTAACATGTTTTATCTCAGGAACTTGAAGGTAATTCTCGGGAAGACAACAAGAATTCATGGCCCGCACTTAAATAACAATTTCCATTCAAATATTTTGTAAATTGTATTAAATGACCATGACTTGGGACCTATGTAACTTTGATATTTATCAATGGAAATGCTTTATTATTAAAACGACGCGACTTTTAAGTGTTGTCTATGATGTGAGTAATGTGCTATCCCGTAACACCAACTAGTCTTCCGTTGTATTGAGTTGTATAAATTTGGGGGTGTTACACCGGAAATCTTAGTTCGACCCGTTTGCATCAAGAAGAACAAGAATCCTCATGATTCATCTTCTCCCGAACCTTCTAAGAATTCTTCTTTCTCTCCGATCAAATATTGAAATGAGACTTACTCTATAAATCCAATTACCAGAGAAAAGGAAATTCTTCCACCACCACCTAAACCTTTCAACACTTCTCAACTCAATGACCTATCTTCTTTCCCAAACCTCACTAGGCATTTTGAAAACATTTCTTATCCATCATATCCCTCTCCACCAAACTCTCATCTTGATGGTCCTCCCCCATCTAACGACTTTGTTTTAAATCATGGATCCTCGTATGCTTGTTGTCGATTTCAACAAATTGAACTTTCTCATGTTTATGACAAGCTAAATTTCCTTGAATTCCTCCTCACTCGACCTCCTCTTAATGTTTTTGTTCCCATGAACAAAACTTCGAATGATGCCTCGTCGTATTTCTTTTCCAACTAAGGCACATTTTGTACTTTAGTTGTTTGAGTCAATAAAACTTAAGAAATCTTGGAAGATTATCACTACTAGATTAGTTTATGCCTTGTAGTTTACTTTCCATATTTTTTGCTTTAAATATTCATATTGTGTGTATGAATATTTCTCTTGTATGTTCTTTCATATTTGTGTAATATGAATGTTATGTGTGTTATCCTTTTCCCGCTAATTCTTTTTCACACATTTGTTAAAGAGATGATCATGGTTAAAATTTACAATTGGTTATGGGTGATTTCATAAATTCTAAATTTTTAACCCCTTGACATCTTAATCATTTCATTTGGTTTGGATGTTTCTTTTCTCCCTGTATTCCACCAATTGAACTCTAATGTTGTCAACACACACTCTTTGGACATACTTAGCAAATACTTACTTCTAATTTGAGATTTATGTTCTTCCACCCTCTCAAGTTAGTTAGTAGGTAGTGCACATATATACATTGGTGTTTCTTTTCTTTTTTCTAACCTTTGTGTAGCATGTCACATTTTCTCTTTTACTTGGTGCCCCTAGCAAGGGGGAGTAAGCGCCAATGGGGAGCTACTAGCAAAGTCGAATCTTCTCTTCTCCGAAGACTTTTGCTAACCTTTTTGCTTCGACAAAGGGGGAGAAGTGATAGTGAATAAACTCGTTAATAATTCGAATAATTTTGTATTTTAGGTAAATGAGTGTATAGTTTGTCGTAATCAAAAAGAGGGAGATTGTTAATGCAAGTGATGCCTTAAAACATTATTAGTGCTAACTAATCTTTCTTAGTTTTGATCACAACAAACTATACAAGATATTTATAGTCAAACACAATCGTAAAACAAATTATCTAACAAACACTATCATCAAGGTAATAATCATTACACTAACATATCTTAATCATGTTTAGTGATCATAAAAGTGATTAGCCTTAAAACTCACTTTTGTCAAATATGACAAAATATTTTTAATAAACTTTCTTTTTAAGATTTTTTTATTAAAATGGAAAATGAAAATTTAAATATGGCATATTCCAAATGCCATAAGAATATCCTTTGAAGGTTTAAACATCCTCAGATATTTCAAATCCACGGAAATACAAAATGGAGCGGAGTCTACCTCCACGGTTCCTTAAGTGCCTACGCGGTCCTTATTGATTAGGAACCGCCTAGTGTAATAAGGAACCGCGCTCAGCTAGCCGTTGGGTTTTGTCTTCTATAAATAGTGGATCAACTCTTCATTCTCCACAACCCTTTTTGGAACTTTCTTTCAGCCTTCTTTCTCTTTTCTAATGCTAGTCATTTGTAAATGATCACTTAATGTGTTAAGTATGTTTACTTATGATTATCCTCTTGATCCCCTTCTTTACCTTGTCCAAAGAGAAGATCACTCACACACTTGTGATGTGATTAAAGATGAAGCATTGATGAATATCATCCTCTCCTAAAGATCTAGTCATGTTCATCATTTGTTTATTTGTGTCTTGTGTAGATCCAATGTATTTGTGAATACTTGGACTAGTTGTGTTCATCCAAGCTATTTGTGAATACTTGGATTAGAGGTTTGTAACACCCCCAAATCTATAATGCAGCGGAATACAACTTTGGGGTGCTACTTCATAATACAAGCTCACGAGTCACAGTAAACGTATTTTAAAAGAAATGTTTACCAATGATGATTTCATCAAAAGATCAGAGTTACAAGGTCCCAACAAATTAAGAAAACTTATTTTCAAATAAGTTGGAATATACAATTTTTAATCTTTTTAAAATAAAATATTTGTATCCAATGTACAAAGTTCACTTTCTTCGATATCCGCATCCAATCCTATCCAAGCATACCAATATAAACCTGAGATAAACATGCTTAAAAGTCAACAAAAATGCTGAGTGAATCCATAGAGTTTATAAACAATAAATTTGAACACAAGCTTAATAAACATTTTATTCATAGAACAATCAAACGATGCTAGAGCCATGAACCGAACCTTAACCATGTGCCCAACCTGAAGTGAGAGACTCCCAATACTAAATACAATATATCCTCGTATGCTCCTCGCAAGAAAACATACTCTGGAGAGGTCGTTAGACCAAAATAGATCTATTGTTATTGTACCAGCGTTTACCTTTTGTCGGTAATTAACGGTCCATGAAGGAAAGGCCACAACATAACACTCATAGCAACCTTCACATAATAAAATTACTTGTGTTCGATTTTCTAAAACAAGCATGTATCCCCCTCCCGGGTTTTTGTAAAATATAAAAGATTTAAATGCGAGGTTATGAACTCACCTTAGCCACGAGGTAAGTGAATCACGGTACTAATAATTTGAGTAGAAACGGTAGTGGTAAGACGATCGTCGACGATATGGATGCCCGAGAAACACGAAAATCGCAACCTATCAAAATAAGGCGCGCGTTAAGTCTCGAACTCAATATCGATATATACTAAGTATAATATGACTTTAAACATTTTAAAAGTATTTATATTTCAAAACCATTGACACTAACCAAATGAATCCATACTAACCCTATTATCCAACAATACCCGTTTAAACACTTGTACACTTGAAATTGACCCGTCATACGACGCCAAGTCAACGCAAGTCAAACTATTCTTATACCTTAATTGGACCAGTAGTTAAGTCATTTTTATAATGACTAAACACTTGAGTAACTCACCATATCCAATAGTGAACACTCAAACTCACGTCACACGAGCATTGAACTAAGTGTCCAAATACCAATCAGCATGTACACTCCAAATGTACACACCGATCTACCCTATATAGACTTGTCCGATTTAGATGAAACTTGGTGTCAAGGCCACTTATAACCTGTATAAGACCCTGCCAAAATTTGAGACAAACTTCTCACTTTAAAATCCATCAGCTCGACACTTTAGTTGACTCTAAATTTGGGACAGAATTGCACACTTGTTTCATAAACCGTTTAGACCACTTTAAAAGTATTATTTGGACATTCCACCTTTTAAACCGACTACTAGACTCATCATATTAAGTTTATAAAACGTAAAAAACAGTCTATCATTTATCTAATCAAGCCTAAAGTCCCCGAGAATCGACCCAAAATCAGCCACAATTTCGGATTGTGCCGACTTGCGTCTTCCGGTACACGAATACTAAATCTAGCATAACTTTTGACCCGTAATGAGTTAGAAGCTCATTCAAGTGGCAAAACGAGCGTCTTGAAGATTACTACAACAAAATCAAATGATCTCAGCCTATACCCAAACTCAAACCCACGAATTTATTAAACAAATAATCCGCCTAAAAATACCTTTTTTAAAATGACTTAATCTCTCATTTTTATCAACATGCACCTCATTCTAACACCTAATCTATCATTCCTAATATCAAAAACAGCCTCTAACACCACCTGATCATCCTAGAATTCACTTGCATGTCTATGCATGTCACCAAAAATAAATAAACTCTTGCATGCAATCAATAAAAATAAATATAATAACAATAACAAATAATTGGAACCTTACCAACAACAATTTAGATCAAAACACTCAAGAACCCAAAAAAAATCCCAAATATTTCATGGGTTTTGGAGGTCAAATCATCAAGAGAATAATTTCCAAGCTTCAATGGATTATATCCATGATCCTAACAATAAAAAAAAATACATGCAACCATAAAAAATTGATCAAATTAACTAGATCTTTATGAAAAAATAAAGTTGTTGCATGTTGATAAAAATCATACCAAAATTGTCATCTTTCAATTTTAGGAATGGGTCTATGATTGGATTTGCTACATCTCAAAATTTGATGGCGATTTATGGTGGTTTAGGGGTGGCCATGAGCTAGAGAAGAAAAGGGGAAGAAAACACATATCAAAATCATACATGCAATAGCAAAAATAAATTATTATAATCATAAACAATACCATACAACCATAAAATTTGATCAAACCATCTTTGTTCTTCATCAAAAATTAAAAAGATTAAAAGTAATTGCATGTTGATAAAAATCATACCATTAGAATCTCCATTGAGTTCTAAGCATGGGAATTCTTTTTATTTTGAATGGATCATACTAACAATTGATGATCCAAGGGTGTTTTGTTGGTTGAATGTCACGGCTAGGGAGAAAACAAAGAGGAGAGAAGAAATTTTTTTGTAGATGATCATGTGTATGTGTAAAAATGAAAGGAAATTCCTTTTATATGGTGGTTGAGGGTAGGAAGTGTAAATAAGGCTATCTTTTGGCCTTTATTGTAACATAACTTTTATAGAGTGGGAATGGTACCTAGTCGGTTTTTAAAAATTTACGGGAGTCGGATTTCGTCCCGGATTCATAAAAATATAAATCTCGTTTGTTAAATTGACCGGTTAAATAATTAAACGCACACGAAACGAAATAGTAAGGTTCCGACTCGACTTAATACGTAATGAAATAAAAATTTCAAAAATCTCAAATATTGAAATAATCGATACTAAAATGTAATATTTTGGCATCCATTGGCATCGCGATCACTAGTAGTCCTCGTTACTCGTTAGAACGTAAAAATAAAACGTTAAATATTGGTTTCAACTTAAACCGTGAAACGTCATAATAATTAACGTTATCATATATTTCAAAAATACTCGAAAATAACATAAAATTATGATCTTATTTTTACGGGGTTTACATCCTCACCACCTTAAGGGAGCACCATCCCGGGGCTCGTTAAAAGATATCACGTCATAGAAAATCTTCTCGAGGGTACATAACTTCATCGAATGCATTACAAAATTACTTAAAACAAGGTAATTGTAACTAATCGTACAAAATCACCTAATCACATGATCGCTAGGGAAATCTTCCATTAAAGGAGATTTCTTCGAAGCAGAAATCATTCGGAGTATACATTACTCTATCGAACGCACTACGGCGTAAATTAAAACATTGAATGCTATCACTAAGTACATATAATCACATTACGACATGCTTGCAAACTAACCAAGCCATGCCAATTCAATAAGTTCAATCAAGTTAACTCATGCTTGCTGAATAGTCAAGTCATGATAATTATGAATATTTGACAGGATTTTTGAATAAGTTCAGTCAAAAGAAAGTTTGTAGGTTAAAGGATGTTCACGGGCCTGATAGCCATGGATGCATATCCAAAAACGACTTTTGTCATATGAGGGTGCTCACACACGAATAGATCGATAATTGAGTCAAGCACAAGGATTCCTCAAATGAATAAACGAAGATCAAAGGGGACCGAGTCAAGCACAAGGATTCCTCAATTGAATATACGAAGACGGCAACCCGGATTGTCTTTCATCTACTGACCCGCGGTCGGCAAACTTCAACTATCCGTCGCATACCGTTTTATTCCCTAAAGATTATGTTGACGGACGACACCACTGGATCTAGTAGGATCCGACCATTGTGCTTGGCTCTCGCACCGAAGGCTCTCCTTTTTGAACCATCCTTGTGTGACCATACGTTGGTATACAAGTCAGCACACTACGTTGGTATTCGAGTTCACAAGGCAGAAGAGGAAAATAAAACACCTAAAATTCAAAACTCGTGTCTATGAAGATTCGTCCGTGACATAAGCTGACCAAACACATACATTTCGGGGGAAGAAGTCTTCTTCAATGACCTCGAAGTTACTCAAACTCGGCTTTCCTCAAGTTTGGCAGTCTGCTGATCTTGTTAAAATTTTTTCTTCGTTTCAGTACGAGGTTTCTTGGTAATTCGTCACCAACATGGTGATTTGGACGGGATTCAAACGTTATGCATGAAAAATAAAAATATTTTACGGAAACATTTGGTCAAGGTTACTTTCTAAGCTAACACTAGTCGAAAGAGAATATGTCAAGGAACACAAAGAAATTTGGACATGTTCTTATAGAATCGAATCGAACATGATTACTTGCATAAGGA
The DNA here is from genome assembly GCA_025667525.1 of Glebionis coronaria. NCBI lineage: Eukaryota > Viridiplantae > Streptophyta > Magnoliopsida > Asterales > Asteraceae > Glebionis > Glebionis coronaria. The sequence continues at coordinate 363,784,974 of CM046877.1, forward strand.
TCCACTATTTGGAAGTGTTCTCGCCCAAACATTTATCTAAAACCACTATTTTAAAGACAACGGCTGATCTGACACGACGTGGCTCTTCCTGAATTATACAAAGTTAGCTAGGATATGTATAATTAAGGACCGAGCAAGACACATCTAATATATCACGACTCTTCCCGAATTATGCATAGTTAGCCAGGCTATGCATAATTGAGGACCAAGTGACGACATATTCGTCGCTACTAAAAGAAAATTTATGATTATTGGACAACATACAAGATTATGAAGGTTTTTTTACTTATTCTTGAAAATAAGTAAATCATGTGACATAGAAATCAGATATTATTTTTACCCTTGTTTCTAGAAATACATCAACTATTTGTATATTCTTTCTTGGGAAATATATTTTTCCTTCGCCTTCTTGTAAAAAAATATCAACACTATTTTGTATTTGGTTTGATAAAATACTTTATATATTAATATATATTCTTGGAAATTTTTACTTAATAAAATGACACTAAGGTGGTTTGGAATCAAGGATCAATGCAAGTATAAAGAGTAGAAATCAAGAATCAATGAGACTGAATGAGGTGAACGAGCAATATATTTGCTACTGAAATTTCTTACACTATGAGTCAAGATACACCTACGATATGACGAGAGTTTCAGGGTAACAACGTCATTTCGAACAAGAATCGTGTTTTGCCGGATGGCTAAAACTGACTCTAAAATGCTCGAATCGCTCTTCCAAAATTTATGTCAACTTTTAATTAATAATTTCAAGTATTTAAAGTTACAGTTAAAGTGTATATTCTGATTTTTCTCTAGTTTATTCATTATAACAAATCACCAGCTTTGTCTTATGTTAAAATATTAGTAAAAAGAAATTTTATCTTATTTAAAATTAAACAATAAGTTTTTACAAAATCTCAAACCTTCAAGTACGTGACAAAGTTTCCACTCACGAGTGTATATTATTAAAAATGCCAAAGTTTATATTTGACCCAAAAGTCATTTTATATTATGTTTAGACCCATGTATACACGCGTTTCAAATCGTGAAATTTCTCAATACCCCTTTCAACTAATCTAAGCAAGTTTTCGACGGATCTCATCACAGAAATTTAACATAAACAAGTTATGTCGTAAAACAAATGATAATGTTAGTAATAGAGGTTACTTTAAATGATTTACCAAAAAGACTAGAGAAGAAATAGTTTCGCCTCCTTCTTGTGTTCCTTAGTAGCGGCTCAAAAGAGAAAAACCAACCCAAAACAAAAACCAAATCTAACCATGTTTCATATATAGATATATACAATATCGTAACGTATATATATTACATATGTACGAAATTAACCATATCAGATGATAATGAAAACACCATTATATAGTATAAATAGTACAATCGAAAGTACGTCCATAGGGATGATCGAAAGGTGTAAATAGCGATCTAATGGTTCATCAAAGAACGGTATTGTACGTATATAATTACAATTTATACCACGCACGCATATGGTATAAAATATACAATTAAAGGCCTAGCACAAAGCACATAAAGAAACGGGAAGGATTGCACGCGCGAATATCAAACATTGGTGAACGACTCGTGAAATTTTTTCGAAAACAGTCATAGTCCAGGTTTTGAAAAACGACCTAGTTCGCTATAACTCGAGCTCTGGTACCAATCTGTAACACCCCCAAATTTACAAGGCAGCGGAATACAACTTTGGGGTGCTACTTCATAATACAAGCTCACGAGTCACAGTAAACGTATTTTAAAAGAAACGTTTACCAATGATGATTTCATCGAAAGATCAGAGTTACAAGGTCCCAATAAATTAAGAAAACTTATTTTCAAATAAGTTTCAATATAAAATTTTTAATCTTTTTAAAATAAAAGATTTTTATCCAATGTACAAAGTTCACCAAGTCCACTTCCTTCGATATCCGCGTCCAATCCTATCCAAGCATGCCAATATAAACCTGAGATAAACATGCTTAAAAGTCAACAAAAATGCTGAGTTAATCCATAGAGTTTATAAACAATAAATTTGAACAGAATCTTAATAAACATTTTATTCATAGAACAATCAAACGATGCTAGAGCCACGAACCGAACCTTAACCATGTGCCCAACCTGGAGTGAGACACTCCCAATACTAAATACAATATATCCTATTATGTTCCTCGCAAGAAAACATACTCCAGACAGGTCGTTAGGCCAAAATAGATCTATTATTATTGTACCAGCGTTTACCGTTTGTCGGTGATTAACGGTCCATGAAGGAAAGGCCATAACATAACACTCATAACAACGTTCACATAATAAAATTACTTGTGTTCGATTTTCTAAAACAAGCATGTATCCCCCTCGTGGGTTTGTAAAATATAAAAGGATTTAAATGCGATGCTATGAACTCACCTTAGCCACGAGGTAAGTGAATCACGATACTAATAATTTGAGTTTAAATGGTAGTGGTAAGACAATAGCCGACGATATGGATGCCCGAGAAACACGAAAACCGCAACCTATCAAAATAAGGCGCGCGTTAAGACTCGAACTCAATATCGATATATACTAAGTATAATATGACTTTAAACATTTTCAAAGTATTTATATTTCAAAACCATTGACACTAACCGAATGAATCCATACTAACCCATTTATCCAACAATACCCGTTTAAACACTTGTACACTTGAAATTGACCCGACATACGACGGCAAGTCAACGCAAGTCAAACTATTCTTATACCTTAATTGGACCAGTAGTTAAGTCATTTATATAATGACTAAATGGTTGTGGTAAATTACACCTCTTGTTTAGGAAAACAAACGAGGGTAAATGAGCGGTAAGTATTAAGTGATCATTTAGGAAAATCAAGCACTAATGACCCAATGAAGTTCGTTTCCCAAGGAGGTATATGTGTGTGAGTAATTCGTTATTGGTTTGAGATTAATATTGGTTTAGAAGGGGATGAGAAAAGAAGATGACGAAGACGTGAAATTAATACTACGACGACAAAACGTAAAATCGTAAAACAAGCTAAAATAAAAAATAATTCTAAAAATTACCAAAAATTCACCAAAAATCAAAATAAATAAACTAAAAGTTTATCAATGATCAAAACTTTGTCAAACCTTTTAAATAATTAAATATTCAATTTTTAAATGCTAATTAAAGCCCTAAAAATCAAATAAATTATCAAAAAGTCGAAATAAAGATTTTTCAATTGGTAAACCTCTAAAATGACCTAAAAAGATTAAAAACTATTTTTAGAAATTTTTAAACAAAGAAAAACTATTTAAAATGATTTAAGATTTATTAAAACTTAAAATAATTAGAAAATTAATCTAAAAGTGATAAAATTATTCTAAAAGTTGCAAAATTCCTATTTTAATGTATTTAAGCTAAGAAAAATGTAAAAAGTTGAAAAATGTGAAATTTGAAAAATAATAATAAAATAATATTAAAATAATATTAAAAATCCAAAAATTATAAAAAATACTAAAAACTTACAAACTAGTTTATTTTAACCTAATTAAATAGAAAATGAAAGTGAAATGACCAGCATACCCCTATTGGGCCCTCAAATGGGCCAAAACCAAAAACAGTCCACTTAAATGGGCTTTTTAGCCCAAAAAGTCAAACCTGGCCCAATTAACTTGGAAAAGCCTAATCTGACTCAAAATTTGATTCTAAACACAAAACCCTAAAGGCCCAAAAGCTTAAAGTGAGCTTATCACAGCTTATTATGCAAACAGCTTATCCTTATTGGGCTTTTTAGCCCATTAAGCAATAAGCTAATGCCATAAGCTCTAATTTGACACACAACCTTCTTTTGGGATGCTTAAGAGATCTGTAAAAAGAAATTTGAAAAAGCACACTCAATAAGCCAGAAATAAGCAAAGTATAATTTCACAAAACGACAAAATAGTCGGGTTTGAGAAATAAGGCACCTCAGGACTTGATTCAACTTGCAAAATGTCACAAATGAACTCAATAAGCCAAAACAATCAACAAAATTCCAATAAGCAAAACCGATAAGCCAGAATAAGCCAATAAGCACTTATGAAAAAAGTCAATTAAGTTGGTTTTCTAGTCAAACCCTAAAGTCAACCCACCAAATGCTCCAGTATAAACAAATGGGTCAAATAATGAGAACCTATTACAAAAACCAAGTTGTTGCTGGTTAAAATAAGCTATTATAGCTTATTGATAAGCTGACACCCAATTAACACTAGCAGGGGGAACTTTCAGTAGGAACTGGTTCCCACTGCTTTGACTATTTGACCAAGCTTTTTAGAGAGATTTAGTTGGATTCAATTGGAAACAAGGGCACCCTTGTGATCAGTGAATCACAAGTAGTCAATATCAACAAGAAAATCACAACTTGGTTCACACAATAAACTGAAATCAATCAAACAGTCACCAGATATTACACAGACATGGGAAATAAGGAGTTATGCACAAATAAGCAGATATAGCATGAATAAGCCAACCAAATTCAACAGGATGCATACACAAGCTATATAAACTATGAATAAGCACAAACAAACTTATATCAAACACTGAATCAAAGTAAATAAGCAGAATCAAGCCCAAACAGTTACTGATAAGAACAAGGTGGATATGCATAAACTTTTGCTGATCTATTTGACACTAAATCCAATTTCAAGCATCCAAATCTCTTTCCCTAGTGTTATTAACCTAGATTTAACACTTGTTAACCCTAGTCTATGCTTAGATCTAGGTGTCCTCAAAATCCTAGCCAATTTTACCAAGTAAACAAGATTTTTAAGCCCTATTATGAATCTAGGTGTTTCAATCCACAAAAATTGTAGATAAGTGACCAAGTATATCAGATACACATGTACTAATAACCACAAGCACAAAACTAACACTTAACAAACCACAAATCCAACTAATGTAGTTAACACAAACACCCCTTAAAAACCTGTTTTCACAAATTTTGAAAGTATTATCCAGATTCAAACCACAAAACCAGTTAACAACACTTTAATAACATCAAATCAACACAAATAAACCAGATTCAACAATAATATCACATATTCAAGAACAAACATGCAATAATCACCAAATTCAGAAAAATAAAGGATAAAATGAAAAGGGAGAAGGATGCAAACCTCCAAGACCTACATCCATGCCTTGGATTGTTTGAGCTGAGGTACTAGCAGAACATGTACCAGCTTCCAATGCTGCTAAGATGAACAAAAAATAAGGTGAGATCAAAATAAACAAGCACTTTTTGATTTTTGGAACCCAATCTTTATCAACTAAAACCTTGCTTCAAAAAACTTCAAACATGAATATGGAACTCAGATTTTAGCTTATCAGATACCAAACTTTTATAAATAACAATTGAGAATTCAAAATTTTCAGAAATTCAAACTTTATTTCATAAAAAGGAATTACAAATATTTAAAAGCTAAAATCTGGAACAAAAGCTCTCTCACAGGTTGAGGAGTCTTTTTATAGGAAAATGCCAAGCTAGCACTATTCATAAACCCTAGAAGTGAAATTCCCTATTTGTCCTTGAGGTATTCTAGACGATTCTTGGGTATATGTTGTCCAAATTGATCCAAACCGTTTAAAATAGCTTTGGAGTGAAGCAAAGGATGTGGGCTGTTGATCTTGACACGTGGCAGTACTTGGGGAATAAGTTGTCACATGATGGTGAAACGATTGTGGGTGGTGGGGTCACATGGTGAGTGGGAGTGAGTGTTTTAAGGTTGGGAAGGGTTTCTGGTGTGTGAATCAAGTGTGGGTAAGGGTAATTTCATTTTACCCTTTGTTTTAAGTGGAGTAAAAACTGGGTTCTTAACGGCTACAGTGACACCTTTTGATCCGATTTTGGTGGATTGTGTTTGTGTTTGGCGCAAAAACATTTGAATGTTTCAAATGTGGCAACTTAAGTCCTTGTTTTTTGGCAAATGTGGTATAAAACGTTTTTCAGCCCAAATACTTGATTCCCTTTGATAATAACTTTCATAACTTTACACTTTTGGCACCAAACTTTGGAAAAAGGGTTACAAGGGTTGTTTTTGCCATTTTTGGATAATTCAAGGACTGATCTTGGACATTGTTGATCTTCAAAGGTCTTCAATGCAACTTTAACTCCATGAGGGACCATATTTAGCAATTTAGAATTGTTGAGGGACTAAACTTGCCATTTCTTCAAAGTTGAAGGACCATTTGTGTAATTTTGACAAACTTAAGGGACCAAACTTGTAATTATTATTTAACAAGGGTTTTGAGTGTAATTTCTTCATTCATTGAGGATCAATCTTGCATGTCTTCAAGTCTTCAAGAGTAATTGTTGGATAAATCATGATCAAGGGCCCGGTTCTTTATACGGCTTCGTTTCTCGTGTCCGTTTTTCCTTGTTTCTTGTGATCTTTTATCTTTTTCACGATATCCATACCTAAAATACACAAGTAAACAAACACAAGCATATATAAGGTATTTTATGACATTTTATGCATTTAAAGCCCGAAAAGAACGATGAGATCATGTATAAATGCCATCTCATCACTCCCCCATACTAAGCTATTGTCGTGCCCTCACGCAATGCTAGAATAAAGTATCTAAGAATCACCAAAGTTCAATTTTATTAACCTTTATTGAAAAGTAAAAGACTTTCAAAAATACTACGAAGATGTGTAAAGACATAATGTATGATTTTCATCACGAATGTGACTTTTAGGTTCAAAGAATAGAAACAAGTAAATGTCCCTTAGAGTAAACTTCGTCATCCTTGATTGTCATACATTCCATGCTAAGTGCAAAAACGAGATCATTGTTGGTACAAGTCACAATGCTAACACTACTCATACGTCCAAATTGTGTAATACTTTTTCTCCCCGCAATCCTAGTTATTATAAAAAGAAATGGGTTACTAGCATTTTTTAACTATTTGTCATGGATCACAAGTGATTCATATTGACTTATTTGAGTAGTTATTAGTCCGAAAGCAAAGTAGCACGATTTAATCGATAGTTAGCCGAAGGACAAAATCTTTTAAAACGGCTTCTCGTGTATCTCCTTAAGTTCATATCTTGGCATAACTCGTTTCACGATTTGAGACCTTTCTCGGACCGATATTTGGCATGTACTTCATACTTCAAATCTTGGGAAGACGTTCTTGAAATTATGGTCTTCTCTTCATATATTTGGAATTTCTTCACTTGACGTTTTTGAGAGATTCTTCATATTTGGACCACGACTTCATCATTTTTCTTCAATACTTACTTTGGATTTTGATATACAACGATCCGCCTCCTTTTTGGACTTGGATATATTTATCCTCATACCTTGTAAGGGTCTTTTTGGATAGACTTTCTCCATGATCTTTAGGGGAGTAATTGCTTTTCGTCGTGTGTCTCGATCCTTCATATTGATTTAGGAATAATGATACTTCACATCATCTTGGATCTTTAGCAAAAATAGAGCTCCTCATGCCTTGTTAGGGCCTTTTTGGATCTTCACCAATCTTCGCGTCCCGCTTCAATAAGTTATGCCTTGGCTATGAACTCTATTCAACCTCGAGCAACTTTTAAACTATCTTGCGCTATAGGCTAAGTAACCTTTCAAATCGTACGACCTTACTTATTGCAATTATGTTTATTCCTAATGCATTGATCTTATGGGAAGAAAAAGCCACAATTAAAAACATATGAGTTTTTGAAAGAACATTTTCATGTTCTACGTTTAGCATGATCACTTGTCTAACTCTATCATCTCTCGTTCTTCACTATATAAAGACCTCTAATTAAAGAGACTCGTGAATACTTAGCCATGCAAGTCAAAATTAAGCCAAATTTGGATTAGCTTTCATTAAGACTATATCAAATCAAATTTTTGGCTTTTCAAGCCACCTATAGGATCTTGCACTTTCTTGGACTTTTTCAAGTTTAGAGAATGCATTTTATAGTTCCCTTGATAAGTTACTTTCTAGGATCAATTATAGGAACTTGCGAAAAGTTCTTGTTCTTAACCCGAATGGGCTAATACTTTCGCGTTTTAAAGCTCCCTATATAAAAGTCTAGCAAAACTTGAATTGAGCGGGTTAAGGAATGTAAATGGCTCTAAATGCCCATCAAGTCAAAAATTAGCTCTTATTCTACCCATCGGAAAATATACATTCGTGTCTTAAAAACACTTATGAAAACTAAGAAATTTTTTAAAATTTGGCCATTTTTAGCCTTATTAGCAACAAAACAAAACATTGAAAGTTGGAAAGCGTGAGGGCGTAGCAAATCAAGTACCTATTCACCCCCATACTAAAAGTAAACATTGTCCTCAATGTTTCGAGTCGAAAGGTGGAGCACCCCCATACTAGAGACGAAGAATCGAATGCTTAGGATCTAGCATGGAAAGGGTGATCAACAATATATCTAAAGCCGTTTATTAAGTATGCTAAAAGATAATTGTTAGAACAATAAAGGATATGTCAATGGATTCGTGAAAAACTTCTTCAAGCAAACGATGGAGGCTCATGTAAACGAACACGAGAGTCTTCAATCGTAGATGATGATGATGATCTAGATAACACAATCACAAACAACCACGAGACAACGAGTTGGAAGGGTACAAGTCCCCTTATTAGTGAATAGTAAGCATAAAAGGATAAGCATGGGATCTCCCCCACGAGGCACCTCGTTTTTGATTACCGAGTCATGAGCTCGACTCGATCCCCTCAATATGTGAACATTTAGGGAAAATCATGGTATGGTCAATTTTTGGTGGGGCTTACATGATAAACAAGGCCCAAAAAGCAACCGGTATTAAGGACTAAGTCCTTTGATGGTGCAAAATACCGGGATCGAAGATGGCGTTCTCGTTTTCATTGGAAAAACAAATCAACGCCACTTCATCATGTGTCAATGCAAACCGAAAGGGTTTCAAGAAAATAGATGAGAAGAAATAGAAGGGTGGGACAATGGGTAAGTCACAAAAACCTTGAGCTACTCGAGGTAGACTCGCACCAAGAAAATAGATATAGTTTCCATTTATTGCATCGGTGGAAGACCGAGATTTCCCTTTACATGAAATTCTGGGATCGAAAATCTCGTCCTCGGTGGACACGGATGAGGGAACATAAGGGGCTTCCCCCATACTAAAAACACACAAAGAATCGTCTAAAGGAGTAGACGAGCTTGTAGCACTCAAAACACGTGGTGATGAAGGAGTTAGATTTGTAGAAAAATCAATTAAATCCAATTTAAAATCTTTCCCTTTTTCGTCTTTTAAACTCTCCTTATGAAAACCCGACTGGATTATGTCAAAAATATGTGGTGTTTCTAAGACGATGTTAGTCACACTAAAATTCTCACATTTGAAAACCGTTTTGGTTTTGGTGGTGGCAAGTTCTCAAAACGTTTGTCGACAAAGAAAACCTCCCCATCGGGGTCTACATATTCGTCATCTGAAAGATTTTCCGTGGAAACCGGCAAATTATCAACACTTTTCAAGAATGAATGTTCGAGGTGAGGCGGAGGATTTTTCGATTGTATTGACGGTTTCTTCTTTGTAGGCTTTACACTCATAACCTCCACCGGCGGAGGAAATGGTAAATTGTTTTTGGCGACATTTCCTAAAACTCTTGGTTAAAATTCTTTGCAAACGACTTTGGTTGAATTACCATGGTTTAAAGTTGCAATAGAATAGACATGAGAAAGATCGGAGTTTTGTGTTGCATTGATGACAAGTTCTTCCACATTGAAACGAAGGGTGATTTTTCGAGCATGAACATCGATAAGTGCTCTTGATGTATCAAAAAATGAACGACCCAAAATGAGATGAACTTTTCGATCGATAGGAATGTCTACAACGATAAAGTCAACGGGATAGTAAAACTTTCCGACTTTAACGAAAACGTCCTCGGCTACTCCACATGCTAAAATCGTAGAATGATCGGCCATCTCGATAGACATGTTCGAAGGAGTAAGAGCCGGAAGTGAGAGAGATTTGAAAATCTCAAGAGGCATTAAATTAATACTAGCACCAAGATCGGCCAAGGCGTAGCATTCCTCCATATCTTGAATTGCACACGGAATCAAAAATTTACCGGGATCACCGACTTTTTGTGGTATGCGGCTAAGAAAAACCGATGAACAACTAGACGATTGTTGTAACTTCTCTTTGTTGTTTAGCATACTTTTGAAGTTTGTGGCGAATCGAGGCATCATGATAAGAGCGTCGGCAAAACTTATGTTAAAATGTATATCACGAAACATTTTCATAAATAGCTCAAATTGATCATTATTCCGTTCTTGTGCCTTTTCCTTGTTACGTCTCGAAGGGTAAGGTAAGGGTGGTGTGGGTTGGACATTAGGCAACGGCCTTGGATTCTCGGGTTCCACAATTGGTATTGGTTCAACCGTAGGTGTGGTTTGAGCGGTACTTCGTGGGATTGTAATGTGCTCCTTTTCGACCATCACCTCGGGTTCTTTCTCGATTTCCTTCTCCGTAGAAGTACTTGGACGAGAAATTGGTTCCTTGAAAGTTTTACCACTTCGTGTAGTAATAACCTTCATTTCTCCCTTCGGGTTTGCAATGGTATCACTAGGAAGACCACCCGAGGAAGAGGGTTTACACATGATTGCTTCAAACATTTTAGCCATTGGGTCCTCAAATTTTGATTGCCTAGCATCCGCTTTTAACAACTCTTGCTTAATCTCATGTTGTCCTTGTTCCATCTTTTGTTGATTTTGTGAAGACGTTGAACATATCCTTCCATTTTATTAGCATGAGTTTTAAGTTCATTAGCAAGTTCATTTTTAAGCTCGTTTTTCAACTCGGATCTTAAGCTAATCATCTCACGTTGCATGTTATCAAACTTAGCATCATTTGCTTTAGCATAATCCAAAAATTCTCCTTGAAGATTTTTAGTGTGAGCATTTTGAAAACCTTGTGTAGTGTTTTGAAAATCACGGTTTTGGTTTTGATTAGTGACTTGTCCATTCCCACTTTGATAATTCCCCTTGTTGTAGTTACGTGAATTGCCTTGGTAATTACCACCTTGGTTGTTGTTTCGATAATTATTAGCATTTTGATTTGGTGGAACTTGATTTGGGCAGGAACCTTGGCCGTTTTGGTTGTAAGTTCCCATTGCTACATAAGCACTCGAAGTGTTACCATCCGCGGTAATGCACTCGGAAAGATCATGGGTCCACCACAAGAAAAACAACTCTTAGCAACCGCTTTAACCGAAGCGGAATTTGAAGCTTCTTGAGCTTTCCAATGGGATATAAGATTAGCAAATCTAACAAAAAACCGATTTTCCTCATTAGCTTCATCATGTAAGGCATTAATGCTACGAGACGATGACGACGATGACGAACCCAAATTGGCAACACTCGGTGTGTTACGAGGGCTATAAACCTTAGATCTATTCTCGATAATCTTTAAAGCTTCATCGGTCGTTTTGCACAAAAAATTACCACCCGCGGCGGCATTCAAGTAATCTCGTTCATGATCATTAAGCCCATTATAAAAAGTATCAATTTGATTCAATTCCGAAAAATCATGGTGTGGACATTCATGTAACATTTCTTTAAAGTGTTCCCATGCCATTGAAAAACTTTCATTATTTCTTTAAACAAATCTTGAAATCTCATTTTTCAAATGTGTTGTTTTAGATGGTGGAAAAAACTTGTTCACAAACTTAGAAACGAGATCACCCAATGTCAAAATCGAATTTGGCGGTTCTTTCTCAAGCCAAATTTTTGTGGGTCCATCTAACGAGTATGAAAACAACATCATCTTAATGGCGTCATGCGGAACATCCTTAAACTTGCTAGTAGCGGTGAGACGATTAAAATTCCTAATGTGATAATGCGGGTTGTCTTTCTCTTGACCTCTAAACTTATTAGCTTGCAACATCGACATTAAACCCGTCTTAATCTCGAAATTCTCCGCAAGGATAGCGGGAATCACAATGGCCTCTCCAAAACCCTCGGTGGGTGCTTGTAGAAACTCCATCATAGTACGATTAGCCATGACGACTTCTTGTTCTACAATAGGTTCAACAATTGGAAGTTGTTCTTCAATCAACGTCTCTTGATTGGCTTGCTTTTGAAGACGTTTACGAGCTCGTTTTGCTTGATTACGAGTGATCATAAACTTCACAAAGAATGGGAGGTGAGCAAAGAAGATTCTTTTTGGGTGTTTTGTGAATTTTCAATTTTTTTGTGTTTTTGATTGTTTTTATTTTTTTTTGGATTTTTGTGTATCTTCGTAGACAACAGTCTACCAAATCTCTCCTCGAATCAAACTCTTGATTAAAGAAGCCTCAAAGGAATGAAAACGATCACGTGGAGTGAACGCCTTCGAATGACTTTAGAACTTTGGTGAAAACCAAATTGTTCAAGAGGGTTTAATCACAAAGAAAACAAGCAAATATATTATACGTAATAATACTTTGGGCGGCAAAACCCTCGATTAGCCTTCAATCTCAAAATACTCACAAGCAAGCGGGGAAACGAGGCTGCGCGAAGCACTTAAGAGCCTTTTTCCTTAGGGTATATTTTATAATACCCGCTTATACCCACCTTATAGTTTGTATTTTTCCAAATCGAGCTTCACGAAAGTATTTATCTATTTTTTCCTTTTTCTTTTTGTTTGAGATTCGAATACAATAATTAGGAGATCAAATCCCAATTAAGGTTGTGTTTTCACACTTTTGGAGATACTTTGTATTTATTGTGATACTTAATACAATATAGTAATAATAATTTCACAAGAAAAACCAAGAAAACCGATAATACGTATTAGTAGATTTCTACTAATACAAATACTATTTATGGTTAATATTAAAAACAACAATGCAAATTAATCACGACACACCTCCCCGGCAGCGGTGCCAAAATGGTTGTGGTAAAGTACACCTCTTGTTTAGGAAAACAAAAGAGGGTAAATGAGCGGTAAGTATTAAGTGATGATTTAGGAAAATCAAGCACTAATGATCCAACGAAGTTCGTTTCCCAAGGAGGTATATGTGTGTGAGTAATTCGTAATTGGTTTGAGATTAATATTGGTTTAGAAGGGGATGAGAAAAGAAGATGACGAAGACGTGAAATTAATACTACGACGACAAAACGTAAAATCGTAAAACAAGATAAAATAAAAATTAATTCTCAAAATTACCAAAAATTCACCAAAAATCAAAATAAATAAACTAAAAGTTTACGAATGATCAAAACTTTTTCAAACCTTTTAAATAATTAAATATTCAATTTTTAAATGCTAATTAAAGCCCTAAAAATCAAATAAATTATCAAAAAGCCCAAATAAAGATTTTTCAGTTGGCAAACCTCTAAAATGACCTAAAAAGATTAAAAACTATTTTTAGAAATTTTTAAACTAAGAAAAACTATTTAAAATGATTTAAGAACTATTAAAACTTAAAATAATTATAAAATTAATCTAAAAGTGATAAAATTATTCTAAAAGTTGTAAAATTCCTATTTTAATGTATTTAAGCTAAGAAAAATGTAAAAAGTTGAAAAATGTGAAATTTGAAAAATAATAATAAAATAATATTAAAATAATATTAAAAATCCAAAAAATATAAAAAATTCTAAAAACTTGCAAACTAGTTTATTTTAACCTAATTAAACAAAAAATGAAAGTGAACTGACCAGAATACCCCTATTGGGCCCTCAAATGGGCCAAAACCAAAAACAGCCCACTTAAATGGGCTTTTTAGCCCAAAAAGTCGAACCTGCCCAGTTAACTTGGAAAAGCCCAATCTGACTCAAAATTTGATTCTAAACACAAAACTCTAAAGGCCCAAAAGCTGAAAGTGAGCTTATCACAGCTTATTATGCAAACAGCTTATCCTTATTGGGCTTTTTAGCCCATTAAGCAATAAGCTAATGCCATAAGCTCTAATTTGACACACAACCTTCTTTTGGGATGCTTAAGAGATCTGTAAAAAGAAATTTTGAAAAAGCACACTCAATAAGCCAGAAATAAGCGAAGTACAATTTCACAAAACGATAAAATAGTCGGGTTTGAGAAATAAGGCACCTCAGGACTTGATTCAACTTGCAATATTTCACAAATGAACTCAATAAGCCAAAACAATCAACAAAATTCCAATAAGCAAAACCAATAAGCCAAAATAAGCCAATAAGCACTTATGAAAAAGTCAATTAAGTTGGTTTTCTAGTCAAACCCTAAAGTCAACCCACCAAATGCTCCAGTATGAACAAATGGGTCAAATAATGAGCACCTATTACAAAAACCAAGTTGTTGCTGGTTAGAATAAGCTATTATAGCTTATTGATAAGCTGACACCCAATTAACACTAGCAGGGGCAACTTTCAGTAGGAACTGGTTCCCACTGCTTTGACTATTTGACCAAGCTTTTTAGAGAGATTTAGTTGGATTCAATTGGAAACAAGGGCACCCTTGTGATCAGTGAATCACAAAGAGTCAATATCAACAAGAAAATCACAATTTGGTTCACAGAATAAGCTGAAATCAATCAAATAGTCACCATATATTGCATAGACATGGGAAATAAGGAGTTATGCAAAAATAAGCAGATATAGCATGAATAAGCCAACCAAATTCAACAGGATGCATACACAAGCTATATAAACTATGAATAAGCACAAACAAGCTTATATCAAACACTGAATCAAAGTAAATAAGCAGAATCAAGCCCAAACAGTTACTGATAAGAACAAGGTGGATATGCAGAAACTTTTGTTGATCTATTTAACACTAAATCCAATTTCAAGCATCCAAATCTCTTTCCCTGGTGTTAATAACCTAGATTTAACACTTGTTAACCCTAGTCTATGCTTAGATCTTGGTGTCCTCAAAATCCTATCCAATTTTACCAAGTAAACAAGATTTTTAAGCCCTATTATGAATCTAGGTGTTTCAATCCACAAAAATTGTAGATAAGTGACCATGTATATCAGATACACATGTACTAATAACCACAAGCACAAAACTAACACTTAACAAACCACAAATCCAACTAATGCAGTTAACCCAAACACCTCTTAAAAACCTGTTTGCACAAATTTTCAAAGTATTATCCAGATTCAAACCACAAAACCAGTTAACAACACTTCAATAACATCAAATCAACACAAATAAACCAGATTCAACAATAATATCACAGATTCAAGAACAAACATGCAATAATCACCAAATTCAGAAAAATAAAGGAGAAAATGAAAAGGGAGAAGGATGCAAACCTCCAAGACCTACATCCAGGCCTTGGATTGTTTGAGCTGAGGTACTAGCAGAACAAGTACCAGGTTCCAATGCTGCTAAGATGAACAAACAATAAGGTGAGATCAAAATAAACAAGCACTTTCTGATTTTTGAAACCCAAGCTTTATCAACTAAAACCTTTCTTCAAAAACCTTCAAACATGAATATGGAACTCAGATTTTAGCTTATCAGATACCAAACTTTTATAAATAACAAATGAGAATTCAAAATTTTCAGAAATTCAAACTTTATTTCATAAAAAGGAATTACAAAGATTTAAAAGCTAAAATCTGGAACAAAAGCTCACTCACAGGTTGAGGAGTCTTTTTATAGGCAAATGCCAAGCTAGCACTATTCATAAACCCGAGAAGTGAAATTCCCTATTTGTCCTTGAGGTCTTCTAGACGATTCTTGGGTATATGTTGTCCAAATTGATCCAAACCGTTTAAAATAGATTTAGAGTGAAGCAAAGGATGTGGGTTGTTGATCTTGACATGTGGCAGTACTTGGGGAATAAGTTGTCACATGATGGTGAAACGGTTTTGGGTGTGGGGTCACATGGTGAGTGGGAGTGAGTGTTTTAAGGTTAGGAAGGGTTTCTAGGCGTGTGAATCAAGTGTGGGTAAGGGTAATTTCATTTTACCCTTTGTTTTAAGTGGAGTAAAAACTGGGTTCTTAACTGCTACAGTGACACCTTTTGATCCGATTTTGGTGGATTGTGTTTGTGTTTGGCGCAAAAACATTTGAATGTTTCAAATGTGGCAACTTAAGTCCTTGTTTTTTTGGCAAATGTGGTATAAAACGTTTTTCAGCCCAAATACATGATTCCCTTTGATAATAACTTTCATAACTTTACACTTTTGGCACCAAACTTTGGAAAAAGGGTTACAAGGGTTGTTTTTGCCATTTTTGGATAATTCAAGGACTAATCTTGGACATTGTTGATCTTTAAAGGTCTTCAATGCAACTTTAACTCCATGAGGGACCATATTTGGCAATTTAGAATTGTTGAGGGACTAAACTTGCCATTTCTTCAAAGTTGAAGGACCATTTGTGTAATTTTGACAAACTTAAGGGACCAAACATGTAATTATGATTTCACAAGGGTTTTAAGTGTCATTTCTTCATTCATTGAGTATCAATCTTGCATGTATTCAAGTCTTCAAGGGTAATTGTTGGATAAATCATGATCAAGGGCCCGGTTATTTATACGGCTTCGTTTCTCGTGTCCGTTTTTCCTTGTTTCTTGTGATCTTTTGTCTTTTTCACGATATCTATACCTAAAATACACAAGTAAACAAACACAAGCATATATATGGTATTTTATGAAATTTTTATGCATTTAAAGCCCGAAAAGAACGATGAGATAATGTATAAATGTCATCTCATCACTCCCCCATACTAAGCCATTGCCGTGCCCTCACGCGATGCTAGAATAAAGTATCTAAGCATCACCAAAGTTCATTTTTATTAACCTTTATTGAAAAGTAAAAGACTTGTAAAAATACTACGAAGATGTGTAAAGACATACTGTATGATTTTCATCACGAATGTGACTTTTAGGGTCAAAGAATAGAAACAAGTAAATGTCCCTTAGAGTAAACTTCGTCATCATTGATTGTCATACATTCCATGCTAAGTGCAAAAATGAGATCATAGTTGGTACAAGTCACAATGCTAACACTACTCATACGTCCAAATTGTGTAATACTTTTTCTCCCCGTAATCCTAGTTATTATAAAAAGAAATGGGTTACTAGCATTTTTTAACTATTTGTCATGGATCACAAGTGATTCATATTGACTTATTTGAGTAGTTATTAGTTCGAAAGCAAAGTAGCACGATTTAATCGATAGTTAGCCGAAGGACAAAATCTTTTAAAACGGCTTCTCGTGTATCCCCTTAAGTTCATATCTTGGCATAACTCGTTTCACGATTTGAGACCTTTCTCGGACCGATATTTGGCATGTACTTCATACTTCAAATCTTGGGAAGACGTTCTTGAAATTATGGTCTTCTCTTAATATATTTGGAATTTCTTCACTTGACGTTTTTGAGAGATTCTTCATATTTGGACCACGACTTCATCATTTTTCTTAAATCTTTACTTTGGATTTCGATATACAACGATCCGCCTCCTTTTCGGACTTGGATATATTTATCCTCATACCTTGTAAGGGTCTTTTTGGATAGACTTTCTGCATGATCTTTAGGGGAGTAATTGCTTTTCGTCGTGTGTCTCGATCCTTCATATTGATTTAGGAATAATGATACTTCACATCATCATGGATCTTTAGCAAAAATAGAGCTCCTCATGCCTTGTTAGGGCCTTTTTGGATCTTCACCAATCTTCGCGTCCCACTTCAATAAGTTATGCCTTGGCTATGAACTCTATTCAACCCCGAGAAACTTTTAAACGATCTTGCGCTAGAGGCTAAGTAACCTTTCAAATCGTACGATCTTACTTATTGCAATTATGTTTATTCCTAATGCATTGATCTTATGGGAAGAAAAAGCCACAATTAAAAACATATGAGTTTTTAAAAGAACATTTTCATGTTCTACGTTTAGCATGATCACTTGTCTAACTCTATCATCTCTTGTTCTTTACAATATAAAGACCTCTAATTAAAGAGACTCGTGAACACTTAGCCATGCAAGTCAAAATTAAGCCAAATTTGGATTAGCTTTCATTAAGACTATATCAAATCAATGTTTTGGGTTTTCCAGCCACCTATAGGATCTTGCACTTTCTTGGACTTTTTCAAGTTTAGAGAATGCATTTTATAGTTCCCTTGATAAGTGACTTTCTAGGATCAATTATAGGAACTTGCGAAAAGTTCTTGCTCTTAACCCGAATGGGTTAAGACTTTCGCGTTTTAAAGCTCCCTATATAAAAGTCTAGCAAAACTTGAATTGAGCGGGTTAAGGAATGTAAATGGCTCCAAATGCCCAGCAAGTCAAAAATTAGCTCTTATTCTACCCATCGGAAAATATACATTCGTGTCTTAAAAAAACTTATGAAAACTAAGAAAAATTTTAAATTTTGGCCATTTTTAGCCTTATTAGCAACAAAACAAAACATTGAAAGTTGGAAAGCGTGAGGGCGTAGCAAAGTAACTTAATCGAAATTTCTTCAGAACATCCCTTCGAGTCAAAGCAGACATTATGGAAATAATAATAAAAAAGAGTGAATAGATTATAGATTCGATAACTTGTAATAGAACTGATG
The DNA here is from genome assembly GCA_025667525.1 of Glebionis coronaria. Classification (NCBI taxonomy): domain Eukaryota; kingdom Viridiplantae; phylum Streptophyta; class Magnoliopsida; order Asterales; family Asteraceae; genus Glebionis; species Glebionis coronaria. Next base: position 363,803,454 of record CM046877.1, read on the forward strand.
TGTGAGAGAAATATTAGATTACATAAAGTCGACGAATTCATTAACAATTCACATATAAAAATGGCAAAAAAGAAAGCATTAACTCCTCTTTTCTATCTTGCATCTATAGTATTTTTGCCTTGGTGGATTTCGCTCTCATTTCAAAAAAGTCTGGAATCATGGATTACAAATTGGTGGAATACTAGGCAATCCGAAACTTTTTTGAATGATATTGAAGAAAATAGTATTCTAGAAAAATTCAAAGAATTAAAGGAACTCCTGCTCTTAGAGGAAATGATCAAGGAATACTCGGAGACACATCTACAAAACCTTCGTATAGGAATTCACAAAGAAACAATCCAATTAATCAAGATACACAACGAGGGTCGTATTCATACGATTTTACACTTCTCGACAAATATAATATGTTTCATTATTCTAAGTGGTTATTCTATTTTGGGTAATAAAGAACTTCTTATTCTTAACTCTTGGGCTCAGGAATTCATATATAACTTAAGTGACACAATAAAAGCTTTTCTCTTCTTTTATTAACTGATTTATGTATCGGATTTCATTCACCCCATGGTTGGGAACTGCTGATTGGCTTTGTCTACAAGGATTTTAGATTTGTTCATAATGATCAAATTATATCTGGCCTTGTTTCCACTTTTCCAGTCATTCTAGATACAATTTTAAAATATTGGATTTTCCATTATTTAAATCGCGTATCTCCGTCACTTGTAGTGATTTATCATTCAATGAATGACTGAAAAATTATCTACCTAATCTAATTATAATGTTTTTTATTATTTATTACTTTGCGGTTGTACATAAGGAAAGCATTAAAAAAACTTTATATTTCTACCCATCCGGAGATTCATCCTATATTCCTATATATTTAAATTAATCCAGTCAAATTATTATTATTCCAGTAAGTAACAGAATCGTGGATAGGAAACTCCATTAGTTACCTACCTCAATTTATTCTATAAACTTTCGGGATCAATGGTAGGACCATGCAAACTAGAAATACTTTTTCTTGGATAAAGGAACCGATTACTCGATCTATTTCCATATCGCTCATGATATATATCATAACTCGTACATCCATTTCAAATGCATATCCCATTTTTGAACAGCAGGGTTATGAAAATCCGTGAGAAGTTACTGGACGTATTGTATGCGCCAATTGCCATTTAGCTAATAAACCAGTGGATATTGAGGTTCCGCAAGCGGTACTTCCGGATACTATATTTGAAGCAGATGTTCGAATTCCCTATGATATGCAACTGAAACAAGTTCTTGCTAATGGTAAAAAGGGGGGTTTGAATGTAGGGGATGTTCTTATTTTACCAGAGGGTTTTGAATTAAACCCTCCCGATCGTATTTCCCCTGAGATAAAAGAAATGATGGACAATCTCTCTTTTCAGAGTTATCGCCTCAATCAAAAAAATATTCTTGTCATAGGCCCTGTTCCTGGTAAGAAATATAGTGAAATCACCTTTCCTATTCTTTCCCCGGACCCCGCTACTAATAAAGACACTCACTTCTTAAAATATCCTATATACGTAGGCGGAAACAGAGGAAGGGGCCAAATTTATCCTAACGGGAGCAAGAGTAACAATACAGTTTATAATGCTACAACATCAGGTATAGTAAGCAAAATCCTAAGAAAAAAAAGGGGGGATACGAAATAACCATAGCAGATGCATCCGATGGACGTCAAGTGGTTGATATTATCCCTCTGGGGCCAGAACTTCTTGTTTGAGATGGTGAATCTATCAAATTGGATCAACCGTTGACAAGTAATCCTAATGTGGGCGGATTTGGTCAGGGATATGCAGAATAAGTACTTCAAGATCCATTACGTGTACAAGGTCTTTTGTTCTTCTTCGGATCCGTTATTTTGAAACATATCTTTTTGGTTCTTAAAAAGAAACAGTTCGAGAAGGTTCAATTGTCCGAAATGAATTTCTAGACTGGCGTATTTATCGAAATCAAGTTTGTAAAAAGAACAATTACCTATGATAAAAAATGAAATTATAAAAAGAATTTTGTTCTTTTAGACTCTTTTTCTACGAGATGCCGGGAATTCCTTGTACGACATTCCTAGACATAGTATATAGAAAGACTATTTAACTAGACCCCTTCTTCTTTTTTTTATTTGGGCGATGCTATTATGTTGCTATTGTCAGATTGAAATGTCAAAAATGCATTTGATTCTAATCCATTTCACTTTGGCTAGATCCTATCCAAAAGTAAACGGGAAATAGAACGTATATATAAATATAAACGCAGAGAGCAAATATTTCTGGGAGGGTTTATTCGTCTTCCTAGTCTTCGACACAAGAAAAGGTGTGTGAAAAATCCTTTTCTTGTGTCGAAATAATAATGATTCTTTATACTGTTCGTCAAACATTCTTAGTGTTAGTTTCTGTTTTTTATAGATGTATTAGAACTTTTTTTGGAGTTATTGCGTATTTTATTAATTAATGATTATATTATAAATTCTATTAGAATAATTAAAAATTACGTATACTATAAAAATTGGTGGACAAACAAAAGAAGAGGGTAAAATTTGTTGAGTAAATAGAACTTCGGCAATGAACCTATAAAAAAATATTTAAGAACTCAACGGGACCTTCTACCTTAAATCAGACAAACAAAGAAGGGAATCTGTTGAGTTCTTACGCTTTCATGTCTACAACTCAATTCATCAGATTACTACAGGGATGAACCCAATCCGGAATATGAACCATAAAATAAAACGCCTACTAAACCGATCACAAGAATACCAGCTACAGTACCTATTATCCAAAGAGGAATTCTTCCAGTAGTATCGACCATTTACCCCACTTCCCTCCACATTTTATCAAGTGGTCATACTAGAGACATAAACAGTCATGGATAATTATCAGATGAGATCCTTCCGAATGGGCTAAAAGAGAGAATACCTAGAATAATTAGTCTATTATTTTAGTTGTCTCTCGTTTTATTAATTGAAGAAATAATTGGAAAATAAAACAGCAAGTACAAAAATGAGTAATAACCCCCAGTAGAGGCTGGTACGATTCAATTCCACACTTTGTTCGTTTGGGTTTGATTGTGTCGTAGCTCTATAATTCGGATTAGGTTTATCGTTGTATGAACTGCATTGCTGATATTGACCAAAAAAAAGAAACGGTAGGTACAGCTAGGCCGTGAACAGCCAACCATCGCACTGTAAAAAATGGATAGGTTCGATCTATGGTCATTGCCTAAAAAGATCTACTAAATTCATCGAGTTGTTCCAAAGAATCAAAACGGCCGGTGATTAATGGAATTCCTTGTCGGTTCTCTTTGAAATACTCGTTTGGCCGAGGGCTTCCAAACACATCGTAAGTTAAACCAGTGCTGACAAATAACCAACCCGCAATGAATAGGGAAGGTATAGTAATTCTATGAATGACCCAGTAACGAATACTGGTAATAATATTAGCAAAAGAACGTTCTCCTGTGCTTCCAGACATGCCGAGCTCCACATATTCTTGTACAGTCAAAACGGGATCGATTTCGTAAAAGATTGGATAAGTAAATGCAAATTCACTGAAAAATCTTTGTGAGATCGTCAATATTGTACCGAGGGCGTCTTTAGAGTATACCGAATCAGTATAGCTATCCTTCTTCTGACACAGCAACGCACTTTCAATCGGTATTGGAAAGAGGTGCTAAATAATTTATTTCTTCTTTTACTTGTTGTTTGTTGATGTAAAATATTGTCCCATTCAATAGAAAATTATTTCATTTAAAATTCTCGCCATTATGAGTCCTCGTTTTTGATTACAGAGTCATGAGCTCGACTCGATCCCCTCAATATGTGAACATTAAGGGAAAATCATGGTATGGTCAATTTTTGGTGGGGCTTACATGATAAACAAGGCCCAAAAAGCAACCGGTATTAAGGACTAAGTCCTTTGATGGTGCAAAATACCGGGATTGAAGATGGCGTTCTCGTTTTCATTGGAAAAACAAATCAACGCCACTTCATCATGTGTCAATGCAAACCCAAAGGGTTTCAAGAAAATATATGAGAAGAAATAGAAGGGTGGGACAATGGGTAAGTCACAAAAAACCATGAGCTACTCCAGGTAGACTTGCACCAAGTAAATAAATATAGTTTCCATTTATTGCATCGGTGGAAGACCGAGATTTCCCTTTACATGAAATTCCGGGATCGAAAATCTCGTCCTCGGTGGACACGGATGAGGGAACATAAGGGGCTTCCCCCATACTAAAACCACACAAAGCATCGTCTAAAGGAGTAGACGAGCTTGTAGCACTCAAAACACGTGGTGATGACGGAGTTAGATTTGTAGAAAAATCAATTAAATCCAATTTAAAATCTTTCCCTTTTTCGTCTTTTAAACTCTCCTTATGAAAACCCGACTTGATTATGTCAAAAATATGTGGTGTTTCTAAGACGAAGTTAGTCACACTAAAAATTCTCACATTTGAAAACCGTTTTGGTTTTGGTGGTGGCAAGTTATCAAAACGTTTGTCGACAAAGAAAACCTCCCCATCGGGGTCTATATATTCGTCATCCGAAAGATTTTCCGTGGAAACCGGCAACTTATCAACACTTTTCAAGAATGAATGTTCGAGGTGAGGCTAAGGATTTTTCGATTCAAGTATTGACGGTTTCTTCTTTGTAGGCTTTACACTCATAACCTCCACCGGCGGAGGAAATGGTAAATTGTTTTTGGCGACATTTCCTAAAACTCTTGGTAAAAATTCTTTGCAAACGACTTTGGTTGAATTACCATGGTTTAAAGTTGCAATAGAATAGATATGAGAAAGATCGGAGTTTTGTGTTGCATTGATGACAAGTTCTTCCTCATTGAAACGAAGGGTGATTTTTCGAGCATGAACATCGATAAGTGCTCTTGATGTATCCAAAAATGAACGACCCAAAATGAGAGGAACTTTTCGATCGATAGGAATGTCTACAACAATAAAGTCAACGGGATAGTTAAACTTTCCGACTTTAACGAAAACGTCCTCGGCTACTCCACATGCTAAAATCGTAGAATGATCGGCCATCTCGATAGACATGTTCGAAGGAATAAGAGCCGGAAGTGAGAGCGATTTGAAAATCTCTAGAGGCATTATATTAATACTAGCACCAAGATCAGCCAAGGCGTAGCATTCCTCCATATCTTGAATTGCACACGGAATCAAAAATTTACCGGGATCACCGACTTTTTGTGGTATGTGGCTAAGAAAGCCGATGAACAACTAGACGATTGTTGTTACTTCTTTTTGTTGTTAGCATACTTTTGAAGTTTACGGCGAATCGAGGCATCATGATAAGAGCGTCGGCAAAACATATGTTAAAATGTATATCACGAAACATTTTCATAAATAACTCAAATTGATAATTATTCCGTTCTTGTGCCTTTTCCTTGTTACGTCTCGAAGGGTAAGGTAAGGGTGGTGTGGGTTGGACATTAGGCAACGGCCTTGGAATCTCGGGTTCCACAATTGGTATTGGTTCAACCGTAGGTGTGGTTTGAGCGGTACTTTGTGGGATTGTAATGTGCTCCTTTTCGACCATCACCTCGGGTTCTTTCTCGATTTCCTTCTCCGTAGAAGTACTTGGACGATAGATTGGTTCCTCGAAAGTTTTACCACTTCGTGTAGTAATAACCTTCATTTCTCCCTTCGGGTTTGCAATGGTATCACTAGGAAGACCACCCGAGGAAGAGGGTTTACACATGATTGCTTCAAGCATTTTAGCCATTCGGTCCTCAAATTTTGATTGCCTAGCATCCGCTTTTAACAACTCTTGCTTAATCTCATGTTGTCCTTGTTCCATCTTTTGTTGATTTTGTTGAAGACGTTGAACATTTCCTTCCATTTTATTAGCATGAGTTTTAAGTTCATTAGCAAGTTCATTTTTTAGCTCGTTTTTCAACTCGGATCTTAAGCTAATCATCTCACGTTGCATGTTATCAAACTTAGCATCATTTGCTTTAGCATAATCCAAAAATTCCCTTTGAAGATTTTTAGTGTGAGCATTTTGAAAACCTTGTGTAGTGTTTTGAAAATCACGGTTTTGGTTTTAATTAGTGACTTGTCCATTCCCACTTTGATAATTCCCCTTGTTGTATTTACATGAATTGCCTTGGTAATTACCACCTTGGTTGTTGTTTCGATAATTATTAGCATTTTGATTTGGTGGAGCTTGATTTGGGCGGGAACCTTGGCCGTTTTGGTTGTAAGTTCCCGTTGCTACATAAGCACTCGAAGTGTTACCATCCGCGGTAATGCACTCGGAAAGATCATGGGCTCTACCACAAGACAAACAACTCTTAGCAACCGCTTTAACCGAAGCGGAATTTGAAGCTTCTTGAGCTTTCCAATGGGACATAAGAATAGCAAATCTATCGAAAAACCGATTTTCCTCATTAGCTTCATCATGTAAGGAATTAATGCTACGAGACGATGACGACGATGACGAACCCAAATTGGCAACACTCGGTGTGTTACGAGGGCTATAAACCTTAGATCTATTCTCGATAATCTTAAAAGCTTCATCGGTCGTTTTGCACAAAAAATTACCACTCGCGGCGGCATTCAAGTAATCTCGTTCATGATCATTAAGCCCATTATAAAAAGTATCAATTTGATGCAATTCCGAAAAATCATGGTGTGGACATTCATGTAACATTTTTTAAAGCGTTCCCATGCCATTGAAAAACTTTCATTATTTCTTTGAACAAATCTTGAAATCTCATTTTTCAAATGTGTTGTTTTAGATGGTAGAAAAAACTTGTTCACAAACTTAGAAACGAGATCACCCCATGTCAAAATCGAATTTGGCGGTTCTTTCTCAAGCCAAATTTTTGCGGGTCCATCTAACGAGTATGGAAACATCATCATCTTAATGGCGTCATGCGGAACATCCTTAAACTTGCTAGTAGCGGTGAGACGAATAAAATTCCTAATGTGATAATGCCGGTTGTCTTTCTCATGACCTCTAAACTTATTAGCTTGCAACATCGACATTAAACCCGTTTTAATCTCGAAATTCTCCGCAAGGATAGCGGGAATCACAATGGCCTCTCCAAAACCCTCGGTGGGTGCTTGTAGCAACTCCATCATAGTACGATTAGCCATGACGACTTCTTGTTCTACAATAGGTTCAACAATTGGAGGTTGTTCTTCAATCAACGTCTCTTGATTGGCTTGCTTTTGAAGACGTTTACGAGCTCGTTTTGCTTGATTACGAGTGATCATAAACTTCACGAAGAATGGGAGGTGAGCAAAGAAGATTCTTTTTGGGTGTTTTGTGAATTTTCAATTTTTTTGTGTTTTTGATTGTTTTTAATTTTTTTTGGATTTTTGTGTATCTTCGTAGACAACAATCTACCAAATCTCTCCTCGAATCAAACTCTTGATTAAAGAAGCCTCAAAGGAATGAAAATGATCACGTGGAGTGAACGCCTTCGAATGACTTTAGAACTTTGGTGAAAACCAAATAGTTCAAGAGGGTTTAATCACAAAGAAAACAAGCAAATATATTATACGTAATAATACTTTGGGCGGCAAAACCCTCGATTTGCCTTCAATCTCAAAATACTCACAAGCAAGCGGGGAAACGAGGCGGCGCGAAGCACTTAAGAGCCTTTTTTCCTTAGGGTATATTTTATAATACCCGCCTTATACCCACCTTATAGTTTGTATTTTTCAAAATCGAGCTTCACGAAAGTATTTATCTATTTTTGCCTTTTTCTTTTTGTTTGAGATTCGAATACAATGAGATCAAATCCCAATTAAGGTTGTTTTTTCACACTTTTGGAGATACTTTGTATTTATTGTGATACTTAATAAAATATAGTAATAATAATTTCACAAGAAAAACCAAGAAAACCGATAATACGTATTAGTAGATTTCTACTAATACAAATACTATTTATGGTTAATATTAAAAACAACAATGCAAATTAATCACGACATACCTCCCCGGCAGCGGCGCCAAAGTGGTTGTGGTAAATTACACCTCTTGTTTAGGAAAACAAAAGAGGGTAAATGAGCGGTAAGTATTAAGTGATGATTTAGGAAAATCAAGCACTAATGACCCTTGTGATGTGAAAGTTCGTTTCCCAAGGAGGTATATGTGTGTGACTTAGATGTAAATGATTTGAGATTAATATTGGTTTAGAAGGGGATGAGAAAAGAAGATGACGAAGACGTGAAATTAATACTACGACGACAAAACGTAAAATCGTAAAACAAGCCAAAAAGTCAAACCTGGCCCAATTAACTTGGAAAAGCCCAATCTGACTCAAAATTTGATTCTAAACACAAAACTCTAAAGGCCCAATAGCTGAAAGTGAGCTTATCACAGCTTATTATGCAAACAGCTTATCCTTATTGGGCTTTTTAGCCCATTAAGCAATAAACTAATGCCATAAGCTCTAATTTGACACACAACCTTCTTTTGGGATGCTTAAGAGATCTGTAAAAATAAATTTTGAAAAAGCACACTCAATAAGCCAGAAATAAGCAAAGTACAATTTCACAAAACGACAAAATAGTCGGGTTTGAGAAATAAGGCACCTCAGGACTTGATTCAACTTGCAAAATGTCACAAATGAACTCAATAAGCCAAAACAATCAACAAAATTCCAATAAGCAAAACCAATAAGCCAGAATAAGCCAATAAGCACTTATGAAAAAGTCAATTAAGTTGGTTTTCTAGTTAAACCCGAAAGTGAACCCACCAAATACTCCAGTATGAACAAATGGGTCAAATAATGATCACCTATTACAAAAACCAAGTTGTTGCTGGTTAAAATAAGCTATTATAGCTTATTGATAAGCTAACACCCAATTAACACTAGCAGGGGGAACTTTCAGTAGGAACTGGTTCCCACTGATTTGACTATTTGACCAAGCTTTTTAGAGAGATTTAGTTGGATTCAATTGGAAACAAGGGCACCCTTGTGATCAGTGAATCACAAAGAGTCAATATCAACAAGAAAATCACAATTTGGTTCACACAATAAGCTGAAATCAATCAAACAGTCACCAGATATTGCACAGACATGGGAAATAAGCAGTTATGCACAAATAAGCAGATATAGCATGAATAAGCCAACCAAATTCAACAGGATGCATACACAAGCTATATAAACTATGAATAAGCACAAACAAACTTATATCAAACACTGAATCAAAGTAAATAAGCAGAATCAAGCCCAAACAGTTACTGATAAGAACAAGGTGGATATGCATAAACTTTTGCTGATCTATTTGACACTAAATCCAATTTTAAGCATCCAAATCTCTTTCCCTGGTGTTATTAACCTAGATTTACCACTTGTTAACCCTAGTCTATGCTTAGATCTAGGTGTCCTCAAAATCCTAGCCAATTTTACCAAGTAAACAAGATTTTCAAGACCTATTATGAATCTAGGTGTTTCAATCCAAAAATATTACAGATAAGTGACCAAGTATATCAGATACACATGTACTAATAACCACAAGCACAAAACTAACACTTAACAAACCACAAATCCAACTAATGCAGTTAACCCAATCACCCCTTAAAAACCTGTTTTCATAAATTTTCAAAGTATTATCCAGATTGAAACCACAAAACCAGTTAACAACACTTCAATAACATCAAATCAACACAAATAAACCAGATTCAACAATAATATCACAGATTAAAGAACAAACATGAAATAATCACCAAATTCAGAAAATAAAGGAGAAAATGAAAAGGGAGAAGGATGCAAACCTCCAAGACCTACATCCAGGCCTTGGATTGTTTGATCTGAGGTACTAGCAGAACAAGTACCAGCTTCCAATGCTGCTAAGATGAACAAACAATAAGGTGAGATCAAAATAAACAAGCACTTTCTGATTTTTGAAACCCAAGCTTTATCAACTAAAACCTTGCTTCAAAAACCTTCAAACATGAATATAGAACTTAGATTTTAGCTTATCAGATACCAAACTTTTATAAATAACAAATGAGAATTCAAAATTTTCAAAAATTCAAACTTTATTTCATAAAAAGGAATTACAAAGATTTAAAAGCTAAAATCTAGAACAAAATCTCTCTCACAGGTTGAGGAGTCTTTTTATAGGCAAATGCCAAGCTAGCACTATTCATAAACCCTAGAAGTGAAATTCCATATTTGTCCTTGAGGTCTTCTAGACGATTCTTGGGTATATGCTGTCCAAATTGATCCAAACCGTTTAAAATAGCTTTGGAGTGAAGCAAAGGATGTGGGCTGTTGATCTTGACATGTGGCAGTACTTGGGGAATAAGTTGTCACATGATGGTGAAACGGTTTTGGGTGTGGGGTCACATGGTGATTGGGAGTGAGTGTTTTAAGGTTGGGAAGGGTTTCTGGGCGTGTGAATCAAGTGTGGGTAAGGGTAATTTCATTTTACCCTTTGTTTTAAGTGGAGTAAAAACTGGGTTCTTAACTGCTACAGTGACACCTTTTGATCCCATTTTGGTGGATTGTGTTTGTGTTTGGCGCAAAAACATTTGAATGTTTCAAATGTGGCAACTTAAGTCCTTGTTTTTTTGCAAATGTGGTATAAAACGTTTTTCAGCCCAAATACTTGATTCCCTTTGATAATAACTTTCATGACTTTACACTTTTGGCACCAAAATTTGGAAAAAGGGTTACAAGGGTTGTTTTTGCCATTTTTGGATAGTTCAAGGACTGATCTTAGACATTGTTGATCTTCAAAGGTCTTCAATGCAACTTTAATTCCATGAGGGACCATATTTATCAATTTAGAATTGTTGAGGGACTAAACTTGCCATTTCTTCAAAGTTGAAGGACCATTTGTGTAATTTTGACAAACTTAAGGGACCAAACATGTAATTATAATTTCACAAGGGTTTTAAGTGTCATTTCTTCATTCATTGAGGATCAATCTTGCATGTCTTCAAGTCTTCATGGGTAATTGTTGGATAAATCATGATCAAGGGCCCGGTTCTTTATACGGCTTCGTTTCTCGTGTCCGTTTTTCCTTGTTTCTTGTGATCTTTTGTCTTTTTCACGATATCCATACCTAAAATACACAAGTAAACAAACACAAGCATATATATGGTATTTAATGACATTTTTATACATTTAAAGCCCGAAAAGAACGATGAGATCATGTATAAATGCCATCTCATCACTAAACACTTGAGTAAGTCACCATATCCAATAGTGAACACTCAAACTCACGTCACACGAGCATTGAACTAAGTGTCCAAATACCAATCAGCAGGTACACTCCAAATTTACACATCGATCTACCCTATCTAGACTTGTCCGATTTAGATGAAACTTGGTGTCAAGGTCACTTAAAACCTGTATAAGGCCCTGCCAAAATTTGAGCCAAAGTTCTCACTTTAAAACCCATCGGATCGACACTTTACTCGACTCTAAATTTGGGACAGAATTGTACACTTGTTTCATAAACCATTTAGACCACTTTAAAAGTATTATTTGGACATTCAACCTTTTAAACCCACTATTAGATTCATCATATTATGTTTATAAACTTAAAAACAAGTAGTATCATTTATCTAATCAAGCCTAAAGTCCCTGAGAGTCGACCCAAAATCAGCCACAATTTCGGATTGTGCCGACTTGCGTCTCCCGGTACACGAATACTAAATCTAGCATAACTTTTGACCCGTAATGAGTTAGAAGCTCATTCAAGTGGAAAAACGAGCGTCTTGAAGATTACAAAAATAAAATCAAATGATCTCAGCCTATACCCAAACTCAAACCCATGAATTTATTAAACAAATAATCCGCCTAAAAATACCTTTTTTTTAAAATGACTCGATCTCTCATTTTTATCAACATGCATCAACATGCACCTCATTCTAACACCTAATCTATCATTCCTAATATCAAAAATAGCCCCTAACACCACTTGATCATCCTAGAATTCACTTGCATGTCTATGCATGTCACCAAAAATAAATAAACTCTTGCATGCAATTAATAAAAAAAATATAGTAACAATAACAAGTAATTGGAACCTTACCAACAATAATTTAGATCAAAACACTCAAGAACCCCAAAAAAATCCCAAATTTTTCGTGGGTTTTGGAGGTTAAATCATCAAGAAAATAATTTCCAAGCTTCAATGGATTATATCCATGATCCTAACAATAAAAAAAAATAATATATGCAACCATAAAAAAATAGATCAAATTAACACTAGATCTTTATGAAAAAATAAAGTTGTTGCATGTTGATAAAAATCATACCAAAATGCTCATCTTTCAATTTTAGGAATGGGTCTATGATTGGATTTGCTAGATCTTAAAATTTGATGGTGATTTATGGTGGTTTAGGGGTGGTCGTGAGCTAGAGAAGAAAAGGGGAAGAAAACACATATCAAAATCATACATGCAATAGCAAAAATAAATTATTATAATCATAAAAAATACCATACAACCATAAAATTTGATCAAACCATCTTTGTCTTCATCAAAATTTAAAAAGATTAAAAGTAATTGCATGATGATAAAAATCATACCATTAGAATGTCCATTGAATTCTAAGCATGGGACTTCATTTTATTTTGAATGGATCATACAAAAAATTGATGATCCAAGGGTGTTTTGTTGGTTGAAGGTCACGGCTAGGGAGAAAACAAAGAGGAGAGAAGAAAATTTTTGGTGGATGATCATGTGTGTGTGTAAAAATGAAAGGATGTTTCCTTTTACATGGTGGGTGAGGGTAGGAAGTGTAAATAAGGCTATCTTTTGGCCTTTGTTTTAACATAACTTTTAAAGAGCGGGAATGGTACCTAGTCGGTTTTTAATAATTTACAGGAGTCGGGTTTCCTCCCGGATTCATAAAAATATAAATCTCATTTTTTAAATTGACAGATTAAATAATTAAACGCACACGAAACGAAATAGTAAGGTTCCGACTCGACTTAATACGTAATGAAATAAAAATTTCAAAAATCTCAAATATCAAAATAATCGATACTAAAATATAATATTTGGGCATCCATTGGCATCACGATCACTAGTGGTCCTCGTTACTCTTCAGAACGTAAAAATAAAACGTTAAATATTGGTTTTAACATAAACCGTCAAACGTCATAATAATTAACGTTATCATATATTTCAAAAATACTCGAAAAATTAAAAAAAATTATGATCTTATTTTTACGGGGTTTACACGGTGTGTAAGTCCATTGCATATGTGTGTGCTTGGATTTGTGTTGTGTAGATCCAAGTTACATGTGTGTACATTCATGTTTAGTTGAGTTGTAGTGTGTTGTGTAAGTTCTCACAAAAATATAAAGTGATGTGGTTGTGTCTTGTGAGTTCTCACTAAACTATAAAGTGATGTAGTTGTGTCTTGTGAGTTCTCACTAAACTATAAACTGATGTGGTTGTGTCTTGTGAGTTCTCACTAAACTATAAAGTGATGTGTAGTTGTGTCGTGCGAAGTTCTCACTTAGTTTCAAAGTGAAGAGTAGTGAAGATTGGTTCTATCTTTCTATTAGAACTCGACATCTATCCTTGTGTCGTAAAATGGTGAAGTAGGCAACGTTGTGAAGATTGGTTCTATATTTCGATTAGAACTTGACATCTAGCCTTGTTTCGTATAATGGTGAAGTGGGCGACGTTGTGTAGATTGGTCCTATCTAAGATTAGGTCTCAACATTTAGTTTAGTGTCGAAAAATAATGTAAGCGACGTTGTTAGGTTTTCTCCGCCAAGAAGGGAGCTTGTGGATATAGTGGAAATATTGAGTAGGTGTACTCGAGGAGTGGTGTAAGAACGAAGATAGAGCTTCGTTGTCGAACCACTATAAATCTTGGTGTCTTCCTACGAGGTTGTTTCTTTCCTCACTCTTTACTTACATTCATTATCATCACACTTATTACTTGCCATTGTTAATGCATTAGAATTGAATCTAATCATTATGCAACTAGCTTTCAAGTAAAAGTTAGTTTTGGCACTCACTTAATTGAAAGGAATTTTAATTAGGAGATAAACCAAAGAGAAACTATTCAACCCCCCCCCCCTTCTAGTTTCTACATATTTGATTAAGCACATGATCACGTGAAATAAATTGAATAAAACATGTTACAATCAGAGGTGGGACGATGTTTGTCTCGGCTGTACGTGTAAACCGAGACAATTTGTGTCTCGGTGGTCTTGTTCCACCTACAACCGCTGTAACACCCCCAAATTTATACAACTCAATACAGCGGAAGACTCGTTGGTGTTACGGGATAGCACATTACTCACATCATAGACAACGCATAAAAATTGCGTCGTTTAATAATAAATCATTTCCATTCATAAACATCAAAGTTACATCGGTCCCAAGTCATATTATTTCATACAAAGTTTTACAAAGTATTTGAATGGAAAATATTGTTTAAGTGCGGGCCATGAATTCTTGTCGTCTTACCGAGAATTACCTTCAAGTACCTGAGATAAAACATGTTAAAGAAAAGGGTCAGCGATAACGCCGAGTGAATTCATAGAGTTTAATAAACCATCAATATAATATCGGTATAAAGTTATTACCGAGAATCATTTTGTACAAATCATTTTAATAGGCCATAAAATAGCAAAAGTAATTTTTATACACATCCTTATAGAAAATCATAATATAGGCATTTGCCTTAAAAATCATTATACGAGCCAATGTCGTGAAAACATCATACAATACGTCTTACAACGTTGTATAAAGTTAAATAAATACCGTTATATGAATATGGTTATGAAAACCAAAACACAAACATAATATCAATAGTATGAACCTGTATTGCTAGTCAGGCAATACATCGTAATTCGGAGCATCTAGTAGTATTTTGTTAGTTTGGATTATTATAAGCCGCATGACATTGTTACCTTACTAAACCAACAACGGGTAGCTAACCCGATACTCAATTTGTCCATCTAAAGTAGCGTGTCGTCACAAAGGTCACACTATGGAAATCTTCTCATACATAAATTCGCTTACCAATCAATGTGGCACGACGGGGATCAACCGTCAAGGCGCGAACTGGGGTGATCGTCCCCAAATAGTACTATTATATGCATAAGCGTCTACCAAATCCCGGTAGTTCACAATTCATGCTAATGGGACTTTTAGTGACATAACCTAACTTTAATAATCCATTTGATTTCATCTATCGGGTCCTTTAATCATTTATCGGGTCATACAATCGGGTCATACAATCATTCGGGTCCAAATCAATAAACAAACAATCGGGACAAATGGTGTCCTATTTTATGAAAACTAACATGTTATCTCCCTCGCGGTTTTATAAAACATTTATAAAAACATTTAAAAGAGTGCGAGGCTATGAACTCACGTTGATGTGGGAAGGCGGGTTATCGGCAATTCGGGCGTATGGTACGTGCTTCAATCACGGAAACCTAGACATATAATACTCGTCTTCGACTCATGTCCAATGACTTTATAGAAATAACAATTATGTATACATATGATGATTATATATATATATATATGATGATCAAGTGGGTTTACATATTCTCGTTTACTCATTTTTGTGTTATGTGTCGATAACTTTTATACTAGTTTTCTTGTTTTACCTATTTACGTGTTTTAGGTCCAATAAGCCTATTATAAGTTCTTTAACTTGTTTTAATCCATTTTATACTTATATTATCAGTATTTACTCTTTACAAGTTGGGCCCAAATGGATTAAGCCCAATAAGTTCTTTTTATAAGTGTTTAACTTATTTAGTCCAATTATTAGTCCAATATGTTTACTTAGCTCGTTAATGTCCGTATGTCCTATAGTTCGGGTTTTTATCGGTTTTTACTTGTTATACATGTCTATATATCAGTATATGTGTTTATAAAAGTTTACATTAGACGGGTCCAACCGTCTAAGTTTTATTTAACAAAAACGTTAATTTTACGGTAATAGCCGAAAAAGTCGTAAAAATCATGTTTATAGATTTATAACTTATAAAACTTAACAAGTTACCATTTTTATAAAATGTACACTTATTTAACCTTTTACATACTTATATAAATAAAATCCATAAGTTAGTGGGTTTTATTTTACATTTTATACAATATAATTTTGAGTGCTTATATAATAATAATAAACATTAATTCTCAAAATCTGATTTTTATTTTCATCTTTACCAAAACTGCCTTATCTAGATTTCTATATGGAGATGGAAGCTCAAATTTTTATCACATAAACTACATGATATGTTCTCCATTTAACTCTTCTATAGCTAATGTTGAATCATCCTCTAAGTATTTTCTCAGATTTGTACCTTAAACTTGTTTTGATCATACCTCACTCATTACAATGATTCCATTGCATGGCCAACTCTCACATGTGTACAAGACCCATAGCTTACTGTAAATCCATTAATATATGCCATTTTTATCAGTTCATCATTTGATTCTTTACTGTTTTATACAGCCAACAAATTTAACCAAGATTTTAACCTTGTTTCTAATAGTCTTCCATCTTTTTAAGCATGTTTATCAACACCAAATCCCCACACAATATTTTTAATCATCATTCATCATCATATACATATACATAAGAAAAATAAATACAAGATTACATAATCAAAAATAACAAGAAGATGAGGAGAACAATCTTTATACCACCATGATGATGTAGGTTGATCAAAACATGGATTTTGATGGAGAAACTTGTGATGCACCAAGACCATCTTCATGACCACCAATCTTCATAAACTCCTTGTGGAATATCAGCCCCAAGACACCAAGGAAACTCCTCCATGGATGTTATAATCACCACCATTCAAGAGAGCTTCAAGAGGGCATCAACTTATGTGTATATAACATAAGATTTCATGGTAAATTTTGATCAAAAGTGGGTGTTATGGTGTGAGAGTGGGACGGCATTTTAGGGAGAAAAGGGGAGGAGATGAAGTTTTTTGCATGTTTTAAATGAGAAGAGTGGTTTTAGTTTTGCTAGTTTTGTGTAAGGTTTGCTTACTTTGTAAGCATGAAGTAACAAGTGTTAAGCTAGTAGTTGTAAGGTTGACACCACACACATGGTGTTGGCTTATGTTGGACGCCTCATATAGTGGGGGTGGGGCAAACTTGTTTTGTCTCATCCCCATTTAATTACGGGTACTCCTCGATTCTAGTTTCCTCGATTTGCGTGCCCTCGGGTCGTTTTACGAAAAACGTTTTTATAAATTATGAATCAACGACACAAAACGAATCCAATAAAAATTGTCTCATCAAAAACAGAGTTCGAAAACGTAAATACGTAATCCTAAGGTTTCCGGTTTAGTCGTAAAGGACGTTAAAATAAAATCGTAAGTCCTAGTCTCTTCTCGTAAATTTGTGAGTTTATGGACCAACACAAATTTAAAACTCCAAAATAATATTCATGGACAAATTTATTTTCTGAAATGTCGGACTGTCACCAAAGCCGGTGTATGTAAACGTAAGCACGTAACGTTGAATCCTCCGTTTTAGACGTGGTCGATGCTACTTCAAGACGTAAATCCAAATTTCTTCCCAAAAATAAGTGAGTTCATATTATAACATTAAAATAATGTTTTCAAATAAATATTGAGAATAAAATATCAACCATAAATTGACGGATTGTCACAACATTTACCCCTAAACAGGATCTTTGTCCTCAAAGATCATCTTACTACTCGCTTCTTATAGAGTTAAAGCCATGTGGGTATTTCCTCCACATTCGGTCTTTTCTCACAAGTGTAATCCATTACAATACGCGAGTTCTATCAAACATAACTACGGGAATAAGATCAGGCTTAATGTTGACTTATTTTCTCTATCCATGATGTTCACGGGTTTTTGATGAATGCAACTTTTCGCCGATCTAAGCTCTATTAAGAAGAATTCAGATTTTTACTTGATAGATATTCCATCAAGTTCGATATACGAATCATAATTCACGCAGTTTTTGAAGTCCTAGGGTAGATCCAGCTTATATGCCTTTCAATCCCAACTTTTACATCATCTCAATGGTCCCATACAACGGGGACTTATATCCCATGATTTGTCAGATCATGAATTCATTTTGCCAAGGTTAAAAATTGTGACATAACTTCGCTACCCATTTGGCACTTCAAGATCTACATTTCATATTCACATAACCTCTTGCCCACTACCGGCAGTCAATAATCAGATCCTACTTTCAACAATCATTTCAGGTATCGGGGTCGGGTATTTTGTAAGGTTAGGTTCGCCATCATAGGAAACCTTAAACCTAAAAGACATGTCCAACTCACTATGGGTATATGTCGGATGTCTCCGTCTCAACTCTTGCTTACAGATGCTCTAAGATTTAGATGCTAACAAGATTCGATCTCGATCCTAATACGATGATTCTCAATGATAATCCTTCCAAAGGAAAGCAATTATACGGTCTATTACCAAAGGTCAATCATTCAAACATAAGACAGCACTTATATTACTTTCTATCGTTACTTTACCTCGTCCCTTCGATTTGGGGTGGTACATAGTACTCTCATCAAGGTTCGTTCTCAATGATTTCTGAGCAAATCTCTAGAAATTCGATGCGAAGCGAGGATCTTGATAAAGATGTTCGATACAGGCACACTATGTTTACATAACTCTTTTGCATTTATCATTAACAGGAATGATATTAGCAGATTTGGTCAGTCTGCCGATGATGACCCAAATCGAATCAAATTCAGATGATGACCTTTGCAATAGCTAGACGTTTACTAATGTATGAGGCGATGTCTGCCTTCATAATTGCCATCAGTACAACTTCTTCAGACAAAGATACTTTTAATCATAAATGACATAAATAGAATACTTATACTTACAAATTCCAACATAACTATATCTCACAATCTCCATATTTAGGCAACCACAAGTGGCCTTTAAAACATTTAACGCCATCGGCTTCTCAATTCTAATTGTTCACATTAGCCGCGAACCCCTTTTTTTATATTATCTCTTTTTACAAACATCGTCTATTTTACATTGTTCAACAATTTATTTTGCACCTTCATTATTAAGGAACATGTCCGAATTGGTTCTTTATTTTTTTCTACATAATGTGTCAATATTTATATTCATTTTTCCTGATGATATAATTATCATGTCCATATTTATTCAAAAATTATTTCTTCACATTTTCTGAGTTTTAGTTTCTTCTCAGCTATCATTTTTATCCGTTTTACTCAGTCCGTCGTCTAAAGTGTCGATAATTATTATAATTAATTAAATAATTATTAGTTAATTTTTATGAAGCGTAAAAGTTTTAAATTTCTTAGTTCGACCAGTTATATAAAATGTTCAAAAATAAATTTGAATCTAATTGACACGATTTTTGTTGATTTATCGAAAATAATTAAAATAACTAATAAGGTCCAAAAATGTTTGAGAAATCTTTGGTTATACTTTGGTCAAAATTTTCTTAGTTGAAAAGCAAAAATTGTCGTTTCAAATTTCAAGTTATGGTCTAAATGGGTTTTACTCAATCCTTCTTAAGTTATCTTGAGGTATACACAAACATTTACCCCTAAACAAAAGTTTAGTTAAATGGTTTGTGTATAAGGGAATAATCCCTTAAAATCCTTTGTTAAAACATTTGTCAAAATATATTTGCACTTTCTTTTTAGTATAACTCAAAGTCTTAAATGACTTCTAATTTTTGAAGAGTCAATTTATATTCCATTATTTATTAATCACATGGTTAAATCATGTAAAGGTTCAAGTCTTTAATCACGTGTTAATTATTCAAGGTACAAGTTTTTATTTCTCAGTCATCTAAGGGCAATCTATTAATAATTATTAACTCATTCTTATTCTTATAGACAAACAAATAAATAGTCCTTAATGATCACGAGCATGAATTTATCAAATTACAGCCTACACACGTGATTCATCATATTTATGAATACTACATGTGCATTGTCAATCCAAACGACATCACGTGAAACTCATAACGTTCATTACAAGTACCGGATGTAGTGATTGGAATAGATAATCCTTTTCGCAGATGGAAGTTGATGATAACTATGCTGAGGATCAAAAACCTTGTAAATGATCGAACAAATCTTCCATTTCGAGTTATGGATATCGTTTTCGATTGTCAATTTACTCAGTTCACGGTAAACTATAAATATAAGTAATGATAACACCATAGCTCTTCATGATGACGAGCTCGGTAGAATAAAATCTTTCTCCGACAACTCTCTCAGTTGTACGGTAATTTCTTTAATTCAGATGGTGCTGACGTATAGTGCACAAGCCACAAGTGCAGCACCGAAAATATAATCAATACCAATTTCAACTTGCCTTAATGGCAAAAGTCTAGTTAATTCATCAACAAATACCTCCTAAGGTTTCACATAAGGAAACATCTTTTAATAATTTTAGTTTAAGTTCTTTCTAGATTATAATATCTATAACTAATTCACAATTATTCATGGTATAAATTCAAGTCTAAATGCAGGATACGAGCATCCATCAAGAATTATTTAGATCACTTTTGATAATCAACATCTTATCATTTAGGGGAATTCAATTCGAGTTCCCATCAATTAAAACAATGTCGTCATGTCATAATCAATCAATCCATTCTACTGGCACTATCAACTTTCTAGTTTCAGTGTCATCGATAAGATGTGAACTTCTCAAAAGGCTAATAATAGTTCATAATCCTTCACAAATTCAAGGATATATGAGACACAACTATTATCTAAAGAGTATGGTCAACGCATAATCTACGCGAGAGAATTTCAAATCAGACACAGACAAAAACATTTAATGAATATGAATATATCCCATGTTTTCATAATTTGAGTACGCATTAGAAAGCTCCTCGGATCGTTACCCAGGTCATTCAAATGAAATCAAATCATAAGAAATGATAAGATCGTCAATACATCCAGTCGGGTATCAACACTCGGTAATCAGATAATTTTCCTAAGAATCTCACTTCGGGAGAATTGGACAAGAACGGAATATCAATTGTCAAATAAGACAAATTCCACAGATGAGTTAATTCAACTCAGAAGAATAGATGCTACAGGCACATATGTAGGTGTCCCTAACACTATGTCCTTATTTTTCACTTCTTGCAGATCTCATAAATTTTAATCTTCCACAATCTTCAAAGAAAATTTAGTGTTTATTAATCAGTTTTATGGTGACTACTAATCAGCCTTGCATGGTCCATTCCAAATTGTATGTAGGCGCGCAACTATATACAATTTCAAGATTAACGATGCAATACTCAATTCGCCAAAATTTTATCATCTTGTTTATAATAAAAACATTTACATGCTTAATTCTTAAATAAGAATCAAAATAGATGTACAAAGATTTTCCTTGTTATGAAAACAATTAAGTTTTCCAAGGTGTTTTATAAACAACTTCATTTCGATAACAATCACTTATAAATCTCACTTTGAATAATCCGTATAGTTATGAAAATCCAATTATTCTCAAGGAATACCGTTTTAACTTATAAAAGAACGAGTGATCTGCAAAAGAGTGATCAAGAGTTGTTCACCAAGAACTTAACTACGATATGATTGGAAATGAGCTTAGCCACTTTGTCATGAGGTTCATGACCTCGATGGCACTCAGGAAGAATAATCCACAATGTAACTAAAATCAAGATGAGTACTTGTTCAATGATTGCATCACTAAGGCGAACATTAGGATGAAGCAATAAAAGATAGATAACATCGATACATGTAGGATTTAGCAATCAAAGGTAGTCTTTTCAATAATCACAAACAAGTCAAAATTGTACCGTATCACATTACGTGTCATTATGTCATACAATTCTCAGAACTCATCCTACCAACTGATATCTCAGTTAAGTTAGGGTTTTTTTTTAAAAGATACCACAATGAATACTAATCTACAAGAGTCATTAGGTGTCCCACCTGTCCCGGAAGATCCATCGGTCCCAATTTATAAGAAGATTTCTTCAATTTATTTCTTGGACACTGGGCATCCTCGTCAGTGGACAATGGCCTAGGAACAACCATTAACACAAACTAACAATCATTTAAAATCTTATAATTCAATCACAGGACTTAATGACTTCCTTTTAACAATCTCATATTCCATACGGGTTAAATTTTACTTTATTCAAGTTTCAATCAACTTATACTCAATGCAATATACTACCTCATTTTCCAATACTTTCATCCTTATTCTTACACCTTGAAAGGGCAATAAAAGTTTGATATTATCAACACTTAATTTTCAATCATATATCTCTTACAACAACAATTATCAAATGAGTCTCAAGTATGAAATGACTCACTCATTCAATTAGACTTCTCGGAAAGGTATTAGTGGCATGAGGCTTTTGGGTAATGGTTCCAATGACAGCCTCAAGTGCAACATTCACCCTTTCGATTTCAATTTAAGAATTGGGTGACAACGAATCAGATGACATCTTTCTAGGTGGTAACGTTTTGTCAAACTCCACTCTATAAGGAAAGATCGTCATGACATCGATATCAGATTTAATATCGCCAATTCTTCATCAACATCACAATCAACTAATATCTACGTTTCTACGAATATCATCCATTTGTTGGGATCATAAATATCCACAACTTGGTTTAGATCTAGGATAGCTAGAATTCCTACGAGAATAGCTTCGATTAATTTACTAGGGGAGTTAGGGTTTCTTGTGACAATCTACGTCGTATAAATACCGCGTATAAATATCAAAATAATCAACAAACAATCATGTAATAAAATTACATCATATATATATATAATCCAAGTTATATATATATATATTAAAATAACACTTCTCAGTCTGGCCTTGTCGGTAACTCGGGAATTCTTCGGCACCGTTATAGTCAAAAGATTTTAGACATTTTTAGAAAAATGTTTATAGTTAATAGATTTTGAAATGTTTTATTCAAAACCTTGGTTTTAAAAATCTTTCGTTCTCTATAACGAGAGCTCTGGTACCAAACTGTAACACCCCCAAATTTATACAACTCAATGCAGCGGAAGACTCGTTGGTGTTACGGGATAGCACATTACTCACATCATAGACAACGCATAAAAATCGCGTCGTTTAATAATAAATCATTTCCATTCATAAACATCAAAGTTACATCGGTCCCAAGTCATATTATTTCATACAAAGTTTTACAAAGTATTTGAATCGAATATATTGTTTAAGTGCGGGCCATGAATTCTTGTCGTCTTCCCGAGAACTACCTTCAAGTACCTGGGATAAAACATGTTAAAGAAAAGGGTCAGCGATAACGCCAAGTGAATTCATAGAGTTTAATAAACCATCAATATAATATCGGTATAAAGTTATTACCGAAAATCATTTTGTACAAATCATTTTAATAGGCCATAAAATAGACAAAGTCATTTTTATACAAATCCTTATAGAAAATCATAATATAGGCATTTGCCTTTAAAATCATTATACGAGCCAATGTCGTGAAAACATCATACAATACGTCATACAACGTTGTATAAAGTTAAATAAAAACCGTTATATGAATATGGTTATGAAAACCAAAACACGAACATAATATCAATAGTATGACCCTGTATTGCTAGTCAGGCAATACATCGTAATTCGGAGCGTCTAGTAGTATTTTGTTAGTTTGAATTATTATAAGCCGCATGACATTGTTACCTTACTAAACCAACAAGGGGTAGCTAACCCGATACTCAATTTGCCCATCTAAAGTAGCGTGTCGTCACAAAGGTCACGCTATGGAAATCTTCTCATACATTAATTCGCTTACCAATCAATGTGGCACGACGGGGATCAACCGTCAAGGCGCGAACTGGGGTGATCGTCCCCAAATAGTACTATTATATGCATAAGCGTCTACCAAATCCCGGTAGTTCACAATTCATGCTAATGGGACTTTTAGTGACATAACATAACTTTAATAATCCATTTGATTTCATCTATCGGGTCCTTTAATCATTTATCAGGTCATACAATCGGGTCATACAATCGGGTCATACAATCATTCGGGTCCAAATCAATAAACAAACAATCGGGACAAATGGTGTCCTATTTTATGAAAACTAACATGTTATCTCCCTCGCGGTTTTAGAAAAACATTTATAAAAACATTTAAAAGAGTGCGAGGCTATGAACTCACGTTGATGTGGGAAGGCGGGTTATCGGCAATTCGGGCGTATGGTACGTGCTTCAATCACGGAAACCTAGACAAATAATACTCGTCTTCGACTCATGTCCATGACTTTATAGAAATAACAATTATGTATACATATGATGATTATATATATATATATGATGATCAAGTGGGTTTACATATTCTCGTTTACTCATTTTTGTGTTATGTGTCGATAACTTTTATACTAGTTTTCTAGTTTTACCTATTTACGTGTTTTAGGTCCAATAAGCCTATTATAAGTTCTTTAACTTGTTTTAATCCGTTTTATACTTATATTATCAGTATTTACTCTTTACAAGTTGGGCCCAAATGGATTAAGCCCAATAAGTTCTTTTTATAAGTGTTTAACTTATTTAGTCCAATTATTAGTCCAATATGTTTACTTAGCTCGTTAATGTCCGTATGTCCTATAGTTCGGGTTTTTTTATCGGTTTTTACTTGTTATACATGTCTATATATCAGTATATGTGTTTATAAAAGTTTACATTAGACGGGTCCAACCGTCTAAGTTTTATTTAACAAAAACGTTAATTTTACGGTAATAGCCGAAAAAGTCGTAAAAATCATGTTTATAGTTTTATAACTTATAAAACTTAACAAGTTACCATTTTTATAAAATTTACACTTATTTAACCTTTTACATACTTATATAAATAAAATCCATAAGTTAGTGGGTTTTTATTTTACATTTTATACAATATAATTTTGAGTGCTTATATAATAATAATAAACATTACTTCTCAAAATCTGATTTTTATTTTCATCTTTACCAAAACTGCCTTATCTAGAGTTCTATATGGATATGGAAGCTCAAATTTTTATCACATAAACTACATGATATGTTCTCCATTTAACTCTTCTATAGCTACTGTTGAATCATCCTCTAAGTATTTTCTCAGATTTGTACCTGAAACTTGTTTTGATCATATCTCACTCATTACAATGATTCCATTGCATGGCCAACTCTCACATGTGTACAAGACCCATAGCTTAATGTAAATCCATTAATCTATGCCATTTTTATCAGTTCATCATTTGATTCTTTACTGTTTTATACAGCCAACAAATTTAACCAAGATTTTAACCTTGTTTCTAATAGTCTTCCATCTTTTTAAGCATGTTTATCAACACCAAATCCCCACACAATATTTTTAATCATCATTCATCATCATATAAATATACATAAGAAAAATAAATACAAGATTACATAATAAAAAATAACAAGAAGATGAGGAGAACAATCTTTATACCACCATGATGATGTAGGTTGATCAAAACATGGATTTTGATGGAGAAACTTGTGATGCACCAAGACCATCTTCATGACCACCAATCTTCATAAACTCCTTGTGTAAAATCAGCCCCAAGACACCAAGGAAACTCCTCCATGGATGTTATAATCACCACCAATCAAGAGAGCTTTAAGAGGGCATCAACTTATGTGTATATAACATAAGATTTCATGGTAAATTTTGATCAAAAGTGTGTGTTATGGTGTGAGAGTGGGACGGCATTTTAGGGAGAAAAAGGTAGGAGATGAAGTTGTTTGCATGTTTTAAATGAGAAGAGTGGTTTTAGTTTTGCTAGTTTTGTGTAAGGTTTGCTTACTTTGTAAGCATGAAGTAACAAGTGTTAAGCTAGTAGTTGTAAGGTTGACACCACACACATGGTGTTGGCTTATGTTGGACGCCTCATATAGTGGGGGTGGGGCAAACTTGTTTTGTCTCATCCCCATTTAATTACGGGTACTCCTAGATTCTAGTTTCCTCGATTTGCGTGCCCTCGGGTCGTTTTACGAAAAACGTTTTTTATAAATTATGAATCAACGGCACAAAACGAATCCAATAAAAAATGTCTCATCAAAAACGGAGTTCGAAAACGTAAATACGTAATCCTAAGGTTTCCGGTTTAGTCGTAAAGGACGTTAAAATAAAATCGTAAGTCCTAGTCTCTTCTCGTAAATTTGTGAGTTTATGAACCAACACAAATTTAAAACTCCAAAATAAATTCATGGACAAATTTATTTTCTGAAATGTCGGACTGTCACCAAAGACGGTGTATGTAAAAGTAAGCACGTAACGTTGAATCCTCCGGTTTAGACGTGGTCGATGCTACTTCAAGACATAAATCCAAATTTCTTCCCAAAAATAAGTGAGTTCATATTATAACATTAAAATAATGTTTTCAAATAAATATTGAGAATAAAATATCAACCATAAATTGACGGATTGTCACAGCATTTACCACTAAACATGATCTTTGTCCTCAAAGATCATCTTACTACTCGCTTCTTATAGAGTTAAAGCCATGTGGGTATTTCCTCCACATTCGGTCTTTTCTCACAAGTGTAATCCATTACATTACGCGAGTTCTATCAAACATAACTACGGGAATAAGATTAGGCTTAATGTTGACTTACTTTCTCTATCCATGATGTTCACGGGTTTTTGATGAATGCAACTTTTCGCCGATCTAAGCTCTATTAAGAAGAATTCAGATTTTTACTTGATAGATATTCCATCAAGTTCGATATACGAATCATAATTCACGCAGCTTTTGAAGTCCTAGGGTAGATCCAGCTTATATGCCTTTCAATCCCAACTTTTACATCATCTCAATGGTCCCATACAACGGGGACTTATATCCCATGATTTATCAGATCATGAATTCATTTTTCCAAGGTTAAAAATTGTGACATAACTTCGCTACCCATTTGGCACTTCAAGATCTACATTTCATATTCACATAACCTCTTGCCCACTACTGGCAGTCAATAATCAGATCCTAATTTCAACAATCATTTCAGGTATCGCGGGTCGGGTATTTTATAAGGTTAGGTTCGCCATCATAGGAAACCTTAAACCTAAAAGACATGTCCAACTCACTATGGGTATATGTCGGATGTCTCCGTCTCAACTCTTGCTTACAGATGCTCTAAGATTTAGATCCTATCAAGATTCGATCTCGATCCAAATACGATGATTCTCAATGATAATCCTTCCAAAGGAAAGCGATTATACGGTCTATTACCAAAGGTCAATCATTCAAACATAAGACAACACTTATATTACTTTGTATCGTTACTTTACCTCGTCCCTTCGATTTCGGGTGGTACATAGTACTCTCATCAAGGTTCGTTCTCAATGATTTCTGAGCAAATCTCTAGAAATTCGATGCGAAGCGAGGATCTTGATAAAGATGTTCGATACAGGCACACTATGTTTACATAAATCTTTTGCATTTATCATTAACGGGAATGATATTAGCAGATTTGGTCAGTCTGCCGACGATGACCCAAATCGAATCAAATTCAGATGATGACCTTTGCAATAGCTAGACGTTTACTAATGTATGAGGCGATGTCTGCCTTCATAATTGCCATCAGTACAACTTCTTCAGACAAAGATACTTTTAATCATAAATGACATAAATAGAATACTTATACTTACAAATTCCAACATAACTATATCTCACAATCTCCATATTTAGGCAACCACAAGTGGCCTTTAAAACATTTAACGCCATCGGCTTCTCAATTCTAATTGTTCACATTAGCCGCGAACCCCTTTTTTTATATTATCTCTTTTTACAAACATCGTCTATTTTACATTGTTCAACTATTTATTTTGCACCTTCATTATTAAGGAACATGTCCGAATTGGTTCTTTATTTTTTTCTACATAATGTGTCAATATTTATATTCATTTTTCCTGATGATATAATTATCATGTCCATATTTATTCAAAAATTATTTCTTCACATTTTCTGAGTTTTAGTTTCTTCTCAACTATCATTTTTATCCGTTTTACTCAGTCCGTCGTCTAAAGTGTCGATAATTATTATAATTAATTAAATAATTATTAGTTAATTTTTATGAAGCGTAAAAGTTTTAAATTTCTTAGTTCGACCAGTTATATAAAATGTTCAAAAATAAATTTGAATCTAATTAACACGATTTTTGTTGATTTATCGAAAATAATTAAAATAACTAATAAGGTCCGAAAATGTTCGAGAAATCTTTGGTTATACTTTGGTCAAAATTTTCTTAGTTGAAAAGCAAAAATTGTCGTTTCAAATTTCAAGTTGTGGTTTAAATGGGTTTTACTCAATCCTTCTTAAGTTATCTTGAGGTATACACAAACATTTACCCCTAAACAGAAGTTTAGTTAAATGGTTTGTGTATAAGGGAATAATCCCTTAAAATCCTTTGTTAAAACATTTGTCAAAATATATTTGCACTTTCTTTTTAGTATAACTCAAAGTCTTAAATGACTTCTAATTTTTGAAGAGTCAATTTATATTCCATTATTTATTAATCACATGGTTAAATCATGTAAAGGTTCAAGTCTTTAATCACGTGTTAATTATTCAAGGTACAGGTTTTTATTTCTCAGTCATCTAAGGGCAATCTATTAATAATTATTAACTCATTCTTATTCTTATAGACAAACAAATAAATAGTCCTTAATGATCACGAGCATGAATTTATCAAATTACAGCCTACACACGTGATTCATCATATTTATGAATACTACATGTGCCTTGTCAATCCAAACGACATCACGTGAAACTCATAACGTTCATTACAAGTACCGGATGTAGTGATTGGAATAGATAATCCTTTTCGCAGATGCGTAGTTGATGATAACTATGCTGAGGATCAAAAACCTTGTAAATGATCGAACAAATCTTCCATTTCGAGTTATGGATATCGTTTTCGATTGTCAATTTACTCAGTTCACGGTAAACTATAAATATAAGGAATGATAACACCATAGCTCTTCATGATGACGAGCTCGGTAGAATAAAATCTTTCTCTGACAACTCTCTCAGTTGTACGGTAATTCCTTTAATTCAGATGGTGCTGACGTATAGTGCACAAGCCACAAGTGTAGCACCGGAAATATAATCAATACCAATTTCAACTTGCCTTAATGGCAAAAGTCTAGTTAATTGATCAACAAATACCTCCTAAGGTTTCACATACGGAAACATCTTTTAATAATTTTAGTTTAAGTTCTTTCTAGATTATAATATCTATAACTAATTCACAATTATTTATGGTATAAATTCAAGTCTAAATGCAGGATACGGGCATCCATCAAGAATTATTTAGATCACTTTTGATAATCAACAACTTATCATTTAGGGGAATTCAATTCGAGTTCCCATCAATTAAAACAATGTCGTCATGTCATAATCAATCAATCCATTCTACTGGCACTATCAACTTTCCAGTTTCAGTGCCGTCGATAAGATGTGAACTTCTCAAAAGGCTAATAATAGTTCATAATCCTTCACAAATTCAAGGATATATGAGACACAGCTATTATCTAAAGAGTATGGTCAACGCAAAATCTACGCGAGAGAATTTCAAATCAGACACAGACAAAAACATTTAATGAATATGAATATATCCCATGTTTTCATAATTTGAGTACGCATTCGAAAACTCCTCGGATCGTTACCCAGGTCATTCAAATGAAATCAAATCATAAGAAATGATAAGAACGTCAATACATCCAGTCGGGTATCAACACTCGGTAATCAGATACTTTTCCTAAGAATCTCACTTCGAGAGAATTGGACAAGAACAGAATATCAGTTGTCAAATAAGACAAATTCCATAGATGAGTTAATTCAACTCAGAAGAATAGATGCTACAGGCACTAATGTAGGTGTCCCTAACACTATGTCCTTATTTTTCACTTCTTGCATATCTCATAAATTTTAATCTTCCACAATCTTCAAAGAAAATTTAGTGTTTATTAATCAGTTTTATGGTGACTACTAATCAGCCTTGCATGGTCCATTCCAAATTGTATATAGGCGCGCAACTATATACAATTTAAAGATTAACGATGCAATACTCAGTTCGTCAAAATTTTATCATCTTGTTTACAATAAAAACATTTACATGCTTAATTCTTAAATAAGAATCAAAATAGATGTACACAGATTTTCCTTGTTATGAAAACAATTAAGTTTTCCAAGG
Organism: Glebionis coronaria; assembly: GCA_025667525.1. Lineage (NCBI taxonomy): Eukaryota > Viridiplantae > Streptophyta > Magnoliopsida > Asterales > Asteraceae > Glebionis > Glebionis coronaria. The sequence continues at coordinate 363,833,626 of CM046877.1, forward strand.
TGTTTTATAAACAACTTCATTTCGATAACAATCACTTATAAATCTCACTTTGAATAATCCGTATAGTTATGAAAATCCAATTATTCTCAAGGAATACCGTTTTAACTTATAAAAGAACGAGTGATCTGCAAAAGAGTGATCAAGAGTTGTTCACCAAGAACTTAACTACGATATGATAGGAAATGAGCTTAGCCACTTTGTCATGAGGTTCATGACCTCGATGGTACTCAAGAAGAATAATCCACAACGTAACTCAAATCAAGATGAGTACTTGTTCAATGATTGCATCACTAAGGCGAACATTAGGATGAAGCAATAAAAGATAGATAACATAGATACATGTAGGATTTAGCATTCAAAGGTAGTCTTTTCATTAATCACAAACAAGTCAAAATTGTACCGTAACACATTACGTGTCATTATGTCATACAATTCTCAGAACTCATCCTACCAACTGATATCTCAGTTAAGTTAGGGTTTTTTTAAAAGATACCACAATGAATACTAATCTACAAGAGTCATTAGGTGTCCCACCTGTCCCGGAAGATCCATCGGTCCCAATTTAGAAGAAGATTTCTTCAATTTATTTCTTGGACACTGGGCATCCTCGTCAGTGGACAATGGCCTAGGAACAACCCTTAACACAAACTAACAATCATTTAAAATCTTATAATTCAATCACAGGACTTAATGACTTCCTTTTAACAATCTCATATTCCATACGGGTTAAATTTTACTTTATTCAAGTTTCAATCAACTTATACTCAATGCAATATACTACCTCATTTTCCAATACTTTCATCCTTATTCTTACACCTTGAAAGGGCAATAAAAGTTTGATATTATCAACACTTAATTTCCAATCCTATATCTCTTACAATAACAATTATCAAATGAGTCTCTAGTATGAAATGACTCACTCATTCAATTAGACTTCTCGGAAAGGTATTAGTGGCATGAGGCTTTTGGTTAATGGTTCCAATGACAGCCTCAAGTGCAACATTCACCCTTTTGATTTCAATTTAAGAATTGGGTGACAACGAATCAGATGACATCTTTCTAGGTGGTAACGTTTTGTCAAACTCCACTCTATAAGGAAAGATCGTCATGACATCGATATCAGATTTAATATCGCCAATTCTTCATCAACATCACAATCAACTAATATCTACGTTTCTACGAATATCATCCATTTGTTGGGATAATAAATATCCACAACTTGGTTTAGATCTAGGATAGCTAGAATTCCTACGAGAATAGCTTCGATTAATTTACTAGGGGAGTTAGGGTTTCTTGTGACAATCTACGTCGTATAAATACCGCGTATAAATATCAAAATAATCAACAAACAATCATGTTATAAAATTACATCATATATATATATAATCCAAGTTATATATATATATATATTAAAATAACACTTCTCAGTCTGGCCTTGTCGGTAACTCGGGAATTCTTCGGCACCGTTATAGTCAAAAGATTTTAGACATTTTTAGAAAAATGTTTATAGTTAAAAGATTTTGAAATGTTTTATTCAAAACCTTGGTTTTAAAAATCTTTCGTTCTCTATAACGAGAGCTCTGGTACCAAACTGTAACACCCCCAAATTTATACAACTCAATACAGTGGAAGACTCGTTGGTGTTACGGGATAGCACATTACTCACATCATAGACAACGCATAAAAATCGCGTCGTTTAATAATAAATCATTTCCATTCATAAACATCAAAGTTACATCGGTCCCAAGTCATATTATTTCATACAAAGTTTTACAAAGTATTTGAATGGAATATATTGTTTAAGTGCGGGCCATGAATTCTTGTCGTCTTCCCGAGAATTACCTTCAAGTACCTGAGATAAAACATGTTAAAGAAAAGGGTCAGCGATAACGCCGAGTGAATTCATAGAGTTTAATAAACCATCAATATAATATCGGTAGAAAGTTATTATCGAAAATCATTTTGTACAAATCATTTTAATAGGCCATAAAATAGCCAAAGTCATTTTTATACAAATCCTTATAGAAAATCATAATATAGGCATTTGCCTTAAAAATCATTATACGAGCCAATGTCGTGAAAACATCATGCAATACGTCTTACAACGTTGTATAAAGTTAAATAAAAACCGTTATATGAATATGGTTATGAAAACCAAAACACGAACATAATATCAATAGTATGACCCTGTATTGCTAGTCAGGCAATACATCGTAATTCGGTGCGTCTAGTAGTATTTTGTTAGTTTGAATTATTATAAGTCGCATGACATTGTTACCTTACTAAACCAACAACGGGTAGCTAACCCGATACTCAATTTGCCCATCTAAAGTAGCGTGTCGTCACAAAGGTCACGCTATGGAAATCTTCTCATACATTAATTCGCTTACCAATCAATGTGGCACGACGGGGATCAACCGTCAAGGCGCGAACTGGGGTGATCGTCCCCAAATAGTACTATTATATGCATAAGCGTCTACCAAATCCCGGTAGTTCACAATTCATGCTAATGGGACTTTTAGTGACATAACCTAACTTTAATAATCCATTTGATTTCATCTATCGGGTCCTTTAATCATTTATCGGGTCATACAATCGGGTCATACAATCGGGTCATACAATCATTCGGGTCCAAATCAATAAACAAACAATCGGGACAAATGGTGTCCTATTTTATAAAAACTAACATGTTATCTCCCTCGCGGTTTTATAAAACATTTATAAAAACATTTAAAAGAGTGCGAGGCTATGAACTCACGTTGATGTGGGAAGGCGGGTTATCGGCAATTCGGGCGTATGGTACGTGCTTCAATCACGGAAACCTAGACAAATAATACTCGTCTTCGACTCATGTCCAATGACTTTATAGAAATAACAATTATGTATACATATGATGATTATATATATATATGATGATCAAGTGGGTTTACATATTCTCGTTTACTCATTTTTGTGTTATGTGTCGATAACTTTTATACTAGTTTTCTAGTTTTACCTATTTACGTGTTTTAGGTCCAATAAGCCTATTATAAGTTCTTTAACTTGTTTTAATCCATTTTATACTTATATTATCAGTATTTTAATCCATTTTATACTTATATTATCAGTATTTATACTTATTTAGTCCAATTATTAGTCCAATATGTTTACTTAGCTCGTTAATGTCCGTATGTCCTATAGTTCGGGTTTTTATCGGTTTATACTTGTTATACATGTCTATATATCAGTATATGTGTTTATAAAAGTTTACATTAGAAGGGTACAACCGTCTAAGTTTTATTTAACAAAAACGTTAATTTTACGGTAATAGCCGAAAAAGTCGTAAAAATCATGTTTATAGTTCTATAACTTATAAAACTTAACAAGTTACCATTTTTATAAAATGTACACTTATTTAACCTTTTACATACTTATATAAATAAAATCCATAAGTTAGTGGGTTTTTATTTTATATTTTATACAATATAATTTTGAGTTCTTATATAATAATAATAAACATTAATTCTCAAAATCTGATTTTTATTTTCATCTTTACCAAAACTGCCATATGTAGAGTTCTATATGGAGATAGAAGCTCAAATTTTTATCACATAAACTACATGATATGTGCTCCATTTAACTCTACTATAGCTACTGTTGAATCATCCTCTAAGTATTTTCTCAGATTTGTACCTTAAACTTGCTTTGATCATATCTCACTCATTACAATGATTCCATTGCATGGCCAACTCTCACATGTGTACAAGACCCATAGCTTACTGTAAATCCATTAATCTATGCCATTTTTATCAGTTCATCATTTTATTCTTTACTATTTTATACAGCCAACAAATTTAACCAAGATTTTAACCTTGTTTCTTATAGTCTTCCATCTTTTTAAGCAAGTTTATCAACACCAAATCCCCACACAATATTTTTAATCATTATTCATCATTATATACATATACATAAGAAAAATAAATACAAGATTACATAATCAAAAATAACAAGAAGATGAGGAGAACAATCTTTATACCACCATGATGATGTAGGTTGATCAAAACATGGATTTTGATGGAGAAACTTGTGATGCACCAAGACCATCTTCATGACCACCAATCTTCATTGATGGAGAAACTCCTTGTGGAAAATCAGCCCCAAGACACCAAGGAAACTCCTCCATGGATGTTATAATCACCACCATTCAAGAGAGCTTCAAGAGGGCATCAACTTATGTGTATATAACATAAGATTTCATGGTAAATTTTGATCAAAAGTGGGTGTTATGGTGTGAGAGTGGGATGGCATTTTAGGGAGAAAAGGGGAGGAGATGAAGTTGTTTGCATGTTGTAAATGAGAAGAGTGGTTTTAGTTTTTCTAGTTTTGTGTAAGGTTTGCTTACTTTGTAAGCATGAAGTACCAAGTGTTAAGCTAGTAGTTGTAAGGTTGACACCACACACATGGTGTTGGCTTATGTTGGACGCCTCATATAGTGGGGGTGGGGAAAACTTGTTTTGTCTCATCCCCATTTAAATACGGGTACTCCTCGATTCTAGTTTCCTCGATTTGCGTGCCCTCGGGTCGTTTTACGAAAAACGTTTTTATAAATTATGAATCAACGGCACAAAACGTATCCAATAAAAATTGTCTTATCAAAAACGGAGTTCGAAAACGTAAATTCGTAATCCTAAGTTAAAATAAAATCGTAAGTCCTAGTCTCTTCTCGTAAATTTGTGAGTTTATGAACCAACACAAATTTAAAACTCCAAAATAATATTCATGGACAAATTTATTTTCTGAAATGTCGGACTGTCACCAGAGACGGTGTATGTAAATGTAAGCACGTAACGTTGAATCCTCCGGTTTAGACGTAGGCGATGCTACTTCAAGACGTAAATCCAAATTTCTTCCCAAAAATAAGTGAGTTCATATTATAACATTAAAATAATGTTTTCAAATAAATATTGAGAATAAAATATCAACCGTAAATTGACGGATTGTCACAACCGCAACCCATATTGGGACAGCGGGGGCGTTTGGTTGGTCAGCCGCCAGTCACAGTCCCCAAATAGGGGTTTACTTGGGTCGGACAGTGGGTATCCGAGACAGAACAGGGGGAACCACTGGCTATAGCCGGTGGGAATTTTAGCCAGGCAGTGGCAACCGGCTAGCTGGGTATCCATTGGCCGTGGGTTTCAGCCCCCGACTGACACCACCAACCGCCGACTGGGTGGTGTCGGCTAGGCATTTTGGTCACGGGTTATTTTTAAGTCACGGGTTCGGGTATGGGACATTAATAAATCAATTTATTATTTTAATTAAATTATTATCATGTCTATTTAACTTAATTAAACGCTAGAATTAGGTTATAATTAGTAAATTAATAATCCATGTTTAACCTAAGTAATTTATTCAGACTTAATTTAATTAAATCATGATATATTTAATTAATCCATATAACTTATAGTTTATTAATTTACCATGTCATTTATTTAATAAACTATGCTAGTTAACAATAACTTAATTAGTATTGTATAACCTATAGTTTATTAATTAACCATGTCATATTATTAATTAATAAAACATGAACTATTATTATTAACTAATAATCAGTTATAACATATAGTATTTAACTAATAAACTATATTATTAATTACATGACTTATGACTTTTAACCAGTAAACACTAGCTTACATTATTAGCTTATTAATCCAGCTTATTTCTAAATATGGAAACTTTCTATTTCAGGAAACTTACTATTTTTAGAAACTGATCTATTTTTGGAAACTTTCTATTTTTAGGAAACCTAGTATTGTTAGAAAGTGAGTTATTATTACACACAAGTATAATAATACCAGAATACAAGATAATACATAATCAGAATACATGAAATATAGTATATCATTTAAAACAGTAAAATAAGAGAAGAACATATAAAACAACCTAAGAGCATACAAGAACCAGTAACGTACTCAGTAATGAGACAACTTATACATGTCCCTTATTTATGTAGCATTAGTGAGGTCGGAGTAGGACTTTTAATCCTTTCATCTTTCCTCGTTCACTGGCCATAAGGTATAGATTTTCCATCCTTCAGTATGGAAATTCTTTCCTTATTTGCATTCCCCGTTTGTAGCCAAATGTTTTCCCAAGTATATGTCTTATATGTTTTGATTACATATGTTAGTTTTAAATTTCTAAGCCATATACATGCATGACTAGTGTCACCTAGTTATGGACGTACCATAACCATAACACTAGAGGCACCAGTGTTATGACTTCCCCACGGCAGAGTGATTGCTCGTGTCTTCCTTTTTCAGTTTTGGCCATATATTTATATTATCATGTGGGGCGTATGGGTGCATCCTAGTTACTTGTTTTACAGGATTTTCATGGTGAATGATATGTGTACCTTGCATCCTTCACAAGGAGTTGATCCCTCCTACCCAGACTAATTAATTAGAGGCAACCCCTCTAATTGCATGATGAGATCTCCCCTCCAAGTATTCATGCACAGTGGAACCTCACGATCTATATAGGCGGCTAATTAATATAGTTTTCATATAAAAACATAAGTCTTTATAAACTATGAAACCAGTTTTATAAACATGTACCAGGTTTTCTAGGACTTATACATTTCTGCTGCTTTTCAGTCTTATTTATGTTTCAGCCGTTCATACTATGTCATATATCCGTTCACTGAGCGTTTTGCGCATCTGTTACTTTCCTTTCCAGGTCCCAAAACGGTAGGTACCCACAGACTCGAGAATTTAAAGGACGTACATAGGATGGAAGCTGCCTTAGACTTCTTTTCTTTTTGCCTTCTTATACTTATGCTTATTTGGACACTTGTTTTGTCATTCTAATTTTATTTACTTTATTTAGGTTTTGGGCTTATGTTTGGGAACCGATGTTTGATTCCGGTCTTCCTTTTTGGTCATGTATGTTTTGGTACATATTACCTTGCATGCTTTGATGACAGGCCATAAATACGCGTAACGGTCCACTTATCAAGGTGGGGTGTTACAACTATGGTATCAGAGCCCACGGTTTCGACCTATGGGTTCTAAAACTCGACCTGTGACTAGTTGGTAGTAACCAGGAGCTTCCTAAGCCGTCGATTGTTATACTACGTATTGATATTTTTAGCACCTTGATGTTTTAACCATGATGTTTTCCTTGAAATTATTTTTACTAACATGGATTGAACAACCGCCATCCATATTTAGTTGTATGTCTTTGTTTAATGCATGATGTTCCTTGAGGACTGTGGCTAATATGGACTGAACCCAAATAGTACATAATTGGCCAGATAACTCTTTTTTGTTAAATTTTGACAGTTGATTTTCACTTATTTATTTTCATGTATTATTGTTGCAGTTATTTTGACTAAATAATGGTTGGTACAGGACTGGCCATATTTAGTCACATGTGCTTTTCATTCGAATTTTTTTTGGTGAACCGACCCATAGGCGTTAACCCTTGCATGTCAATTTTGTTTTGATGAACCGACCCATAGGCGTTCATCCTTGCTCATGTTAATTTTACGTAGTGAACCAACCCAGGTCGTCCACATTGGCGATTTTTCAGATTTCATTTCATTACAGTCATAAAAAATTTTTCATGTCCACTCAGTAATTGATATGTTCTTTATGTCAAGTATGTTTCATACTATCATGGTTAACTTCGTTTTCATGCTGATTATGTTTTATAGTCCTCCATGTAAATTTTGTTCCATGCTTCTCCATGAAAATTTCGTCTTTATGCTAATTATGTCTTACTTCTCTTATGCTGATTATGCTTTCATGCAAGAAATTGATGAATTTCATTTAATCCATCTTTCATGATAATCATGGTCGACTTTCATTAATCATGTTTCCAAGCAAATCATCGTTGAATTTCGTTAACCACACTTTTAGCGTTTTCTCTATGCAACCAAAATGATGCCTATGTTGGAATTGCTAGGCTATCATGATGCTCATTCCAGTTTGGTTTTCTAACTGTTTAACCAATTATTTTCCTTTAAAATCATGTCAGATGATCGACCCCATGTCGATCATTTCATATGCATTCCATGTGTACTCCATGTACCGTATTCCACGTGTACTCTATGTATCGTATCCCATGTGTATTACATGTACCATAATCCATGTGTATTCACTTACAATACTCCACGAGTATTCGCTAGTCGAGTCTCAATCATCTCAAGCGTATTCCACTTGCTGATATACTACCAGATGTTGATGCCGCTCATAACTTGAAGATGTTACTAAATGTTGATGCTGATGATTATTTGGAGATTCTACAATACGAAGACAAAGGCGTTAGATCAAAAAGATCGGACGAGAAGATGATTCACCACCAGATGATTTCCATCACAATCCATGTCCCTACCTTTTAGTTATATGTCACTTGTCATTCAGTTGCCTTTTCAGTCATATGAGTTGGAACCGGTACCAGCCGGCCACTCAGCTGAATAGTTACATGAATCACCGTCATGAGAATGACCATCATGGAACTGACAGACAAGACGATAGTAACCACTGTGACAGAAACTATTCTAGCAATCACAACCGAACACCAGTCACAGACGTGATCAGAAATACAAAGGGTCAGCAGTCCAAACGATCCGCCAATTTTGGCATGATAACCAAAGATTTTCAATTTTATTCGTTTCACACCTCGAGACTCATGTCTCGACATCAGTCAAGACACATGTCTCACGTATGCTTCCTGAAGACACATGTCAGGATATCAATCAAGACATATGTCATACACATATTTCTTAAGACACGAGTCAAGACACATGACTCACACCTATTCTGAAACTGCCCTAAGAAATTCAGGGTGCCCTCAAAGGGGTATACCCATTTTGTTGTGCTATATATTAGTCATACCAACACCGGCGTATTATTCGTGTTTGGATATGCAGGATTTATTCCACGTGAGGCAGGTAAAACACACTCAGTGAGATCTGTCACGTTTGCTTCATGGCATTTTCAATTCTTGATTTCATATTTCATATATCCATGACCATAAAGGACACCATTCGTATTACCCATGTATACGAAGGTTATTCCTTTAGTCTAATGATCAGATCGAATCTGCTAACCCACTTACCTCGGACAGATGGGAGTAAAATATGATTATGATTATAGACTATGAACAACACACCATGCAACGATTGGTCGCCATTCATATCAGATTAGGTACAGTGATATTCAGGCCCCTAAATACATCCAACATGGTTTTCCATCAGGAAAATATGTACAAATTATTTATGCTTTATACACACGTGTTTTGTTAGGCCATCGTTGTGAAAATTTTCTAGATATCATTTATGACACGACTACTGAAGTTCTTTTTATACATTACCAGGCGATTATTCCAAGAACTTCCCATATAAATCCCAGAAGAACCTTCAAGGAGAAGGATATTAACATGAGATTATGTGTCGACTACCGTCGATCTAAACAAATCACCATCCATAACCGTCATCCTCCTCCACGTATTGACGACGTATACGATCGACTTCAGGGTGCTAAACACTATCCAAGATCGATTTATGATCATGCTGCCAACAGTGAGGAATAAAAGAGCATGACATTTCCATGACTGCCATTCGTTCACGATTTGGTCATGCTAAATTTACGATTTTTCCTTAGTCTTATAAATGCTCCTGCAACATTTTGGAGTTAATAAATTGAGTTCCCAGGAACTCATAAACAAATTCGTTAGTACTTGCATCGATGACAAACTGGTCTTCTCTAAGTCAAGAGAATGGCACTAAGATCATATTCGCACCATGTTGCAAAAACTACGACCAAAGAAATTTCATCCCGAAATTTTTCCAATACGAATTTTGGTTAATTTCAGTGACATGCTGAATCACATTGATTCTCACAATTAATCCTACCATGACTTACCTTACGTGTAAAGGAGGGAATCCTACACTAAATTATGTGTTCCAGAGGATCCTACGCTAAGAGAAGTCTAATTTCAGAGACTCATAATCTTCCAAACTTCTATGTATCCAGTTTCTATGAAGCAAGATATAGTTACATTCATATCTAAATACCTGTCATACAAACAAGTTAAGATAGAACACCAACAGGCTAGGAGTTATTTCCACCATTGAAAAAAAAATTATCGGAGAGGGGACAAGATCCCCATGGATTTTGATACCAGGCTACCGCCGACTCAGAGGAAGCATTATCCTATCTGGGTGTTATCAACAGTTTGACTAAGTCTACAAAATCCTTTCATCCGCTAGGATTTCACAGTCAGTAGATAATCAGACATTTTCCAGCCAAGGATCATCCGATCACTTAATATTTCTCCAGCTATCAGACCGGACAGAGGTGCACGTTTGTATTCATTGTTACATTCATGTCCTTTTCCGATTTTACGACTTTCTTTCGCACTAATGTTCATGACACTGTTCACGTTCATGATCGTATCCTGGCTTACGATTAACGTTCATACTTCGTTCTGGAAAGTTTTGTAGAAGCTTTGGGGACCAGACTCAAGTTTAATAAACTTTCCATTCTCAGACAGACGTTCCATGTTATATTTTACCTCCTCAGTTATCTCAAGTTTACAATATGTTTCACATGTCATGTTCATTCCACGTTTCTCATATCATGTTCACGATATGTTACATGTATCATTGTTCATCATATGTTTCTCATATTACACCATATCTCCACATATGAAGTTCACAATTGTACATGTATCACGTTCACAATTGTTCACGTGCTACGTTTCATTATGTCTTGTGCATCAGTGCTCAGACGTTTCTTATGACATTTAATCCAGATTAGTTCGCATGGTAACGTTGCGTTATCCATGCACGTTAATTCTTATCCTCTAGGTCAAATCTATCTTACTTTGATGAACTAGAAGATCTTACGTAAATCTATTCAGGGTCATGAAGACCAAGATTATTACTGTCACCAAGATCTTTTAGAGGAATTGTTCCGAGCGGAAGGCCACATGAAACGGAAGGGTCCATCCGGACCTTCTATCCTCTTTTCCGTCCATAAGTAAGATATGTTCTCTTCAGTCACGTCACGTTCCATGTCCTTTACAGTCATGTTGATTCATGTGCTTCCCAGATTATCGTATCTCGAATTCGCGGATGAATTATTCTTTTTAGACGACCAAGATAAATTTTGAAATTATTTTACTTCTATTTTTAATATATCATCTTTATCAAGAAAGTAACTAAATCGAGTTTTAAGATAATACCAAATCCGGGATGGATAATTGCGACAAACCTTATTTAATGTTAATATTTAAATTCATTCTTCGCCCTCATTTTCCTAGTAATGTGAATTATTATGTTTTACGGTTACATGATTCGAGATCCCTCATCGATCGTTAACCTTAAATCCTTTTAGCACATCGTTTTCATTTATGCGTTTATGAATTCATTATATCTCGTTATGTTTCTCATATTAAGGATCACTATTTTATTCTGAGTATTAAAATAAATTTAGAAAAGGATCCTATAATGAGAAACGAGTCCCGGGACGGTGCTCTTTTAAGGTGGTGAGGATGTAAAACCCGTAAAAATAAGGTCATAATTTAATTCTATCTTTCAAATATTTTTGAAGTATTTTATAACGTTAAATGCTATTATGATTAACGGTTTAAGTTGAAACCGATATTAATTATTTTATTCTTATATTTTGACGCGTAACGAGGACTACTAGTGATCGCGATACCGACGGATGCCTAAAATTTTATATTTTATTATCGATTGTTTCGATATTTAATACCTTCGACGATATCGTTTTAAATTACATATTAAGTCGTTATATTATTATTTTTCCTGTGCGTTTATACTTTTGAAAAGTACTTTAACGAAACCCGAGCCCCGTGAATATTTTCAAAATTGACTATTAGTCATTTCCCGCTTTTTAGCTAACAATTCTCATTTTGGTCCAAAACTATCACAAATTGGGAAAACAAACCCTTGGAGCACCATATAAAAGCCAAAATTCACCTAACTTTTCACATGGTTAACCAAACTAGAAAAAATTCTTTCCTCCTCTCTTTCTCTTCTCCAAATCGTCACCCCTAGCACTTTGATCCGTTTTTCTTTCAAAATCTAACTTGATCTAATAAAAAACAAACAAAGACCCTATCTTAGAATTTGAAGAGGATTCTTTTGGTAGTAATTTCATTAACATGCATGAAGTTTGAATTTTTGATCAAAAATCTTGGTTGGTAAATTTGTTAGATAATCATGCATATGATTATCTAGTGATAATCATGCATGGATCATGTTGTTTTTACTAAAAAAACATGTTTTTTATTTTAGGTATTTTATTTAGAGGATGATACAAGTGTTAGGGATTATATATGTTGTTATTAGGGTAATAGGTTGATGATACAAATGGTTGATTTTGCTTAAAAACATGATTTCATGTAAGATTTTGAAGGGTAATTTAGATCAGTAGGTAAAAGGGTATTTCGGGTACCTTATGTTTTGATAATGACTTGACTAGTACCATAGGGTTGTAGAGAATTCGATTATCTTCGTTTTGGCGTAAAGTAGAGCTTCTAGCTACAAACGAGCGAAAAGTTATGATAGTTTGATTATTCGTGTACCAGGAAACGAGTATCGGCACAACATGTAGTTGTTATCGATATTTGGATCGAATCTCGGAGACTATATAATGAGTTTTGAAATGAGTAAAGGACTGATGTTAGAGTATAAACCCTAGGTTGTGAGCCTATTTTCAAACCAAGGTGTCGGTTTTGTAAATGGAGTCGTTTATAGAAGTTAAAACGGTTGTATGAGTCGATAACGTAAAACTGTCCGGTTTTTGTAGTTCAAAGATGTGTCGGGTAGGGATTCTTAGAAGTAAAATCATTTGATAAAATTTTTAGAGGACGTTCTATATATAGTAAGTGATATCTCTGTGTAGTATCATAAAAATTTTCGTGTTTAAGTGGGGTAAATGAGCTAGTACATTTGACACGTGCCGGCATATTTTATTAAAAACATAGGATAATAAAGTGAATGTATAGAAGAGTATAATAGTATTACTTGTATCGTTTTCTATCGAGTTTGTCGTGATTTTATGAGTTTTAGTTTGATATTCTTACGTATGGTTTATTTCTCGAGTCTATTATTAATGAACGCGCCTTATTTGATAGGTTGCGGTTCTCGTGGTTGAAAGGCATCATCTATCGTCGGCGATCGTCTTCAACTACTTCTACTACTTAAGGTGAGTCTATAGCCTCGCTTGTGCACTTTAATTGTTTTAAAAACCCGCGAGGGGGAATACATGTCTTTATAAACTTAGAACACAACTCTTTTATGGTATGCTCGCCCCTCTATGAATGGACCTGTGTTTGCCTTAAATTGCATTAAGTGATTGCCTTTGTTAAATCCTCACTTATGGACCGTTAATTAACCTATGATGGGTTAACCGCTAGTACAATTAATAGATCTATGGGGGAAGCCGCCCTGGTTCAATGTGTGGACTTGTTCATAGACGCTCATGCATGACATCCACTGTTTGAACATATTGTATTGAGAAGTCTAGTATGCGGCAAGGTGCCTATAGTCTGGAGGTAATGACAATTAATAAATCTCTCGTCTTATTAGACTGATATGTGAGTGTCTAAGGGTTCAGTCCCATGAGATTAATGCAATTGTTGCTATATACAATTATATTTGTTGATGCAAATTATTCGATGCTTGTTGCCTTCAAATGATTACATAAAACTATAGATTTCAATCGACATTTTTGCTGATCATTTTACTCACATGTATTTCAGGTAATCAAGAAGTGGAAGCTTGGTGGTCACGGGATTGAAGTTGTGCACTGATGTTGTTGTTAAGACTCTTAGAATGTTTATCATTCCTTTGCTTAAAACAAATAAAATCTTTTGTTTTAGATGTACTTTGGTTCCAATGTCTTGGGACTACGTTACTCTGATAAATGTATTAGGAACGATAAATTTGAAACGTCTCTTTTCGAGTCGTTCTTTATAAATTGTGTGTTTTTATTCCATTGTTTAGCATCAAAGATATATTCCGCTACGTGTAAATTTGGGGGTGTTAAAGATTGGTATTAGAGCCATGAGTTATACAGAACTATGTCTTTAATTTAAAAACCTAAACTATAACTGTCAGTTTTTATTTTTAAAAGAGTCGGTACACATGACTTCGCGTGACTTCAGGTTCAATCTACTTTTGGGATTACAATTTTAGTATGCGTTATTACGTATACCTTATTGTCAAGTATTTATAAATAAATACTATTATCCCTTTATGGATATATAATTATATCTAGGATCCCTTTATTGATATATTTATTTTGTTAAACTTTTCGATTAAAGTTTATCATTTATTAATGATTAATTGAAATAAATACAATGAATTTTCAAGATCTTTTTGTGTTCATTTTGAGGTATTCGAATTGCTTTTAATGAAAAATTTTTATACTATGACCTTACATACTTTTATCCGAGAGCGCGACTAGTTAATGTTCTATTCTTTTCTCGTTATGCTTTTGTGTTTTTGTAGAATTGTGCCACCAAGGAGATTTGTCTACCTTACATTTCGAAATCAAAGCCATGGACGTCATGCACCGTTCTGCTTCTTAGATTGCGCGTTGGTTACCTCAAAGCATCTTCTGTCATTTATTATGCTATATATTTATTTGATGCTCATTATGAGATTTATTTTTTCATTGTTGTAAAATCCACAAGACATGTGTGTATATATATATATTTTGAGTCGTTAGGAAGTGTCGAAAGATACATTTATGCAGAAAAATGTAGGGGGAGTATAAACAGGTCAAAACTTAAAAGTAACACCTGCGTTTTTTTAAAATAAAATAGTCAAACATGCACAAAACTTGCAAGGGTATTTTGGTCATTTTACATTGGGTTTCAGGTCTCGGGTACAACTAGATAGTTGTCTGAAACATCGTTTTGCATTAAAATGCTTTAGACTCCGAGTCTTGGAGATGTCATCTAACGGGTCAATTAATCGGCTCATATCTAAAAGTCAAATCTGATAGAAAATTCGGAATATGTTTTTTAAACGTTTCTAAGCAATTTTTAGTTCATATGAGATCGTAAAAGTTTAACGAATATTATTTTACAACTAACGAATACTTGTTGCATGTGAAAATGTTTAAAAATAGAAACTTTACAGGATTAACAATTACCGGATTAGTGGTGTAATTTGAAAACGAATAATATATTTTCTTAAAAGCATGTTTGTGTCGAGTAGCTTACAGTAAGTACACATGTGGATTGCTTTATTCCTTTTATGTATATGACTCATTTTTCAATCGGTTTTATTTTTATTTTTATTTTTTTTCTAACCTACCACTGATTTGGGTTGAGATTTGAAGTTTTGTCTTCACATTCTTCGTCGATATTTCTATCACGTGTCTTATGGCGATTCTGTCTAAACCTTATAACCTTTTAAAACCTTATTAACTCGTGACCATTTCATTAGTTTTCCTATGAGCTACTATTCGCTGCTTTTTGCAAACCGTTGGTTATTATATACGTTATCAAAATGTCATCTTATAATTTTAATTGACATTTTTATTACAATTAGTTTCACAAATTGTTTTATTTTGGTCTTATGAAATAATTTTTATAACATTAAATTTGTTGCTTAAATATATCACAAATTACTTGCATTCGATAAATTTATAAAATATTTAAAAATTCCATTTTTCAAATGATATAGGTTATGTATAAACATAAGAAACGTAATATTCTTCGACGAAATTGAGCACTGCATTGCTAGTCCTAAATTATACATGGCCTCATCACCTATGTCTAATTTAGAAGGAGCCATGCGAGGCTGAATAATAGTCACCATAAAATTTTTGGTAATAATCAACTTTTTTACTTGTATTTACGATAAAGTTAAATAAAATTAAATAAAGTGAAAGGTAGTTTTGAAAACTTTTATATGTCATGCATGTAGCACAAGTTGAAGACATCCGCATACGTTTTCTTACCTTTTCTTGAACGAATTACGCGCTTATGAGTACGTTCTTACTTATCGATCGTTTTTCTACTTGATACTTCATTTTATCTCATAACCGAATTCTTTTGACTATTTTTTTAATTACCTACTAATGATACTGGACTTGAAAGTCTCGATGTTTTATCCTACGATCTCGACCAATCTTTTTTATGCGACTGGGTAGATCTTCATAATGTCTCCGCACGTGAATAATGAGTTATCACTAGAGGGATTTCCTTATATCCGGGATGACGTCCGTCACTCTCGTTTGTCTTGAAATACATTCGTGTGAACCGTGCATTGACTTCTCCCTTTAACACTAACATTGTTCACTTGATTTATTTTGATTACAAGTGATTATTATGAATTTTCTTTGATTAAGAATTTGTATGGATCTTATTTTCGATCGTGTATCGACCACCGCGAACCTAATGAACTGATGTTGGTGAACCACCGACCACAGTCACGAAGTTGACGTCCTTTGTTTCTTATTACCTTTCATTAACGCCTATTATGTATCTTTTACTTTAAAGAATTCATACGACATTTGCTTCGTCCCCTTTTTGTACCGTTGATTTCCTACTAATTGTTGACCATTATTTCCATTCGTATTCGTTTGTTCTCTTGTCACATTTTGAAACCTGAATATATCCCATGTTCATTTTGAAATAATAAACACCTTTATGTATTTCTACAACGTATTATAAAATTTTTATGGAACTTTTATACATTTTCCAATGATTTTCAATTATCGAAGTAACTATCACAAGTAAAAGGTCAAATTTATACATCATCTTTTGTATAACTAAAACTAATGTTTAAAATAAAATTATGCTCTATCTTTTAAACTAATTGACTTATCATACCTTACTTTTAATGTAAAGAAATTACCGGTTTATTTATATTCCTAATAATGATTTAATTTCAAAATATTATTTTTTAGTTGTAGCCATCAATATGAGTTTAATTAATAAATTCATGTCATTCTTTCAAAGTTTCTTAAAGACGACCAAGATAAATTTTGAAGTTATTTTACTTCTATTTTTAATATATCATCTTTATCAAGAAAGTACCTCAATCGAGTTTTAAGATAATACCAAATCCGGGACGGATAATTGTGACAAACCTTATTTTAATGTTAATATTTAAATTCATTCTTCGCCCTCATTTTACTAGTAATGTGAATTATTAAGTTTTACGGTTACGTAATTCGAGATCCCTCGTCGATCGTTAACCTTAAATCATTTTAGCACATCGTTTTCGTTTATGCGTTTATGAATTCATTATATCTCGTTATGTTTCTCGTATTAAGCATCACTCTTTTATTCTGAGTATTAAAATAAATTTTGAAAAGGATCCTATAAGGAGAAAGGAGCCCCGGGACGGTGCTCCCTTAAGGTGGTGAGAATGTAAAACCCGTAAAATAAGGTCATAATTTAATTCTATCTTTCAAATAATTTTGAAGTATTTTATAACGTTAAATGCTATTATGATTAACGGTTTAAGTTGAAACCGATATTGAACATTTTATTCTTATATTTTGACGAGTAACGAGGACTATTAGTGATCGCGATACCGACGGATGCCTAAAATTTTATATTTTATTATCGATTGTTTCGATATTTAATACTTTCGACGATATCGTTTTAAATTACGTATTAAGTCGTTATATTATTATTTTTCGTGTGCGTTTAAACTTTTAAAAAGTATTTTTAGAAACCCGAGCCACGTGAATATTTTCAAAATTGACTATTAGTCATTCCCGCTTTTTAGCTAACTATTTTCATTTTGGTACAAAACTATCACAAATTGGCAAAACAAACCCTTGGAGCACCATATAAAAGCGAAAATTTACCTAACTTTTCACATAGTTAATCAAACTAGAAAGAATTCTTTCCTCCTCCCTCTCTATTCTCAAAACTGTCACCCCCTAGCACTTTGATCCATTTTTCTTTCAAAATCCAACTTGATCTAATAAAAAACAAACAAAGACCCTATATTAGAATTTGAAGATGATTCTTTTGGTACTAATTTCATTAACATGTATGAACTTTATATTTTTGATCAAAAAGCTTGGTTGGTAAAGTTGTTAGATGATCATGCATGTGATTATCTAGTGATAATCCTGCATGGATCATGTTGTTTTTACTAAAAAACATGTTTTTGATTTTGGGTTTTTGATTTTGAGGATGATACAAGTGTTAGGGATTAGATATGTTGTTATTAGGGTAATATGATGGTGATACAAATGGTTGATTTTGCATAAAAACATGATTTCATGTAAGATTTGGAAGGGTGATTTCGATCAGTAGGTAAAATGGTATTTTTGGGTACCATATGTTTTTATATTGACTTGACTAATTATATAGGTTTGTAGAGAATTCGATTATCTTCGTTTTGGCGTAAAGTAGAGCTTCTAGCTCCAAACGAGCGAAAAGTTATGATAGTTTGATTATTCGTGTACTAGGAAACGAGTATCAACACAACATGTAGTTGTTATCGATATTTGGATCGAATCTCGGGGAATATAGAATGAGTTTTAAAATAAGTCAAGGACTGATGTTAGAGTATACCCTAGGTTGTGAGTTTATTTTCAAACCAAGGTGTCGGTTTTGTAAATGGAGTCGTTTATAGATGTTAAAACGGTTGTATGAGTCGATGACGTAAAACTGCCCGGTTTTTGTAGTTCAAAGATGTGTCGGCAGGGAGTCTTAAAAGTAAAATCATTTGATAAAATTTTTAGAGGACTTTCTATATATAGTAAGTGAGATCTCTGTGTAGTATCATAAAATTTTGTCGTGTTAAAGTGGGGTAAATGATCTAGTACATTTGACACGTGCCGACAGATTTTTATTAAAAACATAGGATAATAAAGTGAATGTATAGGAGAGTATAATAGTATCAATTGTATCTTTTTCTCTCGACTTTGTCGTGATTTTATGAGTTTTAGTTTGATATTCTTATGTATGGTTTATTTCTCGAGTCTATTATTAATGAACACGCCTTATTTGATAGGTTACGTTTCTCGTGTTTGAAAGGCATCATCTATCGTTGGCGATCGTCTTCAACTACTTCTGTTGATACAAAAGTTGGATGATCCTTGCTAGACCCGAATTAGGCTTAATTCGGGTAGGCTGGGCTCCGGCTCTTGCACCATGTGAATAGTCTTGCTGAGATCCTGCACACTAAAGCAACACGCGTTAGGCCTTACCGTGGGAATGTATTCCATGATTAGACTCCGGCGTGAGAGTAAGTAATCGGTTATGGGTTAAGAATCGGATGTGAGGTTTAGAGTAAGGAGAATATAATACCTTTGTTGAACCCTTGGGGGTTCCTTATATAGGCAGTGAAACCCTAATGGGCTCACTGTTTACTTCGGCCCCAAGTATAGGATAACCACCATAAGTAGCTTGATTGTTATCTTCTAATTATGGTTAGTGTATATCTTATACTTTAGGGTGAATCCCAACCCTAATAAGATTGTGATTCTATCTAACCCTATCCCGGCTGTACCGGGTTGTGGGCCGCACACACTTTATGCGGCTACTATTCGTTCAAGACCGTAAGCTTAACTGATTAACCCAGCCTATTCGTGATGGGCCGGATACGGGTAGTACCCATGGGCCGGGTCCATGACCAGCAGCACGTGACGACCGAGACAAATTAAAGGAAACATTGAATATGGTCTTACGTATGACCGCATATCCCGACACAATTGACTGTTCATCTGTAATATTGACTGACAAAGTGCAAACAGTCAGTACCTCGAGCGACGCAATCTCCTAAGTTAGAAGTGACCCGTGGGTCCCACCTGACTGTTCACTTGCCACTCACTTCCCAACCCCACGATTTAGGTTAGTGGAAGACACGTGTCATGAATCTAACGAATCATTACCAACGAGGCAACCCTATAAAAAGGTTGCCTATACGGCTGTGTGTGACGCACAATCTTTTTCTAATTTCTGCTATTAACGCTTTCTTCCTTACCACCACCTTCTTTCGCATGGATCCTCCCACACACAGGTTAGAATACCGCGCCTTCATCTTGCTTTAATTAATTATGGCCCATAGGAACAACCCTACAATCGGATCTGTGCTAAATGTAATGACGAAATAAAAACTAGGGGCGTTTTGCTCTGATTTCTTCATTCCTAGCAACCTTCATCCCTCTCTCCCTGGTGTCGGGGACCTTATAACTGAGGCACCCCAGGGAAAGATTGGCCTATATACTCATCTTTTTTACGCGGCCAATTACCGCATTCCTTTCACCAGATTCCTCGTAGATTTACTAGGTTACTATGATGTACATATCACCCAGCTACACTGTATAGGCGCATGTAAGATTAGCCAGTTTGAAATCCTATGCCGTGCACGAAGCATTCCCCCAACCGTAGAGTTATTACGCTGTTTTATACCCCGAACTTAGTGAATGGATGGCTTTCCTTTAAGAAACAATCCCCAACCAGCCCCACAGCTCACAATAAAGCCATGGACTCGCTGAAAAACTGGTACGACAACTATTTTTTTATTGACGCAGTAGTTTGGCCGACTGAGTTTGTTTTTAAGCATAGATTACTCCCTGACTTTCCTCCCCGTGCCGGTACATACAACGCCCAGCATGCCCAAGAAATAGATAGGAATGGGACAGGGTTTCATAGGAATCTACCCAAGTCATTCCTTTGCCTTCTAGGGATTAGTCGAAACTACTTTGGTCCGTCCAACAGATACCCTGTATTCTGGAGAGGCCGTAGCGAAGGTAGGTATAGTATTCACACCTTTAAATATATATAAATCTTTTGTCCATAAACTAACGTACTCCTTTGCTTTGTAGAAATGAATTTCTTTGGAGTCCTACGCCAGGGAGATCCTAAAACCATACCGGAAGGAGCCCTCCCTAGACGAGAAAACGAGCTACCCCTCCTTGAGCATACCCGAAATGTGACAATCGCCCTGGCGGCCGTACATGACCCCTAATCTGATGAGGAGAACACAACAACTGTGAAGTCCCCCGAAGACTTTAACAATGAAGACGGGGACAATCTGATGCTGGAGAATGAAGTTGGGCCCTCCTCCCCGCCTAAAACTGCCACCCACGCCCAAGAGGAGGACCAGGGTGATAACATAGAGAGAACTACCTCCAGTCTCCGCCAAATAATGGTGATGACGAGGAGGAGGTGCAGCAAGTAGAAGAAGAAGAGGAAGAACCTCAACTCGTCCCCAAGCGCACCCGTAGAAAGAATAAGCGGGTAAGGAGAGCTACTGAGGCCGTGATAGGGGAACATAATGCTCCTGCAAAGCGATTGCGCGAGACCACCCCCTCTATCAATCTGGGGAAGCACAAACCAAGCTTCAGGAACGGCGCAGGGTGCTACCATAGTTCAGGACGTGCCGCTACCAGTTGTGGAGTCGGTCATTCACTTGCCTCCCACTACGTCAGAGATGGAGAAAACCAACATGTAAGTCCTCCGCACATGCTTGTCATTAGTTCTCTTTTCCAAGTAAAAGGTACGTCCTTCCGTAATAATATGAATTTTTATGTCAATTTTTGTTGCAGGGATGACCAGGCTGGTGCCGCACCTGTCCAAGGGACGAGGAAAGGGAAAGAGCATGCCCTACACGCAACAGCAACCAAATCTGGCCCGGCCTTTGGGGAAGGTACCCCCATGGCTTCACAAGATATTCCGGTGTCCGGCTCCCCTACACACTTTAACCCCGAGTGGAAGACAACCACTACTTCTAGGATGAAGGACGCGGAAGAATGCTGGGACTACGTTAACCACTGTATTCCACCCGGCCAAGTAAAGGACATAAAATCATTAAGTCATCCAGACTTAGTAGATGAATACAACTTGGCCTTGGTGCATCAGGTGGCTATGGGCAATTCCATGCGGGTAAGATTTGAGGCCGCACTGGATCACGTTGAATCTCTAAAGAGGAAGAACGACCGGAGGGAGAAAATGATTGAGGATAATGAATCCCAGATTGCAGCCCTCCAGTCCCAACTTGCCACCGTTGAAGCCACCATCAAAGAGCAAGCCGCACATGCAAATGCCCACGACAAATGTGTTACCGAGCTTGAAGCCTAACTTGAGCCTGCAACACCTAAGGTATGTATCCGTATAGTATCACACCCATGTCCACATTATGCATTATTCTAATCTTAACGTATCACATGCAGGTGGCCATGGAAGAAGCTTTGGCGAAGACCTCCACTGACCAAGTATCCACTCTCTTGAAGGAGCTTGAAGATGCGCAGGCATTAGTCCAAGGCGAGGAGATGCTGAAAGAAGAGCTCGCCAAAGAAAGGGCCGCGATGGAACAGTTGATGGAGGCTTCCACACAAAAGGATATAGAGCTGAACGCCCTTACCACAGACCATGATGAAGTATTGTACCCCCAACTACTAGCAGCCATTACCGGGCGCAGGTGGATGGTGGGTCACGGGGCGCGCCTTGCCGTTACGAAAGTGTTGGAGGCCCCTCAATTCGTGCAGCAATTTGAAGATCTTATATCAGATAGCATCGACCACGGTCGTCATGAGGGTATGGTTATGGCCGCATAGCTGATAAGTAAGAAGCAAAATTTTACTAAGCATGCCTACTTTAACCCTGGGGCCGCAGGGAAGATGACGGCATCCATGGCTGCTACGCGGGATCTGGAGTACCTATTCTAGGCTGAGCTCGAATTTACAAAGGATGCGTCCAACAAGGAGATCATGGAGAAGCTAAGCCTAGGCTCATTCTCGCAAGGCGAGGGACACTCCCGGACTCACTTCACACCCTCCCCCAGCCAACTTACACTTCCTATTTACGAGGACGTCACCAGGATCGTTGTTGGTGAGCAACCATTAAGTGAAGTGGTGGAAGTGAACGCGGCTCGGACTCTGAACAAGAAAGACCATGGCGAAGCTTTATCTCGATTAGCTGAAGTGCAGAGGGGAATAGGAAAGTTCCTCCCCCCAATGTAGTGTGTTCCTTTATTGATGTGATTTCTAAACAATTTGGTTTGTAACAAATATTCGTCCGTGGATGTCCACGACACTTCTATCTTTTGTAACATTATCTGAACACTTAGAATATCATGTTTATGAGTCCGTGGTAGTCACGGCAATTTTGATTTTTGTAAACTTACTTATATTTTGTAGATATTATATATTTGTGTCGCATGACATGTCACGTCTTACCTTGAATAAAACTAAGTCAATATTTTACTAGACGTGCAGCGTGTGTCTTTACCATGTCCGACACTATGTAAGTGCGGCATGTGGAAACTTATTACAATGTCTTGTAAATAAGGTGTCTAGTAAGGATACATGATCCGCGTCATTGGGGTTGCATCCCTCTTATGCGACAAGTTGAATTATTAGGTTCACTTAATCCTCTTACCCCGCCTGGGAGAGAATAGTACATATACGGTTTGAATGAATGCATATGTATAAGAAATGGGATATTATAATAATAATAAAGAAATCTAAAAGACATAAGACAATAATTTCCACAAGAATGGGCCGTGGAGCTAGCTAGGCACCATAACATTTTATTAGAATGTTTACTATTTTTTGATAGAATTAAAATCCTAAGACAAATCGAACCTATAAAGCATGAAAACAAAAAATACATGGATCTTCATTAAAGCCAACCATAGCGAAGTGTCCATGCGGAGGCCGTAGCCTTTTCAAAGAAAGCATTTTTTAAGGTTGCAGATATTCCATGTACGTTCCAGGTCACGGCCATCCATATCACGCAACTTGTACGCGCCTAGTCCTAAATCTTCTACCCACTTGCACTTCGTTCATCTAAGTGTGCCTTGATGCCTTCACCTAGACTTCTATTTGCCCGTTCCACAAGACCATTAGTCTGCGGGTGTTTAACTGATGCGAAGCTCCGCGTGATGTTCAATGACGCGCACCAATCCTTGAATGGATTATCCGCGAACTGCTTCCCGTTATCCGAGATGATTTCTCCTGGCAAGTCAAAGCGGCACACAATATTTTCCCAAACAAACTTTTTGACCTGTTTGCCCGTAATGGATTTAACCGCCTTAGCTTTTATCCAGCGTGTAAAGTAGTCCATTGCGACGATCAAGAACTTAACCCCCCCCCCCCCCCCTGCGGCAACGGGAAAAGGTCATGCGATGTCGATGCCCCACTTATAGAATGGCCATGGGGACGTGATGGGTGTTAGTTCTTGTTGCGGATGTCGCGGTACTAGTTTGTGCACTTTGCAATCACTGCATTTACGAATCATGTCACGTGCATCCCGATGCATAGTAGGCCAATAGTATCATGTGCGTAAATCTCGTGCTAAGACGGATCTGGGGCCTGCGTGTATACCGTATAACCCTTCATGTATTTCACTGATCACATAGCTAGCCTGGCGTGATCTGACACATCGCAACCACGACTGTAAGAAGGAGCGCTTGTACATAATACCTTCTCGGAGCTCAAAGTGCTGCGACTTACTTTTGATACGTCGTGCCGACCTCTCATCGTCTGGAAGGGTCTCATCAGTTAAATAGTTGATGATCAGGGTCATCCATGTAGGTCCCTCTTCCTCAACTATAGCTGTGATTTCCCCTCCCGTAATAGATTTCTCCTTTAGTATTTCTACTAAGACTTGCTTGGATAAGTGGGTGAAGCTTGTAGACGTAATCTTGCTAAGAGCATCTGCCTTCTTGTTTTCACCTCTTGGTACCTGCTTGATAGAAAACTTCCCAAAACTAGCCATGAGTGACTTGACTTTCTCCAAGTATTGGACCATGTTATCCTCTTTGGCTACGTAACCTCCTAGGATGTGATTCGCGACAAGCCGTGAGTCCATGTAAGCCTCAAGGTTGCGGACTCCCATCCTAGCGATGATTTTTAAACCCGAAATCAATGCTTCTTATTTTGCCTCATTATTAGTGGCTGTGAACTCAAAACGCAGGGCTTAGGTAAACTCCATTCCTTCCGGATTCGTGAGAATAAGGCCAGCTCCTGATCCGTCCGTGCACGAAGATCCGTCAGTAAACAAAACCCATGGTTCCGCTAGAACTTCCTCTTGTTGTACCATTGGTCTGTCCTCCTCTGGCTTCTCGATTAGGAAATCTGCCAAGAGTTGGCCCTTGACCGTTGTCCTTGGTCTATAGGAGATGTTATGCTCTCCTAGTATAATGCTTCACTTCTGTAGCCTCCTGGCCACATATGGCTTGGAGATGATTTGTTTTATTGGCTGATCAGTGATAACCACAATTGGGTGCGTCTGGAAGTACCGACGCAACCTTTTCGTGGCGTATACCAACGACAAAACCAACTTCTCCATAGAGGAATAGTTCAACTCCGGACCTTGTAATGTTATACTTATGAAGTAAACCGGAGTCTGGACTGTATCCCTATCTGTCATGAGTACTGCGCTTATTGCTTCGTGTGTAGCAGACAGGTACATGATTAGCTCTTCCTTAGGTCGGGGAGCCACTAGCATGGGAAGAGCTGCGAGGTGCTGCTTAAGCTGCTCAAAGGCTTCCTCTGCCTCCTTTGTCCAGCGGAAATCTCCTTTCTTTATGCACTTCTTGAGTGTCTTGAATAGAGGTAGTGATTTCTCCGCGGACTTCGACAAGAACCTGTTTAGCCCGGCCAGCTTTCTATTTAGTGATTGTACCTCTTTTCGTGTCCGAGGGGATGGTAACTGTATCACCGCGTCCGTATTTTCCGGACAAGGCTTGATGCCGTTTGGATCAATCATGTATCCAAGGAACATCCCTTCAGTTGCCCCAAACGTGCACTTTTTTGGATTCAGTTTCATGTTGATTCTCCTCAACGTGTCAAACTTCTCCTGGATATCACGGAGAAGTGCTTCCTCCGTATGACTCTTGATGACTATATCGTCAACATAGACCTCAAGGTTGCGGCCTATCAGGGAATCGAAGGCTTATCAACAAGTCGCTGATATGTCGCTCTGATGTTCTTTAGTCCGAACGGCATTTTTGTGTAACAATACACGCCCTGACTAGTGTGAAACGCCGTCTTCTCCTCATCTTCTTCCGCCATCTGGATCTGATGGTATCCTTTGTACGCATCTAAAAAACACTTGAAAGGGTATCCACATAAGGATTCCACCTTCCAATCAATTTCTGGTAGCGGATAGCAGTCTTGCGAACAAGCTTTGTTCAAGTCCGTGAAGTCCACATACATGCGCCAACTCCCGTCATGCTTCTTGAGCATGACTGGGTTGGATACCACTCTTGGTAGTATACCTCACGCATAATTCCGGCGTCTACTAATTTCCGTACCTAATCCAGTATTACATGGCTGCGCTCTGGTGCTTGACCATGCTTCTTTTGTTTAACAGGAGGATATCCCTGGCGGATTTGAAGTTTATGTTCTGCTATCGAACGCGGCACACCTGTCATATGCTTAGGTACCAATGCGAATACAGCCACGTTTGCTTTTAGGAGAGGCACATGGCCCTCTTGCCGTTCTCCGAGAGCGTTCCCCCTATGGACACCTCTTGTTCCGGGTAATCGAGATGGATTTCCACCTTCCAATTGGGGGGTGGTGATCCTTCCTTAATGGGAACAGGCTGGATTGGTGTTGTCATGGCGTGGCATTCGGATACTGGCATGATTGAATTGTAAATAGTAACAATTCCCCCTTGAACAGGGAACTTAATCATGCCATGAGCCGTGGACGGAACTGCCCTTATGGCCAGGATGCCTGGTCTTCCAATAATCCCATTGTATGGAGAGTGTGAGCGTATCATCATGAAGTTCATCCATGCCGTGGTGGAATGCTCTTCATTCCCAATGGTTACTAGCAGACACAGTTGTCCTATTGGCCAGATAGTGTCTCCACTAAATCCAATGAGTGGCGACGTGGCTGGTACTTATTGGCTTCTTATCTCTGGTCGTAGCTGTACAAAACAGTGTTCGTACAGTACTTCCACCGATGACCCTCCATCCACATACATACGACAAACGTTGTGGGTTCCAATGCTTACCTCATTCGTGAGAGGTGCATCAGCCACGTCGCTTGCCGTAATGGGAGGGAATGAGATTTCTCTGTCGCGTGAAAACTTTTGACTAATTTTCTGCATTGTGCGGCGCTGCCAAGATTGGATCATATATATAGTCTAAGGTTTGTCCTTTTGGGGATCCTTCTAATCGTGCTTTTTGTTATCCTTTCCATCCTTCCAATCTTTGACCAAATGTTTGAGTTTGCCTGATTTGATAAGTGACTCAATGTACTTCTTGAGATGGATGCATTCCTCCGTGCCGTGACCCTTGTCGTTCTGGAATTCGCAAAAGCGATTTCCTTGACGGCGGTCAACTAGAGTCGTCATTGGGGGAGGCCTTGGGAAGTTTGCCCCTTGTGTCAACAAGATGTCCCGGTAAGTCATCTTTAGAGGGGTGAATTTGTCATCTGACCGCCCTCCTTTATTCTGACTCGTGTAGTCCGAGCCCCTTTTATTGCCTTGGTTGCTTTGACCACCCGACTGCCTCTTCGGTTGGTCGTTCGATCGATAGTTGTGGTTTCCCTTTGTAGGATAGGCCGCGGCTACCGCGGTTTCTCCTTCTACAAAGTTCCTGACCCTTTCCATGAGGTCGTCATACTTCTCGGGTCGCTTGTCATTGAGGCGCCTAATTAATTCCTTGTCCGTTATAGCATGCATATAATCAGAAATTTTTAGGAGCTCAGGCATTGTCTATGTGCGCGTGCACTCGTCATTAAAACGTTCCGTGAAATCCTCCGTAGATTCTCCGGGCCGTTGCCTGACAGTTGCCAATGAGACCGGATCTCTATTATACTTCTTTTACTGAGTATAATTATTTTAGAACGCAGTACGCAACTCACTGAAGCTATCAATGCTTCAGGGAGGAAGCCCCTCAAACAAGTCACGGGCGTTGCTAATCAAGGTCGAATTGAACATCTGGCACCATATAGGAATTGGCCATCGTTCGACCTTCGCCTGCGTGTCAAATATCTTTAGGAGATCATCTGGATCACCAGATCCATCATAGGTTTTGACGCATGTTGGCATACGACGTTTCTTATCCTCGGAGTAGTTCTGTATGCGTAGGGTGAAGGGATCCTCCCTAAGATCACACCATGGGCGGGAGAGGTCTTCCCCCTCTACATCACGATAGTAAGGGCCATCGTAGTATCCCTCATCATCTGATGCTGGTGGAGGAGTATAACTAGATCGGCGACGCTTGGGGGGATGGTCATCCGAATCCGACCTTGAGGGGCCGGGAGAAGGGGGCGGTGCTCCACTTCTCAGCTGAGGACCCCTTTTGTGAGAAGATCTAGGAGCCTTCTTCCTACTGTCCACCCTATCCCAAACGCTAGTGCGGCGACTGTTCCTGGTTGATTCCAACACCAGGCGTTCGGCATAGCCGTCAAACCTATCTCCTTCCTCACGAGATTGTAGTAATTCCTGCATAACGCGATCCCCTATGCGCTCGAACATATTCCGGGTTCGCGAGTTTTCCTCAAGGGGGTTTCGCTCCTATGGGCTCGCCTTCCTCTTCTTTTGAGTTTGAGGAGAGGCTCCGGATACGGCCCTGCCAAAGTTGAGCCTAGATTGGAGGTTCCTACCTAGGCTTAACCTTGACGCGATTCCCGGGACGATCCTCTCAGAGTTCTGCGTGAGAACACGAGCGAGGTCTATGTCACTAAGTGGTTCCACTTCTACTTCTTCCTCGATTGATGGCTTACGTGGATCCTTTTTAGGGGCAGTAGGCGCATTCCCTGGATCAGGGTTGTCCATGGTCATGGTTGGGGGTGGGGTACTAGCGGACGTGCCTGTCCCACCCAAAGACTGAAAAACGTTTTTTTTATTCGGTCTGCCAGTCAGGCTGCCAGGGGACTGGATGGGGATGAGTATCCCATCCCCTGTGGACTTCCGATTCTCCGGATTCGTATTCCTGGGATTCCCTTGCAGATGTCCCTTCGTCATTGAAAGAGATCGAGATGAAATTTGTTCTAGCTTAGTGTTTGGGTCCCACGGATGGCGCCAACTTGTTGATACAAAAGTTGGATGATCCTTGCTAGACCCGAATTAGGCTTAATTCAGGTAGGCTGGGCTCCGGCTCTTGCACCAAGTGAATAGTCTTTTTGAGATCCTGCACACTAAAGCAACACACGTTAGGCTTACCGTGGGAATGTATCACACGATTAGACTCCGGCGTGAGAGTAAGTAATCGGTTAAGGTTAAGAATCGGACGTGAGGTTTAGAGTATGGAGAATATAATACCTTTGTGGAACCCTTGGGGGTTCCTTATATAGGCAGTGAAACCCTAATGGGCTCACTGTTTACTTCGGCCCCAAGTATAGGATAACCACTATAATTAGCTTGATTGTGATCTTCTAATTATGGTTAGTGTATATCTTATATTTTAGGGTGAATCCCAACCCTAATAAGATTGTGAATCTGTCTAACCCTATCCCGGCTGTACTTGGCCGTGGGCCACAGACACTTTATGTGGCCACTGTTCACTCAAGCCCGTAAGCTTAACTGATTAACCCAACCTATTCGTGATGGGCCGGATACGGGTAGTACCCATGAGCCGGGTCCATGACCCGGCTGGGGACTATACGTCATCAACTTCAACTACTTAAGGTGAGTCTATAGCCTCACTTGTTCACTTTAATTGTTTTAAAAACCCGCGAGTGGGAATACATGTCTTTATATACTTAGAACACAAGTCTTTTATGGTATGCTTGTCCCTTTATGAATGGACACGTGGTTACCTTAAATTGCATTAAGTGATTGCCTTTGTTAAATCCTCAATTATGCGCCGTTAATTAACCTATGATGGGTTAACCGCTAGTATAATTAATAGATCTATGGGGGAAGCCGCCCGGTTCAGTGTGTGGACTTGTTCATAGAAGCTTATGCCTGACATCCACTGTTTTCACATATTGTATTAAGAAATCTGGTACGCGGCATTGTGCCTATAGTCTGGAGGTAATGACAATTAATAAATCTCTCGTCTTATTAGACTGATATGGGATTGTCTAAGGGTTCGGTTCCATGAGCTTAATGCAATTGTTGCTATATACAATTATATTTGTTGATGCAAATTATTCGCTGCTTGTTGCCTTCAAGTATGCCACCAAATTATAACTTTTTCTTGTGTTCAAAATGATTAAATAAACGTACAGATTTCACTCGACATTTTGGCTGATCATTTTACTCACATGTATTTCAGGTAATCAAGAAGTGGAAGCTTGGTGGTCACGAGATTGAAGTTGTGCACTGATGTTGTTGTTAAAACTCTTTGAATGTTTATCGGCCCTTTGCTTAAAACAAATTAAATATTTTGTTTTAGATGTACTTTGGTATTGATGTCTTGGGACTACGCTACTCTGTTAAATGTTTTAGGAACGATAAATTGAAACGTCTCTTTTCGAGTCGTTCTTTATAAATTGTGTGTTTTTATACCATTGTTTAGCACCAAAAGATATATTCCGCTGCGTGTAAATTTGGGGGTGTTAAAAAACTCGACACATGATAAATATTATAACAAGAAATCAAAACAAAAAAACTTAGAAGGGTGTTGGGTTGGCGTGGGAAACAAAAGAAAAGAAAGAAAGGGCTTGAGCCCGGCCCATTTGATTAATTAAAATTCAAGAAAGGTAAACACCCATTTTATTTTATCAGTTTTTAGAATTTACCATAAAATCCTAGCCACCACACCCTATGGCTACCGGATTTTCACTAGCAAACAGGAGGGAGTATGTTTCGGAGCTGTGATACATTTGGGTTCATGTTCGAGATCTTACACCGTTGATTAAATCATGTTCGGTATTCCCTAAATATTAATCTTTCATTATATTTTTCTTGAGTCACGAACTTAATTTATTAAGCATATGATCTCGTGAAATCAATTGAATAAAACATGGTAGAATCATAGGTGGGAAGGTGCTTGTCTCGGCTGTACGTGCAAACCAAGACCATTTGGGTCTCGTTGGTCTTGTTCCACCAACAGCCGTAACCTATATTGGGACAGTGGGGGTGTTTGGTT
The DNA here is from genome assembly GCA_025667525.1 of Glebionis coronaria. Lineage (NCBI taxonomy): Eukaryota > Viridiplantae > Streptophyta > Magnoliopsida > Asterales > Asteraceae > Glebionis > Glebionis coronaria. The sequence goes on from CM046877.1 coordinate 363,864,626, forward strand.
GGTCAGCCGCTAGTCACAGGCCCTAAAAAGGGGTGTACTTGGCTCGGACAGTGGGTAGCCGAGATCTTACACGGGTTCGGGTACGGGACATTAATAAATCAAATTATTTATTTTAATAAAATTATTGTCATGACTATTGAATTTAATTAAACACGTGACTTAGGTTATAATTAGTAAATTAATAATCCATGTTTAACCTAAGTAATTTATTCAGACTTAATTTAATTAAATCATCTTTTATATAATTAAACCATATAACTTATAGTTTATTAATTTACCATGTCATTTATTTAATAAACTATGCTAGTTAACCATGACTGAATTAGTATTATATAACCTATAGTTTATTAATTAACCATGATATATTATTAATTAATAAAACATAAACTATTATTATTAATTAATAATAAGTTATAACCTATAGTATTTAACTAATAAACTATATTATTAATTACATGAATTATGGCTTTAAACCAGTAAACACTAGCATACATTATTACCTTATTAATCCAGCTTATTTCTAAATATGGAAACTTTCTATTTCAGGAAACTTACTATTATTATAAACACTTTCTATTTTTAGAAACTGATCTATTTTTAAAAACTTTCTATTTCTGGAAAACCTGTTATTTTTAGAAAGTTACTTATTATTACACACAAGTATAATAATACAAGAATATAAGATAATACATAATCAGAATACATGAAATACATGAATAATACAGTATATCATTTAAAACAGTAAAATAAGACAAGAACATATAAAACAAGCAAAGAACATACAAGTTATACATGTCCCTTATTTATGTAGCATTAGTGAGGTTGGAGTAGGACTTTTCATCCTTTCATCTTTCCTCGTTCACTGGACATATGATACGGATTTTCCGTCCTTTAGTATGGACATTCTTTCCTTACTATTATTCCTCGTGTGCAGCCAACTGTTTTCCCAAGTATATGTTTTATATGTTTTGATTACTTATGTTAGTTTTAAATTCCTAAGCCATATACATGCATGACTAGTGTCACCGAGTTATGGAGGTACCATTACCATAACACTGGAGGCACCAGTGTTATGACTTCCCCACGACGGAGTGATTGCTCGTGGCGTCCCTTTTCAGTTTTGGCCATATATTTATATTATCATGTGGGGAGTATGGGTGCATCCTAGTTACATGTTTTATAGGACTTTCATGGTGAAAGTGATGTGTGCCTTGCATCCTTCACAAGGAGTTCATCCCTCCTACCAAGACTTATTAATTAGAGGCAACCCCTCAAATTGCATGATGAGGTCTCCCCTCCAAGTATTCATGCACGGTGAACCTCATGACCTATATAGGCTATTGGCTAATTAATATATTTTTCTTATAAAAACATAAGTCTTTTCAAACTATAAAACCAGTGTTATAAACATGTACCAGGTTTTCCTGGACTTATACATTTTCATTGCTTTTCAGTCTTTTTTATGTTTCAGCCATTCATACTATGTCATATATATGTTCTCTAAGCATTTTGCTCAGCCGTTACTTTCCTTTCCATGTCCCAAAACGGCAGGTACACATGGACAGACTCGAGCATTTAGAGGATGTGCATAGATTGGAAGCTGCTTTAAACTTCTTTTCCTTTTGCCTTCTTATACTTATGCTTATTTGGACACCTGTTTTGTCCTTCTCATTTCATTTACTTTATTTAGGTTTCGGGCTTATGTTTCGGAACTGATGTTTGATTATGGTCTTCCCTTTTGGTCATGTATGTTTTAGTACATATTACCTTGCATGCTTTGCTGACACACCATAAATACGCGTAACGGTCCACTTATCAAAGTGGGGTTTTACACCCATTTAGGTCATGAGGTTCCACCATGCATGAATACTTGGAGGGGAGACCTCATCATGCAATTAGAGGGGTTTCCTCTAATTAATTAATTTGGGTAGGAGGGATCAACTCCTTGTGAAGGATGCAAGGCACACATCGCATTCACCCTGAAAATCCTATAAAACATGTTACTAGGATGCACCCATACGTCCCATATGATAGTATAAATATAAGGACAAAACTGAAAAGGGACGCCACGAGCAATCACTCCACCATGGGGAAGTCATAACACTGGTGCAAACGGGGAATCCTAATAAGCAAACAATGTCCATACAGAAGGATGGAAAATCCGTACCTTGTGTCCAGTGAACGAGGAAAGATGAAAGGATGAATAATCCTACTATGACCTCACTAATGCTACATAAATAAGACACATGTATAAGTTGTCTGATTACTGAGTACGTTACTGGTTATAACATGTTCTTAGGTTGTTTTATATGTTCTTATCTTATTTACTATTTTAAATGATACATTGTATTAATCATGTATTGCATGTATTCTGATTATGTATTATCTTGTATTCTTGTATTATTATACATGTTGTGTAATAATAAGTAACTTTCTAATAATAGAAGATTTCCAAAAATAGAAAGTTTCCAAAAATAGAATGTTTCCAAAAATAGATCAGTTTCTAAAAATAGTAAGAAAGTTTCCATATTTAGAAATAAGCTGGATTAATAAACTAATAATATAAGCTAGTGATTACTGGTTAAAAGTCATAAGTCATGTAGTTAATAGTATAGTTTATTAAATAAATACTATAGGTTATATGATTTAATTAAATAAACCATGATTTAATTAAATTAGTCTAAATAAAATACTTAGGCTTAATCATGAATTATTATATTTAATAATTGGGTTTGTTGTCCCTTATATTTGGATAATAGACCACGAATTAAAGAAAGAAAATAGATGAAGAAGATGAATTCTAGAGAGAGAAAGTAGTGAGAGAAAGTAGAGATAATGCTTGGAAAAACTAGGTGATATTAGATTCGAGAAAATGAATAACCAACACCCTTCCTAACATGCTAGGAAGGGTATATATAGCCTTTTCCTACATGTGTCTTAATGGGCTATATGATCATGGGCCGGGCTTTCCTTTTGGGCTTTGGTTACTTATGAATGAACCTTAGCTTAAAGTTAAGCCCGTAATACACGACTAACATACTACCTATTACAACGTTCTTAAATACGATACATAATAAACATATGACCGAGCATTCTTGTTTGACTCAATATTTTGAGGCTAACAATCTCCACCAATGAGAGGTCATAAACCTTGGTCATTTTGGAAATTTGTAGAGATTACTAATCTTGCCATAAATGAGTCTTGAACGTGTAATCGTAGTCTTGTTTCTACATGCTGTGATCTTTGAGCCTTTGTCATTGTCTTTCGACTTTGTCTTTAAGTTTGAGATCTTCAAATCATCCTTGACTTGTCTTTGCCATCTTGCGATCTTGTGTCTTCATCCACATGCTCACACTAATAATTGTCGAATATGTCTTTAGGCATGAGAATGTGGTTTTTAATCTTTGAATTTTCTTTGTCTTTAAGTACACCGTGACACCACCTTCTCGAGACAAAACATAGACACGGACTGAATGGCTTTGACATTCGTCCTAAATCGGTAGCGTTTTACCTGCGGTCGGTGAAGACCGTTATACGATATTAAATATCGTACCTGTGATAGGTAGATTCTGTTAAAAATTTCCATGACAGGGTTTCGCGGCTGTACTAACCGTTCTCTTTCCTCGACCGTCTCAAAGCAAGACTGCGAACATAAAGAGTGAATCAATTGGATAAATATCCGCTTGATTAAAGTCGTCAATTCAAATTCCTGGAACAAGTTTGATTCATTAAGAATCTTACCATTGTTGCTTTCCAGTTGACACAAGCTTGATTCATAAGAATCTCACAAGTCACCTACCATAGCGTTGTTTGATGTTGACGCTAGAAGGATTTCCATTCGTCATTGTGAATATTAATGAATATCACTCTGAATGTTCTGGCAAGACCATAAAGATATTGCATAGAAACCTGAAACGAGTTTGAATCAATTCAGAATCAAACCACTGTTGCTTTTCAGTTATACACATGCTCAATTCATAAAGAATCTTGCATATGACCTACCGCAGTGCTGTTTGATGTTAACACTGGAAGGATTTCCACTCATCATTGTGAATACTAAGTAGTATTACTCTGAGTGTTCTAGAAATATCACAAGGATATAGCGTATCACTCTCTTGATCTTCATCCGTGTGTCCTAACGGGATTTTATTGATCTCTTGGCTCTAGACTCGATTTGTGCACTTTTAGTGGTTGGAGGCTGGAGCAGATGCCACCTATTCAATATCAACAATCTCGGAATGAGAAAGCTAATAGAAGTCATGTTGTTCTCTGTGACAATAAAACAAACTTCTTTTGAGAGAAGCCTGATTAGCTAGGAAAGGGTTGTGCATACATCACTAGGTCCATGATGCGTTTGTCTTCATGATGAGTTGACCCGGTTTCTGCCTAAGTTGTATGGAGGGCTTCTTTCTTTAGACCCTTTATCCTTACATTTCTTTTTAATTCTTCAACCCCTTAAATGCTTACCAAGACATCATTACTAGCACCTTGTTGTGATTGTTCCAGTTCTAGCATCAGTATATAGTCGACATTCTGCTACGTACACATTCTACTCCATCTTTCCTAAGGACTTCTAATAATCTATTGGATTGTCCCTGGGAAGATCCCTCCGGTTCTGGTTGGATCATAGGACTTAAACCTAACCACCATTTTGACACCAATAACGTCGTGAATTAAAGATGTTGTGGGTATTTGATCGTAACCATGAAAACCACTTTAAATTCTAACAAACTGTTTGAAAAACATTTAACACCTTGCTAGTTTTGTCGTTTCAGAAATGCCCCCCCTTCACACGTGCACGATAATCAAAAGTGTTTCGCACATGTAGGTAAGAGTTAAAGGGCTTGAGTCTTATATAAGATCACATTATAATCACATTTTCTCCCCTATCTCTAACATATAAAATCTTTTGATATTAGAGATACCAAATTTGATTAAAATATATTTTAAAATTAGTCTTGAAAATCTCCGGGAGAAAGGTGTGTTAATCTTTTGAATTAAGTTGAAATGCCCCCCCTCAAAAATTGATCCAATTAAATTGTCATTGTGAGGATATGATCCACATTTCGCTTTTTGAGGATGGGAGTTGTTGAACACACAATTTTTGAAAGATTTTGAATAATCATTGAGAAATTCTTGAAAAAATTGTGTTCAACGCTTTTTGAAAAATCCTATTTCTTTATGGCGAAGAGGTTTTTCTAAAGCATAAACTTGAGTTCATAGACTTTGAATGTCTTGATGAATCCACTCAAGTGTAAGAAGATTTCTCTTCTTTTGCTGAGGGTAAGGGCACTAAAGCGTACACTCCCCCGTGAATTTAGAACCGGGTTGCAATCTGAAAGTGATTACAAGCCATTGTGTTGAGCTCAAAACGTTGAATGTTGTGTGACAAGCTCAACCCATGATAGATTGCTCTACCCGTTGTTTGGAAATATTGTCCAAAATAGACAATTTCCTTTATTAAAAGAAGAAATGACATGTTTTGAAAAATATGTAGAACTTTCATTCGAGCTTTATGTACACACCCGTGTCGTTATTGAGTGACATTTCTAAGTACGTCCATATTATCGATACTGAAAGACATGTCGAAAAGAATATTTTTGGATTTTCGAAGATTTGTAATTTTGTGTTTTGTTTTTATATGTTTTATATTTTTGTATTTTGCTTTTTTTTCAATGATATTTACAAGTTGATGTTTGATAGATAAATCAAGCAGGCACCTTTGCCAGAATCTCCAGGTCTGCTGGAGTCAAACATCTCATACCAATTTGCCTAACGAGGTACTCAAACCTATCTTTCGACAGAACTTTCGTAAAAAAGTCGGCTAATTGGTAATCCGTTCCAACAAAGTATAGTTCAACGATACCTCTTTCAACTTGTTCCTTAATGAAGTGATATCGGACATCAATGTGCTTCGTGCGGGAATGCTGCACCGGATTGCAGGAGATGGCTATGGCCAACTTTGAGTCACAGTACATAGGTACTTTATCAAAGTGAAAGCCATAATCCGTGAGTTATGTTCTCATCCATAGAATTTGAGCACAACACGCAGATAGAGACACATACTCCGCTTCGGTTGATGAAAGTGACGTGTAATCCTACTTCTTGGAAGACCATCCCACAAGCTTATCTTGACCTAGAAATTGTGCACCACCAGAAGTACTTTTTCGTGTATCATGACACCATGCATGATCAGAATCTGAATAGGTTGTTAGAAAGAAACCGGTTTCCCTCGGATACCAGAGTCCTAAATGAATGGTATTCTTGACGTACCGAAAGATCCGTTTAACCTCCTTGAGGTGCTTTTCAGTGGGTCGTGCTTGATATCGTTCACAATAACACGTAGCATGTGAAATATCAGGTCTGCTTGCTGTTATGTACATAAGGGAACTATTCATGGAACGATATCTCGTTTGATCGATGGCATTTCCCTCCAAGTCATCATCTAGAGATGTGGTTGATAATGGTGTCCCAACGGGGTCGCATGAAGTCATACCATGTTTTTTGATTATCTCTTGACAATACTTAGCTTGGTTTATAAAGATACCACTTGGGGATTGGTGAACTTGAATTCCTAGAAAGAATTTTAGTTCGCTCATCATTCACATTTCAAATTTGTTGTGCATGAATTTTTCAAACCATTTTGAAAGTTTTGGGTGTGTAGACCCTAAAATAATGTCATCAACATAAATCTGCACAAGCAAAATGTCATCCCCATATTTATAAGTGAACAAAGTTAGATCAATGGAAGCTTTTGAGAAACCTTTGGAGACAAGAAATTTCGAGAGCTCGTTGTACCACGCCCTTGGAGCTTACTTGAGTCCATAAAGTGCTTTGTGGAGACGATACACCTAGTCAGGATAATGAGGATTGACGAATCCTTCCGGTTGCGTGATATAGACTTCTTCCTTCAAAGGACCGTTAAGAAACGCCCTCTGTTGATCCCAAACTTAGATCGATTTAGCTTTGTGTTATCGAGATTAAATCTAGTATAACACGTAGAGAAACTTTGTGTATTCAACAATCTAAGTATTATGCGGAAACTAATACTCAGAACCAAGAACAAACAAAATATATGAATACCAAACTTTCACTTTGATTAATAATAACAATGAAAGATTACAATGAAAGTGTTATGAGATATGTGGAAGATGTGTGTGAAAAAGATGTATCTTATGTCTAACCCTAAGGCCTCCTTTTATAGTTTTAAGGAGCCTTTTACAAAAAGCTAAGATCAACTATTTTAGGAAGAGACATGAGATAAACATACTCAAATAACTTATTGACTAAATCTTTTAAACATTTAAGAATATATTCTGAATTCATATCTTCATATTTTGTCCACCAGCTTGAAGAATTCATCATTGGCAGATTTAGTCATTGTCTTTGTGTTAAGATTCTTCTTGTCAGTGCCTTGATAATTCTTATCAACGTCTCATCTGTCAACGCTTCGTTTACTCTTGTCAGCGTCCATGTTCCTCTTGTCAGCGTCTAGGGACTTGGTCAATTTTATTCCCAACAATCCTCTCCTAAACTTGATATCTACTCTAGTAATCAAGTTTCTAAATAAAATAAAACACACACAGAGGATTCTTACAAACATACTTATCCCTGAATTTGAGTAATAATAAATCTCGAAAAGTCAATCACTCAAATCACATGTATAGTCAGCCTTCACTTGGTCTTAATCATCTTCAGCACCTGTAGAGTCTTTGGAGCTTTCTTTATTACTTTTGTCACTCAAATTCGATTGCTCCTCCCATTTTTAAGACTCCTCTCCAAGATTAGTATCAAAGGATGGAACCATGAATATCCTCCATAGCTTCATATCATCTTCCAAAACCACAAGTCTATAAGTTCAAACAGTGATCCTTGACAATTTGTACCATTTCTGTATTATGCTTTTACAAGCTAATACAGGTTTTCGTCAATTCCATTAATGTCAAAGGTTTCATACTATCCTCATCCACATTCGGGAAATGAATCCTCAATGTTGATTCATAGGACATGGGGATGGACTTACTGATGATAAGACTGACTTGACCTGTATTAAAGCTAGTGCCAATAGTCTCAGCCATCTCCATAACACTATTCACCCTTGTGAAAGTGATCTATGCTGCTACTAGATGTCAATCACTAGGAAAAACATCTCAATGATCATTAGGCTTCCAGATATCAAAAAATTTGAAAAACGAAAGGGTGATGAAACATTTTGGGACTATAAAGAAGTTTATAAATGACACCAGCTAAGATGTCATAGCATAAAATGCACTTGCGAATGGAAAACTTTAGATAGAACATAAACAAAGGTAATAATTTTAAGGAAATTAACTAGTCTCTAATAAGCAAAAGTGACAAACACTGTTCATGCATACACTCATACATAAATATGATAGACACACATGAACTCTAGAGTCCTTTGTTCACAAATGCCCCAAAGAGAAAGTTAACTCATAAAAAACCTTTGCAACTCCCCAAGTAAGCCCAAAAATATATATCTACCCCAAGTCACCCATACGACCACACCCAATTCTAGGTCAATAAGTCTTGGCAGCATACATGAAAAATAAATTACGTGCATGCTACAGTGCCTCAAGAGATAGAAATTCCAACAATGATTAAAAAGAAAAGCCTTCATGATTCCTAACACTTACTTACCAGTGGACACAATCTAGAATTGTGCAAGAGTACTCTAAGAGTACCCAAAAACCTAAAGGTTTACCTCCCCTTAACAGAAGCATATAAATAATTATATGTGAAGAAGCAAAATTTTATTTCAAGATAGGAATGTAAACATTCCAACCATCATAATATTAAAATTTTGCAACTTTGTATCCATCCTAATGTAGCTCCACATTCCTGCATTTAGACAAAAACCACTAAAACACACCGACATAGGCTACCCTTTCCCACAATAATGGGTAGAGATAACATGTCAGTAGATAAAAATAATAACAGTGGAAAGACCAACAATGCATGTTCCTTGAGCATCCACTATCCCAATATCCTTGATCATTAACCTGCTTTTGGATAGGCTGCTAAAAAAGAAAACAAATTAGTTTCCTTCGGAGATCCAAGCCTTGTCAGACTTGGATTTGTCTAGTTGTTCAACTAGAGTGGACTTATTCTTTACCACAAATCCTTGTTCATCTCCTTGGGACCTAATCATCCAATTTCTTCCAATGAGTCTAGTAATGACCTTCTCAAGATATTTAAATCTATTGCAACTCATTGAAATACCATTAAAATTGGAGTTTTGATCTTGTTTAGGTTTCCATGTTAAGTGGGATGATGCTTCAGACCCTTTACACTTATTAACCAAGTATCTTTGTTTATATGGTCTAAAATAAGGTCTCATACAACACTTGGAGCTGTTAGCGTTGCATTTGTTCCTGTTAGCGTTGAACTTGTTCTTGTCAGCGCTGAATTTTTTCTTATCAGCGCTGAATTTGTTCTTGTCAGCGCCTAAATTAGGGTTTGCTACAGGAACATACTGTCTGTTTGACCAAGTGTTGGTCTTTTGAAAGGGCCTTTGTCCATGGGTATTAGCTGCCTTAGAGAAGAAAGGAGCTGGTCTAGTAGCTTATGGTCTAGTGTGGACAAAAGGTCTATGGTTGACATTAGATGACCTATTGTCAGCGAATGAATTGTATCCACTCACACAATTATAGGCCAAATGTGAGAAGCTCCCACATGAGTAACAAGCCTTTTGGGACACAAACTTAGGCTTAGACTGATAAAACCCTGTCCCATTAACACTTGCTTGGCTTTTGAATGACCTAGGTTTCCTATACATTTTAGCGTATTTAACACTAGGTTGTTTCTTAATTGGGGAGCCAAGATTAACAGCTTTTCCAGTGATGGGATTGGTCACAGTGATAGGGGTAGATACTACTGGACTCTTAACGGGTGTAGGCACAAATGGACTCTCACTAAGCATCCCACCCTTAACAAACAAAGTGGGGTTGGCCTTCTTCCACTCTTCTAGGATTGGTCACAGTGGGGTTGGCCTTCTTCCACTCGTTCTTCAAATCAAAGTTTCTCAACAAGTTCTGATACCACTTGTTGATCCCAAACTTAGATCGATTTAGCTTTGTGTTATCGAGATTAAATCAAGTATAACACGTAGAGAAACTTTGTGTATTCAACAATCTAAGTATTATGCGGAAACTAATACTCAGAACCAAGAACAAAGAGAATATATGAATACCAAACTTTCACTTTGATTAATAATAGCCAATGAAAGATTATAATGAAAGTGTTATGAGATATGTGGAAGATGTGTGTGAAAAAGATGTATCTTATGTCTAACCCTAAGGCCTCCTTTTATAGTTTTAATGAGCCTTGTACAAAAAGCTAAGATCAACTATTTTAGGAAGAGACATAAGATAAACATACTCAAATAACTTATTGACTAAATCTTTTAAACATTTAAGAATATATTCTGAATTCTTATCTTCATATTTTGGCCACCAGCTTGAAGAATTCATCATTGGCAGATTTAGTCCTTGTCTTTGTGTTAAGATTCTTCTTTTCAGTGCCTTGATAATTCTTATCAACTTCTCATCTGTCAACGCTTCGTTTACTCTTGTCAGCGTCCAAGTTCTTCTTGTCAGCGTCTAGGGATTTGGTCAATTTTATTCCGAACAACCTCTTTACGTCTATTTGATACATGATGAGTCCCTTATGTGCAGCATATGCAAGGAAAATACTGACCGCTTCCATTCGAGCTACTGGTGCAAATGATTCTTCAAAATCAATACCCTCTTTCTGACTATACCCTTTAGCCACTAGCCTATCTTTGTTCTTGATGATCGTGTTTTCTTCATCCATCTTGTTTTTCTAGATCCAACGAAGATTTAAAGGAATCACATCGTATGGTCTGTCAACAAGTTCCCAGACTTTAAGTCTTTCAAATTGTTGATGTTCTTCCGTCATCGATTCAATCCAAGCATGATCAGCCATTGATTCTTTGATGTTTTTCGGTTCAGCTGTACTCACTGCGAGTGCGAACATACAAACATCGCCATCGGTTGCTAGTTGTCGTCTTGTACGGACAGGCTATGAAGGGTTTCCAATTACGTGAACCAAAGGATGATCTCAGGTCCAATGATGTGTCGAAGGATGTCGTTGATAAAACGTATGCACATTTGACGGATCAACATGGCGAGTAGAGGACTCTCCAGTTTCGTGTACCGGTGTACCGAATGGGTTGATAAATTCATCTTCGTCAGATAATGCATTGTCTGCTTGATTTGTGTTCTCTGGAGCAATGACAGTAGTTGTGGATGTTGTAGAAGCGGTTGTTGATGTGATATTCTGAGGAGATAAATCTGCAGCAACCCGTGTTGAAGTAGATGAGGTTGTATCCTTTTGTTGACGATGATCGGTATCATCATTCTTATCATGAGTGACAGCGGAAGACTTTGATACAACTTGTTTCTCCCCCGTGAAATACTCATCATACATTGGTCCATATAACATTTCCAACTCTTCAAATGTCTTGTCCACTATCATATCTGCTCTAGGAACATGTTCAGGAACCAGCTTTGAACTTGACGGTTCATTGTTGTGGTCTTGAGTTCCGAGTTCCGTGCAGTTGTATACATAAGTCTTTTGTCGTTGTGGATCGGGACTTAAACTATTTTGTTCAAGTGCCATTTCTTGTAATTCATCAAATCTGACATGAATAGTCTCGACTATCAATTTTGTTCTCTTGTTGTACACTCTATATCCCTTAGACTGAGTTGCATATCCCACTAGAATGCATGCATCACCTTTATCTTTCATCTTATCCCGATTTTCACCATCTCGAATAATGTAGCACGTACATCCAAAAACGTGAAGGTGTTTGAGTGAAGGTTTTCGATCATGAATTATGTGATATGGTGTCTTTTCGTGTCTTGGTATAATTAAGGAGCGGTTTTGTGTGTAGCATGCAGTTGACACGGCTTCGGCCCAAAAATATAGTGGTAGTTTTGAAGCGGATAATAATGTTCGAGCAGCTTCAACCAAAGTACGGTTTCGTGTTTCAACAACGCCGTTTTGTTCGGTTGTTCGAGCAATAGATGTTTCATGTTCAATTCTTTCGGCTTCAAAATAGTTTTTGAGATTTGAATTCAAAAATTATGTAACTCTGTCAGTACGAACCACTTTAACTTGAGCTTGAAGACCACGTTGTATCAGTTTAAGGAAGCTGATGAGAACTTCGGGTGTTTCATCCTTGGACCTCAAGAAGTGAGTCCATGTGTACCTTGAGTAATCATCGACAATTTCCAGAATATATTTCTTCCCATTGATACTTTGAACACGCATGGGACCAGACAGATCCATATGGAGAAGGTCTAACCGTCTTTTAGAGCTTGGTGTGGTCTTTGTTTTGAAGCTACTTCGTTTAGCTTTACAAAGCTCACAAAAAGAACAAAGATGATCTTTGATGAATTTCAAACTTGGAAGGCCTCTCACAATATATTTCTTAGAAAGCAAGTTGATGGTATCAAAATAAAGATGAGATAAACGTTGATGCCATAACCATGCCTGAGTCGTTGAAGCTTTAGTCATGAAGCAAATTGGAGTTGATGAAGTTGTATCTTGAAGTGAAATAGTGTAGAGATCAGTACCCCGTGAACCGGTAAGTAAGTCATTCCCATCATAATCATGAACAAAACATGTCTTCTTTCTAAAAGCAACCTCCAAATCCGCATCACAGAATTGACCAACCGAGAAAAGATTGTGATTAAGCCCTTCGACGTAGTATACCCTTTTTATCATGATATTTCCCTAAACCAAATCTCCATATCCTAGGATCGGTGCAAACTGATCATTTCCGAATCAGGCCGTACCCAGGAACTTCTCCACGAAGTTAATTAGAAGCTTGAGATTCCCCGTCATGTGCTTCGTGCATCCGGAGTCCAGTATGAAGAGAATTATTTGTATCACCTGCATAAGAGTTAGAACACGATGGAGCATTTGCTAAATTGGATACCACAGTAGTTGTGATTGTAGAATCATTAGTGTCCTCAGCAACATTTAAAGGTATACTAACACTCGTTGTCGCATTTTTTGTCCTAACTTTAGGCATCCATTTAAATCTAGGAGGACATTGATTAGCAAACCACCATTTCCACGACTTGCTAGTAGAGTCATATAATTCCCTAATTATGCTTCTAGTGGTCTTAGTGGTGGAGTTTGATGCAATACTTTTCTCAGGGGGGGTTACACCAGAATGGTTCACTTTGCGTTTGGGTTTTCTAGCACAAATAGGCATCGCAGTTTGCTTCTTAGTTCTTGTATCTACGCCTTTGACATTATTCGAAACACACATAGCATGATTAGCATTAGCACACTTTCCACATTTCACACAAATAAACTTAACATTCAAAGCATTCAAAGTCAAATCATTCAAATCATCATTATGTTGATCCCAAACTTAGATCGATTAGCTTTGTGTATACGAGATTAGATCAAGTAATACACATAGAGAAACCTTTGTATATGCTTTGTAAATCTAAGTGTTATGCGGAATTTAACACTTAAACAAGAACACACAAGATATAAACAAACTTTCACTTTGATTATCAATGTCGAACTTGCTTATAATGAAAGATGTTTATGAACGAAAACTTATGTAAAACTTATCTCAAACATTAACCTAAAGGCCTTCTTTTATAGATACAAGAAGCCTTGTACAATAAGCTACGTATCAACTATTCTAGGTAAAGATAAACATAGAAAATACATTGTCGTTTCTATCCTTACTAGAAGTATTCTAGAATATAATAAACGTGTAGATTATATCTTCCATCAGTGCTTGTCTTCAATGTGTCAACGCTTGACTTTAACTTGTCAACGCTTGAGATGTCAGCGCTTGCTTTGCTCTTGTCAACGCTTGAATTGTTCTTGTCAGCGCTCAAGTGATTCTGGCCTTAATTTATTCCCAACAATCCTCCCCTAAACTTGATATCCACTCTTATGATCAAGTTTCTGAATAAGCATTAAGAACTAGGAGGAGTCTGACAAATCTTCTCATATTGGTAATGAATAAATCTGATCAAATCCTTTGCCACGTCACTTGAATAATCTATCTCCAGCTGAGTGTCCTTCATCTTTTCCAAAATAGCCTTGGATATGAAATATTGAGCATCCACAAGTAGATACTCAGCAAACTTTGTAGAACTCAAATAGTATACACCAGCAGCTGAATATAACCTCCATTGAAGACCATTGAGGTCATCTTCAAGATCCTTCCATATTGCAGGATCTTCATCTTTTGGCCCACACATTCTTTTGAATGTGGTCCAAAGTTTTATTCCATTAGCTGAAGTTGGTGCTTCAGCCTCATACTTGGTCTCCAGCAACCTCCAAAGGTCCACCAAGTCTTCTCTATCACAACTTGCAAATAAAGATATGAGAGTGGTAAAAGTGTGTACCTCCTTGCCAAATCTGCCAATCTTCCAGAATCCACATTCATCTTCTTCATAGCTCACAATTGGATTCCTGGAATCTAATGGTAACACTTGCACCATATCTGAAGCGTCTAATGGGGAGAGCTTGAGGCTCTTTCTTATAACTGCTTCATTTGGATATAGTGGATCCATATCTTTTGGAAACTCAAATTCACTTCCCTTCTTCACTGGCCTGGGAATCATCATAGCTTTCTTGATTTCCATTTCTTCTGCAAGTTGCTCCTTTCTTTCATCTGAAAGAAGTCTGAGAGTGTTTGCTTCTTGCGCTCTCAACCAAATGGGATAAGCCCTGTTTTCCAACTCATCAAATGTCAAAGCCTTCAACTTCTGATATGTCCATCCAACTCCATGACATCTGAGCAACATAAAGTAGAGCTCCCTTCTATCCCTTTTCAATTCTGAGAGAATATTGCTTGCCTTGTGCTTCAAAATAACCTTACAATCCTTCTGAACTCTAAGAAGAAGTTCCAAACCCCATATTTGATCTGAAATGGTCAAGTCTGGATTATCCATGCAGCTTTCTTCCCAAGAATTGTACATTTGAACCACCTCTGGCATGTCAAAGTCAACCTGCAATTTCAAGTCTCTCAGCTTCTCTTTGGCCAACTCATCTCCATACTCAAGCCTTTCAGGTTCTATAATCATTACACTTAAGTCTGAGCTAGCTCCATCACTTTCTTCTTCTGAAGTCACAACAAATGGTGACTTTTCTTTTTCACCTTGTTCCATCATTTGTTCAGCCAATCTTCTATCAAATTCAACTTGGACTGCATCCTTTGGAACAATTTCTTCTACCAATTTACCCTTACCCTTATCTGATGGTGCAATGGTTGGTAAGGTAGATGGTAATACCTGAGTAGAAACTTCCTTGATGATAGATGATGACTGGGATACATCACCTTCATGTGCAGGTCTGTCAACGCCCAAATTTATCCTATCAGCGCCCAAAATACTTCTATCAGCGTCCAAATTTGCCTTGTCAACGCTCAAATATTTTCCCTCAGCGCCTTGTGTAACCTCTCTCAATATAGCTGTAAATGATAAATTTAGATTGGTTGGAGAGATTAAGGACGTATCAAAACCTGTTTGTTCCTTCAAAGTTGTAAGGGCTTCAGCAACATCCATTGATTGACCATCTTGGCTGCCCTTATCACTCAGATTTCTTTGATCTTCCTCCCCTTTGGAAGACTCCTCCATACCCCTCCTAGCATGATCACTTTCCAAAACAACAATCCTCTCCCTCAATTGCTTGAGTTCAAGGCCTTGTGAGCTGACAATTTGTACTAAGTCTGCATTTTGCCTTTGCAAGCTAATGCAGACTGCCGTCAATTCCAAAAGAGTCATTGGTTCCAGTCTGCCCTCTTCTAAAATGAGGATTTGACCTCCCAAGTCAGATTCATTGGGCATGGATGAGGACTTAATAATGGTGGGACTGCCTTGGCCAGCATCTAAGCCAGAACCAATAGTCCCAGACTCATCCAGGTCACCAACCACACTTGTGGTGGTGGTTCTCTCTGCTACATGGCTAGGACCACCAGAGGAGAACACTCCAGTAGTCCTTTGGCGTTTCATCAACCTATATTCAGGAGGTGTGGAAGATGGTGTGGAAGAATGAGTAGATGTGGGTTGGTTAAGGGGTGTTTGGGATTGTGAAGGTTGTGTGTCAGCGTTGGAAATAGGCACATCAACGCCAACATTTGATGTGTCAGCGTCAAAGGGTTCTTGGTCAATTCGCATTTGTTCAGGTGAGGGTAAAGGTTCAGGAATGGGTTCAAGTTGTGGTTGAGGGTCAATTTGAGGTTGGGGGTCCGGTAGGGGTTGTGCTGCTGCAATAACAGCAAGCATGGCTGGGGTTAAAGGTAAGTCTCTATGGGGTGGTGAATTCATCTTCGTAAAAATAGCTTTCTTTTGCTCAGGGATCGTATAAAAATCATTGTGATCCCTTGAGCAGTAACCTTGATCATCAAAAACCATTTGCAGAAAACGGGGATAAGCTAAAGTCATTTTTGTCCCCTTGTTTTTACACATACCCTCAAAAATCATTTTAGAATAGTTATATTTTTGCCCTGTTGCAATGCACACAATAGCACTGGCAATGGATCTATTGATCTCATTGTGTGCAGTACATTTGGGACTCAAACATTGAAGGAGGACATGTATGAGGTACTTCCAGGCTGGGGGAAATTCCTGCTTATGATACTTATTGAGAGTACCTTCATCAGGAAAAGGATATCCCAAAGCCCTAAGCCCTTGTTCTATTTCATTTATGGGAAGGGTGGCTATACCATCAGCATCATCAAGATGCAAGGCTTGGCGTACCAAGGCCTCAGTAACCACCCAATATCTCCCATGAACAATAGAAGTCAATGTGGTCACTCCATTAACTGTTGAGGAACTGACAGTGTTCCAAAACTGCTTAATGTGTGACTGGAATGAGTGGGGCATGAGAAAGAGCATACCTTAATGGGGATGCATTCAAATACGCCACCATTTGTGTGTATTAAGGAAACAGAGTATCATCAGCAGCAAGATAAGCAATCATGTTGTGTTGAGACTTGAACCCCAATTCCAATTCTGCTGAGTTAAACTTTGGTGCCATTGATGAAAGCTGTGAATTTTAAGAATAGAAGATGAAGTTGATAAGAGAAAAGCGTTAGACAAGAATTATAGATACCCTGTTTAAAATAGGAGCCAAATTTATAGGAGAGAAAGAATGCATGTGATTGGCCCAAAAATAGGCAAAGATTTTCAAAAATCAATCATGAAAATATTGAAAAAGTTATAAGTTTATCTCATGCATTAAATGAAAGTAACAACTCCTAAAATTACAGCTTGAAAATATGTCAAAAAGTAACAACTGGGTAGGTCCCATTGAGTGTCAACGGTAAAAAATAACCTATCAACGTCTGAATTGGTCTTGTCAGCGCTAGATTTGCCTTTGTCAGCGCCTGAAGAACCATGCATGTTTGTATCTGGTGGTATTTGGAAACCACCATTATCTTGTCCAGCAGCAGCAGCAGCAAAAGCATCTGTCCAAATGGGGATTGTGACATATTCAAATGTAGGAGATGCCTTTTCTTCTTGTGATCCAACCTTCTCATGAACTTGTGTACCTGAAACATTAACAACTTGTTCCTCCACAACATTTGAAGGTACCTTCACAATGTCTGGATTAATGACAGGCATATAATTTAAAGTTCTAGATAAGGGTTCCAAATCAAACAACCAATTAGGACCACTCTCAGGATCACTAGGTTTATTCTCTAAGAACCTAACATGTACTCTCTCAACTATACGTTTGTCCTCTTTAAGATAAACCCTATAACCCTTGCTCTGGACTGAATACCCCATGAAATAGCCCTCATCACCTTTTGCACCAAATTTCCCTAAGGCATCACTAGTATCTAATACTACTACATGACATCCAAAAGGTCTGAGAAAACTAATATTAGGTTTCCTTCCCCAAAGTAACTCATAAGGTGTTTTGTTCTGAATTTTGTTAACCAATGCTCTATTTTGCACATAGCATGCTGTATTAACAGCCTCAGCCCAAAAGGCTATAGGAAAGTGAGCATCAGCCAACATTGTTCTGGCTGCTTCAATTAGGGTTCTATTTTTCCTCTCAGCAACCCCATTTTGTTGTGGGGTTCTAGCAATACTGAATTGCCTAGTAATTCCTTTCCTGGCACAAAAATCATCTAGCTTCTTGTTCCTAAATTCTCCACCATTATCACTCCTGAGCATTTTAACATCATTTCCAGACCTTTTCTCAATCTGAGTGATAAAATGAATAAGAACATCAGCTGTGTCACTCTTCATAGCTAGAAAGAATGTCCAAGTAAACCTAGAAAAGTCATATGTGACAACAAAGCAATATGACTTACCATTCAAACTCTCTATATTTGTTGGACCAAAGAGGTCCATGTGAAGCATATGAAGAGGTCTGGAACTAGTATGCACCTGTTTGGACTTAAATGAGACCTTGTGCTGCTTGCCTTTAAGACATGCAACACAAGAGTGGTCATTGTGGAAGGCCTTCTCAGGCAAACCATCAACTAAACCAAGCCTCACAAGCCTATTTATATTTTTAAAATTTATGTGCCATATTCTCCTGTGCCACAAATTACTCTCATCTACTGAGGCCTTAGCATAAAAACAAGACATATTTGTATTCATTTTAATCCCATTTAAATTCACATTATATATGTCCTTTTGCCTAGGTGTTCTATACTCAATATATTTCTCATCAGGGATCTTAAAATCCTTGCTTAACACCAAGCACTCAGTATCAGTAAAAAGAACCTTATTTTTGTTATCACAAACTTGTGATACACTAAACAGATTATAATCAAGTTCTTTTACCAGGAAGACGTTCTCAAAACGCAGATTATTGGTGAGAATGGTTCCTTTGCCTGTGATAGTCCCATATCCACCTCCAAAGTATACCTTATCACCATCTTTAATAGGGGTGAAATTCGTCAGATAGTCTTCCTTTCCTGTTATGTGCCTTGAGCATCCACTATCCCAGTATCCATAATCATTGATCTGTCTTTGAATGCCCTGCACATAAAGAAAACAAATTAGTTTTCTTTGGGAACCTGTTGGGAATAAATTAAGGCCAGATCACTTGAACGCTGACAAGAACAACTCAAGCGTTGACAAGAGCAAAGTGAGCGCTGATAGCATAAGCGTTGACAAGTTAAAGTCAAGCGTTGACAGATTGAAGACAAGAACTGATGGAAGATGTGAGCTACACGTTTATTATATTCTAGAATACTTCTAGTAAAGATAAGCTCGACATTGTATTTTCTATTATTATCTTTACCTAGAATAGTTGATTCGTAGCTTATTGTACAAGACTTCTTGTTCTATAAAAGAAGATCTTTTAGGTTAAAGTTAATATTAAGTTTTCATAAGTATTCGCAAGTTAAACCTCTTTCATTGTAATCAAGTTCGTTTATTCTAATACAAGTGAAAGTTTGTTTAACATCTTTGTGTTTTAGATCAAGTGTTAATTCCGCATAACACTTTGTTACTTTATTCATAAGCAAAGGTTTCTCTACGTGTAGTACTTGATCTAATCTCGTATACACAAAGCTTAATCGATCTAAGTTTGGGATCAACAAGTGGTATCAGAGCTTGTTGAGAAACTTTTGATCTTTAAGTAACGCAAGAACCCTAAAACACCAAAAACCCTAAAAACCCTAAAATTCTCAAAACCCTAAAAACACCATGTCTGGCACAGATCAACCTGCTGCTTTGCTACAAAACAACTCCTCAAATCCTAGTATCAAAATTCCCATGTTTGATGCCAGGAACTTTGAGCTTTGGAAGTCAAATTTTGAGCAATATATAGCTATTCATGACTACACTCTTTGGGAGATTGTCGAATATGGGAACACATTCGACAAAGCAGCAAAGATTGCTGCTGCAATTGCCACAAGGACAGCTGTTCCTAATTGTCCTGAAGCTGATAAGAAAGAAAAGCCTAGAGATGGGAGAGCTGTAGCTGTTGAAGATATAGCCAAGAAGAGGGTGGACATGAAAATCTTGAACATCATGAAACACGCCCTAGGTCATGAGAATCAGCACAAGTACAAACGCTTTGAGTCTGCAAAAGAGCTTTGGGAAGCTCTTGAAGTAGCACATGGTGGCAATGCTGACACAAAAGAAGAAAAGAAGAAGCAACTCTTGCATGAGTATGCTGTCTTTAAAGCTCAACCCAATGAAAATCTCAGCAGTGTGAGAAGTAGACTTCTTGACATCACAAGTCAACTTTCCTTCATGGGAACACAGATTGATGATCCTGAATTGAATGCTACTTTTCTCAAAAGCCTTGGTGATGCATGGAAGATTGAGACAAGATCCATTCTTGTCAATAATACCCACAAGACCTCCAGGTTTGATAACATCTTCAACAAACTAAGACTGTTGGAGAATGAATGGCAATTGGATAGTGATAATAAATCTTCCAGTAGTAACATGGCCTTCTTCTCACAAAGTGAAGGCCAATTTGATTCCATGAACTTCTATGGACATCCAGCCACTGGATCTCAAGGTGTCAGCGCTGGATGTCAGTCTGTCAGCACTAGATCATATCCTGTCAACGCTTTATACTCAAGCGCTGACACACACAACTTTGGCGCTGATAGACTTAAACCTGCTGGTTTAGATCTAGATACTGTGTGTGCATTCATTGCTTCTTTGCCCAGTGATTCAAGGATTACATATGAAGATCTTGAGCAGATAAGTGATGAACAATTGGAAGAGATGGACATCAAGTGGACTATGGCTCTTGTAAGCTTAAGAGCAAACAGGTTTATTAAAAGGTTCAAGAAGAAGATGACCTTTAATGCTAAGGATGTTGTTGGCTTTGACAAGTCCAAGGTTGAGTGCTACAACTGTCATAGGATGGGGCACTTCATGAGGGAATGTAGATCTCCAAGAAGATCTGATGCTGGTAAGCCCTCAAGCCAAATGGTTAAGAGCCAAGATCCCAAGGCCATGGTTGCTGTTCAACAAATTGATGGTGTTGGAGAATGGGACTGGAGCTGGATGGCCAAGGATGAGGAAGAGGACAGAGCTTTGGTTGCTGAAGTTAAAGAAGAGCATGTTGAATATGCTCTCATGGCACACTCCTCCTCTTCATCAGATAATGAGGTATATGATGATGCTTTCTGTTCTAAGGGTTGTCGTTTAAATACTGAAAAACTAAATCAAGAGATAGTAAAATTATTAGATGAGGCAAGTACTGAAAGATGCAAAGTATCTAATTATCAAATTGCTCTTACCCAAACAGAAAAGACAGTAGCTGAGTATAAGAAAATGGAGTTTGATTTAAAGGATCAAATAAATATCTTAAAACATGAGTTACATCAGAGTAAAGATGTTCAAGATATAGTAAATAGGGTTAATCTTGATTTGATAGCTCAGTTAGAGGAGGCTAACAAAAATAAAGATAATGTGAGTCTTAAAATCCAGAGATTTGATAAGGCCACACAATCCCTAGGAGAGTGTGTTAGTAAACAAAGAGACTCTAAGGATATGAGTGGGATTGGGATGAATAATTATACTGGTGTTCCACCACCAGCTGGGGATTTCTATGGTGTCCAATCAAAGGATTTATCTTGGACTGGCTTGCCAGAATGCCAAGAGGAGGAATTCATTCCTCCACCTAGAGTGACTTCCCCAGTTGAGGAATACAAGCAAAAACTGACTGACCTAGATGAGTGGAAGAAAGCTAACCACACCTTGTTTGTTAAGGGAGGGTTGTTGTGTGAAAGTCCAAATGAGCCCACACCAAACATGATACCAATTGTGGAGTCCAATGATCCTAAACCTATTAAGATCACACACCCTACCACTGGCAAAGCTGTTGACCTTGGCCCACAAACTGTTAGAAAACCTAGTGTTAAGTATGCAGAGATGTATAGGAATACTAGGTCACCAAAAAGCCAAGTTAGTAATCATGGAACAGGCTTCTTTGCTTCTAGACCTAAGACTATGTCTAGAAAAGCTTGTTACACATGTGGTAGCTTTTCAAATTTGGCATACAAATGTGTCAACGCTTCCAATGTCAACGCTGATAGGAACCATTTCAGCGCTGACAAAAGTCAACATAGGTCAAACACTGTCAGACCCAATACTTATGTGAACAAAAGTTCACAAGTTGTTAGACCAGCCCCATTCTTTACTAGAGGGTCTAACACACAAGGCCTAAGACCTTTTCAAAAGTCAAACACTTGGTCCAATAGGCAATGGGTTCCTGTAGCAAACCCTAGGTACAACGCTGATAAACGCAATCGGGGCGCTGACAAGAGCAATTTAAGCGCTGACAGACACACTGCCAAACCTAGGTATTTGCAACCACAGGGAAATAGGTCTAAAGCTTCTACTAGCTTAACATGGAGACCAAAACAAGACCAAAACCCTAATTCTACTGGTATTTCTATGACATGCAACAGGTTTCATTATATTTCAAAGGCATTGTCAACACCAATTGGGGTTAACTGGGAATTTCATTCAAACAGGGATGAAAATGGGGTTGTTATGAGAACCAAGTCTGTTCTTGTTGAACAACCAAATGAATCCAAGTCTTCCAAGGCTTGGGTTCCCAAAGAAAACTAATGTGTTTTCTTTATGTGCAGGGCATTCAGAAGAAGATCAATGATTATGGATATTGGGATAGTGGATGCTCAAGGCACATGACAGGGAAGGAAGACTATCTGACTAATTTCTCTCCTATTCAAGATGGTGATAAGGTATACTTTGGAGGGGGCTATGGCACCATCACAGGAAAAGGAACCCTTGTCACCAACAATCTACGATTTGAGAATGTCTTCCTGGTAAAAGAACTGGATTATAATTTGTTTAGTGTATCACAAGTGTGTGATAACAAAAATAAGGTTCTTTTCACAGATACTGAGTGCTTGGTGTTAAGCAAAGATTATAAGCTCCCTGAGGAAAAATACATAGATTTTAGAACACCAAGGCATAAAGACATATATAATGTGAATCTTAATGGAATTAAGATAAATAATAAAATGTCATGTCTGTATGCTAAAGCCTCAGTAGATGAAAGTAATCTTTGGCACAGGAGATTAGGGCACATAAACTTTAAGAATATCAATAGACTTGTGAGGCTTGGTTTAGTTGATGGTTTGCCTGAAAAGGCTTTCCACAATGACCACACTTGTGTTGCATGTCTTAAGGGCAAGCAGCACAAGGTCTCATTCAGGTCTAAACAGGTGCACTCTAGTTCTAAACCACTTCACTTATTGCATATGGACCTCTTTGGTCCAACTAATATAGAAAGTTTGAAGGGTAAATCATATTGTTTTGTTATCACTGATGATTATTCCAGGTTTACATGGACTTTCTTTTTAGCCAAGAAAAGTGAAACTGCCCAAAGTCTGATTAATTTCATTACCCAGATTGAAAAGAAGAATGGTAATGAGGTCAAAATTATTAGAAGTGACAATGGGGGTGAGTTTAGAAATCAGTTGTTAGATGATTTTTGTGCCAAGAAAGGGATTACTAGGCAGTTTAGCATAGCTAGAACCCCACAGCAAAATGGGGTTGCTGAAAGGAAGAATAGAACCCTAACTGAAGCAGCCAGAACCATGTTGGCTGATGCCCACTTTCCTATAGCCTTTTGGGCTGAAGCTGTTAACACAGCTTGTTATGTTCAAAATAGGGCATTGGTCAACAAAATACATAATAAGACACCTTATGAGTTACTTTGGGGAAGGAAGCCAAATATTGGCTTTCTCAAGCCTTTTGGATGTCATGTAGTTGTTTTAGAAACTAGTGAGGCCCTAGGTAAATTTGACTCAAAAGGTGATGAAGGCTACTTCATGGGTTATTCAGTGCAGAGCAAAGGATATAGGGTTTACATTAAAAAGGAAAAACGTATACTTGAAAAAGTACATGTTAGGTTTTTAGAGAGTAAACCTAGTGATCCTGAAAGTGGTCCAAATTGGTTGTTTGACTTAGAACCTTTATCTAGAGCTTTAAATTATATGCCTGTTACTGATCCAGACATTGTGAAGGTAACTTCAAGTGTTTTGGAAAAGAGAATTGGTAATGTTTCAGGTATACAGGTTGCTAAGGAGGATGGACCACCAGCAGTTAAATCATCTCCCACACAAGAATATGTTACACTTCCTATATGGACAGATGAGTATTATGCTGCTGCTGCTGCTAGGAAAGATAATGGTGGTTTTCAAATACCACCAAATACAAACATGCATGGTTCTTCAGGCGCTGACAAAGGGAAATCAAGCGCTGACAAGACCAATTCAGACGTTGATGGCTTAGACGCTGACAACAACATTTCAAGCGTTGTTAGCCCAAACGCTGACAAACAAGGATCAGACTTTGGTGACACCTTTACACAGCTTTTCTCTTCCCATTTTGAACAAGGTGGACCTTCCAATGTCCATGAAGAGATTCATGTTGATCAAAGAGAGTCTGATGAAGAAGATATTGGCAACATGGAGCATGAAGTTGAGGACACCAGACTTTTTGAAGGAGTAGTTCTCACTTCCACAGCAAAGGATCACCCCACATCTCAGATCATTGGTGATGTTATGGCTCCAGTTCAGACAAGAAGATCCCATCAAAGTCTTGGTGGATTTATTGCCAATATACACAAGAAGGTTGATACCCCTCTTGTACAAGCATGTTTGTTTGCCTGTTTTCTGTCACAGGAAGAACCCAAGAAAATTTTTGATGCTCTCAAAGAACCAAGTTGGGTGGAAGCAATGAAGGATGAGCTTCACCAATTTGCTATACAGGATGTTTGGGAGCTGGTTGATTGTCCTAGATATGTGAGAGCAATTGGGACAAGATGGGTTCTATGGAACAAGAAAGATGAAAGAGGCATTGTGGTCAGAAACAAGGCACGTTTGGTAGCTCAGGGATATACACAAGAGGAAGGCATAGATTATGAAGAAGTTTTTGCACCAGTTGCAAGAATTGAAGCTATCAGAATTTTCTTAGCTTATGCCTCCTGCATGAACTTTACTGTTTATCAAATGGATGTGAAGAGTGCTTTCCTCTATGGGACAATTGTTGAGGAAGTATATGTCATGCAACCTCCTGGTTTTGAAGATCCTGAGAATCCAGACAAGGTTTATAGAGTAAAGAAAGCTATGTATGGACTTCATCAAGCCCCTAGAGCATGGTATGGTACCTTGTCTACATACTTGGTGGACAATGGATTCAAGAGGGGCACCATAGATCAGACACTATTTACAAAGAAGAAAGGAAAACATGTGTTGCTTGTGCAGGTCTATGTTGATGACATCATTTTTGGGTCTACTGATCCAAAAATGAGTGAGGACTTTTCCAAGCTCATGACAGATAAATTCAAGATGAGTGCAATGGGTGAGATGAACTTCTTTTTAGGTTTACAAGTTCAGCAGAAAGAAGATGGTATCTTCATCTCCCAAGACAAGTATGTAGCTGAAATCTTGAAGAAATATGGTTTTTCTCCACATGAAAAGGATGCTTCCACTCCTATGGATAGGGAACACCCCTGGGGAAAGATTGGAGCTGGAAAGGATGTGGATGTTAGGCACTATAGATCAATGATTGGATCATTGATGTATCTTACAGCCTCAAGACCTGACATCATGTTTGCTGTGTGTGCATGTGCACGCCATCAAGTGACTCCCAAAGAATGTCACCTGTTTGCTGTGAAAAGAATTTTTAGGTACCTAAGATGTTATCCAGATCTTGGCTTGTGGTACCCAAAAGATTCTCCATTGGATCTTATTGCATATTCAGACAGTGACTATGGTGGTGACAAGTTTGATAGGAAATCCACAACTGGTGGATGTCAATTTCTTGGGAGCAGATTAATATCTTGGCAATGCAAGAAACAAACAGTGGTGGCTAATTCTACAACTGAAGCAGAATATGTGGCTGCAGCTGCTTGTTGTGGACAAGTCTTATGGATTCAGAACCAGCTGTTGGATTATGGGTATAATTTTATGCATACCAAGATTTTTGTAGACAATAACAGTACTTTATGCATTATTAAAAATCCTGTACATCATTCTAAAACCAAACACATAGAAATTAGACATCATTTTATAAGAGATTGCTTTGAGAAAGGTTTAATACAACCAGATAGGGTAGCCACAGAGGATAATGTGGCTGATTTATTAACTAAACCTTTTGATGCTGGACGATTTCAATATTTGGTAACAAATATTGGAATGGTTAATCTCACTTAATATGTGTTTTGGAACCTTTTTGTAAAAGTATGTACAGGATAATGCATTGTTATTGGTCTTTGTGATGATTTAGATTTTTCCACTTTACTTTTCTAACACTGACAAAGGTAAATGTAACGCTGTCAAGTGTTATTTTGCCGTTGTTAGAGATACTATTGTCTAACGCTGACAAGAGTTCCTTCAACGCTGACACGTGTTGTCGGGGCGCTGTCAGCAACAAATGTTAGTTTTGTGGTTTTCATCTAAATGTGTAGGTAGGTGGTAGCTTTATGCCATTGGATACAGAGTTGCTTATGGATCTTTGAAGAGCTATTTGGACATGTTTTTGTTTATGGATGATGGTTGGAATATTTATATTCCTATCTTGACATAAATTTTTAATGTTCATATATATTTAGAGAACTCATGTATCATAGTTTAAGGGGAGGTTTAAGGAACCTTTAGGACTCTTGGGTATTCTTACAATACTCTTATCACAATTCTAGATTGTGTCCACATGTGAGTATGGGTTAGTTTTACTAAACCATGAGGCACTGTAGCATGCATAGTATATCAACTTTGCATGCTGCCAAGACATTTTTGGCCTAGAATTGGTTGTGGTCTGTTGGGAGACTTGGGAATCCTTTTGATATGGGTTTTACCTGGGAGTAACAAGGATTTTATAAGGTAACTTGGTTGTTAAGAATTTTGGTTAGCAAGGGACACTAGAGGACTGTTATGTCTATCTTGCTTATGCAAGTGTGCATAACTGGACAGTGCTTGCCGCCCTATGATAATTATCAGCTTTTGGTTATCTTCTCTAGGATAAATTACTTGTTAAGGTCATTTTTCACTTTTTAAAACAATTTTATTTTTGGACGCTGACAAGATTTTTCCAAGCGTTGTTGTGACCAAATTGGACGCTGACATGGCTTTAGGCGAACGTTGACAAGATTATAGCCGTTGGGCGTTGATGGGTTATATTTGACCGTTGACAATCAATGGGACCTACCCAGTTGTTACTTTTTGACATATTTTCAAGCCGTAATTTTAGGAGTTGTTACTTTCATTAAATGCATGAGATAACTTATAACTTTTTCAATATTTTCATGATTAGTTTTTGAAAATCTTTGCCTATTTTTGGGCCAATCACATGCATTCATCCACTCCTATAAATTTGGCTCCTATTTTTAAACAAGGTATCTATAATTCTTGTCTAACATCTTTTCTCTTATCAACCTTCATCTTTTATACTTCAAATTAACAGCTTTCATCAATGGCACCACGATTTAACTCAGCAGAATCGGATTTGGGGTTCAAGTCTCAACACAACATGATTGCTTATCTTGTTGCTGATAATACTTTGTTTCCTCAATACACACAGATGGTGGAGTATTTGAACGCATCCCCATTAAGGTATGCTCTTTCTCATGCGCCACTCATTCCAGTCACACACATTAAACAGTTTTGGAACACTGTTAGTTCCTCAACAGTTAATGGAGTGACCACATTAACTTCTATTGTTCATGGGAGATCTTGGGTGGTTACTGAGGCCTTGGTACGCCAGGCCTTGCATCTTAATGATGCTGATGGTATAACCATTCTTCCCATATCTGAAATAGAACAAGGGCTTAGGGCTTTGGGATACCCTATTCCTGATGAAGGTACTCTTAATAAGTACCATAAGCAGGAATTTCCCCCAGCCTGGAAGTACCTCATTCACATTCTTCTTCAATGTTTGAGTCCCAAATGTACTGCACACAATGAGATCAATAGATCCATTGCAACTGCTATTGTGTGTATTGCAACAGGGCAACAATATAACTGGTCTAAAATGATTTTTGAAGGAATGTGTAAAAACAAGGGGACAAAAATAACTTTAGCTTATCCCCGTTTTCTGCAAATGATTTTTGATGCTCAAAGATATTGTTCAAGGGATCACAATGATTTTTATAAAATCCCTGAACAAAAGAAAGCTATTTTTACCAAGATGAACTCACCACCTCATAGAGACCTACCTTTAACCCCAGCCATGCTTGCTGTTATTGCAGCAGCACAACCCCAACCAGACCCCCAACCTCATATTGACCCTCACCCACAACTTGAACCTATCCCTGAACCTTTACCCTCACCTGACCAAATGCAAATAGACCAAAATCCCTTTGACACTGACACATCTAATGTAGGCGTTGATGTGCCTATTTCCACTGCTGACACCCAACCATCACAATCCCAAACACCCCTTAACCAACCCACATCTACACCTTCTTCTACACCATCTTCCACACCACCTGAATATAGGTTGTTTAAACGCCAAAGGACTGCTGGAGTGTTCTCCTCTGGTGGTCCTAGCCATGAAGCAGAGAGAACCACCACCACAAGTGTGGCTGGTGACCTGGATGAGGCTGGGACTATTGGTTCTGGCTTAGCAGCTGGCCAAGGCAGTCCCACCATACTTAAGTCCTCATCCATGCCCAATGAACCTGACTTGGGAGGTCAAATCCCCATTTCAGAAGAGGGCAGACTGGAACCTATGACGCTTTTGGAATTGACGGCTATCTGCATTAGCTTGCGAAAGCAGAATGCAGACTTAGTACAAATTGTCAGTAACCAAGGCCTTGAACTCAAGGAATTGAGGGAGAGGATTGTTGTTTTGGAGAGTGCTCATTCAAAGGGAGGTATGGAGGAGTCTTCCAAAGGGGAGGAAGATCAAAGAAATCTGAGTGATAAGAGCAGTCAAGATGGTCAATCATTGGATGTTGCTGAAGCTCTTACTACTTTGAAGGAACAAACAGGTTTTGATACGTCCTTGATCTCTCCAACCAATTTAAATTTATCATTTACAGATATGTTGAGAGAGGTTACACAAGGCGCTGAGGGAAAATATTTGAGCGTTGACAAGACAAGTTTGGACGCTGATAGAAGTATTTTGGGCGCTGATAGAGGAAATTTGGGCGTTGACAGATCTGCATATGGAGGTGATGTATTCCAGTCATCATCTATCATCAAAGATGTTCCTACTCAGGTATTATCATCTACCCTACCAACAATTGCACCAACAGATAAGGGTAAGGGTAAGTTGGTAGAAGAAATTGTTCCAAAGAATGCAGCTCAGGTTGAATTTGATAGAAGATTGGCTGAGCAAATGATGGAACAAGGTGAAAAGGAAAAGTCACCATTTGTTGTGACTTCTGAAGAAGAAAGTGATGGAGCTAGCTCAGATTCAAGTGTGATGATTGTTGAACCAGAAAGACTTGAGTATGGTGATGAGCTTGCTAGGGAAAAGCTGAGAGATTTAAAGTTGCAGATTGATTTTGATATGCCAGAGGTGGTTCAGATGTACAATTCTTGGGAAGAAAGCTGTATGGATAATCCAGACTTGACCATTTCAGATCAGATATGGGGTTTGGAAATTCTTCTTAGAGTTCAGAAGGATTGTAAGGTGATTTTGAAGCACAAGGCAAGCAACATTCTCTCTGAGTTGAAAAGGGATAGAAGGAAGCTCTACTTTATGTTGCTCAAATGTCATGGAGTTGGATGGACACATCAGAAGCTGAAGGCTTTGACATTTGATGAGTTGGAACATAGGGCTTATCCTATTTGGGTGAAAGTGCAGGAAGAAAACACTTTCAGACTTCTTTCAGATGAAAGAAAGGAGCAACTTGTAGAAGAGATGGAAATCAAGAAAGCTATGATAGTTCCCAGACCAGTAAAGAAGGGATTTGTACTTGAGTTTCCAAAAGATATGGATCAACTATATCCAAGTGAAGCAGTTATTAGAAAGAGCCTCAAGCTCTCCCCATTAGAAGCTTCAGATATGGTGCATGTGTTACCACTAGATTCCAGGAATCCAATTGTGAGTTATTCTGGAAAATTGGAAGATTTGGCAAGGAGGTACACACTTTTATCACTCTCATATCTTTATTTTCAAGTTGTGATAGATAAGACTTGATGGACCTTTGGAGGTTGCTAGAGACCAAGTATGAGGCTGAAGCACCAACTTCAGTCAATGGAATAAAACTTTGGACCACATTCAAAAGAATGTGTGGGACAAAAGAAGAAGATCCTGAAATATGGAAGGATCTTGAAGATGATCTCAGTGGTCTTCAATGGAGGTTATATTCAGCTGCTGGTGTATACCATTTGAGCTCTACAAAGTTTGCTGAGTATTTACTTGTAGATGCTCAGTATTTCATATCCAAGGCTGTTTTGGAAAAGATGAAGGACACCCAGTTGGAGATAGACTATACAAGTGACGTGGCAAAGAATTTGATCAGATTTATTCATTACCAATATGATAAGGTTTGTCAGACTCCTCCAAGTTCTTAATGTTTATTCAGAAACTTGATCATAAGAGTGGATATCAAGTTTAGGGGAGGATTGTTGGGAATAAATTAAGGCCAGATCACTTGAACGCTGACAAGAACAACTCAAGCGTTGACAAGAGCAAAGTGAGCGCTGATAGCATAAGCGTTGACAAGTTAAAGTCAAGCGTTGACAGATTGAAGACAAAAACTGATGGAAGATGTGAGCTACACGTTTATTATATTCTAGAATACTTCTAGTAAAGATAAGCTCGACATTGTATTTTCTATTATTATCTTTACCTAGAATAGTTGATTCGTAGCTTATTGTACAAGACTTCTTGTTCTATAAAAGAAGATCTTTTAGGTTAAAGTTAATATTAAGTTTTCATAAGTATTCGCAAGTTAAACCTCTTTCATTGTAATCAAGTTCGTTTATTCTAATACAAGTGAAAGTTTGTTTAACATCTTTGTGTTTTAGATCAAGTGTTAATTCCGCATAACACTTTGTTACTTTATTCATAAGCAAAGGTTTCTCTACGTGTAGTACTTGATCTAATCTCGTATACACAAAGCTTAATCGATCTAAGTTTGGGATCAACAGAACCCAAGTCTCAAAAGACATGGATTCATCTGGTTGTTCAATAAGAACAGACTTAGTTCTCACAACAACCCTATTCTCATCCTTTTTAGGATGAAATACCCAGTTAACCCCAATTGGTTTTGTAATGACCTTTGAAATGTAGTTAAATCTATTGCAAGTCATTGAAATTCCATTATCATTAGGGTTTTGATCTTTCTTGGGTCTCCATGTTAAGCTTGAAGAAGCTTTAGACCCTTTACCTTGTGGCTGCAAATATTTAGGTCTGGTCACGTTTCTGTCAGCGTTGGATTTTGTCCTGTCAACGCTGAAATTACCCTTGTCAGCGTTGAACCTAGGGTTTGCTACAGGAACCCATTGCCTATTTGACCAGGTGTTTGTCTTTTGAAAAGGTCTTTGTCCATGAGTGTTAGACCTTTTAGAAAAGAATGGGGCAGGTCTAATCACTTGTGGACTTTGCTGCACACAAGGTTTGGGTCTGACAACGTTGACTTTCTTCCTATCAGCGTTGAAATTGTTCCTGTCAGCGCTGGCTTTGGGAGCGTTGACACACTTGTATGCCAAATGTGAAAAGCTACCACAAGTGTAACAGGCTTTCTTAGACACACCC
The DNA here is from genome assembly GCA_025667525.1 of Glebionis coronaria. NCBI lineage: Eukaryota > Viridiplantae > Streptophyta > Magnoliopsida > Asterales > Asteraceae > Glebionis > Glebionis coronaria. The sequence goes on from CM046877.1 coordinate 363,896,330, forward strand.
TTAGGTCTAGAAGAGAAGAAACCTGTTCCATGATTGCTAACTTGGCTCTTGGGTGACCTATTATTCCTATACATCTCTGCATATTTAAGTTTAGGTCTTCTAACAGTGTTTGAGCCTAGGTCAACAGCTTTACTAGTGATTGGGTGAGTAACTTTAATAGGTGGTGATTCATTGGGACTTTCACATAGCAAACCTCCCTTAACAAATAAAGTAGGGTTAGCTTTCTTCCACTCATTTAGGTCAGTCAGTTTTTGTTGATACTCTTCCACTGGAGAGACAACTCTTGGTGGAGGAATGAATTCCTCCTCTTGGCATTCTGGTATACCAGTCCAAGACAAGTTCTTTCTAAGGACACCATAGAAGTCACCAGCTGGTGGTGGAACCAGAGAGTAATCATTCATCCCAATCCCAGTCATGTCCTTAGGATCCCTTTGTTTAGCTACACAGTCTCCTAGGGTTTGGGTGGCTCTATCAAATCTTTGAATTTTGAGGTCAACATTATCTTTATTCTTAATGGCCTCATCTAACTTAGCCTGTAGATCTCTATTAACCTTTGTCATGATGTTTCTAACATCCATACTACCCTCTAGCTCATGTTTTAAGATATAGATCTTATCTTTTAAGTCAAATTCCATTTTCTTGTATTCAGAAACGGTTTTCTCAGTTTCAGTAAGAGCTATATGGTAATTAGACAATTTACACCTTTCAGTACTCATATCATCTTTTAGTTTTAACACCTCTTTGTTAAGTCATTCAGTGTTTAACCTACAACCTTTGCTACAAAAAGCATCATCATATACCTCATTATCAGATGAAGAGGAGGAGTGTGCCATGAGAGCATATTCGACATGCTCTTCTTCTTCAATATCAACAACCAAAGCTTTATCCTCTTCAGCATTCTTAGCCAGATAGCTCCAATCCCATCCTGTACCATCAATTCCTTGAACTGCAACCATGACTTTGGAATCCTGAGCTTTAACAACCTGACTTGAGGGTTTACCAGCATCAGATCTTCTAGGAGATCTGCATTCCCTCATGAAGTGCCCCATAGGATGACAGTTGTAGCATTCAACTTTGGATTTATCAAATCCAGCTGTGTCTCTAGCATTGAAGGTCATCTTCTTTTTAAACCTTTTGTTCCACCTATTTGCTCTTATACTAGCAAGAGCCATGTTCAACTTGATGTCCATCTCTTCCAAGTGCTCATCACTTATCTGCTCAAGGTACTCATATGTAATCATTGAACCATTGGGCAAAGAAGCAATGTAAGCACAAATAGTATCCAAATCCAAACCAGCAGGTTTAACTCTTGGGGAGTCATTCTTGAATGTGTCAGCGCCTGAAAAGGAGACGTTGACAGGACTTGTTCCAGCGCTGACATATGATGATCCAGTAACTGGATGCATATAAGAGTCCTTCTGATTGAATTGACCTTCACTATGAGAGAATAAGGCCATGTTGCTGGTGCTAGATTTGCTTCCATGTTCTGAAAGAGTTTCATCTTCCAACAGTCTTAGTTTGTTGTAGATGTCATCAAACGAGGAGCTCTTGTAAGTATTATTGGCAAGAATAGATCTTGCCTCAATCTTCCATGCCTCACCAAGACTTTTAAGAAAGGTAGCATTGGTGTCAACATCACCAACTTGTGTCCCCATCAAGGACAACTTGCTTGTGATGTCAAGCAATCTGCTTCTCACACTACTCAGTTTCTCATTGGGCTGAGCTTTGAAGACAGCATAATCATGCAGAAGTTGCTTTTTCTTTTCTTCCTTAGTGTCTGCATTGCCACCATATGCAACTTCAAGTGCTTCCCAAAGATCCTTAGCAGATTCATAGCCTCTATATTTGTGCTGGTTTTCTTGTCCCAAAGAGACTTTCAGAATATTTAGGGCTTTCATGTCAACCCTTTTCTTTGCAATATCTTCAGCACCTACAGCTCTACCATCTCCAGGTTTTTCTCTCTTATCTTCATCAGGGCATCCTTCAACAGCTGATCTTTGAGTAATGGCATCAAGAATCTTTTGAGCCTTATTGAATGAGTTTCCATATTCAATAATCTCCCAGAGTGTGTAGTCATAGATCCCCAGATATTGTTCAAAGTTGAACTTCCATAAGTCAAAGTTGGTTGCATCAAGCATGGGAATCCTGATGTTTGGTAAGGGTGAAGAGGAGGTGGTTATTGCTTCAGACATGATGTTTTTAGGGGTTCTGAGAAAATTAGGGTTTTGGTGTTTTTAGGGTTCTGGTGTTCTTCAAAGATCAAAAGTTCCTCAACAAGCTCTGATACCACTTGTTGATCCCAAACTTAGATCGATTAGCTTTGTGTATACGAGATTAGATCAAGTAATACACGTAGATAAAGCTTTTTATATGCTTTGTAAATCTAAGTGTTATGCGGATTCTAACACTTACACAAGAACACACAAGATATAAACAAACTTTCACTTTGATTATCAATGTCGAACTTGCTTATAATGAAAGATGTTTATGAACGAAAACTTATGTAAAACGTATCTCAAACATTAACCTAAAGGCCTTCTTTTATAGATACAAGAAGCCTTGTACAATAAGCTACGTATCAACTATTCTAGGTAAAGATAAACATAGAAAATACATTGTCGTTTCTATCCTTACTAGAAGTATTCTAGAATATAATAAACGTGTAGATTATATCTTCCATCAGTGCTTGTCTTCAATGTGTCAACGCTTGACTTTAACTTGTCAACGCTTGAGCTGTCAGCGCTTGCTTTGCTCTTGTCAACGCTTGAATTGTTCTTGTCAGCGCTCAAGTGATTCTGGCCTTAATTTATTCCCAACACATTACACGCGATTACAGACGTTTCATTCTTAGAAACATTGAAAATCCTAGGGTGGTCTTCTATTGTCTTCATCTTCCCTTCACTTTTGTTTTTCCAAACCTTTTCATTCACGCGAGTGCTCTTAAGCTGAGGCCGGCTAACACTATCAGTGGGGATTACTCCTGTAGTAAAAGACACACGTCTACTAGTGTTTCTAGAAGTCTGAGGTGATTGACTTTCTTTGTTTTGTGTGGGTTTAGTGGCCAGTCTATACATCCCTGGTTTAATCACATTTTGGGTTCTTAATGCTTGGTGATCGAATATGTGTTTTGGGATTATTCTGTGGTAACCTATCCTTCCCATCCGTCTTGGGGGCAAACGCAGGTTTTGCAAATGCAGAATTATAGAAAACAGATGATTTTCCCAAGACAGAGGGTCTACTCACTTTTGCGCATTGGGTTGTCTTACAACAGGTTTCTTAACACTAGGTTCCACTATTTTCCCACCCATCTTATCAACGAGTTTCTTAAACTCTGCTATCGCTGTTTCCCTGTCTTGTAACTGAGCTTTCAACCCTTTAATTTCCAAATTCAGTTCATTCATTTCTCGAAACGTTTTGGAAAGTTTTTCTTGCAAGTTATTATCATGTGGAAAACTACCAACGTCTTTTGGCAAAGCAAGTTCAAGAGAATGACAATGTTTTTTAAGGAAATCAGTTTTGTGTTGAAGTAACTCAAAAGCCTTTTTATCAACATTTTCTTTACGTTTCGAAAGCTCAAGTTCAAGACGTTCACATTCTTTGATCTTATCAAGATATTTGCATGCAACATCTGAATATTCGTCGATATCAGCACAAGATTGAAGAGTAACACACAAAATATCTTTGGAGAGACATTCTTCTAAGAGTAAATCATATTCATCTGAAAAAACAGACATGTCCATTTGAAGATCGTCAATTTCTTTCTCAATAGACTCAACATATTTTAAATCATCAAACATTTCAGACAGAATTAATCTTTCAAATTCAAGCATATTTTCTTTTAATGTGGTCGTGTTCGGTATTAAGATCTGTTTGATAAGCACAGTATATCTTGAGGAATTGGTTTTTTTCCACTCGTCATTTCTCGTTGTTTCCATTCATTGTCAACAATGGATTTAATATTATCAATGTAATGTTGTAGAAACCCAAATGTCTGCCTACTCTTGCTTTTAGAAGCATCAAGAGGCAAGTAGTTGATGAACTTAGAAACATTTGTTTTCTTAGTAGAAAAACATTTCTTTCATTGGGTTCTTCTTTGTTTGCATTCTAAAAAATTCCTCACGAGACTTCTGTTTTTATGTAGTGAAAAGACCATATAGACTATTCTCATAAGCATAATTGTATGGTTTCACAAACTCTTTATTGACCGGTGATCTACTCTCCTCTTCCCAAAGGGATGTCTCATCATAACCAAGAGGATATTCAGGATCGGTCCATTCGGACTCATCCATATAAAGGCGCGGGTTCGCAGCTTGAGCTTTGGCAAGATAATCAGGACTTGCAAAGCTAGCTTGACCCTTATACATAGACGGAGGTGCTATCATTCTTACGGTTTGAATAGAGTCATGTGTTTTATAAACAACTTTTTTCAAAAATTCGACTTGTTTTTCTAGTTCCGTTACTTTTCAGTATCTTTTTCATGTCGACTTTTGAAATCTTGTTTTAACGTCTCAACCTCTAGTTTCTTAACATCAAGAATTTTAGCAGACTCGGTGTTATCCATCGAAAGCCGTTGTTCAAGTTCGTTAACTTTGGTCGTATCAAGGTACGTTTTTTGACGTTCATCCATTAATAAATCATTAAATTGACGTTTCTCTTTGGTTAATAACTCAAGAGTTTCGTTGTATTTCTTTTCAAGATCGTCCTTTTGACTTTTTAACGCACTACCCTTGTACCCCTCAAGCTCTTTGGTTTTCTGAAGAATCTCATCTTTATAGCGTTCAATGGTCTCACTAGATGTAATTAGTGCGGCTTTGCATACTTCAAAATTTTGAGTGAGCGCTGCGTTTGCCTTCTTTAATTGCTTTTGAATTTTTCTAGTTTCATTGACATCTTTTTGTAAACTAGCAATTAAATTAGCAAGCGAGACACACTCCTCATCATCATACTCATTTGCATGTTGATCATCCTCAAACTCATTATTGCACATGTCTGATGAATCAGGTGTGGTATTGCTATCAACCTTTTCCGCCATACATGTGTCATTAATGGCATTGGGTAGCTCACTATGCTCATGAATATCACGAAACACATTATATTCATCAGTGGTTTGTACCTTATCGAGCGGCTCAGTGTCAAAGATAGGGCCATTTTCATCTTCAGTGACATTGAGAACTTCGTCAACCTTTGCCATGTACGAGTAATGTGCTTCTAATTCTTGGTCGGAGGCTTCATCATCAGTATCATCAAGCATTTCTCCTTCCTTATCCGACAATTTGACCCCTGTTTCCATCTTCTTGCATAACAACATCTTCTCTTTATGATAACTAGAGTCCCTAACCCGTTTCGGCTTTCTACATTCCTTTGCCATATGCCCATAACCTTGGCAATTATAACACTGAATCCCACTTTGTTCAACCACTTGCATTCCAACAGTTTCCCTATTCCCAGTAGCAACAACAATCCTCTGAGTATCATATTTGGCAGTTTGTCGATCATACCTTGTAGAACCCTCAACATGTGTTGGATTATGTCGATCATACCTAGAAGGACTTTCACCACGTCGACGTGTGTCATACCTTGAAGGGTTCTCAACATATTGGTTCTTTGTGTTGGATGATGTTCGAAGATTGTTGTTGGTGGGTTTGAAGATTTTCTTTTAGGTCTTCATAATGAAAGCAATTTGTTGTTTCATTTCCCGATTCTCCTGAGCTTGATCTTCATCACAATCCTCTTCAGATGGTGGTGATGGTGCTTTTGGTTATTTGCCGCGTGATCTTGTGGATGATGAAGACTTGGATGATGTGGAATATTGTGGGGAGGATGATTGAATGGAGTATGAATTTGGAGTACGAGATCGATGATCTTGATTGGTAGACACTAGAGCAAGTGGATTAGCCGTCTTTGCAACTCGTTCAACTCGAATTTCATTTTCCTCATGCTGAAATTGTTTCAAGATATCAAAGAGAGTGTGATAGTTTACCTTGTCTAACTGCTTCTGTTATTTCACCAAAGTAACAAAACGTATCCACTCTAGTTGAAGTTGCTGAAGAAATTGCACATTGACTTGCATGGTGGAGACCTCCAAGTTATTTCTTGTCATATCGTTCATCGTCTTGTAGAATCGTGAATAATAAGACTCAATTGTTTTTCCATCCAATGCAGTAAACTTACCAAAATTCCAAAACAAGTTTGTTTTAACATCTTGCTTGTTGAGTGATTCTCCTTGTTGCAAGCGTTCAATGGTCGTCCACATTTCTTATTCCGTAGGACATGCATCAACCGTGGAATAAATATCATCTCCAATTCCACTTAGAATCATATAGATCGCTTCTTTTTCTGCGTCATACCAAGCACGCTTCTCTGGTGTAAGATCAGATAAAGTTTCTTTTCTTGTGGTTGCGGGTACTTCTGTGGTAGTGTCAGTGGCTGGTGTATGAGGAACAGTGATATCGGAGAAAACATATGGTCCATTGTTAATACATTGCCTCAATGCATCACCATTAGGTCTTGTATAAAGATAACGAAGAAAACGTGATTGTCATTGAGCATATCGACTGGCCACAAGCATTGGTGGTCTCTCTTTGTTACCCGCCACCATTATGTTGTTGTTCGTCACACGATATTCTGCAGTAGAATCAATGTCAATATTCTCTGAAATGATGAAGTGAATATGGATCTTAAGTAGATATGATGTGATTGAGTTGTTGTTGAAATTCCGAAAATTGTTATTTTTCTCAGTCCGACAATAAATTCCTCAGTCCGACAAAACGATATACCAAAAAAAAATTTTGTATCGCCAAATTATTAAATTGAGCTAGAAATGTCCTAAAACTAGTACGGAAAAAATTTGAATTTACTTGACGGGAAAATTTTAACTCTTTTTTTATTTTTATTTTTTTTTATCTTCGTGTAAACGATATTCCGAAACTAGTCTAGATGGTGGCTAAGTCTAAAAAATATTCAAACAAAATTTAGCAAAACATAGCATCAGAATGTCCATCGGAATGTTCTGTCGGAATGTTCTGTCGGAATGTTCTGTCAGAATGTTCTGTTGGAATGTTCTGTCGGAATGTTCCGTCAGAATGTTCTATCGGAATAAACCTGTCGCAATGTCCTGTCGCAATGACCCCTGTCGCAATAATCTGTCGGAATATCTATCTGAATGTTCACTCTATCGCAATATAGTAATCAAAAATTTTGGCAGAGTGACGTCGCAATATGCCTTAATCCCGTCGTAATCCACGATCGCAATGAACGATCGCAATAAACGTCCGAATAAGGGGGGTATCGCAATAACTGATCGCAAAGTAGAAACCCTTGGTTTATTGCGATCACTTTGTACTTACCTGTACTTTCCGATGGATTTCAGTCGCAATGAAGGAATGAAGTTCGTAACTTTAGGCAAGAAATTCGTGATGTTAACCAAACCAAAATACTCAAATCACTACTACAACAATAGAGAAGATTTGTAGCAAGATTTAGAGCACGAAGAACACAAAAAGTCTTGAATTCGTAGATGAAACAAGGATCAAATCAAACGAATTAAATGAAAACACAACAGCCAATCACAAAACTACCCCATGGCGATTGATACCAATTCTTGTCCCTTATATTTGGATAATAGAACATGAATTAAAGAAAGAAAATAGATGAAGAAGATGAATTTTAGAGAGAGAAAGTAGTGAGAGAAAGTAGAGAGAATGGTTGGAGAAACTATGTGATATTAGATTAGAGAAAATGAATAACCAACACCCTTCCTAACATGCTAGGAAGGGTATATATAGGCCTTTGCCTACATGTGGCTTAATGGGCTATATGATCATGGGTCGGGCTTTCCTTTTGGGCTTTGGTTACTTATGAATGAACCCTAACTTAAAGTTAAGCCCGTAATACACGACTAACATACTACCTATTACAACGTTCAAAAATATGATACATAATAAATATATGACCGAGCATTCTTGTTTGACTCAATATTTGAGGCTAACAGTGTTTCATTAATTAATTATAAGTCCATGTTTTTAATAATTAATTAATAAAATATAGTCTAAAATAAATAACAAAATACTTAGGCTAAAACATGTATTATTTATTAAAAATAATATATCCTAAGTCCAGGTTTAAATTAAATTAATTATTAATCATGTTTAATTAATTTAATTATTCTTGAAAAAAATAAATTGTAAAAATAATCCCGTGCTCGTTTCCGTGTTTTAATATAAGCCGAACATATAAGCCAAACCAAGCAGCCCCGACAGTGGCTAACCCGTCTAGCCGGTTGCCACTGCCTGAACCATTTTCCCACTGGCTGTAGCAGGTGGTTCCCCCTGCTTGGCTGTGTTCCCCCCTGCTCGAACCAAAACAGCCACCGGCTTAAGCCGGTGGTGTTTGCTATTGTGCCGAGACCCACACCGAGACCTTGTAGGGTCTCGGTTGATAATCAAACCAAACCAAACATCACCTCGACTTACGTCGGGGTTCCATTGTCCTTGCGGCCGATCGAACAAAACCACATCGAGACCTCATGGTCTCGGCTGGTGGCACGAAACAACCTCACCGAGAGCCTAGGGCTCTCGGTTTGACCCTCAGCCGAACCAAACACAACCAAAACCAAAACTTTTTCATATTTCTTAAATTCTTATAACATGTTTTTAATTATGTTATTACTATTAAATCACATGAACACAATTAAAGAAAAGAATGATAAAAGATTAAGGTTTTGATGTTAACGAATGCGTGAATGAAAAAGGCTTATGAACACGAACACAAACACTAATATATCAAAGACCAAAGACCAAAAATTCTCCTCCTTGTCTCCTTTATGTGCCGCGGCTATAACTTCTATGGGGGCTAGGGTTTCTAATTTCTTTGTAAAAATTATGTGAATGATTTCCCTATGTTTTTACTTTTTACCATATAGTCAAAATTAAAGTAGGCTTGGCCCCCTTGTCTTTTGGTTTCCGCGGACACAATAGGCCCACAAGGGTCTCCCGGGCTTTGTTCATGTTTAATTATTATACACGTGTATTCTTGTTTTAAATGTTCGTGTAGTTCGTGTTTTAAATATTCGTGTTACATATACTACGTATACATATCGTGTTATAATTATTATACGTAATAATCATCATGTTCATAAATGTTCGTGATCATATGTTTGTGATTATAATTATTATACTTAATAATTATTGTGTATTATCATGTACTTAATAATTATCGTGCACTAACACGTACGTAGTTTCTGAATTTAATGTTCGTGACATGTGTACATGACATAAATGGAAAGTTTTAATTTGTTCGTATGTTTACGTAGTGTACTGTTCATGGCATTTAAATGCGGGTTTTATAACCCTTCCCCCCTAAAAAGAATAATTCGTCCCCGAATTATAGATAACGTAAACTGAAGATGAACATACCCGAATCAAAACTTGAAATGAGGGTAAGAAGTCCGGATAGACTCCTCTGTCTCCCAAGTGGCTTCCCGCTCGGTATGGTCCCTCCAAAGGATTTTGATGAATGGAATCGTCTTCTTCCTCATGACTCGTTCCTGTCGATCAAGAACTCGTTCGGGTTCCTCGATGAAGGTAAGATCTTCACGAATCTGTTCAAGTGGATACTGAACCATGTGAAGGGGATGATTCTTGTACCCTCTGGGTAAGGACACATGGAAAACTTCATGAACGTGAGAAGGCTGCGAAGGTAACACTAAACGATACGATACTTCACCGACTCGCTCAATGATATCAAATTGTCTGATGAATCGAGGTCTGAGTTTTCCTTTGATTGTAAAACGTCTAACACCACGTGTCGGTGATACCTTAAGAAAACATGATCTCCCACGTTGAAATGCAAATCCCTATGATGCTTGTCGGCATAACTCTTTTGACGCGCACGAGCTTCTTGCAGTTTCACCTTAGCTACAACGACTCTCTCGTTGGTCATTTCTATCATCTCCGGACCTTCAAGTGTTCGCTCACCAACCTGATCCCATCAGATTAGGGCGCGACACTTTCTGCCATACAACATCTCAAACGGTGCACACTTGATGTTCGCGTGCCAACTGTTGTTGTATGCAAATTCTACCAAGCAGATGTAGTCGTCCCAACTTCTTGTCCATTCTAAAGCACACACTCGAAGCATTTCTTTTAATGTCTGAATGGTACGCTCCGACTGCCCGTTTGTTTAAAGATGAAAAGCCGTGCTAAGCTTAAGTCTGATGCCCCAAGCTTTCTGCAGACTTCTCCAAAATCGCGAAGTAAACTGAGGATCTCAGTCCGAGACGATACTGAATAGAGCACCATAAAGTCTCATGATCTCCTTCTGATATAAGTCAGTGATTTTGCTAACCGCATCGTCCTTGCGGATCGGTAAGAAATGAGCTGACTTGGTAACTCGGTCAACGATAACCCAAATGGCATCATTCTTCCTCTTGGTCTGCGGAAGTCCGGTGACAAAATCCATGGTGATCTTGTCACACTTCCACTCTGGAATGTCTAATGGTTGTAGTAGACCACTAGATCGTTGATTCTCTATCTTAACCTGCTGGCAAGTAAGACATTTGGAGACCTAGGTAGCAACATCCAGTTTCATACCACTCCACCAGAAATACTGTTTGATGTTGTAGTACATCTTGGTTGAACCAGGATGAATGGAGAATGGGGAGCTATGAGCTTCAGCCAATAACGCTTCCCTGAGTGCAAGATCACCAGGAACACAAAGTCTAGTGCCCTGCCATAAGATACCGTCATCATCCAGCCAAAACTCCATCTGCTGCTCTAACTTCTGAATAATTTCCTAGATGTCATATGTAGGATATGTAAATCTTGCTTATGTTTTAGAGAGAGAAAGAGATAGAGAGATGGTGAGAACACACACACTTACGCTCTGTTCTCGAGTTTTTTTTAAAATAATGGAAAGGGAAGGGAAGGGAAATCACAAATGTTTTGTGTTCTCAAGTTTTTTTTAAGAAAGAAAGGCAAAGGACGGGAAAGGGATAGGAAGGGAAGGTATGTGTTTTTATGTGTAACATTGATCATTCCAATTTTGGGATGATTAGGAAGGGAAGCTAGTGATTAACAACATTGACTCTTGTTTAATTACAGTTATATCCTTTTTTATATACACTCTAACATTTTAATCTAGTTCTCAGCTTTTTTCTAATGAATATGGCGTATTTTTTTTCCTAAGGCGATCTTTCGATTTGGGATGGCTAATCCAATTCTTGGTTCAGTTTCACACTATTGAATAATTAATTCTTACCAATGCTATGATAACTGTTGTATAATAAATTTGTTGGTCATTGTAACTCCGAACACAGATCAATATAACTAAGTACGTAGTACTGTTTTTTTTTCAGACTTCGCATTGTCAAATAAGTACGTAGTACCATTTTTTACCAATTGCAACTCCAAACACAGTTCAATATAACTAGTACTTGGCACGATCAAAGGCCCGAAGAAAAATAGAAACAAGTTTACATGTTTCTTTTACAATTGCATAGGCTCGTCTATATATGTTATTTTTGTTTTAATTATATGGCAAAGGCAAGAGGGTAATTAAGTAATTATATTTTGTGCCTTTTTCTTTCTTCACTAAATCAAAACATAAACTCAAGAACATAAATTAAAACATTTCATTTCTTCCTCATATGATCCCTTACCATCCCTTCCTCTCCTCTCCCTTTCTATTCTTTTAAAATAAAACTGGAGAACAGAGCGTTAGAGAGAGAAAGGGAAAGAAAGACACTTTTCAACTATGTGTAAAATGAATAATCACACACCCTCTCCATCTAAGGAGAGGGTTTATATACCCAAGCCCTTGTCATGGGCTTGGGCTTATATTTGGGCCGGCCTACAGATGTTGTTGGCTAGGCTTGTTCTTGTTTGTTAAATAAAGATAATTAACTAAACTACGAGCTATTACATGGACTATCGTTGGAGTGACCGATCCTTTTTAATACGTAAAACGTATTTCCAACAATCTCCCCCTAAGGGAGGTCACTCCAAACAAGGGCATTACCCATGTTACAATAATAAGATAAACCTAGCATAATATGCTTATCTTGAGCTCGTAGACTTCGTCTTTCTTTTCTTTTTCTTTTCTGGTGAACATGTTGATGTGATCTTTGATATCAATCTTTGAGAATTGATCTCTTGCCTTGATCTTGTGCATCCATCACTTGTGATCTTCGCCTCTTCGTGAACTCATGTCCCACATACTTATACCTTAGTAATTCTTGAAAGCTTCGGATCTCGATACAGCGGAAGACTTAACTTTTAGGATTTCTTGAATTAGATGAGGTATTAAGTGCATAAAGTATAAGCATGCGGAGACGACTTCTTCTTGGATCACGCAACGCCACCGTCTTCAAATGCCGCAACATAAGTAGACATGAACTGTGAAAATCTAACATTTTCAGGTAGTGAATTATTTTCTCGTATAATATTTTGAAACTTATTTTTATGTTGGTTGACGAACTCACAATTTACGGATTTAAATTTGGGCTTACGTGCATAATTTAGCGTCTTTTACGATTAAACCGGAAACCTTAGGATTACGTATTTACATTTTTGAACTCCGTTTTTGATGAGACAATTTTTATTGGATTCGTTTTGTGACGTTGATTCATAATTTATAAAAACGTTTTTCGTGAAACGACCCGAGGGCACGCAAATCGAGAAAACTAGAATCGAGGAATACCCGTAAATTAGTGAGGTGGGACAAAATACATTATCCCATCCCACTAGCTTACATGGGACGGCACATGAGACCACATCTAAGGATGTGGCATCATGTTAGCAAAGTAGCTACAAGTGTAAGCTTTAGCTTAACACTTACGCTTACTCTTTCCACTCCAACTAACTAAAACCACTAGCTACTCATTTATACCATTTTCACTCAGGCAAACTACTTCAAAATCCTCTCAAAACCTCACCCTTTGCCGTCCACTTTGAAGAACAAACACCCCTCTTTGATCTTTTCTAGCCATGAAATACATGTTATCTAGCTCTATCATGGAGTTATCTTGAAGCCTTGATCATTTGGTGGCCATTTTAACAACAAAGGAGGTGATTTGCTTGTGTCCTAGGGCTGATTTCTCAACTATTGTTCTTGGTGTTTGATGATCTTGGAGTTACTTTTGGTTTTCATCAAGTTCTTGTCTTCCAAAAACAAGAAATACACTTGGTTGGTAAAGAAGATCATCCTCTCCATTTTCTATTGTTATTTTTGTAAAGAACAAATGTATTTTCTTTCTTGTTGTATATGTATATGATTAATATAAGATGATAAAAATGTTGTGTGGGGATCAAGTGTTGATAAATATGCTTAAAAAGATTAATAACTATAAGAAACAAGGCTAAAATCATGATTAATTTGTTGGCTGTATAAAAACAGTATGTAACTAAAACTTTAACTGATAAACATGCATGGTAGAATCCATTTACAGTAAGTACAAGATGTTATACACATGTGAGAGTTGGCCATGCAATGGAATCATTATAATGAGTGAGATATGATCAAAACAAGATGAGTGTGCTAATCTGAATAAGCTGTTTTGTAGGGACCGTTAAGCATAAGTAAACTTAAAATGAGCAGTAGCTAGAACTAAGTTAAATGTAGAACATAATATGAAGATCATTTCATCCAAAAATGAGCTTCTAATTCATTATAGAACTCTAGATATGATAAAAATGGTAAAGATGAAAATAAAAATCAGATTTTGAGAATTAATGTTTATTATTATTATATAAGCACTCAAATTTTATTGTATAAAATGTAAAATAAAAACCCACTAACTTATGAATTTTATTTATATAAATATGTAAAAGGTTAAATAAATGGATACATTATATAAATGGTAGTGTAATAATACTTATAAGTAATAAAAACTATAAACTTGATTTTTACGACTTTTTCGGCTATTACCGTAAAATTAACGTTTTTCGCCAATTAAAACTTAGACGATAAAACCCTTCTAATGTAAAGTTTTTAAAAGTCATATACTGATATATAAGTAACTAATACAAGTAAAAACCGATAAAACCCGAACAATAGGACATACGGACATTAACGAGCTAACTAAGCATATTGGACTAATAATTGGACTAAATAAGATAAACACTTATAAAAAGAACTTATTGGGCTTAACTCATTTGGCCCCAACATGGAAAGTATAGACACTGATAATATAAGTATAAAATGAAACAAAACAAGTTAAAGAACTTATACTAAGCTTATTGGACTTAAAATAGATAAATATGTAAGACTAGTAAACTAGTAAAAAATTACCAAAACGTAAACACTAAAATGAGTAAACAAGGATATATAAACCCACTTGATCATCATCATATGTACAAAATCATCATATGTATATTGTTATTTTGATAAAAGTCATTGGACAAAGTCTAAGACCGATTATTATTTATATAGGTTTCCGTGACCGAAGCACGCCCGTAGCCGATAATCCGCCTTTCATTATCAACGTGAGTTCATAGCCTCACACTCTTTTAAATGTTTTATAAAATTATTTGTAAACCCGCGAGGGATATAACATGCTAGATTTTGATAAAAATAGAACACAAGTAGTCCCGATGGTATGCTTAATGATATGGACTCGAATGATGCTATGACCCTATAAACGAGACTAAAAGGATTATTAGTAGTTAGGTTATGTCACTTAAAGTCCCATTAGCATGAATTGTAAACTACTGGTATTTGGTAGACGCTTATGCATTTGATAGTACTATTTGGGGACGATCACCCCAGTTCGCGCGTTGACGGTTGATCCCCGTCGTACCACATTGATTGGTAAGCGAATTTATGTATGAGAAGATTCCATAGCGAGATTTTTGTGACGACACGCTAACTTAGATGGGCAAATTGTTTGTCGGGTTCGCGGCCCGCTGTTTTCATAGTAAGGTAACAATGTCATGCGGCTAGTAATAATCCAAATCCAATAAAATGTATCCTATACATAATGTAATCCAATAACGACGCTAATAACGATGATAATATTACCTATTATGGTAATATTGAGACTACGGTCTCATGGACGGTTTAAGATGTATGCTTGATATATATATATTGCCTGACTAGCAATACGTGGACTTACTTCCGATATTATACTTGTGTTCTGATTTTAACGATTGTTTTATATAACGGTTTTTATTAAACTCTATGAATTCACTCGGCATTCGCTGATATGATTTTTGCATGTTTTTATCTCAGGTGCTTGAAGGTAATCCGGATGGAGATCGACTCTGGTGGCCCACATAATATTAAAAATGTTCATTCGATCTATGTTTTGTAAACTTAATGACCTTTATAATTTGGGACCTGTTGTACACTTTATAACTTTTTATCGAATGAATGTATGTTGAACCTTGTACAACCATTTTTATGTGTTGTCTATGATTGGAGTTATTGTGCTATCCCGTAACACTCTGAAAGACCCTTACGATGTACCGATACGAAAATTGAGAGTGTTACATGAACGAAATGGCTTTGAACATTTCATTCTAATTCGGTAGTATTTTACCTCTGGTCGGTGAAGACCGTTGGACGATATAAAATATCGTACTTGTGACATGTAGATTTAATTAAAATCTCCTTGACAAGATTTCGCGAGTAAACCCGTTCTCTTTACTCGACCGTCCAAAGCTGACTGCGAACGTAAAGAGTGAATCACTTGGATAAAATTATTCGCATGATTGGAGCCGTCAATTCTGATTCCTGGAACAAGTTGGATTCATTAAAGAATCGCACAAGCACCTACCATGAGATTTTTGACGTTCGCTCAAGAAGGATTTCCATCTTCATTGTAAATACTTTTGTATTACTCGGATGTTCAGGAAAGATCATGAAGATTTTGTGTAGGACTCTTAAAATCTTTCTTACTTTTCACAGTGTGTGAAGAAGCAAGGAATTATGGAAGTGTGTCCTAATGAGATATTTGACGATCTCAAATGGCTCTAGAATCGATCGTGCACTTCGGATTTTAGTGATCGGAGGCTGAAGAGGAGTGCCACCTTTTCAATACCAAATTACTCGGAGTGAATAAATCGATAGATAACGTGTTGATCTCCGTGTGATTAAAACAAATATCTTTTGAGAGATATCTAAGTTAGCTGGGATGGGTTGTGCATTGCATCACTGGGTCCATGATGTCTATCTTCAATATCAAGAATCATTAAAAATGATCTCAATAGCATATTTATTGACCCGGTTTCTGCCTAAAGTTGTAAGGAGGGCTTCTTTCTTTACACCCTTTATCTTTACAATTCTTTTTCATTCTTCAGCCCCTTCAATGCTTACCAATACGTCATAACTAGCACCTTGTTGTTATTGTTCTAGTGCTAACTTAAGTACTTGGTCGGCATTCAGCTACGTTCACAATCCTTCTCCATCTTTCCTAAGGACTACTATTTCTAACTATGGTATGTCCTTGGGAAGATTCCTCCGGTTCTAGAAGAATCATTGGACTTAACCTATCCTACCATCCTTATGTCACCACAATCTTCATCGTCGTGAAATAAATAGGTTTTGGGTAAGTAAATGTGACCATGAAAATCCATTTTGATATGCAAATCCGTTTTGCTCCCCCTTAACATATGCCAGGATATTCGAAAACATTTCGCATATGTCGGGATGAGCCAGCACTTTAAGTCAAACCATTTGTGATAATATCCCATATTAAATCACATTTTCTCCCCCATTAAAAATATTAACCCAATCGATGTTTTTAATATCAATTGATTTAATGAAGTTTTAACAAAGGTTTTGGGAAGAAAAATGCAAGTCCGTTTAATCTTCATGATTCCAAATGTATGAGATATGATACCGATTTGTAACATGATCACATATTCACCATATTAGAAAAAAATTGACAAGGTTGGACCTGACTGATGAGAACATCATATGAAAAGATCAAATGGTTCTTGTCAGCATATGTTGGTCGCCTCGTCACGTCTGAAGTCATCTCTTGACATCACATGTACGATTGGTATTGTTGTCTTGACACCAACTTGTGAACTAGGCACGTTCGGCATCGAAGATTCAGAATGCTTGACTATTGCTCCCCCTCAATTGTTGACCTGTGTTCTATTGAAAGAGTTGTAGTCGTCGGTTGAGTAGTCGCACCGTCGAGTATGTAGATACCAATTGTGGATTGCTATGGTTGTAGAGATGATAGCTTCATAAAAACAAGACTTCTCTTGTTTTAACAAATAAATGCACTGAGGCGTACATATATTTGTGTTAGACCAAGTTATAAAGTAAACTTGATCCCTTACAAGGTTTTAAAGTAAACCTTGCCTGAGAAAATTAATTCTCGTTGTGAGCCAAAGCTTTCATAAGAAATACTTGACTTTAATGTGAAAACCGGGTTGCAGTCTGAAATAACTACAAGCCATTTAGGCATGTTTTATGAAGTATTTACAACTTTTGTACGAACTCTATTTATGGCGCCGTGTCAATATTAATCGACATTTATAAGGCCGTAAATATTATCGTACCAAAAGACATGCCTTTGAAAAATAAAGTAAAAATATTTTGGATTTTTCTAGATTTTTCAATTTTTATGGTTTTTATATGGTTTTATATTTTTGTATTTTGCTTTTGTGGATAAAGATATAAACAATATATACAAATGATCACGAAGGATACGGAGAGTAGTTTACCACCACTATTCTTTCGCTTCATCTTCCAGTTCCTTTAGAGTCTCAGGCGAGAAAGTTCTCATTCCTAGCTTGTCGGCCAAAAATTTAATTCGAGCGCGATCTAAAGCCTTCGTGAAAATATCCGCCAATTGATACTCAGATCGGACAAAGTAAAGCTCGATTACTCTATTTTCGACTTGCTCCTTGATGAAATGGTAGTGAATGTCAATATGCTTTGACCGGGAGAATTAAACGTTGTTGCAGCATAAGGCAATTGCACTCTTGTTGTCACAGTACATCGGAATTTTGTTGAAACCTAGACCATAGTCGGTTAATTGCGATATCATCCAAAGAATTTGAGCACAGAAACCGGACATAGCTATGTATTCTGCTTCCGTACTTGTAATTGCAGCGCTTTTCTGCCTTTTCGATGCCCAACTGATTAGTCGATCTCCTAGTAGTTGCAAAGTTCCACTCGTGCTACATAATGTATCTTGACAACCCGCATGATCCGCATCTGCATATGCCATTAGTGCAATCGAAGAGTCCTTCGAATACCAAAGTCCCCGATTGATGGTTCCTTTAAGATATGGAAAGATCCGTTTCACAGTGGCCAAGTGTAACTCAGTAGGTAAAGTTTGATACCGAGCACACATACATATAGTAAACTGAAGATCAGGTCAACTAGCTGTGATATACAGAAGAGTACCGATCATTCCATGATAAAGTGTCGTATCAATGGCAATTCCATGTGGATCTGCATCAAGCTTAGTTTTTTCCACCATTGGGGTGTCCACGGGGTCACAAGATTCCATCTTATA
This sequence comes from Glebionis coronaria, assembly GCA_025667525.1. Taxonomy (NCBI): domain Eukaryota; kingdom Viridiplantae; phylum Streptophyta; class Magnoliopsida; order Asterales; family Asteraceae; genus Glebionis; species Glebionis coronaria. Next base: position 363,914,805 of record CM046877.1, read on the forward strand.
CTTCTTTAGCGATTCAAGGGCATATTTGGATTGATTGATAAAGATGCCTCTGGGACTCTGAGATATCTGAAGACCTAAGAAGAATGATACCTTGCCCATCATTGACATCTTAAACTTGGAAGACATGAGTGTCCCAAACTCATCCGATAAGGTTTGGGTCGAGGCTGCAAATATAATATCATCAACATATATTTGGACCATAATCATATCTTTACCTCGTTTCTGAATGAATAGCGTGGGATCCACCTTGCCTTTTGCGAAGCCTTGCGTAATGAGGAATTGTGATAATAGATCATACCATGCGCGAGGAGCTTGCTTCAACCCATAGAGATCCTTCTTAAGCTTGTACACATGATTAGGATATTTAGGATTCACAAAACCATCCGGCTGTTGAACATAGACCTCTTCCTTGATTTCACCATTAAGAAATGCCGTCTTCACATCCATCTGATAGACGATCATATTCATGTGGGCTGCATAAGCGAGGAATAGTCTAATAGCTTCCAAACGGGCAACAGGCGCAAAGGATTCCATAAAGTCGATGCCCAATAATTGCTTGTATCCACGAGCTACTAGTCTAGCTTTGTTCTTCAATATTCGCCTAACTCGTCGAGTTTCACCTTGTAAACCCATTTCAAAGTGAGTAACTGCACTTGATCCGGGCATGGGACAAGTTCCCAAACTTCAAGACGTATGAATTCGTTAAGTTCTTCTTGCATAGCTTCTATCCAAAAAGATTGAGTAAAAGCTTGTTGCCATGTCTTAGGTTCAACTTCAGTGAGAAAAGCATCAAAATGACAAAACATTGCATTTTCTTGTAGCTGACTTCTTGTGGATACCGGACGATTAGGGTCACCAATAATAGAATCTATAGGATGATCCTTTGTCCACTTGCTGTCATGATCACGAATCCGTGGATTGGAGTAAACTGTAGTAGGAGCTTCCTCTGAGGTGGACGACCCGGCTTGATTAGGGTCGGGAATTGGTACACCAAAGAATGGAAGTTCACGCATTTGAGCGAATTCCAAATCGTGATCATCATCATCCTCTTCATCATCGATAGGCATGACATGGGTAGTTGAAATAGGTGTTGGTTGAGAATTTCTTATTGATGGTATATCTTGACAAATTGTAGGTGCAGATGTGTCTGATTGTGCTTCGGTTGCTGGAGCGACAACTTCGGTTACCGGAGCTATTACCTCAGGTTCTGGAGCAACAATACTTGGAGGAGTAAAGAATTCATCAAATAATGGTTGAAACAACGTATCCCATTCAGTCCTAGAAGGTGGTGTAAATGATGATGAAGTAGGGTTGTTTGGGACAAGACCATAACTAATTTTACTGGGTCCCATTCATGAAGTGCGGGTTCAGAGCAGCTTTGCTCAGAAGCCATTGTTGTCAGCTCATCAAAATCAACATTCATAGTTTCGAGGATCTTACGAGACATATGATTGTAGATTCGGTATGCCTTCTTTGCAGGTGCGTAACCAATGGAAATATCAATATCAGCCTTTGGTTGAAGTTTTCCCAAATTGTCACCATCATTATTTGGATAGCAAAGAGAACCAAATACATGAAGATATGATAAATCTGGAACTTTACCATGGAGGAGCTCATAAGGTGTTTTACCATGGCGTTTACGAATTAGTGACCGGTTTTGGGTGTACACTGCTGTAGATACTGCTTCTGCCCATAAAAACAATGGAGCCTTTGCTTAAATTAACATCGTTCGAGCAGCTTCCATAAGTGTGCGATTTCGCCTTTCAACGACACCGTTTTGTTGTGGAGTGCGTGCAATGGATGTTTCATGAGATATGCCAACTTCTTCATAATAGTCACGCAAGATTTGATTCACAAATTCGGTTCCATTATCTGTACGAATGAGTCGGACAGTAGTGTTGAGACGCACTTGAATCATCTTGAGAAATCCGATGATGAATTTAGGTGCCTCATTTTTTGTTGTAAGAAATTTCACCCATGTAAACCGAGAGTAATCATCCACAATAACGAGGATGTACCTTTTACCACTAAGACTTTCAACACGCATTGGCCCACAAAGATCCATATGCAACAGATAAAGTTTCTCTTGGTTGGTGTCTTCCGTCTTGGGTTTGTAAGATTTCTTAGTGCTTTTCCCCATTGTACACGCAGAACACAAATGATCCTTGTGAAATGAAAGTTTAGAAAGACCATGAACAAGTTCGTTTTTCGCCAAATGGTTAATAGCATCAAAGTTAAGATGAGATAACCGTCGATGCCATAACCATGACTTAGTCTTCGATGCTTTGGAGAGAAGATATACAGGAGAAGCGGCCATCATGTCTTGTAGAGACAAGGTATACAAATTATTCCATCGAGTACCTTTCAATAAATCGACCCCTTCCAAATTACGAATGAAGCAGGTGTGCTCTCGAAAAGCAACTTCTAGGTTTGCATCACAAAATTGTCCTACAGAAAATAAGTTGTGACCGAGACCTTCCACATAATACACTCTCGAAATTATAACATTCTGTTGGAAATACGTTTTAACGTATTTAGGAAGATTCGGTCACTCTGACAATATACTAAGTAGTAGCTCGTAGTCTAGACGTTGTTATTTAACAAACAAGCCCAAGCCTAGCCTACAACATGTGTAGGCCGGCCCAAACATGTAAGCCCAAGCCCATTACAAGGCTTGGGTATATAAACCCTCTCCTTAGATGGAGAGGGTGTGTGGTTATTCACTTTTTCACATAGTAAACATTGGTTTTCTCTCTCTAGAAGTGTGTGTAATCCACCATCTCTCTATCTCTTTCTCTCTCTAAAAACATAAGCAAGATTTACATTTCTACAAATGGTATCAGAGCATGGGATGAAATATAGGTTTGTTTTAGTGTTACGTATGTTCTTATAAGCATTTCGTGGCTTTTTGAGTTCATATTGCCGAATCATCAAATTTTTTTTTGTGTTTGCTCGTGATTTCCAGTAGTATAACGTAGTTAATCGTGTTATAGTGTTTTTTGCTATCTTGGTTTTGGTTAAAACACAATCTTTCTTGGATCAAAAGTTCAAAAAGTTCTTGTTTTTCTTCATTCCGAATTTCAAGCAACCATCATCATAGGAAAGTACACGTGAAAAGGGGTTTCCATCGCAATAACCATCACCATCAGAAAGTGACTGGTTCTACTTTGCGATACTTGGATTTCGATACTTATTCCGATCTGGACATTCTGATCGATCTTTGCGATCTGGGATTCCGACGGTTATAAGTAATTTTTAAGTCGTTACTCTGCCTAAATTTTGTCAGCTATATTCCGATCTGAATCATTTCGACAGCACTTTGCGATCTGAGCATTTCAACAGTACTTTGCGATCTGAACATTCCGATAGAACTTTTGCGATCTAGGCATTTCGATACCAACAACATTTCGACAGGGTTATATTACGATCTGGACATTCCGATTGTGACATTCCGATCTGAACTTTCCGATAGTGACATTCCGATCTGGCATTTCGATCTAGACATTCCGACAATCCAAAAAATTATTCCTTAAAAAATTTCGATGTGTGTAATTTTGACTTGGAATTTTTGGTTTATCGAGAACATATTTTAGGGGATTTTAACATTGTTTCTCGACTTCAACACAAAGACACTTAACCTTATTTCATTGTTCGATCAACTTTGTAAATCTTAACTTATTGAAATGGAGTACACATCTCTTACGGATAAGTCCACTCTCTCGGGTACGGATAATCGTCCACCAATGTTGGAGAAGTCTATGTACGAGGATTGGACTTCCCGAATGGAACTTTACATGTTGAACAAAGAGAATGGACATCTCATTTGGGCATCGGTGCTCAATGGACCATTCGATTATGGTACAGTGACGGAAGGTACGACTACTCGTCCTCGCACAACGGGTGAGTTGACTGGAGATATAAAGATTCAAGACAAATGTGATAAGTATGCTACAAACATCATTCTCCAAGCCCTTCCTCCAGATGTCTACAAACTCGTCAGCAAACATAAAGTTACCAAAGAGTTATGGGATAGAATTCGGATTCTAATGCAAGGCACCTCGTTAACTAAACAAGAACGAGAGTGTAAGCTTTATGATACTTTTTATAAGTTTGCCTATGTGCCAGGGGAGACTCTTAATGATTACTATCTGAGATTTACCTTATTGTTGAATGAGCTTAATATCTATGGCATGGCAATTCCTACCTTTCAATTGAACACCAAGTATTTGAACACTCTTCCTCTAGAATAGAAAAAATACGTGACGGATGTTAAATTGGCTAAGGACCTGCATAACACCAATGTGTATCAACTTCAAGCTTTTCTTCAATAACACGAATGCCATGTGATTGAGGCTCGGTTGTCTACACCTCAAGTTCATGATCCACTTGCCATGTATGCTTCTCAACAAAACATGGCTTATACTTATCAGCAACCATCATACTTGCAGCAGCCACCACCACACAACTATCAGCAACCATAGCAACCATCTTATCAACCACTAATGATGCCACAACAAGCATTTCAACAAAGTGTTCATCAACAATCTTTTCCACAGCAACTAACATATCAGACATCACCATCACAAACCAACACTTCTCCAATGGGCTATACTCCTCAGCAAGGATATTTTCCAATAGAAGCACAACCAGCACAAGCTTTCTACTCTAATGAACTTCCACCAATCCAAGCACCGGTCTTTACTCCAAATGATACGCCAGCTGATGTTCTAAACCATCTCACTGCCTACTTGTCAAAACTTGTTACGACTAGAGGATTTCCACCAACAAACAATCAGCTCCGCACCACATCAAATCCTCGACAACAAGCCACTGTTCAAGATGGTCAAGTGACGGTGCAACCTATTCAGGGAAGGCAAAATTCATATGGACCTCCTACAAGGACTGGGAACAATCAAGCTGTGAATTCTCAAGCTAATGGAAATGGAAGCCCCATTGGTCCTAAAAAGGTTGTGACTTGCTACAATTGCCAAGAACAAGGTCATATGTCTAGGGAATGCACTCAATCGAAAAGGAGGAGGGATGATGCATGGTTTCGTGAGAAGATGTATTTGGTTGATGCTCAGTCTAAGGGGAAGATTTTGGATTCAGAGGAGTTAGCATTTCTTGCAGACCCAGGGGCAGCAGATACTGAAGGCATTGCAGTCGTTTCCACTTCTAATGAAGCTTATCAAGCAGATGATCTTGACGCATATGATTCGGATTGTGACGACATTCATTCTGCCCAAGCTGCTCTCGTTGCTAATCTCTCTCACTACGGTCCTGATGTCATCAGAGGTACCAACCACATCTAATAACATTGATGATAACCAACATCAAGTTGGGCATGAAAATGACAACCTCGAACATCATTCGGGAACTAGTAATTCAAATGATGTGGTACCCAAACCTACACATTTGAGTGAACCTCAACCAAATGCTACGACGGGCATGAAATTTTATGCTCAACATGATTTGGTCATGGTGCCTAAACATATTATTGATCAAATGCATATGGCACTCAGACAATCCATAGATACGAATTCCACCCTCAATGCTGAGCTTGCGTTGCATAAAGAAAAGGTCAAAACTTTTGAAATGGTCCCTCAAGCAGAGAAAATAACATGTTATGAATTTGACCAATTTCGTTTTGAAAAGATTGAACACTTGAAAGAAATAGAATCATTAAAAGCTAATCTTTCCAATGAATTAAAAGCAAAAGAGTCGGTTGTCAATGGTTTTCAGAAACTTAAAATGGATTTCGAAACTCTCGAGTCTAAAAAGGTTGAATCGGAAATTAATGCTACCAAACTTCTTAAATTTAAAGAACAACAGCTTTTAAAACTATACGCTTCCACAGAAAAGGTTCATCTTTTAAATAAATCATTTAAAGAACTCGAACTTAAGCGTCTTCAAGATTTACCACCTAATCCAGGTTATGCAAAACAAGCTCAGGAACATATTCTCGGTCTTTATGATATGACCATAATTGGCAAATCGAAAGAAGCACCTTTTGTTCATAGTACTGAGGAGACACAGTCACTTGCGGATGAAACTCATTCTAAAATGATTTCAAAATTCCATACAATTGATTATGATCAACATAACAAAGATCAATTTTCGAAAAAGACACGCATTCGCTTACAAAAGGAATTAGCTGAATTGACAGTTCTTGTGCCCCAAAGTTTGTCAAATGAAAACCTTCCTAGTACGTCTCCTAGACTTGTTAAAACGGATTTAACGAAGTTAATTCCACCGGTAAGTAAGGTGTCCGTTAACTTAAATGCGGTACACCAACACCTAGCCGATTTTGACAAGGTCATTTTGGAACGTACGACGGCTTCGACCATAACGGAAAGTGAATGGAACTTTGAGCACACTAGAGCTGCGTTCCGAAACAAAATTGTTCCGTTTTTAGACAATGTTAAAGCTTGTCTTAGTACTCTTGATCAAGATTTGCTTTTGGAAATAGAAGAAGTTAGACGTGTTTTCAATGAAATGGATGATGCCTATGAAAACAACTTACTTGAAATAGAACGGTTTTCACGCCAAAATGATCTGCTTCTGAAGCAAGTGATGTCTCATGATATAGTTTATGTTTGTGTGAATAAAAGTGTTGATAATGATTCTATTGTGCATAATGTTGAATCTGTGGATATTGTGGTAGATAGTACTTGTCACGAATCTGACGCTGAATTTTTAAAGCTTCAAGATTCATATTCATCGCTTTCAAAACATTTTGATGAGATTCAAACACATTGTATTTCGCTTGAATGCAAGCAATAATTTATTCAAGAAATCTTTGAAACATCATTCGAAGGTGTTAATATCCATGATGCAAATTTTGAAAAGAATTTTCGATTGAATTTACAATCAAAACAACGTCAGCCAAGTGACAAAGTTGCTAAATCTTTGCCGATAGAAATAGAGAAATCTAAGGAGCTTAACTGTGTGAACGTACTTGAGGCCGCTGAGAATTTTAAACTTGATCTAGATAATCGAGTTTCCAAGATTTTGTCCAAAGTTGATAAGTTAAAACAGAAAAATACACGACTCTTCGATTCAGTAAAGCCCGCGTGTGTTGATACCACTGCACATAATCAATCATTGATTGAACAGTTGAATCGAAAGTCGATGGAAATATCTGATTTGAGGGAACAAATTTGTGATAAGAATCTGGTCTTGGCTGAGTTAAAGGAAACACTTCGTACTCTAAAAGGTAAGAATGTTGTGGATAACGCAGCCACTGTCTCAGCATCGTCCTCTAGTGCAATCAAAAGGAACCTTATAGCCGTCACACCATTTAATAAGGGCCCTAGGACTAAACCATGTCAAACTTTGGTCACTAATGATAAGGCGGAATTACAACAAGCTTCTAATATTCTCGTGTTTCCTTCTACAGGAGTAAGCACCACTACTAAGGCTCAAAGATCTAAGCTTAAAAGAAACAAGAAGAATGATAGGATCTTGCCCCCATCTAGTAGTCAAGTGAAGAAGAAAGTAGAAGCCCATCCTAGGAATGTTATTTTTGTTTTGATTAAAAAGAATCATGTAGCCAAACCTAAAGGCTCTGCGGTTGTGCAGCGTTCTAAGCCTAGTGTGAATTCTAATCTGAAATACTGGAATTGCAATGAATGTATGTTTTTTAGTCGTCATGATTCTTGCCTTATTGACCATGTGAATGAGATGTATGCCCGGAAAAATGGATTAGAATGGAAACCGACTGGGAAAGTGTTAACCCAAGTTGGTTGGATGTGGCGCCCCGCTGGTAGAACTTTCACTATAGTAGGAAATATGTGCCCTTTGACTAGGATCACTCCCACTAAAGCGAAGAAAGCGTGCCCTTTAACTAGGAGTACCAAGGCTACCAAAACACAAGCGATTCCTTTAACTAGGAACACCGACACTACTGTAGGAACCAAGTACCCTTTAAATGGGTCTACTCCCACTGTAGTGCCCGTGAATAATCCAAAACCTAAGAAAGTTGGAACAGTAAAACCTGTTAGTGCTAAACCTCACATTAGAAAACGCAGGAAATCTAAGGGTCTCAAAAATGTTAGCAATTCTAATAATTCTATATCTGTATCTGCTAACACTCCAGAACCAATAGTTTCCAATGCCTTGTCTACTATTGTTATTGAAAACAGGTGGTCCAAATTGTTCTCTGGTATTTGGACTCTGGTTGCTCCAAGCATATGACCTGAGATCGCTCTCAGCTCAGAAATTTCGTCAGCAAGTTTCTTGGTACGGTTCGATTTGGAAATGATCATATTGCAAAGATAATGGGTTATGGTGAATATCATATTGGGAATGTTATAATTTCGAGAGTGTATTATGTGGAAGGTTGTAACACCCCCAATTTCGATCATAACAGCGGAAGGGTCATTGGGTGTTACTATCATGGTTCAATCTCATAATCATAGAAAACGTCTCAAAACGAGTCGTTTTAATAAACATCCATTCAATTCCATTTAATCAAGATAAAATTTCATACATGGTCCCGGATGATTCAAAAGTTTACAAACTATTATAAATGATAAAAGTTATTTGAATGGATATGTTTTAGAAAAGCGGGCCAAAACATTTCAAATATGCAAGCTTCACGAAACCGCCTTCCTCGAGTGCCTTCAAAATGGACCTGAGATAAAACATGCTTAAAAAGTCAGCAAAATTTGCCGAGTGAATCTATAGAGTTTTAATTTAAATAAAGTGAACACAAGTATGAAAATTAACCTTCCATGGTTAATAATTTATCAAAGATGACTATGTTGTATGGACATAATTATCGTTGTTATTTCTATAAGTCTCGTGAAATTGAACGTTAACATATATTATTTCAGCCCAACACACCTAGCCAAGTGCGTATATTTCTCTTATACAATTGCATCCGATGTTTCATTACTGGTGCATCACAACACCACGCGATAGCTAGTCGCGACCGGACTGGGCGTCACCCCGATAGATCTATCCATAGTATTAGCGTTCTTTTCGATTAACAATTCACGATTCATGGGTCTTTAAGGCTAAACAAACTTATATAACAACTTTCGTCTGAGCATACAATCAAGTTCCTTTGGGTTCAATTTTTTAAAACGAAGAGGGTTTACCACAACTTCTCGTTGCACCCTTTCATTTATAACCAATACTTTTCCAATAATAAGGGTTCCCACAACTTCTCGTTGCACCCCTACTCTTCTAATAAGTAGAGTTTCCACAACTTGTTGTTGTACCCTTTAATTTCAATAACTTCAAGTAAAATAAGGGTTTCCACAACTTCTCGTTGCCCCCTTTTATTTTAGTAAAACAAGCATGTTATCCCCCTCGCGGGTTTTATAAAACAAGTAAACATGTTAAGAGCGAGGCTATAGACTCACCTTAGCCATTAGTGGTAATGAGACGATCGCCGACGATTAGTGATGCCCGTTAAAACACGAAAACCGCAACCTACCGAATAAGGCGCGTTCGTTAATAATCGACTTAAGTATAAATCATACTTACGTAATATAAAAATCAAAATTACAAAACCAAGACAAATCCCGAAAAATTTAATAATACAAGTGTACTACTATACCCTTTTATTCAACACTTATTCATTTAAATCACTTGCACCCTCGACATTGACCCGTCATAAGACGCCAAGTCAACGCAAGTCAAACCATCATTTTTACTTCCCTCGGACCAGTAGCTAAGTCATTTATATAATGACTTAACACTCGAGTAAGTCACTATGTCCAATAGTGAATACTCAACTCACGCCATACAAGTATTGAACTACGTGTCCAAAATACCACTCAGCATGTACACTCCAAATGTACACACCAATCTACCCTATCTACACTTGTCCGATTTCGACGAAACTTGGTGACAAACTCACACATAATATGAATAAGACTCAGTAAAAGTTTCATTCAAAAATATTACTTCTAAGACCTTCTGCCCGACACATCTTCGTGTTATAAAAACCGGACAGTTTTACGTCTTTGAATTGTAAAACCATTTCGACTTATCTAAACAATTCCGTTTATAAAACCGACACTCGGGTTTGAAAATAGACTCATGACCTGAGGTTTAGCAACTTACATCAGTCCTTGAACATTTTTAAAACTCATTCTATAGTCCCCGAGATTCGATCCAAATATCGACAACAATTTTCGGATTGTGCCGATACCCGTCTCCCGGTACACGAATACTAAAAGTAGCATAACTTTTCGCTCGAAATGAGTTAGAAGCTCATTCAAGCGGCAAATCGAAGCTAAAAGAATCCTCTACAAGCCTATCCTATTAGTTTCATCATTTTCAAACAGTAAGATTTTCAAAAATTACGTTTTACCTACTGGTCTAAAATGCCTTTCTAAAAATCATACTAAAACAATTTTTCAACCCATTTTAACAATTTTTATACTTCTAATATCATCTATCAATCATCTATATCAAGCCATCTAACCTCTAACACCCTTGAATAATCATACAAAAATTTACCCACATAAAATAATCTACATGCAACACCTCCCACTATGAATATAATATTATTAACACTAATATACAACATAAAAATGGATCAAACACTACTAGTTCATCAAGAAAAATAAAATTTTTGAAAAGTTAATGCATGTGGATGAAAATTATACCAACATGATCCTTGTTGAATTTGCAAAGTGGGTCTTCTTTTAGTTTCTCTTGATTCAAACTTGATTTTGAAAATCAAATGGGTTTGAGGGTGGTGTTTTTGGCCGTGGGTTTCAAAGAGAGAAAGAGAGGTGATGTTAAAAATTTTTTTTTTAATGAATATAATAAGGTGTGTGTGTTAGTGGAGGCTATTTAAATAGTGGGGTGAGGGTAGTTTTTGCCAATAAGGTATAGTTTTGGTCCAAAAAGTAATTAAATGGTTATAAGGGTAGAAAATGTAAATATTACATTTTAAAAAAAATATTTACGGGACTCGGGTTTCGTAAAAATACTTTTTAAAAGTTAAAACGCTTCAAGAATAAATTAATATAACTTCGACACGACTTAAAACGTAATTAAATCGAAAACGTTGAAAATATTAAATATCGAGACAATCGATAATAAAACGTAAATTTTTGGGCATCCGTCGGTATCGCGATCATTCGTAGTTCTCGTCATTCGTTAAAACGTAAAATACGAGAAATAAAAATAAATATAATAAAATCATTCATATGATAAATTTGAGAATATATTATCGATACTTAATGTTTTTCTTGTCGGTCTTCATCGAAACGACATTCTTACGCTAGTTTCAAGCCATAACCTTCTCGGTTAATTGATAATTTAAAATTCTCATTAAAATAAATTTATAATTCTTAATAGTCGAGACTAATAACGACCTGAAATTGACGGATTGTCACATTATCCCCACCAAATTGGGATCTTCGTCCCGAAGATCAACTTGCGTTCTTCCTCGATCGCTTGTTGAAATCAAAGAGTTAAACGTATTTTGGTCCTCGTCTAGAGTTCCATCACACATGACAATAAAAATCCGACTTCGTTTCTGTTGCCTAACTTCCTTATCGATAATATCTACAAGTACTTTGATGAAATGCAACTTACTGTCGATTCATACTTCATCAAGAGAGATAATAAGATCTTCGACGAGAAGAAATTTCTTTAGGTTCGACATATGAAAAGTATCGTGAATTCCCTGCGGCTTTCGAGGTAATTTAAGTTTTCATGCCATCGGACCTTCCATCGATATCATCTCGAATGGTCCAAACTAACGGGGACTTAACTTCCCACGTTTTCCAAAATACATAACACCTTCTCATGGTGATAGCTTGGCATAACTTTTCCTAGAAAGCGACGTCCCGGCGCTTAACTCGCATACGATAGTCTTCAGTGTAACAGTGAAGAGTGAAAAACAGGAAAGTCATCGTCTAAGTTCCAAAGAAAGTCAAAAGATATTATATGGTACATGTTCTCCATGATCGGACGTCATTGGACAATGCCGCCTCAAGTTCTCACAACTTACGATCACTCAACTCGGTCACATACCACATAAGTATCTAAAAGCAAAGGTCAAACATAAACATCAAATGTAAATCTCCGTCGTTGATCATCGATAAAACCTTGGACTAGCCCTTGATAATACAACTCGATCTCTAAAGTCTTTCCACTTGCAGTGTCGGCAACAACATACTCTTCGAAGTGAAAACGAATTTGTTAATTCCAGTCATTAAGAAATTCGGTCCATTGGCGAGAATCCACAACATATCGGGCATACCATTAAGTTCTACTCCAGTGTTCAACGTACAAAAGCGTCCCACTAATTTTTGCTTCAGCGTTCATCGTACAAAGGCGTCCCAATAATTTCGACTTTAGTGCTCAAGGTGCTGCATCATATTCCTTGTTTTTAGTTCGTCATACTAGCCCCAAGAGTTTCGTCATCAAGAAAAGTCTTCGGTGACCCTTCGATAGTAGCAAGTAAAATTACAAAATCTTCACGTCCACGATAAGTTGTCGTTGATAACTGATCCTCAGTCAATCCGCAAGTACACACATAAATCATGGTGACGCTTAAGTGAGTCGCCTATTCTCGGAACGGTCAACGGTTCTTAACCATCTGTTTATAAAGCTCGCGATCATCGAGACACATTAGAAATGGTCCATCAAAACAAATCATAACTCGAAAGAAGTACAACGGGTTATTCGTACATAGATGATAATCGACGATCATCATAATGACGACAACATCGAACGATTCTTACCAACGAAATACGAGTCGAAGGAAGACGTACGTACACCAAAAATCCACAAATCGAGCCAGACATACTTGGGCCCACTCATTTATAACTCCTTGTCTACATCAAAAGGCGTCCCTCTCCATGTATACAAGAGTTTATAAATTTACGGTTCGGGAACTTATAACTTTCTTGTTCAAATGAAAAGGCGTCCCAATCCATTTCAACAAGACGATTATAAGTCATCCTACTCAAGTATTACTACCTCTCAACACGATCATATCAAAATACCATGATAAATACAAGGTGTCAATAAACTTACATCATGATTTCCGTATTCAAATGTCCCATTCCATCTGAATAAGGAAAACACAACAATCTAAGGTCCAGTCGTTTAAAATTTTCTTATTCAAATGTCCTAATCCCTTTAAGTAAGACAACATTAAACGACTCTTAGTTGGGTGAGTTAAAATCTATATATCTAAATGTCCCATTCCATTTAGATACACGATATTAAGTCACTCAACCGAATGGCTACTACGAGCATATCATTGTTGTACCCAAACTATATATATTTGATTAGGATATATATATCTTAAGTCCAACATTGGCATTCTCCTTTTCGCCAATAAAACGTGGTCATATAAAACCAAATCACACGTCGCATTACGTAGAAGATGTCGCCTTGGATAAATGATTCTTCAAAATCATAAGAAGTAACGGAAATAAAAATATCATGTTAATCAATTACGTTTCAATATGAGATGTCCAAAAATGGCACATCACGATACGATGATAACAATCGAATTTAAACAAGTCGATATGCGATAGGTTACAAAACCATGACAATCTGCGTCATAATAATACCTCGTATCAATATAAAACTATTATTTATAATAAAAAAAAATGAGAACATACCTTGTAATTCACAAGTACAAATAATCGATAAAGATTACAACAACATATATAATGACATATATATATATAAATACTATCATTCTCGTCCATTGGCAACTCGGAGGTTTCGCTTGCAACAGTTATAGTTAAAAGATTTCAAAAATTCATTTTTGGAAAATCTTTTCGTTCTCTATAACTTGAGCTCTGATGCCAATCTGTAACACCCCCAATTTCGATCATAACAGCGGAAGGGTCATTGGGTGTTACTATCATGGTTCAATCTCATAATCATAGAAAACGTCTCAAAACGAGTCGTTTTAATAAACATCCATTCAATTCCATTTAATCAAGATAAAATTTCATACATGGTCCCGGATGATTCAAAAGTTTACAAACTATTATAAATGATAAAAGTTATTTGAATGGATATGTTTTAGAAAAGCGGGCCAAAACATTTCAAATATGCAAGCTTCACGAAACCGCCTTCCTCGAGTGCCTTCAAAATGGACCTGAGATAAAACATGCTTAAAAAGTCAGCAAAATTTGCCGAGTGAATCTATAGAGTTTTAATTTAAATAAAGTGAACACAAGTATGAAAATTAACCTTCCATGGTTAATAATTTATCAAAGATGACTATGTTGTATGGACATAATTATCGTTGTTATTTCTATAAGTCTCGTGAAATTGAACGTTAACATATATTATTTCAGCCCAACACACCTAGCCAAGTGCGTATATTTCTCTTATACAATTGCATCCGATGTTTCATTACTGGTGCATCACAACACCACGCGATAGCTAGTCGCGACCGGACTGGGCGTCACCCCGATAGATCTATCCATAGTATTAGCGTTCTTTTCGATTAACAATTCACGATTCATGGGTCTTTAAGGCTAAACAAACTTATATAACAACTTTCGTCTGAGCATACAATCAAGTTCCTTTGGGTTCAATTTTTTAAAACGAAGAGGGTTTACCACAACTTCTCGTTGCACCCTTTCATTTATAACCAATACTTTTCCAATAATAAGGGTTCCCACAACTTCTCGTTGCACCCCTACTCTTCTAATAAGTAGAGTTTCCACAACTTGTTGTTGTACCCTTTAATTTCAATAACTTCAAGTAAAATAAGGGTTTCCACAACTTCTCGTTGCCCCCTTTTATTTTAGTAAAACAAGCATGTTATCCCCCTCGCGGGTTTTATAAAACAAGTAAACATGTTAAGAGCGAGGCTATAGACTCACCTTAGCCATTAGTGGTAATGAGACGATCGCCGACGATTAGTGATGCCCGTTAAAACACGAAAACCGCAACCTACCGAATAAGGCGCGTTCGTTAATAATCGACTTAAGTATAAATCATACTTACGTAATATAAAAATCAAAATTACAAAACCAAGACAAATCCCGAAAAATTTAATAATACAAGTGTACTACTATACCCTTTTATTCAACACTTATTCATTTAAATCACTTGCACCCTCGACATTGACCCGTCATAAGACGCCAAGTCAACGCAAGTCAAACCATCATTTTTACTTCCCTCGGACCAGTAGCTAAGTCATTTATATAATGACTTAACACTCGAGTAAGTCACTATGTCCAATAGTGAATACTCAACTCACGCCATACAAGTATTGAACTACGTGTCCAAAATACCACTCAGCATGTACACTCCAAATGTACACACCAATCTACCCTATCTACACTTGTCCGATTTCGACGAAACTTGGTGACAAACTCACACATAATATGAATAAGACTCAGTAAAAGTTTCATTCAAAAATATTACTTCTAAGACCTTCTGCCCGACACATCTTCGTGTTATAAAAACCGGACAGTTTTACGTCTTTGAATTGTAAAACCATTTCGACTTATCTAAACAATTCCGTTTATAAAACCGACACTCGGGTTTGAAAATAGACTCATGACCTGAGGTTTAGCAACTTACATCAGTCCTTGAACATTTTTAAAACTCATTCTATAGTCCCCGAGATTCGATCCAAATATCGACAACAATTTTCGGATTGTGCCGATACCCGTCTCCCGGTACACGAATACTAAAAGTAGCATAACTTTTCGCTCGAAATGAGTTAGAAGCTCATTCAAGCGGCAAATCGAAGCTAAAAGAATCCTCTACAAGCCTATCCTATTAGTTTCATCATTTTCAAACAGTAAGATTTTCAAAAATTACGTTTTACCTACTGGTCTAAAATGCCTTTCTAAAAATCATACTAAAACAATTTTTCAACCCATTTTAACAATTTTTATACTTCTAATATCATCTATCAATCATCTATATCAAGCCATCTAACCTCTAACACCCTTGAATAATCATACAAAAATTTACCCACATAAAATAATCTACATGCAACACCTCCCACTATGAATATAATATTATTAACACTAATATACAACATAAAAATGGATCAAACACTACTAGTTCATCAAGAAAAATAAAATTTTTGAAAAGTTAATGCATGTGGATGAAAATTATACCAACATGATCCTTGTTGAATTTGCAAAGTGGGTCTTCTTTTAGTTTCTCTTGATTCAAACTTGATTTTGAAAATCAAATGGGTTTGAGGGTGGTGTTTTTGGCCGTGGGTTTCAAAGAGAGAAAGAGAGGTGATGTTAAAATTTTTTTTTTTAATGAATATAATAAGGTGTGTGTGTTAGTGGAGGCTATTTAAATAGTGGGGTGAGGGTAGTTTTTGCCAATAAGGTATAGTTTTGGTCCAAAAAGTAATTAAATGGTTATAAGGGTAGAAAATGTAAATATTACATTTTAAAAAAAATATTTACGGGACTCGGGTTTCGTAAAAATACTTTTTAAAAGTTAAAACGCTTCAAGAATAAATTAATATAACTTCGACACGACTTAAAACGTAATTAAATCGAAAACGTTGAAAATATTAAATATCGAGACAATCGATAATAAAACGTAAATTTTTGGGCATCCGTCGGTATCGCGATCATTCGTAGTTCTCGTCATTCGTTAAAACGTAAAATACGAGAAATAAAAATAAATATAATAAAATCATTCATATGATAAATTTGAGAATATATTATCGATACTTAATGTTTTTCTTGTCGGTCTTCATCGAAACGACATTCTTACGCTAGTTTCAAGCCATAACCTTCTCGGTTAATTGATAATTTAAAATTCTCATTAAAATAAATTTATAATTCTTAATAGTCGAGACTAATAACGACCTGAAATTGACGGATTGTCACAAAGGTCTCGGTCACAACTTATTTTCTGTGGGACAATTTTGTGATGCAAACCTAGAAGTTGCTTTTCGAGAGCATACCTGCTTCATTCGTAATTTGGAAAGTGTTGATTTATTGAAAGGTACTCGAGGGAATAATTTATATACTTTGTCTCTACAAGACATGATGGTCGCTTCTCCCGTATGTCTTCTCTCCAAAGCATCGAAGACTAAGTCATGGTTATGGCATCGGCGGTTATCTCATCTTAACTTTGACGCTATTAACCATTTGGCGAAAAACGAACTTGTTCGTGGTCTTCCTAAACTTTCATTTCACAAGGATCATTTGTGTTCCGCGTGTACAATGGGGAAAAGCACTAAGAAATCATACAAACCCAAGACTGAAGACACCAACTAAGAGAAACTTTATTTGTTGCATATGGATCTTTGTGGGCCAATGCGTGTTGAAAGTATTAGTGGCAAAAAGTACATCCTCGTTATTGTCGATGATTACTCTCGGTTTACATGGGTGAAATTTCTGAAAGTAAAAAATGAGGCACCTAAATTCATCATCGGATTTCTCAAGATGATTCAAGTGCGTCTCAACACTACTGTCCGACGCATTCGTACAGATAATGGAACCAAATTTGTGAATCAAATCTTGCGTGATTATTATGAAGAAGTTTGCATATCTCATGAAACATCCGTTGCAAGCACTCCACAACAAAACGGTGTGGTTGAAAGGCGAAATCGCACACTTATGGAAGTTGCTCGAACGATGTTAATTTACGCAAAGGCTCCATTGTTTTTATGGGCAGAAGCAGTATCTACAGCAGTGTACACCCAAAACCGGTCTCTAATTCATAAACGCCATGGTAAAACACCTTATGAGCTTCTCCATGGAAAAGTACCAGATTTATCATATCTTCATGTATTTGGTTCTTTTTTCTATCCAAATAATGATGGTGACAATTTGGGAAAACTTCAACCAAAGGCTGATATTGGTATTTTCATTGGTTACGCACCCGCAAAGAAGGCATACCGAATCTACAACCGTAACTCTCGCAAGATCCTCGAAACTATGAATTTTGATTTTGATGAGATGACAACAATGGTTCTGAGCAAAGCAGGTCTGAACCCGCACTTCATGAAATGGGACCCAGTAACATTAGTTCTGGTCTTGTCTCAAACAACCCTACATCATCATCATTTACACCACCTACTAGGAAGGAATGGGATACGTTGTTTCAACCGTTCTTTGATGAATTCTTTACTCCTCCAAGTATTGTTGCTCTAGAACCTGAGGTAATAGCTCTTGTAACCGAAGTTGTCGCTCCAGCAACCGAAGCACAATCAGATACGTCTGCACCTACAATTGGTCAAGATATACCATCAATGAGTAATTCTCAACCAACACCCGAACCAACTACCCATGTCATGCCTATTGATGATGAAGAGGATGATGATGATCACAATTTGGAATTCGCTCAAATGCGTGAACTTCCATTCTTTGGTGTACCAATACCCGACCCTAATCAAGCCCGGTCGTCCACCTCAGAGGAAGCTCCAACTACAGTTTACTCCAATCCACGGATTCGTGAACATGACAGCAAGTGGACAAAGGATCATCCTATAGATTCTATTATTGGTGACCCTAATCGTCCGGTATCCACACGAAGTCAGCTACAAGAAAATGCAATGTTTTGTCATTTTGATGTTTTTCTCACTGAAGTTGAACCTAAGACATGGAAACAAGCTTTTACTCAATCCTGTTGGATAGAAGATATGCAAGAAGAACTTAACGAATTCATACGTCTTGAAGTATGGGAACTTGTCCCATTCTCGGATCAAGTGCAGTTACTCACTTTGAAATGGGTTTACAAGGTGAAACTCGACGAGTTAGGCGGAATACTGAAGAACAAAGCTAGACTAGTAGCTCGTGGATACAAGCAATTATTGGGCATCGACTTTATGGAATCCTTTGCACATGTTGCCCGTTTGGAAGCTATTAGACTATTCCTCACTTATGCAGCCCACATGAATATGATCGTCTATCAGATGGATGTGAAGACGGCATTTCTGAATGGTGAAATCAAGGAAGAGGTATATGTTCAACAACCAGATGGTTTTGTGAATCCTAATTATCCTAATCATGTGTACAAGCTTAAGAAGGCTCTCTATGGGTTGAAGCAAGCTCCACGTGCATGGTATGATCTATTGTCACAATTCCTCATTACGCAAGGCTTCGCTAAAGGCAAGGTAGATCCTACGCTGTTCATTCAGAAACGAGGTAAAGATATGATTATGGTACAAATATATGTTGATGATATTATATTTGCAGCCTCGACCCAAACCTTATCGGATGAGTTTGGGACACTCATGTCTTCCAAGTTTAAGATGTCAATGATGGGTAAGGTATCATTCTTCTTAGGTCTTCAGATATCTCAGAGTCCCAGAGGCATCTTTATCAATCAATCCAAGTATGCCCTTGAATCGCTTAAGAAATATAAGATGGGATCTTACGACCCCGTGGATACTCAAATGGTGGAAAAATCTAAGCTTGATGCAGATCCACATGGAGTTGCCGTTGATCTGACACTTTATCGATCAATGATTGGTACTCTTCTGTATATCACCGCTAGTCGACCTGATCTTCAGTTTGCTATATGTATGTGTGTTAGGTATCAAACTAGGCCTACTGAGTTACACTTAGCTACTGTTAAAAGGATCTTTTGATATCTTAAAGGAACCATTAATCGGGGACTTTGGTATTCGAAGGACTCTTCTATTACACTAATGGCATATGCAGATGCGGATCACGCGGGTTGTCAAGATACAAGGCGTAGCACGAGTGGAACATTGCAAATATTAGGAGATCGATTAATCAGTTGGGCATCGAAAAGGCAGAAAAGCGCTGCAATTTCAAGTACGGAAGCAGAATACATAGCTATGTCCGATTGCGGTGCTCAAATTCTTTGGATGAGATCGCAATTAACCGACTATGGTCTAGGTTTCAACAAAATTCCGATGTACTGCGACAACAAGAGTGCAATTGCCTTATGCTGAAACAATGTTCAATTCTACCGGTCGAAGCATATCGACATTCGCTACCATTTCATCAAGGAGCAAGTGGAAAATGGAGTGATCGAGCTTTACTTTGTCCGATCTGAATATCAATTGGCGGATATTTTCACGAAGGCTTTAGATCGCGCTCGAATTGAATTTTTGGCCGACAAGCTAGGAATGAGAACTTTCTCGCCTGAGACACTAAAGGAACTAGCAGATGAAGCGAAAGAATAGTGGTGGTAAAACTATTCTACGTATCCTTGGTGATCATTTGTATATATTGTTTATATCTTTATCCACAAAAGCAAAATACAAAAATATAAAACCATATAAAAACCATAAAAATTGAAAAGTCTAGAAAAATACAAAAATATTTTTACTTTATTTTTCAAAGGCATGTCTTTTGCGACGATAATATTTACGGCCTTAGAAATGTTGATTAATATCCACACGGCGCCATAAATAGAGTTCGTATAAAAGTTGTAAATATTTCATAAAACATGCCTAAATGGCATATAGTTATTTCAGACTGCAACCCGGTTTTCACATTAATGTCAAGTATTTCTTATGAAAGCTTTGACTCAACAACGGGAATTAATTTTCTCGGGCACGGTTTACTTTATAACCATGTAAGGGATTGTGTTTACGTAATAACACAATCTAACACGAATATATGTACGTGTCAGTGCATTTATTTGTTAAAACAAGAGAAATCTTGTTTTTATGAAGCTATCATATCTACAACCATGCTATCTACAATTGGTATCTGCATACTCGACGATGCGAATACTCAACCGACAACTACAGCTCTTTCGATAGAACACGGGTCAACAATTGAGGGGGAGCAATTGTCAAGCATTCATAATCTTCGATGCCAAAAGTGCCAAGCTCACTAATTGGTGTCAAGACAACAATACCAATCGTACACGTGCTGACAAGAGATGACTTCAGACGTGACGAGGCGACCAACATATGCTGCCAAGAACCATTTGATCTTATCATATGATGTTCTCATCTATCAGGTCCAACCTTGTCAATTCTTTCTAATATGGTGAATATGTGATCATGTTACAAATCGGTACCATATCTCATACATTTGGTATCATGAAGATAAAACGGACTTGCATTTTTCTTCCCAAAACCTTTGTTAAAAATTCATTAAATCAATTGATATTAAAAACATCGATTGGGTTAATATTTTTAATATGGGGGAGAAAATGTGATTTAATATGGGATATTATCACAATTGGTTTGACTGAATGTGCTGGCTCATCCCGACATATGCAAAATGTTTTCGAATATCGTGGCATATGTTAAGGGGGAGCAAAACGGATTTGCATATCAAAATGGATTTTCATGGTGACATATACTTACCCAAAACCCATTTATTTCACGACGATGAAGATTGTGGTGACATAAGGATGGTAGGATAGGTTAAGTCCAATGATTCTTCTAGAACCGGAGGAATCTTCCCAAGGACATTCCATAGATAGAAATAGTAGTCCTTAGGAAAGATGGAGAAAGATTGTGAACGTAGCTGAATGCCGACCAAGTACTTAAGTTAGCATTGGAACAATCACAACAAGGTGCTAGTTATGACGTATTGGTAAGCATTGAAGGGGTTGAAGAATGAAAAAGAATTGTAAAGATAAAGGGTGTAAAGAAAGAAGCCCTCCTTCCAACTTTAGGCAGAAACCGGGTCAATACATATGCTATTGAGATCATTTTTAATGATTCTTGATATTGAAGATAGACATCATGGACCCAATGATACAATGCACAACCCATCCCAGCTAACTCAGATATCTCTCAAAAGGTATTTGTTTTAATCACACGGAGACAACACGTTATCTATCGATTTATTCACTCCGAATATATTGATATTGAAAAGGTGGCACTCCTCTCCAGCCTCCGATCACTAAAATCCAAAGTGCACGATCGAGTCTAGAGCCATTTGAGATCATCAAATATCTCATTAGGACGAACTTCCATAATTCCTTGCTTCTTCACACACTATGAAAAGTAAGAAAGATTTTAAGAGTCCTACGTAAAATCTTCATGATCTTGCCTGAACATGCGAGTAATACGAAAGTATTTACAATGAAGATGGAAATCCTTCTTGAGCGAATATCAAAAAGCTCATGGTAGGTGACTTGTGCGATTCTATATGAATCAAACTTGTGATAACTGGAAAGCAACAGTGGTTTAATTCTTAACTGAACTTAAACACGTTCCAGGCCTCTACGCAATATCTTAGTGATCTTGCCAGAACACTCAGAGTGACACCTTAGTGTTCACAGTGATGAGTGGAAATCCTTCTGGTGTTAACCTCAAACAGCACTTGGTAGGTAACTTGCAAGATTCTATACGAATCAAGCTCGTGACAACTGGAAAGCAACGATGGTGCGATTCTTTAAGGAATCAAACTTGTTCCAGGAATCATAATTGACGGATTCAATCATGCGGATAATTTTATCCAAATGATTCACTCTTTACGTTCGCAGTCAGCTTTGGACGATCGAGTAAAGAGAACGGGTTTACCCGTGAAATCTTGTCAAGGAGATTTTTAATTAAATCTACCTGCCACAAGTACGATATTTTTATATCGTCCAACGGTCTTCATCGACCGGAGGTAAAATGCTACCGAATTAGAATGAAATGCTCAAAGCCATTTCGTTTGAGTCTACTTATGTTGCGGCATTTGAAGACGGTGGCATTGCGGAATCCAAGAAGAAGTCGTCCCCGCATGCTTATACTTTTCGCACTTAATACCTCATCTAATTCAAGAAAGCCTAAAAGTTAAGTCTTCCGCTGTATTGAACTCTGAAGCTTTCAATAATTACTAAGGTATAAGTATGTGGGACGTGAGGTCACAAAGAGGCGAAGATCACAAGTGATGGATGCACGAGATCAAGGAAAGAGATTAATGCTCAAGATTGATATCAAAGATCACATCAGCATGTTCACCAGAAAAGAAAAAGGAAAAGAAAGACGAAGACTACGAGCTCAAGACAAGCATAGTATGCTAGGTTTATTTCATTATTGTAACTCGGGTAACGCCCTTGTTTGGAGTGACCTCCCTTAGGGGGAGATTGTTGGAAATACGTTTTTACGTATTTAGAAAGATTCGGTCACTCCGACAATATACTAAGTAGTAGCTCGTAGTCTAGACGTTGTTATTTAACAAACAAGCCCAAGCCTAGCCTACAACATGTGTAGGCCGGCCCAAACATGTAAGCCCAAGCCCATTACAAGGCTTGGGTATATAAACCCTCTCCTTAGATGGAGAGGGTGTGTGGTTATTCACTTTTTCACATAGTAAACATTGGTTTTCTCTCTCTAGAAGTGTGTGTAATCCACCATCTCTCTATCTCTTTCTCTCTCTAAAAACATAAGCAAGATTTACATTTCTACACATTCCCAATATGATATTCACCATAACCCATTAGCTTTGCAATATGATCATTTCCAAATCGAACCGTACCAAGAAACTTGCTGACGAAATTTCTGAGCTGAGAGCGATCTCCGGTCATATGCTTAGAGCAACCAGAGTCCAAATACCAGAGAATAATTTGGACCACCTGTTTTCAACAACAACAATAGACAATGCATTGGAAACTATTGGTTCCGGAGTGTTAGCAGATACAGATAAAATATTATCAGAATTGCTAACAGGATTGTGACCCTTAGATTTCCTGCGTTTTCTAATGTGAGTTTTAGCACTAACAGGTTTTACAGTTCCAACTTTCTTAGGCTTTGGATTATTCGCGGGCACTACAGTGGGAGTAGACATATTTAAAGGGCACTTGGTTCCTATGGTAGTGTTGGTGTTCCTAGTTAAAGGACACTCTTGTGTTTTGGTAGCCTTGGTACTCCTAGTTAAAGGGCACTCTTTCTTCTCTATAGTGGGAGTGATCCTAGTTAAAGGGCACGCATTTCCTACTATAGTGAAAGTTCTACTAGTGGGGCGCCACATCCAACCAACTTGGGTTAACACTTTCCCAGTCGGCTTCCATTCTAATCCATTTTTCCGGGCATACATCTCATTCACATGGTCAATAAGGCAAGAATCATGACGACTAGAAAACATACATTCATTGCAATTCCAACATTTCAAATTAGAATTCACACTAGGCTTTGAACGCTGCACAACCATAGAGCCTTTAGGTTTAGCTACATGATTCTTTTTATTCAAAACAGAAATAACATTCCTAGGATGGGCTTCTACTTTCTTCTTCACTTGACTACTAGATGGGGGCAAGATCCTATCATTCTTCTTATTTCTTTCAAGCTTAGATCTTTGAGCCTTAGTAGTGGTGCTTACTCCTGTAGAAGGCAACACGGGAATATTAGAAGCTGGTTTTGATTCCGCCTTATCTTTAGTGACCAAAGTTTGAGATGGTTTAGTCCTAGGGCCCTTATTAAATGGTGTGACGGCTATAAGGTTCCTTTTGATTGCACTAGAGGACGATGCTGAGACAGTGGTTGCGTTATCCATAACATTCTTACCTTTTAAAGTACGAAGTGTTTCCTTTAACTCAGCCAAGACCAGATTTTTATCACAAATTTGTTCCCTCAAATCAGATATTTCCACCGACTTTCGATTCAATTGTTCAATCAATGATTGATTCTGTGCAGTGGTATCAACACATGTGGGCTTTACTGAATCGAAGAGTCGTGTATTTTTCTGTTTTAAGTTATCAACTTTGGACAAAATCTTGGAAACTCGATTATCTAGATCAAGTTTAAAATTCTCAGTGGCCTCAAGTACGTTCACACAGTTAAACTCCTTAGATTTATCTATTTCTGTCGGCAATTATTTAGCAACTTTGTCACTTGGCTGATGCTGTTTTGATTGTAAATTCAATCGAAAATTCTTTTCAATGTTTGCATCATCAATATTAACACCTTCGAATGATGTTTCAAAGATTTCTTGAATAAATTGTTGCTTGCATTCAAGCGAAATACAATGTGTTTGAATCTCATCAAAATGGTTTGAAAGCGAAGAATATGAATCTTGAAGCTTTAAAAATTCAGCGTCAGATTCGTGACAAGTACTATCTACCACATTATCCACAGATTCAACATTATGCACAATGGAATCATTATCAACACTGTTATTCACACAGATGGAGACTATATCATGAGACATCACTTGCTTAAGAAGCTGATCATTTTGGCGTGAAACCCGTTCTATTTCAAGTAAACTGTTTTCATAACCATCATCCATTTCATTGAAAACCCGTCTAACTTCTTCTATTTCCAAAAGCAAATCTTGATCAAGATTACTAAGACAAGCCTTAACATTCTTTACAAACGGAACAATTTCATCTCGAAACATAGCTCTAGTCTGCTCAAAGTTCCATTCACCTTCCGTTATGGCCGAAGCCGTCGTACGTTCCAAAATGACCTTGTCAAAATTGGCTAAGTGTTGGTGTACCGCATTTAAGTTAACAGACGCCTTACTTACCGGTGGAATTAACTTTGTTAAATCCGTTTTGACAAGTATAGGAGACGTACTAGGAGGGTTTCATTTGACAAACTTTGGGGCACAAGAGCTGTCAATTCAGCTAATTCCTTTTGTAAGCGAATGCGGGTCTTTTTAGACAATTGATCTTTGTTATATTGATCATAATCAATTGTATGGAATTTTGAAAGCATTTTAGAATGAGTTTCATCCGCAAGTGACTGTGTCTCCTCAGAACTACAAACAAAAGGTGCTTCTTTCGATTTGCCAATTAGGGTCATATCATAAAGACACGGAATATATTCTTGAGCTTGTTTTGCATAACCGGGATTAGGTGGTAAATCTTGAAGACGTTTAAGTTCGAGTTCTTTAAATGATTTAGTTAAAAGAAGAACCTTTTCTATGGAAGCGTATTGTTTTAAAAGCTGTTGTTCTTTGAATTTAAGAAGTTTGGTAGCATTAATTTCCGATTCAAACTTTTTAGACTCGAGAGTTTCGAAATCCATTTTAAGTTTCTGAAATCATTGACAACCGACTCTTTTGCTTTTAATTCATTGGAAAGATTAGCTTTTAATGATTCTATTTCTTTCAAGTGTTCAATCTTTTCAAAACGAAATTGGTTAAATTTAGAACATGTTATTTTCTCTGTTTGAGGGACCATTTCAAAAGTTTTGACCTTTTTTTTAAGCAACGCAAGCTCAACAGTTACGGTGGAATTGGTATCTACGGATTGTTTGAGGGCCATATGCATTTGATCAATAATATGTTTAGGTACCATGACCAAATCATGTTGAGCATAAGATTCCATACCCGTCGTAGCATTTGGTTGAGGTTCACTCAAATGTGTAGGTGATGACACAGCTTTTATACAAGGTCTCATCGTCCAAATTGGGCTTAAAATGCATTAAATATCATTAAAAATGCCAAATATATGCTCGTGTCTGTTGCTTGTGTATTTTAGGTACGGATATTGAGGAAAAGACAAAAATATCACAAGAATCAATAAAAAACGAACACGGGAAACGAAGCCGCACAATGAACCGGACCCGAATCAAGAATTTCCAAAACAACCCTTGAAGAATTGAAGATTGGAAACATTGGTCCCTCATCTTTGAATATTTGGCAAGGAAAGACCTTGAAGAAATCATCATTTGGCAAGAAAGGTCCTCAATGTTTGAAGATATTACATAAACAGCCCTTGGATAATGCATTTGTTACAAAATGGTCCTTATTTAAAGTTTGAAACTAGGATGGGCCAAATTCAGCAACTTGTGCAAAGTTATTAACAAAGGGATTCAAGGTTTTGGTTGTTTTAATGCAAGTGAACACAATTGGAAAGCCAAGGGGCCATATCTGCCCAGACAACTAACCTATCCCCATCAATACACTCCCTCCACGTCACCTAAACCCGACCCTACCCGTTTACCAAACCCAATATCCGTCCAAAACCATTACCCAAACCCACCACCACCAGTTTATTTATTAAACTGGTCAAACCCAGTCAACCCCCTTAATTTCCCACCCAAACACTAATTTAAAAACCCCATTAACCCAAATCAGATTAAACAACCCCCTTAATCCCTCATAAACCCTAGCTAATCCCAGGGTTAATTACCCCCAAATCAAAGGGTTTTTCACCCAATGTTTCCAGATCATTGATTGATCCCATAACAAACAAAACCCACCCCACACAACATATCCCCGTGACTCCCTGGCCCCACACGTCCTTCCCTTGCTCATGGTTTGTTCAAGAATATCAAAAAACGAATCCTCCAGTCATCCTACGACTCCCATTGCACTCCTTGGTCGCAAAGGAACGAATAAACAGCCAAGAAATCAACTTCACACAGTTGGCCATCACATGGAACCAATTTGACCAAAATTCAAAGGGCATTTCTGGATTTTCATCAATTAGGGTTTTAGGGTTGTAATATTTTATTCAAGGTTCTAGTTTCTTCTATTAAGTAGTATAAAAAGGGGATGTGCATGTACATTCACTTTTGTTCCAGATTTTCTTCAAGAACTTTGTAATTCCTTTTTGTTTAAATAAAAGTTGGTGTTTTTTTAAATGTAATTCCTTTTTGTTTATTAAAAGTTAGTATTATTCTGAAGATAATCTGAGTTCCATAATATTCTTGTTATTCAAGGTTTGAATTTGTTTGTGTGATAAAAAGTTTCAAGAGAATCCGTTTTGAAGTTTGGCAAAGTTTGAAAAATGCTTTAAATCAGTTTAAAATTGAAGTGAAAGTGGAAATTAAGAGCTGTTTTATTGAATTTGATAAGTTTGGCCAAGAATTTCTTAGTTTTCTGTTTGGTTTAAAAGGTTTTGAGAATTTCAGTTTTAAAAGATTTTGAGAAATTTCATAAGCTATAAGCTATTAGCTGACTTGCTCAATAAGTCAGACTTATAGCTTGATAGCTCTTGTACCAGGTCACTCTTGCTTTTCGTTTCTTTCTTGGCAGGTTCACAAGTTAAAAAATCATTTGTAGAAATTAAAGGTGTGTTTGGGACTGCTGTAGTCCCCACCTTGTTCATCTTTACATCCAAAAAGTTCAGCTCAGGCCCGAGCCTGAAGGGAGATGGCTTTTCAGCCATAGTGGGACCTGGATTGTAGGTCCCACTAGGTAACTTAGCTTGAATCCTTGTTTTCAAGTTTAATGATGTGATTTTGTGAGTTAGCTGTTTATTTGCTTTGTTTATTGCTTTTTAATGCTTATTTGTGATTTAAATGCATGTTTAGTTAGTATAAATCTAGTTTGATCAAGTTTTAATAGCAATTGGTGTGTTAGTTTTAAGTTTCAGAAATTAAGGGACTGTTTGGGACAAGGGATTTATCTGTTTGATTGATAAAATGTTGGCTTGATTCCTACTTGAACACACTACTCAAGCTAGTTTTAGGATGTATCAGTCATGGGTTTTAAGTTTGGATAGGTTTTAAAACAATTGTGTGCTCAAACTTTGGTGTAAAAAGCTGAAAATCAGTAAGTCCTTTTGTGGAATATTTTTGTTGAATTTGGTTCATCAAGTTCTTAAGATTGTTAAAGTTTAGTATCATCTAGGTTTATAGATAGTTTGTATGTGATTTGGTAAACTTATATGCAAGATTTGAAGCTTTGAAATTCAATTTTGTGCATTCTAGTTCAAGTTACTGTTCATCATATCATTACCCTTTATCAGTAAGCTACTTGTGCCATTTTGTGATTTTATTGGGTTGTAACTGGTTAATTTTTGCTATAATCTGACTCCCTACACTCCACTGAGTGTAGGGGTGCCTTATTGCCCAAGATAAGCTCTCACATAAGCTTCCCTAAGCTTATTGGTCAACTGACCAAAAATTTGCACTAACAGTGGGAACAAAGTTCCCCCTGCTAATACATTGGTTACCACTGCTGCACTACTGGACAAAACCTTGTCACATGTCACTTTCAGTAAACTAGATTTTTTGTCTTTTGTGGGTTAAAATAGGAATTAGGACTTGAAACAAATTGCATTATTTTTCTTATTTAATTTTTGATTTTTTTGTTTAATTAGATTTTTTGTTACTGTTCATTTGGAATTTTTTAGATTAAATAGCTATTTTAATTAACTTTTTAATTTCTGTTTTTGTCTTTTAGTGACAAAAATTAGTATTTTTCAGTTTCAAAAATTTTCATAGATTTAGAAAAATAATTTAAGATTTTTAGTTTTAAATTTTTTTGTTACTGTTCACTTTTTATTTAATTTTTAGAATTAATTTAGCTTAATTAGGGTTTTATTTATTAACTGTTTTGTCTTTTAGTGAAAAATTTTATATTTTTCAAACTTTCTCATTTTTCTACTGTTCTTTAGTATAAATTAGGATTTTTAAAATTGTCAAATTATTTTTAGCATTATTTTATTATTTTTTATGATTATTTTAGTTTAAAAATAGTTTTTAGTGTTTTAAAAATAAAAAAATAATTTTTAAAATTTAGGAAAAATACTTTTTAGTCTTTAAATAATATAAGTGAGTTATTAGTTCAATAAAATAATATTTTTGACATTTTGTTAATTATATTTTATTTTAGGGCTTTAATTAGCATTTAAAATTGAATATTTAACTAATAAAAGGTTTTAAAATATTTTTGTTGGATTTTTATTCTTATTTATATAATTTTAGACTTAGTTTTAACTTTTAATTAATTTTTAGGTTTAATTTTTTTAATTTGGTGCTTTTTACGGTTTTACGTGAACGACCTTTTCGTCTTAGTGTAAGCCGTCATCGTAACCGTCATTCTCTTCTTTCCCCTTTTCTCTTTTCTTTTCTCATAACAATAAAATCACAAAAGTTTATCATTTCATTACACAACGCACTAGCCTCCTCAAGAACGAACTCACTTTAGGGTCATTTACACACGGTTTTCCTAAATCGTCGTGCTTACCCTATTTTTTACTCTTTTCCTAAAGGGAATACAAAAAATCAACTATCATTTTGGCGCCGCTGCCGGGGAGGCGTGTTGTGTTTTGACTTGAACAATTGTTGTTTTTATATAGCCATAATAAGTATTTGTATTAGTAGCACTCTACTAATACGAATTATCGGTTTTTCGCTTTTTGTGAATACTATTACTATATTGTATATATAGAACAATAAATTCACAAGTACTCCAAATACGTGAGATATCACAACCTTGACTTGGGAGGTCATTACCCAATCATTGTATTCGAATCTCAAACCATAGAAAAAAGGCAAAAATAGATAAATACTTTCGAGAAGCTCGATTTTGAAAATACAAACTATAAGGTGGGTATAAGGCGGATATTATAAAATATATCCTAAGGAAAAAGGCTCTTAAGTGCTTCGCGCCGCCTTGTTTCCCCGCTTGCTTATGAGTATTTGATTTTGAGAGCTAATCGAGGGTTTTGCCGCCCAAAGTATTATTAAGTATCATATATATTTTCTTGGTTTTCATTGATTAAACCCTCTTGAACGTTTTGGTGTTCCACCAACGTTCTAAAGTCATCGAAGGTGTTCACTTCACGTGATAATTTTCATTCCTTGGGGCTTCTTTAATCAAGATATTTGAATAAGGAGGAGATTTGTAGATTATTGTCTACCTAATACAATTACAAAATCCAAAAAAGTAAAAACAATCAAAAATCCAAAAAAATTGAAAAAGTTAAAAACACCAAAAAGAATCTTCTTTGCTTATCCCCACGTTGTACGTGACGTTTATGCTTACTCGCAATCAAGCAAGACGTGCACGTAAACGAAGAAACAAAAAGGAGGCAACACCTACTCCTAATCTTTCTAGTGAAGAGACTCCAAGTGAGGAACCTATTGTAGAACAAGAAGCTATCATGGCTAATCGTACTATGATGGAGTTGCTTCAAGCACCCACCGAGGGTTTTGGAGAGACCATTGTGATTCTCGCCATCCTTGCGGAGAACTTCGAAATCAAGACGGGTTTAATGTCTATGCTTCAAGACAACAAGTTTCGCGGACACGAGAAAGACAACCCACATTATCACATTAGGCAATTTGATCGTCTCACCGCGACAAGCAAGTTTAAGGATGTACCACACGAGGCCATTAATATGATGTTGTTTCCATACTCGTTAGATGGACCCGCCAAGATATGGCTCGAGAAAGAACCCCCAGATTCGATTTTGACGTGGGGTGATCTCGTGTCTAAATTTGTGAATCAATTTTTTCCACCATCTAAAACAACACATTTGAAAAACGAGATTTCACGATTTACACAAAGATCTAATGAAAGTTTTTCAATGGCTTGGGAAAGGTTTAAAGAAATATTACATGAATGTCCACACCATGATTTTTCCGAATTGCATCAAATTGACACTTTTTATAATGGGCTTAATGATCATGAACGAGATTACTTAAATGCCGCAACGGGTGGTAATTTTTTGTGTAAAACGACCGAAGAGGCTTTGAAAATCATTGAAAATAGGTCTAAGGTTTATAGCCCTCGTAACACACCGAGTGTTGCCAATTTATGGTCGTCGACGTCTCGTAGCATTAATGCCTTGCAAGATGAAGCAAATGAGGAGAATCGGTTTTTCGATAGGTTTTCGACTCTTATGTCCCATTGGAAAGCTCAAGAAGCTTCAAATTCCGCTTCGGTTAAGGCGGTTGCTAAGAGTTGTATTTCGTGTGGTGGAGCTCATGATTTTTCCGAGTGCATTATCGCGGATGGTAACACTTCGAGTGCTTATGTAGCCACGGGAACTTATAACCAAAACGGTCAAGGTTCCCGCCAAAATCAAGCTCCACAAAATCAAAATGCTAACAACTATCGAAACAACAATCAAAGTGGTGCTTATCAAGGAAATCAACGTAACTACAACAAGGGTAATTATCAAAGTGAAAATGGGCAAATTTCAAACCAAAACCAAAACCGTGATTTTCAAACTACCACTCAAGGTTTTCAAAATGATCACACCAAAAATCTTCAAGGAGAATTTTTGAATTATGCTAAAGCAAACGATGCTAAGTTTGATAATATGCAACGTGAAATGGTTAGCTTAAGATCCGAGTTGAAAAACGAGCTTAAAAACGAACTTGCTAATGAACTTAAGACTCATGCTAATAAAATGGAAGGAAATGTTCAACGACTCCAAAAAAATCAACAAAAAATGGAGCAACGTCAACATGAGATAAAGAAAGAATTGTTAAAAGCGGATGCTAGGCAATCTAAGTTTGAAGACCGAATGGGAAAAATGTTTGAAGCTATCAAGTGTAAACCTTCTTCTTCGGGTGGTCTTCCTAGTGATACCTTCGTGAACCCGAAAGGAGAATTGAAGGTTATTACCACTCTTAGTGGTAAAACTTTCAAAGAACCCATTTCTCGTCCAAGTACTTCTATGGAGAAGGAAAAAGAGAAAGAACCCGAGGTGGTGGTAGAAAACAAGCAAATTCCAAGCCCACGAAGTACTGCTCAAACCACACGTACGGTTGAACCAATACCAATAGTGGAACCCAAGATTCCAAGGCCTTTGCCTATGCCCTAACCCACACCACCCTTACCTTACCCATCAAGACGAAACAAGGAAAAGACACAAGAACGAAATAATTATCAATTTGAACTTTTTATGAAAATGTTTTGTGACTTGCATTTTAATATAAGTTTTGGCGACGCCTTGGTCATGATGCCTCGATTTGCCACAAACTTCAAAAGTATGTTGAATAACAAAGAGAAATTGCAAAAATCGTCTAGTTGTTCTTCGGTTTTTCTTAGCCGCATACCTCAAAAAGTCGGTGATCCCGACAAGTTTTTAATCCCATGTGCTATACAAGACATGGAGGAATGCTACGCCTTGGCCGATATTGGTGCTAGTATTAATTTGATGCCTCTTGAGATTTTTAAGTCACTCAATCTTCCCAATCTCACTCCTTCAAGAATGTTAATCGAGATGGCCGATCATTCTACGATTCTAGCTTGTGGAGTAGCCGAGGACGTCTTCGTGAAAGTTGGAAAGTTCTACTATCCCGTAGACTTTATTGTTGTTGACATTCCCATCGATCCTAAAGTTCCTCTAATTTTAGGTCGATCATTTTTGGATACCGCGAGAGCACTTATCTATGTGCATGCTAGGAAAATCACTCTTCGTTTCAATGAGGAAGAACTCGTCATAAATGCAACTCAAAACTCCACACTTTCTCATGTGTATTCTATCACGTCTTTGAACAATGTTAGTCCCATCAAAAACATTTGTAAAAGGATTTCAAAAAGAGTTTTAGGAGTTGATGATAAAAACGATTTTCCCTCCCCTCCGCCGGTGGAGGATAAGAGTGTTAAGCCTACGATTCCAATCACGAATGATTCTTCGAATGATGAATATGTTGACCCCGATGGGGAAGTTTTCTTTGTTGACAAACGTTTTGAGAACTTACCACCACCTAAACCAAAACGGTTTTCAAATGTGAGATTTTTTAGTGTGACTAACATTGCTTTAGAAACACCAAATATTTTGACATAATTAAGTCGGGTTTTCATAAGGAGAGTTTAAAAGATGAAAAAGGGAAAGATTTTAAATTGGATTTAAAAGATTTTTCTACAATGCTAACTCCGTCATCACCTCGTGTTTTGAGTACTACAAGCTCGTCTTCTCCTTTTGACGATGCTTTGTGTGGACTTAGTGTGGGGGAAGCCCCTTATGTTCCCTCCCCTTTCTCCACCGAGGACGAGATATTTGATCCCGGAATTGCTTATAAAGGGAAATCTCGGTCTTCCACCGATGCAATAAATGGAAAATCTTTCTATTTGATTGGTGCGAGTCTACCTCGAGTAGCTCATGGTTTTTATGACTTACCCATTCTCCCACCCGTCTATTTCTTCTCATCTATTTTCTTGAAACCCTTTGGGTTTGTGTTGACACATGATGAAGTGGCGTTGATTTGTTTCTCTAATGTAAACGAGAACGCCATCTTCGATCCCGATATTTTGCACCATCAAAGGACTTAGTCCTTTATACCGGTTGTTTTTGGGCCTTGTTTATCATGTAAGCCCCACCAAAAATTGACCATACCAAGATAATCCCTAAATGATCACATTTATGGGGATTCGAGTCGAGCTTTTGACTCGGTTATCAAAAACAAGGTGCCTCGTGGGGGAGACCCATGCTTATCCATGTACATTTTATTGCTTTCTAATTAGTTTAATGTGAGGGGATTTGTGCCCTTCCAACCTTTGTTCCGTGGTTGTTTGTGAATTGTGGTTTTTAGATCATGATCTTCACGATTGGAGCCTCTCGTGTTCGTTTTATAGGAGCACTCGATCCTTTGCTTTGAAGACTTTCTCAATATCCTAATGATATATCCTT
Organism: Glebionis coronaria; assembly: GCA_025667525.1. Lineage (NCBI taxonomy): Eukaryota > Viridiplantae > Streptophyta > Magnoliopsida > Asterales > Asteraceae > Glebionis > Glebionis coronaria. Next base: position 363,948,942 of record CM046877.1, read on the forward strand.
TGATGTTCTAACCTTAGGTTATTAACACACTTCATAAACGGCTATTAATTTATTTGTTACACCCTTTCCATGCTAGATTAGGCATTCGACCACGTCTCTAGTATGGGGGTGTTTGCACCCCTAGACTCGAAACATTGAGGACAATGTTTAACTTTAGTATGGGGGGTGAATAGATAATTGCCTTGCCAAACCTTCACGCTTTCCAAAGTTTATCTTTTTGTTTATCGTTTTTGTTGCAAAATAAGGCTAAAAATGGCCAAATTTTAATTTTTTTCTCATGTTTTATAAGTGTTTGAAGACACGAATGTAGGTTTTCCGATGGCGAGAATAAGATTAATTTTTTACTCGACCGTGCGTGTTGATCACTTAGCTTAGATTCCTTAACTACACATTAGGCTAAGTCTCTTAAATGAGGACGAGAAATGATAGAGTTAAATATAAGTTACTATGCTAAACGTAGAGTACTCGTATTCTTTCAAAAACTCATGTGTTCTCGTTGTTTGCTTATTCTCCCTTCGCACGTAAATATTTTTTGCTTAATAAATATTGACTTAGTGGTTTAGTTGGGATTGTTGGGTTTCTAGTCTTTTCTAGTAGCTTCCGTGTAATTAAATTAGGAAGACATTAAGGTATCGCCAGCGTCACGGTTTTGAAGTATTGGCACCCGAATAATCGAAAGCTTCACCCAATAATAAGATTTCAAGTGCTCACCTAAATCAAGCAAACAATTTGAAGCCCCACAAGGCCGAAAAATCTATGCAAAATTGAAAGTGAATCAAGCCTTAATCTTCGAAGCTTTAAAGATCCAAAATTCGCCTTAGCGTGAGGATATACGTCTTTGGATAATAAAACCACCGATGAGGCGGATAATAAAAGGCAAGGCAAGACCGAAGTCATAATTAAAGCTTCACGGCGAAGTTGAATAAAAGATGGAGGTAAACCAAAGATAATAAGGCCCTTCCGTTAGGGGGCGTATAAAAGTCTTGGTAATAAGTCTCATGTTCAAAACCGTTATAAAACCGTGTTTATCGATTCTTCTTGTCAACTTAATTTTTTGACATCGTTGTCTATTAGGAGGGGTTATTGATTTGATGGTCTTGGTTACACCGTTAGGACTCTATTTTTAGACCTAAATCTCTATTATCGCATAAGTCAAACAATGTATCCTCGTGAAACATTCAAGACAAAATAAAATATAAGAGATACAACTTAGGAATAATGGGAGGATAAGTACGTGATTAGGACATATGAGTAGTGTTATCATTACTAACTTATAATGACAATGATCTCGTTGCACGCTTGGCTTGGAATTGGGGTGAAAATCGAGGACGATTAAATTATTTCTAACGAAGCATTCACATGTTCTTATTCTATGAACCTAAACGTCCCATTTTGCGATGAAAATCATACATTATGTCTAAAATGCAAGTAGTAGTAGTAGTAGTAGTAGTAGTAGTGTAGCTAGTTTATCATTCAATAAAGTGAATAAAAATGAATTTTGGAGGTGCTACGATACTTTATTCTAGCATTGCGTGAGGGCACGACAATGGTTTAGTATGGGGGAGTGATGAGACTGCTTTTATACATAGTCTCATCGTCCAAATTGGGCTTAAAATGCATTAAATATCATTAAAAATGCCAAATATATGCTCCTGTCTGTTGCGTGTGTATTTTAGGTACGGATATTGAGGAAAAGACAAAAAGATCACAAGAATCAATCAAAAACGAACACGGGAAACGAAGCCGCACAATGAACCGGACCCGAATCAAGAATTTCCAAAACAACCCTAGAAGAATTGAAGATTGGCAACATTGGTCCCTCATCTTTGAAGATTTGGGAAAGAAAGACCTTGAAGAAATCATCATTTGGCAAGAAAGGTCCTCAATGTTTGAATATATTACATAAACAGCCCTTGGATAATGCATTTATTACAAAAATGGTCCTTAAAGTTTGAAACTAGGATGGGCCAAATTCAGCAACTTGTGGAAAGTTATTAACAAAGGGATTCAAGGTTTTGGCTGTTTTAATGCAGGTGAACACAATTGGAAAGCCAAGGGGCCATATCTGCCCAGACAACAAACCTATCCCCAACAATACACTCCCTCCACGTCACCTAAACCCGACCCTACCCGTTTACCCAACCCAATATCCGTCAAAAACCATTACCCAAACCCACCACCACAAGTTTATTTATTAAACTGGTCAAACCCAGTCAACCCCCTTAATTTCCCACCCAAACACTAATTTAAAAACCCCATTAACCCAAATCAGATTAAACAACCCCCTTAATCCCTCATAAACCCTAGCTAATCCCAGGGTTAATTACCCCCAAATCAAAGGGTTTTTCACCCAATGTTTCCAGATCATTGATTGATCCCATAACAAACAAAACCCACCCCACACAACATATCCCCGTGACTTCCTGGGCCCCACACGTCCTTCCCCTGCTCATGGTTTGTTCAAGAATAGCAAAAAACGAATCCTCCAGTCATCCTACGACTCCCATTGCACTCCTTGGTCCCAAAGGAACGAATAAACAACCAAGAAATCAACTTCACATAGCTGGCCATCTCATGGAACCAATTTGACCAAAATTCAAAGGGTATTTCTGGATTTTCATCAATTAGGGTTTTAGGGTTGTAATATTTTATTCAAGGTTCTAGTTTCTTCTATTAAGTAGTATAAAAAGGGGATGTGCATGTACATTCACTTTTGTTCCAGATTTTCTTCAAGAAATTTGTAATTCCTTTTTGTTTAAATAAAAGTTGGTGTTTTTTTAAATGTAATTCCTTTTTGTTTATTAAAATTTGGTATTATTCGGAAGATAATCTGAGTTCCATAATATTCTTGTTATTCAAGGTTTGAATTAGTTTGTGTGATAAAAAGTTTCAAGAGAATCCGTTTTGAAGTTTGGCAAAGTTTGAAAAATGCTTTAAATCAGTTTAAAATTGAAGTGAAATTGGAAATTAAGAGCTGGTTTATTGAATTTGATAAGTTTGGCCAAGAATTTCTTAGTTTTCTGTTTGGTTTAAAAGGTTTTGAGAAATTTTGTTTTAAAAGATTTTGAGAAATTTCATAAGCTATAAGCTATAAGCTGACTTGCTCAATAAGTCAGACTTATAGCTTGATAGCTCTTGTACCAGGTCACTCTTTCTTTTGGTTTTTTTCTTGGTAGGTTCACAAGTTAAAAAATCATTTGCAGAAATTAAAGGTGTGTTTGGGACTGTTGTAGTCCCCACATTGTTCATCTTTACATCCAAAAAGTTCAGCTCAGGCCCGAGCCTGAAGGGAGATGGCTTTTCAGCCATAGTGGGACCTGGATTGTAGGTCCCACAAGGTAACTTAGCTTGAATCCTTGTTTTCAAGTTTAATGATGTGATTTTGTGAGTTAGCTGTTTATTTGCTTTGTTTATTGCTTGTTAATGCTTATTTGTGATTTAAATGCATGTTTAGTTAGTATAAATCTAGTTTGATCAAGTTTTAATAGCAACTGGTGTGTTAATTTTAAGTTTCAGAAATTAAGGGACTGTTTGGGACAAGGGATTTATCTGTTTGATTGATAAAATGTTGGCTTGATTCCTACTTGAACACACTACTCATGCTAGTTCTCGGATGTATCAGTCATGGGTTTTAAGTTTGGATAGCTTTTAAAACAATTGTGTGCTCAAACTTTGGTGTAAAAAGCTGAAAATCAGTAAGTCCTTTTGTGGACTGTTTTTGTTGAATTTGGTTCATCAAGTTGTTAAGATTGTTAAAGTTTAGTATCATCTAGGTTTATAGATAGTTTGTATGTGATTTGGTAAATTATATGCAAGATTTGAAGCTTTGAAATTCAATTTTATGCATTCTAGTTCAAGTTACTGTTCATCAGAAACATTACCCTTCATTAGTAAGCTACTTGTGCCATTTTTGTGATTTTATTGTGTTGTAGCTGGTTAATTTTTGCTATAATCTGACTCCCTACACTCCACTGAGTGTAGGGGTGCCTTATTGCCCAAGATAAGCTCTCACATAAGCTTCCCTAAGCTTATTGGTCAACTGACCAAAAATTTGCACTAACAGTGGAAACAAAGTTCCCCCTGCTAATACATTGGTTACCACTGCTGCACTACTGGACAAAACCTTGTCACATGTCACTTTCAGTAAACTAGATTTTTTGTCTTTTGTGGTTTAAAATAGGAATTAGTACTTGAAACAAATTGCATTATTTTTCTTATTTAATTTTTGATTTTTCTGTTTAATTATATTTTTTGTTACTGTTCATTTGGAATTTTTTAGATTAAATAGATATTTTAATTAACTTTTTAATTTCTGTTTTTGTCTTTTAGTGACATAAATTATTATTTTTCAGTTTCAAAAATTTTCATAGATTTAGAAAAATAATTTAAGATTTTTAGTTTAAAAGGTTTTTCCTGTTCACTTTTTATTTAATTTTTAGAATTAATTTAGCTTAATTAGGGTTTTATTTATTAACTGTTTTGTCTTTTAGTGAAAAATTTTATATTTTTCAAACTTTTTCATTTTTTTAGTATAAATTAGGATTTTTAAAATTGTCAAATTATTTTTAGCATTATATAATTATTTTTTTTGATTATTTTAGTTTAAAAATAGTTTTTGTTGTTTTAAAAATAAAAAAATAAATCTTAAAATTTAGGAAAAATACTTTTTAGTCTTTAAATAATATAATTAAGTTATTAGTTCAATAAAATATTATTTTGGACATTTTGTTAGTTATATTTGATTTTAGGGCTTTAATTAGCATTTAAAATTGAATATTTAATTAATAAAAGGTTTTAAAATAGTTTTGTTGGATTTTTATTCTTATTTATATTATTTTAGACTTAGTTTTAACTTTTAATTATTTTTTAGGTTTAATTTTTTTAATTTGGTGCTTTTTACGGTTTTACGTGAACGACCTTTTCGTCTTAGTGTAAGCCGTCATTGTAAACGTCATTCTCTTCTTTCCCCATTTCTCTTTTCTTTTCTCATAACAATAAAATCACAAAAGTTAATCATTTCATTAGACAACACACTAGCCTCCTCGAGAACGAACTCACTTTAGGGTCATTTACACACGGTTTTCCTAAATCGTCGTGCTTACCCTATTTGTTACTCTTTTCTTAAAGGGTATACAAAAAAATCAACTATCAGTAGGACTAGGTACCACATCATTTGAATTACTAGTTCCCGAATGCTGTTTAAGGTTGTTATTTTCATGCCTAACTTGATGTTGGTGATCATCATTACCAAGATTGGTTGTGGTGGGTACCTCACTGACGACATCAGAACCGTAGTGAGAGAGATTAGCAATGAGAGCAGCTTGGGCTGAGTGAATGTCATCACAATCCGAGTCATATGCGTCAAGATCATCTGCTTGATAAGCTGCATTAGAAGTGGAAACGACTGCAATGCCTTCAGTATCTGCTCCCCCTGGGTCTGCAAGAAACGCTAACTCCTCTGAATCCAAAATCTTCTTCTTAGACTGAGCATCAACCAAATACATCTTCTCACAAAACCATGCATCATCCCTTCTCCTCTTCGACTGAGTGCATTGCCTAGCCATATGACCTTGTCCTCGGTAATTGTAGCAAGTCACAACCTTTTGAGGACCAATGGAGCTTCCATTTCCATTAGCTTGAGAATTCACAGCTTGAGCATTCACAGTCCTTGTAGGAGGTCCATATGAATTTTGCCTTCCCTGAATAGGTTGCACTGTTACTTGACCATCTTGAACAGTAGCTTGTTGTCGAGGATTTGAAGAGGTACGGAGCTGATTGTTTGTTGGTGGAAATCCTCTAGTTGCAACAAGTTTTGACAAGTAGGCAGTTAGATGGTTTAGTACATCAGCTGGCGTATCATTTGGAGTAAAGACCGGTGCTTGGATTGGTGGAAGTTCATTAGAATATAAAGCTTGTGCTGGTTGTGCTTCTATTGTAAAATATCATTGCTGAGGAGTATAGCTCATTGGAGAAGTGTTGGCTTGTGATGGTGATGTCTGATATTGTGGTTGTTGTGGAAAAGATTGTTGATGAACACTTTGTTGAAATGCTTGTTGTGGCATCATTGGTGGTTGATAAGATGGTTGTTGTGGTTGCTGATAGGTGTGTGGTGGTGGCTGCTGCAAGTATGATGGTTTTTGATAAGAATAAGCCATGTTTTGTTGAGAAGCATACATAGCAAGTGGATCATGAACTTGAGGTTTAGACAACCGAGCCTCGATCACATGGCATTCGTGTTGTTGAAGAAAATCTTGAAGTTGATCCACATTGGTGTTATGCAAGTCCTTAGCCAATTTAGCATCTGTCACGTACTTTTTCCATTCTGAAGGAAGAGTGTTCAAATACTTGGTGTTCAATTGAAACGTAGGAATTTCCATGCCATACATATTTAGCTCATTCAACAATAGGGTAAATCTCAGATAGTAGTCATTGAGAGTCTTCCCTGGCACATAGGCAAACTTATCAAAAGTATCATAAAGCTTACACTCTAGTTCTTGTTTAGTTAACGAGGTGCCTTGCATTAGAACACGAATTCTATCCCATAACTCTTTGGCAACTTTATGTTTGCTGACGAGTTTGTAGACATCTGGAGGAAGAGCTTGGAGAATGATGTTTGTAGCATACTTATCACATTTGTCTTGACTCTTCATATCTCTAGTCAATTCACCCTTTGTGCGAGGACGAGTAGTCGTACCTTCCGTCACTGTACCATAATCTAATGGTCCATTGAGCACCGATGCCCAAATGAGATGTCCATTCTCTTTATTCAACATGTAAAGTTCCATTCGGGAAGTCCAATCCTCGTACATAGACTTCTCCAACATAGGTGGACGATTATCCGTACCCGAGAGGATGGACTTATTCGTAAGAGATGTGTACTCCATTTCAATAAGTTAATATTTACAAAGTTTGTCGATCAATGAAAGAAAGTAAATGTGTTTGTTGTTGTGTGTAGAAGCGGAGAAATAATGTTAAAATCCCCTAAATTATGTTCTCGATAAACAAAAAAATTCCAAGATGAAATTGCACACGATCCACAAAATGCAAGTCTGTTAAAAAATTTCAAAAACACGTTTTTGAAAAATCTTGGAATACTTGTTGCCCTATCGCAATGCCTAAAAGGAATGCTGTCGCAATGTCCAATCGCAATAAATCCTATCGCAATAATCCAATCGTAATAAATCCTATTGCGACATCCAATCACAATAATCCAATCGCAATAAATCCTATCACAATGAATCCTATCGCAATATCCAATCGCAATAATCCAATCACAATACCCTGTCGGAATATCCTGTCGCAATACCCTGTCGCAATACCCTGTCGCAATATGGATCGCAATAACAAGAACTCCAATCGCAATCCAATCGCAATAACAGAAAACACTCCAATCGTAATCCCAATCGCAATGTGGATCGCTATGTTTAAACCCTAGATATTGCGATTGAGAGGCTGTCGCAATGGTACAAACAGTATGCTATTTTCCAGTTTTCTCGGACAAAACACACCAAATTCGAGATTTTAAGCCAAAAGTTGATCCAAACACCCAAAAATTTTGTGTTTTTTACCAAAGTAACAATACCAAATCACTACCACAACTATGTAGATGATTTGTATCAAGAAAAAACCAAAAAAAAACACAAAAAAAATTTTGGACGAGAGTTTGTATAGATCAAAAGGCTACAAAAATCAAGAACATGAACACATAAACAATACAATCATCCCATGGCTCTTGATACCATTTGTAAGATATGTAAATCTTGCTTATGTTTTAGAGAGAGAAAGAGATAGAGAGATGGTGAGAACACACACATTTAGAGAGAGAAAGTGAAAGAAAAAAACTTTTCAACTATGTGTAAAATGAATAACCACACACCCTCTCCATCTAAGGAGAGGGTTTATATACCCAAGCCCTTGTCATGGGCTTGGGCTTACATTTGGGTCGGCCTACACATGTTGTAGGCTAGGCTTGTTCTTGTTTGTTAAATAAAGATAATTAACTAAACTACGAGCTATTACATGGACTATCGTTGGAGTGACCGATCCTTCTTAATACGTAAAACGTATTTCCAACATCATCATCATCCTTCCGAGCTTCCTTGGCCCTAGAGAGTAACTCAGGCTCCACTCTAAGATTATCCTAGTAGCCATTTTGTCCATGTACCATGATCTCAATATCTAGTCGCTCCATGTCTCGTATAATCTCTTCCTCTATCTTAATGTCATTGATCATACCCGACTTTCTACTAAGAGCATCTGCCACTATATTCGCCTTGCCGGGATGATACTACAGATTAATGTCATAATCCTTCAACATCTCTAACCACCTTCTCTGCCTCATGTTCAGTTCACGTTGAGTGAAGATGTATTTCAGGCTCTTGTGATCTGTGAAGATATCACATGATTCGCCATACAAGTAGTGCCTCCATATATTCAGTGCAAACACGACTGCTGCAAGTTCCAAGTCATGCGTAGGTTAGTTCTCCTCATAAGGCTTAAGCTGCTATGATGCGTAAGCAATCGCTTTCCCATGTTGCATGAGAACACAACCAAGTCCCTTCCTTAAAGCATCAATATAGATCTGAAATCCACCTGTACCAGATGAGAGATTGAGAATCAATACAGATGCCAGCCTCTGCTTTAGGTCATCAAAGTTCTCTCTTTGTTCAGTCCAGACGAATTTCTCCCCTTTTCGCATCAGTTTGGTAAATGGCAGTGCTAATCGGGAAAAGTTCTCTACGAACCTACGATAGTAACCAGCTAAGCCTAGAAAGCTGCAAACTTCAGTTGCTGATGTCGGTCTTGGCAATTTGGTAATAGCCTCAACCTTCGTAGGATCCATGGTTATTTCCTCCGCGTATACTATGTGGCCTAGGAACGCCACTTTATTCAACCATAATTTGCATTTGGAGAACTTGGCATACAACTGCTTCTGGCGAAGTATCAGTAATACTGTACGAAGATGGTCTTCGTGTTCCTCCTTTGACTTAGAGAAAATCAGAATATCGTCAATGAAGACAATGACAAACTTGTCCAGAAACTCATGGAAGATACGTTCATCAAGTCCATGAAAATTGTTGGAGCATTGGTAAGGCCAAATGGCGTGACTACAAATTCGTAGTGTCCATATCATGTACGGAGAGCAGTCTTAGCGATGTCCTTCTCTGTCACCCGTAACTGATGATAGCCCGACCTCAAATCGATCTTGGAGAAATGCTTGACCCCTTGTAGGTGGTCAAACAGATCATCAATACATGGCAAAGGATATCAATTTCAGATGGTGATCTTATTAACTCATGATAATCAATGGAGACACATACTGTCGTCCTTCTTTTTTACGAATAAAACCGGTGAACCCCATGGAGATGTACTAGGGAAGATGAAACCTCGTTCCAAAAGTTCCTGTAGTTGTTCCTTTAACTCCTTAAGCTCTATTGGATCCATGCGATAAGGAGCATTGGAAGTTGGCTTAGCTCCTGGGATGAGCTCTATATTAAACTCTACCTCACAAGCAGGTGGTATGCGCGGAAGTTCTTTAGGAAACACGTCGAGAAATTCTGACATGATAGGTGTGACAATTCTTCAATTTATGGTTGATTTTTATTCTCAAGTATAATTTTAAAACATTATTTTAATGTTATATTATGAACTCACTTATTTTTGGGAAGAAATTTGGGTTTACATCTTGAAGTAGCATCGACTACGTCTAAACCAGAGGATTCTATGTTACGTGCTTATGTTTACATACACCATTTTGGTGACAGTCCGACACTTCAGGAAATAAATTTATCTGTGATTATTATTTTGGGATTTTAAATTTATGTTGGTTCATAAACTCACTAATTTACGAGAAGAGATTAGGACTTACGTGAATAATTTAACGTCCTTTACGACTAAACCGAAAACCTTAGGATTACATATTTACATTTTTGAACTCCGTTATAAAAACGTTTTTCGTAAAACGACCCGAGGGCACGCAAATCGAGGAAACTATAATCGAGGAGTACCCGTAAATTAGTGTGATGGGACAAGTTTTACACTTGCCCATCCCACTATATGGGACGGCAACACATAAGCAACAACACCATGAGGTGTCAACACCTCCTAAACAAGCTAACACTTGTTTTACTACGCTTAAAAAGTAAGCCACCAAACCATCAAAACCATTTTACTAAACCATTTCATCACAAAACACACATGCAATACCACTCTCATTCTCTCCTCTCCTCTCTCTCTAAAATTCGTCCCAAAGCCATCATCAAACACCCCTATTTGATCTATTTTATCCATAAAATCATGTGTTATTCATACACATGATGATGCTCCTTTGAAGCCTTGAAGATTAGAGGTGATTCTAACTTCCAAGGTGGTGATTTGGTGATGTCCAAGGGCTGATTTCTACAAGAAGTTTACAAATATTGGTGGTCTTCAAAGTTGGTGTTGATCTATCACAAGTTTTTTCATCAAAATCCAAGCCTTGATCATAAACTACTCAATCTTGGTGGTATAGAGATTGTCCTTCCTATCCTCTTATTATTTTTATTATATAATATTGTATTTTCTTTCCTATTGTATATGTATATGATTAATATATGATGATAAAAATATTGTTTGGGGATTAAGTGTTGATAAATATGGTTAAACAGATGGAAAACCATAGATAACAAGGTTAAAATATTGCTTAAAATGATGGCTGTATAAAGACAGTAAGTAACCAAATGATAAACTGATAAAATGGCATAGTCGAATCAATTTACAGTAAGTATTAGGTGTTATACACATGTGAGAGTTGGCCATGCAATGGAATCATCAAAATGAGTGAGATATGATCAAACCAAGATTAGAGTGCAAATCTGCCTACACTGTTTTGGACGAATTTATTAAAATATTTAGAGATTGATTCATCAGTCGCTATAAGGGAATAAAATGAAGCACATATCATTTAGTTTCTGTCACAAATATTTGAGGTCCTATCTCATTATAGAACTCTAGATATGGACATTTTAGTGGACTTAAAATTTAGGACTGATTTTATAAATAAATAGTATATAATATAAGCACTCAAAAATTTATATAAAATATATATATATAAAACCCACTAGTTGATAATAATCATAAATAAAGAGATATAGATATATTGATATTAAAGTTGGACATGTTACATAAATTAAAAGTATAAATGTTTTTCTAAGTTATAAAACTATATACCTAAGTTTTACGTCTTTTCGGCTAAAACCGAAAGATTAACGTTTTTGTCAAATAAAACTTAGACGGTCGGACCTGTCTAATGTAGACTTTTATAAACTCACATAGTGATGTATAAACTTATATAACAAGTAAAAACCGATACAACCCGAGCTTTACAATATATAGACATTAACGGGCCAAAGTAGGCTTATTGGACAATAAACCCGACTAGTTGGAAAAATACTTATAAACTTATTTATTGGGCTTAACCCATTTGGGTCCAACATGTAAAGTATAATACTGATATTAAAAATATAATTGGTCTAATGAAAAGTATTGGGCTTGTAATAGGCTTATTGGGCCTAAAACATGTAAATAAGTAAAACTAGTAAACTAGTATAAAAGTTACCAATACATAACACTAAAATGAGTAAATGAGAATGTATAAACCCACTTGATCATCATATATATGAAATCATCATATGTATACATAATTGTTATTTTGATAAAGTCATTGGAAAAAAGTCTAAGACGAGTATTATTTGTGTAGGTTTCCGTGATTGAAGCACGTACCGTACATCTGAATTGCTGATAACCCGCTTTCCCACATCAACGTGAGTTCATAGCCTCGCACTATTTTAAATGTTTTTATGAAATGTTTTATAAACCCGCGAGGGAGATAACATGTTCGTTTTTATGAAATAGGACACTAGTTGTCCCAATTGTTTGTTTATTGATTTGGACCCGAATGATTGTATGACCCGATGAATGATTATATGACCCGATGTATGAAATAAAATGGATTATTAAAGTTAGGTTATGTCACTAAAAGTCCCATTAGCATGAATTGTGAACTACCGGGATTTGGTAGACGCTTGTGCATATAATAGTACTATTTGGGGACGATCACCCCAGTTCGCGCCTTGACGGTTGATCCCCGTCGTGCCACATTGATTGGTAAGCGAATTTATGTATGAGAAGATTTCCATAGCGTGATTTTTGTGACGACACGCTAACTTAGATGGGCAAATGAGTTTCGGTTTAGCTACCCGTTGTTTGTTTTAGTAAGGTAACAATGTCATGCGGCTTATAATAATCCAAATAACGAAATACTGCTATACGCATTGAATTACAATATATTGCCTGACTAGCAATACGAGGTCTTATTATTGATATAATGTTCGTATTTTGGTTTTACATAACCATATTCATATAACGGTTTTAGTAACTCTATACAACGTTATAAAACTTATTGTATGATGTTTTTACGACAATGTTTCGTATAATGATTTTGAAGGCGAAAGCCTATATTATGATTTTTGATTAGGATTTGTATAAAATGACTTTGGCTATTTTATGGCCTATTACAAAGATTTGTACAAAATGGTTTTCGGTAATAATTATATACCGATGATATATTAATGGTTTTATCAAACTCTATGAATTCACTCGGCGTTATTGCTGACCTTTTCTTTTAACATGTTTTGTCTCAGGTACTTGAAGGTAATTCTCGGGAAGACAACAAGAATTCATGGCCCGCACTTAAATAACAATTTCCATTCAAATGCTTTGTAAGCCTTGTATGAAATACTATGACTTGGGACCTATGTAAATTTGATACTTATGAATGTAAATGTGTTATTTAAACGACGCGATTTTTAAGCGTTGTCTATGATGTGAGTAATGTGCTATCCCGTATCACCAACGAGTCTTCCGCTGTATTGAATTGTATAAACTTGGGGGTGTTACAGTTTGGTACGGAGCTCTCGTTATAGAGAACGAAAGATTTTTAAGACCAAGGTTTTGAATAAAACATTTCAAAATATTTTAACTATAAACATTTTTCTAAAATTTTCTAAAAATCTTTTGACTATAACGGTGCCGAAGAATTCCCGAGTTACCGACAAGGCCAGACTGAGAAGTGTTATCTTAATATATATACAACTTGGATTTTATATATATATATATGATGTAATTTGATTACCTGATTGTTTGATGATTATTTTAATATTTATACGAGGTATTTATACGATGTAGATTGTCACAAGGAACCCTAAATCCCATAATAAATTAATCTAAGCTAATCCTGTAGGAAATCTAGCTATTCCACATCTAAACCAAGTTGTGGATATTTATGATCCCAACAAAATGGTTGATATTCGTAGAAATGTTGATAGTAGTTGATTATGATATTAAAGAAGAATTGACGAGATTAAATCTGATATCGATGTCATGACGATCTTTCCTTATAGAGTGGAGTTTGACAAAACCTTACCACCTGGAAAGGTGTCATCTGATTCAGTGTCACCCAATTCTTAAATTTGAGAATCGAAAGGGTGAATGTTGCACTTGAGGATGTCACTGGAACCATTACCCAAAAGCCTCATGCCACTAGTACCTTTTTGAGAAGTCTAATTGAATGTGTGAGTCATTTAATACTAGTGACTCATTTGATAATTGTTGTTGTAAGAGCTATAGGATTGGAAATTAAGTATTGATCATACCGTGCTTTTATTGCCCTTTTAAGGTTTATGAATAAAGTTGAAAGTATTGGAGAATGAGGTAGGATGTCGCATTGAGTATAAGTTGATTGAAACTTGAATGAAGTAAAGTTTAACCCGTATGGAATATGAGATTTTTAAGAGGAAGTCGTTAAGTCATGTGATTGAATTATAAGGTTTTAAATGATTGTTGGTTCGTGTTAAGGGTTGTTCCTAGACCATTGTCCAGTGACGAGGATGCCCAGTGTCCAAGAAATCAATTGAAGAAATCTTCTTCTGAATCGGGACCGATGGATCTTCTGGGACATGTGGAACATCTAATGACTATTGTAAATTAGTATTCATTGTGGTATCTTTTAAAAATACCTAACTTAAGTGAGACATCAGTTGGTAGGATGAGTTCTTGGAATTGTATGACATAGTGACACGTAATGTGTTACGGTACAATTTTGACTTGTGTGTGATTAATGAAAAGACTACCTTTGATTGCTAAATCCTACATGTATCGATGTTATCTATCTTTTCTTGCTTCTTTCTAATGTTCGCATTAGTAATGCAACCATTGAACAAGTACTCATCCCGATATGAGTTACGTTGTGGATTATTCTTTTTGAGTGCCATCGAGGTCATGAACCTCATGATTATTTGGCTAAACTCATTTCCTGATATATTGTAGTTAGTTCGATGAACAACTTTTCATCACTCTTTTGCAGATCACTCATTGTTTTTATAAGATAAAACGGTATCCCTTGAGAAAAATTGAATTTTCATCACTATAAGGATTATTCAATGTGAGATTTATAAGTGATTATTATCAAAATGAAGTTGTTTATGAAACACCTTGGAAAACTTAATTGTTTTCATAAAAAAGAAAATCTTTGTAAATTTATTTTTGATTCTTATTTAAGAATTATGCATGAAAATGTTTTTATTATAAACATGATGATAAAATTTTGACGAACTGAGTATTGCATCGTTAATCTTGAAATTGTATATAGTTACGCGCCTACATACAATTTGCAAGTGACCATGCAAGGCTGATTAGTAGTCACCATGAAATTATTAATAAAAACTAAATTTTCTTTGAAGATTGTGAAAGATTAAGTTTTATGAGATCTGCAAGAAGTGAAAAATAGGGACATATTGATAGGGACACCTACATATGTGCCAGTACTATTTATTCTTCTGAACCAAATTTAATCATCTGTGGATATTGTCTTCATTGACAATTGATATCCCCTTCTTGTCCAATTCTCTCGTAGTGAGATTCTTAGGAAAAGTATCTGATTACCGAGTGTTGATACCCGACTGGATGTATCTACGTTCCTATCATTTCTTTTGATTTGATTTCATTTGAATGACCTGGGTAACGATCCGAGGATCTTTCGAATGCGTACTCAATTCAAGAAAACATGGGATATATTCATATTCGTTAAATGTTTTCGTCTGTATCTGATTTGAAATTTCTCTCGCATAGATTATGCGTTGACCTTACTCTTTTAAGGTTAGTTATGTCTCCTGATATCCTTAAATTTGTGAAGGATTATGAGTTATTATTAGTCTTTTGAGAAGTTCACATCTTATCGACGATAATAAAACTGAAAAGTTGATAGTGCCAGTATAATTGATTGATTGATTATGACATGACGACATTGTCTTAATTGATGGGAACTCGAATAGAATTCCCCTAAATGATAAGATGTTGATTATCAAAAGTGATCTACATAATTCTTGATGGATGACCATATCCTGCATTTAGACTTGAAATTATACCATGAATGGTTGTGAATTAGTCATAGATATTATAATCTAGACAGAACCTAATATGAATTTATTAAAAGATGTTCATGTTATCTGAAACTTTAGGAGGTATTTATTGGTGAATTACCTAGACTTTTGCCATTAAGGCAAGTTGAAATTGGTATTGATTATATTCCCGGTGCTGCACATGTGGCTTGTGCACTGTACGTCAGCACCATCTGAATTAAAAGAATTACCGTACAAGTGAGAGAGTTGTCAGAGAAAGCTTTTATTCTACCAAGCTCGTCATTATGAAGAGCAATGGTGTTATCATTCCTTATATTTGTTGAATTACCGTGAACTAGGTAAATTGGTGATCAAAATCTATATCCACTACCAAAGATGATAGATTTGTTCGATCATTTACAAGGTTCTAAATTTGATCCTCGACATGGTTATCATCAACTTCGCCTCCGCGAAAAATATTATCTATTCAAATCACTACCTCCAGAACTTGTAATAAACATTATGAGTTTCATGTGATGTCGTTTGGATTGACCAATGCACATGTAGCATCCATGAATTCGGTGAATCACGTGTGTAGGCTGTAATTTGATAAATTCATGCTTGTGATCATTAAGGACCATATGTTTGTTTATAAGAATAAGAATGAGTTAATAATTAATTGTAGAATGCCCTGAGTCAGCCGAGTAATGAAAACCTGTACCTTGAGTATTTAACATATGATTTAAGACTTAATCCTTTACATGATTTGACCGTGTGATTAATAAGATAATGGGATCTATATTGACTTTTCAAAGATTAGAGTCATTAAGGCTTTGGGTTATACCAAAAAGAAAAGTGCAAAGATGTTTTGACAAATGTTTTAACAAAGGATTTTTAAGGGATCATTCCCTTATACACAAACCATTTAACTAAACTCCTGTTTAGGGGTAAATGTTTGTATATACCTCAAGACAACCTAAGAGGGATTGAAAAAAACCATTTAAACCATGACTTGGAATTTGAAACAACAATTGTCGCTTTTCAAACTAAGAAAATTTTGAACAAAGTATAAACAAAGATTTTTCGAACATTTACGGATCTTATTAATTATTATAATTATTTTTGATAAATCAACAAACATCGTGTTAATTAAATTCAAATTTATC
Source organism: Glebionis coronaria (assembly GCA_025667525.1). Taxonomy (NCBI): domain Eukaryota; kingdom Viridiplantae; phylum Streptophyta; class Magnoliopsida; order Asterales; family Asteraceae; genus Glebionis; species Glebionis coronaria. Next base: position 363,965,542 of record CM046877.1, read on the forward strand.
TTGAACATTTTTATATAATTGGTCGAACTAAGAAATTTAAAACTTTTACGTTTACGTTTCATAAAAATTGAATATTCATTATTTAATTACTTATAATAACTATCGACGCTCTAGACGTCGGATTGAGCAAAACTGATAAAAATAATAGTTGAGACGAAATTAAAACTTAGAAAATATGAAGAAAGAAATTTTGAATGAATACGGTCATGATAATTATTTCATCAGGGAAGGTGAATGTAGATAATGACACATAATATAGAAAGGATAAAGAATCAATTAGAATTGTGTTCCTTAATAATGACGGTGCAAAGTAATTTGCCCGAACAATTTAGAAATAACTGATGCTTGTAAGAAGGATAATATAGATAATAAAAAGGGTTTGTGGCTAATGTGAACCATTAGAAATAAAAGTCGATGGCGTTAAATGTTTAAAAGGTCTTTTGTGGTTGCCTAACTATGGAGGATTTCGAGATTTAGTTATGTTGGAATCTCGTAAGTATATGTATTCTATTCATGTCATTTCTGATAAAATGTATCTTATCTGAAGAAGTTGTACTGATGGCAATTTATGAAGGCAGACATCGCCTCATACATTATTAAACGTCTAACTATTGCAAAGGTCATCATCTGAATTTGATTCGATTTGGATCATCGTCGACAGACTGGCTCAATCTGCTAATATCATTCATGTTAATGATAGTTTCTCGATGAAGAAATTAACTGTTTTGTATTTAGAGGAGTTGTGTAAGCATAGTGTGCCTGTATCGATCATCTCTATCAAGATCCTCGCTTCACATCGAATTTCTAGAGATTTGCTGAGAAGTCATTGGGAACGAACCTTGATAAGAGTACTGTTTACCACCCCAATCGAAGGGACGAGGTAAAGTAATGATACAAAACTCTAGAAATGTTGTTTTATGCTTGAATGATTGACCTTTGGTAATAAACCATAAAATCGTTTTCTATTGGAGAGATTATCATTGATAATCATCGTATTAGGATCGAGATCGAATCTTGTTAGGATCTAAATATGAGAGCATCTGTAAGCAGGAGTTGGGATGAAGACACACGACATACACCCATTGTGAGTTGGACGTGTCTTTTAGGTTTAAGGTTGCCTACGATGATAAACCTAACCTTACAAAATACCCGACCCGCGAGACCTGAAATGGTTGTTGAAATTAGGATCTGATTATTGACTACCGATAGTAGGCAGGAGGTTATGTGAATATGAAATGTAGATCTTGAAGTGCCGGATGGGTAGCGAAGTTATGCCACAAATTTTTACTTTGGAAAAACGAATAGATGATCTTAAAGATCATGGAAAATAAGTCCCCGTAGTATGGGACCATAGAGATGATGTAAAAGTTGGTTTAAAAGGCATATAAGCTGGATCTACCCTAGGACTTCAAGAGCTGCGTGAATTATGTTTCGTATATCGAACTTGATGAAATGTCTATCAAGTGAGAATCTGATTGTTTCTTAGTAAATGGGTTTAGATCGGCCAAAAGTTCCATTCATCAAAAACCCGTGAACATCATGGATAGAGAAAGTAAGTCGACATTAAGCCTGATCTTATTCCCATAGTTATGTTTGATGAAACTCGCGTATTGTAATGGATTACACTTGAGAGAAAAGATCGAATGTGGAGGAAATACCCACATGGCTTTAACTCTATAAAAAGCGAGTAGTAAGATAAATTGATCTTTGAGGACAAAGATCCTGTTTAGGGGTAAATGCTGTGACAATCCGTCAATTTATGGTTGATTTTTATTCTCAAGTATAATTTAAAAATATTATTTTAATGTTATATTATGAACTCACTTATTTTTGAGAAGAAATTTGAGTTTACATCTTGAAGTAGCATCGACTACGTCTAAACCGGAGGATTCTACGTTACGTGCTTATGTTTACATACACCATTTTGGTGACAGTCCGACACTTCAGGAAATAAATTTATCCGTGAATATTATTTTGGGATTTTAAATTTATGTTGGTTCATAAACTCACTAATTTACGAGAAGAGATTAGGACTTACGTGAATAATTTAACGTCCTTTACGACTAAACCGGAAACCTTAGGATTACGTATTTTACGTTTTTGAACTCCATTTTTGATGAGACAATTTTTATTAGATTCGTTTTGTACCGTTGATTCATAATTTATAAAAACGTTTTTCGTAAAACGACCAGAGGGCACGCAAATCGAGGAGTACCCGTAAATTAGTGGGATGGGACAAGTTTTACACATGCCCACCCCACTATATGGGACGGCAACACATAAGCAACAACACCATGAGGTGTCAACACCTCCTAAACAAGCTAACACTTGTTTTACTAAGCTTAAAAAGTAAGCCACCAAACCGTCAAAACCATTTTACTAAACCATTTCATCACAAAACACACATGAAATATCACTCTCATTCTCTCCTCTCCTCTCTCTCTCTAAAATTCGTCCCAAAACCATCATCAAACACCCCTTTTTGATCTACTCTAGCCATAAAATCATGTGTTATTCATACACATGATGATGCTCCTTTGAAGCCTTGATGATTGGAGGTGATTCTAACTTCCAAGGAGGTGATTTGGTGATGTCCAAGGGCTGATTTCTACAAGAAGTTTACAAATATTGGTGGTCTTCAAAGTTGGTGTTGATCTATCACAAGTTTTTCCATCAAAATCCAAGCCTTGATCATAAACTACTCAATCTTGGTGGTATAGAGATTGTCATTCCTATCCTCTTATTATTTTGATTATGTAATCTTGTATTTTCTTTCCTATTGTATATGTATATGTTGAATATATGATGATAAAAATATTGTGTGGGGATTAAGTGTTGATAAATATGGTTAAAAATATGGAAAACCATAGGTAACAAGGTTAAAATATTTCTTAAAATGATGGCTGTATAAAAATAGTAAGTAACCAAATGATAAACTGATAAAACGGCATAGTGGAATCAATTTACAGTAAGTATTAGGTGTTATACACATGTGAGAGTTGGCCATGCAATTGAATCATCAAAATGAGTGAGATATGATCAAAACAAGTTTAGAGTGCAACTCTGCCTACACTGTTTTGGACGAATTTATTAAAATATTTAGAGGTTGATGCATCAGTAGCTATACAGCAATAAAATGAAGCACATATCATTTAGTTTCTGTCACAAAAATTTGAGGTCCTATCTTATTATAGAACTCTAGATATGGACATTTTAGTGGACTTAAAATTTAGGACTGATTTTGTAAATAAATAGTATATAATATAAGCACTCAAAAATTTATATAAAATATACATATATAAAACCCACTAGTTGATAATAATCATAAATAAAGAGATATAGATATATTGATATTAAAATGGGACATGTTATATAAATTAAAAGTATAAATGTTTTTCTAAGTTATAAAACTATATACCTAAGTACGTCTTTTTGGCTAAAACCGAAAGATTAACGTTTTTGTCAAATAGAACTTAGACGGTCGGACCCATCTAATGTAGACTTTTATAAAGTCACATACTGATGTATAAACTTATATAACAAGTAAAAACTGATACAACCCGAGCTTTACAACATATAGACATTAACGGGCCAAAGTAGCCTTATTGGACTATAAACCCGACTAGTTGGTAAAACACTTATAAACTTACTTATTGGGCTTAACCCATTTGGGCCCAACATGTAAAGTATAACACTGATATTAAAAATATAATTGCGCTAATGAAAAGTATTGGGCTTGTAATAGGCTTATTGGGCCTAAAACATGTAAATAAGTAAAACTAGTAAACTAGTATAAAAGTTACCAATACATAACACTAAAATGAGTAAATGAGAATGTATAAACCCACTTGATCATCATATATATGAAATCATCATATGTATACATAATTGTTATTTTGATAAAGTCATTGGACAAAATTCCAAGACGAGTATTATTTGTCTAGGTTTCCGTGATTGAAGCACGTACCGTACATCCGAATTGCTGATAACCCGCTTTCCCACATCAACGTGAGTTCATAGCCTCTCATTCTTTTAAATGTTTTTATGAAATGTTTTATAAACCCGCGAGGGAGATAACATGTTCGTTTTTATGAAATAGGACACTAGTTGTCCCAATTGTTTTTTTATTGATTTGGACCCGAATGATTGTATGACCCGATGTATGAAATAAAATGGATTATTAAAGTTAGGTTATGTCACTAAAAGTCCCATTAGCATGAATTGTGAACTACCGGGATTTGGTAGACGCTTGTGCATATAATAGTATTATTTGGGGACGATCACCCCAGTTCACGCCTTGACGGTTGATCCCCGTCGTGCCACATTGATTGGTAAGCGAATTTATGTATGAGAAGATTTCCATAGCGTGATTTTTGTGACGACACGCTAAATTAGATGGGCAAATGAGTTTCGGGTTACCTAGCTGTTGTTTGTTGTAGTAAGGTAACAATGTCATGCAGCTTATAATAATCCAAATAACAAAATACTGCTATACGCATTGAATTACAATATATTGCCTGACTAGCAATACGGGGTCTTATTATTGATGAAATGTTCGTGTTTTGATTTTACATAACCATATTCATATAACGGTTTTAGTAACTCTATACAACGTTATAAAACGTATTGTATGATGTTTTTACGACAATGTATCATAAATGATTTTGAAGGCGAAAGCCTATATTATGATCTTTGATAAGGATTTGTATAAATTGACTTTGGCTATTTTATGGGCTATTACAAAGATTTGTACAAAATGATTTTTGGTAATTATTATATACCGATGATATATTAATGGTTTTATCAAACTCTATGAATTCACTCGGCGTTATCGCTGACCTTTTCTTTTAACATGTTTTGTCTCAGGTACTTGAAGGTAATTCTCGGGAAGACAACAAGAATTCATGGGCCGCACTTAAATAACAATTTCCATTCAAATGCTTTGTAAACCTTGTATGAAATACTATGACTTGGGACCTATGTAAATTTGATACTTATGAATGGAAATGTTTTATTATTAAACGACGCGATTTTTAAGCTTTGTCTATGATGTGAGTAATGTGCTATCCCGTAACACCAACGAGTCTTCCGCTGTATTGAATTGTATAAATTTGGGGGTGTTACAATAGGCTGATTCTGTAGGGATGGACATCCAGCCTCCATATCATGAACAATAACTAAGTATCCCTCGCAACCATGTGATAGTAATGCACGTGCGTGTAAGGTTGAAATTATTCGTACAGACCTTCTGGGTATAAAACCTTTGTGAATGTTCTCTGGTGTGTTTACATCACCGAAGATGACCCGATATGAATGGCAGTCAATGGTGGCGTGGTGTTTGGATAGCCAGTCCATGCCTAATATCATGTATAAATCTCACATGTCCAATGGGAGTGCGTCAACTAGACGAATTTTGTCGTCAAACTCAAGGGGAAGACCCTTGCACCCATGTGTGATGCGTATAGAGTCTCTGAAGGGCGTAGAAATGTTTAATACATTTTGTAATGGCATAGGGGATATCCTAACATTCTTGGCATAAACAGTAGATATGACCGAATGAGTAACACCCGTGTCCAATAATACGCATGCAGCTTGACCATACATATACAAGATTCCAGTGATGGTACCTGTTGACTTGTTGGCCTGGTCACGCGAGGTCGTGTACACCCGTACATTAGTAGGAGGTGGCTTGGAGTCGGCATGTCCAGAAGTGCCCTCAATCTCACCCTTACGACCGTCCTTCATGCGATGCCCTGGTTGGCCACACTTGAAGCAAGCATCGTCATCACGGTGACACGACCTTGGGTGTCTGTGGTTACACGTAGTGCAAAGTGGGTGAGTATACCCTCAAACATGTGCCCTAGCTGGCTGAGAGCCTGTTCAGAAAAGTATACGTGAGACATGATTAATGAGTACAAACAGGACAATGCAGAAAATCATAAGACGTAATACCAGATGTAGCTGCACGGTTGGGCTGTGAACCTCTGCAGTCATGCTCCCGTTCATTGCCGTTATTCCTGGTAGTAGATGTTGAAGTGTCAAAATTATGAATCATAAAGCATATAACATAAGAAATGAGTGAGTTTAGGGATCCGCTGTTGTTGGAGTTGTTGGCATTGTTACGGTAATTATCATTACCGCCACGCCCATCCGAAGCAGAACGGTCCTGGGTCTGACCGTTACCCTTATGCTGACTCTGCTGCTGAGTGGCCGGTTAGGACCGGTCCATAGTCTTCTGCCTGAAAGTTGCAATTGTATAAAGAAAGATAAATATTTGGATAGTACTGAATGAATTGAAATGATCACCGCTAATGATGAAATATACCTCTTGTCGGGTCTTTCTGCCTCTCCAAACTCATCCCTCTCTTGCAGCATCTTCAACTTACGGGCTGCATCTTCTACTTGTGCCACGGTATGGAAAGTAGCACACACCAAGTTATTGGCGACCAATATGCGAAGAGCCCAGCGAAAGTGATACGCCTAATCCTCTACAATCCCGACTGCTGCGCCAAGGAATCCAGCCAGTCAAAGAAACCTCTACATGAACTCATTGTTGTTTTACCCAGCTCTCTGCCTAATCCCATGATACTCCTTCTTGAGCTTGTCCTGCTTAGCTTTAGGGAAGAACCGCGCCAGAACCAACTCCTTAAACTCTGCCCAAGTTAATCCAGTCACCCAGTCGTCGCCTCCATTCGATAGCTTCAGTGCCTTCCACCATGCAAGCACGTTTCCCTCAAACTTATAACAAGCTAACATTTCCTCAAAGACAGGGTCACATCCCATTGCGTCAAAGATCTTCTTGATGTGAGCTATCCAGCTCTCAGCCGCAGCGGGGCTGTCAGTCTGCTCGAAAGATTTCGGATGCTGCTTATGGAATCGCTCCAGCCATGTGATCAGGGTAGCTGGAGGTGGAGGAGGAGGATTCTGATGTTGGTGTTGGTGCTGATTGTTGGCAGCTGGCACCTCAGCCTGAATTTCATTCCTAAGTTGAGGAAGCATGACCTGCATAGAAGCTTTAACTACTGCATTCAGTTGCTCTTATTCACGTGTGAGAACCATCTGACAGTATAAAACAAAATACAATTATTAAGCTGATTAAAACATGATATATAAACATGAAAAAAATTTATGCATATAAACATGAGAAAAAATTTATGAATGAAAACCGTGTATGAATGCATGATAATGAATAACATGGGTTTGGGTGAACGCCTATGGGTTGGTTCACCTAAACAAAATGACATGACGAGGATGAACGCTTATGGGTCGGTTCATCAAAACAAAATGATTCGATTAAAAACACATGCGACTAAATATGGCTAGTCCTGTAACAACCTGACTTATTTAAATTCATGCGACTAGGAAGAACATGGTGATTACCCACTAATTACAGGTCATGTTTTAAGATCCTACATTTTGAAGCCTTGGCTCTGATACCATAATTGTAACAACCCATTTTGGTAACTGGAATATCACAGGTAATAATGGCGTGTCATCAAAGCATGCAAGGTAAATGTCCAAAAACATTAAATGACCATGAATAGAAATACTGAAAACAAACATCGGTAGTCCAAGTATAAGCTCACACACATGAATATAAGTACTGAAATGGAAAAGGACTAAACAATGTACAAACAAATAGAGTAACGTAATGTATGGAAATGCATAAAGTAATGAAGGCTAGATAGCTTCCATCCGTATGCACATACTCTCAAAGTCTACGAGCGTCCTTGAGTACCTGCCGTTTGGGAACATGAAAGGAAAACGGCTGAGCATAACGCCCAGTGAACGGATATACAAGTATAGCATGAAATTACACAAGGATAAAAGGCTAATAGCAGCAGAAATGTATAAGTCCTAGATAATCTGGAACATGTTCATAAAACTGGTTTTATAGTTTGAAAAGACTTATGTTTTTATATGAAAATCTGTATTAATTAGCCAATAGCCCATATAGGTCATGAGGTTCTACCATGCATGGATACTTGGAGGGGAGACCTCGTCATACATTTAGAGGGATTGCCTCTAATTAATTATTTTGGGTAGGAGGGATCAACTCCTTGTGAAGGATGCAAGGCACACATCGCATTCACCATTAAAATCCTGTAAAACATGTAACTAGGATGCACCCATACGCCCCACATGATAATATAAATATAAGGCCAAAACTGAAAAGGGACGCCACGAGAAATCACTCCACCGTGAGGAAGTCATAACACTAGTGCCTCTAGTGTTATGGTTATGGTACCTCCATAACTAGGTGACACTGGTCATGCATGTATATGGCTTAGGCATCTAAAACTAAATATAATTAATCAAAACATATAAAACATATACTTGGGAAAACAGTTGGCTGCAAACAGGGAACCCTAATAAGGAAATAATATCCATACTAAAGGACGGAAAATCCGTACCTTGTGTCCAGTGAACGAGGAAAGATGAAAGGATGAATAATCCTATTCCGACCTCACTAATGCTACCTAAATGAGGGACATGTATAAGTTGTCTGATTACTAAGTACGTTACTAGTTATAACATGTTATTAGCTTGTTTTATATGTTCTTGTCTTATTTATTGTTTTAAATGATACACTGTATTAATCATGTATTTCATGTATTCTAATTATGTATTATCTTGTATTTTTGTATTATTATACTTGTTGTGTAATAATAAGTAACTTTCTAAAAATAGCAGGTTTCCAAAAATTGAAAGTTTCCAAAAATAGGAAGTTTCCAAAAATAGAAAGTTTCCAAAAATAGATCAGTTTCTGAAATAGAAAGTTTCTAAAAATAGTAAGTTTCCTGAAATAGAAAGTTCCCATATTTAGAAATAAGCTGGATTAATAAGCTAATAATATAAGCTAGTATTTACTAGTTAAAAGTCATAAGTCATGTAATTAATAGTATAGTTTATTAATTAAATACTACATGTTATATGATTTTAATTAAATAAAGCATGATTTAATTAAATTAGTATAAATAAAATACTTAGGTTAATCCTGAATTGTTATATTTAATAATTGTAACCTAAGTCATGTTTCATTAATTAGTTATAAGTCAATGTTTTTAATAATTAATTAATAAACTATAGTCTAAAATAAATAACAAAATACTTAGGCTAAAACATGTATTATTTATTAAAAATTACATACCGTAAGTCCATGTTTAAATTAAATTAATTATTAATCATGTTTAATTAATTTAATTATTCTTGTAAAAAATATAACTTGTAAAAATAATCCCGTGCCCGTTTCCGTGTTTTAATATAAGCTAAACATATAAGCCGAACCAAACAGCCCCGACAGTGCCTAACCCGATCTATCCGGTTGCCACTGCCCGAACCATTTTCCCACCGGCTGTAGCCGGTGGTTCCCCCTGCTTGGCTGCGTTTCCCCCTGCTCGAACCAAAACAACCATTGGCTTAAGTCGGTGGTGCTTGCTGTTGCGCCGAGACCCACACCGAGACCTTGTAGGGTCTCAGTTGACACTAACACCAAACCAAACATCACCCTGACTCACGTCGGGGTTCCCTTGTCCTTGCAGCCGATCGAACAAAACCACACTGATACCTCATGGTCTTGGCTGGTGGCGCGAAACAACCCCACCGAGAGCCTAGGGCTCTCGGTTTGACCCTCGGCCGAACAAAACACAACCCAAACCAAAACTTTTTCATATTTCTTGAATTCTTCTACCATGTTTTTAATTATGTTATTACTATTAAATCACATGAACATAATTAAAGAAAAGAATGATAAAAGATTAAGGTTTTGATGTTACCAAATGTGTGAATGAAAAAGGCTTAAGAACACGAACAGAAACACGTATATATAAAAGATCAAACACCAAAAATTCTCCTCCTTGTCTCCTTTGTGTGTCGCGGCTATAGCTTCTATGGGGGCTAGGGTTTCTAGTTTCTTTGTAAAAATTATGTGAATTATTTTCCTGTGTTTTTACATTTTACCATATAGTCAAAATTAAAGTGGGCTTGGCCCCCTTGTCTTTTGGTTTCTGCGGACAACATGGGCCCACAAGGGTCTACCGGGCTTTGTTCGTGTTTAATTATTATACACGTGTATTCTTGTTTCAAATGTTCGTGTAGTTCGTGTTTTAAATATTCGTGTTATATATACTACGTATACATATCATGTTATTATTATTATACGTAATAATTATCATGTTCATAAATGTTCGTGATCATATGTTCATGATTATAATTATTATACTTAATAATTATCGTGTATTATCACGTACTTAATAATTATCGTGCACTAACACGTACGTAGTTTCTGAATTTAATGTTCGTGACACGTGTATATGACATAAATGGAAAGTTTTAATTTGTTCGTATATTTATGTAGTGTACTATTCATGGCATCTAAATGCGGGTTTTACAGGTTTACCGGCGAAATATTGTGAAGGATATTTTTAATTAAATCTACCACACAAGTACGTTATTTAATATCGTCCAACGATCTTCACCGACCGGAGGTAAAATGCTACCTAATCAGAATAAAATGTCAAATCCATTTTCTTCGCGTCTTATAATGTTGCTGCATTCGAAGACGGTGGCGTTGCGGTGTACCAGATGAAGTTGTCCCCACATACTTATACTTTCTGCATCAAATATTTCAGCAAAATGAAAGAAAGTTCAATCTAAAGTCTTCCGCTGTATCAACATTAAAACTTTCTAGAATTCAAAAGAGTATAGGTGTGTGGGACATGAAGTCATAAGGAGGCAAGCATTTCAAGAAGGTGAAGATCGCACGTGACCATGATCTCTAACCACATGACAAGTCAAAGGTCCAAAGAACATGCTCCAAGCCAAAGCCTAACAATTATCAACACATACTCGCAACAACTGAGAAAAAGAAAAGAAGAAAAGTGCAAGTGGACTGATAAGTCTGTAAACACTTACCCTTTTACCACTAAAAACAAGGAAATTATGTGTGGTTTTATGGTTTTATGTGAAATAAGTATAAAAGGACAATAACAAAGAAAACATGGGATTTCACAATCAATTTATGAAGAAAAAGTCAAACCAAAGTCAAAAGGACGAAAAGTGCAATTCGAATGAAGTTTGGAGGACTAGAAGTGAAGATTCTGTGAAGAAATGTGCTAAAGATAAAGATTTCCAAAAGAGAGGGACTGAATGTGAAAACTGCTCAAAGTTATATTAGCCCCAGGCACGTGTACCAATTAGAATCCAAGAAATAGCCTCACACGGATCACACTATTGCCATAGTTAGTGATCTGTGTGACTAATTACAAGCCAATCCCATGAGGCCACATCATCATCTTCTTCACACCTTCATAGCCATCGAACCAGAGGGATTCAGAGCTTTCTTTCAACATGAAAAATGATCGGTTTGAAGAGACGAACATAATGGAACCATTCAATTAACAAGCATGTCATCACCTCATTGGACTAATTAACTGTCACCAACTGGCACCTTGTTAGTCTAACATTCCCCCATCACACACACGTTTTCCCTGATACCCCCAATGACCTATAAATACACAAGACGCTCCTCAATTGCACATAATTCAATTCCTAGCTTAATTTTCACGTAAATTCTCTCATTAGCATTGTTTTGTACTTAGTATAGTTTTTGTAATCAATCCACTTCAATTGTACTTCATTCCAACTTCCTTATTAATAAAACGCCATTGAAACACTGTTCATCATCTCCATTGTTCATTCTACTGTTACTATTGATCGTTCTGTTGCTGTTTTATGATGATAAGCTTGGTTATAAGCTTCTCAGGCTTTTATTTTAGAGTTTGATTTAGTTCTGTTAAAATCAGATTTTTGGAGGGAAAGTTTGCTATTTGAATTCATAGAGTCAAATCTGCGAATTCTGTTGTTACTGGTGATTGTTAGAGGAAGATTAGTTGTGGCTTAGTGTTGACAAGCTTGCATCTTCATCAATGGAGGTCTGGAAGAAACAGGTCAAGCATTGAGTTACTTTTCCTAAAGTTTAGGTTTCTAAGTGAACTGTGATATCAGGATTTTTAGTCCTTTTTCGTTTATCGTTCCTCGATTCGACTCGAATTTGATTTCCGGTTTAACGTTTCAACTTAACTTGTTTTTGGTAAAATCTATTTTTGGGTATTTTTAAACTAATTTAAAAATCTAATACACTATTTTAAACTAATAAATCTTTATTAAAGTTACTGTTTAAACTAATCTCTTTTAAAAACTATACCATCAAAATCTAATTGTAAAAAAAAATATAACTAATTAAACTTTTAATAAAAACATTTTTTTTTATTATCTAAACTACTTTTTAAATAAACTTAACTTTAATTAAAATTCTAAAAGTAAATTTAAAAGACTAATTAGAATATATATATTTTTTTCTTTTTAAATTTTATATAAAAAAAACTGAATTTAAATTAAACTATTTAATTAATAATAATAAAACTAAACTTTAATTAAACTAAATAGTTAATTAAAACTAAACTGCCAAATTCAAACTACCTATATTAATTAAATGTAGCAAACTAATACTCAAAGGAGTTCCTAGAACAACTGGTTGGGGTGCTGGAATGCTAGACGAGGGGTCTGGGGTTCGAATCCCACCCCAGACTAAAATTTATGCTATTTATTTTTTTACTTTTTACTTTTTTTTTAACTATTTGTTATTTTTGGACAAACAATCAAAACTGATCAATTGAATTAGTTTCTCAGTAGTGATAATCAACAAATAATATCAAATAAGCCACACAGCCAAATGAAAACAAAGACGAGCAGGCGAACAAATAGCAACAAGGAAAAAAACAGATAATCACTAATAAGCACGATTAATCAAATAAGCCGAAATACAATAAGCAGATCCAAACTAACCAGCCAAGACCAATAAGTAAACTAAGCAGGAACCAAATAAGCTAATACATAAGCTGATAACCTAAATAGCAAAGACTAAATAAACAATAAGCCGAAGTCTAATAAGTCTAATCAAAAATCAATAAGCATTCAAGACCAATAAGCATGATTTAAAAACTGAACAAATAAGCTACATAACATAAGCTAAACCGAATAAGCTGTAATGCACAATGCTAAATTGCTGATCCAACTTAAACTATACTGACTAAATATAAATCAATAAATCACAATCCAAAATACTCTCAATAAGCAGTAAACACAATAGCAGATCCAAACAGCCTTAAACTAATCAGAATACTAATATTAATCTACTCAAAATTAAATGAGAAAAATGATTCAACCTATTTGTCGAAACCGTTGAGAAGAAGCGTCGCGCTGAGCGAGCTTAAACCAAAATCAAACACCTCCGTTACTCGTCAACAACATCAACATTTTTCGAAACCAAACGAACCAAAAAAAATCGAACAACACTTCGTCTCGAACAGTGACAATAGACAGACGAACAGTAACCTTTTTCTTATTTTATATTTCCCAGTGGAGGAAATAATTCACTTTCCTTTATATATATATTTTTTTCTTTTATATCATAATCAAAACGAGAGCAGTAACAACAACTTTTTTAAATAGATTAAAAAGATTGAGAATTAAGATTGAGACGAGAATTAAAACAAACTTAAGTTTTCATTAATTAAAATCAAAAATTACAATACTGGAAATTGAAAATTACAAGATTAAAACCTATCAACTAATTTTTTTGGAAATTAAATAAATAAAGAAAAGCATAAATTACATGATAGAGAGGGAGGTTTTTATAGGGAACCTCCGAACCTTCTAGGTTATCTTGGTGACCACGGTGAGAGATCTTGGCCATCCATTCTTCTCTTCCTTCAATATGCTTGATCAAACGGCTAAAATCACTCGAGTGCCTCGGATTGCCAGGGTGGAAGGGATTTGTGTTTCTTTTAGAGCCTCTGATTGGTGGGATTGGAATAATGAGGTGTCTTGGCCACTCAAAGGATGCCACGTTGGAGATAGAGGACCACATGGCTTGGTGGATGCTGCGAAAATTGGGGGGATTTAATCCCAATGGTGTGAATTAACCATTTACACAAAAAGCCCTAATATCTTTTGTTTAATTTTTGAGATGGTAAATTTAAGGGTTTGTGAGTAAATGGGGATAGCTGTGTTTGGGGGAGATGAAAGAAGTGGGTGAATTACCCATTGTTAATATCGAATGGAGTGGGGAGTGGGTAAATAAAACAATTTATTTGATTTGGGGTATGGGGTAGGATCGGGTGTATGAGGGTATATGGTAAAAAAAACATTTTTATTAATATTGAGTGGGTGGACGTGATACACGTGGGAGGTCTGGGATTGTTTATTGTGGTGGGTAATTAATGGGGAGTTGGTTAAAAGTGAATGGGACGTGTGAGTGTGAGGTGGGGGTTGACCGAAGACTTTGTCTAGCAAAAATGAATTACATTTTCGTTTCCCCATTTGTGCCAATGTTTGGGCCTGGCCCAATATGTTACTTCATCCGTCTCAATTAATTAGCAAATGGGCTTAGGCTATTATTTGATCCATTTTAGTTTAAATCATCCACTCCTTAAATGGGCTTATGGGCCCATTATGCAAAAGTGGGACCCACAAGGCCCAAAATCTTCGTGAATGATTGAATTCACTAGAACGAGCTCGATTTTCGCTTTCTCGATCTTTTCTTCAATCCCGTGTTGATTTTGCCGGTTTACGCGATCTTGGGCACACTTTTGGTCTTTTGATCTTGTCTTTGACTCTTTCTTGACTTTTCTTTGACATTTGACCGTGAAATCCCGTGTTTTCTCTTCTTTTGATCATTTGTACCTATTTATCACACAAAACACAAAACCACGCGTAATTCCGACATTTAAGATGTAAAACACATGATTAGGTCTTGTTTTTACTTGATTTTAGTGGCAAAAGGATAAGTGTTTACACACTTATTAAATCTCCTACACTTGACCATTGCAATGACATCATGCAATGCATAGTTTTAAGGCATAAGTTACATTCTTCTCATAATCAATCCATCTCGGCCTTTATTACTATTACTACTACTATATGACGAAAGGATAAAATTTGAAAAAAGAGACAAAAATTATAATCATTTATTAATTTGAAAATTATTCGATGGAAGAAACTTGTAAAGAAATCTAAGACTTAGATTAGGGCTTTGGTGTCATGAATATTAATCACCCTCAAGTTTCACGTTCCCCATACCAAGATTAAAAACAAGATCATTGTTATTACAAGTTAGCACAACTAACACTTGATTATGTGGTTTAGTTAATCACTTAGACCCCCTTATTCCTACGATGTATCTCTTGTATTTTATTGTTGTCTTGAATGATCACGAGGATGCATTTTTGACTTATTTCGATAATTTATTAAGGCCGAAAATAAAGTGGGGCGATTTAATCAATAGTTAGCTAAAGGACAAAATCTTTTAAAACTGCTTCTCGAAACCTCAAAAAGTTCATATCTTGGCATAACTCGTTTCACGATTTGAGACCTTTCTCGGACCGATATTTGGCTTGTACTTCAAACTTCAAATCTTGAGAGACGATCTTGAAATTATGGTCTTCTCTTCATATTGGTATACATCTTCATGAGGAGTGAAAGATGCTTCAAACGTTGACCACGACTTCTTCATTTATCCTCTTCTTTATTTAGGATTTTGATATACAACGATCCGCCTCCTTTTCGGACTTGAATCTATTTATCCTCATACTTTGTTAGGGTCTTTTTGGATAGACTTCTCCATGATCTTTAGGGGAGTAATTGCTTCTCGTCGTGTGTCTTGATCCTTCATATTCATTTGGATTAATGATCTTCACATCATCTTAGGATCTTTAGCAAAAAGTGAATCCTCATGCCTTGTGAGGGCCTTTTTGGACTCGGGTATCCTCATGCCTTGTTAGGGCCTTTTTGGATAAGCCAATCTTCGCGTCCCGTTTCAATAAGTTATGCCTTGGCTATGAACTCTAATTAATACCGAGCAACTTTTAAACGATCTTGTGCTAGAAGCTAAGTAACCTTTTAAATCGTACAACCTTATTTATTGCAAATATATTTATTAACAAGTGATGGGAGAAAAAGCTCATAACTAACTCACATAAGTTAATGAAAGAATACCCAACTTATAATTAACTCTATCATCTCTCGTTCTCCACAATTTAAAATCTCAAGGAATGAGACTCGTGGATGCTTAGCCTAATAAACCAATTAAGGTCCATATGGTTAAGGATACTAGCTAGAGTAAACTCGGATAAGTAAACTCGGGTTGAGTCAAAATATTCACGACGGGCCTAATATATCAAAGACATCTAAACTTGTTAAAACCATTTTATTATTATTTATTTCATTTTTTTACTTTTATTTTTGAAATGGAAAATATTACTATGATGCAAAAAGGAAAGAAAATAAATGAAAATTACTACAAGGCCAAAATAGATCAAAATTTTGAAAAACGTTGAAAAATTTAAAAATTTTCCGGTTAAATGGGGTCAAATTCATGGAAAAGGCCACTAAAATTTCGATAGAAATTCCCCCTACACTTAATATAAACATTGTCCTCAATGTTTAAGCATGTGGGAGAATAAACTCCCCTACACTTAGGACATTGAGTACGTTGTTTAAAATCGAGCTAAGGAAGGGACAACTAAAGTGATTACATTTATTCGTTTTATTTATATACAAGATAGAATCACAATAGCAAAAACTTATCGAAGGAACCGGGTACACGGGAAACACGGGAACACGGGTCTCGTCAAAAGTACCAAAAGTAGATCATTTAAGCACATGTCCCTGCACATCACAACACAAACAACCTACTTGGCTCCCCCTACACTTATTGGCGAAAAAGGGTAAAAATCTAACCTAGTTAAACGATGCTTGATTTTTAATCACGAGTCTCTAGCTCGACTCGATTTCCCGAATGTCATCATTCAAATGGGAAAATCATGGAAAACCGAGATTTCCAAGGGAGGAAAATCTCTCCATGATAAAGGGTGAAACAAAGTCATATAAGGCATACCCCATAAAAATCCACCCGGGTCAAACACATAATTTCCATCACAAAAGGAAATAAACCCCGAGGTGGTACGCAAGTCATAGAAAAGTGGGGTATCCTTAGGCAAAAGTATCTTACTAGGAAGGATAAGGTGGTATGGCAATGAAAGCACAAAAGTCTCTATTCCCGGATCAAACACCGGTTCCTTAACGGGAAAATAGCAAGAGGTGTCGTCATTTAAGCTCAAAATGTCATCAAAATCCATAGTGGGAAAGTCATCCTCTTCCAAACTTGATGTGAAAACATAAGTATCGTCGGAGTCATAGGAAACTCATCCTCGTGAGGAAAGTAGGAGTTTAGAAAGTTCTCTAAATCCTCCTCAAATGGAATGTCCTCTAAAATAGGGGCGACCTCTAAAGGTGGAGGATCCTCCTCAAAAGTCATGTCCCTCAAATTAGGAATATAAGAGTCAAAGGGAGACTCAAGAATGGGAGAATCACTTATAGAGAGAATAGGATCATTAAGCTCACTGGGTGTCTTGTCAAAACCTAAGGAAATGAGATCACTTAAAGAAGTGTCATCATCGTAGGTATCAAAGATTGGTGAATCATAAATGGGTGGGTCGAAAGTGGGTGGGTCAAAAGATGAGTCGTCTAAGCCGAAAATAGTGTGATCACTTGAAAAAGTGTCATCACTATCAGTGTCATAAATGGGAGTAAAAATTGGAGGCTCTAAAGGTGTCTCCCTAAGATCGAAAGGAAAGTGAGCACTTGAAGAAGTGTCCTCACTATTGGCATCCTCAAAATCCGAAATGGAATGATCACTTAGGGACGAGACATCACTAAAATTAGTTTCCCCATTTTCTTCAAAAAGTGGATTATCATTTGAAGTGTCAAAAAGTGGATTTGAGTATACCACAAAATCATTGATATTAAACTTTTTAGCTTCAAAAGTATTGATAAAACTTTCTTCATTATCAAAATTAAGCACATCAATCATATTGACCGATTCTTTTTCATTTGTTTTATTAACCATTTTCCCCATTTTAAAAATTTGTTGATCATTTCCGACCCTAAGAATTAATTCCCCTTCGGCTACGTCAACTAAGGCTCTACCAGATCGTAAGAATGGTCGACCAAGTATTAACGGAATACGAGGATCCATCTCATAGTCGACGACGACAAAGTCCACGGGAAAAGTGAATGTACCGACTCTAACAAAAACGTCTTCGGCAATACCAACGGGGTATGCGAGAGTTCGATTAGCTAATTCTAAAGTCATACGAGTCGGCACAAGGTCGGGTAATGAAAGTTGTTTCCAAACCGAGAGTGGCATAAGATTGATGCTAGCGCCGAGATCCGCTAAAGCCATACAATCATCGATTTGAGGAAACGAGCAAGGTAACACGAATCGTCCGGGATCTCCTAGCTTTTCGGGAAGCTCTTTGATAAGAATCGCGGAACAATTCTCATTTAAACGGGTGTTAACGAGCTCAACCATCTTTTCCTTCTTATTGAGCAAGTCCTTGAACATTTTGACGAATTTTGGCATTTGAGCAAGTGCTTCAATAAGGCTAACGTTAACATTCACGTTGGAGATCATCTTCAAAAAGTTAGAGACATGAATATCATCTTTGTTGAGCACTTTAGTCTTGCCTAACCTAGATGGATAAGGGATATTAGGCTTAGACTTTGAAGGTTGAGAAGGAGAAGGACTTGCTTCTTGAACAACCGTAGGGATAGGCTCATTCGACAATGGAGGACTAGAACTAGGAGTGGTAGTGGGAGGAATCACCGGAGGGGGAGTAGGATTACTCATTATGACCTCCGGGCCTTGTCTCTCCTTTATGGGCGAAGAGATGGAAGGTCCCACTAAATTGGCTCCACTTCGAGTATTGATAGCACTCACATTAGCACGAGGGTTAATCTCGGTATTGGATGGTAAGGCACCTTGGGGTCTAAGGGTTTGTAACATAGTCAAAAATCTCTTATCGTTGGACTCTTGCATTTGTCTAGTAGATGCTTGCATAGCTTGCATGATTTTCTCATGTTTGGTCAATTTTTGTAGAACCAAGTCCATTTGAGGATTTTGCATGTTCATTTGATTAAACCCTTGATTAGGAAAACCTTGATTTTGAGATTGAAAACCGTTGTTATTGTAAAAACCTTGATTATTTTGAAACCCTTGGTTTTGACCATTAAAATTTCCTTGATTAGCATTCCCTTGAAAATTACCCATTTGAGGACCTTGGTTCCTATTTTGGTATTGGGTATTTTGGGTGGGTGGGGGTGGTCTTTGTGGTGCTACAAAACCCGGGGGAGCCAAATAATTAGTACTATTGTAAGACAAATGGTTAACATCAACATTAGGTTTAAATGGAACCCTTTCATTAGTATTTAAAGCACAAACTTGTTGTTGTTGATTATAAACCTTGTCACAATTGAAATATGAATGTGGTCCACCACAAGTCTCACACGTTTCACTATTATCTTTTACGGCATGCACATGAGTAGTGAGGGCGTCGGTTCTTAAAGAGAGTTTTTCAACAAGTGAAGTAAGTTTATTAATTTGATCATTCACCTCATTATTACTCGTACTAGCACTTGCCATATTAGCCCTAACACTTTTGGTTTGCACTTTTGCCTTGTTCTCAATAATGGTCCAAGCCTCGTTCATGGTTTTCACAAGAATATTGCCCCCCGCGGCACTATTAAGTGAGTCTTGGTCATTTAATGTCAAACCATTGTAAAACGTATTTATTTGATGCACTTTGGTGAAACCGTGTTGTGGACATTTTCTCAAAAGCTCTTTAAATCGATCCCAAGACTCACTAAACGTTTCCCCATATTGTTGCTCAAAGTTGATTATTTCATTCCTTAAAGAAGTGGTCCGTGATGGTGGGAAAAAGTAGTTAATGAACTTGGTCTCTAAGTCGATCCATGTGGTAATACTTTGGGGTGGTTCCTTATCAAGCCAAATCCGGGCTTGTCCCTCGAGGGAAAAAGGAAAAAGTTGGAGGCGAACGGCCTCTTGGGGCACTCCATTGTATTTGACGGTATTAGCTAATTGGATGAAACGTTTGATATGAGCGTGTGGGTCATCATTAGTACGACCTAAAAATGGTGTAGCGGAAACCATTCGAATAAAATCCGGTTTAAGTTCAAAATGATTAGCTCCAATGGTCGGCATCACAATCGCATCATCGTTTCCTTCAACGTGAGATTGAAGAATCTCAATCATTGGTCGATTATCCGTTGCCATCGTTATGTCGAAAGCTCGATTCTCGGGATCGTCTTGAATGACGGTCTTTTTGTTTTTCTTCTTCTTCTTCTTTTTGGAAGAATTGGAAGAGTTTGCTACACCACTCGGTATGATTGTACGCGCGCGAGTGCGCATACAATTAAAACTTTGGAATGAGGTAGGTGACCTCGGTCGACTTTGAGAGGAAAAGGATTTTCCCTCTCGAGGAGCAATATAAAAAATTTACAAAAATATATACTTAATTACTAATTGAGTCGGCAAACCAATAATCGGCCGTCCCTCTCAATATACGCACAAGCAAGCGGGGAAACGAGGTGACACAAAGCACTTAAAAACCTTTTTCCATAGACGGCCTTTTATAGCGCGTTGCCTTATACCCACCTTATAGTTTGTATATGTCGAGTTCAAACGTCTTACTAGTATTTATCTATTTTGCCCTTTTATTTCGTTTAAGATTCGACTACAATAGTTAGGTGATGAAATCCCAACTAAGGCTTATTTGAAAAGTAGGTAAGTTATTGTGCTACGTAATATATTATAGTAAAAGAAAAATCTTTTTGTATTTTTTTTTTAGAAAAATATATATTCACAAGAAAAATCGAAAGAAATCGAACTAAAAATTAACACTAATACGTAATATTTTTGGTGTAATACTTTTAGGAAAAAGTATTACTTTTGGATTTTTTTTTAATTTTTTTGGTGCAATTCTTAGGAAAGAAATTGCTTTTGTGATTTTTTTAATTTTTTTGTATTTTTATGTTTTCGATTTTTTTAGATTTTTGATTTTTTGTTGCAAGAAACGTAACGTTCGAAAAGAACGGATCCCAAAATCCAAACGTCTTCACGAAAAATCGTCAATCGTACGAGTGAAGCGGCGCCATTTTGATATCGGGATTTTTAGTCCTTTTTCGTTTATCGTTCCTCGATTCGACTCGAATTTGATTTCCGGTTTAACATTTCAACTTAACTTGTTTTTGGTAAAATCTATTTTTGGGTATTTTTAAACTAATTTAAAAATCTAATACACTATTTTAAACTAATAAATCTTTATTAAAATTACTGTTTAAACTAATCTCTTTTAAAAACTATACCATCAAAATCTAATTGTAAAAAAAATATAACTAATTAAACTTTTAATAAAAACATTTTTTTTTATTTATTATCTAAACTACTTTTTAAATAAACTTAACTTTAATTAAAATTCTAAAAGTAAATTTAAAAGACTAATTAGAATATATTTTTTTTTTCTTTTTAAATTTTATATAAAAAAAACTGAATTTAAATTAAACTATTTAATTAATAATAATAAAACTAAACTTTAATTAAACTAAATAGTTAATTAAAACTAAACTGCCAAATTCAAACTACCTATATTAATTAAATGTAGCAAACTAATACTCAAAGGAGTTCCTAGAACAACTGGTTGGGGTGCTGGAATGCTAGACGAGGGTTCTGGGGTTCGAATCCCACCCCAGACTAAAATTTATGCTATTTATTTTTTTACTTTTTTTTAACTATTTGTTATTTTTGGACAAACAATCAAAACTTATCAATTGAATCAGTTTCTCAGTAGTGATAATCAGCAAATAATATCAAATAAGG
Organism: Glebionis coronaria; assembly: GCA_025667525.1. Taxonomy (NCBI): domain Eukaryota; kingdom Viridiplantae; phylum Streptophyta; class Magnoliopsida; order Asterales; family Asteraceae; genus Glebionis; species Glebionis coronaria. The sequence goes on from CM046877.1 coordinate 363,987,338, forward strand.
GACACAGCCAAATGAAAACAAAGACGAGCAGGCGAACAACTAGCAACAAGGAAAAAAACAGATAATCACTAATAAGCACGATTAATCAAATAAGCCGAAATACAATAAGCAGATCCAAACTAACCAGCCAAGACCAATAAGTAAACTAAGCAGGAACCAAATAAGCTAATACATAAGCTGATAACCTAAATAGCAAAGACTAAATAAACAATAAGCCGAAGTCTAATAAGTCTAATCCAAACTCAATAAGCATTCAAGACCAATAAGCATGATTTAAAAACTGAACAAATAAGCTACATAACATAAGCTAAACCGAATAAGCTGTAATGCACAATGCTAAATTGCTGATCCAACTTAAACTATACTGACTAAATATAAATCAATAAATCACAATCCAAAATACTCTCAATAAGCAGTAAACACAATAGCAGATCCAAACAGCCTTAAACTAATCAGAATACTAATATTAATCTACTCAAAATTAAATGAGAAAAATGATTAAACCTATTTGTCGAAACCGTTGAGAAGAAGCGTCGCGCTGAGCGAGCTTAAACCAAAATCAAACACCTCCGTTACTCGTCAACAACATCAACATTTTTCGAAACCAACCGAACCAAAAAAATCGAACAACTCTTCGTCTCGAACAGTGACAATAGACAGACGAACAGTAACCTTTTTCTTATTTTATATTTCCCAGTGGGGGAAATAATTCACTTTCCTTTATATATTTTTTTAATTTTTTTTTTCTTTTATATCATAATCAAAACGAGAGCAGTAACAACAACTTTTTTAAATAGATTAAAAAGAAACAAACAGTACTGGAAATTAAGATTGAGACGAGAATTAAAACAAACTTAATTTTTCATTAATTCAAATCAAAAATTACAATACTGGAAATTGAAAATTACAAGATTAAAACCTATCAACTAATTTTTCTGGGAATTAAATAAATAAAGAAAAGCATAAATTACATGATAGAGAGGGAGGTTTTTATAGGGAACCTCCGAACCTTCTAGGTTATCTTGGTGACCATGGTGAGAGATCTTGGCCATCCATTCTTCTCTTCCTTCAATATGCTTGATCAAACGGCTAAAATCACTCGAGTGCCTCGAATTGCCAGGGTGGAAGGGATTTGTGTTTCTTTTAGAGCCTCTGATTGGTGGGATTGGAATAATGATGTGTCTTGGCCACTCAAAGGATGCCACGTTGGAGAGAGAGGACCACATGGCTTGGTGGATGCTGCGAAAATTGGGGGGATTTAATCCCAATGGTGTGAATTAACCATTTACACAAAAAGCCCTAATATCTTTTGTGTAATTTTTGAGATGGTAAATTTAAGGGTTTGTGAGTAAATGGGGATAGCTGTGTTTGGGGGAGATGAAAGAAGTGGGTGAATTACCCATTGTTAATATCGAATGGAGTGGGGAGTGGGTAAATAAAACAATTTATTTGATTTGGGGTATGGGGTAGGATCGGGTGCATGAGGGTATATGGTAAAAAAAAACATTTTTATTAATATTGAGTTGGTGGACGTGATACACGTGGGAGGTCTGGGATTGTTTATTGTGGTGGGTAATTAATGGGGAGTTGGTTAAAAGTGAATGGGACGTGTGAGTGTGAGGTGGGGGTTGACCGAAGACTTTGTCTAGCAAAAATGAATTACATTTTCGTTTCCCCATTTGTGCCAATGTTTGGGCCTGGCCCAATATGTTACTTCATCTGTCTCAATTAATTAGCAAATGGGCTTAGGCTATTATTTGATCCATTTTAGTTTAAATCATCCACTCCTTAAATGGGCTTGTGGGCCCATTATGCAAAAGTGGGACCCACAAGGCCCAAAATCTTCGTGAATGATTGAATTCACTAGAACGAGCTCGATTTTCGCTTTCTCGATCTTTTCTTCAATCCCGTGTTGATTTTGCCGGTTTACGCGATCTTGGGCACACTTTTGGTCTTTTGATCTTGTCTTTGACTCTTTCTTGACTTTTCTTCGACATTTGACCGTGAAATCCCGTGTTTTCTCTTCTTTTGATCATTTGTACCTATTTATCACACAAAACACAAAACCACGCGTAATTCCGACATTTAAGATGTAAAACACATGATTAGGTCTTGTTTTTACTTGATTTTAGTGGCAAAAGGATAAGTGTTTACACACTTATTAAACTGCATGATCAATGTTGATTTAGCTTGTTAATCTCTGCTTACTTGTTCTCATTAGATCTTGTTTAGTTGTTTTAGTGTTTGTTATAGCTTAATTTTCATCAGATCTTCATTCTATTTTGTTAATCATTCAATTCAGCTTATTAAGTGGTGTTTGGATAAGCTGTTTGTGGATTTGTGTTTAGGTTGTGGCTTATAAGATTTGTAGCATCTCATTTGTTGTCTTTTGCTGTCTTAAAAATAGTCAAACATTTAGCCTATACTCAAGTCAATCTAGATCTAATTGAGAAAATACTTGTGGTTTACTGTCATAACAACAGACTGAGTAGCCTTTTTCATTAAGCCATAAGTCATTCATTATTGTGAATTAGCTTAAGTGATTTGGTGTTGCAGATAGCTTATCGGATAGAGATACTTTGCCTAGTTACAAGTTTTGGTTGAAGCTTATTAGATATGCCATAATTTTAAACCTAAAAGTAGCTTCATAAGCTGATTTTACATAATAGCTGATCACTTTGTTCAAGTGCTTAACAATAGCTTATCTACCTTAAGTCCTTCATAATAAGTACTTTAACTTTCTTAATAACTTATAATAAGCCTTTGGATAGCTTTTCTGAAAAAGTCAAAAAATCAAACTTTTGGTCAAATAAGTTGTTTTGGTCAACAAATGCTTAATAGCTTATTCTTTGCTTCAGAGATTGTGCTCAGATAGAACTCATTTTTCTCAGCTTTTATTTCATAATCCAGAAAATAAGATCATTTGATCAAGCCAATTCTCCTAAATCTTAAAAAGTGTTTATTGGAAAAATATTTTTGAGAGTATTAGCTTTTCTCATAAGCTCATTTCAGTTTTGGCTAGCTAAATTTGTATTTTAAACATTTTGCAACTTTTTTGAGCTAATTTGGTCCAGTAATAAGCTTGGAATTGCTTATTAAAGCTTATTGGCCGTTTTTGGTTTTGATAGTTAGTTTAATTGAACTTTAGTCCTATGTTTCTCTGGTTGTTTCATTTAGTGCACGTGTAGCTAATTGCATAGCAGTCCTTTAACTTTCCATTTCATTTTTCTTTGGCCCAAAAGGTAGCTGAGCTGGGTTTACCTCTGGGGCCGGTTTTGCTATTGGGCTCGATTTGGTTTGGGATAAAAATTGGGCTGTGCTAGTTTTAAATCTGGTTTAAATTTTTAACATTAATAACCATTTTTTAAAATAGATTTTATATAGAAAATAGATTTTAATAAATGAAAATAATAATAATAAAATATTAAAAAATATAAAAATCAATTTTAGACTTTTGGCAATTTACATTTACGTTGGGTATTTTTACATTTTGGATTTTTCATTAATTACATTTTCATTTTATATTTCATTTTTGAGCATTTCTTACTCGTACTTTATGTTTTAATTGTGGTACGTGCATCTTGGTTTTAGTATAGTACATATACGTATTAGTTACTATTTTTACTCTTTTTACGTGCTTGTTTGAATTAGACATAGAATACCAAATCCTTTTATTGAACCACAAACGATTATTCTCTTGTTAAAATTAGCTACCAATTTGAGTCGATTCTAGGAAAAACGATTATACTAAAAAACGAATATTTAATTGGCTCCGCTGCCAGTTCGATCTTGATACGATTTTCGATTTTTCGTGAGACGATTTGTATTTTCGGACCCGTTCAATTTTGAACGTTTTGTTTCTTGTTAAAAAAAATAAAAATAAAAAATATAAAAATACAAAAAATTAAAAAATCACAAAAGCATATTCTTTCCTAAGAATTGCACCAAAAAAATAAAAAAAATAAAAAAATTAACATTTTTCCTAAAGTGTTACACAAAAAAATATTAAGTACTACTATACATATTATTTTTCTTAAATCGTTTTCTCTCATCTTTTTCTTGTGAATATATCTTCCTAAAAATAAAAAATACAAAAATATTTTCTTTTTACTATTGTATATATCTTATGTATATGTAGATACGAACAATCAATACACATATCTCCATAAGTATTGCTTGCAATACACTGTGATTAGTGGCGTTCCGGTGCTTTTCACGTGTATCGATCAAATTTAATTAAGTCACAATAGATAAATACTATGAGCTATTTGATCTAGAGAGAGAACTCACTGTATGGGGGTATAAGGAGAGTGTATTTCACATTCGAAAGGAGAAGGCTCTTAAGTGCTTCGTGCCGCCTCGTTCCTCCGCTCCCTTGTGATTCTTTTGAAGGTGATAGTAGTAAGTGGTGTGCCACCCAAGTAGTATTACGTATATATTTTTTTGTAGCTTTTTGATATCGAACCTCGATTGGGTAATCCCTCCCCTTTCAAAGTCATCAAAGGCAATCCCCTTACTCCTTGGTTTTTAGTTGTATGCGCACTCGCGCGTGTACACACATACCAAGTGGTGTACCTCGTCCTTCTAAAAGGAAGACGAAGAAAAATATCGTCACCAATCAATCCGATCCCGAGAATCGAGCTTTGGACACTACTTTAGCCATGGATAACCGGCCAATGATCGAGATCTTGCAATCCCACGTTGAGGGAAATTATTACGCGATTGTGGTGCCAGATATTGGAGCGAACAATTTTGAACTTAAAACGGGTTTTATACAAATGGTTTCTGCTACGCCATTTTTGGGTCGTACTCATGATGACCCACACGCTCATATTAAGAGGTTTCTTCACTTGGAAAACACCATGAAATATAATGGAGTGCCACAAGAGGCAATTCGATTGCTACTCTTTCCTTTCTCCCTCGAGGGGCAAGCCCGGATTTGGCTTGACAAGGAACCACCCCAAAGTATCACTACAAGGGCGGATTTGGAGACTAAGTTTATTAATTATTTCTTCCCACCCTCACGCACTACCGCTTTGCGATATGACATCATTAACTTTGAACAAAAGTACGATGAGACATTTTGTAACACCCCACTTGGATAAATGGACCGTTACGTGTATTTATGGCATGTCATCAAAGCATGCAAGGAAATGTTTTAAACATTAACTGACCATACGGAAATATTAGAATCAAACATCGGTAGTCCTAAACATAAGCTCAAAATATAAAGATTTAAGTACTGAAAGAAAAGGACGAAACAGTGTCCAAACAACCAAAGTAATGTAATGTGTGCATAAAAATAAAGGAGTCTGGATAGTTCCCATCCAAATGCACGTACTCTCTTAGAAGTCCTAAGATCGTCCATGTGTACCTGCCGTTTGGAAACATGAAAGGAAACTACGGCTGAGCATAACGCTCAATGAACGGATATAGCATGATAAGAATGTACTGAAAGTAATGGAATAGAAGACAACAATGAAGCTATAAGACTGATATGTAACACGTGGTAGAACTCTGCATAAAATCTGAGAAACCTGGTTCATATATACTGAAACTGAATTATAACTATTAATTCTGAAAACATGCATTTACTGTATTTTAATTGCCAGAGCTTATATAGGTCACGTGTTGTAACAACCGCGCATGAATAATTGGAGGGGTGAACTCGTCATGCTGTAGAGGGGTGACCTCTAAATAATGTGCTGGGTGGAGGGATCAGCTCCAATGTGAAGGATGTAGAGCACACACCACATTCACCCTGATAACTTGCAACTGATAAGCCTAGGATGCATCCATACGCCCACTAAACATACATATAAAAATGGCCAACCTGAACATGAGTGGGACGATGCAGTATATCACTCTCCTGCATGTGAGTCACGACACCGTTGCCTCTAGTGACATGGTTACGGTACCTCCGTAACTAGTACATAAACTGGTCGTGCTTGTATATAATGCTTAGGCAATTTATTTAGTTATTAACATGATTAATAATAAGCTTAAACATATACTGGGAAAAACATTTGGCTGAAGACGGGGAATCCTAATCATGCATAAGAAGGAAGTCCTTACTGAAAGGACGGAAATCCGTACCTCGTGTCTAGTAACCGACCGAGATCAACTGACAGAAAGTCTACTCTGATTTCACATGAGCTACATGAATAAGGGACGTGAATGAGTAAACTGATATTCGCTTATTTAATTTCATGTACTTATTGGCGTTTCATTTATTTATTTTGTTTCTGAAATTATGTACGTATATTAACTGATCATTCTGATCTTATAATAATTCATTTTAATGTACTATCGTTCTACTATTTGTTACAGTACAAACGTATTTCTGAAGCTATAATAATACTATATTAAATACCCCGCTAAAATAGAAAGTTTCTTAAATTATAAGTTCCCAAAATAATTTAATTCATTTAATAAAATTATACCCTTTTAAATATTAAAGAACTATTATAATTTAATACTTTTAAAATATAGTTTAAACATTTATAAAACAATTAGATTAAAAAGGTATAATATAAAAATATTCATTTTATTTATTATAATAATGTCCCGAGCCTACCGAGATACCCCATCTTGGTCACACTAAACAAATCAACATTTTATGATTAAATCTGCCTATATAAATCTGCGACAGAAAACTGCGTCACTAAAACTGTCGCTAAAAGCTGTCCTTAAATACTATAAAAATAAAACTGTCACTTATTAAACTGCGACAGAATTTATCGTCGCTAATCTGTCGCTAATATGGATTTAATTTAGTTAATTTCATGTTTAAAGAATACCCACTGTTCTATATCAAATTCCCACCGTTTTAGCCAAGTTCCCACCGTTTTCAACATAGCCAAACACCCCCTTAATTAATTTACCCCCCGATGGGGTTTTGTTGGTTGCGATGACAGAAACATAGCCCTAAGCCGCCCCTGTGTGGGTCACGGCTGGGCAGAGAAGAGACCACCGAGCCTGTGGAGCCTCGGTTCCATATGTATACACCAACCCCGACCCTAAATCAAATATCCCCCTTGCGGGGGTGGGTTTTGTTCGCGGCTGGCCCAAAAGAAAACACCACCACGATCCCCCTGATGGTCACGACAGATTAAGAACATCACACCGAGACCTTAATGGTCTCGGTTTCCTCGTGAAACAGCCCAACCGCGACACCTTTTCGTGTTTTTAAAATAGATTCGTTTGTAAACCTTTAAAACCATTTAGATTCGTGGTAATCATGAACTGAAACATAAAAGAAGATGATACTGTTATGGGATTTATAAGGACGAAGAACACACACGAATTATTAGAAGAAACAATGGCCGAATCTCTCCTCCTTTGTTCTTAAAACCGGCGGCTACAACTTCTCCCAAGAAACCCTAATCTTTTTTTTTTCGTCTGATATGGAATAAGGGTTCATTCCCGTTTTTTATTTTTCTTAAAATGGGCTTGGCCCAAAATTTTTCTTTCCTTTTTTTTAAAAAACAAACCCGCCCCTTAGGCCTTTTTAATTCTTACTTTTTTTTAAATACTTGTATATAATTTCCCGCGTTTGTTTTCATCAATAATTTCTACGTAAATAGTTTAATTAATTAAACCACGTATTTACATTTCCCGATTTAAATACGGGTTTTACAGTTCTTCCCCTCTAAAAGAATAATTCGTCCCCGAATTAATGATACGACCGTACTGGGTTTTACAATTCTTCCCCTCTAAAAAGAATTCGTCCCCGAATTATAAGGTATTTAAGCTGACTGGAGTAAAAGCCGAAAATGCTAATAAGCTCGAAGATATAAAAGCTGAAAAGACATACCCGAATCAAAACTGAAAGTGAGGATAAGAAGTCCGTATAGACTCCTCTGTTTCCCAAGTGGGCTCCCGCTCGGTATGGTTCCTCCACAGGATTTTGACGAAAGGAATGGTCTTCCTTCTCATAACTCGATCCTAGCGATCTAAAACTGCTTCGGGTTCCTCAATATAGGATATATCCTCTCGAATCTGATCGAGTGGATACGTCACTTTGTGAAGCTCATGATAGTTGTACCCTCTGATTAATGATACATGAAACACGTTGTGGACGTGTGAAAGCTGAGGTGGTAACACCAATCGATATGACACTTCACCAATACGTTCAAGGATTTCGAACGGTCCGATGTAACGAGGGCTGAGCTTGCCTTTGAGGCCAAAACGTCTGACACCGCGTGCGGGTGATACTTTGAGGAACACACGATCCCCAGTCTGAAATGATAGATCTCTGCGATGCTTGTCGGCGTAACTCTTCTGGCGAGTACGCGCTTCTTGCAGTTTTTCCCTAGCAATGGTGACCTTTTCATTGGTCAGTTCTATCAATTCTGGTCCTTCAATCAAACGTTCTCCAACCTGATCCCAACAAATAGGAGCACGGCATTTCCTGCCGTATAACATCTCGAATGGAGCACGCTTGATACTAGCATGCCAACTGTTGTTGTTGGCAAACTCGACCAAGCAAATATAGTCATCCCAGTGTCCTGTCCATTGTAATGCACAGGCGCGTAGCATGTCCTCCAAGGTCTGGATGGTACGCTCTGACTGACCGGCTGTCTGCGGGTGAAAAGCTGTGCTGAGCTTGAGCCTAGTCCCCCAAGCTTTATTCAAACCTTCCCAGAAATGAGAAGTGAAACGTGGGTCCCTATCTGATATAATTTCTGAAGGTGTACCATGTAACCGTACAATTTCCTTGGTGAATAGTTCTGCTAATTTACTGACTGCGAAATCTTTACGGATAGGAATGAAATGTGCCGACTTGGTCAAACGATCGACAACAACCCCGATTTGCATCATGTCTCCGCTGAGTTTGTGGTAGTCCAGTGACAAAATCCATAGAGATCTTGTCCCATTTCCACATTGGAATGTCTAACGGCTGAAGAAGACCACTGGTACGCTGATGCTCTATCTTAACCTGCTGGCAGGTTAAGCATTTAGACACAAAAGTTGCGTCATCCTGTTTCATGCCACTCCACCAGAAATGCTGCTTAAGATCATGGTACATTTTTGTGGAACCTGGATGGATAGAGAACAGAGAGTTGTGAGCCTCAGTCATTAAGGCTTCTATGAGAGCAGGTTCATTTGGAACGCAGAGTTTGGTACCCTGCCATACGATACCATCGTCATCGATGCGAAATTCGGTCTGCTGGTCAATGTTCAGGACTATCGCCCAGATTTCACCATCATCCTTTTGTGCGGCTTTAATCCTAAAGAGTAAATCTGGTTCTACCCTCAGACTAGCCCAGTATCTCCTCTGTCCGCGTACTAAGAGATCAATATCATACCGCTCTATGTCCCGAATAATTTCTTACTAAACTTTGATGCCATTTATCATACCTGACTTTCTGCTAAGGGCATCTGCTACCACATTTGCTTTACCTGGGTGATACTGGATATTAGTGTCATAATCTTTCAGCAGTTCTAACCATCGCCTCTGCCTCATGTTCACCTGTCGCTGGGTAAATATGTACTTGAGACTTTTGTGATCCGTGAAGATATCACACGACTCACCGTATAAATAATGCCTCCAGATTTTAAGGGCGAAATTGAATGCTGCGAGCTCTAGATTATGAGTAGGATAATTTTTCTCATACGGCTTCAGTTGACGGGAAGCATAAGCAATGACTTTCCCATGCTGCATAAGAACACAACCTAAGCCCTTTCCTGAAGCGTCACTGTAAATCTGATAACCACCTGTACCGGATGGAAGTGTAAGTATCGGTGCTGAGATCAAACGATGCTTGAGTTCCTCAAAACTCTTTTCTCTCTCCTCGGTCCATATAAACTTCTCACCTTTTTGCATAATTTGGGTCAATGGTAATGCCAAACGTGAGAAGTTTTCCACAAACCTGCGGTAATTACCCGCCAACCAAAGAAAACTACGTATCTCTGTGACAGACGTCGGTCTTGGCCATTTGGTGATAGCCTCCACCTTTACAGGATCCATAGTGATTCCTTCTGCAAAAACAATATGACCTAGAAACGCCACCGTATTCAGCCAAAACTCGCACTTCGAAAATTTAGCATATAGCTTTTCTCGTCTGAGAATCTGCAAAACTGTACGGAGATGATTCTCATGTTCCTCTTTGGATTTGGAGAAAATAAGGATATCATCGATGAACACGATCACAAACTTGTCTAAAAATTCGTGGAAGACCCTGTTCATCAAGTCCATAAATACTGCAGGGGCATTCGTGAGACCGAATGGCATAACAACAAACTCGTAATGACCGTACCTCGTGAGAAAAGCAGATTTGGATATATCCTGCTCTTTTACACGCAGCTGATGGTAGCCTGATCGTAGATCGATTTTTGAGAAGTGCTTGGCACCCTGAAGCTGATCGAATAAATCGTCAATACGAGGATATGGATAACGGTTACGAATATTGAGCTTATTCAACTCACGGTAGTCAATACACAAACGCATACTACCATCTTTCTTCTTGACAAACAAAACTGGAGCGCCCCAAGGTGACACGCTTGGACGGATGAAACCCCTTTCTAGAAGTTCCTGAAGCTGATCTTTTAGTTCCTTAAGCTCTACAGGAGCCATACGGTAAGGAGCTTTAGATACTGGTTCTGCACCTGGAATGAGATCGATACCAAATTCTACCTCTCGCATGGGAGGTAAGCCTAGGAGTTCCTCTGGAAAGACATCTGGAAAATCTGACACCACTGGCTGATCATGAACTGAAGGTGCCTCAGAAGTCGTGTCATGAACTGTAGCTAGGAAACCCTCACAACCATGGTAAATTAAAGTACGAGCCTGTAAAGCTGAAATGATTTGAACATGTTTTCCTGGTAGGAAGCCCCGGTGAATATACTCTGGTGTCTAGACATCACCAAAGATGACCCAGTGAGCATGACAATCTATGGTGGCAAGATGAACCGACAACCAATCCATACCCAGAATAATATCGAATTCGTACATATCTAGAGGAAGGGCACTGACTGGACGGATTTTATCATCAAACTCAAGAGGGAGATCCTTATACACCTGGGTAATGAGTACGGAGTCTCGCATGGGGGTAAATATACTAAGTACACTGTCTAGTGGCGTAGGGGTCATATTTATACTAGCAGCATATAAAGTAGATATAACTGAGTGTGTGGCGCCTGTATCGAAAAGCACACAGACAGACTGCCCATGTATAAACAAAATGCCAGTAATGGTACCTGTGGTCTTATTTGCTTGCTCACGGGTAGTAGTGTAGACACGACCAGTGGTTGGTGGTATTGGTGGTGGTGGAGGTAAAATCTGAGGAATCTGGCCTGAGGTACCGACAACATCCCCGCTCTTGCAATCCCTCTTCAAATGGCCCGGCTGACCACACTTGTAACAACTACCCGTACCATGACGACAAGGTCCCGTGTGTTTCTTCCCACAAGTGATGCAAGTGGGATAAGAATACCCGGTAGAAGCAGCTCTGGTTTGCTGAGAACCTGATTTACGATGGTAAACACGTGTCACGATTCTGATAACTTAACTGAAATAAGGCTGTTAAACTGAAATTTAAAATTACCAAAATTTGCCGGTCGGGCAAACTGTTGACCTCTGTTGTTTTGGTCACGCCCCTGTCCAACATCTCTGTAGTTGCCAGATGAGTTTGAGCTGCCGCGGTAGTTATCACCACCGCTCCTCTTATCTGATCGATTACGATCATATGACTGACCGTGGTTCCTGTAGTTCTGATGTGGAGTAGCCAATTGGGATCGGTCTCCTCCTCTGTGTCTGTAAGATTATGATTGGATAAGACATAACATATAAGTTGACAAGTAATAATGGGAGTTAAATTGTTTAAGTCTGTTGGGTGAGATGTACCTCTTCTCCGAACGCTCTACATTCTAGAGCTCATCCGTCTCGAAAAGCATCTCAATATCACGAGCTGCATTAGCTACTTGTGACACATTAGTGAATGTGGCACTCACCAGCCTATCTGCAGTCCTAGAGTGAAGAGCCCAGCCATCCTGAGGTATCGGTGCATGAACTCTATACTGTTCTCGCCATGATTCTAATGAATGACGTGGAAGTCCCTCTTCAGTTTAGCTTGCTCCGCATGCAGGAAAAACTGGTCATAGAACATCATCTTGAAGCGTGCCCAGGTCAATGTAAGCTCCTAAGCATCACCCCCACTGGACAGTTTTTGAGACCTCCACCAATGCAGAGCAGGACCCTCCAATTTGTAAACTACAAGCCTAACCTTGAAAGCATCTCCACAACCCATAGCTCCAAAAATTTTCTCTACATGATAGATCCAGTCTTCCGCGTCAGTTGGAGCTACAGTCTGCTCAAAAAGTCGGGGTTTCTGCTTGTTAAACAAATCTAGCCAAGCGGGTAAAGTGGCAGGTGCTGGAGCAGGAGGGTTGTTATTCTGCTGAGGTCCATTTTGATATTCAGCTCGGATCTCATCACGAATTTGGGGTAACATGGCTTGTATAGCAGCCTGAACAGTGGAAGCAATGGCAGCTGCGTTAGGATCATTCTCGGTTTCGCGTCTGGGTGGCATCTGAAATAACAGAGGATAAGTTGATAAAACTGCCAAAACCTGGGGTAATAAATCTAAATATGCATAGTGTAATTCATGAAGGTATAGCCAACAAAATATGACATGAATACTGGTGAACGCCTAGGGTCATTTCAGAAAATGACAATTTACTGAAAACATAAATCTGACATGAGTAAGGATGAACGCCTAAGGTCAGTTCATCTACCCAAAATTTAAACGGCAAGGGTGAACGCCTATGGTCAGTTCACCAAAACGAAAAGTTCGCTGAAAAGCACATGCGATTAAGTATGGCCAGTCCTGTACCAACCGTTTACTTAAACAAAATTTTGAAAATCCGACTGATAAAATACATGAGTAGCATGGAAGATAACGACGCCAAAATACAGGAAGTTCTTGGTGACTAGCCACTAGTCACAGGGCAAGTTTTAGAGCCTATAGGTCGAACCTTGCGCTCTGATACCATAATTGTAACACCCCACTTGGATAAATGAACCGTTACGTGTATTTATGGCGTGTCATCAAAGCATGCAAGGAAATGTTACAAACATTAACTGACCATACGGACATACCGGAATCAAACATCGATAGTCCTAAACATAAGCTCAAAATATAAAGATTTAAGTACTGAAAGAAAAGGACGAAACCGTGTCCAAACAACCAAAGTAATGTAATGTGTGCATAAAAATAAAGGAGTCTGGATAGTTCCCATCCAAATGAACGTACTCTCTTAGAAGTCCTAAGATCGTCCCTGTGTACCTGCCGTTTCGAAACATGAAAGGAAACTACGGCTGAGCATAACGCTTAGTGAACGGATATAGCATGATAAGAATGACAACAATGAAGCTATAAGACTGATATGTAACACGTGGTAGAACTCTGCATAAAATCTGAGAAACCTGGTTCATATATACTGAAACTGAATTAAAACTATTAATTCTGAAAACATGCATTTACTGTATTTTAATTGCCAGAGCTTATATAGGTCACGTGCTGTAACAATTGTGCATGAATAAATGGAGGGGTGACCTCGTCATGCTGTAGAGGGGTGACCTCTAAATACTGTGCTGGGTGGAGGGATCAGCTCCAATGTGAAGGAGGTAGAGCACACACCACATTCACCCTGATAACTTGCAACTGATAAGCCTAGGATGCATCCATACGCCCCACTAAACATACATATTAAAATGGCCAACCTGAACATGAGTGAGACGATGCAGGATATCACTCTCCTGCATGTGAGTCACGACACCGGTGCCTCTAGTGCCGTGGTTACGGTACCTCCGTAACTAGTACATAAACTAGTCGTGCTTGTATATAATGCTCAGGCAATTTATCTAGTTATTAACATGATTATTGATAAGCTTAAACATATACTGGGAAAAACATTTGGCTGAAGACGGGGAATCCTAATCATGCATAAGAGGGAAGTCCTTACTGAAAGGACGGAAATCCGTACCTCGTGTCCAGTAACCGACCGAGATCAACTGACAGAAAGTCTACTCTGATTTCACGCGAGCTACATGAATAAGGGACGTGAATGAGTAAACTGATATTCGCTTATTTAATTTCATGTTCTTATTGGCGTTTCATTTATTTATTTTATTTCTGAAATTCTGTACGTATATTAACTGATCATTCTGATCTTATAATAATTCATTTTAATGTACTATCGTTCTACTATTTGTTACAGTACAAACGTATTTCTGACGCTATAGTAATACTATATTAAGTATCCCGCTAAAATAGAAAGTTTCTTAAATTATAAGTTCCCAAAATAATTTAATTCGTTTAATAAAATTATACCCTTTTAAATATTAAAGAACTATTCTAATTTAATACATTTAAAATATAGTTTAAACATTTATAAAACAATTAGATTAAAAAGGTATAATATAAAAATATTCATTTTATTTATTATAATAATGTCCCGAGCCTACCGAGATACCCAATCTCGGTCGCACTAAACAAATCAACATTTTATGATTAAATCTGCCTATATAAATCTGCGACAGAAAACTGCGTCACTAAAACTGTCGCTAAAAGCTGTCCTTAAAGACTATAAAAATAAAACTGTCACTTATTAAACTGCGATAGAATTTAGTGTCGCTAATCTGGATTTAATTCATTTAATTTCCTGTTTAAAGAATACCCACTGTTCTATATCAAATTCCCACCATTTTAGCCAAGTTCCCACTGTTTTCAACATAGCCAAACACCCCCTTAATTAATTTACCCCCCCCCCCCCCCCCCCCGATGGGTTTTTGTTGGCTGCGATGACAGAAACATAGCCCTAAGCCGCCCCTGTGTGGGTTACGGATGGGCAGAGAAGAGACCACCGAGGCTGTAGAGCCTCAGTTCCATATGTATACACCAACCCCGACCCTAAATCAAATATCCCCCTTGCGGGGGTGGGTTTTGTTCGTGGCTGGCCCAAAAGAAAACACCACCACGATCCCCCTGATGGTCACGACAGATTAAGAACATCACACCGATACCTTAATGGTCTCGGTTTCCTCGTGAAACAGCCCAACCGCGACACCTTTTCGTGTTTTTAAAATAGATTCGTTTGTAAACCTTAAAACCATTTAGATTCGTGGTAATCATGAACTGAAACATAAAAGAAGATGATACCGTTATGGGATTTATAAGGACGAAGAACACACGCGAATTATTAGAAGAAACAATGGCCAAATCTCTCCTCCTTTGTTCTTAAAACCGGCGGCCACAACTTCTCCCAAGAAACCCTAATCTTTTTTTTCGTCTTATATGGAATAAGGGTTAATTCCCGTTTTTTATTTTTCTTAAAATGGGCTTGGCCCAAAATTTTTCTTTCCTTTTTTTTTTAAAACAAACCGGCCCCTTAGGCCCTTTTAATTCTTACTTTTTTTTAAATACTTGTATATATGATTTCCTGCGTTTGTTTTCATCAATAATTTCTACGTAAATAGTTTAATTAATTAAACCGCGTATTTACATTTCCCGATTTAAATACGGATTTTACACATTTAGTGAATCTTGGGATCGCTTTAAGGAACTTTTGAGAAAATGTCCACAACATGATTTTACCAAAGTTCACCAAATTAATACCTTTTACAATGGATTAGTTTAAATGACCAAGATTCACAAAACTCGGCCGCGGAGGGTAATATTCTTTTTAAAACGATGCAAGTAGCATGGGACATTATTGAAAACAAGGCAAAAGTTCTGAGTCGAACTAGGTCTCAAATGGCTAGTGCTAGTGGAGGAGATTCTATTAATCACGAGGTTACAAATCAAATTAAAGAACTTGCTTCAATTATGAAACATCTTACTTTAAAAGATGAAAACCCTCCTACTAGACATGTGCATGCCCTTAGTGAGACTTGTGTTGGACCACATTTGTACTTTAATTGTGACAAGGTTTCTTATCAACCCCAAGGTAAAGTCTATGCATATAACAATAATGATGAAAATGAGAGGGTTCATTTTAAAACTAATGTTGATGTTAACCACTTGTCATATAAGTCTACTAACTATATGGCTCCCACTGGGTTTGTCGCTCGTCAAAGACCACCTCCACCACCCAAATTACCCAATACTAAAATAGGAACCAAGGTCCAAAATGGGGTAATTTTCAAGGGAATTCAAATGTAAGGGGTTATAATTCAAACCAAGGAAATTTTCATGGTCAAAACTAAGGGTTTAATAATCAAAATCAAGGGTTCAGTAACCAAGGTATTCAAAATCAAGGCTTTCAAAACTATAATCAATTTCAAAACCAAGGTTTTCCAAATCAAGGGTTCAATAATCAAGGGTTCAATATGCCTAATCATCAAATGGACATGTTTCTTGAAAAATATAATGAGCAAGATCGAAAGCTTAACGAAATACAAGAGTCCACGGATAGGAAATTTATGCAAATGTTGCAAACCCTTCGTTCCCAAGGTGCTCTCCTTTCTAACACCGAAACCAACCCTAGGGCTAATGTAAATGCGATCACTACAAGGAGTGGTAAAACAGCCGATAGACCTTCAATTTATTCACCAATCAATGAGAAACAGAGGCTAGAGATTCCATCAACTTATACTCACCCTCCTTCACACCCCCTACGTGTGACATTCCTCCCCTAAGCAATCCTTATACAACTTTTATTCATCCTTCCCCTCAATCTTATACCAACCCTTCGGTTTCTAAACCTATTCCCGAGGTTGTGAGTGAACCGGTTCTTCGTCAATCTTCTCCAACACTTAATATACCTTACCCTTCAAGGTTGAGGAAGGAGAAGTTAAAGAACAAAGATGATATACAAGTTTCTAACTTCTTGAAAATGTTTAAACAATTGAATTTCAATATCACCTTTGTCGAGGTTGTCACTCACATGCCTAAGTATCCTAAAATGTTTAAACACCTTTTAACCGACAAGGATAAATTTCTTGATATCGCCAACACCAAATTGAATGAAAATTATTCCGCGGATCTTTTAAGAAAATTACCGGTTAAGCTCGGTGACCCCGATCGATTCCTTATCCCTTGCAATTTTCTCGGTGTAAAGAATTGTATGGCTTTGGCGGATCTCAAAGCGAATATTAATCTTATGCCATTGTCCATGTGGAAATAGTTATCTCTACCGGATCTAGTCCCCACTTGTATGACTTTAGAGTTAGCTAACCGTATGGTTTCTTATCCGATAGGGATGGACGAGGATGTTTTTGTAGGACTCAACAAATTCACTTTCCCTGCCGATTTCGTTGTTGTCGACTATGAGTTGGATCCCCTCGTTCCCTTAATTGTGGGACGACCCTTTTTGAGGATCGAACGTACATTGATTGATGTAGTCGCGGGTGAGCTTATTATGAGGGTAGGGGATGACAAAATCATCTTTAACATGGGTTAACTTTCCAAACATCCCTATGAGCCTGAATCCATGATTTAATCGACATGCTTGACGAAGCATGTGAAGAACACTTTCACGAGGCTTACAAGAGCAGGATTTATCTTTTACCTCATGTTGAGACCGTAGCTTCAATTGCTCCTTCCTTGAATCCTTTTGGAGCAAGTGAATTTCTCTTACATGAATTTAAAGCAAGTTTAGGAGATGTGGATTTACAATATGACGATTCTCCCACCGATTGGGAAGAATACATTCGTACCATTGAGAAACTTATCAATGAGGATCATATTTCTCCACCTTCTTCTAAGGAAGTTACAAACGATGATCCAAATTTTACTAAGCCTTCCACCGAAAATCCACTGGATTTAGAGCTTAAGAATTAATGTTCGGTTTTTGCTAGGTTGAAAGTTCGTTTCTCGGTATCTTCTCGAATTGATTTTCGGTTCAAAGTGCGACTCAGTTGTTCTTGGTGGAAAAAAAAGGGAATGGTCGTTGTCTAAAACTAATGAAAGATAAAGACTTGAAAAGATAAAATAAAGACGGTAAAAGAAACAACAATGAAAGATTAAAACTTGACAAAAAGTAAATGACGAGAAATTAAAAACGAATAAAGTAAATGAGGCAAACTTAAACTTAAACTAAAAGGAAGGCAAGTAAAAATGCAATTAATGAAAATGGCAGGAAAATCAAAGCTTAAGAATAAACTAGGAAAAACTCATTCGGAATATCACCCTTATCCGGATTAACAAAGCTCATCCGGAATATGTCACTTATCCGGAATGAACCTGTTGATCCGGAATAAAGAGCTTGATCCGGAATGAAAAGAAAATAAGGTTGATTCGGAATAATTACCTTGATCCAGAATATTATTCCGGATGAAAGACTTGATCCGGAATAATCAATATTCCGAATGAAGTGGCTTGATCCGGAATAATCAAATATTCCGAATGAAGTGGCTTGATCTGGAATAATCAAATATTCCGCATGAAGAGACAGATCCGGAATAAACAAGGGAAAAGAGGTTGATTCCGAATACGGACCTTGATCCGGAATAACCAATATTCCGGATGAAAGACTTGATCCGGAATAATCAAATATTCCACATGAAGAGACTGATCCGGAATAACAGATATTCCGAATGAAGTGGCTGATCCAGAATATTAAAATATTTCGAAGAAAGAGCTTGATCCGGAATAACAAGTATTCCGAATAAAGAGGCTTGATCCGGAATAAACGAAAGAAAACTTTGATTCGGAATGAAAGTCTGATTCGGATTAAACTGAGGGAATGATTGACTCGGAATCTGGGTAGCATAAACAGAACCATGAACAGGGAATGAAGAACAAGGACGAATTTAATTAAATCTAACCAAAACAAACCAAAAGATTAAACCAAAACAACCAATAAACATCCACTAACAATAATCAATCAAACCAAATCAACAAAACTAACAATAATAATCAAAATGATCAAAAGCCACTTAATCAAAACTATGAAACTCAATAACATAAACATAACATAAGATTAAACACAAATAAGAAAGGTAGATGAGAGATTAAACAAGAAAAGATAAAGATTCAATAACATTAAAAGTAAACTTACTTGGAATTAAAAGGTGCGATACAAGGAAAATTAAAGTGCAAGAAATTAAATTGTGCAAGGTATGAAAATGGTGGAAGAGGTGGGTTGTCAATCCACCTAACAACAACAAATGAAATGAATGAAACTATTTATAGTGGATTAGGGAGGTGCTTAGTGGAAGCTTCCTCCCTCTTTCTTCTTTCTCTAATTGCATCATTAAGTCCTTATTCTTCGTAATCTTTTGACTTTAATGACTTTGTCTCGGGATTTCTTCAAACTCGTCTTGTAATTCCTCAATAAATTAGACTTGAGTTCTTCGGCTTTTAGTAAACTTCCGTCTTTTGACTTTTTCTTCGATAAATCTTCAGAATTGGTCTTGGACTTCCGTTCTTTTTGCACTCTTGATTTCTTGATTTCATCTTTCGTCTTTTTCTTCGATAAAAGCCCGTGAATGCCCGTGTTTTCTCCACTTTTCACCTTTTCGTCCTAAATCACAACAAAAACACAAACCACGCATAATTCCGACATAAATGACATAAAATACACGTTTTGGCGCGGTTATTATTGTAATTAAGTAGTAAAAAGGATGGGTGTTTACACACCTATCAAGGATTTACCTTCTCATCTTGAATACGCTTTCTTAGAAGGAGTTGATAAGTTACCCGCCATAATTGCTAAGGAATTAAAAGAGGATGAAAAAGCAAGGCTTATCGAAGTTTTTAAAAGCATAAGAAAGCAATTGCTTGGAAAATCTCTGACACTCGCGGAATTGATCCTAATTTTTGCACACATAAAATTCTCATGGAAGATGACTTTAAACCCGCGGTCCAAATTCAAAAAAGGGTAAATCCCAAAATTCATGAAGTCATCAAGAAATAAGTTATCAAACTTCTCGATGCCGACATGATTTACCCTTTATCGGATTCATCGTGGGTTAGTCCGGTCCATTGTGTGCCAAAAATGGTGTAATAACAATTTTTCCCAACAAAAACAATGAGTTAATTCCTACTCGACTTATTATAGGTTGGCGAGTTTTGCATCGACTATCTCAAACTTAATGATGACTCTCGTAAGGATCATTTCCCACTTCCTTTCATGGATCAAATGCTCCAGCGTCTAGCGGGAAATGAATACTATTTGTTGGAGCATAGTTTGGCTGGACTGGTTAGAAGACTCTCCTGGGCCGTTCGTCGTCTTCCCAAATCCTTAGTGATGCTGCAAACAAAGGTAAACTGGTTAGGAGTGGACCCGAGGCCGGAGCCCCAGGGTCGACCACCGACGGTCAAGTTAGTATCGGTGTGATATATTGTAAAAGAGGTGTAATCGAGAGTGATAACCTGATGTATAATGAGACCCTTACCTTTATATTTATAAGACTAGGTTTTCTTGAAGGGTAAGTTAGGTTTGTGTGGGCCGCGGGCCTGACGGGTGGGGCCGACTCCAGACTATACGTCGACATGTCCCCCAGTCTAGTATGATATGGACCATGATCATGTATGCTAGACTTATTCATGTATCACGCTTACTAAACAACCGTGTGTGGCTTGCTTCTACGACATCCTCGTGGGTCGTCCGTAACATATGGGCTCCCATCGTAATGGGCTTCCTTTAGCAAAAAGATGATGGGCTGGGATTGCGAATAGTGAGCATAACCACTATACGTCATCATGTTCCCCAGTCTAGTATGTGAGGTTGTCACCGAGGTTACTAGATTTTACACCATATCCACTACCTGTAAGCATATCCACGTCGAAAGAAATGGGAAAACACGTATACGTAAGACGGGTGGTTGTTCTCGAATGCTTGGTTTCCCATTACTTGACAGTAAAAACCCAGTAAAAAAGAATATGATCTCTATAGTCGGGGTAACACTACCATTTGGAAAGGTATCATCCTTGTTCATCTCTAACGTGTGTTGATCCCAAACTTAGATCGATTAGCTTTGTGGTAACGAGATTAAATCAAGTTTAACACTTAGAGAAACTTTTTTGTTAAATGAACAATCCAAGTGTTATGCGGAATTAACACCTAGATTAAAGAACAAGTAAAACAAATAAACCAAACTTTAACTTTTGATTGATAATCAAACTTGGGTACGATGAAAGTTGAATACTGAATGATGTGTATATACTAAAAACCCTACGAGATCCTTTTATAACAGAAGGAGTCATGTACAATGGATAACCTATCAACTATTCTAGGTAAAGATAAATATAGAAAATACAATATTGTGTATATCTTTACTTCAAATAATAAAACGTGTTGACTAAGTTTTCCTGTCAGTGCTTGGACTTCTTCTTTTCAGCGCTTGAATATCTTTTGTCAATGCTTGATCTATCAGCGCTTGATTTCTTGTTGTCAGTGCCCAATTTACTCTTGTCAGCGTCTGAGTTATTTGGCTCATTATATTCCCAACAATTCTCCCCTAAACTTGATATCTACTCTAGTAATCAAGTTTCTCAATAAAAACTAAGTACAAGGAGGATTCTTACAAATACAAATTACTTTTTAATTAGATAATAAATAAATCTAATTAAGTCTTTGCCAACATCACTAGTATAATCCATTTCCAGCTGTGTAGACACCATCTTCTTCAAAATTTCCTTCGACATAGGATATTGAGCATCCACAAGAAGATACTCTGAAAACTTTATAGTGCTCAAATGGTACACACCTGCTGCCGAATATAGACTCCATTGTATTCCACTTATATCATCCATATCCAACCATATTGGATCTGCTTCATCTGGTTGAATCATCCTTTTGAAGAATGTAACACTCTCAATTTTCGTATCGGTACAGCGAAAGGGTCTTTGAGAGTGTTACGGGATAGCATAATAACTCCAATCATAGACAACACATAAAAATAGTTGTACAAGGTTCAACATACATTCATTCGATAAAAAGTTTTAAAGTGTACAACAGGTCCCAAATTATACAGGTCATTAAGTTTACAAAACATAGATTGAATGAACATTTTTAATATTATGTGGGCCATCAGAGTCGATCTCCATCTGGGTTACCTTCAAGCACCTGAGATAAAAAAACATGCAAAAATCATATCAGCAAATGGCGAGTGAATTCATAGAGTTTAATAAAAACCGTTATATAAAACAATCGTTAAAATCAGAACACAAGTATAATATCGGAAGTAAGTCCACGTATTGCTAGTCAGGCAATATATATATCAAGCATACATCTTAAACCGTCCATGAGACCGTAGTCTCAATATTACCATAATAGGTAATATTATCATCGTTATTAGCGTCGTTATTGGATTACATTATGTATAGGATACATTTTATTGGATTTGGATTATTACTAGCCGCATGACATTGTTACCTTACTATGAAAACAGCGGGCCGCGAACCCGACAAACAATTTTCCCATCTAAGTTAGCGTGTCGTCACAAAAATCACGCTATGGAATCTTCTCATACATAAATTCGCTTACCAATCAATGTGGTACGACGGGGATCAACCGTCAAGGCGCGAACTGGGGTGATCGTCCCCAAATAGTACTATCAAATTCATAAGCATCTACCAAATCCCGGTAGTTCACAATTCATGCTAATGGGACTTTAAGTGACATAACCTAACTACTAATAATCCTTTTAGTCTCGTTTATAGGGTCATAGCATCATTTGGGTCCATATCATTAAGCATACCATCGGGACTACTTGTGTTCTATTTTTATCAAAATCTAGCATGTTATCTCCCGCGCGGGTTTACAAATCATTTTATAAAACATTTAAAAGAGTGCGAGGCTATGAACTCACGTTTATAATGAAAGGCGGATTATCGGCTACGGGCGTGCTTCGGTCACGGAAACCTATATAAATAATAATCGGTCTTAGACTCTTGTCCAATGACTTTATCAAAATAACAATATACATATGATGATTTTGTATATATGATTATGATCAAGTGGGTTTATATATCCTTGTTTACTCATTTTAGTGTTTACATATTTGTAACTTTTTACTAGTTTACTAGTTTTACCTATTTATCTATTTTAAGTCCAATAAGCTTAGTATAAGTTCTTTAACTTGTTTTGTTTCATTTTATACTTATATTATCAGTATCTATACTTTCCATGTTGGGCCCAAATGGGTTAAGCCCAATAAGTTCTTTTTATAAGTGTTTATCTTATTTAGTCCAATTATTAGTCCAATATGCTTAGTTAGCTCGTTAATGTCCGTATGTCCTATAGTTCGGGTTTTATCGGTTTTTACTTGTATTAGTTACTTATATATCAGTATATGACTTTTAAAAACTTTACATTAGAAGGGTTTGATCGTCTAAGTTTTAATTGGCGAAAAACGTTAATTTTACGGTAATAGCCGAAAAAGTCGTAAAAATCAAGTTTATAGTTTTTATTACTTATAAGTATTATTCCACTACCATTTTTATAATTTATCCATTTATTTAACCTTTTACATATTTATATAAATAAAATTCATAAGTTAGTGGGTTTTTATTTTACATTTTATACAATAAAATATGAGTGCTTATATAATAATAATAAACATTAATTCTCAAAATCTGAATTTTTTTTTCATCTTCACCATTTTTATCATATCTAGAGTTCTATAATGAATTAGAAGCTCATTTTTGGATGGCATGATCTTCATATTATGTGCTACATTTAACTTAGTTATAGCTACTGCTCATTTTAAGTTTACCTATGCTTAACAGTCTCTACAAAACAGCTTATTCAGATTAGCACACTCATCTTGTTTTGATCATATCTCACTCATTATAATGATTCCATTGCATGGACAACTCTCACATGTGTATAACATCTTGTACTTAATGTAAATGGATTTTACCATGCAAGTTTATCAGTTCAAGTTTTAGTTATATACTGTTTTTATACAGCCAACTAAATAAGCATGATTTTAGCCTTATTTCTTATGGTTATTAACCTTTTTAAGCATATTTATCAACACTTGATCCCCACACAAAATTTTTATCATCATATATTCATCATATACATATACAACAAGAAAGAAAATATATTTGTTCTTAACAAAAATAACAAGATAAAATGGAGAGGATGATCTTCTTTACCAACCAAGTGTATTTCTTGTTTTTGGAAGACAAGAACTTGATGAACACCAAAAGTAACTCCAAGATCATCAAACACCAAGAACAATAGTTGAGAAATCAGCCCTAGGACACAAGCAAATCACCTCCTTTGTTTTTAAAATGGCCACCAAATGATCAAGGCTTCAAGATAACTCCATGATAGAGCTAGATAACATGTATTTCATGGCTAGAAAGATCAAGAAGGGGTGTTTTGTTCTTCAAAGTGGACGGCAAGGGTGTGGGTTTTGAGAGAGTTTGAACTAGTTTGCATGAGTGAAAATGGTATGAATGAGTAGCTAGTGGTTTTAGCTAGTTTGAGTGGAAAGAGTAAGCTTAAGTGTTAAGCTAAAGCTTACACTTGTAGCTACTTAGCTAACATGATGCCACATCCTTAGATGTGGTGTCATGTGCCGTCCCATGTAAGCTAGTGGGGTGAGATAATGTATTTTGTCCCACCTCACTAATTTACGGGTATTCCTCGATTCTAGTTTTCTTGATTTGCGTGCCCTCGGGTTGTTTCACAAAAGCCGTTTTTATAAATTATGAATCAACGTCACAAAACGAATCTAATAAAAATTGTCACATCAAAAACGGAGTTTAAAAACGTAAATACGTAATCCTAAGGTTTCCGGTTTAATCGTAAAAGACGCTAAATTATGCACATAAGCCGAAATTTTAAATCCGTAAATTGTGAGTTCGTCAACCAACATAAAAATAAGTTTCAAAATATTATACTAGAAAATAATTCACTACCTGAAAATGTTAGATTATCACAGCTTTTCCTACTAAAAGGGATCCACGTCCTTGTGATCCATTTCATTTGGATGTCTGTTTCTTATTGAAATCGAAGAGGTGCGGATATTTCTTCCACATTTCATCCTCTCGTTCCCAAGTATACTCCGGTCCATGCTTTGAATTCCATCGGATCTTGACAATAGGTATCCGACTTTGTTTCAGTTGCTTTACCTCACGGTCCATAACCTCTACGGGCTCTTCGATAAAATGCAACTTCCCATCTATTCGAACCTTACCTAACGGAATTTTCTCATCACTCACTGCTAGACATTTCTTCAGATTAGATAGATGGAATGTGTTGTGAACACCATGAAGTTCTGGGGGTAACTCTAGTTTGAAAGCCACCGGACCTACTCTAGATAAAATCTTAAAGGGTCCAATATAACGGGGATTCGATTTCCCTCGCTTTCCAAATTTGATAACGCATTTCCATGGTGATACTTTCAACATTACTCGGTCACCCACTTTAAACTCCATTGGCTTCCGCCGCACATCCGCGTAACTTTTCTGTCTACTACGAGCAGTCAACAACCTATCCTTAATCTGAACTATCATCTTCGTAGTCTCCCGGATCAATTCCAGTCCCGTGAGCTGGGTATCCCCAAATTCACTCCAACATACAGGAGATCTACACTTCCTACCATACAAAGCTTCAAACGGTGCAGCCTTAATACTAGAATGGTAACTATTGTTATACGAAAACTCTGCTAACGGCAAATGTCTATCCCAATTCTTACCAAAGTCTAACACACAAGCTCTCAACATATCCTCTAGTGTTTGTATCGTCCTTTCACTCTGCCCATCAGTCTAGGGGTGATAAGCAGTGCTCATGTCGAGATTCGTTCCCAAAGATCTTTGGAGAGATTTCCAAAAATTCGATGCGAATCTAGGATCTCGATCTGAAATGATCGATACAGGTACTCCATGCTTGCATACAACATTCTCAAGGTATATACGAGTCAGCTTCTCCAGTGAGAACTGCTCTTTAACCGGAATGAAGTGTGCTGATTTGGTCAGTCTGTCGACAATAACCCAAATCGAGTTGTTTCCAGATGATGTTCTAGGAAGCTTGGTGATAAAGTCCATCGTAATTCGCTCCCACTTCCATTCAGGAATCATTGGTTGTTGAAGTAGTCCTGATGGCTTTTGATGTTCAGCTTTGACTCTAGCACAAGTCAAGCATTGAAGAACATACATAGCTATGTCAGCTTTCATATTCGGCCACGAGTACAACTTCTTCAAATCATGGTACATCTTATCAGATCCCAGATGAATGGAATACTTAGATTTATGGGATTCTAACATAATCAAGTCTCTTAAGCCTCCAAACTTAGGTATCCACATACGACCTCTTAAGCATTTCACTCCATCAGCTCTAACCTCTAAAGGATCTCCTTCTCCTCGGAACCCTTCATTAACAAAATTTTACTTCTTACAAGCTTCTATTTGCGCATTTCTAATTTGCTCAGGCATTGTGCACGGTTAAGACTAGAGACTGTACCCTGATAGGCTCTCTATCTTTCCTACTTAACGCATCAGCAACAACATTGGCTTTTCCTGGGTGATATTTTATATCACAATCATAATCACTTAACAACTCTATCCATCTTCGTTGCCTCATGTTCAATTCCTTATGGTAGAGAATATACTGTAGGCTTTTGTGATCGGTGAATACCGTACACTTGGTGCCATACAGATAATGTCTCCACAACCTAAGAGCAAAGACTACAGCTCCTAACTCAAGATCATGAGTAGTATAATTCTCCTCATTCTTCCTTAATTGCCTAGAAGCGTAAGCTATCACTTTCTCTCGCTGCATCAAAACAGCTCCATAGCCTCTAAGAGATGCATCACAATACACTACAAAATCTTCACTCCTGTCGGGTAATGATAAGATTGGCGCACTACATAATTTTTGCTTCAATGTCTGAAATGCTCCATCTTCATCACTTCCCCAAACGAAAGGTTTATTCTTCTGAGTAAGCTTAGTCAAGGGTTTAGCTATCAAAGAAAATTCTTTAATGAATCGCCTATAATAGCTAGCCAATCCTAAGAACTGTCGCACTTCCGTTGGCGTTGTCGGTGCAGACCAATTCTTAATAGCTTCAACCTTTGCAGGATCAACATGAATTCCATCTTTGTTAATCACATGACCAAGAAATTGCACAGAATCTAACCAGAAATCACATTTCGAAAACTTAGCATACAACCTTTCACCCTTCAACAAATTCAAAACAATCCTTAAATGTTCTCTATGTTCATCTTCATTCTTAGAATAGATTAGAATATCGTCAATAAACACAATCACAAATTTATCCAAGTAGGGCTTGCATACTCGATTCATTAAATCCATGAAAACCGCAGGTGCGTTAGTTAACCCAAATGGCATTACTTGAAATTCATAGTGTCCATAACGAGTTCTAAATGCAGTTATAGGAATATCTTCTTCACGGACGCGAAGTTGGTGATATCCTGACCGCAAATCTATCTTAGAATACACACTAGATCCTTGTAGTTGATCAAACAAATCATCAATCCTAGGTAAAGGATATCGATTTTTAATTGTCAACTTATTCAGTTCCCTATAATCAATGCACATACGAAAAGATCCATCCTTCTTCTTAACGAACAAGACTGGAGCTCCCCAAGGCGACGAGATCGGTCGAATAAAACCTTTATCAGACAACTCCTTAAGTTGCTCAGATAGCTCCTTTAATTCAGAAGGGGCTAATCGGTAAGGCGCACGTGCTACCGGTGCAGCACCAGGATTTAAATCGATTCGAAACTCTACTTGCCTTATCGGTGGAAGTCCGGGTAAATCTTTAGGAAATACCTCAGGAAATTCACAAATAATAGGTACATCTTCCAATCATTTCTCCCTAGACTCGTTCCCGGTCACTTGAGCTAAGAATAACTCACAATCGTTCCTGATGTACTTTTGGACTTTAATACATGAAACGATTTTCAAACGGGATTCACCTCGATTACCATCAATTACTAACGTCCTATTCCTAAGAGGAATCTTAACTTTCTTCTCTGCACATAAAATAGTAGCATTATTCAACGACAACCAATCCATACCAATAATAATATCAAAACTACCTAATTCTATCAACATCAAATCAATCGGAATGGAATGGTTCAAGAGATTTAGATAGCATCCTTCTAATAGCTTATTAGTTTTCACTAATTTACCATTAGCCAATTCCACCTCGTAACTGGTATTTATCTCAACAGGTTCAATGTCAATAAGGGCACTAAATTTAGTGGATACAAACCTCCTATCAGCACCCGAATCAAATAAAGCAACAACATAATGATTGTTGAGTAAAAACGTACCGGTAACGACATTCAGATCCTCTTTCTTTACCTCAATTGTTCCAAGTTGATAGATACCACCCTGGGGGTTTCTTCCAGGTACAATCGCTTTCAACTTGGGGCATTCCGATTTCCTATGACCTTCTTCATTACAGTTGAAGCAAATGGTCCCCTTCTTACACCTTTCAACCTTGTGTCCAAGCTTTCCGCAATTTTGGCACTTCCAGCAGTCGCCAGCATGCCTCTTGTTGCCACACTTAGGACATCTATCATCGTTGCGCGGTGTGTTGTTGGTAAGAGAATTTGCATTCCCCTTTCTCTGGTTCTGACGGCGATTGAAATTCTTCCTATTATCACCTCTATCTACACGATCACCGTCACCCTTTTTTTTCTCACCAACACGGGCTTCATCTTCCCTATCCTGAATTATCTGTCCAATGAGTTAGTAAGCCATTCGAACATCATCATCAATTGTCAGTGGTTTAGATGATGTCACGTCCCCCCGGATATTCCTGGTCAACCCTTTAATATATTGCTCAATTCGGATCTCTTCGGGTTCAACCAATCGTGGACATAGCAAGGCCAACTCATGGAATCGGTTCGTATAACTATCAATGTCCACACCTTTCATTCTCAAATGAATCAATTCTTGTTCTAACCTAATGATCACACTACGAGGACAAAAGTCCAAAGTCATCTACTTCTTAATTTCAGCCCAAGGAGTAGCATTAGCAGCATCAAGACCCATGAAAGCAATTCTCCCGTTCCACCAAGTCAACGCACGACCTTTAAGAGTAGCCATAGCAAAAGTCACCTTATCTTCCTCCTTACACTTACTAATCCGAAACACCGACTCAATCTTCTCAATCCACTGGCTTAATCCTACAGCACCTTCAGTTCCATTAAAAGGTAGAGGTTCACACTTCACGAACGTCACATAAGTACAGCCACCAACTTCAGGTGCATTAGTTCCAATTCCTCCTACATTCCCTCCAGCATTAGCATTCACATTATTAGCATTCACACTCACATTAGTACCGCCAATTCCACTACCGCCAGCTCCACTACCGCCAGCTCCACTACCGCCAGCTCCACTACCGCCAACTCCACTACCGCCAGCTTCATTTCTAGCATTTTCCATAAATTCAGTCATATATGTGGTAACTTGCTCCGTAATAATCCTACGTACATCATCCTTATTCACAGCCTTCTTGGGCGGCATAGTTCTATAATTTCACAATTTCAAAGTATTAAGCATTCACCCAACAAGGGATTCATATAATATGTATTGAATTCATAATCAAGGTACAAATAAGGCACAATATGGAATTCAAGACAAGATACATATTTCATTCGATTTGAAACAAAATCATTGTCTTAGTTACATTCCATATCAAAGTTCTAGCACTATATACACTCAAAATTCGTGCCAAGTTTACTACTAACAAGTCAGTTCAGTCAAAGCTACAAAAGTACAAAAGATACAAAGGTCACTACTAAATACAGACGGGTCTACTGAGAACCGCCAGATGGTCCATCATCCATCGTCTTCTGTATCTTTGTCGGACGATCACTAGACACATCTTCAGCTGGGCGCTTACGGATCACTCCTCTTTCAACCATGTCAGCATAAAATCTACTGTTCCAACCCACAGATATATTCAACTCCTTCTCAGCTTTCTCACGCATCGCACGAGCTACACTCAACTGAATCTCCATAGAATTCACCTTTTTCTTCATTTCAGCAAACTCACCACTTTCCAACACCGATAACCTCCTAAAAGCCACATTCAAACCACGCTCTACATCAGTCAAATCCAAACTAAGAAATTCCCTCTCTTTCTCGCCAACCTTAGTCTTTGACTCCAAATAAGCAACTTGAGTCTGAACAACACCTAATCCAATCTCTGTCATACAACTCTTAACACGGGAAGCATCTAGATCACGTCTCAAGGCCCATGGTGCAAGACCATCAATATGAGTAGCCTCTCGAGCACTAGACGACTCTCCTATCACACATCTACAAGTAGCAATACCATCAGTACCATCAGGTGCATTATCATCCTCATCCTCCTCTGATTCAGAATCAGATTCAGACGATTCATACATTTCATCCCTAGGTAACTCAACCTCAGAATCAGACAAATAAACTGGTGGGGGTAAAGGCTCGCCCTCTGGAACATCATAAGGATAAATAAGCTCGGCTTCCTTTTCATCATCGACCTCAACGTCTATACCTACATCTTCCTCGACATCCTCGTCGTCAATCTCATCATCTAAATTATCTAACCCAATCTCATCATCATTCTCTATATCAACATTATCAATCTCATTCTCTACCAAGTCAACCTGAGGGGCAATCTGATCTCCTAGTCCTAACTCGGGCTCGGGATCCTCAAATGGTTCCTCCTCATCATCCATATCATAATCTACTAAGTCTAAATAAGGATCATCATCTACATTAGGTTCGGGAATAGCATGGTTTTCTACAGGAATATTAGGGTCAGCCATGACAATCTGCATTTATATATATATATATCTCGTATTAGGATAACATACTAGTTAAACAATTACATAATGAAATCACGATATATACATATATATAAATTAAATTATATATATCAAAATATATATCTTCTCAATAGGGCTTGTTGGTAACGTCGGAGATCTCTGGCACCGTTATAGTCAAAAGATTTTTCAAATATTTTCTCAAATGTTCATTGTTAAAAGATTTTGAAAAGTTTTGTTCAAAACCTTGGTTTTTAAAATCTTTTTTTCTCTATAACGAGAGCTCTGGTACCAAACTGTAACACTCTCAATTTTCGTATCGGTACAGCGGAAGGGTCTTTTAGAGTGTTACGGGATAGCACAATAACTCCAATCATAGACAACAAATAAAAATGGTTGTACAAGGTTCAACATACATTCATTCGATAAAAAGTTTTAAAGTGTACAACAGGTCCCAAATTATACAGGTCATTAAGTTTACAAAACATAGATCGAATGAACATTTTTAATATTATGTGGGCCATCAGAGTTGATCTCCATCCGGATTACCTTCAAGCACCTGAGATAAAAAAACATGCAAAAATCATGTCAGCGAATGCCGAGTGAATTCATAGAGTTTAATAAAAACCGTTATATAAAACAATCGTTAAAATCAGAACACAAGTATAATATCGGATGTAAGTCCACGTATTGCTAGTCAGGCAATATATATATCAAGCATACATCTTAAATCGCCCATGAGACCGTAGTCTCAATATTACCATAATAGGTAATATTATCATCGTTATTAGCGTCGTTATTGGATTACATTATGTATAGGATACATTTTATTGGATTTGGATTATTACTAGCCGCATGACATTGTTACATTACTATGAAAACAGCGGGCCGCGAACCCGACAAACAATTTGCACATCTAAGTTAGCGTGTCGTCACAAAAATCACGCTATGGAATCTTCTCATACATAAATTCGCTTACCAATCAATGTGGTACGACGGGGATCAACCGTCAAGGCGCGAACTGGGGTGATCGTCCCCAAATAGTAATATCAAATGCATAAGCGTCTACCAAATCCCGGTAGTTCACAATTCATGCTAATGGGACTTTAAGTGACATAACCTAACACCTAATAATCCTTTTAGTCTCGTTTATAGGGTCATAGCATCATTCGGGTCCATATCATTAAGCATACCATCGGGACTACTTGTGTTCTACTTTTATCAAAATCTAGCATGTTATCTCCCTCGCGGGTTTACAAATCATTTTATAAAACATTTAAAAGAGTGCGAGGCTATGAACTCACATTGATAATGAAAGGCGGATTATCGGCTACGGGCGTGCTTCGGTCACGGAAACCTATATAAATAATAATCGGTCTTAGACTCTTGTCCAATGACTTTATCAAAATAACAATATACATATGATGATTTTGTATATATGATCATTATCAAGTGGGTTTATATATCCTTGTTTACTCATTTTAGTGTTTACGTATTTTTAACTTTTTACTAGTTTACTAGTTTTACCTATTTATCTATTTTAAGTCCAATAAGCTTAGTATAAGTTCTTTAACTTGTTTTGTTTCATTTTATACTTATATTATCAGTATCTGTACTTTCCATGTTGGGCCCAAATGAGTTAAGCCCAATAAGTTCTTTTTATAAGTGTTTATCTTATTTAGTCCAATTATTAGTCCAATATGCTTAGTTAGCTCGTTAATGTCCGTATGTCCTATAGTTAGGGTTTTATCGGTTTTTACTTGTATTAGTTACTTATATATCAGTATATGACTTTTAAAAACTTTACATTAGACGGGTTTGATCGTCTAAGTTTTAATTGGCGAAAAACGTTAATTTTACGGTAATAGCCGAAAAAGTCGTAAAAATCAAGTTTATAGTTTTTATTGCTTATAAGTATTATTCCACTACCATTTTTATAATTTATCCATTTATTTAACCTTTTACATATTTATATAAATAAAATTCATAAGTTAGTGGGTTTTTATTTTACATTTTATACAATAAAATTTTAGTGCTTATATAATAATAATAATAAACATTAATTCTCAAAATCTGATTTTTATTTTCATCTTCACCATTTTTTTCATATCTAGAGTTCTATAATAAATTAGATGCTCATTTTTGGATGGAATGATCTTAATATTATGTGCTACATTTAACTTAGTTATATCTATTGCTCATTTTAAGTTTACCTATGCTTAACAGTCCCTACAAAACAGCTTATTCAGATTAGCACACTCATCTTGTTTTGATCATATCTCACTAATTATAATGATTCCATTCCATGGACAACTCTCACATGTGTATAACATCTTGTACTTACTGTAAATGGATTCTACCATGCAAGTTTATCAGTTCAAGTTTTAGTTATATACTGTTTTTATACAGCCAACTAAATAAGCATGATTTTAGCCTTATTTCTTATGGTTATTAACCTTTTTAAGCATATTATCAACACTTGAACCCCACAACATTTTTATCATCATATATTCATCATATACATATACCAAAAGAAAGAAAATACATTTGTTCTTTACAAAAATAACAAGAGAAAATGGAGAGGATGATCTTCTTTACCAACCAAGTGTATTTCTTGTTTTTGGAAGACAAGAACTTGATGAACACCAAAAGTAACTCCAAGATCATCAAACACTAAGAACAATAGTTGAGAAATCAGCCCTGGGACACAAGCAAATCACCTCCTTTGTTGTTAAAATGGCCACCAAATGATCAAGGCTTCAAGATAACTCCATGATAGAGCTAGATAACATGTATTTCATGGCTAGAAAGATCAAGAAAGGGTGTTTTGTTCTTCAAAGTGGACGGCAAGGGTGGGGGTTTTGAGATATTTTGAAGTAGTTTGCATGAGTGAAAATGTTATGAATGAGTAGCTAGTGGTTTTAGCTAGTTTGAGCGGAAAGAGTAAGCTTAAGTGTTAAGCTAAAGCTTACACTTGTAGCTACTTAGCTAACATGATGCCACATCCTTAGATGTGGTGTCATGTGCCGTCCCATGTAAGCTAGTGGGGTGGGATAATGTATTTTGTCCCACCTCACTAATTTACGGGTATTCCTCGATTCTAGTTTTCTCGATTTACGTGCCCTCGGATCGTTTCACGAAAAACGTTTTTATAAATTATGAATCAACGTCACAAAACGAATCCAATAAAAATTGTCACATCAAAAACGGAGTTTAAAAACGTAAATACGTAATCCTAAGGTTTCCGGTTTAATCGTAAAAGACGCTAAATTATGCACGTAAGCCCAAACTTTAAATCCGTAAATTGTGAGTTCGTCAACCAACATAAAAATGAGTTTCAAAATATTATACAAGAAAATAGTTCACTACCTAAAAATGTTAGATTGTCACGAAGAATGTCCAGATATTTATTCCATTGACTGAAGTAGGTGCTTCAGCCTCATACTTGGCCTTCAACAAGTTCCAAAGATCCACCAAGTCTTCTCTATCCAGGCTTGCAAATAATGAGATCAAAGAAGTAAAAGTATGTACCTTCTTTCCATATCTGGTGATCATTCAGAACCCACTTGCATCTTCTTCATAGTGAACTATTGGGTTTCTAAAATCCAATGGTAATACTTCTGCAACATTTAAAGCTTCTAATGGTGAAAGCTTAATACTTTTTCTGATTACTTCTTCACTAGGATTCAATTTATCAAGAGATGGGAATTCAATGGAAATTCCCTTCTTTACTGGTCTTGGTGCAATTGAAGCCCTTTGGATCTGCAAATTCTCTTCAATCTCTTCTCTCTTTCATTTGAGAGAAGCCGCATAGTATTTTCCTCACAAATTCTTACCCAAACTGGACAAGCATGATGTTCTAATTCTGCAAAAGAGATTCTTCTCAATATATCAAAGGCCCATCAACCTTGATGACACCTAAGCAACATGTTGTACAACTCTCTTTTATCTCTCTTGAGTTCAGAAAGCACCTTGATAGCCTTGTGCTTCAATATCACCTTACAATCCTCTTGAACTCTCAACAATATCTCCAAACCCCAAATTTGTCCAGTTATAGACATATCTGGGTTCTCTTCACCCTTGGACTCCCATGCAAAATACATTTCCCTTACTTCTGACATGTCAAAGTCCACTTTAATTTTCAACTCTCTTAGCCTCTCCTTGGCTACTTCATCCTCCCCATACTCTAACCTTTCTGGATCCTCTATAATCATTACACTGGATCTAGAGCTCTCATCATCATCACTACCATCTTTATCTTTCTCTTTGGTAGCCCAATCATGTTCTTGCATTTGTGCAGCCAAAGCTTGATCAAATTGTACCTGGGCTGCATCCTATGACACCTCAACTTCCACTAAGATTGCTTTACCCTTGTCTTGTGCTCCAATAGCTGGGAAAGTGGTTGTTGGTACTTGTTTTGTAACCTCCCTAATGATAACTGGTGGTTGGGATACACCAATCATACATGTAGGTTTCTCAACGCCTTCTTTGCTCTTGTCAGCGCTCAAACTCTGAACGTCAGCGGCTGACTTTGCAACCTGTTCCATCATCTTCACAAATGATAGCTTCTTTAGAGTGATCAATGAGACATCAATAACAGG
The DNA here is from genome assembly GCA_025667525.1 of Glebionis coronaria. Classification (NCBI taxonomy): domain Eukaryota; kingdom Viridiplantae; phylum Streptophyta; class Magnoliopsida; order Asterales; family Asteraceae; genus Glebionis; species Glebionis coronaria. The sequence goes on from CM046877.1 coordinate 364,022,634, forward strand.
CTTCTTCTTCAAGCTAGCCAAAGCTTCAGCAATCTCCACCAGTTTAGAACCAAAAGAAGCACCTTCTTCTTCCTGTGAGTCCTTGTCACTCAAAATGAAAGGTTCTGTTGGAGGATCTTTCTCCCCTTTGTAAGAATCCTTTCCTGATGAAAGGACTCTTTCCAGCCTTCTCCTAGCTTGGGCAGTCTCTAAAACAACTAGTCTCTCCCTCAATTGTTTAAGTTCAAGACCCTGACCTGTGACAATCTGTACAAGGTCTGCATTTTGCTTTTGCAATCTAATGCAAACCGTAGTCAATTCCAAAAGAGTATAAGGTTCCAATCTGCCCTTCTCTATAATGGGAATTTGACCTCCCAAAGAGATTCATGGGGCACGGATGGGGTCTTAATGATGTTGGGACTTTCTTGACCTACATCTAAGCTAGAGCCAATAGTCCTAGCCCCACCCATGACCCCAACCACACTTGTGGTGGTGGTTCTCTCTTCTACATGGCTAGGACCACCAGAGGAGAACACTCTAGCAGTCCTTTGGCGTTTTTCCAACCTATAGTCTGGTGGTGGAGAAGAGGAAGTGGATTGAGAGTCTGGTTGGGTGTAAGGGGGTGTTTAGGTTTGTGGTAAAATGGTGTCAACGTCTGCATTGGTCGTATCAGCGCCCACAGTGTGAGTGTCAGCGCTGGATGGTTGAGGGTCAATATCCATATGTTGAGGTAATAGAGATTGTTCTAGTAAGGGGTCTGGTTGAGGTTATGGGTGTGGTGGAGGGTTTGTTGTTGCCTCAATGACAACAAGCATGGCTGGGGTTAATGGTAGGTCTCTGTATGGTTCAGTGTTCATATTACCAAAAATTGTTTTCCTTTGAACAGGGATCTAATAAAAACTATCATGATCCCTATTGCAGTATCCTTGCAAGTCAAAAACCATTTGTAAAAACCTAGGGTAAGCAAGAGTCATCTTGTTACCCTTATTGTGACAATGCCATCAAAAATCATTTTTGAAAAATTATAATTTTGCCCAGTTGCAAGACACACAATGGCACTCCCAATTGAACGGTTGATTTCATTATGTGAGGAGCATTTGGGACTCAAACATTGAAGGATGTGTATAAGGTACTTCCAAGCAGGGGGAAATTGTTTTTTTGTAAACTTGTTTAAATGGCCCACTGGGGGCAAATTATACCCCAAATCTCGAAGGCCTTGTTCTAGCTTTGCAAGGGGAAGGGTGGTTATACAATATGCATCATTAATATTCAAAGCTTGGCGAACCAAAGCTTCAGTAACCACCCATGGAACCCCATGAACAGTAGTAGTCAATGTAATCACTCCATTAACTGTTGAGGAACTGACAGTGTTCCAAAACTGTTTAATGTGTGTGATAGGGACAAGAGGAGTATGTGAAAGTGCATACCTTAATGGGGATGCATTCAAATACCCAACCATCCGCGTGTATTGGGGAAACAGAGTATTATCAGCTTCCAAATAAGCGACCATGTTGTGTTGACTTCTAAACCCCAATTCCAAAAGAGCCAGTTTAAATCTTGGTGCCATGAAGATTGATTCAAAAAAACTGTAATGTAAAAGTTATGGAGACATGAAGGTTTGAGAGTTTTTAGTTAGACAAGAATAGCAGTTACCCTGTTTGAAAGAAAGTAGCCAAATATATAGGAGAGGTTAAAACATGCGATTGGTTAAAATATGAGGCAGTTATTTTCAAAAAGTAATGATTAAAATCTTGAAAAATATATATCTTATCTCATACATTAATTAAAAGTTAACAACTCCTAAAATTACGGCCCATATTTTTGTCAAAAATAACAACTGGGTAGGACCCGATGTTTGTCAACGGTTAAAAATTAAACATCAGCGTCTAACGGCTATATTCTTGTCAGCGTTGGAAATTTGCCATGTCAGCGTTCAAATTGGTCTTATCAGCGTTTGGAAAGAAAAATGTCACCGTCCAAAAATAAAAATAATTAAAAACAAAGAGGACCTTAACAAAGTAGTTTACCCTAGTGAAGATAACTCTTAGACTAAAATGACTATAGGGCGACAAGCACTATCCAATCATGCACACTTGCTTAAACAAGATAGACATAATTGTCCTCAAGTGTACCTTGCTAACCAAAGTTCTTAACAGTGAAGTTACCTCATATAAACCCTTTGTAACTTCCCAGGTAAGCCCAATAAAAACTTTCCCAAGTATCCCAACCAACCAAATCCAATCTAGACCAAAAATTCTAGGCAGCGTGCACAATATATCAACTTTGCATGCTACAGTGCCTCACGATTTACAAAACTAACTCGCACTCACCAGTGGAGACAATCTAGAATTGTGATGAGAGTATTCTAAGAATACCCAAATTCCTAAAGGTTTTCTAAACCTCCCCTTAACCTATGATATACAAAGTCGCCAAAGAAAAAGTATGAAATAAAAATTTAGGTCAAGATAGGAATGTAAACATTCCAACCATCATCCATAAACTTGAACACATTCCTAGCAGCCAAAAGATCCATAAGCAACTCTTTATCCATTTGTACAATGATCATACTACCTGCATGATTAGATCAAAAACCACAAAACTAACATATTGTTGTCAGCGTCCATTTTAACACTTATCAGCGTTAAAATAACCTTTGGCAGCGTTAGAAAAATAAAGTGGAAAACCTAATCCTGTACAAAGACTAATAACAGTACACATTTTCTTCTGTGTCTACCCTATCTGGATGTATTAAACCTTTTTCAAAACAGTCTCTTATAAAATGATGTCTAATTTCTATGTGTTTTGTTTTAGAGTGACGTACATGATTCTTAATAATGTATAATGTACTGTTATTATCTACAAATATCTTGGTATGCATAAAATTGTACCCATAATCCAACAGTTGGTTTTGTATCCATAGAACTTGTCCACAACAAGCAGCTGCAGCAACATATTCTGCTTTAGTTGTAGAGTTGGCCACCACTGTTTGTTTCTTGCATTGCCAAGATATCAATCCGCTCCCAAGAAATTGGCATCCAGCAGTTGTGAATTTCCTTTGAAACTTATTACCTCTATAGTCACTGTCTGAATAGCCAATAAGCTCCAATGAAGAATCCTTTGGATACCATAATCCCAAGGTGGGATAGAACCTAAGGTATCTAAAGATCCTTTTGACAGCATGAAGATGACACTCTTTGGAAGTCACCTGATGGCGTGCACATGCACACACATCAAACATAATGTTAGGTCTAGAGGCTGTAAGATACATCAACGAGCCAATCACTGATCTATAATGCCTGACATCTACTTCTTTTCCATCTACAGTCTTTCCCCAAGGGTGTTTCCTATCCATGGGTGTGCTAGCCTGTTTTTCATGTGGATAAAAACCAAACTTCTTCAAGATTTCTGCTACATACTTGTCTTGAGAGATAAAGATACCATCTTCTTTCTGTTGGACTTGTAAACCTAGAAAGAAGTTCATCTCTCCCATTGCACTCATCTTGAATTTGTCTGTCATAAGCTTGGAAAAGTCGTCACTCATCTATGGATTGGATGAACCAAAGATAATATCATCCACATATACCTAAACAAGCAGAAAATCTTTACCAATCTTCTTGGTAAATAAGGTCTGGTCTATGGTGCCCCTCTTAAATCCATTTTCCACCAGATAGGTGGACAGTGTACCATACCATGCTCTTGGGGCTTGATGAAGTCCATACATAGCTTTCTTAACTCTATACGCTCTGTCTGGATGCTCTGGATCTTCAAAACCAGGAGGTTGCATGACATAAACCTCCTCTTCAATTGTGCCACAAAGAAAAGTACTCTTCACATCCATATAATACACTGTGAAACCCATGCAAGATGCATAGGCTAGGAAAATCCTTATTCCTTCAATCCTTGCAATAGGTGCAAAAACCTCTTCATAGTCTATTCCCTCTTCTTGTGTATAGCCTTGAGCAACTAAACATGCCTTGTTTCTGACCACAATTCCTCTTTCATCCTTTTTGTTTCTAAGAACCCAACGTGTCTCAATAGGTCTAACATACCTTGGACAATCCACTAACTCCCAAACATCTTGAATAGAAAATGGTGAAGCTCATCCTGCATTGCTTCCACCCAACTTGGTTCTTTGAGAGCATCACAAATCTTCTTGGGTTCCTGTTGTGACAGAAAACAAGCAAACAAACATGTTTGTACAAGAGGGGTATCAACCTTCTTTTGGATATTTGCAATGAAACATCCTTGAGTCTGATGAGACCTTCTTGTTTGAACATGAGACAAAACATCATCAATGATTAAGGAAGGAGGGTGATTTTTAATAGTAGTTGTAATAGTTCCTCCCCCAAGAAGTGTGTTGTCTTCAATATCAGTTTCCATGTTGCCAATATCATCTTCATATCCACTCTCTTCCTCACTTGAATGAATATCTTGATTAAGTATGGAAGGTTCACCTTGTTCAAAGGTATTGGAAGATAACAAATGTCCAAACAGGTTGTTAGCGTTTGAGCTATCAGCGTCTGAATTTAACCTGTCAGCGTCGGATTTGTTCTTATCAGCGCTTGAAGATGCATGCATGTTTTCATCAACTGGATTTTCTTGTGTCCCTTCTTTCTCCTTTCCAGCAGCAGAAAAAGCTTGTGCAAACCCATCACTCCATATGGGGATGGTAACATACTCAAGTATGGGGTCTGATTAGACTGCATGTGAACCTACTTCCTTGATAACCTGTTTACCTGTAATTTCAACAATAGGTTCTTCCAAAACATTTGAATCCTTTTTCACAATGTCTGGATTAGTAACAGGCATATAATTCAATGTTCTAAATAAAGGTTCTAAGTCAAAGAACTAGTCTGGTCCACTCTCATGATCACTAGGTTTACTTTCTAAAAACTTAACATGTACCTTTTCAAGAATACGGTTTTCTTTCTTATTGTAAACCCTATATCCATTGCTTTGCATGGAGTAACCCATAAAGTAGCCTTCATCACCTTTTGCACTAAACTTTCCTAAGGCATCACTAGTATCGAAAATCACTACATGACATCCAAAGGGTTTAAGAAAACCTATGTTGGGTTTCCTATTCCAAAATAGCTCATAAGGTGTCTTATTATGAATTTTGTTTACCAATGCTCTATTATGAACATAGCAGGCTGTATTCACAGCCTCAGCCCAAAAAGTAATAGGAAATTTAGCATCAGCCAACATTGTCCTAGCTGCTTCTATGAGGGTTCTATTCTTCCTTTCAGCCACACCATTCTGCTGTGGAGTTCTAGCTATGCTAAACTTCCTAGTAATCCCTTTATTAACATAGAAGGCATCCAACAACTTGTTTCTAAACTCACCACCACTATCACTTCTAAAAATTTTAAACTCATACTCTGTCTTCTTTTCAATTTGGGTAATAAAGTTAATCAAAACTGTGGCAGTTTCACTTTTTAAGGCAAAAAATAAAGTTCAAGTAAACCTAGAAAAATCATCAGTCCATATGTAGCAAGTGAAGTGGTTTAGAACTAGAATGCACAAGTTTAGACATAAATGAGACTTTGTGATTAAGAATGATCATTGTGGAATGCTTTTGAAGGCAAACCATCAACTAAATCATGTCTCACAAGTCTATTGATATTCTTAAAGTTTATGTGCCCTAAACTTCTGTGCCATAGATTACTTTAATCTACTCAAGCTTTAGCATACAGACATGACAAGTTGTTGTTCATCCTAATTCCATTAAGATTCACATTATAAATGTCCTTATGCCTAGGTGTTCTATAATCAATAAACTTCTCATCAGTCATCTTAAAATCTTTATTCAACACCAAGCATTTAGTATCAGTAAAAAGAACCATATTTTTGTTATCACATACTTGTGACACACTAAACAAATTATAGTCAAGTTCTTTTACTAGAAATACGTTCTCAAAACGTAAATTATTGGTGATAAGAGTGCCTTTACATGAAATAGTACCATATCCTCCTACAAAGTACACTTTGTCACCATCTTTAATGGGGGTAAAGTTAGTCAAGTAATCTTCCTTCCCACGTCATGTGCCTAGAGCATCCACTGTCCCAATATCCATGATCATTGACCTATTTTTGAATGCCCTGCTGTGACAACCTGTCAATTTCAGGTCGTTATTTTAATCTCGACTATTACGTATTACGTGTTTACTTTAATGAGAATTTTAATTTATCAACTAACCGAGAAGGTTATGACTTGAAACTAGCGTAAAAATGTCGATTAGATGAAAACCGACAAGGAATATGTTAGGTATCGATATTATATTCTCAAATAATCATGAAAATGATTTTATTATATTTAATCTTTATTTCTCGTATTTTACGTTTTAACGAATGACGATAACTAGTAGTGATCGCGATACCGACGGATGCCCAAAAATTTACGTTTTATTATCGATTGTCTCGATATTGTATATTTTCGACGTTTTCGATTTAATTACGTTTTAAGTCGTGTCGAAGCTTTATTATTATTTTTATGAAGCGTTTTAACTTTTGAAAAGTATTTTTACGAAACCCGAGCCCCGTAAATATTTTTAAAATGTACAATTTACATTTTCTACCTTGTAAACTATTTACTTGCACTTTGGGACCAAAAGAATGCAAATATGACAAAATCTACCCCACTACCTCACTATATATTAAATTTCCACTACACAATTCTTAATTAAAAATTCATTTAAATAAAAATTTCATCTCATCTCTCTTTCTTTCCTCTCTAGCCGTCCACCCTCATCACCAAATCCACCCAAATTTTTGATTTTCTAGCTTGAATCTTCAAAAACTAAAACAAGACCCATCTTGGAAATTTCAAGAGCTATCTATTGGTATAATTTTCTTCCACATGCATACACTTTAATTTTTTTTCAAGATTTTGGTGAAGAACATGTGTTTGATCCATTTCTTTGGTTATATATGTTGTTAATATTATTATATTCATAGTGGGTTTTGTTTGCATGCAAGATTTTTATATATTTAATTTTTGTAAGATTAAATTTGAGGATGATATGAGTTAATTAGATGTGTTATTATGATATTAGGATCATGTTAGGACTATAGGAATTGTTGGAATGGGTTGAAAATTTGATTTGGTATGATTTTTAGATAGGCTATTTTGGGCAGTAACTTTAAGTCCGTTTTTGAAATTGTTACTGTGGTAAACTTGGTAAACTAATAAGATAGGGTCGTAGAGAATTTCGTTAGCTTCGATTTGAGCTAAAGTAGAGCTTCTAACTCATTACGAGCGAAAAGTTATGCTACTTTTAGTATTTGTGTACCGGGAGACGGGTATCGGCACAATCTGAAAATTGTTGTCGATATTTGGAACGAATCTCGGGGACTATAAAATGAGTTTTAAAAATGTTCAAGGGCTGTTGTAAGTTGATAAACCTCAGGTCATGAGTCTATTTTCAAACCCGAGTGTCGGTTTTGCAAACGGAAATGTTTAGATAAGTCAAAATGGTTTTACGAGTCAAAGGCGTAAAACTGTCCGGTTTTTGCAACACGAAGGTGTGTCGGGCAGAAGGTCTTAGAAGTAATATTTTTGAATGAAATTTAAACTGAGTTTTATTCATATTAGGTGTGAGTTTGTCACCAAGTTTCGTCGAAATCGGACATGTCTAGATAGGTTAGATTGGTGTGTACATTTGGAGTGTACATGCTGAGTGGTATTTTGGACACGTAGTTCAATACTTGTATGGCGTGAGTTGAGTATTCACTATTGGACATAGTGACTTACTCGAGTGTTAAGTCATTATATAAATGACTTAGCTACTGGTCCGAGGGAAGTAAAAATGATGGTTTGACTTGCGTTGACTTGGCGTCTTATGACGGGTCAATGACGAGGGTGCAAGTAATTTAAATGAATAAGTGTTGAATAAAAGGGTATAGAAGTACACTTATATTTTGTTATTTTTCGGGATTTTTATGGTCATTCGAAATTGACTTTCATATTATTTAAGTATTATTTATACTTGAGTCGTTTATTAACGAACGCGCCTTAATTGGTAGGTTGCGGTCTTCGTGTTAAAAAAAGGGCATCACAAATCGTCGGCGATCGTCACGTCACTACTATCGTATCAAGGTGAGTCTATAGCCTCGCTCTTAACATGTTTACTTGTTTTATAAAACCTGCGAGGGGGATAACATGCTTGTTTTACTAAAATAAAGGGGGCAACGAGAAGTTGTGGAAACCCTATTTTACTTGAAAAGTAATTATTGAAATTTAAGGGTACAACGATAAGTTGTGGAAACTCTACTTATTGGAAAAGTATGAGTGCAACAAGAAGTTGTGGAAACCCTTATTATTGGAAAAGTATTTATTATAAATGATGGGATCAACGAGAAGTTGTGGTAAACCCTCTTTGTTTTAAAATTGAACACAAAGGACCCGATTGTATGCTTAGATGAAAGTTGTTATATAAGTTTGTTTAGCCTTAAAGACCCATGAATCGTGAATTGTTAATCGAAAAGAACGCTAATACTATGGATAGATCTATCGGGGTGACGCCCAGTCCGGTCGTGACTAGCTATCGCGTGGTGTTGTGATGCACCAGTAATGAAACATCGGATGCAATTGTATAAGAGAAATATACGCACTTGGCTAGGTGTGTTGGGCTGAAATAATATATGTTAACGTTCAATTTCACGAGACTTATGAAATAACAACGATAATTATGTCTGATCCACATGATTGTCAACTACGGAAGGTTTATTCAGAATACTTGTGTTCATTTATTTAAATTTAAACTCTATAGATTCACTCAACATTTTTGTTGACTTTATAGCATGTTTTATCTCAGGTCCATGAAGAAGGCACTCAAGGAAGGCGGTTTCACGCAGCTTGCTAAATATAAATGTTTTGGCCCGCTTTTTCTAAACTATGTCTATTCTATGAAACTTTTCTTATTTGGTTGGTTGTGTAAACTTAAAACTATTTGGGACCGTGTGTAAACTGTTTTATCTTTAAACAAATGAATGGACGTATGTTTTGTTAAAACGACTCATTTTGAGGCGTTTTCTATGATATTGAGGTTGAACCATGATAGTAACACCCAATGACCCTTCCGCTGCTATGACATGAAATTGGGGGTGTTACAGATTGGCATCAGAGCTCAAGTTATAGAGAACGAAAAGATCTTCCAAAAATAAATTTTTGAAATCTTTTGACTATAACATCTGCAAGCGAAACCTCCGAGTTGCCAATGGACGAGAACAAGCAAAGTATATATATATGTTATACATATTTAATTATTATTTATGCTTGAAGCATAATGGATTACATTTATTTATTTATAAATGTTTATTATTTGATTATTATAATAATAATACGTGATTTACAAACGACGCTGATTGTCACAATAGAAATCCCTGTCTTTTGACTCATCCCTCGTGAATCTTCGTTCCTTGTCTAAATTCTATTCTTCGTTCTATCATCCATTCTTGTTTCTTTTCATCTATCTATTCTTATTCTGTGTTATTCATGTTTTGTTATCACAAGTGTCGAATGAATACTCATTTTGATGTGAATTGTGTAACAGGATCATGCCGCCTAAACAGTTGACTGAGACTCAGTTACGTGCTATAGTAGCTGATCAATTTCAGATATCTATGAATGCATTTATGGCAAACTTGAATAATGGAGCCGGTGGATCTGGTGGAGCTGGTGGATCCGGTGGAGCTAGTGGATCTGGTGGAGCTGGTGGATCCGGTGGAGCTGGTGGATCCGGTGGAGCTGGTGGATCTGGTGGAGCTGGCGATACTGGAGCTGGCAACACTGGAGCTGGCACTACTAGAGCTGGCGCTACTGGAGCTGGCGCTACTGGAACTGGCGCTACTGGAGCTGGCAATGCTGGTGCTGGAACTGGTGATGCGGATAGACCAGTGATTCCTGAAAATAAGAAGTGCAATTACACCTCGTTCATGAAATGTAAACCTCCAACATTTAAGGGTACTGAAGGCGCTGTTGGGTTAATGCAATGGTTTGAGAGATTTGAATCCGTGTTTCGATTTAGTGGAAGCGAGGAAGGAGATAAAGTGATGTTTGCCTCTGCTACTCTTCAAGGGCGAGCATTAACTTGGTGGAATGGAAGAATGGCATCATTGGGTATGGATGCTGCGTATGCTACACCTTGGGCTGAGGTAAGAAGATGGATGACTGAGGAATTTTGTCCAAGGAGTGTTATTCAAAGGTTAGAACAGGAATTATATCAGCTGAGACTGAAAGGTACTGACATCGATGGATACACCAACAGATTCCATGAACTTGCTCTACTTTGTCCCAACAAGGTTAACCCTGAATACTTGAAGGTAGAGCAGTATATTCGAGGCTTACCGACCAACATCCGTGGGGATGTGACCTCATCTAAACCTGCAAATATTGATGAAGCTGTTCGTATGGCCTACCAACTAATGGGTCAAATCATCCAAGACAAGGCTGATGGTGTTTCTGAAGGCAACAAAAGAAGAGCTGAAAACGACAATGATGATCGTGGTGATAACCGTCAATCTCACAACAGAAATCAAAACCGAAGGAGGGGCAACGCTAATGCGATGACTGAAGCTGCAACTGCTGATAAAGGAACCAGATGTCAACGATGCAAGAAGTCTCATACTGGTGAATGTACTAAGTGTGGAAAGTGCAACAAGTTAGGTCACAAGACTGAAGACTGTTGGGGACAAGGAAAGAAGGGAGTGACGTGTTATAACTGCCAAGCTAAAGGTCACATGAGGAACCAATGCCCTCAACCTCCAAAGAATGCACGTGGTGGAGATAACCAAGGAAAAGCTTATCAGTTGGGAGAAGCCGAAGCGAAGCAAAACCCGAAAGTTGTCACTGGTACGTTTTTACTAAACAACCGTTATGCTACAGCTTTATTTGATTCTGGTGCGGACAAAAGCTTTGTGTCTACAAGTTTTAGTACCTTAATTGATTAAACCGGTCGAATTAGACGCAAGTTATGAGGTAGAACTAGCTGATGGTAAATTAGTGAGAACCAATCGTGCGCTCCTAGGATGTTCTCTAAATCTCTTGAACCGTATTTTTAAGATAGACTTGATGATTGTTGAATTGGGAAGTTTTGATATTATTATCGGAATGGATTGGTTATCCAAGTATAACGCGTCTATCTTGTGTGGAGAAAAGAAAGTTAGGATTCCTTTAGACGACAAGACCATGGTTATCGAAGGTGATCAATGTAATTCACGACTAAAAATCGTTTCGTGCATTAAGGCTCGTAAGTATATCGAAAGAGGCTGTGAGTTATTCCTAGCTAAAGTAGTGGAGAAAGAATCGAAGGAGAAACGTGCTGAAGATGTACCTGTTATCCGCGACTTTCCTGAAGTTTTTCCGGAAGATTTGCCTGGACTTCCTCCTCCAAGGCAAGTAGAATTTCAAATTGACCTAATTCCTGGTGCTGCACCCGTGGCTCGTGCGCCATATCGTTTAGCCCCATCCGAGCTGAAGGAGTTATCTGTGCAATTGCAAGAGCTATCTGATAAAGGTTTTATACGACCGAGTTCGTCACCTTGGGGAGCTCCTGTCTTATTCGTTAAGAAGAAAGATGGTTCGTTTCGTATGTGTATCGATTACCGAGAGCTGAACAAGCTAACGATCAAGAATCGTTATCCGCTTCCAAGAATTGATGATTTATTCGATCAACTTCAAGGTTCTCGTGTTTTCTCCAAGATTGATCTTCGTTCTGGTTACCATCAACTTCGCATACGTGAGGAAGATATTCCTATTACGGCGTTTAGAACTCGTTATGGTCATTATGAGTTTCTGGTTATGCCTTTTGGTTTGACTAATGCACCTGCTGTATTCATGGACTTAATGAATCGCATTTGTAAGCCGTATCTTGATAAATTCGTGATCGTTTTCATAGATGATATTCTAATCTACTCCAAGAGCAATGAAGAGCATGCCGAACACTTAAGGATTATCTTGAACTTATTGAAGAACGAAAAGTTATACGCTAAGTTCTCAAAGTGCGATTTTTGGCTTAATTCTGTACAATTTCTCGGACACGTGGTCGATAAAAGCGGAGTACTTGTTGATCCTGCAAAGATCGAAGCCATCAAGAATTGGAATGCTCCGACTACTCCAACTGAAGTGCGACAATTTCTAGGTCTGGCTGGCTATTACCGAAGGTTTATTGAAGGATTCTCCTTGATATCGAAACCATTAACGAAGCTGACTCAGAAGAATAAACCATATGTGTGGGGCGATGATGAAGAAGAAGCTTTCCAAACCCTGAAGATGAAACTCTGTAGTGCGCCGATTTTATCGTTACCTAAAGGAAGTGAAGATTTTGTTGTTTATTGCGATGCATCTCTCAGAGGATACGGTGCTGTTCTCATGCAACGCGAAAAGGTGATCGCATATGCCTCTAGACAATTAAGGAAGAATGAGGAGAACTACACTACCCATGACTTGGAATTGGGCGCTGTGGTTTTCGCTCTGCGACTTTGGAGACATTATCTGTATGGTACGAAGTGTACCGTATTCACTGATCATAAAAGCCTACAATACATACTGGATCAAAAGGAGCTGAATATGAGGCAACGTCGATGGGTTGAACTATTAAGTGATTACGACTGCGAAATTCGTTATCATCCAGGAAAGGCGAACGTGGTAGCTGACGCGTTAATTCGAAAGGAAAGGGAGAAACCGATTCGAGTGCGTGCTTTAGTAGTGACAGTTCATAATAACTTACCTGAGCAGATTCAGAACGCACAAGTTGAAGCATGCAAGAAGGAAAATATTGCTGCCGAAAGATTTAGAGGAGACGGTGAAACATTTGAGATGCGACCCGATGGTATCAGATGTTTGAGAGGTCGAATTTGGTTAGCATTATATGGTGGACTGAGAGATTTGATTATGTTAGAATCTCATAAGTCCAAGTATTCCATTCATCCTGGATCGGACAAAATGTACCAAGACTTGAAAAAGTTATACTGGTGGCCGAATATGAAAGCTGATATTGCAACATACGTCGCGAAATGCTTAACATGTGCAAAAGTGAAAGCTGAATATCAGAAGCCGTCAGGATTACTTGTCCAACCTGAAATTCCAGTCTGGAAATTGGAGCGAATTACGATGGACTTCATCACAAAACTCCCAAGGACACCGTCTGGGTTCGATGCAATTTGGGTTATAGTCGATCGTTTAACTAAATCCGCTCATTTTATTCCAATCAACGAGAGGTTCGGATTGGAGAAACTCGCCGATATTTATCTGAAGGAAATCGTGTGCAAGCATGGTGTTCCTATTTCAATCATTTCCGATAGAGATAGTCGTTTTGCTTCTGGATTTTGGAGATCACTTCAAAAGTCGTTAGGAACCAATTTGGATATGAGCACAGCCTATCATCCACAAACTGATGGGCAAAGCGAAAGAACAATCCAAACTTTGGAGGATATGCTACGTGCTTGTGTGATAGACTTTGGAAGTAGCTGGGATAAGCAATTACATTTGGCCGAATTCTCATACAATAACAGTTATCACGCGAGTATTAAAGCTGCACCTTTTGAAGCACTGTATGGGAGGAAATGTAGATCACCCGTTAGCTGGAGTGAGGTTGGTGATGCCCAACTCACTGGACCAGATTTGATTAGGGAGACGACGGATATAATTGTGCAAATCAAGAATAGATTGTTGTCTGCTCGAAGCCGACAGAAGAGTTATGCGGATGTAAGAAGAAAACCATTGGAGTTCAATGTGGGAGATAAGGTTATGCTAAAGGTATCACCATGGAAAGGTGTTGTACGATTTGGAAAACGTGGGAAGTTAAGTCCTCGTTATATCGGACCATTCAAGGTTACATCTAGAGTAGGACCTGTGGCATACCAACTCGAACTACCACAAGAACTGTATGGGATTCATAACACTTTTCACGTGTCGAATCTGAAGAAGTGTTTATCCGATGAAGAACTCGTTATACCGTTAGACGAGGTTAAGGTTGATAAGAAGTTGCATTTTATTGAAGAACCGGTCGAGATCATGGATCGCGAGGTCAAGCAACTGAAGCAAAGCCGAATACCTATCGTCAAAGTTCGATGGAACTCTCGGAGAGGATCGGAGTTTACTTGGGAACGAGAAGACCAAATGTGGAAGAATTACCCTCATCTCTTTGATTTCAACAAGCGATCGGGCAAGAACGCAAGTTGATCTTCGAGGGCGAAGATCCTAATTTGGTGGGGATGATGTGACAACCCGTCAATTTCAGGTCGTTATTTTAATCTCGACTATTACGTATTACGTGTTTACTTTAATGAGAATTTTAATTTATCAACTAACCGAGAAGGTTATGACTTGAAACTAGCGTAAAAATGTCGATTAGATGAAAACCGACAAGGAATATGTTAGGTATCGATATTATATTCTCAAATAATCATGAAAATGATTTTATTATATTTAATCTTTATTTCTCGTATTTTACGTTTTAACGAATGACGATAACTAGTAGTGATCGCGATACCGACGGATGCCCAAAAATTTACGTTTTATTATCGATTGTCTCGATATTGTATATTTTCGACGTTTTCGATTTAATTACGTTTTAAGTCGTGTCGAAGCTTTATTATTATTTTTATGAAGCGTTTTAACTTTTGAAAAGTATTTTTACGAAACCCGAGCCCCGTAAATATTTTTAAAATGTACAATTTACATTTTCTACCTTGTAAACTATTTACTTGCACTTTGGGACCAAAAGAATGCAAATATGACAAAATCTACCCCACTACCTCACTATATATTAAATTTCCACTACACAATTCTTAATTAAAAATTCATTTAAATAAAAATTTCATCTCATCTCTCTTTCTTTCCTCTCTAGCCGTCCACCCTCATCACCAAATCCACCCAAATTTTTGATTTTCTAGCTTGAATCTTCAAAAACTAAAACAAGACCCATCTTGGAAATTTCAAGAGCTATCTATTGGTATAATTTTCTTCCACATGCATACACTTTAATTTTTTTTTCAAGATTTTGGTGAAGAACATGTGTTTGATCCATTTCTTTGGTTATATATGTTGTTAATATTATTATATTCATAGTGGGTTTTGTTTGCATGCAAGATTTTTATATATTTAATTTTTGTAAGATTAAATTTGAGGATGATATGAGTTAATTAGATGTGTTATTATGATATTAGGATCATGTTAGGACTATAGGAATTGTTGGAATGGGTTGAAAATTTGATTTGGTATGATTTTTAGATAGGCTATTTTGGGCAGTAACTTTAAGTCCGTTTTTGAAATTGTTACTGTGGTAAACTTGGTAAACTAATAAGATAGGGTCGTAGAGAATTTCGTTAGCTTCGATTTGAGCTAAAGTAGAGCTTCTAACTCATTACGAGCGAAAAGTTATGTTACTTTTAGTATTTGTGTACCGGGAGACGGGTATCGGCACAATCCGAAAATTGTTGTCGATATTTGGAACGAATCTCGGGGACTATAAAATGAGTTTTAAAAATGTTCAAGGGCTGTTGTAAGTTGATAAACCTCAGGTCATGAGTCTATTTTCAAACCCGAGTGTCGGTTTTGCAAACGGAAATGTTTAGATAAGTCAAAATGGTTTTACGAGTCAAAGGCGTAAAACTGTCCGGTTTTTGCAACACGAAGGTGTGTCGGGCAGAAGGTCTTAGAAGTAATATTTTTGAATGAAATTTAAACTGAGTTTTATTCATATTAGGTGTGAGTTTGTCACCAAGTTTCGTCGAAATCGGACATGTCTAGATAGGTTAGATTGGTGTGTACATTTGGAGTGTACATGCTGAGTGGTATTTTGGACACGTAGTTCAATACTTGTATGGCGTGAGTTGAGTATTCACTATTGGACATAGTGACTTACTCGAGTGTTAAGTCATTATATAAATGACTTAGCTACTGGTCCGAGGGAAGTAAAAATGATGGTTTGACTTGCGTTGACTTGGCGTCTTATGACGGGTCAATGACGAGGGTGCAAGTAATTTAAATGAATAAGTGTTGAATAAAAGGGTATAGAAGTACACTTATATTTTGTTATTTTTCGGGATTTTTATGGTCATTCGAAATTGACTTTCATATTATTTAAGTATTATTTATACTTGAGTCGTTTATTAACGAACGCTCCTTAATTGGTAGGTTGCGGTCTTCGTGTTAAAAAAAGGGCATCACAAATCGTCGGCGATCGTCACGTCACTACTATCGTATCAAGGTGAGTCTATAGCCTCGCTCTTAACATGTTTACTTGTTTTATAAAACCCGCGAGGGGGATAACATGCTTGTTTTACTAAAATAAAGGGGGCAACGAGAAGTTGTGGAAACCCTATTTTACTTGAAAAGTAATTATTGAAATTTAAGGGTACAACGATAAGTTGTGGAAACTCTACTTATTGGAAAAGTATGAGTGCAACAAGAAGTTGTGGAAACCCTTATTATTGGAAAAGTATTTATTATAAATGATGGGAGCAATGAGAAGTTGTGGTAAACCCTCTTTGTTTTAAAATTGAACACAAAGGACCCGATTGTATGCTTAGATGAAAGTTGTTATATAAGTTTGTTTAGCCTTAAAGACCCATGAATCGTGAATTGTTAATCGAAAAGAACGCTAATACTATGGATAGATCTATCGGGGTGACGCCCAGTCCGGTCGCGACTAGCTATCGCGTGGTGTTGTGATGCACCAGTAATGAAACATCGGATGCAATTGTATAAGAGAAATATACGCACTTGGCTAGGTGTGTTGGGCTGAAATAATATATATTAACGTTCAATTTCACGAGACTTATGAAATAACAACGATAATTATGTCTGATCCACATGATTGTCAACTACGGAAGGTTTATTCAGAATACTTGTGTTCATTTATTTAAATTTAAACTCTATAGATTCACTCAACATTTTTGTTGACTTTATAGCATGTTTTATCTCAGGTCCATGAAGAAGGCACTCAAGGAAGGCGGTTTCACGCAGCTTGCTAAATATAAATGTTTTGGCCCGCTTTTTCTAAACTATGTCTATTCTATGAAACTTTTCTTATTTGGTTGGTTGTGTAAACTTAAACTTATTTGGGACCGTGTGTAAACTGTTTTATCTTTAAACAAATGAATGGACGTATGTTTTGTTAAAACGACTCATTTTGAGGCGTTTTCTATGATATTGAGGTTGAACCATGATAGTAACACCCAATGACCCTTCCGCTGCTATGACATGAAATTGGGGGTGTTACACCTGCATATAAAGAAAACAAGTTAGTTTTCTTTGGGAACCCAAGCCTGAGTAGACTTGGATTTGTTTGGTTGTTCAACAATAACAGATTTAGTCCTTATAACAACCCCTTGTTCATACCTTTGTGGCCCGAACACACAGTTTACCCCAATTGGTTTAGTCATGACCTTTGAAATATAATGAAATCTGTTACAGGTCATAGAAATCCCATCAGAATTAGGGTTTTGATCTTGTTTGGGTCTCCAAGTCCAACTAGATGAAACTTTAGATCCCTTTCCCTTAGGCTGTAAGTACCTATTCTTGCTTGGTCTAACACAAGAACCAACAACAGCTTGATGTGGCATTTGCACACCATACCTAGAGCTGTCAGCGTTGGAATTGTTCCTGTCAGTGTTGAATTTGTTCCTGTCAGTGCCGAAATTAGGGTTTCTACAGGAACCCATTGTCTGTTAGACCATGTGTTGGTCTTATGAAAAGGTCTTTCTCCATGAGTATTTTTCCCTTTAGTAAAGAAGGGAGCTGGTCTACTAACTTGTGGACTTGGTTGGACATAAGGTCTGGGTTTGACCATGATTGACCTATTGTCACCGTTGACTTTTAAGGCACTAAAACATTTATAGGCCAAGTGAGAAAAACTCCCACATGTATAACAAGCTTTTCTAGACATAACCTTAGGTCTAGATTGAAAGAACCCTATCCGATTAACACTAGCTTGGCTTTATGGTGACCTAGGTTTTCTATATATTTCAGCATATTTAACACTAGGTTTTCTCTTAATAGATGAGCCAAGGTCAACAGGTTTTCTAGTGATAGGGTTGGTCACAGTTATGGGTGTAGGCTTAAATGGACTCTCACTAAGCATTCCACCCTTAACAAAGAGAAAAGGGTTGTTTGCTTTCCATTTTTCAAGGTCAGTAACCTTTTGTTGATTTTCCTCAACTGGGGTGAGCACTGTAGGTGGAGGAATAAATTCCTCTTCTTGGAGTTCTAGAATACCAGTCCAAGAGAGATCCTTTCTCTGAACACCATAAAAGTTCCCAACAGGTGGAGGAAAAGCAACATATTCATTCATCCCAATCCCATACATATACCTAGGGTTTCTTTGCTCATTAACACATTTTTCTAGGTTTTGGCTGGCTTTATAAAAAAAATTAATTTTAAGCCCTACATTTTATTTATCCTTAATGGCCTCATCTAACTTAAGTTGTACTTCTTCTTTGGATCTCATCAGAGTGTCCCTAAGTTTAATACTAACTTTAAGATCATAAGACAAAACATTAATTTGATCTTTTAGGTCAAATTCCATTTTCTTATATTCCTCTACAGTCTTTTTAGTTTGAACAAGTGCCTTTTGATAGTTTGATAGCCTGCATTTTTCATCAAAAACATCTGATTTTAATTGTAAGATTTCCTTGTTAAGCTTTTTAGTGTTTAAACAACATCCTTTACTACAGTAAGCATCATCATATACCTCATTATCTGATGAAGACGAGGAATGTGCCATAAGAGCAAAGTGAACATGCTCTTCTTCTTTCTTCTCTACAATCAAAGCCTTATTCTCTTCCACATCCTTTATGACTTGGCTTGAAGCCTTTCTAGCATCAGATCTTCTTGGAGATCTGCATTCTCTCATAAAGTGACCCATCCAATGGCAGTTGTAACACTCAACCTTGGATTTATGAAATCCAGCAGTGTCTTTAGCATTGAAGGTCATCTTCTTTCTAAATCTTCTATTCCATATGTTGGCCCTTATGCTTGGAAGTGCCATATTCCATTTAATATCCATCTCTTCCAAATTCTCATCACTGATTTGCTCAAGATCCTCATAGGTAATCAAGGAACCATTGGGCAATGCAGCAATGTATGCACATATTGTATCCAAATCAATGCCAGCAGGTTTAAGCCTTGGTGAGTCAACATTGTATGTGTTAGTGTCTGAATGTGAGGCACTGACAAAGGTTGATCCACCGCTGACATAAGTGATCCAGTAACAGGATATATATATGATTCTCTCTCATTAGCATGAGCTTCACTATGTGAGATGAAAGCAATGTTTCCAGACGTCGACTTGTTTCCATGATCCAGCAAGATTTCATTCTCTATAATCTTTACCTTATTGTAGATGTCATCAAATGTAGAACTCTTATAGGCATTGGTAGCAATTATAGACATACCTTCAATTTTCCATGCCTCACTAAGACTCTTAAGGAAAGTAGTAATGATGTCCTCATCATCATATTCTGTTCCCATAAAGGTCAACTTGCTAGTGATATCTAGAAGCCTGCTTCTTACCTCACTTAGCTTCTCATTGGGAAGAGCTTTAAATATAGCATATTCATGCAAGAGTTGCTTCTTGTTTTCTTTGGTAGTGTCATCATTACCACCATAGTTCACTTGAAGAGCTACCCAAAGTTCATTGGCAGACTTAAAGCTTCTATACTTATGCTGATTGTTTGGAGGCATAGAGAGTTTGAGGATGCTTAAGGTCTTCATGTCATTCCTTCTTTTAGCTATATCAGCAGTTGAGACAGATCTTCCATCCTCAAGTCTTTCTCTACGCTCTTCAGCAGTAGAACCAGTGGTAGACCTTGCTGCACTAGCTACAACAATCTTAGCTGCTTTATCGAATTGATTTCCATATTCAATAATTTCCTACAGAGTATGATCATGCATTTGAAGGTATTGTTCAAAATTGAACTTCCATTGTTCAAAGTTTTCAGGGTCAAGCATGGGGATTTTTAGGTTGTGGTTTGATGAGGAAGAAGATTATGTAGCAGACATCCTTTCTGGTTTAGGGTTTTGTCGTTTTTAGGGTTTACTGTTCTTCTAGATCAAATTTCCTCAACACGCTCTGATACCACTTGTTGATCCCAAACTTAGATCGATTAGCTTTGTGTTAACGAGATTAAATCAAGTTTAACACTTAGAGAAACTTTGTTGTTAAATGAACAATCCAAGTGTTATGCGGAATTAACACTTAGATTAAAGAACAAGTAAAACAAATAAACCAAACTTTCACTTTTGATTGATAATCAAACTTGGGTACAATGAAAGTTGAATACTGAATGATGTGTATATACAACAAACCCTACGACCTCCTTTTATAACACAAGGAGTCGTGTACAATGGATAACCTATCAACTATTCTAGGTAAAGATAAATACAGAAAATACAATATTGAGTATATCTTTACTTCAAATAATAAAACGTGTTGACTAAGTTTTCCTATCAGTGCTTGGACTTCTTCTTATCAGCGCTTGAATATATTTTGTCAATGCTTGATCTGTCAGCGCTTGATTTCTTCTTGTAAGTGCCCAATTTACTCTTGTCAGCGTTGAGTGATTTGGCTCATTTTATTCCCAACAATGTAAGGATGATGAGAATGTTTGGTGAAGGCGGATGTTAAACCCGTATGCTGCATCGTGAACATTTGAATGCATACTTCTTATACCCACTAATGATGCAACATAATGCAAATATTTCATTTGTCTTAAAGGCAACAAAAGACATAATTCTGCGACCACAACATTCGATAATAATTTTCAAAATTCTTTACGTCTTTTCCCAAACTAAACGTAGTTGATCATGCTTTGTCTAATTAAGTTCAAACTATGTATAATTTGGAAAAATCACTTCGTAGTCGGGCAAAGTAATTTTGTCAGAGAAGGCGTACCTCCGCAACAAAGATATATGGCAACGAAAGACGTACTTCCGCGACAAATTAAATGCACCAGCGGGAAGGGTTCTATCGTGTGACAATCCGTCAATTTAAGTTCGATATTTTATTCTCAAGTATTATTTAAAATCATTATTTTATTGTTAATTTATGAACTCACTCACTTTTGGGAAGACATAAGGGTTTACATCTTAAAGTAGCATCGACTATGTTTAAAACCAGAGAACTCTATGTTACGTGCTTACGTTTACATACTCTGTTTTTGTGACAGTCTGACATTTCAGAAAATAAATTTATTCTCGAATATTATTTTTAAATTTTAATTTGTGTTGGTTCAAAAACTCACAAATTTACGAGAAGAGATTAGGACTTACGTGCATAATTTAGCGTCTTTTACGATTAAACCAGAAACCCTAGGTTTACGTATGTACATTTTGAAGTCCGCTCTGGATGAGACAATTTTTATTAGATTAGTTTCGTGTCGTAGATTCATAATTTATAAAAACGTTTTTCGTAAAACGACCCGAGTGCACGTAAATCGAGGAAACTAGAATCGAGGAGTACCCGTAAATTAGTGCAGATGAGACAAGTTTACACTTGCCTCACCCCCACTATGGGTGGCCAAGACTTAGGAAACACACCACATTTGGTGGCAAGCTAACGAAGATACAAAGGACACTTGTCCTTAATATCTTACAAAACCATCCAACACAACAACCAAAACCATTTACTTTTTAATACTTACATGCAAAACCTCTCAAACTCTCTCACTTTTGCTCCTATTTCTGTCCCATAATCATAACCACCACCACCATTCATCAAAAATTTCTACCATAAATCTTATGTATAACTTACATAAGATAATAACCCATTGAAGACATGGTGATTTGAGGTGATCCTAACAACTAAAAAGGAGTTTCCAAGGAGGTTTAGGGCTGATTTCCATGAAGGTGTTCATCCATTTGAAGAACTCAAAAGTTCTTTTGCCAAGATTAAAGATTTGGTGACAAGAACCAAGCCTTGATCATCCAAAATCTCAACCTTTTCATCACTTTGGTGGTATAGAGATTGTTTCTTCCTATCATGTTGTTATTTTGTAAATGTAATCATGTATTTTCTTTATAAATGTATATTTATATGATGATGAATGATGATCAAAATATTATGTGGGGATTTGGTGTTAATAAATTTTGTTAAAAAGGCTAAAATCAACAAGTAAAGATGTTAAAATCTCGGTTAGATTCATAGGCTGTATAAAACAGTAAGTATCAATATAATCACTTGGTAAAATAGCTTGAATTATTAAATATACATTTAGATATATGATTTTTACATATGTGGTGAGTTGGCCACTCAATAGAATCAGAAAATGAGCAAGATATGATCAAAATACTATTGAGGTACAAATCTGTATAGTCTGTTTTGGACGAATTATTTAAAATACTTAGAGATGATTGAGCAGTATCTAAGGAGTTACTTGTAGCACATATCATGTAGTTTGTGCTGCTCAAATTTGAGCTTCTATCTCCTTGTAGAACTCAAGATATGGCAAAAATTGTGGAATGGACTTTAATAATCAGATTTGTAAATAATCTATATAGTATAAAAAGAGCACTAAAGTAAATATTATTATAAAATAAATATATAAAACCCACTAACTAATAATTATTATTATAAAATGAGTTGTATAATAAAATAAATAAGTATGGCATTTTTATAAAATTAAAAACTCAAATGGTTTCTAAAGTTATAAAACTATATATAAGTTTTACGTCTTTTCGGCTAAAACCGAAAGATTAACGTTTTCGCCAAATAAAACTTAGACGGTCGGACACGTCTAATGTAACATTTTTATAACTCATATACTGATATGTGAATATATTTGACAAGTAAAAATCGATAAACCCGAGCTTTATAAGTTATGGACCTTAACAGGCCAAAGTAGCCTTATTGGACCATTAGCCCAACTAGTTTGGCTAAACACTAATGGACTTACTCATGGGCTTAACCCACTTGGGCCCAACATATGAGTATAGGCCTGGTATTAAAACTATAAATGGGCTAATATAATGAATTGGACTCGTAATGGGCTTATTGGGCCTTAATATGAAATGGGTTAAAACTAGTATAACTAGTCTAAATTGACTAATACATAACAACTATAATGTTATATGAAGAGATAAAATCCCACTTGATCATCATCATACTTATGATATCATCATATATACATAACCATTATTTTTATAAACTCATTGGACAAGAGTCTAAGACCGAGTATTATTTGTCTAGGTTTTCGTGATTAAAGAACGTACCGTACATCCAAATCGTCGATAACCCGCCTTCCCACACAAATGTGAGTTCATAGGCTCGCACTCTGATATGTGTGTAAACACCCATCCTTTTTACCACTTAATTACAATAATAACCGGACCAAAACGTGTATTTTATGTCATTTATGTCGGAATTATGTGTGGTTTGTGTTTTTGTTGTGATTTAGGACGAAAAGGTGAAAAGTAGAGAAAACACGGGCATTTACGTGCTTTTATTGAAGAAAAAGATGAAAGACGAAGTCAAAAAGTCAAGAGTGCAAAAAGAACGGAAGTCCAAGAACAATTCTAAAGATTTATCAAAGAAAAAGTCAAAAGACGGAAGTTTATCAAAAGCCGAAGAACTCGAGTCTTATTTATTGAAGAATTAAAATACGAGCTTAAAGAAATCCCGAGCCAAAAGTCCTTAAAGTCCAAGATTAACAAAAGATTAAGAAGGAAGGACCTAATGGTGCAATTAAGAAGAAAGGAAGGAGGGGAGGAAGCTTCCTCTAAACACCTCCCTAATCTCCTATAAATACCCCTCATTTTCATTTAATTAGTTTTGTTGGCTAGTTCGACAAACTATACTTTTCCACTTTAATTTTTGCACATTTAAATTCATGTCATTTACTTTATTGCACCTTTAATTACCTTGTCTTGCACCTTTAATTTTCAAGTAAGTTTTAATTTTGTGTTATTTAATCTTTTATCTTTAAGTTTTTAATCATCTTGTTCATCTTCTCTTCTTGCTTATTGTCAATCTTTTTCTTAATCTATGTTTGTTTTGATTTCAAGTTTTCAATCTAAACCTTTTTCATCTTATTTTTATATAAAGTTTAAGTCTTTTTAATTTTCGTGTCTTGTTTTTGTTGATTTCATACGTTTTATCTTTGATCTAGTGTTTTTATTTAGCTTATTGGTGTTTTACTTTGCTTTTTGTCTTCCAAAAGTTAAGATTTTTGAGCTTATTTTCGTACTTTTTGTGTTTTCCTAGTTTTTAGGAAATCTGATTCGATTTAGGAACTTTTTCATTAATTGTGAAATCTTGTACTTTCTCCCCATTGCGAAATCTTGTTCCTGATTCGATTTAGGAACTTTTTCTGCTATTGCGAAATCTTGTTCCTGATTCGATTTAGGAACTTTTTCTGCTATTGCGAAATCTTGTTCCTGATTCGATTTAGGAACTTTTTCTGCTATTGCGAAATCTTCTTCCTGATTCGATTTAGGAACTTTTCTGCTATTGCGAAATATTGTTCCTGATTCGATTTAGGAACTTTTTCTGCTATTGCGAAATCTTGTTCCTAATTAGATTTAGGAACTTTTTCTAGCAATTGCGAAATCTTTGATTTCACAATTGCGGAATTGTTCATTTTAATTGCGAATTTAATTCAGTTTTTACAATTGCGAATTTAATTAGTTTTTAGTCAAATTTTATTTTTAAACTTATTTTCCCGCCTTTTTTAATTAACTTTATTTTAATTGTTTCTTCTTATTTTTACGTCAATTTATTTTTACTTGTTTTGTCTTATTTAATTTTCGAATTTACTTTTCGTCAAATTTTAATTTCTCGTCATTTAATTAATTTACTTTGAACGTCTTTAATTTTACACCGTTTATGTTTTAGTTAGTTTTAGATTTACTTTAACGTCATTTATTTTAACGTCTTGCGATTTAATTTTAAAAACAACCAAAAAATATTTGTCTCACCAAAAACAATTGAGTCGCATTTTGAACCGGAAATCAATTTGTTAAGATACCGAGAACTTAACTTTTCAACTAGAAAAATCTAAACATTAAAATGGCGCCGTTGCCGGCTCTTTTCGTAAAGCTTAACGGTTTTCTGTGAGAGACGCGTTGCTTTTTGGGATCCGTTCACTCGTGAACGTTATTTTTCGTGTCAAAAATTTTCCAAAAATCCCAAAAACATTTGAAAAATCATAAAAAGCATTTCTTTTTCAAAGTTTTGCACCAAAAATATTCCTCTTTATCCTCTATTATGTTTACTTCTTTTCTTTACCCCTCTTATTTATAATTCTTCATGGATTCGTCTTGTGTACGGTGTGGGAGACCATGGCATGGTTTTCAAACATGTCAATGGTGTACTTGTGAGCGGTGTGGTTTTGATATCGACGATACACAATTTGGATTTTGTCCATTTTGCAATTCAACAAATTCATACTTCTCCTCTTACAATACTTTCTCACCTTCTCCCGTCTATGACAATCCTTATCCTCAAGATGCACCGGGTTTTTCTCCATACCCGTGGTGCTATATTTGTGGGGGCCCTCACGATGTTTCTTCTTGTGATCCGTCGAAGATCTTTGAGAAACCACCGTGCTATCATCCTAGTGCATTTAACTTTTCGCCCCCACGTCACACCGTCAATCATCAACCTTCTTTCGAACAATTGAGTACCCAAGAACAATGGGCTACTCTTGTTACTCAATTTCAAAACCTCGAAGAAGCTTTCCATAAATACAACGCAAAATGTCAAGCGAATCAGCAACGAGAGCAGGTATCTAACCTTAATGCTTATGCTCCTCCTCTTGTGCCTACATATTATTATGACAGTGATGACGATGAGAGTCCTATTTCTTGAACCGATGAGAATGCTATTCCTTCTCCCACCTTGCCGGAGCCTAAGGATTCAACCATACTAAGGGATGAGGATATTAGTACAATTCCTGCAAAGGAATCCTACGAATTCAATACGTCTAGTGCTGATAACCTTGTCCCTATTCCAAGTGAATCTGAGTTGACATCCGACAGTGACGATGAGTATGATGTACTTTCTTCTGATGATGTTCCTTCCACCAACACTTTGGAAGAGGATTCTTTGGCTTTCTCCAATCCTCTTTTTGATCAAGATGATGATTTTACTTCTAGTGATGACGAGTCACTATCTGTTGAAGACGTTCCGAAGGAAACTTTCAAGATTTATTCGAACCCTTTATTTGATTTTGATGACGATTACATATCTAGTGAGTTGAATCCTCTCTTTGACGAAGGGATTAAGGACATTGCTAGCTCTGATTCTCCTACTATTAATGAGCAGGCTTTGTTAGCCATGCCCCCTTCTATCGCAGAGGTGGAGAGTTCTGATTCTACTGGAAAGGTATCGCAGGTGGAAGGTAATTCTTCTCTTACTTCTCCTACTATATTGCCCCCTCATCCTACTGAATGCACGCCCAATCGGGTGATGTATCAATTTCCCTCTCCGGGAAATGAGGATGAGTGCTTTGACCCAGGAGGTGAAAATGACCATTCTATGATTGATAACATTACGGCTTTGCCAATTGGTCCGCATCCATTGTCCGGAGGATGACAATGTGATTCCTATACCCACCCCACCTCCCGAGGATCATGATTTCACATACTTCTCGTATTTGGAAAGGACCTTTCTACCGTTTAAGACTTATCCTCCTGCCTCTCCTTTGTTATATTCCTCCGGGAATGAGGATAAGGTCTTTGATCCCAGTATTACATTTGAGGCCTCCCCATGGACCATTTAATTCGGGGACGAGTCAGGCTCGTGACTCGGATAACAAAAACAAGCGCTTTTTGGGAGGCAACCCAATTATCTATCTATCTTTTTCTTTGTTTTTACCTTAAGTGTAGGGGGGAGACCCGTTGGTTTGCTATTTCCTCTCCTCTCTTAATCAGGGATTCGAGCACTCAATGATCCACTCTTGATGATTCTTGACGACCCGTGATTCCGTGTTCACTTTATCCCGGTTCTATCCTAAACTCTTTTTGATTCACTATTTTATATTTTCTCAATATTAAAATAGGAATCTCTTTAGTTGTCCTTTCCTTAGCAAGATTAAAACAAAGTGCACAATGTCCTAAGTGTAGGGGAGTTTACTCCCACATGCTTAAACATTGAGGACAATGTTTATGTTAAGTGTAAGGGGGACTTCTATCGAAGTTAAGTGGCCTTTTCCTTGTATTTGTCATCATTTTAACCGGAAAATCAATTTTTCGACATTTTTTAAAATTTTTGATCTATTTTGGCCCATTAGTTTTCCCTTTGTATAGTTATTCTCTTTGCTTATTAGAATAAATGTTAAATAAAGTGGTTATAATTTTCAAAACGTTGTGAATCTTTTGACTCAACCCAAGTTTACTTATCTAAGTTACTCTAGCTAGTATCCTTAACGTGTTAAGTCAAGTTTTGCTAGGCTTTTATATAGGGAGCTATAAAACGCGAAAGTCTTAACTCTCACGGGATAAGAACAAGAACTTTTCGCAAGTTCCTATAATTGATCTAAGAGAGTCGTTTATCAAGGGAACTTTAAAATGAGATTTCTAAACTTGAAAAAGTCTAAGAGTTTGCAAGATCCTATAGGCGACTCGAAAACCCAAAACTTTGATTTAATAGGCTAAGCATCCACGAGTCTCATTCCTTGAGATTTTAAACTGTGGAGAACAAGAGATGATAGTGTCAATTATAAGTTTGGTATTCTTTCGTGAATTTATGTGAGTTAATTATAAGCCTATTCTCCCATCGCTTGCTAATAAATTTATCTGCAATAAATAAGGTTGTACGATTTGAAAAGTTACTTAGCTTCTAGCCAAAGATCGTTTAAAAGTTGCTCGGTATGGATTAGAGTTCATAGCCAAGGCATAACTTATTGAAGCGGGATGCGAAGATTGGCGAGTCCGAAAAGGTCCTAACAAGACATGAGGGCTATATTTTGTTGCTAAATATCCAAAGTGATGTGAAGAATCATTTATCGAAAATCAATATGAAGGATCGAGACACACGACGAAAAGAAATAACTCCCCAAAAGTCATGGAGAAGTGTATCCGAAAAGACCCTAGCAAGGTATGAGGATAAATAGATCCAAGTCATAAAAGTAGGCGGATCGTTGTATATCAAAATCCTAAGTAAAGATTGGAGAAAAATGAAGAAGTCATGGTCCAAGTATGAATTTCTCAAAACTTCAAGTGAAGAAATTCCTATTATGAAGAGAAGGCCATTATTTCATGAACGTCTCTCAAGATTTGAAGTATGAAGTCGCTGCCATATATCGGTCCGAGAAAGGTCTCAAATCGCGAAGCGAGTTATGCCAAGATATGAACTTTATGAGGTCCCGAGAAGCAGTTTTAAAAGATTTTGTCCTTTAGCTAACTATTTATTAAATCGTTCACTTTATTTTCGGACTAAATAACTATCGAAATAAGTCAACAATGCATCCTCGTGATCACTCAAGACAAACAATAAAATATAAGAGATACCCCTAGGAATAAGGGAGTCTAAGTGAATAATTGGCCCACATGAGTTCGTGTTAGTTTACTAACTTATAATAACAATGATCTCGTTTTTAAGCTTGGTTTGGAGAAAGTGAAAACTTGAGGATGAGGATCATTCACAACATTTCCAAAACCCAAGGTATGTTTTTGATTTCTTTATTTTGAATGTTTATAATTTTCTATCTCTTTAATAAAGGCCAACGTGGATTGATTATGATGAATAATGTAAAAGTGCTTTGTAACTAATGCATTGCATGATGACATTGCAATGGTCAAGTGTAGGGGATTTGATATGTGTGTAAACACCCATCCTTTTTACCACTTAATTACAATAATAACCGGACCAAAACGTGTATTTTATGTCATTTATGTCGGAATTATGCGTGGTTTGTGTTTTTGTTGTGATTTAGGACGAAAAGGTGAAAAGTGGAGAAAACACAGGCATTTACGGGCTTTTATTGAAGAAAAAGATGAAAGACGAAGTCAAAAAGTCAAGAGTGCAAAAAGAACGAAAGTCCAAGAACAATTCTGAAAATTTATCGAAGAAAAAGTCAAAAGACGGAAGTTTATCAAAAGCCGAAGAACTCGAGTCTTATTTATTGAAGAATTAAAAGACGAGTTTAAAGAAATCTCGAGCCAAAAGTCCTTATAGTCCAAGATTAACAAAAGATTAAGAAGGAAGGACCTAATGGTGCAATTAAGAAGAAAGGAAGGAGGGGAGGAAGCTTCCTCTAAGCACCTCCCTAATCTCCTATAAATACCCCTCATTTTCATTTCATTAGTTTTGTTGGCTAGTTTGACAAACTATGCTCTTCCACTAAAATTTTTGCACATTTAAATTCATGTCATTTACTTTATTGCACCTTTAATTACCTTGTCTTGCACCTTTAATTTTCAAGTAAGTTTTAATTTTGTGTTCTTTAATCTTTTATCTTTAAGTTTTTAATCTTCTTGTTCATCTTCTCTTCTTGCTTATTGTCAATCTTTTTCTTAATCTATGTTTGTTTTGATTTCAAGTTTTCAATCTAAACCTTTTTCATCTTATTTTTATATAAAGTTTAAGTCTTTTTAATTTTCGTGTCTTGTTTTTGTTGATTTCATACGTTTTATCTTTGATCTAGTGTTTTTATTTAGCTTATTGGTGTTTTACTTTGCTTTTTGTCTTCCAAAAGTTAAGATTTTTGAGCTTATTTTCGTACTTTTTGTGTTTTCCTAGTTTTTAGGAAATCTGATTCGATTTAGGAACTTTTTCATTAATTGCTAAATCTTGTACTTTCTCCCCATTGCGAAATCTTGTTCCTGATTCGATTTAGGAACTTTTTCTGCTATTGCGAAATCTTGTTCCTGATTCGATTTAGGAACTTTTTCTGCTATTGAGAAATCTTGTTCCTGATTCGATTTAGGAACTTTTTCTGCTATTGCGAAATCTTCTTCCTGATTCTATTTAGGAACTTTTTCTGCTATTGCGAAATCTTGTTCCTGATTCGATTTAGGAACTTTTTCTGCTATTGCGAAATCTTGTTCCTGATTCGATTTAGGAACTTTTTCTAGCAATTGCGAAATCTTTGATTTCACAATTGCGGAATTGTTCATTTTAATTGCGAATTTAATTCAGTTTTTACAATTGCGAATTTAATTAGTTTTTAGTCAAATTTTATTTTTAAACTTATTTTCCCGCCATTTTTAATTAACTTTATTTTAATTGTTTATTCTTATTTTTACGTCAATTTATTTTTACTTGTTTTGTCTTATTTAATTTTCGAATTTACTTTTCGTCAAATTTTAATTTCTCGTCATTTAATTAATTTACTTTTAACGTCTTTAATTTTACACCATTTATGTTTTAGTTAGTTTTAGCTTTACTTTAACGTCATTTATTTTAACATCTTGCGATTTAATTTTAAAAACAACCAAAAAATATTTGTCTCACCAAAAACAATTGAGTCGCATTTTGAACCGGAAATCAATTTGTTAAGATACCGAGAACTTAACTTTTCAACTAGAAAAATCTAAACATTAAAATGGCGCCGCTGCCGGCTCTTTTCGTAAAGATTAACGGTTTTCTGTGAGAGACGCGTTGCTTTTTGGGATCCGTTTACTCGTGAACGTTATTTTTCGTGTCAAAAATTTTCCAAAAATCCCAAAAATATTTGAAAAATCATAAAAAGCATTTCTTTTTCAAAGTTTTGCACCAAAAATATTCCTCTTTATCCTCTATTATGTTTAATTCTTTTCTTTACCCCTCTTATTTATAATTCTTCATGGATTCGTCTTGTGTACGGTGTGGGAGACCATGGCATGGTTTTCAAACATGTCAATGGTGTACTTGTGAGCGGTGTGGTTTTGATATCGACGATACACAATTTGGATTTTGTCCATTTTGCAATGCAACAAATTCATACTTCTCCTCTTACAATACTTTCTCACCTTCTCCCGTCTATGACAATCCTTATCCTCAAGATGCACCGGGTTTTTCTCCATACCCGTGGTGTTATATTTGTGGGGACCCTCACGATGTTTCTTCTTGTGATCCGTCGAAGATCTTTGAGAAACCACCGTGCTATCATCCTAGTGCATTTAACTTTGCGCCCCCACGTCACACCGTCAATCATCAACCTTCTTTCGAACAATTGAGTACCCAAGAACAATGGGCTACTCTTGTTACTCAATTTCAAAACCTCGAAGAAGCTTTCCATAAATACAACGCAAAATGTCAAGCGGATCAGCAACGAGAGCAGGTATCTAACCTTAATGCTTATACTCCTCCTCTTGTACCTACATATTATTATGACAGTGATGACGATGAGAGTCCTATTTCTTGGACCGATGAGAATGCTATTCCTTCTCCCAACTTGCCGGAGCCTAAGGATTCAACCATCCTAAGGGATGAGGATATTAGTACAATTCCTGCAAAGGAATACGACGAATTCAATACGTCTAGTGCTGATAACCTTGTCCCTATTCCAAGTGAATCTGAGTTGACATCCGACAGTTACTGTAACACTCTCATTTTTCGTATCGGTACAGCGGAAGGGTCTTTCAGAGTGTTACGGGATAGCACAATAACTCCAATCATAGACAACACATAAAAATGGTTGTACAAGGTTTAACAAACATTCATTCGATAAAAAGTTTCAAAAGTGTACAACAGGTCCCAAATTATACAGGTCATTAAGTTTACAAAACATAGATCGAATGAACATTTTTAATATTAAGTGTGGGCCATCAGAGTCGATCTCCATCCGGATTACCTTCAAGCACCTGAGATAGAAAACATGCAAAAATCATATCAGCGAATGCCGAGTGAATTCATAGAGTTTAATGAAAACCGTTATATAAAACAATCATTTACAATCATTTAAAATCTGAACACAAGTATAATATCGAAAGTAAGTCCACATATTGCTAGTCAGGCAATATATAAATCAAGCATACATCTGAAACCGTCCATGAGACCGTAGTCTCTATATTACCATGATAGGTAATATATTCATCGTAATAGCGTCGTCATCATTTATTATTTATGTCTTATAGCATACGTTGTATATTGTATAGGATTATTATTAGCCGCATGACATTGTTAACTTACTGTGCAAACAGCGGGCCGCGAACCCGACAAACAATTTGCCCATCTAAGTTAGCGTGTCGTCACAAAAATCACGCTATGGAATCTTCTCATACATAAATTCGCTTACCAATCAATGTGGTACGACGGGGATCAACCGTCAAGGCGCGAATTGGGGTGATCGTCCCCAAATAGTACTATCAAATGCATAAGCGTCTACCAAATCCCGGTAGTTCACAATTCATGCTAATGGGACTTTAAGTGACATAACCTAACTACTAATAATCCTTTTAGTCTCGAATATAGGGTCATAGCATCATTCGGGTCCATATCATTAAGCATAAAATCGGGACTACTTGTGTTCTATTTTTATAAAAATCTAGCATGTTATCTCCCTCGCGGGTTTACAAATCATTTTATAAAACATTTAAAAGAGTGCGAGGCTATGAACTCACGTTGTTAATGAAAGGCGGATTATCGGCTACGGGCGTGCTTCGGTCACGGAAACCTATATAAATAATAAATCGGTCTTAGACTCGGTCCAATGACTTTTATCAAAATAACAATATACATATATGTGATTTTTGTACATATGATGATGATCAAGTGGGTTTATAAATCCTCGTTTACTCATTTTAGTGTTTACGTTTTGGTAACGTCTTACTAGTTCACTAGTTTTACCGATTTTACCTATTTTAAGTTCATTAAGTCTTTTATAAGTTCTTTTACTTGTTTTTACCCATTTTATACCTATATGATCAGTATATATATCTTTCATGTTGGGCCCAAACGGGTTAAGCCCAAATAATTCTTTTTACAAGTTTTTATCTTATTAAGTCCAATTATTAGTCCAATACGTTTATTTAGCTCGTAAATGTCCGTAATTCTTATAGTTCGGGTTTTATCGGTTTTTACTTGTATTAGTTACTTATACATCAGTATATAACTTTTATAAACTTTACATTAGACGGGTTTGGTCGTCTAAGTTTTATTTGATGAAAAACGTTAATTTTACGGCGATAGCCGAAAAAGTCGTAAAAATCAAGTTTATAGTTTTTGTTACTTATAAATATTATTTTTACCACCATTTATATAATTTACCCATTTAATTAACCTTTTATACATTTATATAAATAAGTTCTATAAGTTAGTGGGTTTATATTTTTACATTTTATAAGTTATAATGTGAGTGCTTATATAATAATAATAAACATTATTTCTAAAATCTGATTTTTAACTTCATATTCACCATTTTTACCATATCTAGAGTTCTACAATGACTTAGAAGCTCATTTTTGGATGACAACTTCTTCATAATATGTGCTACATATAACTTAGTTATAGCTACTGCCCATTTTGAGTTTAAGTTGCCTTAACAGTCCCTACAAAACTGCTTATTCAGATTATACCACCTAACTTGTTTTGATCATATCTCACTCATTATTTTGATTCCATTGCATGGCCAACTCTCACATGTGTATAACATCATATACTTACTGTAAATGGATCAAACCATGCAATTTTATCAGTTCATCTTTTAGTTATCTACTGTTTTTATACAGCCAACTAATTAGTCAAGATTTTAGCTTCATTTCTTATAGTTATCATCATTTTTAAGCATGTTTATCAACACTTGATCCCCACACAACATTTTTATCATCATATATACATCATATACATATACAAAATGAAAGAAAATACATTTTTTCTTTACAAAATAATAAGAGAAAAATGTAGAGGATGATCTTCTTTACCAATCCAAGTGGATTTCTTATTTTAGGAAGGCAAGAACTTGATGAACACAACAAGTATCTCCAAGACCATCAAATATCAAGAACATAGGTTGGAAAATCAGCCCTAGGACACAAGCAAATCACCTCCAAAGTTGTTTATATGGCCACCAAATGATCAAGGCTTCAAGGAAACACCTTAATAGGACTAGTAAACATGTGGTTTGTGGCTAGAAAAGATCAATGATGGTGTTTGTTGCTTTATTTGGGACGGCAAGGAGGGAGAGATTGAGAGAGTTTTAGAGTGGATTGCATGGAAGGAAATGGTATAAATGAAACCATTTGCTAGTTTTGTGTTAAAGTGGAAATGGTTAGCTTAAGGTGTAAGCACAAGCTTACACTTGTGTAAAC
The DNA here is from genome assembly GCA_025667525.1 of Glebionis coronaria. Classification (NCBI taxonomy): domain Eukaryota; kingdom Viridiplantae; phylum Streptophyta; class Magnoliopsida; order Asterales; family Asteraceae; genus Glebionis; species Glebionis coronaria. Next base: position 364,056,784 of record CM046877.1, read on the forward strand.
TTGCTAACTTGATGCCACCTATGTGTGGTGGTGTCAATATTGCCGTCCCATATAAGCTAGTGGGGTGGGGCAAAGTGTTTTGTCCCATCTCACTAGTTTACGGGTATTTCTCGATTCTAGTTTTCTCGATTTGCGTGCCCTCGGGTCGTTTTACGAAAAACGTTTTTATAAATTATGAATCACCGTCACAAAACGAATCCAATAAAAATTGTCTCATCAAAAACGGAGTTCAAAAACGTAAATACGTAATCCTAAGGTTTCCGGTTTAGTCGTAAAAGACGCCAAATTATGCACGTAAGCCCAAATTTAAATCCGTAAATTGTGAGTTCGTCAACCAACACAAAAATAAGTTTCAAAATATTATACGAGAAAATATTTCACTACCTGAAAATGTTAGACTTGTCACAGTGACGATGAGTATGATGCACTTTCTTCTGATGATGTTCCTTCCACCAACACTTTGGAAGAGGATTCTTTGGCTTTCTCCAATCCTCTTTTTGATCAAGATGATGATTTTACTTCTAGTGATGACGAGTCACTATCTGATGATGACGTTCCGAAGGAAACTTTCAAGATTTATTCGAACCCTTTATTTGATTTTGATGACGATTACATATCTAGTGAGGTGAATCCTCTCTTTGACGAAGGGATTGAGGACATTGCTAGCTCTGATTCTCCTACTATTAATGAGCATGCTTTGTTAGCCATGCCCCTTTCTATCGCAGAGGTGGAGAGTTCTGATTCTACTGGAAAGGTATCACAGGTGGAAGGTAATTCTTCTCTTACTTCTCCTACTATATTGCCCCCTCATCCTACTGAATGCACGCCCAATCGGGTGATGTATCAATTTCCCTCTCCGGGAAATGAGGATGAGTGCTTTGACCCGGGAGTTGAAAATGACCATTCTATGATTGATAACATTACGGCTTTGCCAATTGGTCCGCATCCATTGTCTTTAGAGGATGACAATGTGATTCCTATACCCACCCCACCTCCCGAGGATCATGATTTCACATACTTCTCGTATGTTGAAAGGACCTTTCTACCGTTTAAGACTTATCCTCCTGCCTCTCCTTTGTTATATTCCTCCAGGAATGAGGATAAGGTCTTTGATCCCGGTATTACATTTGAGGCCTCCCCATGGTCCATTTAATTCGGGGACGAGTCTGGCTCGTGACACGGATAACAAAAACAAGCGCTTTTTGGGAGGCAACCCAATTATCTATCTATCTTTTTCTTTGTTTTTACCTTAAGTGTAGGGGGGAGACCCGTTGGTTTGCTATTTCCTCTCCTCTTTTAATCAGGGATTCGAGCGCTCAATGATCCACTCTTGATGATTCTTGACGACCCGTGATTCCGTGTTCACTTCATCCCAGTTCTATCCTAAACACTTTTTGATTCACTATTTTATATTTTCTCAATATTAAAATAGGAATCTCTTTAGTTGTCCTTTCCTTAGCAAGATTTAAACAAAGTGCACAATGTCCTAAGTGTAGAGGAGTTTACTCCCACATGCTTAAACATTGAGGACAATGTTTATGTTAAGTGTAGGGGGGACTTCTATCGAAGTTAAGTGGCCTTTTCCTTGTATTTGTCCTCATTTTAACCGGAAAATCAATTTTTCGACATTTTTCAAAATTTTAGATCTATTTTGGCCCATTAGTTTTCCCTTTGTATAGTTATTCTCTTTGCTTATTAGAATAAATGTTTAATAAAGTGGTTATAATTTTCAAAACGTTGTGAATCTTTTGACTCAACCCGAGTTTACTTATCTAAGTTACTCTAGCTAGTATCCTTAACGTGTTAAGTCAAGTTTTGCTATGCTTTTATATAGGGAGCTATAAAACGCGAAAGTCTTAACTCTCACGGGTTAAGAACAAGAACTTTTCTCAAGTTCCTATAATTGATCCTAGAGAGTCGTTTATCAAGGGAACTTTAAAATGCGATTTCTAAACTTGAAAAAGTCTAAGAGTTTGCAAGATCCTATAGGCGACTCGAAAACCCAAAACTTTGATTTAATAGGCTAAGCATCCACGAGTCTCATTCCTTGAGATTTTAAACTGTGGAGAACGAGAGATGATAGTGTCAATTATAAGTTTGGTATTCTTTCGTGAATTTATGTGAGTTAATTATAAGCCTATTCTCCCATCGCTTGCTAATAAATTTATCTGCAATAAATAAGGTTGTACGATTTGAAAAGTTACTTAGCTTCTAGCCCAAGATCGTTTAAAAGTTGCTCGATATGGATTAGAGTTCATAGCCAAGGCATAACTTATTGAAGCGGGATGCGAAGATTGGCGAGTCCGAAAAGGTCCTAACAAGACATGAGGGCTATATTTTGTTGCTAAAGATCCAAAGTGATGTGAAGAATCATTTATCGAAAATCAATATTAAGGATCGAGACACACGACGAAAAGCAAAAACTCCCCAAAAGTCATGGAGAAGTGTATCCGAAAAGACCCTAGCAAGGTATGAGGATAAATAGATCCAAGTCATAAAAGGAGGCGGATCGTTTTATATCAAAATCCTAAGTAAAGATTGGAAAAAAATGAAGAAGTCATGGTCCAAGTATGAATCTCTCAAAACTTCAAGTGAAGAAATTCCTATTATGAAGAGAATGCCATTATTTCATGAACGTCTCTCAAGATTTGAAGTATGAAGTCGCTGCCAAATATCGGTCCGAGAAAGGTCTCAAATCGCGAAGCGAGTTATGCCAAGATATGAACTTTATGAGGTCCCGAGAAGCAGTTTTAAAAGATTTTGTCCTTTAGCTAACTATTGATTAAATCGTTCACTTTATTTTCGGACTAAATAACTATCGAAATAAGTCAACAATGCATCCTCGTGATCATTCAAGACAAACAATAAAATATAAGAGATACCCCTAGGAATAAGGGAGTCTAAGTGAATAATTGGCCCACATGAGTTCGTGTTAGTTTACTAACTTATAATAACAATGATCTCGTTTTTAAGCTTGGTTTGGAGAAAGTGAAAACTTGAGGATGATGATCATTCACAACATTTCCAAAACCCAAGGTATGTTTTCGATTTATTTATTTTGAATGTTTATAATTTTCTATCTCTTTAATAAAGGCCAACGTGGATTGATTATGATGAATAATGTAAAAGTTCTTTGTAACTAATGCATTGCATGAGGACATTGCAATGGTCAAGTGTAGGGGATTTGATATGTGTGTCAACACCCATCCTTTTTACCACTTAATTACAATAATAACCGGACCAAAACGTGTATTTTATGTCATTTATGTCGGAATTATGCGTGGTTTGTGTTTTTGTTGTGATTTAGGACGAAAAGGTGAAAAGTGGAGAAAACACGGGCATTTACGGGCTTTTTGTTGGGTCAAAAAGTTGATGTGGCAGAAACTCAAAAACGAAAAAAACATGAAGATTTTGTCTAAGCGTTGTCAAGAGCAATTTAGGCGTTGACAAGAACAAATCCAGCGTTGTTGGCTCAAGAGTTGTCATGTACAATCCAAGCATTGTCACATGCAATTCAAGCATTGACAAAACGTAGACAAAAGAAGCTTATGGAAGCTTCTATTTAGATAAACATGCAAAGATATTCTGCATAAGTTTATTTAAATAGAAGATTTACTTGTTTATTCATTCTTATATCTTGTAAAACCCTAATCCTTACACTATAAAAGGAACCAAGGGTTATTAGGTTTTTTATATACATTCATTCACAATGTAAACCTAAAAGCGTGTGTCGACTAGGTGTGGGATTCAATGTACACACACCTAGTGATTGTTCGTTATTAATATAATGAACAATCCAATTGTGTTTTAATTCATGTTATTTGTGCCTAAACACCTTGTTAATGTGTTATGTTCTAATTCCGCTTTGATTGTTAAATCATATAACATGATGCATTCATAGTAGCTTCAAAGATCCGGAAACCAAGGTTTCCACAATTGGTATCAGAGCCTTGTGGCTCGTGATGCTAGGACCAACAAGGTGTTCGTGTTTCGAGAAGAAAAGAAAAATCCGTCTAGGGTTTTTCTGGACGTTTTTGTGTGCGCAACAGTATTCAGAAGGTCATAACTTTTGGTTGGATCGTCACGAAATTTTATTTGTGTGTTCTACATACATATATCTAAACATCCACCGAAGGGATTGTTGAGTTTTATCCCCAGGCAAAAGTTATTAGGCGTCAAAGTTGGCTGATGAGTGATTTTCAGATTTTCTGGTTTACATAAAATCATGATTTAGGGTTTTTCTACAAACCCTAGATCAGTTCAAAACAGAAAAAGATGATTTGCAGCAGTGTTATTTATTGAGTAGCAGCAACAAAAGGGTTTTCAAAAACCCTAGATCTATTCATGATGTTTCTGAATCCACGTTAAACTTACTGTGTTTGATTCTTGTTTGGCTCATGGACGATAAAAAAAACATGGGTTTGGATATTGGAGCTGCTGCTACAGAAGAATCAATGGATGATAAAGAAAACGTGTGGTCTGACGTGGGATTGAAGGACAGGATGCAGCCTTATATATTGGACGAGGTGCATCAATTATGATTGGTTAGAATTGTCATGTTCACACGATATTACAAAACAAGTTATTCTAATTGGAGGAAAAGACTTGTGTTCACACGATTGTTTAAAGTGTGTTCACATGAAGATACTATCATGGTCAAATGCATTCACACGATTGTGCTAAAAAAAAGGGATATATACACATGATAGTGTGTTCACACGGTTGAAGCTCTCTTATTGGTGTAAAAAAGGATGTGTTCACACGAGGCCCTTTGGATAAAATCGATAGTTGCTGTTATCATACGAAATTCATGGGATTATAAATGGTATGGAGATTTTTCTATTTTCAAAAGGGATAAGTTTGATCCTATGTGCTTCTCCACACGCAGCTTATTATGGTGCACATATAATTAAGGAATGAAAAGGGACGTTTTGATGTGTGACGCTGTTATACAAAAGTGAGTCCCAAGGTCAAACGTTGTTATTATTGGATGAGATATATTGTTTCCTTAATATTTATCACGTGGGCCTAAGATGCTGTTAAATATGGGATACACATATTAAACGTGAAGAGCGTAATCTATGAAGTCAGAAGATGTGAGTTGAGATAGAATACAAAGAATTAAGACGCTGACGAGATTTTGAGTTTGACGCTGACACATATTGATTGGACGCTGACAGGAAGGTTTTTGACGCTGACAGAATAAGTCAACGCTGATAGAGTTGACAGTGTCGTCCGATATATGAACTTCAACGCTGATTGGTATTTTCCGATATCGGACAATACATCTGTCAAATATATTGGACAGAAGAGGATATTGGACAACACAATGATTGCTGCTGTTTGAGAAAATTGGTACGTTTTAAGCACACAAAAAGGAGGATTATACACACGAAAGTACATGGAATCTCCGTTTTAATATAGAATATCATGATGATATTAATGGCTCGGATATTTTGAAAGGGATTAATGATTTTTAAGTAAGTTAGCAACCATTCATGAAGAATTTTATTGGATTATGTAATCGGAATAGCCTTGTGAAAGAGTTATTCGTTGTTGACTTTTACATACAAAGATATTGGTTCATCATGAAGAGATGTTGGCTTAAGGGGAAGAATTCTTATGATAAGTTTGATGATTGAAGAAGATTTTCGCGAGTTTGTGTTCTATCATATCCTAAAGTCATGCACTCCCAGTCATAGACTTTAAAGGTAACTTGTTTGTGCTTTACATGGTTGGTGATGAAGGCTTGTCATAACACTTGAAGGAGTTACATTATCGTGCTCAGTGTCTCACAAAGGATGAGAATATTGACAAGGGATCGAGGTCTACTTATATTTCCTCTATAAGTTCTTCATCACGTGGATAATACAAGACATGGAACACAAGGTTGGGTTATTCTACTTCTACATCAAAAATATTATATTAATTGTTCTTCAAGATCATTACACAGAGCCTACATATGGAGAATCTTCAACATTGCAACATTGTTTACTTCCTTGTTGATGTGACAAAAATGGGAAGAAATACGTGCTACACTTGAGGGGAAGCAATTTGAAGATCATGTACAACTTACAAGAGATACACATAGAGTTTTGCCACCATCAACTAGGGGAAGATTGTTGGGTCAAAAAGTTGATGTGGCAGAAACTCAAAAACGAAGAAAACATGAAGATTTTGTCTAAGCGTTGTCAAGAGCAATTTAGGCGTTGACAAGAACAAATCCAGCGTTGTTGGCTCAAGAGTTGTCAGTACAATCTAAGCATTGTCACATGCAATTCAAGCATTGACAAAACGTAGACAAAAGAAGCTTATGGAAGCTTCTATTTAGATAAACATGCAAAGATATTCTGCATAAGTTTATTTAAATAGAAGATTTACTTGTTTATTCATTCTTATCTCTTGTAAAACCCTAATCCTTACACTATAAAAGGAACCAAGGGTTATTAGGTTTTTTATATACTTTCATTCACAATGTAAACCTAAAAGCGTGTGTCGACTAGGTGTGGGATTCAATGTACACACACCTAGTGATTGTTCGTTATTAATATAATGAACAATCCAATTGTGTTTTAATTCATGTTATTTGTGCCTAAACACCTTGTTAATGTGTTATGTTCTAATTCCGCTTTGATTGTTAAATCATATGAACATGATGCATTCCTAGTAGCTTCAAAGATCCGGAAACCAAGGTTTCCACACTTTTATTGAAGAAAAAGATGAAAGACGAAGTCAAAAAGTCAAGAGTGCAAAAAGAACGGAAGTCCAAGAACAATTCTGAAAAAAATTTATCGAAGAAAAAGTCAAAAGACGGAAGTTTATCAAAAGCCGAAGAACTCGAGTCTTATTTATTGAAGAATTAAGAGACGAGTTTAAAGAAATCCCGAGCCAAAAGTCCTTAAAGTCCGAGATTAACAAAAGATTAAGAAGGAAGGACCTAATGGTGAAATTAAGAAGAAAGGAAGGAGGGGAGGAAGCTTCCTCTAAACACCTCCCTAATCTCCTATAAATACCCCTCATTTTCATTTCATTAGTTTTGTTGGCTAGTTTGACAAACTATGCTCTTCCACTTTAATTTTTGCACATTTAAATTCATGTCATTTACTTTATTGCACCTTTAATTACCTTGTCTTGCACCTTTAATTTTCAAGAAAGTTTTAATTTTGTGTTCTTTAATCTTTTATCTTTAAGTTTTTAATCATCTTGTTCATCTTCTCTTCTTGCTTATTGTCAATCTTTTTCTTAATCTATGTTTGTTTTGATTTCAAGTTTTCAATCTAAACCTTTTTCATCTTATTTTTATATAAAGTTTAAGTCTTTTTAATTTTCGTGTCTTGTTTTTGTTGATTTCATACGTTTTATCTTTGATATAGTGTTTTTATTTAGCTTATTGGTGTTTTACTTTTCTTTTTGTCTTCCAAAAGTTAAGATTTTTGAGCTTATTTTCATACTTTTTGTGTTTTCCTAGTTTTTAGGAAATCTGATTCGATTTAGGAACTTTTTCATTAATTGCGAAATCTTGTACTTTCTCCCCATTGCGAAATCTTGTTCCTGATTCGATTTAGGAACTTTTTCTGCTATTGCGAAATCTTGTTCCTGATTCGATTTAGGAACTTTTTCTGCTATTGCGAAATCTTGTTCCTGATTCGATTTAGGAACTTTTTCTGCTATTGCGAAATCTTCTTCCTGATTCGATTTAGGAACTTTTTCTGCTATTGCGAAATCTTGTTCCTGATTCGATTTAGGAACTTTTTCTGCTATTGCGAAATCTTGTTCCTGATTCGATTTAGGAACTTTTTCTAGCAATTGCGAAATCTTTGATTTCACAATTGCGGAATTGTTCATTTTAATTGCGAATTTAATTCAGTTTTTACAATTGCGAATTTAATTAGTTTTTAGTCAAATTTTATTTTTAAACTTATTTTCCCGCCATTTTTAATTAACTTTATTTTAATTGTTTCGTCTTATTTTTACGTCAATTTATTTTTACTTGTTTTGTCTTATTTAATTTTCGAATTTACTTTTCGTCAAATTTTAATTTCTCGTCATTTAACTAATTTACTTTTAACGTCTTTAATTTTACACCATTTATGTTTTAGTTAGTTTTAGCTTTACTTTAACGTCATTTATTTTAACGTCTTGCGATTTAATTTTTAAAACAACCAAAAAATATTTGTCTCACCAAAAACAATTGAGTCGCATTTTGAACCGGAAATCAATTCGTTAAGATACCGAGAACTTAACTTTCTTACCATACAAAATCTCAACATTACACTCTTTTAAATGTTTTATGAAATATTTTTTTAACCCGCGAGGGAGATAACATGCTAGTTTTAATAAAATAGGACACTAGTTGTTCCGAATGTTTGCTTATTGATATGGACCCGAATGATTATATGACCCGATGAATGAAATGAAATGGATTATTATTAGTTAGGTTATGTCACTAAAAGTCTCATTAGCATGAATTGTGAACTACCGGGATTTGATAGACGCTTATGCATATAATAGTACTATTTGGGAAGATCACCCCAGTTCGCGCCTTGACGGTTGATCCCCGTCGTGCCACACTGATTAGTAAGCGAATTTATGTATGAGAATATTTATATAAGCGTGATTATTGTGACGACACGCTGTTTTAGACGGGCAAAGGAATTACGAGTTAGCTACCCGTTGTTTGTTATAGTAAGGTAGCAATGTCATGCGGCTTATAATAATCCAATAACGAAAATACTGGTATACGCATTGAATTATAATATATTGCCTGACTAGCAATACGGGGTCTTATTACGGATATTATGTTCGTGTTTTGGTTTTACATAACCATTTTCATATAACGGTTTACAACGTTATAAAACGTATTGTATGATGTTTTTGCGACAATGGTTCGTATAATGGTTTTGAAGGCAAAAGCCTATATTATGATTTACGACAAAGATTTGTACAAAATGATTTTCGGTAATAGTTATATACCCGTGATATATTAATGGTTTTTATTAAACTCTTTGAATTTACTCGGCGTTTCGCTGACTTTTTAACATGTTTTATCTCAGGTACTTGAAGGTAATTCTTAGGAAGACGACAAGAATTTATGGCCCGCATTCAAATAAAATTTCTATTCAAATGTTTTATAAATTTTTATGACATATTATGACCTAAGGACCTATGTAAATTTGATATTCATGAATGGAAAATGCTTTATTATTAAACGACGCGATTTTTAAGCGTTGTATATGATTTGAGTAATGTGCTATCCTGTAACACCAACGACTCTTCCGCTGCTTTGAAATGTGAATATTTGGGGGTGTTACAGTTTGGTACCAGAGCTCTCGTTATAGAGAACAAAAGATTTTTAAAACCAAGGTTTAGAATAAAATATTTCAAAATCTTTTAACCATAAATATTTTTAAATAAATATTTTGAGTAAAATGCTTAAAAATCTTTTGACTATAACGGTGCCGAAGAATTCCCGAGATACCGACATAGCCAGAGTGAGAAGTGTTATTTTAATATATATGTAACTTGGATTATATATATGCTGTAATTTGATTACATGATTGTTTGATGATTATTTTAATACTTATACGAGGTATTTATACCATGTACATTGTCACAAGAAACCGTAACTCCCCTATCAAATCAATCGAAGCTATTCCTGTAGGAATTCTAGCTATTCCAAATCTAAACCAAGTTGTGGATATTTATGATCCCAACAAAATGGTTACTATTCTTAGAAATATTGGTATTAGTTGATTATGATATTAAAGAAGAATTGGCGAGATTAAATCTGATATTGATGTCATGACGATCTTTTCTTATAGAGTGGAGTTTGACATAGACTTACCACCTAGAAAGGTGTCATCTGATTCGGTGTCACCCAATTCTTAAATTTGAAATCGAAAAGGTAAATGTTACACTTGAGGCTGTCATTGGAATCATTACGCAAAAGCCTCATGCCACTAGTATCTTTCCGAAAAGTCTAATTGAATGTGTGAGTCATTTCATACTAGTGACTCATTTGATAACTATTGTTGTAAGAGCTATAGGATTGGAAATTAAGTGTTGTTCATGTCGAACTTTTATTCGCCTTTCAAGGTCTAAAAATAAGGTTGAAAGTATTAGAGAATGAGGTAGGATAAGTATAAGTTGGTTGAAAGTTGAATAAAGTTAAATTTAACTCGTATGGAATACGAGATTGTTAAGAGGAAGTCGTTAAGTCATGTGGTTAAATTATAAGGTTTTAAATGATTGTTGGTTCGTCTTAAGGGTTGTTCCTAGACCATTGTCCAATGACGAGGATGCCCAGCGTCCAAGAAATAAATCGAAGAAATCTTCTTTTGAAATTGGGACGGATGGATCTTTCGGGACATTTGGAACACCTAATGACTCATCTAGATTAGTATTCATTGTAGTATCTTTTAAAATCCCTAACTTAACTGAGACATCAGTTGGTAGGGTGAGTACTTTGAATTGTATGACATGGCGACACGTAATGTGTTAAGGTACATTTTTTGACTTTTACATGTATCGATGTTATCTATCTTTTCTTGCTTCTTCCGAATGTTCGAATTAGTGATGCAACCACTGAACAAGTACTCATCTCGATTTGAGTTACGTTGTAGATTCTTCTCTTTGTATTCCTGAGTACCATCGAGGTCATAAAACTCATGATTAATTGGCTAAGCTCATTTCCTATTATATTGTAGTTAGTTCGTGAACAACTTTTCATCACTCTTTTGCAGATCACTCATTGTTTTTATAAAGTTAAACATTATCCCTTGCTAAAAACTGAATTTTTGTCACCATATGGATTATTCAAAGTGAGATTTATGAGTAATCGGTATCGAAATAAAGTTGTTTACGAAACACTTTGGAAAACTTAATTGCTTCCATAACGAAGAACATCTCTGTAAATTCATTTTGATTCTTATTCCAGAATTAAGCATGAAAACATTTTTATTTTAAACATGTTGACAAAATTTTGACTAACTGAGTATTGCATCGTTAATCCAAAAATTGTATATAGTTGCGCGCCTACGTATAATTTGGAAGGGACCATGTGTAAAATCCATGATTTTACCATGATTTGATGTAATAAAATTCCACCCAATAATCCTAGAACCCTCTCACATGTGTATATTTCTATAAGTTGTGTGTGAACTTGTCCATTTAGGTACTTATACTTTTACATTCATATTTGTTGTAAATAAGTTACATAACTTAAACCTTGTACTTAAGACTAGGAGAACAAGTAATAGAAATGTATAATTAATACTTGGCTATACACAACACTAAATCAAAGTTGGAAAACATGCTACACATACTATATGTAGCCGTGTATGTATGTGTGTATGCATACCATGAACATGTTTAAAACCTTCTTGGACTTGCCCAAGACCATATAATCCTTGTGTGCTAGCCCAACATAAGCCCAAACCAAATCCCATTGCCCTTTGGTTAGCTATACACGGCTATACACGGCACACATGCATATGTGGAAGGAGAAGAGATGCTTTGGAAACAAAATAATCTACACATGGCACAAGTGTTCTTACCAAGGCAATCATACCTTTTTCCTTGGCTTTCTCTTTCCCCTTTAAGCCGAAAAACACACACATACATTCTCTCATTCTATCATGCAACTTAATCTTACTTCTCTCTTCATCTTTCTCTCTCAAATGATTCGGCTTTAAGCCACAAACATCCAAAGTTGTTCATTAAATCCACTAGATCCTTGTCCCATCTTAACTACTAATCATTTAGTAGCATCGTCATCTTTGGAATCACTATAACAAGCCCTATTTGAAACCTTAAAGGTCACGACTTCGTTATAGTTGGGTTTCCATCGTCTTCTAGATTAGATCTCTAATCTCCTTGTTCATCTAGATCTTCCTTGGTAACTTTAAGCAAGAAAGGTATACTCCTTATGCTTCTTAATTTTTACTTGCATGCATCATCATTCATCTATAAACATATGTAAATAACTTGTTAAAATCAAGATTTGATAAGGACCATGACCATAAAGGTCACGGCATATATTTGAGCACCATTAGTCATGGTTAAAATCTTTTTAATAAAGAAACCTATGACTAGTACTCTATGTTTTAACTTGATTTAAAATCATATGAATCATTTTGTGAATTTAAATAAAGTCGTGGGTTACAAGCCTTACTTTTGGAGATTTTGGTTAACTAATAATCATATATCTCATAAGTGAATTTGTGTAACTCAAAAATCATGAAAACCATGACCTAAAGGGTCACAACATAATTAAGTGGTTAACTTATGATTTATGTACTAAGTTCTAATGATGGAAAATGTATTATTACATGTGAAATGGAATACTAAAAATCACTAAAATGAATTATGTGTACATATATAGCCGTGGGCTATATATAACCTAGAATGGGTTTTAGATGTACATGCATGCTTATATAAGGCCTAGATCTAATGATAAGAGTTTAACTTAACATGATAAACATAAAACAAGCTTATAGATCTTATGGGAACATTGGGATAAAAAAATATAGCCATGAGCTATATGTTGTTTTCTTGGAATTGTGGTAATTTTGGAAACATGTGAGAAACCTAGATAATCATGTTGTATTCTTATAAATATTTACAAGACATAAAACTAGCTAAAAAGTTCATCTTAGAAACACCAAGATTTAAAATTGGCCGTAGGCTATGTGTATGTATGTATGGACTTATGACTTGATTTCTTGATTTGTACATAGCTAGATCTTATTTTGGGGACACTTATAAGTACATGCAACCTTAAAATAAGTTTTGACTCATCTAAATAAGCTATAATTAAATATAGTCGTGAGCCATAAGCTCATATTAGAGCTTATGACTTGCATGCAACATTATAACACATCTAGATCTCATTTGGTACATCAAATAAAATAAACTATGAGTTTTATTCTTTTATTAAGGTTTGAAACTAAATATGGATAAGCTAATAATAAGCTTATAAGAAAATCCTAGATTAATACTTACCATGAAATGAAAAGTAGTATTGATGGACTAATTAAGCCCATGTATTATTAATACAAGACTTAATGGACCTAATAAGCCCATTTAATAAATCCTAGTATCTTAATGGACTTAAGATTATACTTAGGCCCATTTAGTTAATTAATGGACTTAAAAATGTATTTAAGCCCAATAAATGTTTTAAAGGCCCATTTAAACAAGTTAGTGGACTTAAAATATATTTAGCCCCACTAGATGGCCCATTAGATATTTTAGCCCATTTAATGTGCCCATATGTAGAATCTTGATAACCTATGAATCTATGAAGTGGGTTGAAGATTCCTAGAGAGAGAAACTAGTGAGAGAAAGTGAGAGAGAAACTATGTGTCTTTTTATTCAAATGAAATGTTTGGAATGAACAACAACCAACCCCTTTCCATGGTGGAAAGGGGTATTTATATCCAAGGCCTTATTTGGGCTTGGGCCGACCCATGACAAGCCCATGGGTCGGTTTCTTACTTAACTTAATAAGTAACACTAACTACGAGCTATTACAACATTAATAATATTGTGGAGTGACCGATACTTCTAATATACGTAAAAACGTATTTCTAACAATCTCCCCCTAAGGGATGTCACTCCACATTTACAAAGTTCTAAACCTAGCATACTATACTAAGTGTTCGTTCTTCAGCTCGTAGTCTTTTCTTCTTTCTTTTTGTTGTGAATATTTTGATTTGATCTTTTAGGCTTTGGCTTGAGAGCATTGTTCTTTTGACCAATCACGTGCGATCTTTGCCTTCTTGTGAATCTGGCCTCCTCGTGACTCCATGTTCCACACACTTATGTCTTTTTGTTGAATTCTCGAAAGCTTCAGAGTTTGGTACAGCGGAAGACTTCATTTTGCACTTTCTTGAATTTTGCTGAACTTTGATGCAGAAAAACATAAGCATGTAGGAACGACTTCTACAGGTACACCGCTACACCACCGTCTTCAACTGGTACACAGCAACGCCACCGTCTTCAACAGGTACACAGCAACGCCACCGTCTTTAACAGGTACACAACAACGACACGAATAAAATGGCTTTGACATTTTATTCTAATTCGGTAGCATTTTACCTCTGGTCGGTGAAGACCGTTGGACGATATTAGATATCATACCCGTGACGGATAGTTTCAATTAAGTAACTTCCTGACAGGATTTCGCGGGTAAACCCGTTCTCTTTATTCGACCGTCCAAAGATGACTGCGAAAATAAAGAGTGAATCACTTGGATAAATTATCCTTGTGATTTGAAGCCGTCAATTCATGAAACCTGGAACAAGTGAGATTTCAATTAAGATTTTCACCATCGTTGCTTTCCAGTTATCACGAGCTCAATTCATAAAGAATCTTGCACGTCACCTACCAAGTGCTGTTTGATGTTAACACTAGAAGGATTTCCACTCGTCACTGTGATCAATAAAGAGTCACTCTGAGTGTTCTGGCAAGATCATATGATAATGCGTAGAGGCCTGGAACGAGTTAAAGTTCAATTAAGAATTAAACCACTGTTTCTTTCCAGTTTTTCACAAGATTGGTTCTAAAAGAACCGCACGTGTAACCTACCATGAGCTTGTTTGATGTTGGCTCAAGCAGGATTTCCGTCTTCATTGTAATACTTACGTATTACTCGGATGTTCTGGCAATATTACAGGAATACTGCGTAGGACTCATGAAAATATCTTACTTTTCACAGTGTGTGAGAAAGCAAGGAATAAATGGAAAGTGTCCTAATGAGACTTTTGATGATCTCGTGGCTCTAGACTCGATAGTGCGTTTTGATTTAGTGAGCGATGGCTGGAGAGGAGTGCCACCTTTTCAATATCAGTCTATTCGGAGTGAACAAACAAATAGATAACGTGTTGATCTCCGTGTGATTAAAACAAATACCTTTTGAGAGATATTTGAGTTAGCTGGGAAGGGTTGTGCATTGCATCACTGGGTCCATGATGTCTTTCTTCAATATCGAGAATCATTAACAAAAATGATCTCAATAGCATATGTATTGACCTGGTTTCTGCCTAAAGTTGTAAGGATGGCTTCTTTCTTTACACCCTTTATCTTTACAATTCTTCTTCATTCTTCAACCCCTTCAATGCTTACCAATACGTCATAACTAGCACCTTGTTGTGATTGTTCCAGTGCTAGCTTAAGTACTTGGTCGGCATTCAGCTACGTTCACAATCTTTCTCCAACTTTCCTAGGACTTCTAATTCTATCTAGGGAATTGTCCTTGGGAAGATTCCATCGGCTCTGATGAATCATTGGACTAAACCTATTCCAACCACCCTTTTGTCACCACATTCGTCGTGAATTAAGCGTGTTTTGGGAAAGTATAGCCACCATGAAAAATCCTTGAAAATCACCTAAGGTACTTGTGATATTGAAATCAAAAGTTTTGTACCTTAGGTGTTTTGTTCATCAAAAACGCTCCCCCTTAACACGTGCTTTACACATATTAAGTTGGATTATCGTTAAGTCTTTTTCATCCTTTAGCCAAGTATCATTTAAGTCTCCTTAATCCCATTTTCTCCCCTTATCCAAAATGTTAACCATTAATATTTGGGATATTGAATGGATTAACCGGTCTTTGGGTAAAAATGAAATCGATGTTTGGGCATAGAACATGTTAATGCTCCCCCTTAAATTAATAAGGGATAGTTGTAGTGCTTTAGTATGATATATTTTGAAAGATTTAGAATCTCGTGAGAAATTCTTGAAAAATTATCATACCCTAACACTCCATCAAGCCGTAAAAGCACAATATTCACAAATTTACATACTCACAATTAAAAACCAATATAAAGTGGACCTGAAATGTACGACCCATTAGATGGATCGTTGCAGTAACTTGTGGTGCACTCCATATGGTCTTCCACCAACGAATCTTTCTAAGCTCCTCATCAATCTTCGTTCACGGAGCTTTTGATCAATCTTCTTGATCACATACTTCGCAATTTGCCCATAACCCTGATGCCAATCCTTAGTCATCTCTGGTAAAGACCCACCCGAATTGAGATGATCCAACTTTCCTCTGATGTAGATGAGAGTCCCATCACTGTACTTATAAAGCTCACCCACCCTCATAAACTTCATTAACCCTCGACTGTTCAAGTAGAAAATCCCGTAACTCGGAACAGAAATGCCGGTATAGGGACATCTGTTGACATGTTGAGGTAACACTTGATTCACTGGACGGGTTAAGTTAAGCTTCCTTCGGTAGCTTTCGACTCCCAATTGAAGATCTTCAACTCGTTTCTTGATAACAACGCTTCGTGTGAACATACGAAGTGCTGTATTCAAGGTAATGATGTCTTCACGAGGAATATGTGTGAGTTGATCTCGGGTCATCATAAGCAACATTTCTTCGATATCCTCAAGGCGAATGATAGAAAAATCTCCCTACTGGATTTTGTATTCTCTGTCA
Source organism: Glebionis coronaria (assembly GCA_025667525.1). NCBI lineage: Eukaryota > Viridiplantae > Streptophyta > Magnoliopsida > Asterales > Asteraceae > Glebionis > Glebionis coronaria. Next base: position 364,073,234 of record CM046877.1, read on the forward strand.
TCCTCCCTTTTTAGATGAATCTCCGTCACATGATAATAGCCATTCTTGGCTTCAGTTTTCAGTCCCAAAATGCTGGAGATGCGAATATCGGATCTAACGTTGCTTCCTGAATTGGCTAAGCAGCAACCCCTGTACGCCCTTCGGACTCGTTCGTCCCAATGAGATGCACCTATAACAGCATACATATCATAATTACGAGTTACCCTTGGGACCCAGAGTCGGTTTACCTTTTCCTCGATCCAGGGTATTGTCCCCCAGTTGGCAGCTTTCAGCAAGGTCAGGGAGGTTGCGTACTTTGATGAACCCTTGAGGAGATACTCAAGATCATAGGTGACGAAGAAGTCGAGAGCGATTTGATTATCTTGAGAAGGATCAAGTGGAGGTGGAGCTCTTTCTGATTCATGGAGGCCTGGCCTTTGAACGGTGTTAAGAGCTTTCAGGACCTCGTCGGCATAATACTCGAACTCCATTCGGGTTAACCTGGTTTTGGCGCGAATTCTCTTATCCTTTAGTGCTCTCTTCACCAAAGACGGAGTAACCGAAGTCTTATACTCATGAGCCAGAAATGCACACAAGTCTATCGGACTACGGATACGGAGATATAGAACATCTCTGTCAGCGTCTGTGATTGGATCATATTGAGCCGCTGCCGTGATCCAAGCTTCTGGCGGTGCAGTCTCGTCAATCTCCAATGTGTCTGCCCAGTCCCGTGTGCTTGACTCAGGAACAGTAGATTGTGGTTCTTGTTGTAGAGGAGTAGAGACATGAACACGTGCTGGTTCTGATTCAGGAATCTCGGCGGTGTCATGAACGGGCGAGTGTTGTGCAGCCTCAAGTTCAGTTACTGACTCTGCAATCACAGGAGCAACAACAGAACTAACAGGGTTAGTGGTAACAGGTATAGACACAGCAATAGATGTACCAGGAATTGATGACGCTGTAGTAGCATTCACATCGTGGCGCCACTTGGATCGTCTTGATTCCGTTGAGGTGGATTTTTCCTTCTACACAACATCTTTTTGAGACTTGGTACTAGACTTAGATGGTTTCTTTGTTCTGGCTACCTTGTCCCCCTTTTTAGGCTGTTTACCATCATCATCCTCATCGTCACCCGCGTTGCTTCCCTTAGCACTCTCCTCATTTCCATCACCACCATCATCACCATCATCATCATCATTATCCTCATCATCATCACCACCATCGTCACCATCATCATCATCTTCACCTTCTTCTTCTTCTCCTTCTTCTTCTTCTTCTTCTTCACCAGTACCCTCTTCTTGTTCACTTTCTTCCCTTTCTTTCTCAGGCAGAATGTGGTAAGGTACCACACTTCCAAACGTTTTGAACAACCGATCATCCTCCATAATAGCGTCATTGAGTGACTTGTAGAGAGCCCGTTGAATCTTAGATTTATCAAAAGATCCAAGTTCCCTCATGCGAGCTTTGAGAATCTTCTTTAATTCAAAATCCGTCAAGTCATATGCAATTTTGTAGGCGGATTGAGAAGGATTGGATGACTTGATCATCAAGTTATCAGCCGCGAGTGTCTTCAACTCATCACGCAGTTTAGGCGTAATGGATTCAACGGATTCTTTCACTCTCTCTTCAATAGAATCTTCAAGTGCTTCTTTCTGCTCCTTGTATTTATCCCTCATAGCTTGAAGTCTTGTGATTCGTGCAACATGCTTATCAGCTTCAGCCTGCTTAACCTGAGCTAGTTCTTCTACATGAGCTTTACGTGGCAACTCCATCTCTGCAGCGAACTTAGCAAGCATCTCTTCTTGGGCTTTCTTAGATGCTTCTTCACTTTGAACTCGTCTAAGTAGCTCTTGGCGAAGATCATCCATCTCTTTTCTTTGATTATCCGTATGTTTATCCAACATCTCTGCCATAACAAATGCAGCCATTGAAGACGATGCAGAGCTACTCTGGTTTGGTTGAAGAGGCTCGGTTGTAACCACAGTACTGAGGATGGGAGTTATTGGTGGTGGAAGGAATGGTGTTGGTACCGGTTGGGTTGGTAAGGGCTGTATTGGTGGAGGTTGAGTTACTAAAGGCTGAGTAGGCACCATGATTGTAGGAGCACCAGACTCTTTTTCAACACTTGCTGAAACAGGAATGGATGTCTCCTTCGAAGTAGAATACCGTTCAGGTGATCCAAACTCATAAACATCCTCTGGCTCCTCGTACTCTTCTTCAATATTTATCTATGCACCCGAACCACTACCTCCCGTGTCTTTCCTACTCCTTTCAATAGCTATCTTCATTAATTTTCTCTCAGCCTTGTCAAGAGTAGGATCAACATCTTCTTCGTCGCGGAGAACTAAGTCATCAGCCGTACCCTTTCCCTTCTTAGCCTCAGTCTTCTTCTTCTTGGTTTCGGGTTCAGGTAAAGCAACTGTTTGCTTGCGTTTACCTTTACTCTTGACCGTAGTAGACGAGTCTTCTCCCGTCTGAAGGCTTGCTTTTAGCTTCTTGATTTCTAGTAGCAGTAGTTTATAATTAGCTGAAGCTTTAATTCTATCCGTCAGTAGATAATCGGGAATAGGACCAGGAATCACACCACCAGATGGTCCTTCATGCCTTAGATCCACAGTATGATCAGCCTCTTCAGTGTGATGACGACTTGCTGCACGCCTATCAATAGTAACATCATTCTTCATAAAATAATTAATGATAAGCTTGATAAACCGAGGGTAAGGAAAGAAATTAGTCTTCAGCTTCTTGTTTTGGAAGAGTTGAAAGGTGAATTCTTCCCACAACAATAATGCATAATCTGCATTTGCGCCTTTATACATTCCATGGAAGATGTTCATAATTGGACTGCGCAAAGCATCATGCCCACTGGTTTTAGGTGTAAGACATCTACTGAGAATACCCAAGATTGCTCTCCAAGGTTGACCTACTTTAGCAGTGGTAAACTCAGACTCAACTCGTATGTCAGGACATCCAAGAGCATCGAACATCTCCATGAGTTCGTCTTTGGTAGGATCCCTCGAAAATGCCATACCTTTGGGTGTATCCCGAATGCCAAATATCTTACGGAAGTCTGAAACAGTAAGTGTCTGCTGCTTGTTGTCGAGAGTGAAGGTGATCTTGTTTGAAGTGCTTTCCTTGGTAGCCCAGAACTCATACATGTAATCATAAGGCACCGAGGCAGTACTCCTTAAAGCATTCTTGAAGTGCGAGTGATCAAGGATTGCTATGGCTACTTTAAATCCATGGTGAGTGGATTTTGAGACTTGCTTCAGCCGGTAATTGTTTGGTATGAACTTGAGGGTTCGTGCGTCGGCAATTGCGGCTGCTCTAGAGTCTTGGATTGCTTGTACTGTTGGATTAGTCATCGTATCTGCTTAATATAAGACATAAAAGGTTGATGCATAAAAAATATATAGATATACATCATTATGACTTCTAAGCATAATACATTTCAACAAGTACTTATAACATGCAAACAACTATTAATCCAACAACTCTTCATCCGAAACTTTTCTTCATTCGGAACTCTTCATTCGGAAGTCCTTCATTCGGAACTCTTCATTCGGAAGTCCTTCATTCGGAACTCTTCATTCGGAAGTCCTTCATTCGGAACTTCTTCATTCGGAAGTCCTTCATTCGGAACTTCTTCATTCGGAAGTTCACTCGGAACTTCTTCATTCGGAAGTTCATTCGGAACTTCTTCATTCGGAAGTCCTTCATTCGGAACTTCTTCATTCGGAAGTTCATTCGGAACTTCTTCATTCGGAAGTTCATTCGGAACTTCTTCATTCGGAAGTTCATTCGGAACTTCTTCATTCGGAAGTTCATTCGGAACTTCTTCATTCGGAAGTTCATCCGGAACTTCTTCGTTCGGAAGTTCACTCGGAACTTCTTCATTCGGAAGTTCACTCGGAACTTCTTCATTCGGAAGTTCATCCGGAACTTCTTCATTCGGAAGTTCACTCGGAACTTCTTCATTCGGAAGTTCACTCGGAACTTCTTCATTCGGAAGTTCATTCGGAACTTCCTTCATTCGGAAGTTCATTCGGAAGTTCATCCGGAACTTCCTTCATTCGGAAGTTCATCCGGAACTTCCTTCATTCGGAAGTTCGTTCGGAACTTCCTTCATTCGGAAGTTTGTTCAGAACTTCCTTCATTCGGAAGTTTGTTCAGAACTTCCTTCATTCGGAAGTTTGATAGCCATGTTCATCCGGAAGATTACAAACGTAGCCTATTAATGATTAATCTAGTCGCGTTTGTGAGTTCTAAGGCATTCTAAGGCAACTACACACATTCTAATGATATTCCGAGCAAAACCCATCAAAAACCCCTAATCAATTAACCCTTAATTAGACACAACCCTAATTTGGACTTAATCTGATTAATCGAATCTTTTAACAGGATATACTGATGAATTAGGCGAATTATAAATCAAAGAATTAGTTGTTTGTAACTTTTTGAATGAATGGAACATATTGGATGATTTAGACGAGGGTTTGTGATAGCTTTGTGTGTGTTGAGTGTGTGTGTTAATGGCGGCAGAGAGAAATAAGATAGAAATTAGAAAAAGAAAAAACGGGGAAGGAGACTTGACTAAGTCAAATTTTTTAAAAATTTCACCCCTTGTCACATTTAACCCTAAACTTTTCTTTCCTTTTCCCTTTTTAATCCTTATCTTTTCAGTTTTCTTTTCTCGTCTCCTTAACCATCGTTAAACTTAGCCAACTTAATCTTGCTTAGCTAAACTAATCACGACAATCTCACACAACTTAAGTATCGCATCCAATTATCAAATCTCCAAGATCTTAAAGCAATTCCTATCACATTGAACAAGCACAAGTCGTATTCTAAAGCAAGACCACTCATAAACCATTTACCCAATTAATTTTCCACAAACAATTTTGAAAATCGTTTTGATGACGAAGATAATTTAATATTTTCTCCCCCTTAAACGATGACCCGTTTTCTATTTAAAGAGTTGTAGTCATTGTTTAAAGAGTCAAATATTGATGAAAGCATTTCCAATTAATTTCTTGAAAAGATTGATTCGTGGTGGCAATAAGATTTCTCTTATTTTGACAAATTAATGCACTGAGACGTACACTAACTTGTGTTAGACCAAGTTGTAAAGTAAACTTGATCCTTTTGCATGATTTGGCTTGTAAATCATGCCCGAGAAAATTAATTCCCGTTGTGAGCCAACGTTTTCCAAGGAAATACGTGACTTTAATATGAAAACCGGGTTGCAGTCTGAAATAACTACAAGCCATAATGGGCATGTTTTAAAAATGTACAACTTTTATACGGACTCTATTTATGGCGCCGTGTCAATATTGATCGACATTTCTAAAGCCGTAAATATTACCGTACTAAAAGACATGCCCATTTTAAAAACGAAAAATATTTTTGGGTTTTCTTGATTTTATAATTTTTATGGTTTTTCTAGGTTTTATATTTTTTATAGTTTTTCTTAGTTTTATATTTTTAATGGTTTTTGTTGTTTATATATTTACGATAATATACATGATCACGAACAAAGGATACGCCTGAATAGTTTACCACCACTATTCAGCTGATTCTTCTGCCAATTCTTTGAGAGTCGCTGGAGTGAATGATTTCATGCCAAGCTTGTCGATCAAAAAATCGATTCGTCCTCGATCTAAGGCTTTGGTGAACATATCTGCCAGCTGATACTCAGTAGTGACAAAATACAGCTCGATCACTCCGTTCTCCACCTGCTCTTTAATGAAATGGTAGCGAATGTCTATGTGCTTGGCCCGGGAGTGTTGAACGTAGTTGCAACAAAGGGTAATGGCGCTCTTGTTGTCATAATACATCGGGATTTTGTTGAATCCCAAACCGTAGTCAGTTAATTGTGATCTCATCCAAAGGACTTGAGCACAACAACTGGACATGGCGATGTATTCAGCCTCCGTGCTAGAGATAGCAGCACTTTTCTGCCTTTTTGAAGACCAACTAATCAATCTGTCTCCAAGGAGTTGCACAGACCCAGAAGTGCTACGCCTCGTGTCTTGACATCCAGCATGATCGGCATCTGCGTATGATATTAAAGCAATAGAGGAATCTTTTGGATACCATAGACCACGATGAAGTGTTCCTTTGAGATACCGAAAGATCCTTTTAACAACATGTAGGTGCTTTTCGGTAGGCCGAGCCTGATACCGGGCACACATGCATACGGCAAATTGCAAATCAGGCCGGCTAGCAGTCAGATAGAAGAAGGGTGCCGATCATCCCACGGTAAAGTTTCGGATCGACAATAGTCCCATTCCTATCTTCATCTAACTTGGATTTCTCCACCATTGGAGTGTCCACGGGGTCACAATTTTCAAAGTTATATTTCTTTAAAGATTCTAGAGCATATTTGGATTGATTAATAAAGATGCCTCTGGGATTCTGAGAAATTTGTAATCCTAAGAAAAATGAAATTTTTCCCATCATTGACATCTGAAAGCGTGTGGAAATTATTTTCTCAAAGCGTTTGGACAATTCTATGTTAGAGGCAGCAAATATTATATCATCAACATAAATTTGTACCAGAATCATGTCGTTGTCCTTGAAATGTGTATAATGCAAGTTCGTTTTCTCAGTTCTTAACTAATAGAAAGTCCAATCAATATCAAATTTTTAATTGTTTTTGGTTGTTCAAGCTTGCTTGGTAATCTATTGCTAATTCAAACAACACTAAGTAAAAATGAAAAATATAAACCTATTTATACGTAAAACAAATTGCAAATTCCAAATTTTATTCAAGTAAAATATTAAAATGCAAAATTTAAAAGTATAAGGACTGAAAATGTAATTTCTATGAAATATAAATGCTTGAAATGTAAATTCTAAAAATTATAAGGACTAAAAATGTAAAACAGTTAACTACAAGGACTAAACTTGTAAAAATTCTAACAAACTAACCAAATTTAACAAACTAACAAACTTCTAAAACTGAAATTAAACAAACTAACAAATCCAGGGACTAACTTTTGCAATTACCACAAAATTAGAAAGATTAGCTAGGTTTAAACACTAATTAAACTCCTAGGGACTAAAGTGCAAATTTCCAAACTTATAACCAAAAAACGGGCTTAATGAAAGAATAAGCTCGTTTAAGCTTATTTCTCAACCAATTAAGCTGAAACAAATTGCAAACTACTTCAAATCCAATAATAGAAACGTGTGTTTAAGGAAAATGTCTAAAAGTCCAAAATAAGCAAAAGAGAGCTTATCATTAAGCTCAAAATAAGCTATAGCTTAATCCAAACATCCACAACTTGATTTTTGTAAAGAAAATGAATAAGCACTTGATTTAAAGCAGGGGAAATCAAACTAGAACAAATTTCATCCACAAATAAGCCAGATATCTGAAAATAAGCTCAAATGAGCTTATGTTGACCAAAAGTTGACCAGATTTATGAAAAAGCTCAAAATCTCAAAATCTCATATTCAACCCTTTCTAAACTGATTTGTGAAAGAAAATAAGGACTTTTATGAAGTGGATTGTGAGATCTAGCAAAACAGTCAACCACTTATATCAGAGAATGCAATTTGCTCAGGTCTTAACTAATAAGCTGATTTCTTGCTTATTTCTGAAAACTGTAGAATTTCCTCCTAAAGTCTGAAAGATTATGTATTAAGCTATAACTAGAAACTGGTTTGAGCAATTTTGATCTAGTAATGAAGGAGAAATAAGCAAATGAATCTGACAAGTTTTGAACTAAAAGCTGTTAAAATGAATGACCCAAACTTTTTATTAACCAATTGCCTTTTTGACTATATGTATGACTTATAAAAGACTCAGGACTACTTGTTAACTTCTAAGGACTGCAAATGAACACTTAAACACTAATTAATAACACTTGAAATCTGATTTAACACTAGTCCCAAACACACTTTATCTGATTTTTATCAAACTTTTTCAAAGGATTATTGAGTAATGATTAAGACTGAGTTATGAGCTATAGCAAACTAGTTTATGTGATCAAAATGAAGGCTAATGAAACTGAAATCAAGCAAGTTTACCAACTAGAACTCAATTAAGGTGTTTAGCTAAGCAATTACTGAAATTAAGCCAAAAACTTCAATACTAAACTCAAGTGAACAAGATTAAGCTACAATACACTAGACTCACTCAATCAAACAACCACTTATCAAATAGAATCAGGCAGCCATCAAGTTTACACTAGAGAATGAAGCATGCAAAGACTGTTTAGAGGAATTTGAAAACAGAAGCTTTAAAACCTAATGTAGAAGTCCTTTGGGTAGAAGAGGAGCGCTGAGCTCTCTTGCCCTAGTGATACCACCACCTATCACTAGCTATCAACTCTTATCAATCACCAAAACAGCTAAAACTCATCATTCTGCCATGGAAACTTCAAGAACAATGGAAAGGACTGAATTTTTGATCAAACAGCAACAAATCTTCAACAAAGCCAGTTATGATCAATGTATGATCATAACAAACTTCTATCAGCAACAAATTAATCACACAATAGCAGTAAGGTAGCAGGAATTGAAGAACAAGAATTGGCGGGAAAACTTGGATTTGAATTTTTATTGATGAAAACAGTTACAATTGGTTGTTACAAGGTTCTAACTAACTAACAAACTCAAGAGGTTGTCAGTCTCTTGAGTTGTTAGATGAAAAGGAGGGAAAAGAAGAAAAGTGAAATTGAGAGAACTATGTGTTTTCTGAAAATTAACTACTACTGAAAATGAAGAACAAGTTGTGTATTTATAGGCTAGACTTGAGAGTTTGTTGGAGATGTGACGTGTTCAGGCCAATCATTGCTTGACACGTGGATGAATTCTGCCAATCTTCTTTAAAGGTGATGAACACATTTTGGGGATTTTTGATTCATTGGATAATATGCTAATTAAGTTGCACCATTGGATTCGTCTCATCAAAACGAGCAACTTTGATATTTTGATCTTCTTCTGAAATGCATTCTATCAAAAACGCGATCCTGGAAAATATTTTGGTGAAAGAGAGAGACACGTGGCAGCTTCTTATTGGTGGAAAAAGTGTTACACGGATCACACTGTTGTGATCTTGCATTAAATGTGGCGGCTTGTAGTGGGATTTAATTGTTTGATCCGTGTGACATGTTTCCTTGTTTCTGATTGGTTAAAAGCCTTTGCACATGGATTCAACTTGCAATACTTTCCAAACTTGGCAATTTAAGTCCCTTAACTTGGCAGATTTCTCTTTAAGGCTAGAAACTTCATTCCTTTGACAATTTTGGCCCTTCAACTTTCATTCTTCAACAAAAATGGCCCTTTGACTTGATTGACTTTGTAGTTTGACCAGGTTTGACTTGGATCTTGACTTTGCAGTATTTGCACTTTAAGTCCCTCAACTTTCAAGACTTGTCAAGATAGGTCCTTGAGCTTTGAAAACTTGTCACTTGTGATCCTTCCTTGTCTTTTTCATCCATTTTAGCTTGGTTTTTCCTTGTTTGCTTGAAATTGTATCCTTTTACCTACATAAGATCACACAAACACAAACATACCACATAACACTGCTTTTTACAATATAAAAGGGTATTTTGCTTCGTGTTTTAGGGTTATTTGTTGATAAAAGGATATGAGTTTAAGCTCATATCAAATTCCCCTACACTTGAGCATTGCCATGTCCTCATGCAATATTATCTTACAAGGCTTAAAAAATTTACATTTCCCTCATAATTAATCCACCTTGGCCATATGAGATGCATCTACACTACTCTAAACTAGATGATGCATGATTTTGATTTTTTAACAATGCTATGGATTAAAATATAATTCTATCTATATCTTTTTGATTTTTCTTGAAAAAGTTTTGATGGAAATAACTCATAAAGAACTCAATGACTTGGATTAGGGCTTGGGTACCATGGACACTTATCACCCTCAAGTTTCACTTTCCCCATACCAAGCTAGTAAATGGGATCATTGCATTCACAAGTAAAAAGTGCATCAACTTATTCATGACAATTAAATGTGGAACCGGTTATTATTTGAGCAAATTGCTTGTGGGCAAATTTGTCATTATTCAAGCGTGAAATATAAGAAGTGTAAAATCCAAAAATAAGGAAGGACGGTTTTAATCCTAAGTAATCTTCTCATCCATTACTTGAAAAACCGCTCACAATTAATATAAGTCCGTATTAAGAGTAATAAGTCATTCGCCTTATGTGTAAAATCCTCATGTCATGCTTTCATAAGTAACTACACACTCGCTAAGGAAAGAAAAATAAAACTCACGCAATAATTTACATCCGCATCTTTTTGAGATTTTGGATCTTCAACCCCGCAACCCGTCAAGGTAATATTGGATTGGAGCAATCTATTGAATCCCCGCAACCCGTCAAGGTAATATTGGAACTCAATAGTCACTATAATTAACACCACACTGCCCCTCTTGGGAGTCTTGCAATATTTTTTTTTTTCTTTTTCTTTTTTTTTTTTCTAGCCACTCATTTTTTTTTTCATAAGCCGCTCTTCTTTTTCTTTATTCCTCACTAAGAAATTTGCAAAGAAGAAAAGGAAAAACACCCGCTAAATATGGAGCATGACACAAGTCTAGTACACATAAAACGTGCTAACTTAGAATCTTAAGACGTACTCAAATTAACCATGAATGATTAGCCAAAAATGCATAAGAGATTACGAACCAATTAAAACCGTACTTGATTATTTATTAACAATTATATACAAGCGAAGAAAATAGAGGTCAAGAAGAGAAGGGTTTAGCCACAAGTAATTGCCATGAAGTCTATCTAGCCCTTTTACACTTGCTTCAACTCTATCATTTTCCATTCTCCACAAATTTAAAATTTCAAAGAATGAAATTGGTGGAAGCTTAGCCTAATAGACCAATGAAGGACTACATGGTTAAGGATACTAGCTAGAGAGTGCTAAAATAAGCAAACTCGGGTTGAGTCAAAATATCCATGGCGGGCCTAATATGTCAAAGAAATCTAAACTTGTTAAAACCATGTTTTATTTTATTTTTCTCTTTTTTATATATTTTTGATGCAAAATAAGAGAAGAAATATATACAATGCAAATGTGTTATGCAAATGAAAAATGATTGATGCAAAAATTATGAATGCATATTTTTGTTAGCCAAAGTAGATCAAAAATTTGAAAAATGTTGAAAATCCAATTTTCCATGTTATCATGCAAGACAATGACAAGTTCTAGGTAAGGTCACTTCGATAGAAGACCCCCCTACACTTAAGCTAAACATTGTCCTCAATGTTTAAGAGCATGGAAGTATAAAAACGTCCCCTACACTTATGACATTGAATAGACTTTGCTTAACCCAAGTTAAGGAAAGGACTACTATTAGTGAAATCAAGTTTAAGCACAACGTGTCAATGAAAAATCACTAAAGTAACGAAGTGAACCGGATACAAGGGCCTCCTCCATAAGCTGCAAAGCATGAGATGAGTGAGCAACCCTACAAATAAGCATGAAGACAAAAGAAGGTCTCCCCTACACTTATCTCCAAATCTATGCCTTTATTTCTAACCTACAACACTCTAACCTAGTTATACGATGCTTGAGTTAATGAGTCTCTAGCTCGACTCGTCCCTCAATGAATTAATTCATGGGGAAAATGGGGACCTCTTGGACCATTTCAACGGAAATGTCCTCCCCAAAGTAGTGCTTAACACGGTGACCATTCACTTTAAAATTTGGACCATCGGGTTGGGACAACTCAAGAGTTCCATATGGAAACACTTGAGCAATAGTGAATGGACCGGACCATCTCGACTTAAGCTTGCCCGCAAAAAGCTTCAATCTTGAGTTAAAGAGGAGAACCGGCTCTCCAACTTTGAACTCACGATTCTTAATCTTAGCATCATGCAATTTCTTAGTCTTTTCCTTGTATAGCAAAGAATTCTCATAGGCATTGGCTCTCAACTCATCCATCTCATTGATTTGATCTTTCCTATGTGAACCGGCTTGGTTTAAATCAAAGTTAGCCCACTTGAGAGCCCAAGATGCCTTATGTTCTAACTCAAATGGGAGGTGGCACGCTTTTCCATAGACAAGCCTATAAGGAGTACAACCAATTGGTGTCTTAAAAGCCGTCCTAAACGCCCACAAAGCATCATCAAGCTTATCCGACCAAGAAGCTCTATGCTCTCCCACCGTTCTCTCTAAAATTCTCTTTAAACCACGATTTGTGACCTCGGTTTGACCATTTGTTTGAGGGTGATACGCGGTAGAAAGTCTATGATTCACTCCATATTTCTTCATAACTCTCGTGAATTGATCATTACAAAAGTGCGTACCACGATCACTTATGATGGCCCGAGGTACACCAAATCTAGCAAACAATTGTTTCAAGAATTTGACAACCACTCTAGCATCATTAGTAGGTAAGGCTTTAGCCTCCACCCACTTGGACACGTAATCCACCGCCACAAGTATATACTTGTTTCCCTTAGAGGATGGAAAAGGTCCCATGAAATCTATTCCCCATACATCAAATATCTCACACTCTTGGATAAAATTTTGTGGCATCTCATCACGTTGTGTAATTTTTCCTTGTCTTTGACAAACATCACAAAATTTCACCATCTCTTGAGCATCCTTGTAAATGGAAGGCCAATAGTAACCCGAATCAAAGACTTTCTTGGCGGTGTAGTTAGGCCCAAAATGTCCACCCGTAGGTCCTTTATGACATGCCTCTAAGATTTTAAATGCCTCGGGCCCATCTACACACCGTCTAATGATTTGGTCCGCACATTGCCTAAAAAGATATGGATCATCCCAAAAGTAATACTTAACTTCCTTAAGAAACTTTTTCTTTTGTTGGTAAGTAAGACCCTCAATAAGCACATTGCCCACAAGATAGTTTGCAATATCCGCAAACCAAGGTGTGGCATCCTCTTGGGAAGAGATAGACATGAGCTCCTCTAATGGAAAGGATTCATTGATTTCTTGATGTGGGAAATCTCCTTGAAAAGGATGCTCAAGTCTACTCAAATGATCCGCCGCTAAATTCTCGGCCCCTTTTTTATCACGAATCTCTATCTTAAACTCTTGAAGCAACAAAACCCATCTCAAAAGCCTAGGCTTAGCATCTTGTTTTGTCATAAGATACTTGAGAGCGGAATGATCCGTATACACTATGGTCTTGGAAAGCACAAGATATGGTCTAAACTTCTCAAAAGCATATACTATAGCAAGCAACTCTTTTTCCGTGGTAGTGTAATGAAGTTGTGCACCGGTCATGGTTTTACTTGCATAGTGTATAGGTTGGAAATGCTTATTAACTCTTTGTCCTAAGACGGCCCCCACCGCATAATCACTAGCGTCACACATAAGCTCAAAAGGTAATTCCCAATTTGGAGAAACCAAAACGGGAGCCTTTGTCAATTTTTCCTTAAGTGTCTCAAAAGATTCTAAACAAGCTTGGTCAAAAATGAAAGGAGCCTCTTTCTCCAAGAGATGAGTCATCGGTCTAGCTATCTTAGAGAAATCTTGTATAAAGCGCCTATAAAAACCCGCATGACCTAAAAAACTCCTCACACCTTTAACCGAGGTGGGTGGGGGAAGCTTAGCAATCACATCAATTTTGGCTCGATCAACTTCTAATCCCTTATTGGATATCTTGTGTCCTAAAACAATCCCCTCTTTTACCATAAAGTGACATTTCTCCCAATTAAGCACCAAACGTGTTTCCTCACAACGCTTAAGCATTCTCTCAAGATTGGTGAGACACGAGCTAAAGGAGTTCCCAAATACGGAAAAGTCATCCATAAAAACCTCCATGGTTTGCTCTATCATGTCATGGAAAATTGCCATCATGCACCTTTGAAACGTCCCCGGTGCATTACATAGGCCAAAAGGCATCCTCTTGTAAGCAAATGTACCGTATGGACAAGTGAATGTGGTCTTTTCTTGATCCTTAGGGTCAATTGGGATTTGGAAATAACCCGAAAAGCCATCAAGAAAGCAATAGTACTCATTTCCCGCTAAGCGTTCAAGCATTTGATCCATAAAGGGAAGCGGGAAATGGTCTTTCCTAGTTGCCTCATTAAGTTTTCTATAATCAATGCAAACTCTCCAACCGGTTACAAGTCTCGTGGGAATAAGCTCATTGTTCTCATTAGGCACCACGGTGATTCCACCCTTCTTTGGAACACAATGAACCGGGCTAACCCATGGAGAGTCGGAAATGGGGTAAATCATACCCGCATCTAAGAGTTTAATCACTTCTTTCTTAATAACCTCATGAATTTTTGGGTTAACTCTCCTTTGGTTTTGAATGGCGGGTTTATAATCATCCTCCATAAGGATTTTGTGAGTACAAAAATGTGGATCAATTCCCCTTATGTCGGATATTTTCCATGCTAAAGCTTTCTTATGTTTCTTAAGGACTTCAATAAGTTGCTCCTTCTCATCCTCTTTCAATTCTTTAGCAATAATCACCGGTAATTGGTCTTTTCCTTCTAAGAAAGCATATTCTAAGTGGGATGGAAGTTCCTTAAGTTCAATGGGAGGTGGACTCTCTATGGAAGGTTTCACTATGGAAGGTTCCTCAATGGTAATCTCTTGTGGAATAGGGGAAGGAATAGGGTCCTCATTGAGCAACTTTTGGATTGTAAGAATATCTTCTTCCCAATTAATGGGAGAATCATCATCACCAAGAAAGTTGGACTCAAATTCCTCCAAGAGGAAATCACTCTCTCCAAAAGGTGTTAAAGAGGGAGCAATTGAGGCCACGGTTTCAACATGTGGAATCTCATTACTAGCATTCTTACAAGCATCATGAAAGTGTTCATTACACACTTCATCTAACACGTCCACAATGTTAATCGTCTCACAAGGTCTAGACTCCTTAACCTCTTTTCTATCACAAACTTTCCCTAACTTAAACACCACTTTCTCATCCTCTACTCTCATAATTAATTCTCCTTCCGCCACATCTATCAAGGTACGACCCGTTCTCAAAAATGGTCTACCAACAATCAAAGGCACTCTAGGATCCATGTCATAATCGACCACTACAAAGTCGGCCGGAAAGGTAAACTTATCCACACCTACAAACACATCTTCCGCTATACCTACGGGGTGAGCTATGGTTCGGTTGGCTAGTTCAAGAGTCATCCTAGTGGGGGTGAGCTCGGGAAGAGAGAGTTGTTTCCAAACCGATAAAGGCATGAGATTTATGCTTGCCCCTAAATCCGCCAAAGCCATGCAATTTTCAACACCGGGAAAATTACAAGGTATCAAGAAGCGCCCCGGATCTCCAAGTTTTGTTGGTAAAGTTTTAAGTAACACCGCGGAACAATTTTCATTAAGTGATGTGTTGGGCAAGTCAACCAATTTTTCTTTGTTTGAGAGCAAATCCTTGAACATCTTAGCAAACTTTGGCATATAAGCAAGAGCTTCCGCAAAGGATATGTTGATATTGAGTTGCTTGAACATCCTTAAGAAATTGGACACTTGTATGTCATCTTTGTTCTTTAACTTGTCCTTTTTCAACCTTGAAGGGTATGGAAGAGTAGGTTTGGGTGTAGGTGGAATAGGTGTTGTAGTGGAAGATTTGTCTTTGTTAGCCTCTTCATTGGGAAGTGTGGAAGGTGAAGGAGAAGTATGAGGTAGTTGAGAAGGTGTGTTTGAGTGAATAGGATCACTTTGAGGAGGTGGAGTAGAAGTAGAAGGCTTATCACAAGTAGGAGCACAAGTGGGTTGAACAATAGTAGGTTTAAGAGGTGAAGGATCCTTTGTTGTTGTACCACTTCTTGTTGTAATGGCATTGACATTGGCCCTAGGATTTGTTTGTGTGTTGGAAGGTAAAGCTCCTTGTGGTCTTTGAGTTACCGCCACTAAAACCCTATTGATTTGTTCCTCTATTGTACGTTTCACTTGATCATTCATTCTCTTCTCAATGTCACGCATTTTCTTGTCAACATACTCTTGAGTCTCTTGCATCCCATATCCTTGAGTTTGATTTTGAGGGTAAGCTTGATTTGGTATTGGAGCATATGCTTGATTGGGAATAAATGGAAGTGGTTGATTAAATCCTTGTTGTGGTGGATAAAAGGTATTAACTTGAGGTTGAAATTGATTGGGTGCTTTGTAATTATTGCCTTGGTATGGTTGTCTTTGCCCTTGATTCCTTGCTAGAATTTGAGGAGGATTTTGTTGAATTTGGGTGGGTGGTTGGGGTGGGAAGCCGGGTGGAGTAAGGTAATTTTGGGATTTGTAAGAAAGGTTATTTGGATTGATGTTAGGCTTGAAGTGTTCACGGTGTTCCTCTTGGTAAGCATAGCATTCCCCTTGATACCCTTGCACCTTGTCACATTGCTCATAAGAGTGAGGGCCTCCACAAGTAACACAAGAAATGGTGATGGCATTCACATTGTTTGAGGACTTGTTCAATGTCATGCTCTTAAAATCTTGAATCATGCCTTGAGTCATTTCTTGTCCTTGTTTGACTTGTTGAAGAATCTCTTGAAGAATTTGGAGTTCACAAGGGGTTTTAGAAGTATTTTGAATCACATGAACTCTTTCTTCAAATGGATCGTTTGTTTGAACCATTGCCTTAGTCTCAATAATGGTTAAAGCCTCTTGGTATGTCTTGAAATGAATACTCCCTCCCGCGGAAGCATTTAGTGAATCTTGGTGGTGAGGTTTGAGGCCATTATAGAAAGTATCGATTTTGCTTAGATCATCCATTCCATGATTAGGGCATCGCCTCAACAACTCACTATACTCTTCCCAAGCATCACCAAAGGATTGACTAGGTTTTTGTGTAAAGCCCATAATCATATTTCTCAAAGCCATAGTCTTTTGTGGAGGAAAGAATTTGTTCAAAAACTTAGTGGTAAAACCATCCCATGTGGTGATACTATCGGGTGGTTGGGTGTCTAACCAATGCTTAGCACTCCCATCTAGTGAAAATGACACTAACAACAATCTAATGACATCCGGTGGAACCCCATTATGCTTAATGGTATTGCAAAGTGAAAGGAATCTCTTAAGATGAGCATGGGGATCCTCATTTTGTTTTCCATAGAAAGGTGATGCAGCAACCATATTGATCATAGATGTATGTAGCTCAAATGTGTTAGCGGGATAGTCGGGAATCTTAATGGCACTAACAAATCCATGAATGTTGGTTTGCATACGTTCAAACAAAGTATGGTTATCAACAGCCATGGCTCCTTGTGGTGGTGACAAAGCACGATTCTCGTGATCGGCTTGGTGGACGGTGGTGGTCTTACTCTTTCTCTTCTTCTTCCTTTTCGGAGGAAGAGGTTGTACACCAATCGGTATTTGTGCACGCCCGCGAGTGAGCATGCAACTCAATACGAGGAATGAGAGAGAAGCTCTCGTGTGACTTTGAAAAGAATAAGATTATTCTCTTCGAGTTTCGATATTAAATATCCACAAGAAAGTAACAATATATGTAATACTACTTTGGGTGCAAGACCCTCAATGAAGCTTTCCTTCTTAGAATACTCCCAAGTGAACGGGGGGTTAGGTGGCGCGAAGCACTTAAGTACCTATTGACCCTTAGATGGCATTTTATAGCTCATCGCCTTTCTATTCACTTAAATGTTCGTATTCTTCGAATTATTGCTTATTGAGAGTATTTATCTATTCTTGCTTTATTTTGTTTGATCGATACGCGTGTCAAGGACCGGAGCGCCCCTCAACACGGTGTATTGCCTCGGCAATACTTATGGAAGATATGTAGATTGATTGTTCTTATACGTATACGTATGTACTTATAATAATATATGGAAAATATTTTTGTATTTATGAGTTTTTTAAAGGAAAATACTATATGTACATAAAAACCGAGAGAATCCAATAATATATATTTTTGGGTGCAATCTCTTAGGAAAAAGATTGCTTTTTGGATTTTTTAATTTTTTTTTTGGTCAATTCTTTAGGAAAAGAATTGTTTTGTTAATTTTTTAGTTTTTTTTATATATTTTTATATTTTTGATTTTTTATTTGTTTTTGATTTATGATACGTAAAAATAACGTTCACAAAGTGAACGGATCCCAAAAGCCAATGAAAACCGTCAATCGATAGTCTCTCGTGTAGTCAAAGAACCGGCAGCGGCGCCATTTGAAATGTGTATAATGCAAGTTCGTTTTCTCAGTTCTTAACTAATAGAAAGTCCAATCAATATCAAATTTTTAATTGTTTTTGGTTGTTCAAGCTTGCTTGGTAATCTATTGCTAATTCAAACAACACTAAGTAAAAATGAAAAATATAAACCTATTTATACGTAAAACAAATTGCAAATTCCAAATTTTATTCAAGTAAAATATTAAAATGCAAAATTTAAAAGTATAAGGACTGAAAATGTAATTTCTATGAAATATAAATGCTTGAAATGTAAATTCTAAAAATTATAAGGACTAAAAATGTAAAACAGTTAACTACAAGGACTAAACTTGTAAAAATTCTAACAAACTAACCAAATTTAACAAACTAACAAACTTCTAAAACTGAAATTAAACAAACTAACAAATCCAGGGACTAACTTTTGCAATTACCACAAAATTAGAAAGATTAGCTAGGTTTAAACACTAATTAAACTCCTAGGGACTAAAGTGCAAATTTCCAAACTTATAACCAAAAAACGGGCTTAATGAAAGAATAAGCTCGTTTAAGCTTATTTCTCAACCAATTAAGCTGAAACAAATTGCAAACTACTTCAAATCCAATAATAGAAACGTGTGTTTAAGGAAAATGTCTAAAAGTCCAAAATAAGCAAAAGAGAGCTTATCATTAAGCTCAAAATAAGCTATAGCTTAATCCAAACATCCACAACTTGATTTTTGTAAAGAAAATGAATAAGCACTTGATTTAAAGCAGGGGAAATCAAACTAGAACAAATTTCATCCACAAATAAGCCAGATATCTGAAAATAAGCTCAAATGAGCTTATGTTGACCAAAAGTTGACCAGATTTATGAAAAAGCTCAAAATCTCAAAATCTCATATTCAACCCTTTCTAAACTGATTTGTGAAAGAAAATAAGGACTTTTATGAAGTGGATTGTGAGATCTAGCAAAACAGTCAACCACTTATATCAGAGAATGCAATTTGCTCAGGTCTTAACTAATAAGCTGATTTCTTGCTTATTTCTGAAAACTGTAGAATTTCCTCCTAAAGTCTGAAAGATTATGTATTAAGCTATAACTAGAAACTGGTTTGAGCAATTTTGATCTAGTAATGAAGGAGAAATAAGCAAATGAATCTGACAAGTTTTGAACTAAAAGCTGTTAAAATGAATGACCCAAACTTTTTATTAACCAATTGCCTTTTTGACTATATGTATGACTTATAAAAGACTCAGGACTACTTGTTAACTTCTAAGGACTGCAAATGAACACTTAAACACTAATTAATAACACTTGAAATCTGATTTAACACTAGTCCCAAACACACTTTATCTGATTTTTATCAAACTTTTTCAAAGGATTATTGAGTAATGATTAAGACTGAGTTATGAGCTATAGCAAACTAGTTTATGTGATCAAAATGAAGGCTAATGAAACTGAAATCAAGCAAGTTTACCAACTAGAACTCAATTAAGGTGTTTAGCTAAGCAATTACTGAAATTAAGCCAAAAACTTCAATACTAAACTCAAGTGAACAAGATTAAGCTACAATACACTAGACTCACTCAATCAAACAACCACTTATCAAATAGAATCAGGCAGCCATCAAGTTTACACTAGAGAATGAAGCATGCAAAGACTGTTTAGAGGAATTTGAAAACAGAAGCTTTAAAACCTAATGTAGAAGTCCTTTGGGTAGAAGAGGAGCGCTGAGCTCTCTTGCCCTAGTGATACCACCACCTATCACTAGCTATCAACTCTTATCAATCACCAAAACAGCTAAAACTCATCATTCTGCCATGGAAACTTCAAGAACAATGGAAAGGACTGAATTTTTGATCAAACAGCAACAAATCTTCAACAAAGCCAGTTATGATCAATGTATGATCATAACAAACTTCTATCAGCAACAAATTAATCACACAATAGCAGTAAGGTAGCAGGAATTGAAGAACAAGAATTGGCGGGAAAACTTGGATTTGAATTTTTATTGATGAAAACAGTTACAATTGGTTGTTACAAGGTTCTAACTAACTAACAAACTCAAGAGGTTGTCAGTCTCTTGAGTTGTTAGATGAAAAGGAGGGAAAAGAAGAAAAGTGAAATTGAGAGAACTATGTGTTTTCTGAAAATTAACTACTACTGAAAATGAAGAACAAGTTGTGTATTTATAGGCTAGACTTGAGAGTTTGTTGGAGATGTGACGTGTTCAGGCCAATCATTGCTTGACACGTGGATGAATTCTGCCAATCTTCTTTAAAGGTGATGAACACATTTTGGGGATTTTTGATTCATTGGATAATATGCTAATTAAGTTGCACCATTGGATTCGTCTCATCAAAACGAGCAACTTTGATATTTTGATCTTCTTCTGAAATGCATTCTATCAAAAACGCGATCCTGGAAAATATTTTGGTGAAAGAGAGAGACACGTGGCAGCTTCTTATTGGTGGAAAAAGTGTTACACGGATCACACTGTTGTGATCTTGCATTAAATGTGGCGGCTTGTAGTGGGATTTAATTGTTTGATCCGTGTGACATGTTTCCTTGTTTCTGATTGGTTAAAAGCCTTTGCACATGGATTCAACTTGCAATACTTTCCAAACTTGGCAATTTAAGTCCCTTAACTTGGCAGATTTCTCTTTAAGGCTAGAAACTTCATTCCTTTGACAATTTTGGCCCTTCAACTTTCATTCTTCAACAAAAATGGCCCTTTGACTTGATTGACTTTGTAGTTTGACCAGGTTTGACTTGGATCTTGACTTTGCAGTATTTGCACTTTAAGTCCCTCAACTTTCAAGACTTGTCAAGATAGGTCCTTGAGCTTTGAAAACTTGTCACTTGTGATCCTTCCTTGTCTTTTTCATCCATTTTAGCTTGGTTTTTCCTTGTTTGCTTGAAATTGTATCCTTTTACCTACATAAGATCACACAAACACAAACATACCACATAACACTGCTTTTTACAATATAAAAGGGTATTTTGCTTCGTGTTTTAGGGTTATTTGTTGATAAAAGGATATGAGTTTAAGCTCATATCAGTCCTCCTTGAGAGTGAATAGAGTGGGGTCCACCTTGCCTTTGGAGAAGCCTTCCGAAATGAGATATGTTGAAAGGAGATCATACCACGCGCGTGGAGCTTGTTTCAACCCATAGAGAGCCTTCTTAAGCTTGTACACATGATTAGGAAACTCCGTGCTAACGAACCCATCCGGCTGACTAACATAGACTTCTTCCCTTAGTTCACCGTTCAAAAATGCCATCTTCACATCCATTTGATAGACGATCATGTTCATATGAGCAGCATACGCAAGGAATAGTCTAATAGCCTCCAATCTTGCAACAGGAGCAAAAGATTCTTCAAAGTCTATACCCAAGGCTTGTTTGTATCCTCTAGCGACCAATCTAGCCTTATTCTTCAATACTGCACCCATCTCATCGAGTTTTACCTTATAAACCCACAACAAAGTAAGGATGTTAACCTTGACAGGGAGAGGAACTAATTCCCATACTTCAAGTCTTTGGAATTCATTTAGTTCCTCCTGCATGGCTTCAATCCAAGATGATTGAGTCATAGCCTGTTGCCAATTTTTAGGTTCAACTTCAGAGAGAAATGCATCAAAATAGCAATAGAGTGCACTCTCTCGTAATTGATGACATGTAGAGACTGGTCGATCTAGATCTCCAATGACATTCCTAATTGGGTGATCTTTTGTCCATTTGGTGCTATGATTTTAAATCCATGGTGGTCTGGAGTGAACAATTGAAGGAGCTTCTTCTGAGGTAGACGCGTCTGAAGGGTTTTCAGGTATCGGTACACCAAAGAAAGGAAGCTCTTGTAGGTGAGCATATTCCAAGTCGTGATCAATAGAATCCTCTTCAACATCATTAGGCACAAGTAAGGGTGACGATTCAGGTGTCGTTTGAGAATCACTTGGTAAAGGTGCATCCGGTTCAATGTTAATTGAAGATGCATTAGATAAAGCTTCATTTGCTTGAGCAACAACTTCAGGGATTGGAGCTATCACTACAGGTGGTGGAACTTCATCATTTGGGGGATCAAAGAATTCATCAAACAACGGTTGAAACAGTTTATCCCACTCGGGCCTTGTAGGTGGTAAAAATGATGTAGAAGTAGGATTACTGGGAACTAATAGCACCGGTTCCCATCTCATGAAGCGCGGGTTCAGAGCTGCGTTGCTCAGAAGCCATCGCTGTCAGCTCATCGAAATCTGCGTCCATAGTTTCTACAATCTTACCAAGACGACGGTTGTAAATTCGGTATACTTTCTTGGAGGGTGAGTAACCAATGAAAATACCTATATCGGCTTTTGGTTGAAGTTTGCCCAAGTTCTCACTATTAATGTTTGGATAACAAAGAGCACCAAACACATGAAAGAATGAAACGTCGGGTTTACGATCATGTAGAAGCTCGTAAGGTGTTTTTCCACGGCGTTTCCGAATGATAGAACGGTTTTGGGTGAAACATGCAGTAGATATAGCTTCTGCCCACAAGAACAATGGAGCGTTCGCATAAATCAGCATTGTCCTAGCAGCTTCCATAAGCGTACGATTCCGTCTTTCAACGACACCGTTTTGTTGTGGAGTACGTGCAGCGGATGTTTCATGAGAGATACCAACTCCTTCATAGTAATCACGAAGAGTCTGGTTGACGAACTTTGTTCCATTGTCTATACGAATACGGCGGACAGTAGTATTCAAACGTACCTGAATGAATTTCAGAAAAGTGATGATAGCCTTCGGTGCTTCATCCTTTGTACGTAGAAATCTAACCCATGTAAACCTGGAGAAATCATCCACAATGACAAGAATGAATTTCTTACCGCTCACACTTTCAGTTCTCATTGGCTCACAAAGATCCATATGCAAAAGATGAAGTTTTTCTTGATTGGTGTCTTCAGCTTTGGGCTTGTATGATTTCTTGGTACTTTTCCCCCTTGAACACGCGGAACATAAATGGTCCTTGTGAAATTTGAGCTTTGGAAGACCACGAACTAATTCGTTTTTAGCCAGATGATTAATAGCATCAAAGTTGAGATAAGATAATCTGCGATGCCATAACCATGACTTGGTCTTAGATGCTTTAGAGAGAAGACATACTGGAGAGGCGGCCATCATGTCTTGTAAGGACAAAGTATAGGGATTTGCACCACGAGACCCCTTCAACAAGTCTTTTCCTTCCAAGTTGCGGATGAAACAAGTATGTTGTCGAAAAGCAACCTCTAGGTTGGAATCACAAAACTGTCCTACTGAAAATAAATTATGACCAAGACCTTCTACATAGTATACCCTTGAAATCGTAACGTTTCCAATCTTATATTCACCATACCCCATTATCTTTGCAATATGATCATTACCGAATTTAACCGTTCCAAGAAACTTGCTGACGAAATTTCGGAGCATCGAGCGATCTCCGGTCATATGCTTTGAACAACCGTAGTCCAAATACCAGAGGATGAGTTGGACCACCTGAAAATATCACCAAACGAGGACAATGTAGAGGTATCAGAATCTGAATGTTCCTTGTTATTAGCAGGTACAGATTTAATAATCTTAGATTTGCTAACTTTAGGTTTCTTAGATTTCCTAGCCTTCTTCTTCCTAGTTGGTGGTGTAGATTCTAGTTGGCTTAAATCCTGAGGTATTTCTTCACTGATAGGCACTATAGTGGGGGCTGACCTAATTAAAGGGCGTTGTTTCCATACTTTAGTGCTAGTGTGCCTAACTAAAGGACGCTCAGACCTAACCTTAATGGATGCATTCCTAGTTAAAGGGCACATTTTTCCATCTAATGTAAAGGTCCTACATGTGGGACGCCATTGCCAGCCAACTTGGGCACGAGTTCTACCAGTTGGCTTCTATTCAAGATTATTCCTAATGACATTCATTTCATTCACATGATCAATAAGACACAAATCATGACGTTGGGAAAACATACATTCATTACAATTCCAACATTTTAAATCAGAATTCACAAATGGTTTAGGCTTCTGCACAGGCGCAGAGCTTTTAGTCTTAGCAACATGATTCTTTTTATTTAAAACTGAACTAACATTCCTATGGTGAGCTTCTACTTTCTTCTTGTTGGTACTACTAGTGGAGGGCTTGATCTTATCTTTCTTGAGTGGCGATCCTTTAGCTTTAGTAGACTCTTTTACTCCTGTAGAAGGCAAAGTGGGAACATTAGCAACAGATTTTAAAGGTGCCTTACTTGATGGTGCCAATGACGGTTTTGCTCCTGGGGTCTTATTGAATGGAGTTACAGCAATGGGTCGATTAGTGAGTAGTGCAGAACCTGGTTTACCTATGTATTGCAAGTAGGCTAAGCAATATTGAACACGCTTAATATATTCATGGGCTGAATAATAGTAGCTACTTGAGGGATCTAAGGCATATAGATCGTCTAAGATATCCCTAACAAGATCTACATGCTTAATTGCATTCCTCATATAATCATCGTAGGTAACCGGGTTTTTCTTATGGAGCGGGTTCTTATAGAGCACTACTGACTTGGTTGTTGGAGCACTAGAGGACGGTGTAGAGTCGGTAGCTAAGTTATCAACAACTTCTTGTCGGGTGAGAAGAAGTGTCTCTTTTAACTCGGCCAAAACCATGTTTTTGTCAATGAGCTGGATGTTTAAGTCAGAGATTTCCTCACACTTTTGGTTCAGTTGTTCAACATAAGATTGTTGTTGTGCAGCATTAAAACCTAAGCGTTCTTCTATTGAACCATAAAGAGCGGATAGTCCCTGTCTTGCCCGATCCATCTCCCCTAGAATAGACGAAAGTCTAATTTCTAAGTCCTGGTTTTTTGACTCTGCAGCCTCTAGTTCCAATTTTAGTGTTTCATTTGATGACACATCTCTCTTCAATCTCATAATCTCTTCCTCTAATGCCTTAACTATTGCAATCATCTTGTCACTCGTCTCAACACTGTTTTCACAACTATTTGTTATCGAAAGATACTCATTTTGAGTTTGTTGTTTTAATTCTAAAGATATACAATGTTGTTCAAGTTGATTAAAGCGTTTTGAAAGTAAATTTTAAGAATCTTGTAGCTTTAAAAATTCAACGTTAGATTCGTGACAAGAATGATTATCGACCTCATTTACAGTATCAGCAACATTTATAGAGAGATCACAAACATCATCACATATATTCACAGCATCACAATTAATCATAGCGGATGTAAGTTCATTCGAATAATTGACATTTACAGTAGTAAGCACATCACACGAAATTACTTGGGACAAGAATCGGTCATATTCGGATAAAATCTTTTCCTTTTCAATTAGTTGTAGTTCGTAAGCGGTGTCCATTTCATAAAACACTTTTTGAACTTCTCCAATTTCAAACTCAAGATTTTACTTAAGAGATGCAAAACTTCCTTTTAGACTTTCGACAAACGGATTGATCTCATTCTTAAACACCTCGTTCATGTGTTCGAAAGCCCATTCTCCGGCGTTTAGGCCATTTGAAGTCGTACATTCCAAAATGACCTTGTCAAAATTAGTAAAGTATTGATTAATCTCTTGCAAGTTTAACCATACAGTGCTAACAGGTGGAAGATCCTTTGGAATTTCCTTAGGACCTTCCATTTTGACAAGTGTAGGAAGTGTACTAGGGTTTTCTTCATTCAACATGTAGGTTGGTGCTGTAATGAGATCTTTGTCCATATGGAAGCGAATTCTAAAATCCGTTTTAGCAAGTTCCTGATTAATTTTAAAATAATCACAATCGGGATATTTTGCAAAATTGTATGACCGATTCTCATCAACTAGATCCTTATTGGTGCGATCATCGAAAATAACAATCGGGTCTAAGACCAATCCTAATTGGGTTGCATTATAGAGTCTTGGACTATGGCATAAAGCTTGTTTTGCATACCGTGGGTTAGGGGGAAGGCATTTTTGACGTGATAAGTTAAATTCTCTAAACGAAGCATCAAATAAGTGCACTAGTTGAGAGGCAGCGTATTGTCTTAAAAGCAAATAATCTAGACTTCTGATCTTATTAGCCGCATTAATTTCCATTTCATTCTTCTTAGACTCGAGTAATTCAAAATCCGTTTGAAGTTTTTGAAAATTGTGACCACTAACTCTTTTTCTTTAAGTTCATTAGAAAGATCTGCTCTTAAGGTTTCAATTTCTTGCAAATGACCAGTTTGTTTGTTTCGAAAATGATCATATTCGGGATTAGTGAGAACACTAGACGAAGGAACTAATTCCAAAGTTTGAACTTTCTCATTGCATAAGGCAAGCTCATCAGACAAATTCTTATTCTTAGCTAGGGTTTCTAAGAGTGCAGCATTCATTTGGCTAAGTAATGTAGCAGGCACCATGACCAAATCTTGTTGAGCAGGAGTATGCGTATGCGAAATGGCTCCCGGTTGTGATTCACTCAAAGTCTGGGGACTCACATGTTGGGTCAAAAAGTTGATGTGGCAGAAACTCAAAAATGAAGAAAACGTGAAGTATTTGTCTAGGCGTTGACAAGAGCATTCCAGGCATTGACAAGAGTTATTTATGCGTTGATGGAATCAAGCATTGTCAAGAGCAATCCAAGCATTGTCACATGCAATTCAAGCATTGACAAAACGTAGACAAAAGAAGCTAATGGAAGCTTCTATTTAGATTAACATGCAAAAGATATTCTGCATAAGTTTATTTAAATAGAAGATTTACTTGTTTATTCATCATTATCTCTTGTAAACCCTAATCCTTACACTATAAAAGGAACCAAGGGTCATAGGTTTTATTCATATAATTCATTCACAATGTAAACCTAAAGTGTGTGTCGACTAGACGTGGGATTCAATGTATACACGTCTAGTGGTTGTTTGTTATAAATATAATGAGCAATCCATTTGTTTTAATTCATGTTATTCGTGCCTAAACACCTTGTTAATGTGTCGTGTTCTAATTCCGCTTTGATTGTTAAATCATATGAGCATGATGCATTCCTAGTAGCTTAAAAGATCCGGAAACCATGGTTTCCACAATTGGTATCAGAGCAAAGTGATGACGTCATGACGTGTCTTTAAGAAAAGTCATATTTTCTATAATCAAATTGCAAGTTAAAGATAGGTTGGAGTAAAGTGATGACGTCAGCAGAATATTGACGCTGACAAGGCTTGTATTGACGCTGATAGAGTGAAAGTTTGACGCTGACAGAATAAGTCAACGCTGATAGAGTTGACAGTGTCGTCCGATATATGAACTTCAACGCTGATAAGTATTGTCTGATATCGGACAATACATCTGCCAAAGTTATTGGACAGAAGAGGATATTGGACAACACAAGGTTTGCTGCTGTTGAGAAAACTGGTACGTTTTAAGCATACAAAAAGGAGGATTATACACACAAAGGTACATGGAATCTCCGTTTTAATCTAGAATATCATGTTGATATTTATGGCTCGGATATTTTTAAACGGAATTAATGATCTTAAAGCGAGTTAGCAATTTTTTATGGGAATTTGATTGATATTTTAAACTATGTAATCGAGGTAGCCTTGTAAAAGAGTTATCCATTAACAAACTTTTACATATGGTATGAAGATGTTATTTCATTAAATTCGTCATGAAGAGTTGTTGGCTTAAGGGGAAGAATTCTTATGGTAAGTTTGCTGATTGAAGAAGATTTTCGCGAGTTTGTGTTCTATCATATCTTAAAGTCGTGGACTCTCAACCAGAGACTTTAAAGGTAACTTGTTCGTGCTTTACATGATTGGTGACGAAGACTTGTCATAACACTTGAAGGAGTTACATTATCGTGCTCAGTGTCTCACAAAGGATGAGAATATTGACAAGGGATTGAGGTCTACTTATAATTTACCTAGTATAAGTTCTTCATCACGTGGATAAAACAAGACATGGAACACAAGGTTGGGTTATTCTACTTCTACATCAAGAATACTTTATTTATTTTTCTTCAAGATCATTACACAGAGCCTACATTTGGAGAATCTTCAAAGATTGCATACATTGTTTAACATCCTTGTTGATGTGACAAAAAGGGGAAGAAAATACATGCTACACTTGAGGGGAAGCAATTTGAAGATCATGTATAACTTACAAGAGATATACATAGAGTTTTGCCACTATCAACTAGGGGAAGATTGTTGGGTTAAAAAGTTGATGTGGCAGAAACTCAAAAATGAAGAAAACGTGAAGTATTTGTCTAGGCGTTGACAAGAGCATTCCAGGCGTTGACAAGAGTTATTTAGGCGTTGATGGAATCAAGCATTGTCAAGAGCAATCCAAGCATTGTCACATGCAATTCAAGCATTGACAAAACGTAGACAAAAGAAGCTAATGGAAGCTTCTATTTAGATAAACATGCAAAAGATATTCTGCATAAGTTTATTTAAATAGAAGATTTACTTGTTTATTCATCATTATCTCTTGTAAACCCTAATCCTTACACTATAAAAGGAACCAAGGGTCATAGGTTTTATTCATATAATTCATTCACAATGTAAACCTAAAGTGTGTGTCGACTAGACGTGGGATTCAATGTATACACGTCTAGTGGTTGTTCGTTATTAATATAATGAGCAATCCATTTGTTTTAATTCATGTTATTCGTGCCTAAACACCTTGTTAATGTGTCGTGTTCTAATTCCGCTTTGATTGTTAAATCATATGAGCATGATGCATTCCTAGTAGCTTAAAAGATCCGGAAACCAAGGTTTCCACATCACATTGATATTACTATAATTGATTGTCTCCTCATTTGAAAGACTCACCACCGAAGACTCATTCGAATCAGCACTCTCTTGCACAACTTGATGTGGTTGAATACTAGCATCAGTGGTATTATCAGTGGTATTAATAAGTACCTCAGATCTCTTTTCTGGCCCTAAGCTGGAGATAGTTGCCATAAGAGCTGCTTGTGCAGATTGAAGTTCATCACAGTCTAAGTCATACGCATCAAGATCATCTGCTTGGTATGCTGCATTCTGTGTGGTGACAACGTCTTATTCAGCAATCCCTGGATCAGCAAGAAATGCAAGCTCCTCTTCATCAAGTTCCCTTCCTTGTGCATGAGCATTCACCAGATAAATCTTTTCTACAAACCATTGACCATCCCTTCTCCTCTTGGGTTTCTTGCAATCCTTGGACATGTGACCTTCTTCCTTGCAGTTGTAGCATGTAATCATTCTCAACTTGCCTGTGGAATTAGCCCGTGGAGGAGTGTTGATCATTGGAGCAGGATTGACCGTGCGAGCATTGGTAGTTGATGTAGTAGGTCTCCCCTGATAAGGTTGAATAGGTTGAACCATTACCCTGCCATTCTCAATAGTAGCTTGTTGGCGGGAATTGGATGAATTCCTCATCTGATTGTTAGTAGGAGCTGGTCCTCTAAATCCTCGTTTGCTTAAAGTCCTTGTGAGGTAAGCAGACATAGTGGCTAACACTTCAACTGGACCAGTTCCTTGTTTGAATTCAGGAATGGGGACTTCATCATCATCACAATACAGTGCTTGGTCTTGTTGAGATACATAAGCACTAGAAGGAACACTCATGTGGTCAGAGTAGCTTGATGGATATGCTGCATTCTCTTGATAAGAAGAATATGAAGACTGAGCATAAGGTGCAATGCTTGCTGGGTGAGGTTGTGAAGCATAGTATGATGAAGGTGCATTAAACCGATATTGTTGCTGATGTGAGGTGGGTGGTTGCGGTAGAATCGAGTATTGGGGGAAGGTTGGTGTCATGTAAGGTGATGGATGATATGCTTGATGTCCCAAGATATACGGAGTGTTGTTGTGTGACAAGCTTGGTTGATTCGCCATCAAAGCTAAGGAATCAGGGTACATACCTCGAGGCGAACGGTGCATGATCACATGTTTCTCATGCTGCTGAAGAAAAGCATATAGTTGATCCAAATTGCACTTATGCAAATCCCTGGTTAACTTAACATCGGTAATATACTCACCCCATTCAGCTTGAGGTAAAGTATTCAAAAATTTGGTGTTAACCTGGAATGGAGCAATCACGAGATTGTATACATTCAGATCATTCATGAGAGTAATGAATCTGAAGTAATAGTCGTGAAGCGTTTCCCCTGGGCTGTACGTGAATCTATCAAACAGATCATACAACTGACATTCCCTTTCCTGTTTGGTAAGAGACGTACCTTGTAGCAACACCTTTAGACGTTCCCATAAATCCTTTGCCACCGTATACTGACTTACCATTCGATAGATGTCATGCGGAAGAGCTTGGAGAATGGTTTGAAGAGCCTTTTCGTCTGCATCGGCAACAAGTTGTTGAGCTGGTGTAAGTTCTTCAAACTCCCTTGGTCGAGTCACATTGTTAACCACGATGGTACCATAATCAAGTGGACCATTCAGAATTGACTTGACCATAAGCCTCCCATATACCGGTTTTCCCTTAAGGTATGACATCATACGGCCTTGCCATGCTTCAAAGACTTCTTTAATGAGCATTGAAGGGCGATTATCCGTTCCCGTAATGACGGAAATGTCGGTAAGTGATGTCATCTGAGGCATTAATGAATTCGGATTCATTTTGTTCACTTCAAAGAGACAAAGATTATCGGTTGATCGAGCAGTGAAGTAAAGTTTGTGAGTTGTGTTGAGTTTTTGTTGTAAGAAACCAAGATTAAATCCTCTAAAAAATCGTCGAAAAAACAAGTAAAATATCCCTTGATTCGGAACTTTTGTTGATTCGGAAGTGTTGATTCGGAAGATTTTGGCTCGGAACTCCTTGATCCGGAACTTTTGGTTCGGAAGATTTGATCCGGAACTTTCCTTGATCCGGAACTTTCCTTTGATCCGGAACTTTCCTTGATCCGAAACTCTTCATTTGGAACTTTTGGTTCGGAACTTTTTGATCCGAAACTTTTGTTGATCCGGAACTTTTTGATCCGGATGTTTTTTGTTCGGAACTTTACTGGGTAAACAGAAACCTTGTTCGAGTACAGTCGATAAAAAAAATGATGAAAAAAAACCCAGATTTTTACCAAGTTACCCAAAAGGTTTTGTGATTTCAACTAAAATAAGTAAAATCTAATACTTATCTACTAATCCCAATCACAAAAACACCAAAAACTCCAAGAATCAAGATAGATCTTCTTAAAGAACACTAATACAATCAAAAACTAAATAACAACACAAATCATTACCTTAAATCACCCCATAGCTCTTGATACCAAATGTAGAATCTTGATAACCTATGAATCTATGAAGTGGGTTGAAGATTCCTAGAGAGAGAAACTAGTGAGAGAAAGTGAGAGAGAAACTATGTGTCTTTTTATTCAAATGAAATGTTTGGAATGAACAACAACCAACCCTTTTCCATGGTGGAAAGGGGTATTTATATCCAAGGCCTTATTTGGGCTTGGGCCGACCCATGACAAGCCCATGGGTCGGTTTCTTACTTAACTTAATAAGTAACACTACTACGAGCTATTACAACATTAATAATATTGTGGAGTGACCGATACTTCTAATATACGTAAAAACGTATTTCTAACACCATATAATGTTTTGAATGTTTAAATAAAAGTTTTTATAATAAAATATAACTTATAAAAACTTTTGGATTAAAATGACAACTTATGAAACTTGAGGACTAAAACCGTGACTTATGAAACTTGTTTTGATAAATTAGTAAACACAAGGACTGAAAATGTAAATATCCGAAAGTCTAGGGTTTTATCAATACCATTCGTGGCATATTAAACCCTAGGGACCATTTTGGGAAGTTTCTAAAAGTTGTTTTGTCATTTTATAACCCCTAAGGACCATTTTTGTATTAATCAGAAACTTAAAGAAGCCCTAGGGGTTGTTTTGTCATTTTAGGGAAGTTATAAAACCTAGATATAATTAGGGGGACTAAATCTGCCATAAGCCGAAACTTTAACAAGCCCTAGGTACCAAATGTGTAAAATCCGAAAGTTATACTTTGTTTAAAATATGGAGGGACTAGTTTTGCCATGTACCGAAACTTTAACAAGCCCTAACCCTAATTCTATTTTTTAAATTTAGTAAAACTTAATTAAAACCTAAACCATAAGTATTAATGTATAAATTCTTAAAACTTGTAATTGATAAATTAATTTATAAATGTTAAATAATTTATGGGAACTTTTAAGTTAAATAAAATATTATATTTTATTTTATTTTTAAATAAAATATTTATATTTTTGCTTATTGAAATAAATTGTATAAATAATATGGATATGTATTATTAACGCATGAACTCATATACTTTTAGGATATAAAATTATATGAACGTTAAATAAATTGAATACTAATATTATAACTAGAACACCTTATGTTTACTTAAAATACGAAACTTAATTGTAAGTTTAAATGATTATTACTAATAAATGTACTACGAACGTGAACTAATATTTTAAGTAGAACATTTTTATGTTTACTTAAAAATGAAACTTAATGATACGTTTAAATGGATATTAGTAATACGTGAACTGCGAATGTAAACTAATATTTTAAGTAGGACATTTTATGTCTACTTAAATAGGAAACTTAATTGTAAGTTGAATGGTTATTATTAATACATGTACTACGAATGCAAACTGATATTATGAGTTAAACATTTTATGTTTACTTATCTATGAGATTTATATAGGTAAGTTTAAATGGATATTGTTAATACTTGTACTACAGTTATTTAGATAAATAGTATAGCATTAATAAACCGATTAAAAATATGTATAAGCATACACATATGTTCTTTGTACTATCTATTAAGACTGTACTATTTGATTAGGCATAACTTTTGGCATGAGCATTATTTGGATATTTGTGTTATACAGCTATTGCCAACTCCCAGGTGAGTTTACAGCCCCATATAAACTATTGATAATCTTTTCCTCTACGGGGGAGAAAACATGCAACTATTTTAAATGGACATAACTGAATTGTATAAACTTGACTATGATTGACTATTATAGAAACTTTTAAATTATTGTAATTGCTTGAATGTTATAAATAGATCTATTAGGGATTAACCATCCCCAGATGTATACCATGTTGGAATTGGGTTTGGGTGTCTTTTTGTAAGACACTACGTCATTATCTGTTGAGGACTATGGAAGGTTAAGCTTCAGTTTCTAGTAATAGCAAATGTAATCTAATTTTTAGTAAAAATGCTTTGTGCATTGTTACTTCTATGATTAATGTATGTCCAAACTAATTATTGTTAAACCTGTAAATTCACCAACTTTATGTTGACCCTCTAAGCATGTTTATCTCAGGGAAATAAATATGTGCATGGACTCAAGCATCTATGTAATCTGCATTGTAGGAATCGTCAAGGGTTCCATTTGGGGAAAATGAACAATCTACTCATGACATGTCAAAGACAATTTTTATTAATTTGTTTAATAACCATGTAATCTGTTTTGAATAACTCTTTATCTTATGCTCTATGAACTATGTACTATCGATCAACCCTTGTGATATCTCCGTTGATAATTCCGCATATTTTGACCCTACCCGGGGTGTCACAGAGAATAGTATCAGATATTTAGTTATAGAGAACCAGATAAATTTATAAATAAAATAAAAATAAAGTGATTTTTCTTTTATTTAAAACTGGACTATAACTTTATAAAATCTTTTAGGATTTTTTTTGGCACCGTATTATTTAAGCATATAGATCGTAGGGCATTATGTGCTACGTGGACTAAGTGTTACTTATTGATAAATAAACTGGTTAAATGATTATACATATAAGTATTAATATATATAACCTTAAAACATTACGATGATTGTTTAAAAGAGATATACTTCATAAACTTGTAGCCAAAAATAATATTTTTCCTTTGTTTGTAAGCATATACTTACTTCAGATTAAAAATAATATTGTTTTCAAAGCATCATGACTTCGCCTACTGCACCTCCGACTTTTCTACCAGTAGTAGCACCTGTTCCAGCTACCCGTTCATCTCCATGACCCGTACAGTGCGGATGGTTATCAGCCTCTAACTCAGATGATGATCAGACCATCGAAGCTATACTTCCTGAGGACCTTTTTTCTGCTCCAGCATCAGCCATACTGGTCCCCACCTCTATGGAGAAAGACCAGGTGTCTCTAGACCTACCATCTTCTATACATGCATCTTTACCATCGGGCTATTTTCCCGAGTCCATAGCCGGATCCACTTTTAAGATCGGGGAAGGCTCTGGGGTGGGACGTGCCGACTCTTTCCAGGCCCAGATCACCGCACTGTCCGCATGCCAGGAGCAGGAGATATCCGACCTCCACAGCCTGTTGACAGCTGGTCAACTGGGCTATACTGCCATCCATGAGCGCATCGACTCTCCCACGCATACTATGAGGGGAGAGGCACAGGCAGCCCGAGGCGTCCAGGCCAAGACTGACGAGGCATTGCAGTGGCTTTGGGAGGAGAACTATCCTCTCCACAAGCGTATCCATACCATGGAGAGTCTCCAGCACCAGACCCATGGTGCTCTATCTGCTCAGGAGCAGTCCTTGTCCATTTTCTTCGACCTTGCCACCGTCCGTCATTATGAGGTTACTGCAGAGATGACTTATCTTCGAGGGGCCGTCGACAGACTTAGGACCCAGCTGCTGACAGCATTCCGCATGCTCAAGGAGGCCCGAGCGACAGTTTGGACTTTATGGAACACCAGGAGAGCATATGCAGCTTCATCAGCCCCACCAGCCCCAGCCTTATCAAGCAGACCATCTAGGCAGGAGTAGGATAGATGTACTAGATTTCTTGTACATCATGTTCGGCCTATGGGTTGTACCCTAGCTGTCATGGTATAGGAATTTTGTACTTTTATTTCTTTTAGCTTTTGGTGATGTAATCCTGTACTGTATCTTTTCTTTCTGGACATGTAATTTTGGGATATAATGTATTAAAGACTATGTGTATCACAACCCGGGATAAGGCCTGACAGGCCTATGACTTGGTTTTTGTTATGCTAGATGGATGTTAAATTTCTTATGGAAATAGCATGTAATCACTTTATTTATAATATTTGCTGTGCAATGTATTATATTATGAGATCTTGACAGGTTATCTAAATTTGTTATGAAATCAGTGCATGAATTTTTCCCCGTGCAAATAATATAAAAATTGTACTAACATTTGAACT
The DNA here is from genome assembly GCA_025667525.1 of Glebionis coronaria. NCBI lineage: Eukaryota > Viridiplantae > Streptophyta > Magnoliopsida > Asterales > Asteraceae > Glebionis > Glebionis coronaria. Next base: position 364,108,471 of record CM046877.1, read on the forward strand.
AATAATCTCATTTTGTGTATGATTATAGACAAATGGTGATTACGCGATCACATCCCAATAATGCAACCACTTCAAACGATGCCAATACTGAATTTCCAGAAGCTACTCAAAATGTCACCGCCGCACAACTCCGGGAAATGATAAGTGAGGGCATTACAATAGCTATGGCAGCCAGAGGAGCTGATCTGAATGCAAACAATGATCCAAACCTCAATATACGCAGAAACAACACCAACAGGGGTTGCTCTTACCCCGACTTCTTAATGTGCAAACCTTCATACTACCGAGGAAAAGAAGGAGTTTTTGAATTGATGCAATGATTTGAAAGACTAGAGACAGTTTTCCGCATCAGCGGTTATGCTGACGAGAACAGAGTTAAGTTTGCCACATGCACACTACTCGAGAGCGCCCTTACCTGGTGGAACTCTGTGGTCGCTTCCCTTGGACATGACACTGCTTATACTCTCACTTGGGTCAACCTCAAAGAGAGGATGACTAAGAAGTATTGTCCTAGAGGAGAAATGAAGAAGTTGGAAATAGAGTTGTGGGATCTAAAGTGTAAGAACAATGATATCCTTTGGTACAACCAAAGATTTCAAGAGTTAAGCTCGATGTGTACCAAAATGTTCCCTCAAAGGAGTGACAAGATTGAGATGTATGTCAGCGGACTCCCTGAAAACATCCATGATAGTGTGCTAGCTTCACGACCCACTACCGTTGAAGGTGCTATGGAATTTGCGACTGAGCTGATCAACAAGCGAGCACGCAATTTGTCTGAAAGGCAAATGAATAACAAGAGAAAATCAGATGAAAGCTCTCGTAGTCAGCACCAGCAGCCTTCCAAAAGGCAAAATGTTGGACAAACTGATGACACTACCCCCACAACCCGCACCAAGAACTACTCATGATCCAAGCCTAAGTGTTCAAAGTGCAACTATCATCATGTTGTTGGAGGACAATGCCAAGGATGCTACAAGTGCAGCCAACAAGGCCATTTTGCTCGTGAATGTCAAGCAAATGTTGCTACCCCGGTTCGACCCAATAAAAACCCTGTAAACAGCAACAAAGGCAAGTCCAATGCTCATGTGAGTGGAAGTGGGAAACAGGGAAACCAAAACCCCACAGGTGGAAGCAACAGTGGACCAAAGAAAGCTGTGGTATGTTACGAGTGTGGAACCCCTAGACACGTGAGACCCGACTGTCCCAAGTTGGCCAACCAGAAGAAGGACAACAAGGGAACTTCATCACAAGCGTACATGGTTGGCAATGCCCCAGCCAATCCAGATTCCAACATCGTCACCAGTACGTTTTTTCTAAACCAACGATATATATTTGTCTTGTTTGACACCGGAGCAGACCGAAGCTTTATATCTACTGAATTTAGTAAAATATTGGAAATCACTCCATTAGTTTTAGACCCCTACTATACGGTAGAACTAGCCGACGGAAAAGTTGTGACGTTTGACACCATCATTCGAGGTTGTACCTTAAACCTTTCCAATCACGCGTTTAACATCGATCTGATTCCAGTAAGTCTTGGTAGCTTTAATGTCATTATTGGCATGAATTGACTAGCAAGTATCATGCAGTTATCTTATGTGATCAAAAATTGGTTCGTATACCTTGGGGAGATGAAACCTTGATTATACGAGGGGTCGGTAACCCCGATATAGTCACCACTAGATTTAGTGTCATTTCTAGCACCGAAAAGCCCAGGAATACTTGGTCAAAGGATGCCCCATTTTTCCTAACCTATTTCACCCTACGTGACAAGGTAGGTAACCCTAAACCTGAAAGACACATCCAACTCACAATGGGTGTATTTTGTAGGGTTATATCCGCCACTTTAGGCAACCCTAAACCTGAAAGACACATCCAACTCACAATGGTTGTATTTTGTAGGGCTGTGTTCGACATCCCTCGTAAAGAGATGCTGAATGTCCATGTTTTTGGACATACCTTTTTCCCTCTTCGGGTCCAATTAGTTCGACAATACCATCATCCACCAAACCCTGGGAGGAGTAGCTACCCCTCTTTAGAAGTCAAAATTTGTGCAAATTTTGAACCAGTAATAGTGGATGCATGATCCCTTTTTACAGCACCCCACAAGGCGCGCATTTCTTTATTCTTAGTATCTTCTTTTATTTCCACCATTTGAGGTACTTCTTTTCTGCGCCACTTTTCGCTCAGCCCCGCAGCAAATGAAGCAGATTCTTTGCAACTTCCTAACCAATCGCCATCAACAATAATCTTAATCTCTCTGTTGGGTGGAAGCTTTAGTACTAGTAATTAATGTCTTTATCCCACAAGCTTGAGGTATAACTGCAAGTCTTTCGCGTAAAGTAGTTGAAATAGGAGGGGTTCTAGTTAAAATATTCTTTTATTTTATTTTACCTTCAACCCTTAATATTCATCATCGGGTGTGGAAGTATAACCTATATCTTACCCGTGAAAAGGATGCAGAAGTAGTGCATCCCTAGCTTTCTTAGCATATAAAACATGTTAGCGTGTCCTCCTCATACCAGAAACCATCGGCAGTGGATTTGCCCTCCTAACCAAATCCACAACATCATTGGTCCTCTCCTGGCTCTTGGAAGGATGAATAGTGTGTGACAATCCGTCAATTTATGGTTGATATTTTATTCTCAAATATTATTTAAAAACATTATTTTAATGTTATATTATGAAGTCACCCATTTATGGGAAGAAATTTGGATTTACGTTAAGTTACGTGCTTACGTTTACATACACCGTTTCGGTGACAGTCTGACATTTCAGGAAATAAATTTATCCGTGAATATTATTTTGGGATTTTAAATTTGTGTTGGTTCATAGACTCACAAATTTACGAGAAGAGATTAGGACTTACGATTATAATTTAACGTCCTTACGACTAAACCGGAAACCTTAGGATTACGTATTTACGTTTTTGAACTCCATTTTTAATGAGACAATTTTTATTAGACTCGTTTTGTGCCGTTGATTCATAATTTATAAAAACGTTTTTTGTAAAACGGCCCGAGGGCACGCAAATCGAGGAAACTAGAATCAAATAGTACCCGTAAATTGATAGGGATGGGACAAGTTTACACTTGCCCACCCCTATACAAATGGGAGGCAAAGCTTAGCTAGAGACACCACAAGGTGTCAACTTTCTACACATGAGAAGGACACTTGTCCTCCCCATTTGACCAAACCATTTAGCAAAATCAAAACTAGCAAACTAAAACCATCAATCTCATTTTCACTCATGCAATTTCACATAAAACTATCTCTTCTCCTCCATTTGTCCGTCCACCACCACCCATAAACTCCCTCAGTTGATCAATTTTAACCATGAAATCATGTGTTATTCACACATATGATGAAGCCCTTTTGAAGGTCTATAGATTGGTGGTGATTCTAACATCCAAGGAGGTGATTTGGTGATGTCCAAGGGCTGATTTCTACATGGAGTTTACAAGTATTGGTGGCCATGAAGATTGGTGTTGATCTACCACAAGTTCTTCCATCAAAATCCAAGCCTTGATCATAACCTACATCATCTTGGTGGTATAAAGATTGTTCTTCCCATCCTCTTGTTATTTTGATTATGTAATCATGTATTTTCTTTCTTATTGTATATGTATATGATGAATATATGACGATAAAAATATTATGTGGGGATTTGGTGTTGATAAACATGGGTAAAAAGATGAAAAAACTATATGTAAAAGTGGTTAATCTTGCTTAATTTAGTAGGTTGTATAAAAACAGTAAATAACCATATGATGAACTGATAAAATGGTATATATGAATTGATATACAGTGAGTATTGAGACTTGTACACATGTGAGAGTTGGACATGCAATGGAATCATAAAAATGAGTGAGATATGATCAAAACAAGTTTAGAGTGCAAATCTGCATATACTATTTCGGACGATTTTTATAAAATACTTAGAGGTTGATTTAACAGTAGCCATAGAAGGGTTAAATGGAGCACACATTATGTAGTTTATGCCATAAAAATTTGGGCTTCTATCTCCATATAGAACTCTAGATATGGCTGTTTTGGTGAACATGAAATTTCCAAGTCATACAACTATAAACATGATTTTTACTTCTTTTCGGTTAGTACCGAAAGATTAAGGTTTTTATCAAATAAAACTTAGACGGTCGGACCCGTCTAAAGTAAACTTTTATAAACTCACATACTGATGTATAAACATATATAACAAGTAAAAACTGATAAACCCGAACCTTACAACATATAGACATTAACGGGCCAAAGTAGCCTTATTAGACTATAAACCCGACTAGTTAGTAAAACATTTATAAACTTATTTATTGGGTTTAACCCATTTGGGCCCAACATGAAAAGTATATGATGAGACTGCTTTTATACATGGTCTCATCGTTCCTTTTGTACTTGAAATGCATTAAATATCATCAAAATACCCAAATATATGCTTGTGGTTGTCGCTTGTGTATTTTAGGTACGGATATTGAGAAAATGACAAAAGACCACAAGAATCATGCAAAAACGAACACGGGAAACGAAGCCGTACGATGAACCAAGCCCTAATGAAGAATTTTCCAAAGAAAACCCTTGAAGATTTAAAGAATATTGAAGATTGGTCCTCCAAGTTTGAAGAATTGACACTTTATACCCTTGTATCTTCATAATTACAAGTTTGGTCCCTAAAGTTTGACAAAATTACAAAAAGGACCCTTAACTTTGAAGAATTGGCAAATTTAGTCCCTCAACAAATCTAAATTGTCAAATATGGTCCTCCAAGAAGTCAACCAACAAGTCAAAGCCTTGAAGTTTGAAAACATGTCAAAATCAGTCCTTGGAATATGAAGACATTGCATGTTTAGTCCTTGTTTCAAGATTATAAAAAGATTGTGCCAAAAATGACAAATCAGCAAAGTTATTTACAAAGGGAGTCTTGTTTTAAGCTGATTAAATCAAAGAGACAAGAAAGAAGGAGTTCAGGGGGTGTTTCTGCCAGACAACTAAACATATTCCACCACTCCCCTTTTGACACGTCACCCCCACCAGTCCATTTCATCAAAACGAACCAGTCCATAACTATTTAACCTATCACAAAACCTTTTGAACCCACTCTCTTTAATTAAACATATTTAATTACTAAAAGTGGGGGAAACACGAATTTGAAACTAATTCCCCTTAAACACAATCAAAACTACACCTGCTACTCCATAAACCCTAGAACCAACCCAGTCCAAATCACCCTCTTCCCTCACTCAAAACCTAATTAACCTTGGGTAAAATGATAATTACCCAGTCCCCAACACTTCCCCACACCCAGAAAACGATTACACCTTTCCCTGTCTCCTCACAAGGTTCCCCTGACCCCACTCTTGTGCAAGAAAACAAAGGAAGCAGTCATCCAACGGCTCTAACACATTTCCTTGCTCCCAAAGGACCAAATATACGTCCAAGATCGTCTTCACACAGCTGGCCATCACATGGGCGATTTTGACCAAAGACTTCCAAGGGCAGATTTGGGTTTTCAAGTAGATTAGGGTTTAGGTCTTTTCCCTTTGTAATATTTTATTCAAGAGACTAGAATCTTCTTACAAGTAGTATAAATGGGATGTCTTGTATCCCATTTTAAGGGTTCCAGTTTTATGTAAAATTTTTCTTTTATGAATTAATGAAAAAGTTTTTATCCTACATATGACTGAGATCCATTTTACTTTCCAGTATTTCAGTTTTAAAGTTTGTTTTTCCTGAATTCATTTTAAAATCTTCAAGTTTGTTTTTAAGAATTTCACTTGTTTTCAAAAATATTTCAGAAACTTATTTTAGCTTACTGCTATAATCCATTCAATAAGCTTATTCAACCAAGCTTATTGAATCTCTTATAAGCTTGTTCTCTCTCTCCTTGTTGTTTGTGGTGTGCAGGAAACAAGGAAAAGCCAAGGCTTATTCTCACCTTATTATTGCCATTTTTGCTCAAGCTAATCCAACTCCCACAAGGCTCAGCACAAGCCCGAGCTTGTAGGAGGTGGCTTATTAGCCACTGTTGGGCTTGGAAGTAAGCCCAACAAGGTAGTCCTTGTTTTCTATTTTTAATTCTCATTTTTCTGAATTTTTTATGCTTTGTGTGATTTTTCATGTTAAGTTGTTAAGAGTTTGTTTAAATGCTTGTATTTGCTTATATTAGATGTTATATGCATGATATAAGTTCTTTATCCCAGTTTGGTTTGGTTTTAAATAGATTGGTTTGAAAAAAAATTCATTTTCTGAAATAAAGGGGTGTTTGGATACGGGTTTACAGAAGGAATTTTGGAAGATTTTGGGTTTAATATCTGTTAGAAAGACTTCATAGGGTTGAGTTGAGTTGTTTGCTAAGTTGGATTTCAGTTTAGTGTAAGTTTGAAGCAAAGTTAAGAGTTAAAATTGGAAAAAGATAGCCTAAATCATTTAGTCACTTTTTCTGCTTGTTTTTCATGCAATTTTGTGCTTAGATCTTGTGAGCTGTTAGATCTTAAGGTATCTGAGGGTGTGTCATTTTTATGCATGATTGTGAGCTTATTTCCAAGATATAAGGCTTTAAAATTCAGATTTGTGCATGAAACACCAGCAACTGTTCATCAGACCTGCTTAGTGACTTTTCAGAAACTTTTTGGCTTGATTGATGCTTATTGTGTTAAGTGATTGTTTGTTATCTTGTATAATCTGACTCCTTATACTCCAAAGAGTATAAGGGTGCCTTATTGTCCCAAATAAGCTATCAAAATAAGCTTTCCTGAGCTTATTGAAAAACAGACCAAAATTTAACATTATCAGTGGGAACTCCTTTCCCACTGCTAGTATCTTTTTTACCACTGCTGCACTAACAGACAAACACCAACCACTTGTCACTATCAGAAAGTTTGTATTTTTGTCTTTAGTGCCCAAAAAGTTGAATTAGATCTTGAAGCCAGTTCCATTATTTTTCTTATTTAATTTAGGATTTTTCTGATTAATTAAATTTTTATTTACTGTTCATTTGGTAATTTTTAGGTTTTATTGCATTTTAAATTAACTTTAAAGTTTCTGTTTTTTGTCTTTTAGTGCCAAAAAGTGATATTTTTCAGTTTAATCAATTTTCTTGAACTTAGAATAATATTTTAAGGTTTTTGGTATAAAAATATTTTACTGTTAGAATTAATTTAATTTAATTAGGGTTTTAATTAAACTAGTTTTGTCATTTAGTGGAAAATTTAATATTTTTCAAGCTTTTTCTTTTTTCTACTGTTCATTAGAGTAATTTAGGATTTTTAAAATTGGTAGATTATTTTTAGCATTATTTTATTATTTTTTATAATTATTTTGGTTTAAAAATAGTTTTTAGTAATTTAAAAATAGAAAAATAGTATTTAAAAATTGTAAAAAAATACTTTTTAGTTTTTAGATAATATAAGTAAGTTATTTGTTCAATAAAATCATATTTTGGACATTTTGATTAATTATATTTAATTTTAGGGCTTTAATTAGCATTTAAAATTGAATATTTAATTAATAAAAGGTTTTAAAATATTTTTATTGGATTTTATTCCTTATTTATATTATTTTAGACTTGTTTTAGCTTATAATTAATTTTTAGGTTGAAATTTTAAATTTTGTAGTTTTTTTTACGGTTTTACGTGAACGCGTTTTCGTCTTAGCTCGATCCGTCTTCGTAACCGTCTCTTCTTTCCTTTCTAATTTATTTTCTTCTTGTTCATAATCACAAACATCATATATCAACTCTCAACACAACGCACTTGCCTCCTTGGGAAACGAACTTGCTTGGTCATTAGTGCTCGGTTTTCCTAAACCGACACTTAATACTACCACTATTTGTACTTCCTTTTCCTAAAGGTCGTATTTTACTACATCATTTTGGCGCCGCTGCCGGGGAGGCGTGTTGTGTTTTGGTTGAACCATTGTTGTTTTTTATATTAGCCATAAAAGTATTTGTATTAATAGCACTCTATTAATACGTATTATCGTTTTTCGGATTTTGTGTGAATATTATTACTATATTGTATACGTAGAACAATAAATTCACAAGTATTCCAAATACGTGAGCAATCACAACCTTGATTCGGGATTTCATCACTCGATCATTTTATTCGAATCTCAAACCAAAGAAAAAAAGGCAAAAATAGATAAATACTTTCGTGAAGCTTGATTTTGATAATACAAACTATAAGGTGGGTATAAGGCGGTTGTATTTCACGACCTAAAGGAAAAAGGCTCTTAAGTGCTTCGCGCCGCCTCGTTTCCTCCGCTTGCTTGTGCGTATTTGATTTTGAGAGTGAATCGAGGGTTTTGCCGCCCAAAGTATTACTAAGTATCATATATATTTTCTTGGTTTCATTTGATTAAACCCTCTTGAACGATTTGGTGTTCCACCATCGTTCTAAAGTCATCGAAGGCGTTCACTTCACGTGATCGTTTTCATTCCTTGAGGCTTCTTTAATCGAGATATTTGATTAAGGAGGAGATTTGTAGATTTGTGTCTACTTAATACATTCCAAAAAATCCAAAAAAAAAAAGGTAAAAACAATCAAAAACCACAAAAAAAAAATTGAAAAAGTAAAAACACCAAAAAGAATCTTCTTTGCTCGCCTTCTCGTTGTACGTGACGTTTATGCAAACTCGCTATAAAGCAAGACGTGCTCGTAAACGAAGAAACAAATCACTCACTCCTACTAGTGAGGACTCTCCTATTGACGAACCCATTGTAGTGAAAGAAGCACCCATGGCTAATCGAACTATGATGGAGTTGCTTCAAGCACCCACCGAGGGTTATGGAGAAGCGATTGTGATTCCCGCTATCCTTGCGGAGAATTTTGAGGTTAAGACGGGTTTGTTGTCCATGATTCAAAACAACAAGTTTCGAGGGGACGAAAAGGACAACCCTCATAACCACATTCGCCAATTTAATCGTCTCACCGCCACATGCAAGTTTAAGGATGTTTCAAACGACTCGATTAAGATGATGCTTTTTCCGTATTCCTTAGCGGGGCCCGCAAAAATTTGGTTAGAGAAAGAGCCACCCAATTCTATATTGACGTGGAAGGATCTCGTTTCAAAATTCGTGAACCAATTTTTTCCGCCCTCTAAGACTACGCACTTGAAAAACGAGATTTCAAAGTTTTCGCAAGAGTATAATGAGAGTTTTTCAACGGCTTGGAATAGGTTTAAGGAAATGTTGCACGAATGTCCTCATCATGGTTTTTCCGACTTGCATCAAATAGACACGTTTTACAATGGCTTGAACGATCATGAGCGTGATTATCTTAATGCCGCCGCGGGTGGTAATTTTTTGTGTAAGACGGTCGAGGAAGCATTGTTAATCATTGAGAATAGGTCTAAGGTGTATAGTCCTCGTAGCACGTCGAGTGTTCATAAGGCTTCGTCTTCATCTTCACCTAGTTTGTCACACACCGTTGATGCTTGCCAAGTCGAGGCTAATTTGGAAAACAAAATTTTTGATATAGTGAAAGGCTTGTTAGTTGAGTTTAAAGTTGGTGAACAACCCGCTCCCGCTATGATTAAAGCGGTTGAGGTTTCTTTCATGTATTGTGGTGGAGCTCACGATTATTCCGAGTGCATTACCAACGGTGGTAACACTTCGAGTGCCTTCGCGGCCGCGGGAACTTATAACCAAAACGGTCAAGTTTCTCGCACTAATCAATTGACTCCACCGGGTTTTTCACCAAATCAAAATGCTAACAATTATCGAAACAATCAAGTTGGTTACCAAAGCAATCAAAGGAACAATTTAAGGGTAATAAAAACTATGGGAATCAAGGGAGTAGTAGTAGTAGCCAATTGCAAAATCAATATCAAAACCGTAATTTTCAAAACACGAGTCAAGGTCTTCAAAATTCTCACACTAAAGAACTTCCAATGGACTTTTTGAATTACGCTACTTCAAATGATAAGATTTTGGAAAACATTCAAGAGCAATTGGCTAGTCAAGCTAGGGACACGGCTAAGAACGCAAAGGAGTTAGCTAATTTTGTTAAGGAAAATCTAGCCATAAGAAATGAATTGAAAAATTATTTTGCTAACCAAATTCGAGGGCAAAACAACAAGATAGAACAAAGTCATGCTAGGCTTGAACAAAGAATTGACCAAAAAGCCGCTAGTCAAGATGTGAAGTTTAATAGTTTTGATGTTAAGCTTAATGCCATTTTAGAAGCCGTCATGGGGAACAAAGCCTCTACTTCGGGTAGTTTGCCTAGTAACACCGTTTCAAACCCGAAGGGAGAGATGAAAGTGATTACCACACGAAGTGGTAAGACACTTAAAGAACCGACTCCTCAACCAATTACTCCAACGGTGGAGGAAATTGAGGAAGAACCCGAGGTGGTGGTCGAAAAGGATCATATTTCAATCCCACAAAGTACCGCTCATGCCACACCTACGGTTGACCCATCACCCATATTGGAACCTGAGATTCCAAAGGCTATGCCTATGCCCCAACCCACACCACCCTTGCCTTACCCATCGAGACTTAGGAAGGAGAAACGACAAGAGCGCGACAACTACCAATTTGAGCTTTTTATGAAAATGTCTCGTGATTTGCACTTTAATGTGAGTTTCGCCGATGCTTTGGTCATGATGCCTTGATTTGCCGCTAACTTTAAGAGTATGTTGAACAACAAGGAGAAATTGCACCAAATGTCTAGTTGTTCGTCGGTTTATCTTAATCGCATACCTCAAAAAGTCGGTGATCCCGGTAAATTTTTGATCCCTTGTGCAATTCAAGATATGGAAGAATGCTATGCCTTGGCCGATCTTGGTGCTAGCATTAACTTGATGCCACTTGCAATCTTCAAGTCGCTCAATCTTCCTAATCTTACTCCTTCACGAATGTCTATTGAGTTGGCCGACCATTCCACGATTCTTGCATGTGGTTTGGCGGAAGACGTTTTTGTGAAAGTGGGGAAGTTCTACTATCCCGTAGACTTTATTGTTGTTGACATCCCCACGGATCCTCAAGTTCCTCTCATTTTAGGTCGTTCGTTTTTAGATACGTCTATGGCTTTGATCGATGTGCATGCTAGAAAGATCACCTTACGTTTCAACGACGAGGAACTTGTTATAAACGCAACTCAAAATTCTCAACTTTCTCATGTTTATTCCGTTGCTACCATAAACCTCGTTGATATGATCGACGTGGTTTGCGAGGAATTTTCACAAGAAGTTTTAGGGTTTGGTGATGAAGAAACTAGTGGCAATCCCACTATGTTAGATCCAATTCTTGATAATTCGACACCAACCTTCACTCCTTTCGAAGGTGGTGGTTTTACGTTGGAAGAATTCGATGTTCCACGTACTTGTAACGAAGACCTCGACAACGATGAGGACTTCTCGATTATCAAGGATTTTCTCAACGATTTCCCATTTCCTCCACCCGAGGAGGTTATGAGTATCGAGCCCAAATCTTCACTTGAGGAACCACCTATTCTCGAGTTGAAAGATTTACCTCCTCACCTCGAATATGTCTATTTGGAGGAGGACGACAAGTTACCGGTTATTATTGCGAAGGATCTTTCGAATGATGAAAAAACCGCACTTGTCGATGTTCTTAAGGACCACAAAGGGGCGATTGCGTGGAAGTTATCCGACATTAAGGGAATCGATCCCAAATTTTGTACACACAAAATATTAATGGAGGAGGATTTCAAGCCAACAATCCAAAGTCAAAGGAGGGTGAACCCCAAAATTCACGACGTCATCAAAAAGGAGGTCCTTAAACTCCTTGACGCGGGAATGATTTACCCTATTTCCGATAGCCCTTGGGTGAGTCCTAGTCATTGTGTCCCTAAAAAGGGAGGGATGACCGTTGTGCCAAACGATGCCAACGAGTTGATTCCCACTAGACTCGTGACCGGATGGAGAGTGTGCATTGACTATCGAAAGTTGAATGAAGCCACTCGAAAAGACCATTTTCCCTTGCCCATCATGGACCAAATGTTGGAGCGTCTTGCGGAAACGATTTCTATTGCTTTTTAGATGGTTTTTCCGGTTACTTCCAAATTCCCATCGATCCTCGTGATCAAGAAAAAACTACGTTTACGTGTCCATATGGAACGTTTGCCTATCGTAGAATGCCATTCGGACTTTGTAATGCACCGGGAACTTTTCAACGATGCATGATGGCTATTTTTCATGATATGATCGAGAAGACGATGGAAGTATTCATGGATGACTTTTCCGTGTTTGGTGATTCCTTTACTTCGTGTTTGTCGAACCTTGAGAGAATGTTAAAACGTTGTGAGGAAACCAACCTTGTGCTCAATTGGGAAAAGTGTCATTTTATGGTTAAGAGTGGAATCGTCTTAGGGCATAAGGTCTCGAAAGTGGGGATTGAGATAGATCAAGCTAAGGTAGACGTCATCGCCAAATTACCTCATCCCAAAACCGTCAAGGGAGTTAGGAGTTTCCTAGGCCACGCGGGCTTTTATCGACGATTCATCAAGGATTTCTCGAAGATTTCTCGACTTATTACACATCTTCTTGAAAAGGAAGCACGTTTTGTCTTTGACGAAGATTGTGTATGAGCCTTTGAGATCCTTAAGAGGAAACTTACCGAAGCTCCCATTCTTGTTGCTCCAAATTGGAACATCCCCTTTGAGCTAATGTGTGATGCTAGTGATTTCGCTATAGGGGCCGTTTTGGGGCAACGTCATGATAAGCACTTCTTTCCTATTCACTATGCTAGCAAGACGATGACCGAGGCTCAACTTAAATACACTACAACGGAAAAGGAGTTCCTTGCCGTGGTGTATGCATTTGAGAAATTCCGACCTTATCTCGTCTTGACGAAATGCATAGTGTATACGGACCATTCGGCTATCAAGTATCTCATGGCAAAGCAAGATGCTAAGCCAAGATTACTTCGTTGGATTCTCCTCCTTCAAGAATTTGATCACAAAATCGTTGACAAAAAAGGAGCCGAGAATCTAGCGGCCGATCATCTCTCTCGTTTGGAAGATCCTCACCAAAGTGTTTACGAGCCTAAGGAAATCACCGAAACATTTCCGCTCGAGACACTTGGTGTAGTGAATTCCAAACTTGATTCTTCTACCCCATGGTTTGCGGATTTTGCAAATTACCATGCGGGTAACTTCATCATTAAGGGTATGACGACTCAAGAAAAACGAAAATTCTTTCGTGATGTCAAGTTCTATTTTTGGAACGACCCTTACTTGTTTCGAACTTGTGTGGATCAAATCATCCGACGTTGTGTTTTTGGCACCGAAGCTTCTAACATCCTTACAGCTTGCCATGAGGGACCCACGTGTGGTCACCACGGTGCTAATCTCACGGCTGAAAAGGTGTTTGATGCCGGCTTCTTTTGGCCTACTATTTACCGAGATGCACAAGATCTTGTGAAGTCATGTGATGCATGCCAACGACAAGGAAAAGCCTCACAAAAAGATGAAATGCCACAAAATATCATTCAAGTATGTGAGATCTTTGACGTTTGGGGCATAGACTTTATGGGGTCGTTCCCATCATCTCATGGTAATAAGTACATTCTCGTTGCGGTTGACTACCTTTCTAAGTGGGTGGAGGCGAAGGCCTTGCCCACCAATGATGCTCGTGTGGTAGTTAAGTTCTTGAAAAGTTTGTTTGCTAGGTTTGGAACCCCTCGTGCTATCATAAGCGATCGTGGAACCCATTTTTGTAATGACCAATTTGAAAGGGTTATAAGGAAATATGAGGTTACACATCGGCTTTCTACGGCTTATCACCCACAAACGAGTGGGCAAGTCGAGGTTTCAAACCGAGCTTTGAAGAGGATCTTGGAGAGATCCGTGGGGGAAAACCGACAATCTTGGTCGGATAAGTTGGACGATGCTTTATGGGCCTTTAGGACCGCTCATAAGACGCCCATTGGGTGCACTCCCTATAAGCTTGTGTATGGAAAGAATTGTCATTTGCCTATCGAATTAGAACACAAGGCTTATTGGGCCCTAAAGCATTGTAATGATGATATGGAGACCGCGGGAAAACACCAGAAAATGCAATTAAATGAATTGGATGAATTAAGGGATATTGCTTATGAAAATTCATTGATTTACAATGAGAAAACTAAAAAGTTGCATGATTCTAAAATTAAAAACCGAGTTTTTAACATTGGGGATCAAGTTTTACTTTTTAATTCAAAATTGAAAATATTTTCCGGTAAATTGAAATCCCGTTGGTCCGGTCCATTCACCGTGACTCAAGTATTTCCGTATGGGACCATCGAGCTAGCTCAAGATGATGGTCCTAACTTCAAGGTGAATGGACATAGGTTGAAGCACTATTTTGGCGGGGAAGTTCCATCCTTGAACTACCTCGACCAAGTCACCTTCCCCAATGATAATTAGTATTGAGGGGATCAAGTCGAGCTCATGACTCGGTGATAAAAAACGAGGTGCCTCGTGGGGGAGTCCCATGCTTATCCTATGTACATATTATCGCTTTCTTAGTCTAATATAGCTTACGTGTGGGGATTCGTGCCCTTCCAACCTTTGTTCCGTGGTTGTTTGTGATATGTGGTTTTAGATCATGATCTTCACGATTGGAGCCTCTCGTGTTCGTTTTATGGGAGCACTCGATCGTTTGCTTTGGAGACATTTCTCAATATCCATGATATCCTTTTGATGTTCTAACCTTAGGTTATTAGCACACTTCATAAACGGCTATTAATTTAATGGTTACACCCTTTCCATGCTAGATTAGGCATTCGACTACGTCTCTAGTATGGGGGTGTTTGCACCCCTAGACTCGAAACATTGAGGACAATATTTAACTTTAGTATGGGGGGGGTGAATAGATACTTGCCTTGCCAAACCTTCACGCTTTCCAAAGTTTATCTTTTTGTTATCGTTTTGTTGCAAAATAAGGCTAAAAATGGCCAAATTTTAAAATTTTTCTCATGTTTTATAAGTGTTTGAAGACACGAATGTAGATTTTCCGATGGCGAGAATAAGAGTAATTTTTGACTCGACCGTGCGTGTTGAGCACTTAGCTTTGATTCCTTAACTACACATTAGGCTAAGTCTCTTAAATGAGGACGAGAAATGATAGAGTTAATTATAAGTTACTATGCTAAACGTAGAGTACTCGTATTCTTTCAAAAACTCATGTGTTCTCGTTGTTTGCTTATTCTCCCTTCGCATGTAAATATTTTTTGCTTAATAAATATTGACTTAGCGGTTTAGTTAGGATTGTTGGGTTTCTAGTCTTTTCTAGTAGCTTCCGTGTAATTAAATTGGGAAGACATTAAGGTATCGCCAGCGTCACGGTTTTGAAGTATTGGCACCCTAATAATCGAAAGCTTCACCCAATAATAAGATTTCAAGTGCTCACCTAAATCAAGCAAACAATTTGAAGCCCCACAAGGCCTAAAATCTATGCAAAATTGAAAGTGAATCAAGCCTTAATTTTCGAAGCTTTAAAGATCCAAAATTCGCTTTAGCGTGAGGATATACGTCTTTGGCTAATAAAACCACCGATGAGGCGGATAATAAAAGGCAAGGCAAGACCGAAGTCATAATAAAAGCTTCATGGCGAAGTTGAATAAAAGATGGAGGTAAACCAAAGATAATAAGGCCCTTCCGTTAGGGGGCGTATAAAAGTCTTGGTAATAAGTCTCATGTTCAAAACCGTTATAAAACCGTGTTTATCGATCCTTCTTGTCAACTTAATTTTTTAACATCGTTGTCTATTAGGAGGGGTTATTGATTTGATGGTCTTAGTTACACCGTTAGGACTCTATTTTTAGACCTAAATCTCTATTATCGCATAAGTCAAACAATGTATCCTCGTGAAACATTCAAGACATCATAAAATATAAGAGATACAACTTAGGAATAATGGGAGGATAAGTACGTGATTGGGGCATATGAGTAGTGTTAGCATTACTAACTTATAATAACAATGATCTCGTTGCACGCTTGGCATGGAATTGAAGTGAAAATCGAGGACGATGAAATTATTTCTAACGAAGCATTCACGTGTTCTTATTCTATGAACCTAAACGTCCCATTTTGCGATGAAAATCATACATTATGTCTATAACACAAGTAGTAGTAATAGTAGTAGTGTAGCTAGTTTATCATTCCAATAAAGTGAATAAAAATGAATTTTGGAGATGCTATGATACTTTATTCTAGCATTGCGTGAGGGCACGACAATGGTTTAGTATGGGGGAGTGATGAGACTGCTTTTATACATGGTCTCATCGTTCTTTTTAGACTTGAAATGCATTAAATATCATCAAAATACCCAAATATATGCTTGTGTTTGTTGCTTGTGTATTTTAGGTACGGATATTGAGAAAATGACAAAAGACCACAAGAATCATGCAAAAACGAACACGGGAAACGAAGCCGTACGATGAACCAAGCCCTAATGAAGAATTTTCCAAAGAAAACCCTTGAAGATTTAAAGAATATTGAAGATTGGTCCTCCAAGTTTGAAGAATTGACACTTTATACCCTTGTATCTTCATAATTACAAGTTTGGTCCCTAAAGTTTGACAAAATTACAAAAAGGACCCTTAACTTTGAAGAATTGGCAAATTTAGTCCCTCAACAAATCTAAATTGTCAAATATGGTCCTCCAAGAAGTCAACCAACAAGTCAAAGCCTTGAAGTTTGAAAACATGTCAAAATCAGTCCTTGGAATATGAAGAAATTGCATGTTTAGTCCTTGTTTCAAGATTATAAAAAGATTGTGCCAAAAATGACAAATCAGCAAAGTTATTTACAAAGGGAGTCTTGTTTTAAGCTGATTAAATCAAAGAGACAAGAAAGAAGGAGTTCAGGGGGTGTTTCTGCCAGACAACTAAACATATTCCACCACTCCCCTTTTGACACGTCACCCCCACCAGTCCATTTCATCAAAACGAACCAGTCCATAACTATTTAACCTATCACAAAACCTTTTGAACCCACTCTCTTTAATTAAACATATTTAATTACTAAAAGTGGGGGAAACACGAATTTGAAACTAATTCCCCTTAAACACAATCAAAACTACACCTGCTACTCCATAAACCCTAGAACCAACCCAGTCCTAATCACCCTCTTCCCTCACTCAAAACCTAATTAACCTTGGGTAAAATGATAATTACCCAGTCCCCAACACTTCCCCACACCCAGAAAACGACTACACCTTTCCCTGTCTCCTCACAAGGTTCCCCTGACCCCACTCTTGTGCAAGAAAACAAAGGAAGCAGTCATCCAACGGCTCCAACACATTTCCTTGCTCCCAAAGGACCAAATATACGTCCAAGATCGTCTTCACACAGCTGGCCATCACATGGGCGATTTTGACCAAAGACTTCCAAGGACAGATTTGGGTTTTCAAGTAGATTAGGGTTTAGGTCTTTTCCCTTTGTAATATTTTATTCAAGAGACTAGAATCTTCTTACAAGTAGTATAAATGGGATGTCTTGTATCCCATTTTAAGGGTTCCAGTTTTATGTAAAAAAAATTTCTTTTATGAATTAATGAAAAAGTTTTTATCCTACATATGACTGAGATCCATTTTACTTTCCAGTATTTCAGTTTTAAAGTTTGTTTTTCCTGAATTCATTTTAAAATCTTCAAGTTTGTTTGTAAGAATTTCACTTGTTGTCAAAAATATTTCAGAAACTTATTTTAGCTTACTGCTATAAGCCATTCAATAAGCTTATTCAACCAAGCTTATTGAATCTCTTATAAGCTTGTTCTCTCTCTCCTTGTTGTTTGTGGTGTGCAGGAAACAAGGAAAAGCCAAGGCTTATTCTCACCTTATTATTGCCATTTTTGCTCAAGCGAATCCAACTCCCACAAGGCTCAGCACAAGCCCGAGCTTGTAAGAGGTGGCTTATCAGCCACTGTTGGGCTTGGAAGTAAGCCCAACAAGGTAGTCCTTGTTTTCTATTTTTAATTCTCATTTTTCTGAATTTTTTATGCTTTGTGTGATTTTTCATGTTAAGTTGTTAAGAGTTTGTTTAAATGCTTGTATTTGCTTAATTTAGATGTTATATGCATGATATAAGTTCTTTATCCCAGTTTGGTTTGGTTTTAAATAGATTGGTTTGAAAAAAAATTCATTTTCTGAAATAAAGGGGTGTTTGGATACGGGTTTACAGAAGGAATTTTGGAAGATTTTGGGTTTAATATCTGTTAGAAAGACTTCATAGGGTTGAGTTGAGTTGTTTGCTAAGTTGGATTTCAGTTTAGTGTAAGTTTGAAGCAAAGTTAAGAGTTAAAATTGGAAAAAGGTAGCCTAAATCAGTTAGTCACTTTTTCTGCTTGTTTTTCATGCAATTTTGTGCTTAGATCTTGTGAGCTGTTAGATCTTCAGGTATCTGAGGATTGTGTGTCATTTTTATGCATGATTGTGAGCTTATTTCCAAGATATAAGGCTTTAAAATTCAGATTTGTGCATGAAACACCAGCAACTGTTCATCAGACCTGCTTAGTGACTTTTCAGAAACTTTTTGGCTTGATTGGTGCTTATTGTGTTAAGTGATTGTTTGTTATTTTGTATAATCTGACTCCTTATACTCCAAAGAGTATAAGGGTGCCTTATTGTCCCAAATAAGCTATCAAAATAAGCTTTCCTGAGCTTATTGAAAAACAGACCAAAATTTAACATTATCAGTGGGAACTCCTTTTCCACTGCTAGTATCTTTTTTACCACTGCTGCACTAAGAGACAAACACCAACCACTTGTCACTATCAGAAAGTTTGTATTTTTGTCTTTAGTGCCCAAAAAGTTGAATTAGATCTTGAAACCAGTTCCATTATTTTTCTTATTTAATTTAGGATTTTTCTGATTAATTAAATTTTTATTTACTGTTCATTTGGTAATTTTTAGGTTTTATTGCATTTTAAATTAACTTTAAAGTTTCTGTTTTTTGTCTTTTAGTGCCAAAAAGTAATATTTTTCAGTTTAATCAATTTTCCTGAACTTAGAATAATATTTTAAGGTTTTTGGTATAAAAATATTTTACTGTCCATCTTTTTATTAATTTTTAGAATTAATTTAATTTAATTAGGGTTTTAATTAAACTAGTTTTGTCATTTAGTGGAAAATTTAATATTTTTCAAGCTTTTTAATTTTTCTACTGTTCATTAGAGTAATTTAGGATTTTTAAAATTGGTAGATTATTTTTTGCATTATTTTATTATTTTTTTATAATTATTTTGGTTTAAAAATAGTTTTTAGTAATTTAAAAATAGAAAAATAGTATTTAAAAATTGTAAAAAAATACTTTTTAGTTTTTAGATAATATAAGTAAGTTATTTGTTCAATAAAATCATATTTTGGACATTTTGATTAATTATATTTAAATTTAGGGCTTTAATTAGCATTTAAATTTGAATATTTAATTAATAAAAGGTTTTAAAATATTTTTATTGGATTTTATTCCTTATTTATATTATTTTAGACTTGTTTTAGCTTATAATTAATTTTTAGGTCGAAATTTTAAATTTTGTAGTTTTTTTTAAGGTTTTACGTGAACGCGTTTTCGTCTTAGCTCGATCCGTCTTCGTAACCGTCTCTTCTTTCCTTTCTAATTTCTTTTCTTCTTGTTCATAATCACAAACATCATATATCAACTCTCAACACAACGCACTTGCCTCCTTGGGAAACGAACTTGCTTGGTCATTAGTGCTCGGTTTTCCTAAACCGACACTTAATACTACCACTATTTGTACTTCCTTTTCCTAAAGGTCGTATTTTACTACATCAGTATAATACTGATAATAAAAGTGTAAAATGGGCTAATGAATAGTATTGGGGTTGTAATAGGCCCATTGGGCTTCAAAATGTAAACAAGTTGAACTAGTGTAACTAGTCTTGAAAATTACCAACACATAAACACTATAATGAATGAGTAAAAATGTACCATCCCACTTGATCATCATCATATTTATGAAATCATCACATGTATACATAATTGTTATTTTTATAAAGTCATTGGACAAGAGTCTAAGACGAGTATTATTTGTCTAGGTTTCCGTGATTGAAGCACGTACCGTACATCCGAATTGCCGATAACCCGCTTTCCCAATGTGAGTTCATAGCCTCACACTCTTTTAAATGTTTTTATGAAATGTTTTATAAACCCGTGAGGGAGATAACATGTTAGTTTTTATAAAATAGGACACTAGTTGTCCCGATTGTCTGTTTATTAATTTGGACCCGAATGATTGTATGACCCGACGAATGATTAAATGACCCGATAGATGAAATGAAATGGATTATTAAAGTTAGGTTATGTCATTAAAAGTCCCATTAGCATGAATTGTGAACTACCGGGATTTGGTAGACGCTTATGCATATAATTGTACTATGTGGGGACGATCACCCCAGTTCGCGCCTTGACGGTTGATCCCCGCCGTGCCACATTGATTGGTAAGCGAATTTATGTATGAGAAGATTTATGATTGTGGTAAATTACACCTCTTAGGAAAAAGACGTAAAAGCGGTAAGTATCGAGTGATGATTTAGGAAAATCAACACTAATGACCCTTAAGGTATGGAAGTTCGTTTCCCAAGGAGGTATATGTGTTGTGAAAAACTTGTAAAAGTTTGTGATTAATGATTTGTTTAGAAGGGGATTAGAAAAGAAGATGACGAAAACGTAAAAATAAAAATTAACAAAAAATCACTACTAGAAAGTTAAAACGTAGAACCTTAAAAACCACAAAAATAAAAATAAATTTTAAAAATTACCAAAAATTCACCAAAAATCAAAAATAATAAACTAAGAGTTTACCAATGATCAAAACTTTTTCAAACCTTTTAAATAATTAAATATTCAATTTTTAAATGCTAATTAAAGCCCTAAAAATCAAATAAATTATCAAAAAGCCCAAATAAAGATTTTTCAATTGGTAAAACTCTAAAATGACCTAAAAAGATTAAAAGCTATTTTTAGAAATTTTAAAACTAATAAAAACTATTTAAAATGATTTAAAAACTGTTAAAACTTAAAATAATTATAAAAATTAATCTAAAAGAGATAAAAATTTTCTAAAAGTTGCTAAATTCCTATTTTAATGTATTAAACCTAAGAAAAATGTAAAAAGTTGGAAAATGTGAAATTTCAAAAATAATAATAAAATAATATTAAAATAATATTAAAAATCCAAAAATTATAAAAAATTCTAAAAACTTGCAAACTAGTTTATTTTAACCTAAAAAATCAGAAAATAAGGTAAAATTACCAAAATACCCCTAATGGGCCCTCAAATGGGCCAAATCCAAATTCAATCAACACAAATGGGCTTTTGGGCCCAAAAAGTCAAACTTGGCCCAATTGACTTGGAAAAGCCCTATCTGACTTAAAATTCAATTCTAAGAACAAAACTCTAAAGGCCCAAAAGCTGAAAATGAGCTTATCACAGCTTAATGAACACAAAGCTTATTCTTATTGGGCTTTTCAGCCCATTAAGCCATAAGCTAATGCCATAAGCTCTAATTTGACACACAACCCTCTTTTAGGATGCTTAAGAGATCTGTCAAAAGAAATTTCCAAAAAGCACACTCAATAAGCCAGAAAATAGAAAAGCAAAAATCCACAAAACGACAAAATAGTCGTTTTTGAGAAATAATGCACCTCAGGACTTGATTCAACTTGCAAAAGCTTTCAAATGGACTCAATAAGCAATATCAATCAACAAAAATCCAATAAGCACAGCCAATAAGCCAGAATAAGCACAAATGAACTTATGTAAAAGTCAAAGGAGTTGGTTTTCTAGTCAAACCCTAATGTTAAACACCCAAATGCTCCAGTATGAACAAATGGGTCAAAATATGAGCACCTATTACAAAAACAAAGTTGTTGCAGGTTGGAATAAGCTATTATAGCTTATTGATAAGCTGACCCCAAATTAACACTATCAGTGGCAACTTGCAGGGGAAAGGAGTTCCCACTGCTTTGACTATTTGACCAAGCTTATTTGAGAGTTCTGGTTTGATTCAATTGGAAACAAAGGCACCCTTGTGATCAGTGAATCACAAGGAGTCAATAGTAACAATAAAATCACAAAATGGTTCACACAATAAGCCACAATAAGCCAAACAGTTACCAGATATGCAGTTAAGCACTTAATAAGCAGATTTAAGCTGATTAAGCCAACCAAACTTAACAGGATGCATACACAAGCTATATAAACTAAGAACAAACACAAAGCAACAAGAATCAAACACTGAATCAAAGAAAATTATAGATCAAAGCACTAAAAAGTTATTGATGAACAATGAACAAATGCAGAAGCAAGTTTGCTGATATACTTGACACTTGATCCAATTTCAAGCCTCAAATCCTTCTTCCCTGGTGTGATTAACAATGATTTAGCACTTGTTAGCCCTAGCCTATGCTTAGATCTAGGTGTCCTCAAAATCCTAGCCAATTTTACCAAGTATTTAAGATTTTATAACCAAATAATGAATCTATGTGATCAAACCCACAAAACCTGCAAACAGATGAACACAAGCACCTAAATAACAGATACCCACACTTGCTTACACAAAACAAAGACTTAGCAAACCACAAATCCAACTTATGCAGTAATCCCAAACACCCTTTTAAAACTTGATTCCACAAATTTTCAAAGGCTTATGAAGATTCAACCCACAAATCAGATCAATAACATCAAACCAAGCCAAATCAACAATATTCAACCACAATAACACAGATTCAAGCATAAATCCACAAAAATCACAAATAATCAGAAACTTAAAGAGAAAATGAAAAGGGAAGAAGATGCAAACCTCCAAGACCTACATCCAGGCCTTGGATTGTTTGAGCTGAGGTACTAGCAAAACAAGTACCAGCTTCCAAGCTGCTAAGAAGAACAAACCACAAGGTGAGATCAAAAATAATGCCAACTTCTGATTTTTGATGCAGAAGCTTTATCACTTAAAACCTTGCCTCAAAAACCTTCAAACAAGATAATGGAACTCAGATTTTAGCTTCTCAAACACCAAACTTTTATAAATAACAGATTAGAACTCAAAATTTTAAGAAATTCAAACTTTATTTCATAAAAAGGAAATACAAAGATTAAAAGCTAAAATCTGGAACAAAGCTCTCTCACAGGTTGAGGAGTCTTTATATAGGCAAATGCTAAGGCTAGTACTATTCACAAACCCTAGATGTGAATTTCCCTAAATGCCCTAAGTCCTTCTAGACGTTTTCTTGGTGTGAGTTGTCCAAAATGCATCCAAACCGTTTATAATAGCTTTGATATGAAGCAAATGATGTGGGCTGTTAATCTTGACACGTGGCAAGCCTTGGTGAGGAAGTTGTCACATGATGGTGAAACGGTTTTGGTGGTGGGTCCTCTTGGTGAGTGGGAGTGAGTGTTTTAAGGTTGGGATGAGATTATAGGCGTTTGAATCAAGTGTGGGTAAGGGTAATTTCATTTTACCCTTTGTTTTAAGTGGAGTAAAATCTGGGTTCTTGACTGCTACAGTAATAACTTTTGATACGATTTTGGGGGATTGGAAGTTGTTTGGCGCAATATTATGTTTGAATGTTTCAAATGCACAACATTAGCCCTTCTTTTTCCTTTCTTTTTGCATTTGTGTTGAAAAGTCCATCAGCGCCCATTTACACTTGTAACAACTTTCAAGACTTGGCAATTTTGGCACAAAACTTTTCCAAAAGGTTAACAAGGGTTGTTTTTGACATTTTGAGATATTTCAAGGGTTGATCTTGGACATTCTTGATCTTGAAAGGTCTTCATTGTATCTTTGACTTCATGAGGGACCATTATTGGCAATTTTGATTTGTTGAGGGACTAATCTTGCCATTTCTTCAAAGTTGAAGGACCTTTTGTGTAATTTTGACAAACTTAAGGGACCAAACTTGTATTTATTAATATAAAAGGGTTTTAAGTGTCATTTCTTCAATAATTGAGGATCAATCTTGTTTGTCTTCAAGTCTTCAAGGGTATTTGTTGAATTTTTCCATGATTAGGGCCCGGTTCTTTGTACGGCTTCGTTTCTCGTGTCCGTTTTTCCTTGTAACTTGTGATCTTTTGTCTTTTTCACGATATCCATACCTAAAATACACAAGTAAACAAACACAAGCATATATATAGTATTTTATGACATTTTGATGCATTTAAAGCCCGAAAAGAACGATGAGATCATGTATAAATGCCATCTCATCACTCCCCCATACTAAGCCATTGTCGTGCCCTCACGCAATGCTAGAATAAAGTATCTAAGCATCACCAAAGTTCAATTTTATTAACCTTTATTGAAAAGTAAAAGACTTGCAACATACTAAGATGTGTAAAGACATAACATATGATTTTCATCACAAAAAGTGACTTTTAGGGTCAAAGAATAGAAACAAGTAAATGTCCCTTAGAGTAAACTTCGTCATTCTTGATTGTCATACATTCCATGCTAAGTGCAAAAACGAGATCATTGTTGGTACAAGTCACAATGCTAACACTACTCATACGTCCAAATTGTGTAATACTTTTTCTCCCCGCAATCCTAGTTATTATAATAGGAAATGGGTTACTAGTATTTTTTATCTATTTGTCATGGATCACAAGTGATTCATATTGACTTATTTTGAGTAGTTATTAGTCCGAAAGTAAAGTAGCATGATTTGATCAATAGTTAGCCGAAGGACAAAATCTTTTAAAACGGCTTCTCGTGTATCTCCTTAAGTTCATATCTTGGCATAACTCGTTTCACGATTTGAGACCTTTCTCGGACCGATATTTGGCATGTACTTAATACTTCAAATCTTGGGAAGACGTTCTCGAAATTATGGTCTTCTCTTCATATATTTGGAATTTCTTCACTTGACGTTTTTGAGAGATTCTTCATATTGGACCACGACTTCATCATTTTTCTTCAATCTTTACTTTGGATTTTGATATACAACGATCCGCCTCCTTTTCGGACTTGGATATATTTATCCTCATACCTTATTAGGGTCTTTTTGGATAGACTTTCTCCATGATCTTTAGGGAAGTAATTGCTTCTCGTCGTGTGTCTCGATCCTTCATATTGATTTAGGAATAATGATACTTCACATCATCTTTGGATCTTTAGCAAAAATAGAGCTCCTCATGACTTGTTAGGGCCTTTTTGGATAATCGCCAATCTTCGCGTCCCGCTTCAATAAGTTATGCCTTGGCTATGAACTCTATTCAACCCCGAGCAACTTTTAAACGATCTTGCGCTAGAGGCTAAGTAACCTTTCAAATCGTATGACCTTACTTATTGCAATTATGATTTATTCCTAATGCATTGATCTTATGGGAAGAAAAAGCCATAATTAAAAACATATGAGTTTTTGAAAGAACACTTTCATGTTCTACGTTTAGCATGATCACTTGTCTAACTCTATCATTTCTCGTTCTTCACTATATAAAGACCTCTAATTAAAGAGACTCGTGAATACTTAGCCATGCAAGTCAAAATTAAGCCAAATTTGGATTAGCTTTCATTGAGACTATATCAAATCAAAGTTTTGGGTTTTCAAGCCACCTATAGGATCTTGCACTTTCTTGGACTTTTTCAAGTTTAGAGAATGCGTTTATAGTTCCCTTGATAAGTGACTTTCTAGAATCAATTATAGGAACTTGCGAAAAGTTCTTGTTCTTAACCCGTATGAATTAAGACTTTCACGTTTTAAAGCTCCCTATATAAAAGTCTAGCAAAACTTGAATTGAGCGGGTTAAGGAATGTAAATGGCTCCAAATGCCCATCAAGTCAAAAATTAACTCTTATTCTACCCAACGGAAAATATACATTCGTGTCTTAAAAACACTTATGAAAACTAAGAAAAATTTTAAAATTTGGCCATTTTTAGCCTTATTAGCAAAACATAACATTGAAAATTGGAAAGCGTGAGGGCGTAGCAAAGCAAGTACCTATTCACCCCCCATACTAAAAGTAAACATTGTCCTCAATGTTTCGAGTCTAAAGGTGGAGCACCCCCATACTAGAGACGAAAAGTCGAATGCTTAGGATCTAGCATGGAAAGGGTGATCAACAATATATCTAAAGCCGTTTATTAAGTATGCTAAAAGATAATTGTTAGAACAATAAAGGATATGTCATGGATTCGTGAAAAACTTCTTCAATCGAACGATGGAGGTTCACGTAAACGAACACGAGAGTCTTCAATCGTAGATAATGATGATCTAGATAACACAATCACAGACAACCACGAGACAACGAGTTGAAAGGGTACAAGTCCCCTTATTAGTGAATAGTAAGCCTAAAAGATAAGCATGGGATCTCCCCCACGAGGCACCTCGTTTTTGATTACCGAGTCATGAGCTCGACTCGATCCCCTCAAAATGTGAACATTTAGGGAAAATCATGGTGTGGTCAATGGGGCTTACATGATAAACAAGGCCCAAAAAGCAACCGATATAAAGGACTAAGTCCTTAGATGGTGCAAAATACCGGGATCGAAGATGGCGTTTTCGTTTTCATTGGAAAAACAAATTAACGCCACTTCAACATGTGCCATAAACTCAAAGAGTTTGAAGAAAAGAGATGAGAAGTAGATGGGTGGGACAATTGGTAAGACAAACTTTTGAGCTACTCGAGGTAGACTCGCACCAAGCAAATAGAAAGATTTTCCATTTATTGCATCGGTGGAAGACCGAGATTTCCCTTTACATGAAATTCCGGGATCGAATATCTCGTCCTCGGTGGACAAGGATGAGGGAACATAAGGGGCTTCCCCCATACTAGAACCACACAAAGCATCGTTAAAAGGAGTAGACTAGCTTGTAGCACTCAAAACGCGTGGTGATGACGGAGTTAGATTTGTAGAACAATCAATTAAATCACATTTAAAATCTTTTCCTTTTTTATCTTTTGAACTCTCTTTATGAAAACCCTTTTTGATTATGTCGAAAATATTTGGTGTTTCTAAGATGATGTTAGTCACACTAAAAATTCTCACATTTTGAAACCGTTTTGGTTTTGGTGGTGGCAAGTTTTCAAAACGTTTGTCGACGAAGAAAACCTCCCCATCGGGTTCTACATATTCATCATCCGAAAGATCTTCCGTAGAAACCGGCAACTTATCAACACTTTTCAAGAATGAATGTTCGAGGTGAGGCGAAGGATTTTTCGATTCAAGTATTGACGGTTTCTTCTTTGTAGGCTTTACACTCATAACCTCTACCGGCGGAGGAAATGGTAAATTGTTTTTGGCGACATTTCCTAAAACTCTTGGTGAAAATTCTTTGCAAACGACATTGGTTGAATCACCATGGTTTAAAGTTGCAATAGAATAGACATGAGAAAGATTGGAGTTTTGTGTTGCATTGATGACAAGTTCTTCTTCATTGAAACGAAGGGTGATTTTTCGAGCATGAACATCGATAAGTGCTCTTGATGTATCCAAAAATGAACGACCCAAAATGAGAGGAACTTTTCGATCGATAGGAATGTCTACAACGATAAAGTCAACGGGATAGTAAAACTTTCCGACTTTAACAAAAACGTCCTCGGCTACTCCACATGCTAAGATCGTAGAATGATCGGCCATCTCGATAGACATGTTCGAAGGAGTAAGAGCCGTAAGCGAAAGCGATTTGAAAATCTCAAGAGGCATTAAATTAATACTAGCACCAAGATCGGCCAAGGCGTAGCATTCCTCCATATCTTGAAATGCACATGGAATCAAAAATTTACCGGGATCACCGACTTTTTGTGGTATGCGGCTAAGAAAAACCGATGAACAACTAGACGATTGTTGTAACTTCTCTTTGTTGTTTAGCATACTTTTGAAGTTTGCGGCGAATCGAGGCATCATGATTAAAGCATCGGCAAAACTTATGTTAAAATGCATATCACGAAACATTTTCATAAATAGCTCAAATTGATAATTGTTCCGTTCTTGTGCCTTCTCTTTGTTACGTCTCGAAGGGTAGGGTAAAGGTGGTGTGGGTTGGTCATTAGGCAACGGCCTTGGAAACTCGGGTTCCACAATTGGTATTGGTTCAACCGTAGGTGTGGTATGAGCGGTACTTTGCGGGATTGTAATGTGCTCCTTTTCGACCATCACCTCGGGTTCTTTCTCGATTTCCTTCTCCGTAGAAGTACTTGGACGAGAGATTGGTTCCTTGAAAATTTTACCACTTCGTGTAGTAATAACCTTCATTTCTCCCCTCGGGTTGTTAATGGTATCACTAGGAAGACCACCCGAGGAAGAGGGTTTACACATGATTGCTTCAAACATCTTAGCCATTCGGTCCTCAAATTTTGATTGCCTAGCATCCGCTTTTAATAACTCTTGCTTAATCTCATGTTGTCCTAATTCCATCTTTTGTTGATTTTGTTGTAGACGTAGGACATTTCCTTCCATTTTGTTTGCATGAGTTTTAAGTTCATTAGCAAGTTCATTTTTATCTCGTTTTTCAGTTCGGATCTTAAGCTAATCATCTCACGTTGCATGTTATCAAATTTAGCATCATTTGCTTTTGCATAATCCAAAAATTCTCCTTGCAAATTTTTAGTGTGAGCATTTTGAAAACCTTGTGTAGTGTTTTGAAAATCACGGTTTTAGTTTTGATTAGAAATTTGTCCATTCCCATTTTGATAATTCCCCTTGTTGTAGTTACGTGTGTTGCCTTGGTAATTACCTTGGTTGTTGTTTCGATAATTGTTAACATTTTGGTTTGGTGGAGCTTGATTTTGGCGGGAACCTTGGCCGTTTTGGTTGAAAAGTTCCCGTTGCTACATAAGCACTCGAGATGTTACCATCCGCGGTAATGCACTCGGAAAGATCATGAGCTCCCCTACAAGATAAACAACTCTTAGCAACCGCTTTTACCGAAGCGGAATTGGAAGCTTCTTGAGCCTTCCAATGGGACATTAGATTAGCAAATCTATCAAAAAACCGACTTTCCTCATTAGCTTCATCATGTAAGGCGTTAATGCTACGAGACGATTGTGACGAAGATGACGAACCCATATTGGCAACACTCGGTGTGTTACGAGGGTTATAAACCTTAGATCTATTTTCAATGATTTGTAAAGCCTCATTTGTCGTCTTGCACAAAAAATTACCACCCGCGGCGGCATTCAAATAATCTCGTTCATGATCATTAAGCCCATTATAAAAAGTATCCACTTGATGCAATTCCGTAAAATCATGGTGTGGACATTCATGTAACATTTCTTTAAATCGTTCCCATGCCATTGAAAAACTTTCATTATTTCTTTGCACAAATCGTGAAATCTCATATCTCAAGTGTGTTGTTTTAGATGGTGGAAAAAACTTGTTCACAAACTTAGAAACGAGATCGGCCCATGTCAAAATCGAATTTTTGCGGGTCCATCCAACATCATCTTAATGGCGTCATGTGGAACATCCTTAAACTTGCTAGTGGCGGTGAGACTGTTAAAATTCCTAATATGATAATGCGGGTTGTCTTTCTCGTGACCTCTAAACTTATTTGCTTGCAACATCGACATTAAACCCGTCTTAATTTTGAAATTCTCTGCAAGGATGGCGGGAATCACAATAGCCTCTCCAAAACCCTCGGTGGGTGCTTGTAGCAACTCCATCATAGTACGATTAGCCATGACGACTTCTTTTTCTACAATAGGTTCAACAATTGGAGGCTCTTCAACAATCAACGTCTCTTGATTGGCTTGCTTTTGAAGTCGTTTACGAGCTCGTTTTGCTTGATTACGAGTGATCATAAACTTCACGAAGAATGGGAGGTGAGCAAAGAAGATTCTTTTTGGGTGTTTTGTGAATTTTCAATTTTTTTGTGTTTTTGTTGATATTTAAATTTTTTTGGATTTTGGTGTATCTTCGTAGACAACAATCTACAAAATCTCTCCTCGAATCAAACTCTTGATTAAAGAAGCCTCAAAGGAATGAAAACGATCACGTGGAGTGAACGCCTTCGAATGACTTTAGAACTTTGGTGAAAACCAAATTGTTCAAGAGGTTTTAATCACAAAGAAACCAAGCAAATATATTATACGTAATAATACTTTGGGTGGAAAAACCCTCGATTAGCCTTCAATATCAAAATACTCACAAGCAAGCGGGGAAACGAGGCGGCGCGAAGCACTTAAGAGCCTTTTTCCTTAGGGTATATTTTATAATACCCGCCTTATACCCACCTTATAGTTTGTATCTTTCAAAATCGAGCTTCACGAAAGTATTTATCTATTTTTGCCTTTTTCTTTTTGTTTGAGATTCGAATACAATAATTGAGTGATGAAATCCCAATTAAGGTTGTGTTTTCACACTTTTGGAGATATTGTATATTTATTGTGATACTTAATACAATATAGTAATAATATTTGTACAAGAAAAACCAAGAAAACCGATAATACGTATTAGTAGAGTTCTACTAATACAAATACTATTTATGGTTAATATTAAAAACAACAATGCAAATTAATCATGACAAACCTCCCCGGCAGCGGCGCCAAAAATGATTGTGGTAAATTACACCTCTTAGGAAAAAGGCGTAAAAGCGGTAAGTATCGAGTGATGATTTAGGAAAATCAACACTAATGACCCTTAAGGTATGGAAGTTCGTTTCCCAAGGAGGTATATGTGTTGTGAAAAACTTGTAAAAGTTTGTGATTAATGATTGGTTTAGAAGGGGATTAGAAAAGAAGATGACGAAAACGTAAAAATAAAAATTAACAAAAAATCACTACTAGAAAGTTAAAACGTAGAACCTTAAAAACCACAAAAATAAAAATAAATTCTAAAAATTACCAAAAATTCACCAAAAATCAAAAATAATAAACTAAGAGTTTACCAATGATCAAAACTTTTTCAAACCTTTTAAATAATTAAATATTCAATTTTTAAATGCTAATTAAAGCCCTAAAAATCAAATAAATTATCAAAAAGCCCAAATAAAAATTTTTCAATTGGTAAAACTCTAAAATGACCTAAAAAGATTAAAAACTATTTTTAGAAATTTTAAAACTAATAAAAACTATTTAAAATGATTTAAAAACTATTAAAACTTAAAATAATTATAAAAATTAATCTAAAAGAGATAAAATTATTCTAAAAGTTGCTAAATTCCTATTTTAATGTATTAAACCTAAGAAAAATGTAAAAAGTTGGAAAATGTGAAATTTCAAAAATAATAATAAAATAATATTAAAATAATATTAAAAATCCAAAAATTATAAAAAATTCTAAAAACTTGCAAACTAGTTTATTTTAACCTAAATAATCAGAAAATCAAGGTGAAATTACCAAAATACCCCTAATGGGCCCTCAAATGGGCCAAATCCAAATTCAGTCAACACAAATGGGCTTTTGGGCCCAAAAAGTCAAACTTGGCCCAATTGACTTGGAAAAGCCCTATCTGACTTAAAATTCAATTCTAAGAACAAAACTCTAAAGGCCCAAAAGCTGAAAATGAGCTTATCACAGCTTAATGAACACAAAGCTTATTCTTATTGGGCTTTTCAGCCCATTAAGCCATAAGCTAATGCCATAAACTCTAATTTGACACACAACCCTCTTTTAGAATGCTTAAGAGATCTGTCAAAAGAAATTCCCAAAAAGCACACTCAATAAGCCAGAAAATAGAAAAGCAAAAATCCACAAAAGGACAAAATAGTCGTTTTTTGAGAAATAATGCACCTCAGGACTTGATTCAACTTGCAAAAGCTTCCAAATGGACTCAATAAGAAATATCAATCAACAAAAAACAAATAAGCACAGCCAATAAGCCAGAATAAGCACAAATGAACTTATGTAAAAGTCAAAGGAGTTGGTTTTCTAGTCAAACCCTAAAGTCAAACACCCAAATGCTCCAGTATGAACAAATGGGTCAAAATATGAGCACCTATTACAAAAACAAAGTTGTTGCAGGTTGGAATAAGCTATTATAGCTTATTGATAAGCTGACCCCAAATTAACACTATCAGTGGCTACCAGCAGGGGAAAGGAGTTCCCACTGCTTTGACTATTTGACCAAGCTTATTTGAGAGTTCTGGTTTGATTCAATTTGAAACAAAGGCACCCTTGTGATCAGTGAATCACAAGGAGTCAATAGCAACAATAAAATCACAAAATGGTTCACACAATAAGCCACAATAAGCCAAACAGTTACCAGATATGCACCAGATATGGAAATAAGCAGTTAAGCACTTAATAAGCAGATTTAAGCAGATTAAGCCAACCAACTTAACAGGATGCATACACAAGCTATATAAACTAAGAACAAACACAAAGCAACAAGAATCAAACACTGAATCAAAGAAAATAACAAGATCAAAGCACTAAAAAGTTACTGATGAACAATGAACAAATGCAGAAGCAAGTTTGCTGATATACTTGACACTTGATCCAATTTCAAGACTCAAATCCTTCTTCCCTGGTGTGATTAACTATGATTTAGCACTTGTTAGCCCTAGCCTATGCTTAGATCTAGGTGTCCTCAAAATCCTAGCCAATTTTACCAAGTATTTAAGATTTTATAGCCAAATAATGAATCTATGTGATCAAACCCACAAAACCTGCAAACAGATGAACACAAGCACCTAAATAACAGATACCAACACTTGCTTACAAAAAACAAACACTTAGCAAACCACAAATCCAACTTATGCAGTAATCCCAAACACCCTTTTAAAACTTGATTCCACAAATTTTCAAAGGCTTATGAAGATTCAACCCACAAATCAGATCAATAACACCTCAATAACATCAAACCAAGCCAAATCAACAATATTCAACCACAATAACACAGATTCAAGCATAAATCCACAAAAATCACAAATAATCAGAAACTTAAAGAGAAAATGAAAAGGGAAGAAGATGCAAACCTCCAAGACCTACATCCAGGCCTTGGATTGTTTGAGCTGAGATACTAGCAAAACAAGTACCAGCTTCCAAGCTGCTAAGAAGAACAAACCACAAGGTGAGATCAAAAATAATGCCAACTTCTGATTTTTGATGCACAAGCTTTATCACTTAAAACCTTGCCTCAAAAACCTTCAAACAACATAATGGAACTCAGATTTTAGCTTCTCAAACACCAAACTTTTATAAATAACAGACTAGAACTCAAAATTTTAAGAAATTCAAACTTTATTTCATAAAAAGGAATTACAAAGATTAAAAGCTAAAATCTGGAACAAAGCTCTCTCACAGGTTGAGGAGTCTTTATATAGGCAAATGCCAAGGCTAGCACTATTCACAAACCCTAGATGTGAATTTCCCTAAATGCCCTAAGTCCTTCTAGACGTTTTCTTGGTGTGAGCTGTCCAAAATGCATCCAAACCGTTTATAATAGCTTTGATATGAAGCAAATGATGTGGGCTGTTGATCTTGACACGTGGCAAGCCTTGGTGAGGAAGTTGTCACATGATGGTGAAACGGTTTTGGTGGTGGGTCCTCTTGGTGAGTGGGAGTGAGTGTTTTAAGGTTGGGATGAGATTATAGGCATGTGAATCAAGGGTGGGTAAGGGTAATTTCATTTTACCCTTTGTTTTAAGTGGAGTAAAATTTGGGTTCTTGACTGCTACAGTAATAACTTTTGATCCGATTTTGGGGGATTGGAAGTTGTTTGGCGCAATATTATGTTTGAATGTTTCAAATGCACAACATTAGCCCTTCTTTTTCCTTTCTTTTTGCATTTGTGTTGAAAAGTCCATCAGCGCCCATTTACACTTGTAACAACTTTCAAGACTTGGCAATTTTGGCACAAAACTTTTCCAAAAGGTTAACAAGGGTTGTTTTTGACATTTTGAGATATTTCAAGGGCTGATCTTGGACATTCTTGATCTTCAAAGGTCTTCATTGTATCTTTGATTTTATGAGGGACCATTATTGGCAATTTTGATTTGTTGAGGGACTAATCTTGCCATTTCTTCAAAGTTGAAGGACCTTTTGTGTAATTTTGACAAACTTAAGGGACCAAACTTGTATTTATTAATATACAAGGGTTTTAAGTGTCATTTCTTCAATAATTGAGGATCAATCTTGTTTGTCTTCAAGTCTTCAAGGGTATTTGTTGAATTTTTCCATGATTAGGGCCCGGTTCTTTGTACGGCTTCGTTTCTCGTGTCCGTTTTTCCTTGTAACTTGTGATCTTTTGTCTTTTTCACGATATCCATACCTAAAATACACAAGTAAAAAAACACAAGCATATATATGGTATTTTATGACATTTTTATGCATTTAAAGCCCGAAAAGAACGATGAGATCATGTATAAATGCCATCTCATCAATTTACACAAGCGTGATTATTGTGACGACACGCTAATTTAGATGGGTAAATTGAGTTTCGGGTTAGCTACCCGTTGTTTGTTGTAGTAAGGTAACAATGTCATGCGGCTTATAATAATCCAAATAACGAAATGCTGCTATACGCACTAAATTACGATATATTGCCTGACTAGCAATACGGGGTCTTACTATTGATATTATGTTCGTGTTTTGGTTTTTCATAACCATATTCATATAACGGTTTTTATTTAATCTATCCAACGTTATAAAACGTATTGTATGATGTTTCTACGAGAATGGTTCATATAATGATTTTTAAGGAAAATGCCTATATTATGATTTTGATAAGGATTTGTATAATATGACTTTGGCTATTTTATGGCCTATTACAAAGATTTGTACAAAATGATTTTCGGTAATAATTTTATACTGATGTTATATTGATGGAATTTATTAAACTCTATGAATTCACTCGACGTTATCGCTAACCTTTTCTTTTAACATGTTTTATCTCAGGTACTTGAAGGTAATTCTCGGGAAGACAACAAGAATTCATGGCCCACACTTAAACAATAATTTCCATTCAAATGCTTTATAAAACTTTGTATGAAATAATATGACTTGGGACCTATGTAAATTTGATATTTATGAATAGAAATGCTATATTATAAAACGACGCGGTTTTTAAGCGTTGTCTATGATGTGAGTAATATGCTATCCTGTAACACCAACGAGTCTTCCGCTGTATTGATTTGTGTAAATTTGGGGGTGTTACAGTTTGGTACCAGAGCTCTCGTTATAAAGAACGAAAGATTTTTAAAACTAAGGTTTTGAATAAAACATTTCAAAATCTTTTAACTATAAACATTTTTCTAAAAATGTCTAAAAATCTTTTTACTATAACGGTGCCGATGAATTCTCGAGTTACCGACAAGGCCAGACTGAGAAGCGTTATTTTAATATATATATATATAACTTGGATTATATATATATATATATATATATATATATATATATATATATATATATATATATATATATATATATATATATATATATATATATATATATATATATATATATATATATATATATATATATATATATATATATATATATATATATATATATATATATATATATATATATATATATATATATATATATATATATATATATATATATATATATATATATATATATATATATATATATATATATATATATGATGTAATTTGATTACATGATTGTTTGATGATTATTTAAATATTTATATGAGATATTTATACGACGTAGATTGTCACAAGGTACACTAACTCCCCTAGAAAATTAATCGAAGCTATTTCCGTAGGAATTCTAGCTATTCCAGATCTAAACCAAGTTGTGGATATTTATGATCCCAACAAAATGGTTGATATTCGTAGAAATGTTGATATTAGTTGATTGTGATATTAAAGAAGAATGGGCGAAATTAAATCTGATATCGATGTCATGACGATCTTTCCTTATAGAGTGGAGTTTGACAAAACGATACCACCTGGAAAGGTGTCATCTGATTCGTTGTCACCCAATCCTTAAAATGGAAATCGAAAGGGTGAATGTTGCACTTGAGGCTGTCAATGGAACCATTACCCAAAAGCCTCATGCCACTAGTACCTTTCCGAAAAGTCTAATTGAATGATCGAGTTATTTCATACTAGTGACTCATTTGATAATTGTTGCTGTAAGAGCTATAGGATTGGAAATTAAGTGTTGATCATATCGAGCTTTTGTTGCCCTATTAAGGTTTATGAATAAGGTTTAAAGTACTGGAGAGTTAAGTAGGATATCAAATTGGGTATAACTTGGTTGAAACTTGAATAAAGTAAAATTTAACCTGTATAGAATATGAGATTGTTAAGAGGAAGTCGTTAAGTCCTGTGATTGAATTATAAGGTTTTAAATGATTGTTAGTTTGTGTTAAGGGTTGTTCCTAGGCCACTGTCCACTAACGAGGATGCCCAGTGTCCAAGAAATAAATTGAAGAAATCTTCTTCTGAATTGAGACCGATGGTTCTTCTGGGACATGTGGAACACCTAATGACTCTTATAGATTAGTATTCATTGTGGTATCTTTTAAAAATCCCTTACTTAACTGATATATCAGTTGGTAAAATGAGTTCTTGGAATTGTATGACATAGTGACACGTAATGTGTTACGGTACAATTTAGACTTATTTGTGATCAATGAAAAAGACTACCTTTGATTACTAAATTCTATCTATCTTTTATTGCTTCATCCTAATGGTCGCATTAGTGATGCAACCATTGAACAAGTACTCATCTCAAATTGATTTACGTTGTGGATTATTCTTTTTGAGTGCCATCGAGGTCATGAACCTCATGATTATTTGGCTAAGCTCATTTCCTATTATATTGTAGTTAGTTCTTGGTGAACAACTTTTCATCACTCCTTTGCAGATCACTAATTGTTTTTATAAGATAAAACAATATACCTTGAGAAAAATTGGATTTTATCGCTATAATGATTATTCAAAGTAAGATTTATAAGTGATTGTTATCGAAATGAAGTTGTTTATAAAACACCTTGGAAAACATAATTGTTTTCATAACAAAGAAAATCTTTGTAAATTTATTTTTGATTCTTATTCAAGAATTAAGCATGAAAATATTTTTATTTAGACATGATGACAACATTTTGACGAACTGAGTATTGCATCGTTAATCTTGAAATTGTATATAGTTGCGCGCCTACATACAATTTGGAACGGACCATGCAAGGCTGATTAGTAGTCACCATAAAACTGATTAATAAACACTACATTTTCTTTAAAGATTGTGAAAGATTAAATTTTATGAGATCTGCAAAAAGGTGAAAAAAATGGGGACATAGTGTTAGGTACACCTACATATGTGCCTGTAGCACCTATTCTTCTGAGTCGAATTTACTCATCTATTGAAATTGTCTTATTTGACAATTGACAATTCTTTCTTGTCCAATTCTCCCGTGGTGAGATTCTTTGAAAAAGTATCTGATTACCGAGTGTTGATACCCGACCGGATGTATCGACGTTCTTATCATTCCTTTTGATTAGATTTCATTTGAATGACCTGGGTAACGATCCGAGGAGCTTTCGAATGCGTACTCAATTCATGGAAACATGGAATATATTCATATTCATTAAATGTTTTCGTCTTTATCTGAATTGAAATTCTCTCGCGTAGATTATGCGTTGACCTTACTCTTTAATAGTAGTTATGTCTCCATATATCCTTGAATTTGTGAAGGATTATGAGTTAATATTAGTCTTTTGAGAAGTTCACATCTTATCAACGGTATTGAAACTGGAAAGTTGATAGTGCCAGTAGAATGGATTGATTGATTATGACATGACGACATTGTCTTAATTGATGGGAACTCGAGTAGAATTCCCCTAAAAGATAAGATGTTGATTATCAAAAGTGATCTAAATAATTCTTGATGGATGACCATATCCTGCATTTAGACTTGAAATTATACCATGAATGGTTGTGAGTTATTCATAGATATTATAATCTAGAAAGAACTTAGAATAAATGTATTAAAAGATGTTTATGTTATCTGAAACCTTAGGAGGTATTTGTTGGTGAATTACCTAGACTTTCGCCATTAAGGCAAGTTGAAATTGGTATTGATTATATTCCCGGTGCTGCACCTGTGGCGTGTGCACCCTACGTCAGCACCATCTGAATTAAAAGAATTACCGTACAACTGAGAGAGTTGTCGGAGAAAGCTTTTATTCTACCAAGCTTGTCATTATGAAAAGCTATGGTGTTGTTATTTCTTATGTTTATTGATTACCGTGAACTAAGTAAATTGACGATTAAAATCTATATCCACTACCCAAGATGATAGATTGTTCGATCATTTACAAGGTTCTAGCGTATGTTTTAAAAATTTTGATCCTCGGCATGGTTATCATCAATTTCGCATTCGCGAAAAAGATTATCTATTCCAATCACTACATCCGATACTTGTAATGAACATTATGAGTTTCACGTGATGTCGTTTGGATTGACTAATACACATGTAGCATCCATAAATTTGGTGAATCACGTGTGTAGGCTGTAATTTGATAAATTCATGCTCGTGATCACTAAAGAACCATCTTTTTGTTTATAAGAATAAGAAGGAGTTAATAATTATTTATAGATTGTCCTGAATTGACCGAACAATAAAAACATGTACCTTAAATATTTAACATGTGATTAAAGAATAAATCCTTTACATTATTTGACCGTGTAATTAATAAATAATGGAATCTATATTGACTCTTCAAAAATTAAGAGCCCTTTTAAGACTTTGGGTTTTACCAAAAAGAAAGTGCAAATGTGTTTTGACAAATTTTCTCACAAAGGATTTTTAAGGGATTATTCCCTTATACCCAGAACATTTAACTAAACCCCTGTTTAGGGGTAAATGTTCGTGTATACCTCAAGATAACCTAAGAGGAAACTGTTAAACCATGACTTAAAATTTGAAACGACATTTTTTGCTTTTCAACTAAGCAAATTTTGACCAAAGTATAACCAAAGATTTTTCAAACATTTACGAATCTTGTTAATTATTTTCGATAAATCAGCAAAAATCCTGTTAATTAAATTAAAAATTATTTTGAACATTTTCATATAATTGGACGGACTGAGAAATTTAAAATTTTTAAGTTTACATTTCATAAAAATTAAATGTTTATTATTTAATTAATTGTAATAATTATCGACGCTTTAGACGTCGGATTGAGTAAAACAGATAAAAATGATAGTTGAGACGAAACTAAAACTTAGAAAATATAAAGAAAGAATTTTTGAATAAATACGATCATGATAATTATTTTATAAAGAAAGGTGAATGTAATTACTGACACATTATATAGAAAAGATAAAGAACCAATTAGGACATTTTCCTTAATAATGAAGGTGCAAAATAAATTGTCGAACAATATAAAATAAACGATGCTTGTAAGAAGGATAATATGGATAATAAAAAGGGGTTCGCGGCTAATGTGAACCATTAGAATTGAGAAGCCGATGGCGTTAAATGTATAAAAGGCCGTTTATGGTTGTCTGAATATGGAGATTATGAGATGTAGTTATGTTGGAATCTCGTAAGACTAAGTATTCTATTCTTGTCATTTCTGATTTAATGTATCTTTATCTGAAGAAGTTGTACTAATGGCAAATTATGAAGGCAGAAATTGCTTCATACATTTGTAAACGTCTAGCTATTGCAAAGGTCATCATCTGAATTTGATTCGATTTGGGTCATCGTCGACAGACTGACCAAATCTCCTAATATCATTCCTGTTAATGATAGAATCTTGATGAAGAAAATGACTCTTTTGTATTTAAAGGAGTTGTGTAAACATGGTGTGCCTGTATCGATAATCTCTATCAAGATCCTCGCTTCGCATCGAATTTCTAGAGATTTGCTCAGAAGTCATTGAGAACGAATCTTGATGAGAGTACTGTGTACCACCCCAATCGAAGGGACGAGGTAAAGTAAAGATACAAAATACTATAAGTGTTGTTCTATGTTTGAATGATTAACCTTTGGTAATAAACCGTATAATCGTTTTCCTTTTGGGAGATTATCATTGATAATTATCGTATTAGGATCAAAATCGAATCTTGTGAGGATATATATTTGAGCATCTGTAAGCAGGAGTTGGGATGAAGACATCCGACATACACCCATCGTGAGTTGGACATGTCTATTAGGGTTAAGGTTTCCTATGATGGCGAACCTAACCTTACAAAATACTCGACCCGCGAGACCTGAAATGATTGTTGAAATTAGGATTTGATTATTGACTGCCGGTTGTAGGCAGGAGGTTATGTGAATATGAAATGTAGATCTTGAAGTGCCGAATGGATAGCGAAGTTACGCCAACAAAATTTCACCTTGGAAAAATGAATTGATGATCTGAAGGATCATGGGATATAAGTCCCCGTTGTATGGGACCATTGAGATGATGTAAAAGATTGGTTTGAAAGGGATATAAGTTGGATCTACCCTAGGACTTCAAGAGCTGCGTGAATTATGTTTCGTATATCGAACTTGATAAAATGCCTATCAAGTGAAAAATCTGACTATTCCTTAATGAAGTTTAGATCGGCAAAAAGTTTCATTCATCAAAAACCCATGAACATCATGGATAGGGAAAGTAAGTCGACATTAAGCCTGATCTTATTCCCATAGTTATGTTTGATGAAACTCGCGTATTGTAATGAATTACACTTGTGAGAAAAGACCGAATGTGGAAGAAATACCCACATGGCTTTAACTCTATAAGAAGTGAGTAGTAAGATGATCTTTGAGGACAAAGATCCTGTTCAGGGGTAAATGCTGTGACAATCCGTCAATTTATGGTTGATATTTTATTCTCAAATATTATTTAAAAACATTATTTTAATGTTATATTATGAACTCACCCATTTCTGGGAAGAAATTTGGATTTACGTCTTGAAGTAGCATTGACTACATCTAAACCGGAGGATTCTACGTTACGTGCTTACGTTTACATACACCGTTTTGGTGACAGTAGGACATTTCTGGAAATAATTTATCCGTGAATATTATTTTGGGATTTTAAATTTGTGTTGGTTCATAGACTCACAAATTTACGAGAAGAGATTAGGACTTACGATTATAGTTTAACGTCCTTTAAGACTAAACCGGAAACCTTAGGATTACGTATTTACGTTTTTGAACTCCATTTTTAATGAGACAATTTTTATTAGATTCGTTTTGTGCCGTTGATTCATAATTTATAAAAACGTTTTTTCATAAAACGACCCGAGGGCACGCAAATCGAGGAAACTAGAATCCAAGAGTACCCGTAAATTAATAGGGATGGGACAAGTTTACACTTTCCCACCCCTATACAAATGGGCGGCAAAGCTTAGCTAGAGACACCACAAGGTGTCAACTTTCTACACATGAGAAGGACACTTGTCCTCCCCATTTGACCAAACCATTTAGCAACATCAAAACTAGCAAACTAAAACCATCTATCTCATTTTCACTCATGCAATTTCACACAAAACTCTCTCTTCTCCTCCATTTGGCCGTCCACCACCACCCATAAACTCCCTCACTTGATCAATTTTAACCATGAAATCATGTGTTATTCACACATATGATGAAGCCCTTTTGAAGCTCTATAGATTGGTGGTGATTCTAACATCCAAGGAGGTGATTTGGTGATGTCCAAGGGCTGATTTCTATATGGAGTTTACAAGTATTGGTGGCCATGAAGATTGGTGTTGATCTACCACAAGTTCTTCCATCAAAATCCAAGCCTTGATCATAACCTACATCATCTTGGTGGTATAAAGATTGTTCTTCCCATCCTCTTGTTATTTTGATTATGTAATCATGTATTTTATTTCTTATTGTATATGTATATGATGAATATATGATGATAAAAATATTATGTGGGGATTTGGTGTTGATAAACATGGGTAAAAAGATGAAAAAACTCTATGTAAAAGTGGTTAATCTTGCTTAATTTAGTAGGCTGTATAAAAACAGTAAATAACCATATGATGAACTGATAAAATGGTATATATGAATTGATATACAGTGAGTATTGAGACTTGTACACATGTGAGAGTTGGCCATGCAATGGATCATAAAAATGAGTGAGATATGATCAAAACAAGTTTAGAGTGCAAATCTGCATATACTGTTTTGGACGATTTTTATAAAATACTTAGAGGCTGATTCAACAGTAGCCATAGAAGAGTTAAATGGAGCACACATTATGTAGTTTATGTCATAAAACTTTGGGCTTCTATCTCCATATAGAACTCTAGATATGGCTGTTTTGGTGAACATGAAATTTAAAATCAGATTTGTATAATAAAAACTTATATAATATAAGCACTCACTTATATATTTATAAAATATATACACATGAAAACCCACTAACAATTAATAGTATAAATAAGAATTTCATATATTATGATATAAAATAAGACATTTTTATAAATTACAAGTATAAAATATTTTCCAAGTCATACAACTATAAACATGATTTTTACGTCTTTTCGGCTAGTATCGAAAGATTAACATTTTTATCAAATAAAATTTAGACGGTCGGACCCTTCTAATGTAAACTTTTATAAACTCACATACTGATGTATAAACATATATAACAAGTAAAAACCGATAAACCCGAACATTACAACATATAGACATTAACGGGCCAAAGTAGCCTTATTGGACTATAAACCCGACTAGTTAGTAAAACACTTATAAACTTATTTATTGGGCTTAACCCATTTGGGCACAACATGAAAAGTATAATACTGATAATAAAAGTGTAAAATGGGCTAATGAATAGTATTGGGATTGTAATAGGCCCATTGGGCTTCAAAATGTAAACAAGTTGAACTAGTGTAACTAGTCTTGAAAATTACCAACACATAAACACTATAATGAATGAGTAAAAATGTAAAATCCCACTTGATCATCATCATATTTATAAAATCATCATATGTATACATAATTGTTATTTTTATAAAGTCATTGGACAAGAGTCTAAGACGAGTGTTATTTGTCTAGGTTTCCGTGATTGAAGCACGTACCGTACATCCGAATTGCCGATAACCCGCTTTCCCACATCAATGTGAGTTCATAGCCTCGCACTCTTTTAAATGTTTTATGAAATTTTTTATAAACCCGCGAGGGATATAACATGTTAGTTTTTATAAAATAGGACACTAGTTGTCCTGATTGTCTGTTTATTAATTTGGACCCGAATGATTGTATGACCCGATGAATGATTAAATGACCCGATAGATGAAATGAAATGGATTATTAAAGTTAGGTTATGTCACTAAAAGTCCCATTAGCATGAATTGTGAACTACCGGGATTTAGTAGATGCTTATGCATATAATAGTACTATTTGGGGACGATCACCCCAGTTCGCGCCTTGACGGTTGATCCCCGCCGTGCCACATTGATTGGTAAGCAAATTTATGTATGAGAAGATTTACACAAGCGTGATTATTATGACGACACGCTAATTTAGATGGGCAAATTGAGTTTCGGGCTAGCTACCCGTTTTTTGTTGTAGTAACGTAACAATGTCATGCGGCTTATAATAATCCAAATAACGAGATGCTGCTATACGCATTAAATTATGATATATTGCCTGACTAGCAATACGGGGTCTTACTATAGATATTATGTTCGTGTTTTGGTTTTTCATAACCATATTCATATAACGGTTTTTATTTAATATATACAACGTTATAAAACGTATTGTATGATGTTTTTACGACAATGGTTCGTATAATGATTTTTAAGGAAAATGCCTATATTATGATTTTGATAAGGATTTGTATAAAATGACTTT
This sequence comes from Glebionis coronaria, assembly GCA_025667525.1. Classification (NCBI taxonomy): domain Eukaryota; kingdom Viridiplantae; phylum Streptophyta; class Magnoliopsida; order Asterales; family Asteraceae; genus Glebionis; species Glebionis coronaria. The sequence continues at coordinate 364,152,114 of CM046877.1, forward strand.
GGCTATTTTATGGCCTATTACAAAGATTTGTACAAAATGATTGTCGGTAATAATTTTATACCGATGTTATATTGATGGAATTTACTAAACTCTATGAATTCACTCAGCGTTATCGCTGACCTTTTCTATTAACATGTTTTATCTCAGGTACTTGAAGGTAATTCTCGGGAAGACAACAAGAATTCATGGCCTGCACTTAAACAATAATTTCCATTCAAATGCTTTGTAAAACTTTGTATGAAATAATATGACTTGGGACCTAGGTAAATTTGATATTTATGAATGGAAATGCTTTATTATAAAACGACGCGGTTTTTAAGAGTTGTCTATGATGTGAGTAATGTGCTATCCCGTAACACCAACGAGTCTTCCGGTGTATTGAATTGTGTAAATTTGGGGGTGTTACATTGTGCGTCCCGGATAAATATCTCTTTGCATTTCTTTCTATCCATCCATAGCAGCAGTTGCCATTACTGCTCCATCGGATGAATAGTGCGACCCGGATAAAGATCTCTTTGCATTTCCTTCTATCCATCCATAGCAGCAGTTGCCATTACTGCTCAATCGAATGAATAGTGCGACCCAGATAAAGATCTCTTTGCATTTCCTTCTATCCATCTATCCATCCATAGCAGCAGTTTCCATTACTACTCAATCGGATGAATAGTGCGACCCAGATAAAGATCTCTTTGCATTTCCTTCTATCCATCCATAGCAGCAGTTGCTATTACTGCTCAATCGGATGAATAGTGCGACCTAGATAAAGATCTCTTTGCATTTCCTTCTATCCATCCATAGCAGCAGTTGCCATTACTGCTCAATCGAATGAATGGTGCGACCCGGATAAAGATCTTTTTGCATTCCCTTCTATCCATCCATAGCAGCAGTTGCCAATACTGCTCAATCGGATGAATAGTGTGACCCGGATAAAGATCTCTTTGCATTCCCATCTACCCATCCATAGCAGCAGTTTCTATTACTGCTCAATCGGATGAATAGTGTAACCCGGATAAAGATCTCTTTGCATTCCCTTCTATCCATCCATAGCAGTAGTCTCCGCTACTACTCAATCGGATGAATAGTGCGACCCGGATAAAGATCTTTTTGTATTCCTTTCTATCCATCCATAGCAGCAGTCTTCGTTACTACTCACTCAGATGGATAGTGCGATCCGGATAAAGATCTCTTTGCATCGCTTTCTGTCCACCCGTAGTAGCAGAAGCCTCCATTACTGCTTAACCGGACGTACAAGAGTAACCTAGGTGTAGACCACTTCGCGTTAACGTCACCATCCGTTCCTAAGAGAGTGTCCAAAATGAACCATATACTTAGAACATCTTTCACTTAAAAGATAACTACGTTTTTAGTAGCTTTGAGGACAAAGCTAAAATAACGGGGTGGTGCTGTAAAGTCCATGATTTTACCATGATTTGATGTAATAAAATTCCACCCAATAATCCTAGAACCCTCTCTCATGTGTATATTTCTATAAGTAGTGTGTGACCTTTTCCATTTAGGTACTTATACTTTTACATTCATATTTGTTGTAAATAAGTTACATAACTTGAACCTTGTACTTAAGACTAGTAGAACAAGTAATAAAAATGTATAATCAATACTTGGCTATACACAACACTAAATCAAAGTTGGAAAACATGCTACACATACTATATGTAACCGTGTATGTATGTGTGTATGCATACCATGAACATGTTTAAAACCTTCTTGGACTAGCCCAAGACCATATACTTCTTGTGTGCTAGCCCAACATAAGCCCAAACCAAAGCCCATTGCCCTTTGGTTAGCTATACATGGCACACATCCATATGTGGAAGGAGAAGAGATGCTTTGGAAACACATGAGCCTACACTTGGCACAAGTGTTCTTACCAAGGCAATCATGCCTTTTGCCTTGGCTTTCTCTTTCCCCATTAAGCCGAGAAACACACAGATACATTCTCTCATTCTCTCATGCAACTTAATCTCACTTCTCTCTTCATATTTCTCTCTAAAATGATTCGGCTTTAAGCCACAAACATCCAAAGTTGTTCATTAAATCCACTAGTTCCTTGTCCCATCTTAACTACTAATCATTTAGTAGCATCATCATCTTTGGAATCACTATAACATGCCCTAGCCGAAACCTTAAAGCTCACGGCTTGGTTATAGTTAGGGTTTCCATCCTCTTCTAGATTAGATCTCTAATCTCCTTGTTCATCTAGATCTTCCTTCGTAACTTTAAGCAAGAAAGGATACTCCTTATGCTTTGATGAGATGGCATTTATACATGATCTCATCATTCTTTTTGGGCTTTAAATGCATAAAAATGTCATAAAATACCATATATATGCTTGTGTTTGTTTACTTGTGTATTTTAGGTATGGATATCGTGAAAAAGGCAAAAGATCACAAGTTACAAGGAAAAACGGACACGAGAAACGAAGCCGTACAAAGAACCGGGCCTTAATCATGGAATTCTCAATAAATACCCTTGAAGACTTGAAGACAAACAAGATTGACCCTCAATTATTGAAGAAATGACACTTAAAACCCTTGTATATTCATAATTACAAGTTTGGTCCCTTAAGTTTATCAAAATTACACAAAAGGTCCTTCAACTTTGAAGAAATGGCAAGATTAGTCCCTCAACAAATCAAAATTGCCAACAATGGTCCCTCATGAAGTCAAAGATACAATGAAGACCTTTGAAGATCAACATTGTCCAAGATCAGTCCTTCAAATATGCAAAAAGTCCAAAATTAACCCTTGAAACCCTTTTTTTGGAAAGTTTGTGCCAAAATGACAAGTTATGAAACGTTGATACAAAGGAAATGGGCGTTGATGGTTTTTTAAACACAAAAGACAAAAGAAAGAAAGAACAAGGGGCAAACTTGTGCATTTGAAACATTTGAAACGAAAATGCGCCAAACACATAACACTCCCCTATTTTCGGATCAAAACTTGTCACTATTCACTTTTACCAGCCCAGAATTTACACCAACTTAAACAAAGGGTAAATCTAAATTAACCTAACCCACACTTGATTCGCATGTGCAGAAACAAATCCCACACACAAAACCCTCACTCCCACTACTCTTTGGACCCCACACTTAACATTCTCAGCCAATGAAAACTCAACTTGGCCTCCAAGCAAAATGACGTGGCCAAATCAACAGCCAAGGATCATTGCTTCATATCAAAGCTGAAATGAACGTCCAAGATGAATTTAAACAGCTCATTCCACCAAAACGTCTAGAAGGACTTAGGGCATTTAGGGAATTTCACTTCTAGGGTTTGTGAATAGTGTTTAGCCAGGCATTTGCCTATAAAAGGAGACCTCAACATGTGAGAGTCCCTTTGTTCAAGTTTTAGGCTATCAATCTTTGTAATTCCTTTTTAAGTTAAATAAAATTTGAATTTCTGAAATTTTGAAATCTCTTTTTGATTTAGTTAAAAGTTTGGTGTTTGAGTAGCCTAATTCTGAGTTCCATTTGATTGTTAAGGCCTACCTTAATCTTGTGGTTAAGGCACGTCTTGTTTCATTAGGTTTTTAAGGTTTGAAAACCTTGAAATCCTAGGTTCTGTTTTGGTTTATTTTGTGTACTAACCCTTAGCCATCTGCTATAAGCTCTTACAAGCTTGTTGACACCAAGCTTGTGAAGGGATTAGAGCCCTTGGTTGAGTTGTTTGCTGCTTGTGTTGAAGATATCAAGTCCTTGAGGTTCTACTTTGAACCATCAACCAAGGCAATTTGCATCTCCTTATTTGAAGTACCTTGGTCTTGTTCTAGTTGTTGAACAAGGTCCAAGGAGCATTGTTGGCCTTCCTAGGATGTTGTGGAAGGCAGGTATAATCCCTTGTTAAGATTCCACTCAAAAATTCATGTTTATGACTGATTTTGATTTGGTGCTTTGATTTTGAGTATTGGTGTTTATGCTGGTGATTTTTGAGTTTGATTGTGTTAGTTGCTATCGTTTAAGTGTTTTAATCATTAAAATCAGTAGGTTATTAGTTAAAATCACAAGTTCCTTTGTTAAGTGCTTGATTAAGGGTTGTTTGGGATTACTGGTTATCAAGGCCTTGTGGCCTTGTGCCCTTGGTTCTTAGGGTTTGGGTGGTCTAAACAAGTCATAATACACAAGTCTTTGCCATTGGTTAACTTTCTGAAAGTTTGAAAAAGGGATTCTAAGTTTTGCAAAAATCTGATAAAATTGGTTTTGAATTTGGTCAAACACATCAGATCCAATAACTTCTTTGTTAGTTGGATCTAAGGTCTGAAATTTGGTTTGGGAATAGTTTGGGTGATATGCTATCTGTTGGTTATCTGCTTGTTGAATTTGGTGGCTTATTGTGGTTTTTATAGCTTATCAAAGTCTGCTGAAGTGGTCATTTGCATCAGCAAAGTGATCACCTCATTTGGTGTTGCATTGTGATTTCTAGCATTAGGATTGTTGTATTGTTGCTTGGATCTTATTTGTATGCTGCTTGTGAGAATATTTGGCTATTTGGATTGCTTTGTTCATAGCTTATAAGCCCACTGGCTTATTGGCTTTTTGGTGCCAAAACACATCAAGTTTACCCAACTGGTAAGCCTTGATTCACAAGGTTTGCACTCAAACCTTGACCAGCAGGGTGAAAAACAAGTCCTTACACTTCATTAAGTCTGTCAACGCCTACTTTTTTTCCTGTCAGCGTTTGATTTCAACTTATCAACGTTTGACTTTTGGTCAAACTTGGTTTCTAAGCTTATTGATTCTGTTTTGCTTATTGGTACATGCAACAACTTATCTTTGGTAATAGAAATCATTTTTCTCAGCTTATTATCAAATCTGGAAGGTTACAAGTCTTTTGGTTAAGCTTTTGCTAGAAAACTAGCTTATTTGGCTTTTTCAGCCAGCTTATCTGTTCTTACAGCTTATTCTACTTGGCTTTTTGTGATTTTCTTGATTGATTATTCTTAGTTAAGCTATTTGTGAGCTTTTGCAACAAACTAGAGCTTCTGAGGTTCAGTATTTCTCAAAAACGACTATTTTGTCGTTTAGTGGATTTTTGCTTTTCTATTTTCTGGCTTATTAAGTGAGCTTATTGAAAATTTCTTTTGACAGATCTCTTTGGCATCCTAAAAGAGGGTTGTGTGTCAAATTAGAGCTTATGGTATTAGCTTATGGCTTAATGGGCTGAAAAGCCCAATAAGAATAAGCTTTGTGTTCAATAAGCTGTGATAAGCACATTTTCAGCTTTTGTGCCTTTAGAGTTTTGTTCTTAGAATTGAATTTTAAGTCAGATAGGGCTTTTCCAAGTCAATTGGGCCAACTTTGACTTTTTGGGCCCAAAAGCCCATTTGTGTTGACTGAATTTGGATTTAGCCCATTTGAGGGCCCATTAGGGGTATTTTGGTAATTTCACTTTGATTTTCTTATTATTTAGGTTAAAATAAACTAGTTTGCAAGTTTTTAGAATTTTTATAATTTTTGGTTGTTTAATATTATTTTATTATTATTTTATTATTATTTTTAAAATTTCACATTTTCCAACTTTTTACATTTTTCTTAGGTTTAGTACATTAAAATAGGAATTTAGCAACTTTTAGAATAATTTTATCTCCTTTAGATTAATTTTTATAATTATTTTAAGTTTTAATAGTTTTTAAATCATTTTAAATAGTTTTTATTAGTTTTAAAATTTCTAAAAATAGTTTTTAATCATTTTAGGTCATTTTTGAGTTTTATCAATTGAAAAATCTTTATTTGGGCTTTTTGATAATTTATTTGATTTTTAGGGCTTTAATTAGCATTTAAAAATTGAATATTTAATTATTTAAAAGGTTTGAAAAAGTTTTGATTATTGGTAAACTCTTAGTTTATTATTTTTGATCTTTGGTAAATTTTTGGTAATTTTTAGAATTTATTTTAATTTTGGTGATTTTTAAGGTTCTACGTCTTAACTTTCTAATAGTGATTTTTTCTTGGTAATTTTTATTTTTTACGTCTCCGTCATCTTCTTTTCTCATCCCCTTTCTAAACCAATCATTAATCACAAACATTTAACAAATTTCTCACACACATATACCTCCTTGGGAAACGAACTTGGAATCCATAAGGGTCATTAACACTTGATTTTTCCTAAAATCATTTGTTTGATACTTACCACTACTTACCCTCCTTTTCCTAAAAGAGGTGTAATTTACCACAATCACTTTGGCGCCGCTGCCGGGGAGGTGTGTCGTGATTAATTTGCATTGTTGTTTTTAATATTAACCAAATAATATTTGTATTAGTAGAACTCTACTAATACGTATTATCGGTTTTCTTGGTTTTTCTTGTATAAATATTACTATATTGTATTAAGTATCACAATAAATTTACAATATCTCCAAAAGTGTGAAAACACAACCTTAATTGGGATTTGATCTCCTAGTTATTGTATTCGAATCTCAAACAAAAAAAGAAAAGGCAAAAATAGATAAATACTTTCGTGAAGCTCGATTTTGAAAGATACAAACTATAAGGTGGGTATAAGGCGGGTATTATAAAATATACCCTAAGGAAAAAGGCTCTTAAGTGCTTCGCGCCGCCTCGTTTCCCCGCTTGCTTGTGAGTATTTTGAGATTGAAGGCTAATCGAGGGTTTTGCCGCCCAAAGTATTATTACGTATACTATATTTGCTTGGTTTCTTTGTGATTAAACCCTCTTGAACAATTTGGTTTTCACCAAAGTTCTAAATTCATTCGAAGGCGTTCACTCCACGTGATCGTTTTCATTCCTTTGAGGCTTCTTTAATCAAGAGTTTGATTCGAGGAGAGATTTTGTAGATTGTTGTCTACGAAGATACACCAAAATCCAAAAAAATTAAATATCATCAAAAACACAAAAAAAATTGAAAATTCACAAAACACCCAAAAACAATCTTCTTTGCTCACCTCCCATTCTTCGTGAAGTTTATGATCACTCGTAATCAAGCAAAACGAGCTCGTAAACGACTTCAAAAGCAAGCCAATCAAGAGACGTTGATTGTTGAAGAACCTCCAATTGTTGAACCTATTGTAGAACAAGAAGTCGTCATGGCTAATCGTACTATGATGGAGTTGCTACAAGCACCAACCGAGGGTTTTGGAGAGGCTATTGTGATTCCCTCCATTCTTGCGGAGAATTTCGAAATTAAGACGAGTTTAATGTCGATGTTGCAAGCAAATAAGTTAGAGGTCATGAGAAAGACAACCCGCATTACCATATTAGGAATTTTAACCGTCTCACCGCCACTAGCAAATTTAAGGATGTTCCACATGACGCCATTAAGATGATGTTGTTTCCATACTCGTTGGATGGACCCGCAAAAATTTGGTTCGAGAAAGAACCGCCAAATTCGATTTTGACATGGGCCGATCTCGTTTCTAAGTTTGTGAACAAGTTTTTTCCACCATCTAAAACAACACACTTGAAAAATGAGATTTCACGATTTGTGCAAAGAAATAATGAAAGTTTTTCAATGGCATGGGAACGATTTAAAGAGATGTTACATGAATGTCCACACCATGAGTTTATGGAATTGCATCAAGTGGATACTTTTTATAATGGACTTAATGATCATGAACGAGATTATTTGAATGCCGCCGCGGGTGGTAATTTTTTGTGCAAGACGACAAATGAGGCTTTACAAATCATTGAAAATAGATCTAAGGTTTATAACCCTCGTAACACACCGAGTGTTGCCAATATGGGTTCGTCATCTTCGTCACAATCGTCTCGTAGCATTAACGCCTTACATGATGAAGCTAATGAGGAAAATCGGTTTTTTGATAGATTTGCTAATCTTATGTCCTATTGGAAGGCTCAAGAAGCTTCAAATTCCGCTTCGGTTAAAGCGGTTGCTAAGAGTTGTTTATCTTGTGGGGGAGCTCATGATCTTTCCGAGTGCATTACCGCGGATGGTAACACTTCGAGTGCTTATGTAGCAACGGGAACTTACAACCAAAACGGTCAAGGTTCCCGTCCAAATCAAGCTCCACCCAACCAAAATGTTAACAATTATCGAAACAACAACCAAGGTAATTACCAAAGCAACACACGCAATTACAACAAGGGGAATTATCAAAGTGGGAATGGACAAATTTCTAATCAAAATCAAAACCGTGATTTTCAAAACACTACACAAGGTTTTCAAAATGCTCACACTAAAAATTTGCAAGGAGAATTTTTGGATGATGCTAAAGCAAATGATGCTAAATTTGATAACATGCAACGTGAGATGATTAGCTTAAGATCCGAGTTGAAAAACGAGCTAAAAAATGAACTTGCTAATGAACTTAAAACTCATGCAAACAAAATGGAAGGAAATGTCAAACGTCTTCAACAAAATCAACAAAAGATAGAATTAGGACAACATGAGATTAAGCAAGAGTTATTAAAAGCGGATGCTAGGCAATCAAAATTTGAGGACCGAATGGCTAAGATGTTTGAAGGAATCATGTGTAAACCCTCTTCATCGGGTGGTCTTCCTAGTGATACCATCACAAACCCGAAAGGAGAAATGAAGGTTATTACTACACGAAGTGGTAAAACTTTCAAGGAACCAATCTCTCGTCAAAGTACTTCTAAGGAGAAGGAAATCGAGAAAGAACCCGAGGTGATGGTCGAAAAGGAGCACATTACAATCCCACGAAGTACCGCTCATACCACACCTACGGTTGAACCAATACCAATTGTGGAACCCAAGTTTCCAAGGCCGTTGCCTAATGACCAACCCACATCACCTTTCCCTACCCTTCGAGACGTAACAAGGAAAAGGCACAAGAACGGAACAATTATCAATTTGAGATATTTATGAAAATGTTTCGTGATATGCATTTTAACATAAGTTTTGCCGATGCTTTAATCATGATGCCTCGATTCGCCGCAAATTTCAAAAGTATGCTAAACAACAAAGAGAAGTTACAACAATCGTCTAGTTGTTCATCGGTTTTTCTTAGCCTCATACCACAAAAAGTCGGTGATCCCGGTAAATTTTTGATTCCGTGTGCAATTCAAGATATGGAGGAATGCTACGCCTTGGCCGATCTAGGTGCTAGTATTAATTTAATGCCTCTCGAGATTTTCAAATCGCTTTCGCTTCCGGCTCTTACTCCTTCGAACATGTCTATCGAGATGGCCGATCATTCTACGATTTTAGCATGTGGAGTAGCCGAGGACGTTTTCGTTAAAGTCGGAAAGTTTTACTATCCCGTTGACTTTATCGTTGTAGACATTCCTATCGATCGAAAAGTTCCTCTCATTTTGGGTCGTTCATTTTTGGATACATCAAGAGCACTTATCGTTGTTCATGCTCGAAAAATCACCCTTCGTTTCAATGAGGAAGAACTTGTCATCAATGCAACACAAAACTCCAATCTTTCTCATGTCTATTCTATTGCAACTTTAAACCATGGTGATTCAACCAATGTCGTTTGCAAAGAATTTTCACCAAGAGTTTTAGGAAATGTCGCCAAGAACAATTTACCATTTCCTTCGCCAGTGGAGGTTATGAGTGTGAAGCCTACAAAGAAGAAACCATCAATACTTGAATCGAAAAATCCTTCGCCTCACATCGAACATTCATTCTTGAAAAGTGTTGATAAGTTGCCGGTTTCTACGGAAGATCTTTCGGATAATGAATATGTAGACCCCGATGGGGAGGTTTTCTTCGTCGATAAACGTTTTGAGAACTTGCCACCACCAAAACCAAAACGATTTACAAATGTGAGAATTTTTAGTGTGACTAACATCGTCTTAGAAACACCGGATATTTTCGACATAATCAAAAAGGGTTTTCATAAGGAGAGTTTAAAAGATAAAAAAGGAAAAGATCTTAAATGTGATTTAATTGATTTTTCTACAAATCTAACTCCGTCATCACCACGTGTTTTGAGTGCTACAAGCTCGTCTACTCCTTTTGACGATGCGTTGTGTGGTTTTAGTATGGGGGAAGCCCCTTATGTTCCCTCATCCTTGTCCACCGAGGACGAGATATTCGATCCCGGAATTTCATGTAAAGGGAAATCTCGGTCTTCCACCGATGCAATAAATGGAAAATCTTTCTATTTGATTGGTGCGAGTCTACCTCGAGTAGCTCAAAAGTTTGTCTTACCAATTGTCTCACCCTTCTACTTCTCATCTCTTTTCTTCAAACTCTTTGAGTTTATGGCACATGTTGAAGTGCCGTTGAATTGTTTTTCTAATGAAAACGAGAACGCCATTTTCGACCCCGGTATTTTGCATCATCTAAGGACTTAGTCCTTAATACCGGTTGCTTTTTGGGCCTTGTTTATCATGTAAGCCCCATTAACCATACCACGATTTTCCCTAAATGATCACATTTATGGGGATCGAGTCGAGCTCATGACTTGGTAATCAAAAACGAGGTGCCTCGTGGGGGAGATCCCATGCTTATCTTTATGCTCACTATTCACTAATAAGGGGACCTGTACCCTTTCAACTCGTTGTCTCGTGGTTGTTTGTGATTGTGTTATCTAGATCATCATCATCATCTACGATTGAAGACTCTCGTGTTCGTTTACGTGAGCCTCCATCGTTCGTTTGAAGAAGTTTTTCACGATTCCATGACATATCCTTTATTGCTCTAACAATTATCTTTTAGCATACTTAACAAAAGGCTTTAGATATATTGTTGATCACCCTTTCCATGCTAGATCCTAAGCATTCGACTCTTCGTCTCTAGTATGGGGGTGCTCCACCTTTAGACTCGAAACATTGAGGACAATGTTTACTTTTAGTATGGGGGGTGAATAGGTACTTGCTTTGCTACGCCCTCACGCTTTCCAACTTTCAATATTTTGTTTTGCTAATAAGGCTAAAAATGGCCAAATTTTAAAATTTTTCTTAGTTTTCATAAGTGTTTTTAAGACACGAATGTATATTTTCCGATGGGTAGAATAAGAGTTAATTTTTGACTTGATGGGCATTTGGAGCCATTTACATTCCTTAACCCGCTCAATTCAAGTTTTGCTAGACTTTTATATAGGGAACTTTAAAACGCGAAAGTCTTAATTCATACGGGTTAAGAACAAGAACTTTTCGCAAGTTCCTATAATTGATTCTAGAAAGTCATTTATCAAGGGAACTATAAAACGCATTCTCTAAACTTGAAAAAGTCCAAGAAAGTGAAAGATCCTATAGGTGGCTTGAAAACCCAAAACTTTGATTTGATATAGTCTTAATGAAAGCTAATCCAAATTTGGCTTAATTTTGACTTGCATGGCTAAGTATTCACGAGTCTCTTTAATTAGAGGTCTTTATATAGTGAAGAACGAGAAATGATAGAGTTAGACAAGTGATCATGCTAAACGTAGAACATAAAAGTATTCTTTCAAAAACTCATATATTTTTAATTGTGGCTTTTTCTTCCCATAAGATCAATGCATTAGGAATAAATCATAATTGCAATAAGTAAGGTCGTACGATTTGAAAGGTTACTTAGCCTCTAGCGCAAGATCGTTTAAAAGTTGCTCGGGGTTGAATAGAGTTCATAGCCAAGGCATAACTTATTGAAGCGGGACGCGAAGATTGGCGATCATCCAAAAAGGCCCTAACAAGGCATGAGGAGCTCTATTTTTGCTAAAGATCCAAAAATGATGTGAAGTATCATTATTCCTAAATCAATATGAAGGATCGAGACACACGACGAGAAGCAATTACTCCCCTAAAGATCATGGAGAAAATCTATCCAAAAAGACCCTAACAAGGTATGAGGATAAATATATCCAAGTCCGAAAAGGAGGCGGATCGTTGTATATCAAAATCCAAAGTAAAGATTGAAGAAAAATGATGAAGTCGTGGTCCAATATGAAGAATCTCTCAAAAACGTCAAGTGAAGAAATTCCAAATATATGAAGAGAAGACCATAATTTCAAGAACGTATTCCCAAGATTTGAAGTATGAAGTACATGCCAAATATCGGTCCGAGAAAGGTCTCAAATCGTGAAACGAGTTATGCCAAGATATGAACTTAAGGAGATACACGAGAAGCCGTTTAAAAGATTTTGTCCTTCGACTAACTATTGATCAAATCGTGCTACTTTGCTTTCGGACTAATAACTACTCATATAAGTCAATATGAATCACTTGTGATCCATGACAAATAGATAAAAAATGCTAGTAACCCATTTCCTTTTATAATAACTAGGATTGCGGGGAGAAAAAGTATTACACAATTTGGACGTATGAGTAGTGTTAGCATTGTGACTTGTACCAACAATGATCTAGTTTTTGCACTTAGCATGGAATGTATGACAATCGAGGATGACGAAGTTTACTCTAAGGGACATTAACTTGTTTCTATTCTTTGACCCTAAAAGTCACTTTTTGTGATGAAAATCATATATTATGTCTTTACACATCTTCGTAGTATGTTGCAAGTCTTTTTACTCTTCAATAAAGGTTAATAAAATTGAAATTTGGTGATGCTTAGATACTTTATTCTAGCATTGCGTGAGGGCACGGCAATGGCTTAGTATGGGGGAGTGATGAGATGGCATTTATACATGATCTCATCGTTCTTTTCGGACTTTAAATGCATAAAAATGTCATAAAATACCATATATATGCTTGTGTTTGTTTACTTGTGTATTTTAGGTATGGATATCGTGAAAAAGGCAAAAGATCACAAGTTACAAGGAAAAACGGACACGAGAAACGAAGCCGTACAAAGAACCGGGCCTTAATCATGGAATTCTCAATAAATACCCTTGAAGACTTGAAGACAAACAAGATTGACCCTCAATTATTGAAGAAATGACACTTAAAACCCTTGTATATTCATAATTACAAGTTTGGTCCCTTAAGTTTGTCAAAATTACACAAAAGGTCCTTCAACTTTGAAGAAATGGCAAGATTAGTCCCTCAACAAATCAAAATTGCCAAAAATGGTCCCTCATGAAGTCAAAGATACAATGAAGACCTTTGAAGATCAACATTGTCCAAGATCAGTCCTTCAAATATGCAAAAAGTCCAAAATTAACCCTTGAAACCCTTTTTTGGAAAGTTTGTGCCAAAAATGGCAAGTTATGAAACGTTGATACAAAGGAAATGGGCGCTGATGGTTTTTTAAACTCAAAAGACAAAAGAAAGAAAGAACAAGGGGCAAACTTGTGCATTTGAAACATTTGAAACGAAAATGCGCCAAACACATAACACTCCCCCATTTTCGGATCAAAACTTGTCACTATTCACTTTTACCAGCCCAGAATTTACACCAACTTAAACAAAGGGTAAAACTAAATTAACCTAACCCACACTTGATTCGCATGTGCAGAAACAAATCCCACACACAAAACCCTCACTCCCACTACTCTTTGGACCCCACACTCAACATTCTCAGCCAATGAAAACTCAACTTGGCCTCCAAGCAAAATGACGTGGCCAAATCAACAGCCAAGGATCATTGCTTCATATCAAAGCTGAAATGAACGTCCAAGATGAATTTAAACAACTCATTCCACCAAAACGTCTAGAAGGACTTAGGGCATTTAGGGAATTTCACTTTTAGGGTTTGTGAATAGTGTTTAGCCAGGCATTTGCCTATAAAAGGAGACCTCAACATGTGAGAGTCCCTTTGTTCCAGTTTTAGGCTATCAATCTTTGTAATTCCTTTTTAAGTTAAATAAAATTTGAATTTCTGAAATTTTGAAATCTCTTTTTGATTTAGTTAAAAGTTTGGTGTTTGAGTAGCCTAATTCTGAGTTCCATTTGATTGTTAAGGCCTACCTTAATCTTGTGGTTAAGGCACGTCTTCTTTCATTAGGTTTTTAAGGTTTGAAAACCTTGAAATCCTAGGTTCTGTTTTGGTTTATTTTGTGTACTAACCCTTAGCCATCTGCTATAAGCTCTTACAAGCTTGTTGACACCAAGCTTGTGAAGGGATTAGAGCCCTTGGTTGAGTTGTTTGCTGCTTGTGTTGAAGATATCAAGTCCTTGAGGTTCTACTTTGAACCATCAACCAAGGCAATTTGCATCTCCTTATTTGAAGTACCTTGGTCTTGTTCTAGTTGTTGAACAAGGTCCAAGGAGCATTGCTGGCCTTCCTAGGATGTTGTGGAAGGCAGGTATAATCCCTTGTTAAGATTCCACTCAAAATTTCATGTTTATGACTGATTTTGATTTGGTGCTTTGATTTTGAGTATTGGTGTTTATGCTGGTGATTTTTGAGTTTGATTGTGTTATTTGCTATTGTTTAAGTGTTTTGACCATTAAAATCAGTAGGTTATTAGTTAAAATCACAAGTTCCTTTGTTAAGTGCTTGATTAAGGGTTGTTTGGGATTACTGGTTATCAAGGCCTTGTGGCCTTGTGCCCTTGGTTCTTACGGTTTGGGTGGTCTAAACAAGTCATAATACATAAGTCTTTGCCATTGGTTAACTTTCTGAAAGTTTGAAAAAGGGATTCTAAGTTTTGCAAAACTCTGATAAAATTGGTTTTGAATTTGGTCAAACACATCAGATCCAATAACTTCTTTGTTAATTGGATCTAAGGTCTGAAATTTGGTTTGGGAATAGTTTGGGTGATAAGCTATCTATTGGTTATCTGCTTGTTGAATTTGGTGGCTTATTGTGGTTTTTATAGCTTATCAAAGTCTGCTGAAGTGATCATTTGCATCAGCAAAGTGATCACCTCATTTGGTGTTGCATTGTGATTTCTAGCATTAGGATTGTTGTATTGTTGCTTGGATCTTATTTGTATGCTGCTTGTGAGAATATTTGGCTATTTGGATTGCTTTGTTCATAGCTTATAAGCCCACTGGCTTATTGGCTTATTTGTGCCAAAACACATCAAGTTTACCCAACTAGTAAGCCTTGATTCACAAGGTTTGCACTCAAACCTTGACCAGCAGGGTGAAATACAAGTCCTTACACTTCATTAAGTCTGTCAACGCCTACTTTTTTTTCCTGTCAGCGTTTGATTTCAACTTATCAACGTTTGACTTTTGGTCAAACTTGGTTTCTAAGCTTATTGATTCTGTTTTGCTTATTGGTACATGCAACAACTTATCTTTGGTAATAGAAATCATTTTTCTTAGCTTATTATCAAATCTGGAAGGTTACAAGTCTTTTGGTTAAGCTTTTGCTAGAAAACTAGCTTATTTGGCTTTTTCAGCCAGCTTATCTGTTCTTACAGCTTATTCTACTTGGCTTTTTGTGATTTTCTTGATTGATTATTCTTAGTTAAGCTATTTGTGAGCTTTTGCAACAAACTAGAGCTTCTGAGGTTCAATATTTCTCAAAAACGACTATTTTGTCGTTTAGTGGATTTTTGCTTTTCTACTTTCTGGCTTATTAAGTGAGCTTATTGAAAATTTCTTTTGACAGATCTCTTTGGCATCCTAAAAGAGGGTTGTGTGTCAAATTAGAGCTTATGGTATTAGCTTATGGCTTAATGGGCTGAAAAGCCCAATAAGAATAAGCTTTGTGTTCAGTAAGCTGTGATAAGCACATTTTCAGCTTTTGGGCCTTTAGAGTTTTATTCTTAGAATTGAATTTTAAGTCAGATAGGGCTTTTCCAAGTCAATTGGGCCAACTTTGACTTTTTGGGCCCAAAAGCCCATTTGTGTTGACTGAATTTGGATTTGGCCCATTTGAGGGCCCATTAGGGGTATTTTGGTAATTTCACTTTGATTTTCTGATTATTTAGGTTAAAATAAACTAGTTTGCAAGTTTTTAGAATTTTTATAATTTTTGGATTTTTAATATTATTTTATTATTATTTTATTATTATTTTTAAAATTTCACATTTTCCAACTTTTTACGTTTTTCTTAGGTTTAATACATTAAAATAGGAATTTAGCAACTTTTAGAATAGTTTTATCTCCTTTAGATTAATTTTTATAATTATTTTAAGTTTTAATAGTTTTTAAATCATTTTAAATAGTTTTTATTAGTTTTAAAATTTCTAAAAATAGTTTTTAATCATTTTAGGTCATTTTTGAGTTTTATCAATTGAAAAATCTTTATTTGGGCTTTTTGATAATTTATTTGATTTTTAGGGCTTTAATTAGCATTTAAAAATTGAATATTTAATTATTTAAAAGGTTTGAAAAAGTTTTGATCATTGGTAAACTCTTAGTTTATTATTTTTGATCTTTGGTAAATTTTTGGTAATTTCTAGAATTTATTTTAATTTTGATGATTTTTAAGGTTCTACGTCTTAACTTTCTAATAGTGATTTTTTCTTGGTAATTTTTATTTTTTACGTCTTCGTCATCTTCTTTTCTCATCTCCTTTCTAAACCAATCATTAATCACAAACATTTAACAAATTTCTCACTCACATATACCTCCTTGGGAAACGAACTTTGAATCCATAAGGGTCATTAACACTTGATTTTTCCTAAAATCATTTGTTTGATACTTACCACTACTTACCCTCCTTTTCCTAAAAGAGGTGTAATTTACCACAATCATGCTTCTTCATTTTTACTTGCATGCATCATCATTCATCTATAAACACATGTAAATAACTTGTTAAAATCAAGATTTGATAAGGACCATGACCATAAAGGTCACGACATATATTTAAGCACCATTAGTCATTGGTAAAATATTTTTAATAAAGAAACCTATAACTAGTACTCTATCTTTTAACTTGATTTAAAATCATATGAATCATTTTGTGAATTTAAATAAAGCCGTGGGTTATAAGCCTCACTTTCGGGGATTTTGGTTAACTAATAATCATAGATCTCATAAGTAAATTTGTGTAACTCAAAAATCATGAAAACCATGACCTAAAGGGTCACGACATAATTAAGTGGTTAACTTATGATTTATGTACTAAGTTTTAATGATGGAAAATGTATTATTACATGTGAAATGGAGTACTAAAAATCACTAAAATAAATTATGGGTACATATATAGCCGTGGGCTATATATAACCTTGAATGGGTTTTAGATGTACATGCATGCTTATATAAGACCTAGATCTAATGATAAGAGTTTAACTTAACATGATAAACATAAAACAAGCTTATAGATCTTATGGGAACATTCAGAGAAAACAATATAGCCGTGAGCTATATGTTGTTTTCTTGGAATTGTGGTAATCTTGGAAATATGCAAGAAACCTAGATAATCATGTTGTATTCTTATAAATATTTACAAGACATAAAACTAACTAAAAAGTTCATCTTGGAAACACCAAGATTTAAAATTATAGCCGTGGGCTTTGTGTATGTATGTATGGACTTATGACTTAATTTCTTGATAAGTACATGCAACCTTAAAATAAGTTTTGACTCATCTTAATAAGCTATAATTAAATATAGCCGTGAGCCATAAGCTCATATTAGAGCTTATGACTTGCATGCAACATTATAACACATCTAGATCTCATTTGGTACATCAAATAAAATAAACTATGAGTTTTATTCTTTTATTAAGGTTTAAAACTAAATATGGATAAGCTAATAATAAGCTTATAAGAAAATCCTAGATTAATACTTACATGAAATGAAAAGTAGTATTGATGGACTAATTAAGCCCATGTAACATTAATCCAAGACTTAATGGACCTAATAAGCCCATTTAATAAATCCTAGTATCTTAACGGACTTAAGATTATACTTAGGCCCATTTGGTTAATTAATGGACTTAAAAATGTATTTAAGCCCAATAAATGTTTTAAAGGCCCATTTAAACAAGTTAGTGGACTTAAAATATATTTAGGCCCACTAGATGGCCCATTAGATATTTTAGGCAATTTAATGAGCCCATATAATATTTTGAATGTTTAATTAAAAGTTTTTATAATAAACTATAACTTATAAAAACTTTTGGATTAAAATGACAACTTATGAAACTTGAGGACTAAAACCGTTACTTATGAAACTTGTTTTGATAAATTAGTAAACACAAGGACTGAAAATGTAAATATCCGAAAGTCTAGGGTTTAATCAATACCATCTGTGGTATATTAAACCCTAGGGACCATTTTGGGAACTTTCTAAACGTTGTTTTGTCATTTTATAACCGTAAGGACCATTTTAATATTAATCCGAAACTTAAAGAAGCCCTAGGGGTTGTTTTTTCATTTTAGGGAAGTTATAAAACCTAGATATAACTAGGGGGACTAAATCTGCCATAAGCCGAAACTTTAACAAGCCCTAAGTACCAAATGTGTAAAATCCGAAAGTTATACTTTGTTTAAAATATGGAGGGACTAGTTTTGCCATGTACCGAAACTTTAACAAGCCCTAACCCTAATTCTATTTTTTTAAATTTAGTAAAACTTAATTAAAACCTCAACCATAAAGATTAATGTATAAATTCTTAAAACTTGTAACTGATAAATTAATTTATAAATCTTAAATAATTTATGGGAAATTTTAAGTTAAATAAAATATTATATATATATTTTTTAAATAAAATTTTTATATTTTTGCTTATTGAAATAAATTGTATAAACAATATGGATATGTATTATTAATTCATGAACTCATATACTTTTAGGATATAAAATTATATGAACGTTAAATAAATTGAATACTAATATTATATGTAGAACACCGTATGTTTACTTAAAATACGAAACTTAATTGTAAGTTTAAATGATTATTACTAATACATGTACTACGAACGTGAACTAGTATTTTAAGTAGAAAATTTTTATGTTTAGTTAAAAATGAAACTTATTGATAAGTTTAAATGGATATTAGTAATACATGAACTGCGAATGTACACTAATATTTTAAGTAGGACATTTATGTCCTTAAATAGGAAACTTAATTGTAAGTTGAATGGTTATTATTAATACATGTACTACGAATGCAAACTGATATTATGAGTTAAACATTTTATGTTTACTTAACTATGAAACTTATATAGATAAGTTTAAATAGATATTGTTAATACTTGTACTACAGTTATTTGGATAAATACTGTAGCATTAATAAACCGATTAAAAATCTGTATAAGCATACACATATGTTCTTTGTACTATCTATTAAGACTGTACTATTTGATTAGGCATAACTTTTGGCGTGAGCATTATTTGGATATTCGTGTTATACAGCTATTACCAACTCCCAGGTGAGTTTACAGCCCCATATAAACTATTGATAAACTTTTCCTCTACGGAGGAGAAAACATGCAACTATTTTAAATGGACATAACTGAACTGTATAAACTTGACTATGATTGACTATTATAGAAACTGTTAAATTGTTGTAAATCGCCCAAATGTTATAAATAGATCTATTAGGGATTGACCATCCCCATCTGGGTGAGTCATGCTCACTGTGCCTTGGCCGGGACAACAGATGTATATCATGTTGGAACTGGGTTTGGGTGTCTTTTTGTAAGACACTACGTCCTCATCTGTTGAGGACTATGAAAGGTTAAGCTTTAGTTTCGAGTAATAGCAAATGTAATCTAATTTTTAGTAAAAATGCTTTGTGCATTGTTACTTCTATGATTAATGTATGTCCAAACTAATTATTGTTAAACCTGTAAATTCACCAACTTTATGTTGACCCTCTAAGCATGTTTATCTCAGGGAAATGAAGTTAGTACGAGATATGTGCATGGACTCAAGCATCTATGTAATCTGCATTGTAGGAATCGTCAAGGGTTCCATTTGGGGAAAATGAACAATCTACTCATGACATGTCAAAGACAATTTTTATTAATTTGTTTAATAACCATGTAATATGTTTTGAATAACTCCTTATCTTATGCTCTCTGAACTATGTGCTATCGATCCACCCTTGTGACATCTCCGTTGTTAATTACGCATATTTTGGCCCTACCCGGGGTGTCACACCATGCAAGGCTGATTAGTAGTCACCATGAAATTGTTAATAAACATTACATTTTTCTTTGTAATTATGAAAGATTAAATTTTTATGAGATCTGCAAGAAGTGCAAAATAGGGACATATTGTTAGGGTAATACGAGGCTTTTGCCTTGTATAAAAATTAAAGTTCGTTGTGGTGGTCTTTTCGAATTGATTATTGGATTAACGTGCGACTCAGCTGTCTTTTGGTGAAAACAATAGTTGTGTCGTTGTAGTAAAAGAAAAAGTGCACAAACTTAATGTAAATGGCGGTAATAAAAATCTAAACCTAATTAAAATAAAACCGTGACGAAAATTAAATGGGAATTAAAGCAAATAACGCAAACTTAAAACTATCCTAAAGGAAAACTTAAAACGCAACTAAAACTTAAACTAAGGCAAGGCTTAAAATAAATCTAAGGCAAGTAAACTTAAAGTGCAACTAAGGAAAAAGGCGGGAAAAGTAAAGCTTAAAAATTCAAACTCAAAAACAGAAACTTTAAATAACCTGAAAACAACTCATTCGAAATAAACCTTCGTTCGGAATAATCATTCGTTCGGAATGTCACCATCGTTCGGAACAATTTTTCTTCACTCGGAATATTACTTCATTTGAAACAAATGTCTCATCCGGAATAACTCTTTATTCGGAATAAAAGCTTCACTCGGAATAATCGCAATAAAGCCTTCATTCGGAATGATAAGCTGATCCGGAATATCTTCTGATTCGGAATACCAAGTTGATCCGGAATAAACTAGAATAAATCCTTCATCCAGAATATTCCGAATGAACAACCACAACCTTGATACGGAATATATGTTGTTCCGAATGAACAACCTTGATTCGGAATACCATCTTGGTTCGGAATATCCACTGATCCGGAATATTATGTTTATCCGGAATATCAAGTTGATCCGGAATATGGGCTTGGTTCAGAATATGTTGCTGATCCAGAATAACAAACTGATCCGGAATATGTCACTTATCCGAAATAAGTTCTTTATTCGGAATACTCACAACACAGCCTTCGTTCGAAATAAATGGCCTTGATTCTGAATACCTGGGCAAACAAACAGTAGCGAAGAACACGGAAACAAAAATAAAACGAATCTAACCAAAACTAATCAAATCAAACCAAAAGATTAGGAAAGACTAATCACAATCAACTAATGATAATCTATCAAACCAAATCAATAACACTAACAATAATAATCACAATAATAAAAACCCACTTAATCAAATCAATTAAATTTAAAGAACATAAACATAAACATAAGATTTAATCAACACAAGAAAGGAAGATGAGAGATTAACAAATAAGATAAAGATTAAATAAAAAAAAGAAACATACTTGAATTTAAAGGTGCAAGGTAATTAAATTTGACAATTAAGTAAATGACATGTATTTAAATGTGCAAAAATTAAGGAGGTGCTTAGTGGAAGCTTCCTCCCCTCTTTCTTCTTTCTTTTTTTATCGTTAAGTCCTTGTCTTCTTAATTCTTCGACTTTTGCCTCGAGATTAATAAACTCGTCTTGTAATTTCTTCAATAAATTAGACTTGAGTTCTTCGGCTTTTAGAAAACTTCCGTCTTTTGACTTTTTCTTCGATAAATCTTCAGAATTGGTCTTGGACTTCCGTTCTTTTTGCACTCTTGGTTTCTTGACTTCATCTTTTGTCTTTTTCTTCGATAAAAGCCCGTGAAAGCCCGTGTTTTCTCCCCTTTTCACATTTTCGTCCTAAAATTACAACAAAAACACAAAGCACGCATAATTCCGACATTTACGACATAAAATACACGTTTTGGCCTGGTTATTATTGTAATTAAGTGGTAAAAGGATGGGTGTTTACACACCTATCAAATCCCCTACACTTGACAATTGCAATGTCCTCATGCAATACATTAGTTACAAAGCACGATTACACTTTTCATCACAATCAATCCACATTGGCCTTTATTAAAGAGATAGAAAATAACAAAACAAGTAAAGAAATCAAAAACTTACCTTAGGGTTTTGGAATGTCATGAATGATCATCATCCTCATGTTTTCACATTCTCCAAACCAAGCTTAAAAACGATATCATTGTTATTATAAGTTAGCAAACTAACACGAACTCATGTGGGCCAATTATTTACTTAGACTCCCTTATTCCTAGGTGTATCTCTTATATTTTATTATTGTCTTGAATGATCACGAGGATGCATTGTTGACTTATTTCGATTGTTATTTAGGCTAAAAATAAAGTGGGACGATTTAATCAATAGTTAGCTAAAGGACAAAATCTTTTAAAATTGCTTCTCGGGACCTCATAAAGTTCATATCTTGGCATAAATCGCTTCGCGATTTGAGACCTTTCTCGGACCGATTTGGCAGCGACTTCATACTTCAAATCTTAAGAGACGTTCATGAAATAATGGTCTTCTCTTCATAATAGGAATTTCTTCACTTGAAATTTTGAGAGATTCTTCATATTTGGACAACGACTTCTTCATTTTTCTCCAATCTTTATTTGGGATTTTGATATACAACGATCCGCCTCCTTTTTGGACTTGAATCTATTTATCCTCGTACCTTGTTAGGGCCTTTTTGGATAGACTTCTACATCATCTTTACGGGAGTATTTGCTTTTCGTCGTGTGTCTCGATCCTTCATATTGATTTTTGATAAATGATTCTTCACATCACTTTTGGATCTTTAGCAACAAAATGTAGCCCTCATGTCTTGTTAGGACCTTTTCAGACTCGCCAATCTTCGCATCCAGCTTCAATAAGTTATGCCTTGTCTATGAACTCTAATCCATACCGAGCAACTTTTAAACGAACTTGGGCTAGAATCTAAGTAACTATTCAAATCGTACAACCTTATTTATTGCAGATAAATTTATTAGCAAGCGATGGGAGAATAGGCTTATAATTAACTCACATAAATTCACGAAAGGATACCAAACTTATAACTGACTCTATCATCTCTCGTTCTCCACAGTTTAAAATCTCAAGGAATGAGACTCGTAGATGCTTAGCCTATTAAATCAAAGTTTTGGGTTTTCGAGTCGTCTATAGGATCTTGCAAATTCTTAGACTTTTTCAAGTTTAGAAATCGCATTTTAAAGTTCCCTTGATAAATGACTCTCTAGGATCAATTATAGGAACTTGCGAAAAGTTCTTGTTCTTAACCCGTGAGAGTTAAGACTTTCGCGTTTTAAAGCTCCCTATATAAAAGCCTAGCAAAACTTGACTTAAACACGTTAGGGATACTAGCTAGAGTAAACTTAGATAAGTAAACTCGGGTTGAGTCAAAAGATTCACAACGTTTGAAAATTAGAACCACTTTATTAAAAATTTATTCTAGCAACGAAATAAAATAACTAAAATAAAGGAAAAACTAGTAGGCCAAAATAGATAAAAAAATTTGAAAAATGTCGAAAAATTGATTTTCCGGTTAAAATGAGGACAAATGCAAGGAAAAGACCACTTAACTTCGATAGAAGTCCCCCGTACACTTAATATAAACATTGTCCTCAATGTTTAAGCATGTGGGAGTAAACTCCTCTACACTTAGGACATTGGGCACTTTGTTTAAATCTCGCTAAGAAAGAGACAACTAAAGAGATTCCTATTTTAATATTGAGGAATATAAAATAGTGAATCGAAAAGAGTTTAGGATAGAACCGGGAAGACGGAAACACGGAATCACGGGTCGTCAAAAATCATCAAGAGTGGATCATTGAGCGCTCGAATCCCTGAATATGAGAAGAGAGGAAATAGCAAACACCAACGGGTCTCCCCTACACTTATGATAAAGATAGCTAAAAGATACATACTTGGGTTGCCTCCCAAGAAGCGCTTGATTTTTGTTCACTGAGTCGTGAGCCTGACTCGACCTTGATTATCATAGGAAGAAGCATGAAACACATCCACCGGGATCAAAGACATAGTTTTCGTCCATCAAATAGCACAAGATTAAGGCGAACAAGGCAAGCCAAAGAAGAGTAGGCAAGGTTCCCTTAATCAATGATGGAGAACGGTGGTAGCAAGGGTGAAGAGGTGAAAGCATATCTCCAATAGTTCCAAAGATTTTTCCTTTTATTTCATCAGATGGATACTGAGATGGCTTGAAAATTTCAATACCGGGGTCGAACACCTTTTCCTTTAGGGGAAAATAGCACTCAGGCTCAGCAAAATTTGAAGATGATCCGCTAAGAAAATACACAACCTCGTCCTCAGAGGGTGGACAAAGAGGTGTCAAAACATAGGTGCTGCGGATATTGGTGTCGTCCGGTTTTTTCTCCTGTGAAAGAATTTTCTTCAAATCCGTAGAAGCATGAAGACCATAATCATCAATGTTTAAAGGAGGAGCATTACTCTCATGAGGGAAGTATGTATTGAGAAAAGTAGAAAAGTCTTCCTCAAATGAGTAATCATCCAAAGTAGGATTAAGCATGGATGGCGGAGGATCTTCATCATGTGAAGAATCACTCGAAAGAGTATCAGCCTCATCAAAATCATCATAAGTGGGCATGTCGGGATACTCAGAAGTAAAATAATCATAATCATCTCCATCGGAACTAGAATCATCATCATAAGCATCATAGATCGGTGGAGAATCATATATGGGTGAAGGTTCCAAATTGGAGCGAGAATCATCCACATCATCTTGAAACAGTGGATTATCATTGCAAAAATCGAATAGAGGATTGTTGTAGACGACAAAATCATCGAGCACATTAATCATATTCGCTGATTCTCTTCCATAGGATTTGCTTGTAAGCTTCCCCATTTGAAAAACTTGTGCATCATCCCCGAATCTTAAGATGAGTTCACACTTATCCACATCTATTAAAGCTCTACCGGTTCTCAAAAATGGGCGTCCAAGTATTAACGGAATACGAGGGTCCATTTCATAATCAACAACGACGAAGTCGACCGGAAAAGTGAATGTTCCAGCTTTAATGAACACATCTTCGGCTATACCAAGAGGGTACGCGAGAGTGCGATTTGCAAGCTCAAGAGTCATCTTCGTTGGTGTAAGGTCGGGCAATGATAACTTTTTCCAAACACTTAAAGGCATCAAATTTGTACTTGCCCCCAGATCGGCTAAGGAAGTAAATTTATCGGTTTGGTTAAAAGTACAAGGTAGCACAAAACGACCGAGATCTCCAAGTTTTTCCGGAATTTCTTTTAGAAGGATTGTAGAGCAATTTTCATTCAAGCGAGTATTAACAAACTCGACCATCTTCTCCTTCTTACTAAGCAATTCCTTAAACATCTTGACAAATTATGGCATTTGAGGAAGAGCTTCAACAAGGGTAAATGTGACTTTCATTCCCGAAAGCGTCTTCAAAAAGTTGGAGACGTGAATGTCATTCTTAGTCAAAATTCTAGACTTGTTGAGTCGAGAAGGGTAAGTAATGCTTGGGTTGGGTGGTGGAGGTGTAGAAGGTGAAGGTTGAGATGTTGAGGGTTTAGAGGTGGAAGGTTCTTTGTCATGATGAGGCGGAGACGGTAATGGTGAACTAATACTAGGTGTGGGAGTAGTAGGGATAAATGGTGGTGGAGGAGGTGTAGATGGTGTAACCTGGGGTGGGATAGATGGTCCTACTACAGTAACTCCACTACGGGTAGTAATTGCACTCACATTCGCTCTCGGGTTGGTGACGGTGTTTGAAGGTAGAGAACTCGAAGTAGAGGGTTGAGTGGTTGGTAAGAAACTAGCCATCATATTCTTCAAATCATTCGTTTGATTGCTAAAGGAGGATTGTATATCATTTCGAAGCTCGGATCTAATGTCATTACCTTGCTTAGTGATATCCCCTTTCAAATTGATAATTTGGCTCTGCAGATTCTTGATTTGCTCTCCTTGGGTTCTCATTAAAGCTTTAACATCTTGATTAATGGGTGGGGCTTGTTGAGCGGGTGGGTGATAAGGATTAGAAGCTCTAGGTGGGATTTGGTTGCTTCTATTGTAGTTGTTGTTGGGGTTTTGGTTTTTAGGAGAAAAACCGGGTGAAAGATAGTTGTTGGACCGGTAACTTAGAAAATTTCGATCCCCTTGAGGTCGGGCTTGGTAATTTTCCGGTGAATAATTACCATAAGCCGCATACATGTTTTCCGGATTTCCTTGAGTTGAAGGACAATAAGTGTATGAGTGAGGACCGCCGCATGTCTCACAAGGATTGGCTATCGCTTTAACTTGTTGTTGTTGGTTTGAAGCGATCAACAAGATATTTTTGTTCATTTCGGCCATCATGCGGGTGAATTTGGTCATATCGGGGTTTGCTGAAGTAGAAGAAACATTGACTCTCGGGTTGTTCCTTGAAGAAGCGGAGGAATCCCAATTCTTGTGATGAGTAGTCATGTTCTCAATAAGCTCTCTACACTCATCAGGTATTCTTTTCATAAATGTGCCACCGACGGCTGCATTAATCGTATCACGATCACGAAAAGTCAAACCGTTGTAGAAAGTATCAATTAACGTAACGGGAAGCATGTTGTGGTTTGGACATCGATCGATCAAAACATTATATCTTTCCCAAGCAACAAAGAGAGATTCATCAGGTTATTGCATAAAACCGCTGATTTGATTACGAAGGCTCGTGACCATGGATGGTGGAAAGTAGCGCGACAAAAATCGTTGAGTCATGTCATCCCAAGTATGAATGGAATTCTTCGGGAGATGATCAAACCATTTTTTGGCGTGGTGTGATAAAGTATGTGGAATGAGTTGAAGGCGAAGAACATCCATTGTAGCACCGGGCAACTTCATGCTTTGAGTGATAGTAATGAATTTGTCGAGGTGTTTGTTAGCATCATCATCCGTAATTCCACGGAATGGATTAGTTTGCACTTGTTGGATCATGTGATGCTTCAACGAAAACTCCGGAGCCGTGATTTGCATCGGCGCAGTCGATCCTCCTCGTCCAAACATTGTGGGTTGACAAAGCTCCTCCATTGTCCGAAGATCGGGCTGTGGAAGAACATTGTTGTTGTTATTATTGAGGTGCGGTGGATTATTGTTGTTGTTCACACCTGCCATAGCTAAATCTTCACGAGTCTCGGGCTCTGGATAAGTAGAAGATCTAGTACGCATACACCTGCAAAAACTAAAGAAAAAGATACCAAACACAAAGAGAATATATATACACTATAAAGAAAATAAAATCTTTTTGTATTTTTGAAAATTTTTAATTTTTATGAACTTTTAACAATTTTTAATTTTTATGGATATTTTTTTTAAGCAAGAAAAATAACGCTCACGAATGAACGGATCACAAAAAGCAACGCGTCTCTCACAGAAAACCATTAATCTTTACGAAAAGAGCCGGCAGCGGCGCCATTTAATACGAGGCTTTTACCTAGTATAAAAGTTAATGTTCGTTGTGGTGGTCTTTTCGAATTGATTATTGGATTAACGTACGACTCAGCTATCTTTTGGTGAAAACAATAGTTGTGTCGTTGTAGTAAAAGAAAAAGTGCACAAACTTAATGTAAATGGCGGTAATTAAAATCTAAACCTAATTAAAATAAAAACGTGACGAAAATTAAATGGGAATTAAAGCAAATAACGCAAAATTAAAACTATCCTAAAGGCAAACTTAAAACGCAACTAAAACTTAAACTAAGGCAAGGCTTAAAATAAATCTAAGGAAAGTAAACTTAAAGTGCAACTAAGGAAAAAGGCGGGAAAAGTAAAGCTTAAAAATTCAAACTAAAAAACAGAAACTTAAAATAACCTGAAAACAGCTCATTCGGAATAAACCTTCGTTCGGAATAATCATTCGTTCGGAATGTCACCTTCGTTCGGAACAATTTTTCTTCACTCGGAATATTACTTCATTCGGAACAAATGTCTCATCCGGAATAACTCTTTATTCGGAATAAAACTTCACTCGGAATAATCACAATAAAGCCTTCATTCAGAATGATAAGCTGATCCGGAATATCTTCTAATTCGGAATACCAAGTTGATCCGGAATAAACTAGAATAAACCCTTCATCCGGAATATTACGAATGAACAACCACAACCTTGATCCGGAATATATGTTGTTCCGAATGAACAACCTTGATTCAGAATACCAGCTTGGTTCGGAATATCCACTGATCCGGAATATTGTGTTTATCCGGAATATAAAGTTGATCCAGAATATGGGCTTGGTTCGGAATATGTTGCTGGTCCGGAATAACAAACTGATCCGGAATATGTCACTTATCCAGAATAAGTTCTTTATTCGGAATACTCATAACACAACCTTCGTTCGGAATAAATGGCCTTGATTCAGAATACCTGGGCAAACAAACAGTAGCGAAGAACACGGAAACAAAAATAAAACGAATCTAACCAAAACTAATCAAATCAAACCAAAAGATTAAGCAAGACTAATCACAAATAATCAACTAATGATAATCTATCAAACCAAATCAATAACACTAACAATAATAATCACAATAATAAAAACCCACTTAATCAAATCAATTAAATTTAAAGAACATAAACATAAACATACGATTTAATCAACACAAGAAAGGAAGATGAGAGATTAACAAATAAGATAAAGATTCAATAACATAAAAAAAGAAACTTACTTGAATTTAAAGGTGCAACGTAATTGTATTTGACAATTAAGTAAATGACATGTATTTAAATGTGCAAAAATTAAAGATGGAAGACTAATTGTCACACTTAGCCAACAAAATGAAATGAAATGAAATGAAAGCTATTTATAGGGGATTAGGGAGGTGCTTAGTGGAAGCTTCCTCCCCTCTTTCTTCTTTCTTTAATTATCATTAAGTCCTTGTCTTCTTAATTCTTCGACTTTTGTCTCGGGATTAATAAACTCGTCTTGTAATTTCTTCAATAAATTAGACTTGAGTTCTTCGGCTTTTAGTAAACTTCCGTCTTTTGACTTTTTCTTTGATAAATCTTCAGAACTGGTCTTGGACTTCCGTTCTTTCTCTTGGTTTCTTGACTTTATCTTTTGTCTTTTTCTTCGATAAAAGCCCGTGAAAGCCCGTGTTTTCTCCCCTTTTCACATTTTCGTCCTAAAATCACAACAAAAACACAAACCACGCATAATTCCGACATTTAAGACATAAAATACACGTTTTGGCCTGGTTATTATTGTAATTAAGTGGTAAAAGGATGGGTGTTTACACACCTATCATAGGGACACCTACATATGTGCCCGTACCATTTATTTTTCTCAATCGAATTTACTCATCTGTGGATATTTTCTTAATTGACAATTGATATCCCCTTCTTGTCCAATTCTTTCATGGCAAGATTCTTTGGACACTTTACTAATTATCGAGTATTAATACCCGACTGGGTGTATCGGCGTTCCTATCATTTCTTTGATTAGATTTCATTTGAATGACATGGGTAACGATCTAAAATGCTTTCGAATGCGTACTCAAATCATGAAAACATGGGATATATTCATATTCGTTAATGTTTTTGTCTTTATCTGATTTGAAATTCTCTCGCGTAAATCATGCGTTGACCTTACTCTTTTGATGTTAGCTATGTCTCCTGATATCCTTGAATCGGTGAAGGGTTATGAGTTATTGATTGTGATACCCAGAACCAGAGGTCATTTATTTTACCCTAAATTACGAATATTTTTGAAATTTTTAAGAAATTTCTTTTATTATATATTTGACTGTTTAAGTTGAAACCAACGTTTGAGGTCGTAATCTTAACGATTGACGATTTAAGAAAGATGACGACGACTACGATCCCGACGGATGCCCAATTTTTATGTTTTATTCTCGCTTTGTCGATATTAGAATTTTTCGAGAATTTTATTTTTGATTAGTGTTAAGTCGAGCTGGGTGTGTTTAATTATATCCCAGGTGCGTTTAAATTGCTTTAAAAGTATTTTCGAGTGTTCGGGGCGACCCCCGCCTCCCGCAAATTTTCAAAATCAACTAGTAAGTGGTTTCCCGCTACTAAAAATTGTCGTTTAAAAATGAGGCGAAAAGAAAGCAAAGATGGCAAAAGAGACCCCTCAAAATTTTACAAAAGGGAAGGATGGAAAAACACACATAAAAAATCATTTACAAAAATTTTCTCTCCTTCCTCCTCTCTCTCTTTGGTCGTCGACCTCCAAACCACCACCACCATACAATTTTTGTTCCCTTTTGATTTTGAACAAACCAAGTTTAGACCACATCTTAAAAATCATTTGTAAGTGTTTTGGTATAATTCATTTCAACATGCATTAACATAAATTTTTCAAGAATCAAAGATTTTTCAAAAATATGTTTTGATGTAATTAAATCATTTGCTTGTTTGATTGATGTTTGGGTAATGTTTAATCATCTACAAAACCAACCAAAATCAATTTGGTTCGGGTGTTTTGGACACCATCACCCCGCGGCCAAATGGGGGTGTTTGGTTGTTCATGGTCTTTGATATTTTGTGATGTGGGTTTGTGTTTAGGGTTATGTTTTTGATGTTTTTAGATAGGTTAAACATATTGCATGTGTGAATTAGGAATTGGGTTTTTAGGAAGATTTGATTTTCCTAGTGGTATAGGATGACTAGGATGTTTGTAAATGTTTATAAGTGGTTAGGATAGGTCTAGGTGATGTTAGAATTGATTATAAACAAGTGTTGAGTTGATTTTGAGGAAGGAAAAATTAGGCAGATTGTTTAAGCATGTTTCGCGGGGTTAATTTTGAAAACAGGTCATGAGGCTAGGATGTAGTTGTAGAGCATTGTCTTAGCTTCGATTTAGTATAAGAAAGAGCTTACGACTCCAAACGAGTCAAAAGTTATGCTAATTTGAAATTTCGTGTGTCGGGAGATGAGAATCAACATAATCCGAAATTATGTTTGATTTTAGGTCAAATCCCGGGAACCATAGATAGAGTTTTATAAAGAATTGAAAGTTGTTCTTTGTTGTTGAACCTGTATTTTTTAGTCTCTTTTTATACTTAAGGGTCAAATTAGCTAATGGTATGTTTTAAATGAGTCAAAGAAGTCTTACATGGTAAAAGTGCAAAATCTGTCCGAAAAGTTTACGTCTAGTAATGTAATGAGTAATGGGTCTTAAAAGTAAAAACTTTTTATGGGATTTAAAATGGGATTTATACAGGTTGTAAAGAATTTTTACAAATTTTCTCGTAATTTATAGTGATGCTTAAGTGTTAGAAAACAACTCGTACTTTTGGTAAGTACCGACAAAATTATAAAATGGGAAACATTTTTAATTACAAAGATAGATAAAACGAGTCTAGTAATAATCACATGTATTAGTTTTGGCGTGAGTTTTTATAAGTATTAAGTGTTTTTATATACGCTCATTTAGTACAATAATGTACACGGAATATTGATTCGGTTTTCGTATTTTGTTGTTTAGGTCACGTGTTAGATTTTCCGGGGCAACCACATCGTCGATGATATTTTCGTTACGTCTTCGCTAGAACCACTACTACTACATAAGGTGAGTTTATAGCCTCGCTTATTATACTTTTAAATGGTTTTACCCGCGAGGGGGATGCATGCTATTTTAAATAAAACGAACATAAGACACGAATGATAGTTGGACCCGAAAGTTGCCTGAATTGCGTTGAGTACCTAGTTGCATAAGACCCTATATTCATGAACTATTAACTATTGTTTAATCCTCGTGTGGATTGGAAATAGTCGCTTATACAATTGATAGTACTATGGGGTTGATGACCCTATCCGAGACGAGAGCTAGTACGTTGAATACCCTCTGAGGACGGATAACTTGTGATAAGAAATAAGGTATAATTGCAACTAATGCCTTTAGAAGGGGCACTAGTTTCATCTTAATCATGCCGGTAAATGTACACGGGTGATTGAGTTAACGGATTAGTGTCATGAGCTTAAACACAATTATTAGCTATTGCCAACGATAATAACATAGAATGATAGATTGTCTGATCGACAATACTATAAATGATCGTGATTGATTTTATACACTTATGTTCAAAAATGAGATTGTAAAACATATAAATTTAGCTCAACATTATTTGTTGACCCCTTTAAGCATGTGTTTCAGGTAATTGATGATATGGTAGCAAGAAGCATGCTAGGAAAGAAGTTGTTGTGGCTTGACAGTCTACTTTGTCTTTCCCCCCTTTTTATCACTTAAAACTTTTATATTATGTCATGTGAAACAAGTAATGTACTTTTGGGTTGAGATTCAGTGGGGACCTAAACGCAACTCTGTTTTGTATTGTCTATGGGGTTTGGGAAGCAGTATACTTTGATGTTTTTAACAATGTTTAATTTATGTTTAAATTTCTACGTCTCTTTGAGTCGTTCGAAATAGCTTGTGTGTAATGATAACTGCCTAGCACCCAAATGTTGTAGTTCCGCTGTGCATACGATTTGGGGGTGTTGGAAATTGATAATCAGAGCCATGAGTTATAGAGAACTAGGTCATTTTGAAAAATCCTAAACTATAACTTTTGGTGTCGTATGAAATTCTCCAAGCACACAACTATCCTGCATGGCTCCGGTAAGGTTTACTTTTAGTATTGATGGAAATAGATGTATCCCTTTTAAACTGATATGAATGTATGAGTATTTATTACGTAAATACTGAACTACTATATGTAGACGTTGAAATTGTACGTGGAGTACTCGATACCGAAATTCTTGTATTGCATATGCATGAACATCATAATATCGCGTTTTGGGCATGTGTACCACCTTTGCATTGCATTTGCATGCATATAATTATAAATATTGAATGATGACCTTACGTACCCTCCAATATTTCATGTGATTGCAAAGATGGCCGAGGTACCACCTAACGGGAATGAAAGCAGAATTGTGTAGGAAACCGAGAGATAAGAGGTAACGGAAAACATTTGAGCAGCTGTTGTAGGACAAGCCGAGGCGAAAAATATGCAAGCTCAGATCACCGGTCGAAGAATTACTACTGTCCCCAGGCCTGCCCGTATCTATCATCTGATCGGTATGCAAGGTATCGGTAGAAGGTCTGATGCCGCGGCTAGTGCTAGTTCTCTCCATGTGGACATCGCAAGGGTCACTTGCCCTGGGCCAAGATAGTATGGTGACGTTCCGTTTTTCTTGAGAACGATTGATAGGCTAATGTACGAACGTTACGTGGTGGAGACAAGAGTGATCAAGTGGTTTGAAGAGAACGAAAGAGCATATCAGAAGTTATTGACAAGGACCGCAAGGGCATAGTACGATGGAGCATCGACTAAGAATGATATTGATAGCTTGAGATCCATGATATCAAATTTGTGTGCAATTCTAGAGCGGGTTAAGGAAGACAAGGATAGGTTAGTCAGGATACAGAGTTGGGAGAACCGTGTAAGATCATCCCTACTGCAAGACTGAAGATTCGTGGATGACTCTGAGCTGGAGGCCAATGATTTCATGGTTCAACCGCCCGCCAGGGGTGAGTGTGTTGCTTTTGGGAATCAGGTAGCACTGGAGTTAGGTTCTACTTCTGGAAAGAAGAGGGTGGCAGAATGTGAGCCGAGCGATAAAGGGAAGAGAAAGATGGATGAGGAAGAAGATAGTGAGGAAGAGCCAGAGGAGGATGAGGAAGAACCACCGTTCAAGAAGTCATGTGGATCACCACGTGGCTAGTTACTTGTATTTCATTTTTATCTTATGATTGTTGTATTTGAACCTATTTAGACTCCCGTATGATGGCATTGTGATGAAAACTTGATAACTTTAAGTTTGTTGGTGTATGGTTGTAGTGGCATTACTTGTCACAGATTTTGGTTGATATATCAATGCAATCCATGTTTACCTTTCATAATCTATGATATGTCTTAAATTTGCTCTTTTGTGATGTGATTGATGAATATTAGTAACCTTGTTGATATGCTGTTGTACTTATATTATGTCCTGAAAAAGAAATCTTTCTTAATCTTTATATGTATACTTACCTTGTTTTCTATTTCCCTGTCATTGTAGAGAGGTGTAACTAAGACTTCACCATGCCTCCAAAGTTGACGACCGCTTGAGTAAACACTATTATTCAAGAGGCAATCGCCAATGCTGTTGAGGCTGATCGTGCGAACAAAGACCAGGGTCAAGGTGGGGAATGTTCATATGACGGTTTCGTGAAATGTGGTCCCACACAGTTTCGTGGTACCGGTGGAGCTTTGGAACTCCGTAGATGGGTGGAATAGATTGAGAGCACTTTCGAAATCAGTGGGTGCTCTGAGGCAAAAAAAGTTAAATTTGCAGCTGCTACTTTCCTGGATGATGCTTTAAGCTGGTGGAACAACCAGGTGGCTATTGTCAGATTGGTAGTAGCAAATGGAAGAACTTGGGCTGCAACCAAGGCACTTTTGACTAAGAAGTTTTGCCCCGAGGAAGAGTTGGGTCATTTAGAGGATGAGTTGAGACACTTGTCGTTGTAGAATAATGACATCACTGCTTATACAAGAAGGTTCAATGAGTTAAGCTTGTTGTGTCCTGATGCTTTCGCAGACGATCGCAAGAAGATGAAACAAGATATCAAGGGTCCGTCGAGCAACATTAATGGTGAGACTACTTCGTCAAAGCCTGGATCATTTGATGAAGCCGTTCAGATGTCTCATGCACTGATGGATGTTAAGTTGCAAGAAAAGGAAATGGGAAGCTGCCCAGGTGAGCCAACCACAAGGACAGAATCGTGGGGGTAATCGAAACAACAATCAAGGACCGAATCGTAACCAAAAGTTTAATCAAAGGAGCAATGATGGGATGAGAGCCGCTACTGCCCCATAGGAATCAAGGTCAATCCTCAGTGTGGCCGTTGTAACTTGTACCACATTGGGAATTGTCCTCCTACATGTGGCAAGTGTGGGAAGGCTGGCCATAGAGTTGTAGAATGTCGATCTAGAGGTGTGGCTACAGGGGCGAATGCCATTAGAGTAATGGTTTGTTTTGGTTGTGGAGAAAAGGGGCACAAACAAGGAAACTGTCGGAAAGATGGTAATAGACATGGTGGAAATGCTGCTGCTGCTGCTGTATACAAAGTGCGTACCGCTGACAAACCGTAAGGCCCGAATGTGGTGACTGATGCGTTTCTACTTGACGCTCGTTATGCTAGTGTATTATTTGATTCCGGATCCGACAAAAGCTTTGTAGACGTAAAATTTAGTCGGCTTATCAATAGAGAACCGGTGATGCTAACGACTAACTATAATGTGGAATTAGCCAATGGGAAGATTGTTAGTACTAATTCTATATTAAGAGGGTGTTCCTTGAAGTTAGGGAATTATGCCTTTGATATTGACTTAATGCCCATAGAGCTAGGATCATTTGACGTGATTATTGGGATGGATTGGTTAATGGCGCATAGTGCGATGATTGTTTGTGGAGAAAGGTTGGTCCAAATCCCGTTGAGAAATAGGGTATCGACTGTGAAGGGTAATGAATGTACTTCTCGTCTGAGAGTAATATCTTGCTTGAAGATGATGAGGTATATGGAAGAAGGATGCGATGTATTTCTGGCGCAGATTTCTAGTGATGGTGATGTAGAGACAAAGTAGGAAGAGGTGCCTGCGATTCGAGAGTATCTGGAAGTTTTTCCTGATGAGTTGCCGGGTTTACCGCCCTCTCGTGAAGTGATTTCGGATCGATTTGATGCCAGGAGCTGCACCAGTTGCTCGTGCACCTTATCGATTGGCACCGTCAGAACTGAATGAGTTATCTGATCAATTGAAATAATGAATGGATAAGGGGTTTATTATACCGGGTTCATCGCCATGGGGAGCGCCAGTGTTATTTGTAAAGAAGAAGGACGGGTCGTTTAGAATGTGTATCGACTATCGAGAGCTTAACAAATTGACGGTTAAGAATCGGTATCCATTGCCGAGGATTGACGATTTATTTGATCAGTTGCAAGGATACTGTGTGTACTTGAAGATTGACTTGAGATCAGGGTATCAACAACTACGAGTTAGTGTAACACCCCACCATGGCGGAATATGGGGCGCGACGTATGGATATCATCACAACAAACTGTGTCTCTATAGAGAAAACTAAAATGCAACTATAATGTCATAAAAAGGTGACACAAATGTCATGACAATACCTCAACCAATGCAGGAGTCTAAGTAAGTAGGTAACAGTCCTACCTCTTACCCAAGACAAACAAATAACATAACCAAAACAAACATATAGGTGCCAAATAGTATCACTTATTAAATGAGCAAATGAAACTAAGAAGGAACGGGGATCTCCTTCTAAATGCATTTCCTATGCTCTCCAAATCCTAGCCACATATGTCCTCTAGCTTAATCATAATATCACCTGAAAGAGACACTAAAACACGTCAACATAAAGTTGGTGAGAGTCATAGGTTTAGACTCAAACGCCAACATCATACCATAAGCTGTGAATAATAACCAAATTTAAGAAACATATGGACAATGTGATACTAACATGCATTAACAACTAATATTAAAGATTTAACTAATCAACCCAAATCCAAGGCTCCTAGCCTTACCAAACACCATACTCCCATAGGCGTCCAAACACCTATGAGCCAATCCCAAGGCCCCGCCTTGCCAACATCCCCTTGGTACCAAGTCAAAACATAAACAATCAAGATTCAACTAGCAGTTAATCATATAAGTATGCACACATAAGTCCATTACCAACGCCAAACCATTCACAGCATAATTTATAAATAACAAAACAAAACAGTGTCTCTTCCATCCCATCTGGAAGTCAAAAACATTAGTAAACATGGGACTATGAAACTCACCTGATTGAGCTTCTCCAAAAGTCCTCGCACTAGCAAAAAGCTAACAAAGCAAAAACATATAATCAAAACATGAACCAATCACTAAGATGTCCCATCAACCAATGATGGACATCTAACCTCCTCATATATAAATACCTCATTTAAATTCTCAAGCATCTCATTACACCCCTCTATAAATCCTTTAACTCATTTTACTTCATAACCCGTCCCGTTAATATTTTACCAAAAACAGTCCCAGTTTTAGGTCTCCAAACTATAAGTCAAACGCCCACCTAAACACACCCCTGACCTTTTTAAAGGGAATATTTATTCCCTTACATAAGTTAGCTAACACCTCCCACTTGCCCTAACCTTAAAGCTACTGTTAAGGCCCCGATATATATATATATATATATATATATATATATATATATATATATATATATATATATATATATATATATATATATATATATATATATATATATATATATATATATATATATATATATATATATATATATATATATATATATATATATACTTTTGTTATTCCAGATTTATTGATTTTAAACATACAAAAATTTGTTATGATTAGGGGGTCTTACCCTAAACCAAAACCTTAGCCCCAATGCAGATACTTACTATAATATATAAACCATCTCTCATGTTCGTTTGAATGTCCCGATGCAACCCTAAGTACCCCAAACAACCCAAAACCTAAAAAGAAAACAGGCTGATTTCAAAACTGCTTTGACCTTCGACTGTTGTAACCTGTTTTTGACCCAGTTCCTGACCTCCAATTTAGTTATCGTTTCTTGCATTGGAAAGCCACTTCAATTACCTTTTCAGGGATACTTGTATCGCAAAATAAGATTTAATAGAACCCCCGATATGATCAAAACAATTGACTCAAAATTCTGTCCAGTTTTTAAAAACGGGTTTAATCAAATTAACTTAAATAATTACCCATAAACCCATTAAATACAAGCCCTAGTTTATGTAATCATCATATTATGATTAATATGACATTAATTTACAGTTTTTAAATTAAACACTAACCTAAATCCATCATAAGATGATTAAAGGAAACATAAAAACAATTTAATTTAAAAGGGTTATGAAGGTTTTACCTTTAATTTAATGGAAGATGAAAAAACTATGAAAACCCTAAAAAAAACTCTAAAAACCGTCGACCTCTTTTTTTTCTCCAGGGATTATGACTTTTGGTTTAGAATTAAACATTATATAGGGTATGGGTGAATCCTAGTCCAACCCATTGCCCACTTTTCTTTTTCGCTTTTTTTTTTCTTTTTCCCTTTCTTTTCTTACGTCTACCAAACCGACCCAACACCCCTTATTTCATTTTTTTCTTTTTATTGTTAATATATGTATTAATAATATTACCTTAATTTTCCTTAAATTATTTCAGCTCCTAAAGCCTCCGAAACCCTAAAACCGTAAAACTAGTAAGTTTTTACGCGTTTTACCGTAAAAGACGTAAAATATACACTTTTATAAAAAATCTCAAATTTTGAAATAAAACCATCCCGAAAAATATCCATATGACTAATTACCTCATCCGAGACCTCTAAATGTTAAACCGTAAATCGTAAAAACACGATTTTCTATAATACATATACGTATACGTAAAACCACTAAATAACACCATCTCACTTCATAGTCACTACCATGTGAACTCATGAACATGAAATTATCACACATCGTTTCACTCACAAGGTACCCCGTACCAGAAACGATATCCAAACCAAAATCTATACACACCAATAAGCACATAAACACGTAAAGACACGTAACTAGCACAAAATAAAACTAAGTGACGAACCTCAAAACCAGGGTTGTCACATCACTCCCTCCTAATAGAAATCTCGTCCCGAGATTTAGTCCTTAGGATCAAATACAAAAACAACAAATCACACGAGGATACTTGTTCTAAATGAACTCCTCTCATTTCCACGTGAACTTTAGTTCAAGTCTCAAATTACCACATATACTAACCAACAATATTTAAAATCATTGCCAAAATCTTGACCTCACAGTCAATAAATCTCACAAATGACTCTTTGATAAAACAAAGACTCTTATTAGCACAAATCCCGAATAACCGGACATGAAAATATGCATTCTCAAACAACATTTACCAATCTTAATACATGAAATATATCATATATACCACTCATTTCCCCCAAGTAATTCTATGTTCATAAGCTATTGGTCCGATCTTTCCAAAAGATCATAAATGGACCTACAAAACTCTACATCAACTTTTCCATTTTACCAAATCATACCACCCGTTACTATGGGTGAAACTCCCTACATAACTTTGTCACTAAATCTAGTGGGGTTTCCTACTTTTCTACATAGCATCCCTTGTTGCTCTCATTTTGTCCACAAACACCATTACCACATTAGTATCCTCTTTTACCAATTCTAGTCCACAACGGGGACAACTCATCCTATCCTTTCATATAGTGCCTCAAATGGCATTTATCGACTTCTAGTATGATAATCATCATTATATGAAAACTCAGCCATCGCTAATGAGTTTCCTAACTCCCTCT
Source organism: Glebionis coronaria (assembly GCA_025667525.1). Taxonomy (NCBI): domain Eukaryota; kingdom Viridiplantae; phylum Streptophyta; class Magnoliopsida; order Asterales; family Asteraceae; genus Glebionis; species Glebionis coronaria. Next base: position 364,191,210 of record CM046877.1, read on the forward strand.
AAATCAATCACTCATGCCCTCAGTGTAACTCCTAAGGTTGTATAAATATCTCACTTGCCTATCCTTTTCCAGTTAGCTGGATATACTCATATCCAATCATGTTCATCAACTCCCTTTAGTCCGTACCCTAAACTACTTAAAAGTTCCAATTTCCTTACAAAGTGACCTATGACGGTGTTTCACATATCCATTAGTTCTTCCAATCCAAATTAACTCATGGTCTATACATATCATCAAAAGGACGGTTATCTCAGTTAGTCTATCAACTGCCATCCAAACCCATGCTACAACTACTTCCATTAAATTTGGATAGCTCATAGTAGCACCTATACACTTCTTTCTCACTTTTCTTCATGATTTTTTTTATACTCAAAACTTCCTTTATACCTACACAATGTCTTACCTTCAAGGTCATATTGCTCCTCATCTTGTCTCAGTTAGACCAAGCCCTTCGTCCCTATGGCACATTACACCTATAACTCCTCATCCATTCGTTTATCGATACTAAGCCTCCCAAACAACCAGTATAGGTCAGTGCCATTTCCTTTTCCACACTACGACTGTAATAGCCTGCGTTGCGCTTTATTCTACTCATTAAGCTCTACCAAAGTTTTTACCTTCGGTTCCTATCTCGACCTATTTTATTCATGCTCCGCTTCTATACACACTTCCTTCTTCTTCCTCAACTCCTACCCTACATCACGATGTGATGCTTCCCATCGTTTCTTCCTTTACCATAATCCTTCATAAGGCATTCCATACATATTAGGCTAACTTTTACGCAAAGCCCTCTATTCCATCACATCCGTACGCACTACTTCCAACTTCTCAACTACGTGACTACTCATTCCTCTTGAAATATGAGATGAATTAGTCAGTCTATCGACTATCACCCAACTCTCATCACTTTCACTAATTTCGTCTTTACATTGCCCTTTCTAAGCTACTCCTATCTATGTAGGAAGTATAGTCTACGTCCCTCTTCTCCATATGATTGTCTAAGCCACGCAACATACATGTTGACGCGTTCACTGCTTTAGAAAACTCAACTCGTGCAACCTACATCCTTCATCCAAACCACCCTAATACGTCATCCATATAGTTCAAGTTCGTCTCAGCTTCACTTCATTCTTCTTATTCCATGTCTCATCAACCATGCTTGCCTTTCCCAGATGGTACTTAGCCTTGCAATTGTCTTTCATCACTTAACTCCACCAATCACCTTTTCCAAATGTTCAATCAAAATGATTGAATATGTGTTAGAGACATTCATTCTCCTTATAGATCATTCTCTACGTCTAGTACCCCAAATGCCTCTAGCATTCTAGGAAGATATAACAGTCCAACTCCAGTGACTAAGTCTTATCTAGTTCTTCCAAATCTTCAGTTTCTGCGTCGTATTAGCAATCGACTTTCTTTGTCATTCTCGTACACCTCCCAATCCTTGCTCCACGTATCGTCATGCTTCGCGAATTCATCCAGTCCTTCCGATAATGCCAAGATCGGCTCATTATCCAATCCACCTCTTCAGCCTCCAAAGCGCTTCTTCATCCTTTCTTTACATCGCCCCTTGCTGGTTCCACGATATGCCATCATCTCTGACTACTCGTCATGGTAGACTTAATACTAAAACTTACACTTGAAAATCTCACGTATAATTCCACTCCAAAACCAACACATACTTCTCCTCACTCTCCTCCTTAGACTTTGAGTAGATCCAGATGTCGTCGATACTCCCGATGACAACTCATTTATATACGTTCATGCACACTCGCTTCATTGAGTCCATGTAATCCGCTAGTGCTTTGCCGAAGCAAAATGCATAACCGTAAACCCAAAGCGTTCATACAACATCCTTAGTAGTTTCAACTATGTCCTCCTTGCACCCTCTCTTAGCGGCAATACGAATAAATTCCTACCTCGTTCTACTTGCAAAATTCTACACGCATCTTAAAAGACCGGTACTTCCTCTCATTGGACCACTCAACCTCTTTCCACATCACATTTACTACCAAGCAACTCAACCTTTATCCTGAATCCTTTGCATTTTCTAACAACTCTCTATGGCGCGTTACTTGTGCCAATATCCATACATTATACAAATCTCTATTCTTCTCCCTGGTACTCCAAAGAGTCCATATATTCTCATTAGTTCGTCTACGAACTTTTTTCCTCCCCACTAAGGGCATTCCGACCCTTCTCTCATGGTCACCTACTTAATCGTGTAGGCGCGACCAAGTCTTTCATACGACTACCTCAACGCTCCCGAACAATACGAAACCAAAACTACATCCTGAATCCACCAGATACGATCAACGAATCAAACCCATGGATAACTAACGACATTTCACGTGCACCAGTTAAAACAAGTCAAAAACCACGAGACTCAAAAGAAAACTCAAACCCAAAACGTATATCAATTCAAAATGACCCATGACAACGAAAAATAATCCAAGAACACCCAATGGCAACCAAAACATATTACGCCCCGTGACATATTATTCAAACCGTGCAAAAGATCGACTTTTCCAAAAGAATATATATATAAATATATATTTTTTTTTTACCTTCCCACATCTATGTGACTCAAACAATCTACAAACAACCCTCTTGACGAACTCAAAACTCAACTCAAAGACTAGGTATCCCGTGTATCCCAAATCATAAAAATAAACTACTATTCAAAGCTCAACCTTTAACCCGACACTTGTACAATAATTCCAGCCAGGATACTGACCTCCCATGACTATACTTTCTGAATATTTGAAAAGTACATTCCGAGTACATAATTTTAGGCTTTTGAATCATCCAAAAAGCTTTAAAAACGAACAAGTTATGACCAAAACAGTTTTATACTAGTTGTTTTAAAACTAAAGAATAATCTTAGTGATTAATGCAATCCTTTTAAATAAAAGATATAATTGTATGTGTATCCTTCATAAACTCAATTTAACCTCGTATTAATAATTATAAATGACGTGAAACGGTTAAACCCAATTATATAAACTATGTAAGTAGAAAGAAATTTTACTTCGCTCTATTTTAAAGAAAGTCTTTTAGAATTTGAAGTAAATAAGTGTTGATTAAAAGAAATCTTATGTTACATCTTGTGTTTCAAACACGACTCCAACACCTTACCCTTATTTTACCGGATACAACCAACTATCTAACCCTATAAAAGATTTCCAGGTCCCCTTTTTTCTCAATATGTACCGACCAAAAGAAATGTAAGACCCAACACAAAAGATTTCATTATTTCCAAAGAAATCCCAAATTATTTCAATAGACTTAAAACCAAGAACACCATTTTAAAACGTACACGTGAAATACGAAACTCAAAGAATACGCTACAAGACACCCTTCAAAAGATTCAAAACGTCGTTGAAACTCCACCAAACTCGAGCTCTAATAAATTGTTTAAACACAAGAGAGTACTAGGTACGTTCAAGTTATAATAACTACTGAACGACCGTAAATCATAACATAACATCATAGTAGTATATATACATCCGCATATATATACCTATTAAATCACCCAAAACATACTCGTTACCCTACATGTCAGATCAACCAATCGCGTCATACACTCGTTTTTTTTTTCTCTACGAGTAACCACCATCTTACCACCAGGCATATAACCCATCACTAAAACCATTCCATATCGTGTGACCCCATAATCACACAACATGACTATAACCCAAAACAATAACACACTCAAAAATATCCATATCGTAGGCAACCGTTACATAAACCCATATACTATACATATACCAATAATCCACATCTCATCATATACAAGCATGTACTAACCCTCTTTCATGCAATCATACTAAGGAACCCATTGAAGTTGTGGTACTTGTATAACTATGTTGGTCACCATACTTATACAATTACCCTTTCCCTAATGCACTCCCTCCTATGATGACAATTATAAGAATCAATACAACATATAACACATAAATCCATCTACTCACATAAGCTCATAACCACATAACCAATAAGGTCCAAAACTCTATCTATAAAAATAACATAGTAAAACTCTTGGAATACAGAAATCCATAGTCTAGCTAAAACAGCCTAGACTAATTCCAAAATAAAAACATAATCAGTTATAAGTCATGTCGCCCATAAGAGTGGAAACAGCTTAAAATCCTTCCTACCCATGTACTCCTAGTAACTCGAACCACCACACGATTCTTAGGGAACATGACTTAAACATCAATTGAAAAATAACATACCTCAGGTACATAAAATAACTCAACAAAAGATAGAAACTACCTTGTACCAAATTATGTACTGTAATGTACAATTGAAGCAAAATACAACAATGACTAGCGTGGACGATTATGGTTCAACCCGCACTAGTCACAACCCGAAGAGAAAATAACATGTGGGGTAAGTATGAACATACTATGGTTCAATTCATACTAGTCAAAAAATCGCAATAAATAACATCCAAACACATCAATTATATAAAATGCACACATACTCCTATGACGCCTATATGCAGGGACCCTTAAGCTATAGACTAGGCTACACGACTAGGCAACCTAATTCTCTATAACTATTGTCTCTGATACCATTCTGTAACACCCCACCATGGCGGAATATGGGGCGCGACGTATGGATATCATCACAAAAAAAGGTGTCTCTATAGAGAAAACTAACATGCAACTATAATGTCATAAAAAGGTGACACAAATGTCATGACAATATCTCAACCAATGCATGAGTCTAGGTAAGTAGGTAACAGTCCTACCTCTTACCCAAGATAAACAAATAACATAACCAAAACAAACATATAGGTGCCAAATAGTATCACTTATTAAATGAGCAAATGAAACTAAGAAGGAACGGGGATCTCCTTCTAAATGCATTTCCTACGCTCTCTAAATCCTAGCCACTTATGTCCTATAGCTTAATCAAAATATCACCTGAAAGAGACACTAAAACACGTCAACATAAATTTGGTGAGAGTCATAGGTTTAGACTCAAACGCCAAAATCATACCATAAGCTGTGAATAATAACCAAATTTAAGAAACATATGGACAATGTGATACTAACATGCATTAACAACTAATATTCAAGATTTAACTAATCAACCCAAATCCAAGGCTCCCAGCCTTACCAAACACCATACTCACATAGGCGTCGAAACACCTATGAGCCAATCCCAAGACCCCGCCTTGCCAACATCCCCTTGGTACCAAGTCAAAACATAAACAATCAAGAATCAACAAGCAGTTAATCATATAAGTATGCACACATAAGTCCATTACCAAAGCCAAACCATTCACAACATAATTTATAAATAACAAAACAAAACAGTGTCTCTTCCATCCCATCTGGAAGTCAAAACCATTAGTAAACATGGGACTATGAAACTCACTTGATTGAGCTTCTCCAAAAGTCCTCGCACTAGCAAAAAGCTAACAAACCAAAAACACATAATCAAAACATGAACCAATCACTAAGATGGCTCATAAACCTATGATGGACATCTAACCTCCTCCTATATAAATACCTCATTTAAATGCTCTAAGCATCTCATTACACCCCTCTATAAATCCCTTAACTCATTTTACTTCATAACCCGTCCCGCTAACATTTTACCAAAAACATTCCCAGTTTTGGGTCTCCAAACTATAAGCCAAACGCCCACCTAAACACACTCCTGACCTTTGTAAAGGGGATATTTATGCCGTTACATATGTTTTCTAACACCTCCCACTTGCCCTTACCTTAAATCTACTGTTAAGGCCCCGATATATATATATATATATATACACTTTTGTCATTCCAGATTTACTGATTTTAAACATACAAAAAGTTTGTTATTATTAGGGGGTCTTACCCTAAACCACAACCTTAGCCTCAATTCAGATACTTACTATAATATATAAACCATCTCTCATGTTCGTTTGAATGTCCCAATGCAACCCTAAGTACCCCAAACAACCCAAAACTTAAAAAGAAAACAGGCTGATTTCAAAACTGCTTTGACCTCCGACCGTCGTAACCTGTTTTTGACCCACTTCCCGACCTCCAATTTATTTCTCGTTTTTAGCATTGGAAAGCCACTTCAATTACCTTTTCAGGGATACTTGGATTTCAAAATAAGAGTTTATAGAACTCCCGATATGATCAAAACAATTGACTCAAAATTCTGCCCAGTTTTTAAAAACGGGTTTAATCAAATTAACTTAATTAATTACCCATAACCCCATTAAATACAAGCCCTAGTTTATGTAATCATCATATTATGATTAATATGACATTAATTTACTATTTTTTAATTAAACCCTAACCTAAATCCATCATAAGATGATTAACGAAAATATAAAAACAATTTAATTGAAAAAGGTTATGAAGGTTTTACCTTTAATTTAATGGAAGATGAAAAAACTAAGAAAACCCTAAAAAAACTCCAAGAACCGTCGACCTCTTTTTTTTTCTCCAGGGATTATGACTTTTGGTTTAGAATAAAACGTTATATAGGGTATGGGTGAATCCTAGTCCAACCCATAGCCCACTTTCCTTTTTCTCTTTTTTTCCTTTTTCACTTTCTTTTCTTGCGTCTACCAAACCGACCCAACACCCCCTTATTTCGTTTTTTTTTTCTTTTTATTGTTAATATATGTATTAATAATATTACCTTAATTTTCCTTAATTTATTTCAGCTCCTAAAGCCTCCAAAACCCCAAAACCGTAAAACTAGTCAGTTTTTACGCGTTTTACCGTAAAAGACGTAAAATATACACTTTTATAAAAAATCTCAAATTTTGAAATAAACTTTATAACTAAGTCTTAAATGACTTAAAACCATCCCGAAAAATATCCATATGACTAATTACCTCATCCGAGACCTCTAAATGTTAAACCGTAAATCGTAAAAACACGATTTTCTATAATACATATACGTATACGTAAAACCACTAAATAACACAATCACACTTCATACTCACTACCATGTGAAGTCATGAGCATGAAATCATCACACATCGTTTCACTCACAAGGTACCCCGTACCGGAAACGATATCCAAACAACAATCTATACACACCAATAAGCAAATAAACACGTAAAGACACGTAACTAGCACAAAATAAAACTAAGTGACGAACCTCAAAACCAGGGTTGTCACAGTTAGAGAGGAGGATATTCCTATAACTGCTTTTCGTACGCGATATGGACATTTTGAATTCCAAGTGATGCCTTTTGGATCAACGAATGCGCCTACAGTGTTCATGGATCTTATGAATCTAGTGTGCAAGACGTATTTGGATAAGTTTGTCATTGTATTCATTGATGATATTCTTATTTAGTCCAAGAGCAAAGAAGAACATGAGAAGCACATGAGGACGATACTAGAGCTGCTAAAGAAAGAGAAGCTATACGCAAAGTTCTCCAAGTGTGAATTTTGGTTGGAATCTGTACAATTTATTTCGCATGTGATTGACAACAAAGGAGTACGTGTAGATCCTGCCAAGGTGAAGGCAATTAAAGAATGGTCGGCACCGATAACGCCGACTGAAGTTCGACAATTTCTTGGTTTAGCTGGTTATTATCGGAGATTCATCAAAGGGTTTTCGTTGATTACAAAGTCGTTGACCAAGCTTACTGAGAAGAATCGGGTGTTTGAATGGGGAAATGATGAAGAAATCCCTTTTAAAACACTTAAGGACAAATTGTGTTCTGCTCCGATTTTGTCATTGCCGGAAGGAATCGAAGACTTCATGGTTTATTGTAACACGTCTCATAAGGGTTACGGACCTGTTTTGATGCAACGTGAGAATCTGATCGCTTACGCATCGAGGCAATTGAGAAAGCACGAGGAAAACTACACTACGCACGGTTTGGAATTGGGAGCTGTAGTTTTTGCGTTGAAGTTGTGGAGACACTACTTGTATGGGACTAAGTGTGTTGTATTTACTGACCACAAGAGTTTGCAGCACATATTAGACCAGAAGGAGTTGAATATGAGACAAAGACGATGGGTGGAACTACAGAGTAACTATGACTGCGAGATTCGCTACCATCCTAGCAAGGCGAACGTTGTAGCGGATGCTGTAGGAAGGATAGGGAGAAACCTTTGAGAGTCAGAGCATTAGTGATGACTGAGGTTGTTGATTTGACCGGAACGATATTGAAAGCACAAGAGAAGGGATTAATGAAAGAAAATATTGGCGCTGAGAATCTGGGAAGACTGAAGAAACCAATTTTCGTGGTAAAGTCAGACGGGCTGAGATATTTTGAAAATCGGATTTGGTTACCGCTATGTCCATTTGAGGAAGGAACGCCTGGAGTGCGAGATTTGGTTATGAATGAGTCTCATAAGTCGAAGTACTCGATACATCCTGGAGCAGATAAGATGTATCACGATATGAAGAAAGTCTATTGGTGGCCGAATATGAAGGCAGAAATTGCTCGTTACGTCAGTAAGTGTTTGACTTGCGCGAAGGTTAAAGCTGAACATAAGAGACCGTCTGGGTTGTTGGTAGAACCTGAGATCCCAGAATGGAAATGGGAAAAGATTGCTATGTATTTCGTGACCGGTTTACCTAGGACTCCTAGTGGTTGTGATATGATTTGGGTGATCGTGGATAGATTGACGAAATCTTGCTCACTTTTTACGTATGAAAAAGACGGATAGCATGCAAAAACTTGCCAGTGTGTACGTGAAGGAAAATGTTTGTCGACATGGAGTACCTTTATCGATCATCTCGGATCGCGACAGAAGATTTACTTCATAATTTTGGAAATCTCTTCAACGTACGACGGGAACCGAATTGAGTTTGAGCACGACCTATCATCCTGGAACTGATGGCAACGAACCATTCAGACGTTGGAGGACATGCTTCGAGCATGCGTGATTGATTTCGGAGGAAGCTGGGAACGCCATTTACCTTTAGTGGAGTTTCCGTATAATAACAGTTATCATGCGAGTATTAAGGCTACACCATTTGAAACATTGTACGGAAGGAAGTGTAGGTCTCCTTTGTGTTGGAGCGAATTGGGAGAAAGTCAGATGACTGGGCCCGAAATGGTTTTAGAGACGACAGAGAAGACTGTGCAAATTAAGAACCGTTTACTTGTTCCGAGAAGCCGACATAAGAGTTATGCCGATAATAGGAGGAAACCGTTAGAATTTTAAGTCGGAGACATGCTCAAGCTTAAGGTATCACCATGGAAGGGTGTGATACGTTTTGGAAAGAAAGGAAAGCTGAGTCCAAGGTATATTGGACCATTCAACATTGTTAGATGAATTGGACTTGTAGCTTATAAGTTAGAATTGTCGAATGAGCTTAGTGCTAGTCACGACACGTTTCACGTATCGAATTTGAAGAAATGTTTGGCGGATAAGGTATTGGTGATTCCTTTGGAAGAGATCCCGCTTGATGATAATATGCATTTTGTGGAGGAACCAGTGGAGATTATGGACCGAGAAGTTAAGAGACTGAAGCACAGTAGAAATCCCATTGTAAAGGTACGATGGAATTCTAGACGTGGACCGGAGTAAACTTGGGAACATGAGGACTTCTTCAAGGAGAGATATCATCATCTGTTCTAGTGGCACGAAATGTGTGTATAAGAAGAGGCAAGCGCCGGGACGTCGCTCTCTTTAAGGAGGGTTGGATGTGATACCCAGAACCCGAGGTCATTTATCTTACCCTGAATTACGAATATTTTTGAAAATTTCTAGAAATTTCGTTTATTATATATTTGACCGTTGGATGCCCAATTTTTATGTTTTATTATCGCTTTGTCGATATTAGAATTTTTCTAGAATTTTATTTTTGGTTCGTGTTAAGTCGAGTCGGGTGCGTTTTATTATATCACGGGTGCATTTAAATTGCTTTAAAAGTATTTTCGAGTGTTCCGGGCGACCTCCGACTACTACAAATTTTCAAAATCAACTAGTAAGTAGTTTCCCGCTACTAAAAATTGTCGTTTAAAAATGAGGCCAAAAGAAAACAAAGATGGCAAAAGAGACCCCTCAAAATTTTACAAAAGGGAAGGATGGAAAAACACACATCAAAAATCATTTTCAAAAATTTTCTCTCCTTCCTCCTCTCTCTCTTTGGCCGTCGGCCTCCAAACCACCACCACCATACAATTTTTTTTCTCTTTTGATTTTGAACAAACCAAGTTTAGACCACATCTTAAAAATCCTTTGTAAGTGTTTTGGTATAATTCATTTCAACATGTATTAACATAAATTTTTCAAGAATCAAAGATTTTTCAAAAATATGTTTCAATGTAATTAAATCATTTGCATGTTTGATTTATGTTTGGGTAATGGTTAATCATCCACAAAACCAACCAAAATCAATTTGGTTTGGGTGTTTTGGCCACCAACACCCCACGGCCAAATGGGGGTGTTTGGTTGTTCATGGTGTTTGATGTTTTGTGATGTGGGTTTGTGTTTAGGGTTATGTTTTTGATGTTTTTAGATAGGTTAAACATATTGCATGTGTGATTTAGGAATTGGATTGTTAGGAAGATTTTATTTTCCTAGTGGTATATGATTATTAGGATGTTTGTGAATGTTTATAAGTGGTTAGGATAGGTCTAGGTGATGTTAGAATGGATTGGAAACAAGTGTTGAGTTAATTTTGAGGAAGGAAAAATTAGGCAGATTATTTAGGCAGGTTTCCGTGGGGTTAATTCTTAAAACAGGTCATGAGGCTAGCATGTAGTTGTAGAGCATTGTCTTAGCTTTGATTTGGTATAAGAAAGAGCTTACGAATCCAAACGAGTCAAAAGTTATGCTACTTTGAAATTTTGTGTACCGGGAGATGAGAATCAACATAATCCGAAATTATGTTTGGTTTTAGGTCAAATCCCAGGGACCATAGATAGAGTTTTATAAAGAATGTAAAGTTGTTATTTGGTGCTAAACCTGTATTTTGAGTTTATTTTTATACTTAAGGGTCAAATTAGCTAATGGTATGTTTTAAATGAGTCAAAGAAGTCTTACATGGTAAAAGTGCAAAATCTGTCCGAAAAGTTTACGTCTAGTAATGTAATGAGTAATGGGTCTTAAAAGTGAAAAGTGTTTGTGGGATTTAAAATTGGATTTCTACATATTGTAAGGGATTTATACAATTTTTCTCGTAATTTATAGTGACGCTTAAGTGTTAGAAAACAGCTCGTACTTTTGGTAAGTACTGGTAAAATTATAAAATGGGAAACATTTTTAATTACAAAGATAGATAGAACGAGTCTAGTAATAATCACATGTATTAGTTTTGACTTGAGTTTTTATAAGTATTAAGTGTTTTTATATACGCGGGTTTAGTACAAAAATGTACACGGAATATTGATTTGGTTTTCGTATTTTGATGTTTAGGTCACGTGTTAGATTTTCCAGGGCAACCACATCGTCGGTGATATTTTTGTTACGTCTTCGCTAGAACCACTACTACTACGCAAGGTGAGTTTATAGCCTCTCTTATTATACTTTTAAATGGTTTTACCCGCGAGAGGGATGGATGCTATTTTAAATAAAACGAACATAAGTCATGAATGATTGTTGGACCCAAAAGTTGCCTGAATTGTGTTGAGTACCTAGTTGTATAAGACCCTATATTCATGAACTATTAACTATATTTTAATCCTCGTGTGGAATGGAAATAGCCGCTTATACAATTGATAGTACTATGGGGTTGACGACCCTATCCGAGACGAGAGCTAGTACGTTGAGTACCCTCTACGGACGGATAACTTGTCATAAGAAATAAGGTATAATTGCAACTAATGCCTTTAGAAGGGGAACTGGTTTCATCTTAATCATGCCAGTAAATGTACGCGGGTGATTGAGTTAACGGAATAGTGTCATGAGCTTAAACAAAATTATTAGCTATTGCTAACGATAATAACCTGGAATGATAGATTGTTTGATCGACAATTCTATAAATGATCGTGATTGATTTTATACACTTATGTTCAAAAATGAGATTGTAAAACCTATAAATTTCGCTCAACATTATTTGTTGACCCCGTTAAGCATGTGTTTCAGGTAATCGACGATATGGTAGCAAGGAGCATGCTAGGATGGAAGTTGTTGTGGCTTGGCGGTCTACTTTGTCTTTCCTCCCTTTTTATCACTTAAAACTTTTATTTTATGTCAAGTGAAACAAGTAATGTACTTTTGGGTTGAGATTCAGAGGGGACCTAAACGCAACTCTGTTTTGTCTTGTCTATGGGGTTTGGGAAGCAGTAGACTTTTATGTTTTTAACAATGTTTAATTTATGATTAAATTTCTACGTCTCTTTGAGTCGTTCGAAATAGCTTGTGTGTAATGATAACTTCCTAGCACCCAAATGTTGTAGTTTCGCTACGTATTCGATTTGGGGGTGTTAGATTAATAGTCTATTGAGAAGTTCACATCTTATCAACGACAATAAAAGTGAAAAGTTGGTAGTGCCATTAGAAAGGATTGGTTGATTATGACATGATGTCATTGTCTAAATTGATGGGAACTCGAGTGGAATTCCCCTAAAAGATAAGATGTTGATTATCAAAAGTGATCTAAATAATTCTTGATGGATGACCATATTCTAACACCCCAATTTTACATTGCGCAGCGGAAATACACAATTGGGTGCTAGACACAAGCATCATCACACAAGGTATATTGAACGACTCAAAAGTGAGACGTTTACACATAAATATAAACATGATTTTCATAAATGGTCTAAAACATAGATTTCAACCCAAATTTTACTGACACGATACCAGTGTAAAGCGTTTAGTCCCCATGGATCTCGACCAACAACCAACAAGTTTAGTATAGTACGTCAACATAAAGTAAATTGTTCAACATTAAAAGGTAGAAACAGTTTAGACCAACATTCTTCCAAAAGCCAAGCCACAACCTCCACAGCAAAGCTCCATGCTCCATCACTTCCTATTACCTGAAATACATGCTAAAACGAGTCAACAATAATGTTGAGCGAGTCTATAGGTTTTTCAAATCACATTTGAACACAAGAAGAAAATCAATCATAATCATTTATAGAATTGTCGTACACACAATCTATATTCAAGGCAGTAATACTAATGATATTATTAAACAAACATTGTATTTAAGCTCATGACACTGACCCCTTAACCAAATAGTCACCCACGCCAAATGTCAGCATGACTAGGATAAAACCATTGCCCCTCTAGGGTATTAGTTTCTAGAATACCACAATCTTATTCACGTAAAATTATCCTTCCCAGCGGGTTACTCAACGTAATGCCCTGGTCTCAGATACGGTGGTCAACCCAATAGTACTATCATTAGAATAAGCGGCTATTCCCGACTCACAACATCAAGTCAGAAGATAGTTAACGGCTCATGAATTTAGGGTCTTTAGCAACAAGTTACTTAATACAATGAAATCAACTTTAGGCAACATTCGGGTCCAACAATTACTCATGACTTGTGTTCATTTATTTTCAAATAGCATGTATCCCCCTCGAGGGTATTAAAATTATTAAAACAAGTAGAAAGCGAGGCTATAGATTCACCTTAGTATAAGAGATCTAGCGAGATGATCGTCGACGATAATGGATGCCTTTCAAACACGAGAATCGCTACCTATCAAATAAGGCACGTTCATTAATAATGACTCGAGAAATAAACTATATATAACAACATCAAACTCAAACTCATAAAGTCACAATAAACTCGAGATAAAACGATATAAATAACTTCATTAAACTTTACTACACATTTACTTTACCATTTTACACTTTTAACAAAGTCCGCCGGTACATACTACATGTACTAGCTTATTACCCCTTTTAAACTTGTCAAACATTTATGAAACGACTCGATAAACTAAATTACTATATATAGAAAGTCCTCCTACAAGTTTATCAAATGAAATTACTTTTAATGTACTTTACCCGACTCATTTTCAAACTACAAAATCCGGACAGATTTACGTTAATTTTTCATACAACCGTTTTAACTTATTTAAACGACTCCGTTTACAAAACCGACACTCAGGTTTTAAAGTAAACTCAACCTATAAAATAATCACCTCATTATCAGTAGGTTACATTTGTCAAAACATCCATTTAGAGTCCCCGAGATTCGATCCGAATATCGACAACAACTATTTGTAGTGCCGATACTCGTCTCCCGGTACACGATCATTCAAAACATCATAACTTCACGCTAGTTTGGAGCTAGAAGCTCTACCTTATATCAAATCGTAGCTAATAAAATTATCTACAACCCTAGGCTATAAGTTAAGACATTTTCAAAATATAAAAATTCGGATTTTACACTTTACTTACTGTTATAAAATGACTATAAAAATCTTGTACAAAATCAACTTTTTGATAAAAACCAACCATAAAAATGATCATTTCTATTCCCTAATATCATCGTACATAAACCATAACATCAAAATAAAAATATTTAGATCAAAATCAAGTTTTTAACAAAATTTTAGCAAGAACCACCATGGATCATTATAAAAATACCATGCATGATCATAGCTCATACCTACCAATATCAAGAAAAAAAATTTGCTTGCATGTAAGAATTTCTTACACCAAAATGATCCTTGATCAAATATAAGAATGGGTCTATGCTTGGTTTAGCTTAATTCAACATCAAACTCAAGATAAATTGAAATTTGTATGTGTTTTGGTGATGGTGGTGGGTTTCGGCAAACAAGAGAGAAAGAGAGAGAGAGTGGTGAAAATTTTTAAATGAAAAATTATGTAGTGTGTGTTTGTTTTTGGTTTATATATAGTGGGGTAGGGACCAAAGTTGCAATTTGGCAATAGTTGTGGCTAAAAATGTAAATAGTTAGCTAAAAAGCGGGAAATAACTATTAGTCAATTTTCAAAATGCTTACGGGGCTCGGGTTTCATAAAGATACTTTTAAAAATTTAAAACGTACCTCAAGAATAATAATATCGACTATCGACTCGACTTAACACGTCATTTAAAATAAAACCTCAAAAATAATAAAAATCGAACAACCGACAATAAAACGTAATATATTTGGCATCCATCGACATCACGCTTGCTAATACTCCTTATACTTAATAAATATTAAATATAGACCTTCCAACATCAGTTTAAACTTAAACCCCCAAAAATAAATATAGTTCAAAATCATCCAAAAATTTCAAAAATAATCGTAAAATAAGATTAAGCAATGACCTCGGTTTCGGGTTGTCACATCCCCCCCCCCATCTTAGAAGAAGCGACGTCCGCGGCGCTTAATCCTTCCTAAACATATGAGGATACTTGTCCTTAAAGAAATCCTCACGTTCACACGTAAACTCTGGCCCACGTCTAGAGTTCCATCTCACCTTCACAATCGGAATTCTACTATGCTTCAACTTCTTAACTCCCCTATCCATTATCTCTATAGGTTCCTCTATAAAATGCAACTTATCATCAAGTTGAATTTCCTCCAATGGAATCACCACATCCCTTTCAGCTAAACACTTCTTCAGATTAGACACATGAAAAGTATTATGAATAGCCTTAAGCTCATCAGGCAATTCTAACTTATAAGCCACCAATCCAATCCTTTGGATAATCTTAAATGGTCCAATATATCCCGGGCTCAACTTTCCTCTCTTTCCAAAGCCAATTACTCCTTTCCATGGAGATACTTTCAACATAACCATGTCTCCTACTTCAAATTCCAACGGTTTCCTTCTGTTATCAGCATAACTCTTTTGTCTACTTCTGGCAGATAAAAAACGCTTCTTAATTTGCACAATCTTTTCAGTCGTCTCAAATATCATTTCAGGCCCAGTCAATTGACTTTCTCCTACCTCACTCCAACACACTAGAGATCTACACATACGTCCATACAAAGCTTCAAATGGAGCAGCTTTAATACTTGAATGATAACTATTATTGTACGAAAATTCAACCAATGGCAAATGCTTATCCCAACCATTTCAAAAATCAATCACACATGCACGAAGCATATCCTCTAACGTTTGAATCGTTCTCTCACTTTGTCCTTCAGTTTCCAGATGATATGTTGTACTTAAACATAACTCCGTTCCCATCGCTTTCTGCAAAGACTTCCAAAATTATGAAGTAAACCTACTATCACGATCAAAATTTATCGACAAAGGTACACCATGTCGACAAACAATCTCCTTCACATATACTGTTGTTAACCTCTCCATACTATCTGTCTTCTTCATTGGCAAAAAGTGAGCAGACTTAGTCAATCTATCTACAATCACCCATATCATATCACTACCATTTATAGTCCTTGGCAAACCTGTCACAAAATCCATTGTAATCTTCTCCCATTTCCACTCAGGAATCTCAGGTTGCACTAATAATCCAGACGGTTTCTTATCTTCAGCCTTCACCTTCGCACAAGTTAAACACTTATTAACATATTGTCCTATATCCGCCTTCATATTCGGCCACCAATAAACTTTCTTAAGATCTTGATACATCTTGTCCGATCCAGGATGTATTGAATATTTCGACTTATGAGATTCATTCATCACCAAATCTCGCACCCCTAATGAATCTTCCTCAGACGGACACAACGGTAACCAAATCCTATTCTTAAAATACCTCAATCCATTTGTCCTTACTTCAAACAAAGGTTTCAACATTCTACCCAAATTTTCCACCTCAACGTTTTCTTTCTTCAAACCATTAGTTTGGGCTTTCAATATCGCTTCTGTCAAATCAACACTCTCCAACATCGTCAAAGCTCTAACTCTTATAGACTTATCTCTTTCCTTTCTACTAAGTGCATCAGCTACCACATTCGCTTTACCAGGATGGTAACGAATCTCGCAGTCATAATCACTCAGCAACTCAACCCATTTTCTTTGTCTCATATTCAATTCCTTTTGATCCAAAATATACTGCAAACTCTTATGATCAGTGAAAACCACACACTTGGTTCCATACAAGTAGTGTCTCCACAGCTTCAAAGCAAAAATCACAGCCCCAAGTTCTAAATCATACGTAGTGTAATTCTCTTCATGCTTCCTTAATTGTCTCGATGCATACGCTATTACTTTCTCCCTTTGCATCAATACAGCTCCAAATCTTTTATGAGACGCGTCACAATACACTACAAAATCCTCAGATCCTTCTGGCAAAGACAATATCAGCGCAAAAAAAAACTTATCCTTCAACATACTAAATGCATATTCCTCTTCCAATCCCCATTCAAACACTCGATTCTTTTCCGTAAGCTTAGTCAACGGTTTAGCAATTAACGAAAACTTCTCAATAAACCTTCTATAATACCCAGCCAAACCAAGAAATTGGAGAACTTCAGTCGGCGTCTTCGGTACTGACCAATCCTTAATTGCCTCAATCTTAGCAGGATCCACACAAACACCTTCACTATCAATCACGTGCCCCAAAAATTGCACTGATTTCAACCAAAATTCACACTTAAAGAATTTCGCGTACAACTTCTCTTTCTTCAACAATTCCCAAATTGTTCTCAAATGCTTCTCATGTTCTTCTTCACTCTTGGAATAAACGAGAATATCATCAATGAATACGATAACAAACTCATCCAAATACGGCTTGCATACACGATTCATCAAATCCATAAATACAGCTAATTCAAGAGATCTTTTCTATGATGAAAAGTTCGATTCTCGGAATCCTCTCGAATTGATCTCGGTTTAAAGTGGAATGATTTGTTCTTGGTGACAAAAAGAGTTTTGGTTTTCTAATCTACTAAACAAGGAAATAAGTAAAGTAAAGAAAGATTTAAGCTTAAAATGGTTAAAAAGAAACAAGACTAGAATTGAAAATTTAAGCAACTAAAAACTGTCCTTACTGAAAAATACCCTATTCGGAAAAAAGTGCCTATTCGGAATAAATTCTCTATGCGGAATAAATGCTCTATTCGGAAAATACAGTCTATTCGGAAAAACATAAACCTATGCGGAAAAATGACTCTATTCGGAAAACATGTCCTATTCGGAAAAACAGGTCCCTATTCGGAAAAACTGATTCAATTCGGAAAAGTTGTTCTATACGGAATAAATGAAGTATTCCGAATAAGGGATGAAACTAACAAGCTATGCGGAATAAATGAAGTATTCCGAATAAGGGATGAAACCAACTAGCTATGCGGAATATTAGATCATTCCGAGTAAGGGAAAAACCAAGAGATTATTCGGAATAAGTAAAATATTCCGAATAGGGGACGAGTCCAACAGCCTATTCGGAATAATTCAGGTGAAGAAGAACAGTAACAGTAGCGCAAGAACAGGAGATACGAATTTAAATCCAAATCAACTCAAATACTCAAAAAGGTTTTACCAAACTAATCAATAATCCTTTAAATACCATAAGTAACAAATCCGACCAATAAAAACACTAAATCAACAACTTTTAAAAGATCAAAATCAATCACACAAGAACTTAAGAACTTGCAATAAAAATAGAGATGAACAAGATGAATGAAAAGATGGAATTGAAAGATTAATGTAAAGGTAACAAGAGTAATGATTAAAACTTACAAGATTGAAGGAAAAATTAAAAATCACCAAACACCCTAATGGTGTTGGTGATGCTACGAACCAAAGAGACTGGGAAAAGAAAAATGAAAGCTAACTCCCTAATTGTGTGAAGGAAAAATCCTTTTATAGTCCTAGTGGTTGGTTGGTGAGTGGGCTTTATCCCTTTCTTCTTGTCTTATCGTTTTTTCAGAAAAGTTGACGTTTTCGATTCTGATCCAGGATTTGTCGACGATTAAATTCAACTCGTCTTTTAATTTCTTCGTTTAATAGACTTGAGTTTCTTCGACATATGTAAATCTTCCGTCTTTGGTCCTTTTCTTCGATAAATCTTCAAATAGGTCCATTGACTTCAAATCTTTTGCATCTCTTGGACAATAGACTTTGACTTTAGTCTTTTTCCTTGATAAAACCCGTGCAATCCCATGTTTTCTTTAATATTCATCCGGTTAGCTCTGAAAACACAATAAACACAAAAACCACGCATAATTCCAAACAAATGATATTAAATACGTGTTTTGGTCTTGTTTTAGCCAGAATTAAGTGGTAAAAGGATGGGTGTTTACACACCTATCAAATCCCCTACACTTAACCATTGCCATGCCCTCATGCAATGCTTAGTGATAAAGCAATTTTACACTTTTCTCATAATTAATCAACCTTGGCCTTATTCAAATACTACTAAATAAAAATTAAAATACTAAGAGAAATTAAAACTTTAAAATAAACAAAAGGATGGAAATAACTTGCAAAGAAATCAAGGACTTACATTAGGGCTTTGGTGCTGCGAAGATTTATCACCCTCAAGTTTCACGTTCCCCAAACTAAGCTTAAAAACGAGATCATTGTTATTATAAGTTAGCAAATCAAACACTTACACACATGGCTAAATTAAATGCTTAAACTCCCTTATTCCTAGGTGTATCTCTTATATTTTATTTTTGTTTTAGAATGATCATGAAGATGCATTTTTCGACTTATTTCGATAGTTTATTTAGGCTGAAAGCAAAGTAGGACGATTTGATCAATAGTTAGCTAAAGGACAAAATCTCTTAAAACTGCTTCTCGGGATATCAAAAAGTTCATATCTTGGCATAACTCGGTTCACGATTTGAGACCTTTCTCGGGCCGATATTTGGCATGTACTTCATACTTCATATCTTGAGAGACGTTCTTGAGATAATGGTCTTCTCATCGTAATAGAGTTTCTTCACTTTGAGACTTTTGAGGGGTACTCCAACTTTGTTGACCACGACTTCATGATTATTCTTCAATCTCTAATTGGGATTTTGAGATACAACGATCCGCCTCCTTTTCGGACTTGGATCTATTTATCCTCATACCTTGTTAGGGTCTTTTTGGATAGACTTCTCCATGATCTTTATGGGAGTTGATTGCTTTTCGCCGTGAGTCTTGATCCTTCATATTGATTTTAGGAATAATGCTTTTCACATCACTTTGGATCTTTAGCAATAAAATTGAATCCTCATGCCTTGTTAGGGCCTTTTCGGACTCGCCAATCTTCGCGCCCCGCTTCATAATTATGCCTTGGCTATGAACTCTTATCATACCGAGCAACTTTTAAACGATCTTGGGCTAGAAGCTAAGTAACCTTTCAAATCGTACGACCTTACTTATTGCAGATAAATTATTAGCAAGTGATGGGAGAATAGGCAAATAATTACACCAAGTGAGCTTGCGCAAGAATACCGACTTATAATTGACTCTATCATTTCTCGTTCTCCACAATTTAAAATCTCAAGTAATGAGACTCGTGGATACTTAGCCTTATAAACCAATTAAGGTCTACATGGTTAAGGATACTAGCTAGAATAAACTTGGATAAGTCTATTCGGGTTGAGTCAAAATAAACGCAACGGGCCTAATATGTCAAAGATTTCTAAACTAGCTACACCACTTTATTAATATTTTTGACTTAATTGTGGAATATATACATATGAAAGCAACGATAAAAATTCTAAAAATTACAACTAAATGGCCAAAGTTAATAAAAAAAATTTGAAAAATGTTGAAAAATAGGATTTTCCGGTTAAATGAAGGCATTTTCATGGAAAAGTCCACTTAAGACTTCGATAGAAGTCCCCCTACACTTAAGATAAACATTGTCCTCAATGTTTAAGCATGTGGGAAAAGTCTCCCCTACACTTATGACATTGTGCACGTTGGTTAACTCGAGTTAAGGAAGAGACGACTAAAGTGATCAATTTCAAATGTGAGTATGAAGAAAATTGAATCACGATAGTTGAGAGATAGAACCGGATTTCGGATAACACGGGAGCACGGTTCTTCAGAGATTTCCAAGATTGCAGTTATCCCTGTAATCACATCACCACACAAACACAAACGACCAAAATAGGTCCTCCCCTACACATAGGGGGTTAAAGGGATAGATACTCGAGCTGCCTCCCTTGTAGCGCTTGTTTTTGATAACCGAGTCACGAGCCTGACTCGACCCAAAATTAGTTCATGGGGAACGTGGTGAGGGATGGAATCACCTCCTGAGAGGTGTCCTCACCAAAGTACAACTTCACTCGTTGGCCATTCACCTTAAAATTAGGTCCATTAGGTTGAGCGAGCTCGAGAGTACCATATGGAAAAATTTGGGCAATGGTGAATTGGCCGGACCAACGAGATTTCAGCTTGCCCGAAAAGATTTTCAACCGAGAGTTAAAAAGTAAGACTTTGTCTCCAACATAGAACTCTTGGTTTTTGATCTTGGAGTCGTGAATGAGCTTAGTTCTTTCCTTATAGATCAAAGAATTTTCATAAGCCTCATTCCGAAGTTCATTCAGCTCATTGAGTTGGATCTTGCGTAGGTCACCAGCTTTGTTGATATCAAAATTGGCCCACTTCAAGGCCCAATAAGCCTTGTGCTCCAACTCAATTGGGAGGTGGCACGCTTTCCCGTACACAAGAGGCTAAGGCGTACAGCCGATTGGGGTCTTGTAAGCAGTACGGAAAGCCCACAAAGCATCATCAAGTTTATCAGCCCATGCGGCACGATGCTCTCCCACGATCCTTTCAAGAATTCGCTTAAGTCCTCGGTTGGATATTTCAGCCTGGCCATTAGTTTGTGGGTGGTAGGCTGTGGAAAGACGATGGTTTACAACGTACTTAGCCATGACTCTAGCAAATTGGTCATTGCAAAAATGAGTCCCAAGATCACTAATAATGGCGCGAGGCACACCGAATCTAGCGAATAGAGCTTTCAAAAAGTTACAAACCACCCTTGCGTCATTAGTAGGTAAAGCTTTGGCTTCAACCCACTTTGAAACGTAGTCAACGGCTACAAGGATGTATTTGTTTCCTTTAGAAGAAGGGAATGGCCCCATAAAGTCGATACCCCAAACATCAAAGATTTCACACTCTTGAATGAAATTCTGAGGCATCTCATCTTTATGTGTGATCTTGCCTTGTTTCTGGCAAGCATCACATCGTTTAACCATATCGTGAGCGTCATGATAGATGGTGGGCCAATAAAATCCCGAATCAAACACTTTTTGGCGGTGTAGTTGGGACCAAAGTGACCACCGGTGGGTCCTTTGTGGCAAGCATCAAGGATTTCTGACGCTGCCGGTCCGTCAACACATCGGCGAATAATCAAGTCGGCACATTGTTTGAATAGGTATGGGTCGTCCCAAAAGTAAGTCTTAATGTCGGTGAAGAACTTTTTCTTTTGTTGGGACGTCAACCCTTCCTTGAGAATTCCACCCGCCAAGTAGTTTGCAAAGTCCGCAAACCACGGGGTTTCATCAGATTTCGAATTTATAGACATTAAGGTCTCCAAGGGAAAAGAATCATTGATTTCTTTGTTCAGATGATCCCCTTGGTAAGGATCCTCAAGTCTGTTGAGATGATCCGCGGCTAAGTTTTCAGCTCCTTTTTATCGCGAATTTCGATTTTAAATTCCTGGAGCAGCAAAACCCAGCGAAGAAGTCTTGGTTTGGAATCTTGCTTTGTCAACAAGTACTTCAGCGCGGAATGATCGGTATACACGATGGTGGTGGAAAGGACAAGATAGGGGTGAAATTTTTCAAAGGCATAGACAACAGCTAAAAGCTCTTTTTCGGTTGTCGTATAATGCAATTGTGCCCCTGTCATTGTCTTGCTAGCGTAATGGATTGGTTGGAAGTGTTTATTCACTCTTTGTCCCAGAACCGCTCCAATAGCAAAATCACTAGCATCGCACATCAACTCAAAGGGAAGCTCCCAATTAGGGGTAACCAAGACGGGTGTCTTAGTTAACTTATCCTTAAGCGAGTTAAAGGCTTCAAGACACTCTTTGGAAAAGATAAAAGGAGTATCTTTTTCCATGAGGTGGGTCATCGGGCGAGTGAATTGAGAAAAATATTTGATGATTCGACGGTAGAAGCCCGCATGACCCAGGAAACTTCTCACACCCTTCACGGTTGAAGGTGGAGGAAACTTTGCGATAACATCGACTTTAGCACGGTCTACTTCAAGACCGGCTTTGGAAATTTTGTGTCCGAGCACGATGCCTTCTTTTACCATAAAATGGCATTTTTCCCAATTCAGAACAAGGCGAGTGTCTTCGCACCGCTGAAGCATACGTTCCAAATTGGCAAGGCAAGAAGAGAAGGAATCCCCGAAGACCGAGAAATCATCCATGAAGACTTCCATGGTTTGTTCAACCATGTCATGGAAGATAGCTAACATGCACCTTTGGAAAGTCCCGGGCGCATTACATAAGCCAAAAGGCATTCTTTTGTAAGCAAATGTGCCATAGGGACAAGTGAATTTCGTCTTCTCTTGATCGTGGGGATCGATGGGTATTTGGAAATAACCCGAGAAACCATCAAGAAAGCAGTAATATTCATTACCCGCTAATCGTTCAAGCATTTGGTCCATAAAATGTAGAGGGAAATGATCCTTTCTCGTGGCATCATTGAGTTTGCGGTAGTCTATGCAAACTCTCCACCCAGTAACGAGACGAGTGGAAATCAACTCGTTGTGTTCATTGGGAACAACGATTATTCCGCCCTTCTTGGGCACACAATGGATTGGACTAACCCATGGTGAATCCGAAATAGGGTAAATCATACCCGCATCAAGAAGTTTAATAACCTCTGTTTTGATGACTTCATGGATTTTTGGATTCACCCTTCGTTGGCTTTGAATTGTGGGCTTAAAGTCGTCCTCCATGAGAATTTTGTGTGTGCAGAAGTGAGGATCAATTTCGCGAATGTCAGAGATTTTCCAAGCAATAGCCTTCTTATGATCTTTCAACACGGTGATAAGTCGGGCTTTTTCTTCTTCTTTTAGGTCCTTAGCGATGATGACTGGCGATTTCTTCTCTTCTTCAAGAAATACATACTCGAGATGGGGCGGCAACTCCTTAAGTTCCAAATCTGGAGGATTTTGGACGGGAGGCGTATTCGATGTCGGAGTATCGATAGCAATGACCGTGGGAGATGGAGGCGAAGGATTGTCTTCGGTGAGAAGATTGTCAAAGAAATTCATGTCTTCATCCCCATCGGTGGGAGAATCATTAGTAGCTAAATTCACATCTCCCATGGTATCTTCAAGATTGTTCCAAAATAAATCACTATCTCCAAATAGAGACAACGATGAATCAATGGAGGACACGGTTTCAACATTAGGACGAGAGGTAGGAATACTTTTGCAAGCATCATTAAAGTGTTCTTCACAAGCCTCATCGAGAACGTCAATACAATTAACACTCTCATATGAATAAGGTTGTTTAGACAACTTTCCCATGTTGAAGACTACTTTATCGTCACCCACTCTCATGATAACTTCACCGGCTTCAACATCAATGAGAGTGCGACCGGTCCTCAAGAATGGACGACCAACAATCAGTGGTACACGGGGGTCCATCTCGTAGTCGACGACAACAAAATCAGCAGGAAAGGTGAATTTGTCGACTCCTACAATGACATCTTCGGCTATCCCCACTGGATAAGCAACCGTACGGTTAGCTAATTCCAAAGTCATTTTGGTGGGGACTAGCTCTGGGAGAGATAATTGCTTCCAAACACTTAGAGGCATAAGATTAATACTGGCACCTAGATCGGCTAGGGCCATGCAATTCTCTACTCCCGGGAAATTGCAAGGGATAAGAAAACGACCCGGATCACCAAGCTTGGTTGGCAATTTCCTTAAGAGCACGGCAGAGCAATTCTCATTAAGTTGGGTGTTGGCAATATCGAGGAGCTTTTCCTTGTCGCTCAAAAGATCTTTAAACATTTTTGCAAATTTAGGCATGTGAGCGAGAGCCTCAGCGAAGGAGATATTGAAATTCAATTGTTTGAACATTTTAAGAAAGTTCGAAACCTGAATATCGTCCTTGCTTTTGAGCTTCACTTTCCTCAACCTAGATGGATAAGGTATATTTGAAGAAGAGGAAGGCTTTAAAAGAATAGGATCACTCACATCCTTGGGTGGAGGAGGGGTAGAAGGAAGAGGTGGAGGAATCGGGGAAGTAGAAGGATGAGGAATAGGAGCAGGTGACTCGTTCTCCGTAGTCACAACCACCAGTGGAGGTATAGGAAGCTCGGGTTCCTTGGTACCTTTGCCACTTCGAGTGGTGATTGCTTTCATCTCCCCTCTTGGATTCGCAACGGTGTTACTCGGAAGAGTACCCGAAGAAGAGGGTTGATTACCTTGGAAGAAACTAGCCATCACGTTCCTCAAGTCATTAGTTTGGCTATCCAACATGTTTCTCATGTCAGCTCTCAAATCGTTTCCTTGCTTGACAAAGTCCGCTTTCAGGTTGAGCACTTCTTTCGGAAGATTTCCCACTATCACATCGTTAGTCCTCATATAAGTTTCCACTTCTTGGTGAAGAGCGGTGGGTTGGTTGGGAGGAGCATTGTATGCGGGTGGTTGATAAGCAGGTTGTTGGTAAACTTGGTTGTTACGTTGAGGTGGTTGTTGCTGCTTGTGAGGAGGTATGTATGGTTGTCGAGGCTGTTGTTGTTGTTGAGGAGGAGGATTGAGGTTTTGTTGTTGGTTTGGGTTGTTTGGGGGAAAACCGGGTGGGGAAAGATAATTGTTAGAGCGGTAGCTAAGCAAATTACGGTCACCTTGAGCTCTAGCTTGATAAGCAGGTTGAGGATAGGTGCCATATGCTGCATTTACATTCTCAGCAGGGTAGTCTTGGGTGGCAGTACAAGTGGTGTAGGAGTGAGGACCACCACATATCTCACAAGGTTGGTTGACAGCGTTAACTTGGGCGTTTTTAGCGTTGCTGCTGTTGTTGTTGTTAACGGTGTGGGTGACAAGCGATTCAAGAAGCGTAGTGATTTTGTCTAATCGCTTGTCGCTGTCACTAGTGCTAGCACTAGCGACATTGGTCCGAACACTCTTGGTTTGCACACGAGATTTATTCTCAATGATGTCCCAAGCAGCATTGGAAGTCTTAGCCAATAGATTACCCCCCGAGGCACTGTTCAGTGAATCTTGGTCACTCATGCTTAAACCATTGTAAAAAGTATTAATTTGATGTACTTTGGTAAAACCATGTTGAGGGCATTTTCATAAAAGATCTTTAAAACGATCCCAAGATTCACTGAACGACTCATCGTACTTTTGTTCAAAATTTATGATTTCATTCCGCAAAGCGGTAGTACGAGAGGGTGGGAAAAAGTAATTGATAAACTTTGTTTCCAAATCCGTCCATGAGAGAATACTCTGTGGCGGTTCCTTAGCAAGCCAATGCCGGGCTTGTCCCTCTAAAGAAAAGGGAAAAAGTTGTAACCTTATAACCTCTTGTGGAACACCATTGAATTTGACCGTGTTGGTGAGTTGCAAGAATCTCTTGATGTGGTCGTGTGGATCATCAATGGTTCGTCCCAAGAATGGTTGAGCGGAGACCATCTGGATAAAGCCTGATTTTAGCTCGAAATTGTTGGCGGCAATTGGAGGTATGACAATTGGATCCGTGTTGCCATCGATATGAGCTTGTAGCAATTCAATCATCGGGCTATTATCCGGTTGAGGCTCATTGTTGTTGTTATTCATGTTGTTGAAAGGCGGGTTGTTGTTGTTATTATTGTTGTTCGGAGGTGGTATGTTATTGTTGTTTTGTACACCAGCCATGTCTAAGTTATCGAGAGGCTCGGGCTCTTGATAAGACGTGGATCGAGTGCGCATACACCTGCAAAAGAACGAACAAAGAAAAACAAGGCAAAAATATTTTTGGTTTTTATGTTTTTTTAATTTTTTTTGTATTTTGAAAATTTTATATTTTTTTAGGATTTTTTTTTGAAAATTTTTGATGAAAAAGTAACTTTCACGGGGAACGGATCCCAAAATCCAAGTTCTCACAAAAAACTTTTGATCTTAACGAGAAGAGCCGGCAGCGGCGCCATTTAATTCAAGAGATTTTTTCTATGATGAAAAGTTCGATTCTCGGAATCCTCTCGAATTGATCTCGGTTTAAAGTGGAATGATTTGTTCTTGGTGACAAAAAGAGTTTTGGTTTTCTAATCTACTAAACAAGGAAATAAGTAAAGTAAAGAAAGATTTAAGCTTAAAATGGTTAAAAAGAAACAAGACTAGAATTGAAAATTTAAGCAACTAAAAACTGTCCTTACTGAAAAATACCCTATTCGGAAAAAAGTGCCTATTCGGAATAAATTCTCTATGCGGAATAAATGCTCTATTCGGAAAATACAGTCTATTCGGAAAAACATAAACCTATGCGGAAAAATGACTCTATTCGGAAAACATGTCCTATTCGGAAAAACAGGTCCCTATTCGGAAAAACTGATTCAATTCGGAAAAGTTGTTCTATACGGAATAAATGAAGTATTCATAATAAGGGATGAAACTAACAAGCTATGCGGAATAAATGAAGTATTCCGAATAAGGGATGAAACCAACTAGCTATGCGGAATATTAGATCATTCCGAGTAAGGGAAAAACCAAGAGATTATTCGGAATAAGTAAAATATTCCGAATAGGGGACGAGTCCAAGAGCCTATTCGGAATAATTCAGGTGAAGAAGAACAGTAACAGTAGCCCAAGAACAGGAGATACGAATTTAAATCCAAATCAACTCAAATACTCAAAAAGGTTTTACCAAACTAATCAATAATCCTTTAAATACCATAAGTAACAAATCCCACCAATAAAAACACTAAATCAACAACTTTTAAAAGATCAAAATCAATCACACAAGAACTTAAGAACTTGCAATAAAAATGGAGATGAACAAGATGAATGAAAAGATGGAATTGAAAGTTTAATGTAAAGGTAACAAGAGTAATGATTAAAACTTACAAGATTGAAGGAAAAATTAAAAATCACCAAACACCCTAATGGTGTTGGTGATGCTACGAACCAAAGAGACTGGGAAAAGAAAAATGAAAGCTAACTCCCTAATTGTGTGAAGGAAAAATCCTTTTATAGTCCTAGTGGTTGGTTCGTGAGTGGGCTTTATCCCTTTCTTCTTGTCTTCTCGTCTTTTCAGAAAAGTTGACGTTTTCGATTCTGATCCGGGATTTGTCGACGATTAAATTCAACTCGTCTTTTAATTTCTTCGTTTAATAGACTTGAGTTTGTTCGACATATGTAAATCTTCCGTCTTTGGTCCTTTTCTTCGATAAATCTTCAAATAGGCCCATTGACTTCAAATCTTTTGCATCTCTTGGACAATAGACTTCGACTTTAGTCTTTTTCCTTGATAAAACCCGTGCAATCCCCTGTTTTCTTTAATATTCATCCGGTTAGCTCTGAAAACACAATAAACACAAAAACCACGCATAATTCCAAACAAATGATATTAAATACGTGTTTTGGTCTTGTTTTAGCCAGAATTAAGTGGTAAAAGGATGGGTGTTTACACACCTATCAACAGCAGACGCATTTGTTAACAAAAAAGGCATCATTTGAAATTCAAAATGTCCATATCGAGTACGAAAAGCTGTTATATAGGAATATCTTCTTCCCTAACTCTCAGTTGATGATACCCAGACCTCAAACCGATCTTCGAGTATACACATGACCCTTGCAACTGATCAAACAAATCATCAATCCTCGGAAGTGGATACCGATTCTTGACAGTCAATTTGTTAAGCTCTCTGTAATCAATACACATTCTAAAAGAACCATCTTTCTTCCTAACAAACAAAACAGGCGCACCCCATGGTGACGAACTCGGTCTGATAAATCCCTTATCCATCAACTCCCTCAATTGATCAGATAATTCTTTCATCTCAGATGGAGCTAAACGATACGGTGCACGAGCAACAAGAGCAGCACCCGACACTAAATGGATACGAAACTTCACTTCACGATGCGACTGTAATCCTGGCAATTCCTCAAGGAAAACCTCAGGATACTCTCTAATCACAGGCACATCCTCCAATTTCCTTTCATTCACACCATCATTACTTATCTGTGCAAGAAACACATCACAACCTGCTTCTATATACCTCATCATCTTTAAACAAGAAACAACTCTCAAACGAGACGTACATTCATCTCCTTTCACAGTCAATACCCTATTCCTCAGCGGTATCTGAACTAATCTTTCTCCACAAACAATTACTGCACCATTACCAACTAACCAGTCCATTCCAACAATCACGTCAAAAGATCCTAATTCTATGGGCATCAAATCAATACTAAACACATAATTACCTAACTTTAAGGAACAACCTTTCAGTATAGAACTAGTGCTTACAACCTTACCATCAGCTAACTCCACATTATAACTAGTTGTCAATCTAACTCGTTCTCTATCCAATAGCTGACTGAATCTAACATCTACGAAACTTCTATCGGATCCATAATCAAATAACACACTAGCATAACAAGCATCAAGTAAGAACGTACCAGTCACTACATTCGGCCCTTGAGGTTTGTCAGCATCTCCCACGACATAGGCTGGAGTAGCAATCCCAGCAGCAACAGCAGCAACATTGCCTCCCTGTCGTATGCCAACCCTCGGACAGTTCCCTTGCTTATTTCTACGGCCTCCACATCCAGAATAGTAAACTACCTTAACAGCATTAGCCCCAGTAGCTACACCCTTGTTTCTACAATCTGCCATCTTATGTCCAGCCTTCCCACACTTGTTGCAAGCAGGTGGACAATTTCTAATATGATACAGATTACACCGACCACACTTTGGATTCACCTTGTTACCTTGATTTCCTGTAGCAGCACGAACACCATCATTCCTTCTCAAAATGTATTGCTGATTCCTATTCGGTCCTTGGTTATTGTTATTACGATAACCACCTCGATTCTGCCCTTGGCTTGAGTGTGCAGCTTCCCACTTTCTCTTATTCCCTTCAGCAATACTATCCTTTCGATCCTGTAGCTTTACATCCATTAAAGCATGAGCCATTTGAACAGCTTCATCAAATGACTTGGGTTTCGACGAAGTAGTTTCTCCCTTGATATTACTAGATAAACCCCTAATCTACTGCTTCATCTTCTTACGGTCATCAGCAAACGCATCAGGACACAACAAATATAAATCAGAAAATCTCCTCGTATAAGCTACAATATCATTGTTCCTCAACACCAAATGCCTCAATTCATCTTCCAACTGACATAACTCTTCCTCAGGATATAACTTAGTAGTCAATAGTCCCTTGGTCACAGTCCATGTTCTATCATTAGCTTCAACCAATCCCACAATAGCTACTTGACTATTCCACCAACTCAACGCATCATCCTGAAAAGTAGTTGCAGCAAATTCTACCTTACTAGCTTCTGAACATCCACTGATTTCAACTTTCGATCTTCTCAATCCACCTCCTTAATTCCAATTCACCACCAGTACCACGAAATTGGGTAGGTCCACATTTCATGAAACTAGCATAAGAACATTCCTTTTGAATCTGCTGAACAGCAGCATTACCTCCAACTTGTCCTGTAGCATTTCCTCCCGCTTGTTCATCAGCATTACCTCCAACCTGATTTTCAACATTCCCTCCAACCTGACCAGCAACATTCCTATTATCAGCATCTTGGTTCCTAGCAGCATGTTCAGCTTCGAAAGCTCTAGCGATAGCTTGCTCAATCATGGTATTAACAGTAGCAGTCGTCAATTTAGGCGGCATGTTTATAGGAAACTAACCAAACAATAATTTAGTAAAGTCATAAAATGCCTCCCAACTCCTTCCTGTAACCATAACAGAAAAAGAACAAGTAAGTATTCATATCAAGACAAGAAGAAGGATTTCTCTATCAAGATGTAACATGGATACTACATGCACCAACAACATAATTCACAATGAATCATTAACCAATAAACACAAGAACTATTAAGACAAATCATAAGTCATGAAGGTAATTTTGGATTGCTTTGGAAAATCTCCACAAAATTATGACAAGTAATGTCACTACAATCCTTCATCACAACAAACTTAAAAGTCACTAAGTTTCATCACAAACTAGAGTACGAGTCTACATAAGTTCTATTACAACAAGGCTAATAAAAACAACATAAAGAACTAAACATCAGATCCCCGCAGCTTCTTATACATCGGCTCGTCATCACTGCTGCTATCGTCATCATCTTCAGAATCTTCCTCCACTTTTTCCTTCCCCTTCCGACTACTTCCTTCACTCGGCTTCACTGACACTTGAGCTTCAAACCTGATTTGGCACATCACGAATCACAACACCTCGACTAGGAAAAGATCTCATCGGCAAACCCCACGTACTCAACCTAGCATTCATTTCTTGCTCCCTACGTAACCTTTCAACTTGCCCACTCAAATTCAGCACCATAGATCTCAATCTAACAACTTCATCCATTTCCCTTGCCCTAACAAACCCTGACCTCCTCACACTACCAACAAACCTGTCAAACTTTTTCTCATTCTACTCAAACCTCCTAATCACACGAGTCTCAACCAAATACCTTTCAAACAAAGACCTATCAAACTTCTTAAGAAACCAGAAAATATCATCAAAAGACCTAGGACCTGGACAATAAACCTTAGGAATACCATCATGAATAGATAGAGCACTAGCAGCCCTACTCGACTCAACAGGAACATCACCCCTAGCAAATGCAATCCCAGGCAAACTGCTAATTGATGAGATGGCATTTATACATGATCTCATCGTTCTTTTCGGGCTTTTAATGCACAAAAATGTCATAAATATACCATATATATGCTTGTGTTTGATTACTTGTGTATTTTAGGTATGGATATCGTGAAAAAGACAAAAGATCACAAGATACAAGGAAAAACGAACACGAGAAACGAAGCCGTACAAAGAACCGGGCCCTAATTCATGGAATATTCAACAAATACCCTTGAAGACTTGAAGACATACAAGATTGATCCTCAATGAATGAAGAAATGACACTTAAAACCCTTGTATATTGATAATTACAAGTTTTGTCCTTTAAGTTTGTCAAAATTACACAAAAGGTCCTTCAACTTTGAAGAAATGGCAAGTTTAGTCCCTCAACTAATCAACATTGTCATTAATGGTCCCTCATCAAGCCAAAGATACATTGAAGACCTTTGAAGATCAAGAATGTCCATGATCAGCCCTTGAAATATCTCAAAATGGCAAAAACAACCCTTGTAAACCTTTTTCCAAAAGTTTGTGCCAAAAGTGTAAAGAGGTGAAAGTTATTTACAAAGGGAATTCGGTTTTTAGGGCTGAAATACTTGTTTTACCATATTTCCCAAAGCACAAGGGCCAAAAGTGTGCAAAAGAAACATTTGAAACGAAATTGCGCCAAACAACTCACTTTCCCCCAATTTCGGATCAAAGTTACCACTATTCACCCTTCTTCACCACCAAAAATTACTCACTTAAAACAAAGGGTAATTTTCAATTACCCTGGCACATGTGTGATTCACACATGCAGAAACACATCCCACACACAAAACCCTCATCTCCACTCACCAAAAGGCCCCACCATTCAACACGTCACTCAATCAGAATGCAACTTACTCTCCAAGTCATCCTACGTGTCCAAATCAACAGTTGACACTCTTTGCTTGATCACAAAGCTAAAATAAACGTACAAGATGCATTTGGACAGCTCATTCCATCAAATGATCTAGAAGAACTCAAGGGCATTTTAGAGAATTCACTTCTATGGTTTGTGAATAGTGTAGCCTGGCATTTGCCTATAAAAGGAGACCTCAATATGTGAGAGTCCCTTTGTTCCAGTCTTTACCTTTTAAACTTGTAATTCCTTTTTGAAATTTATAAAAGTTGGTATTTTGAGAAAATTGTAATTCCTTTTTATGTTTTTGAAAGTTGGTATTGTTTAAAGGTGATTCTGAGTTCCATTGATTGTTATAAGTGTGCTTGAATCATTTGGTTCAAGGACGTTTATATTTGGTAAGTTTTTCAAGTTTGAAAAAGCTTGAAAGAAGGTTTCTGATTTTGCTTATATTTGTGTACTAACCCTTAGCCATAAGCTATAAGCTCTTGCAAGCTTGTTGACACCAAGCTTGTGAAGGGATTAGAGCCCTTGGTTGAGTTGTTTGCTGCTTGTGTTGAAGAAATCAAGTCCTTGAGGTTCTACTTTAAACCATCAACCAAGGCAGTCTTGCATCTCCTTTGTTGAAGTACCTTGGTCTTGTTCTAGTTGTTGAACAAGGTCCAAGGAGCATAGCTGGCCCTCCTAGGATGTTGTGGAGGGCAAGTATAACCTCTTGTTAAGATTCCTCTCAAAAATCATATGTTACTGCCTGTTTTGCATTTTGGTATATGATTTGGTGTTCATGTGTTTGTGCTTTGTGTTTTATGGTTGTAATCTGTTAGTTGTCACCTAGTGTAGCTATTTGATCATTAAAATCAATAGGTTGTGTTTAAAAATCAGAAGTTTGTTTGAAAAGTGCTTGATTAAGGACTGTTTGGGATTACTGGTTAATAAGGCCTTGTGGCCTTGTGCCCTTGGTTCTTAGGGTTTGGGAAGTCTAAACAAGTCTTAATATACAAGTTTTAGTCATTGGTTAAGTTTCTAAAAGTTTGGAAAAGGGATTTGAAGTTTTGCAAAAATCTGATAAAAGTGGTTTTGAAATTGGTCAAACACATCAGATCCAATAACTTCTTTGTTACTTGGATCTAAGGTCTGAAATCAGATTTGGGAATAGTTTAGGTGATAAGCTATCTATTGGTTATCTGGTTGTTGAATTTGGTGGCTTATTGTGATTGTTGTAGCTTATCAAAGTTGGCTGAAGTGGTCATTTGCATCAGCAAAGTGACCACCTCATTTTGTGTTTGCATTTGTTATCCTAGAGTATACCTTGTGATTTTGCTGCTTGGAACTTGTTTAAGTGTTGCTTGTAAGTGGATTTTGCTATTTGGTGTGCTTTGTATCTGGCTTATAAGCTAACTGCTTATTAAGCCCTTATTGCCAAAATCTGCCATCAAAAGGTCAACTGACCTCTTGATTCACAAGGCCTCCTCCTTGAGTCCTTCACAAAAATTGCTTATAACAAGCCCATAGACCATTCCTGATCATTTGGTGAACTTTGGAGTACTTTGACTTTTGGTCAAATAAGCACAAATTGGCTTATTTTTGAGAACTGCTTATTGGCACATGCAACAACTTGGCTTTTGTAATAGAAATCATTTTTCTTAGCTTAATATCAAATCTGGAAGGTTACAAGTCTTTTGGTTAAGCTTTTGCTAGAAAACTAGCTTATTTGGTTTTTTCAGCCAGCTTATTAGCTCTTACAGCTTATTCTACTTGGCTTTTTGTGATTTTCTTGATTGATTATTCTTAGTTAAGCTATTTGTGAGCTTTTGCAACAAACTAGAGCTTCTGAGGTGCCCTAAATCTCAAACCCGACTATTTTGTCGTTTTGTGGACTTATACTTTGCTTATTTCTGGCTTATTGAGTGTGCTTTTTCAAAATTTCTTTTTACAGATCTCATAAGCATCCCAAAAGAAGGTTGTGTGTCAAATTAGAGCTTATGGCATTAACTTATTGCTTAATGGGCTAAAAAGCCCAATAAGAATAAGCTGTTTGCCTATTAAGCTGTGATAAGCTCACATTCAGCTTTTGGGCCTTTAGAGTTATGTTCTTAGAATTGAATTTTGAGTCAGATTGGGCTTTTCTAAGTCAATTGGGCCAAGTTTGACTTTTTGGGCTAAAAAGCCCATTAAGGGTTGACTGTTTTTGGTTTTGGCCCATTTGAGGGCCCAATAGGGGTATTCTGGTCATTTCACTTTGATTTTCTGATTATTTAGGTTAAAATAAACTTGTTTGCAAGTTTTTATAATTTTTTATAATTTTTGGATTTTTAATATTATTTTAATATTATTTTATTATTATTTTTCAAATTTCACATTTTTCCAACTTTTTATATTTTTCTCAGCTTTAATACACTAAAATAGGAATTTAGCAACTTTTAGAATAATTTTATCACTTTTAGATTAACTTTTATAATTATTTTAAGTTTTAATAGTTTTTAAATCATTTTAAATAGTTTTTATTAGTTTAAAATTTTCTAAAAATAGTTTTTAATCTTTTTAGGTCATTTTAGAGGTTTATCAATTGAAAACCCTTTATTTGGGCTTTCTGATAATTTATTTGATTTTTAGGGCTTTAATTAGCATTTAAAAATTGAATATTTAATTATTTAAAAGGTTTGAAAAAGTTTTGATCATTGGTAAACTCTTAGTTTATTTAATCTGATTTTTGGTGAATTTTTGGTAATTTTTAGAATTAATTTTTATTTTTGTAGTTTTTACGGTTTTACGTTTTGTCGTCGTAGTATTATTTTCACGTCTTCGTCATCTTCTTTTCTCATCCCCTTCTAAACCAATCATTAATCTCAAACATTTAACAAGTTTTTCACACACATATACCTCCTTGGGAAACGAACTTCATAAGGGTCATTAACACTTGATTTTTCCTAAAGTCATTTGTTTAATACTTACCTCATTTACCCTCCTTTGTTTTCCTAAACAAGAGGTGTAATTTACCACAATCATTTTGGCGCCGCTGCCGGGGAGGTGTGTCGTGATTAATTTGCATTGTTGTTTTTAATATTAACCATATATAGTATTTGTATTAGTAGAAATCTACTAATACGTATTATCGGTTTTCTTGGTTTTTCTTGTGAAAATACTATTACTATATTGTATTAAGTATCACAACAAATAAACAATATCTCCAAAAGTGTGAAAACACAACCTTAATTTGGATTTGATCTCCTAATTATTGTATTCGAATCTCAAACAAAAAGAAAAAGGCAAAAATAGATAAATACATTCGTGAAGCTCGATTTTGAAAAATACAAACTATAAGGTGGGTATAAGGCGGGTATTATAAAATATACCCTAAAGAAAAAGGCTCTTAAGTGCTTTGCGCCGCCTCGTTTCCCCGCTTGCTTGTGAGTATTTTGAGATTGAAGGCTAATCGAGGGTTTTGCCGCCCAAAGTATTATTACATATAATATATTTGCTTGGTTTCTTTGTGATTAAACCCTCTTGAACAATTTGGTTTTCACCAAAGTTCTAAAGTCATTCAAAGGCGTTCACTCCACGTGATCGTTTTCAATCCTTTGAGGCTTCTTTAATCAGGAGTTTGATTCGAGGAGAGATTTTGTAGATTTTTGTCTACGAAGATACACCAAAATCCAAAAAAATTAAATACAATCAAAAACACAAAATTGAAAATTCACAAAACACCCAAAAAGAATCTTCTTTGCTCACCTCCCATTCTTCATGAAGTTTATGATCACTCGTATCAAGCAAAACGAGCTCGTAAACGTCTTCAAAAGCAAGCCAATCAAGAGACGTTGATTGAAGAACAACCTCCAATTGTTGAACCTATTGTGGAACAAGAAGTCGTCATGGCTAATCGTACTATGATGGAGTTGCTACAAGCACCTACCGAGGGTTTTGGAGAGGCTATTATGATTCCCGCCATCCTTGCGGAGAATTTCGAGATTAAGACGGGTTTAATGTCGATGTTGCAAGCAAATAAGTTTAGAGGTCATGAGAAAGACAACCCGCACTATCACATTAGGAATTTTAATCGTCTCACCGCTACTAGCAAGTTTAAGGATGTTCCACATGACGCCATTAAGATGATGTTGTTTCCATACTCGTTTGATGGACCCGCAAAAATTTGACTTGAGAAAGAACCGCCAAATTCGATTTTGACATGGGGTGATCTCGTTTCTAAGTTTGTGAACAAGTTTTTTCCACCATCTAAAACAACACATTTGAAAAATGAGATTTCACGATTTGTGCAAAGAAATAATGAAAGTTTTTCAATGGCATGGGAACGCTTTAAAGAAATGTTACATGAATGTCCACAGCATGATTTTACGGAATTACATCAAGTTGATACTTTTTATAATGGGCTTAATGATCATGAACGAGATTATTTGAATGCCGCCGCGGGTGGTAATTTTTTGTGCAAGACGACTAATGAGGCTTTACAAATCATCGAGAATAGATCTAAGGTTTATAGCCCTCGTAACACACCAAGTGTTACCAATTTGGGTTCGTCGTCATCATCATCGTCTCGTAGCATTTATGCCTTACATGATGAAGCTAATGAGGAAAATCTGTTTTTTGATAGATTTGCTAATCTTATGTCCCATTGGAAAGCTCGAGAAGCTTCAAATTCCGCTTCGGTTAAAGCGGTTGCTAAGAGTTGTTTGTCTTGTGGTGGAGCTCATGATCTTTCCGAGTGCATTATCGCGGATGGTAACACTTTGAGTGCTTATGTAGCAACGGGAACTTACAACCAAAACGGTCAAGGTTCCCGCCCAAATCAAGCTCCACCAAATCAAAATGCTAATAACTATCGAAACAACAACCAAGGTGGTAATTACCAAGGCAATTCACGCAACTACAACAAGGGGAATTATCAAAATGGGAATGGAAAAGTCACCAATCAAAACCAAAACCGTGATTTTCAAAACACTACACAAGGTTTTCAAAATGCTCACACTAAAAATCTTTAAGGAGAATTTTTGGATTATGCTAAAGCAAATGATGCTAAATTTGATAACATGCAACGTGAGAAGATTAGCTTAAGATCCGAGTTGAAAAACGAGCTTAAAAATGAACTTGCTAATGAACTAAAAACTCATGCAAACAAAATGGAAGGAATTGTCCAACGTCTTCAACAAAACCAACAAAAGATGGAATTAGGACAAAATGAGATTAAGCAAGAGTTATTAAAAGCGGATGCTAGGCAATCAAAATTTGAGGACCGAATGGCTAAGATGTTTGAAGCAATCATGTGTAAACCCTCTTCCTCGGGTGGTCTTCCTAGTGATACTATTGCAAACCCGAAGGGAGAAATGAAGGTTATTACTACACGAAGTAGTAAAACTTTCAGGGAACCAATCTCTCGTCCAAGTACTTCTACGAAGAAGGAAATCGAGAGAGAACCCGAGCTGATGGTCGAAAAGGAGCACATTACAATCCCACAAAGTACCGCTCAAACCACACCTACGGTTGAACCAATACCAACTGTGGAACCCGAGTTTCCAAGGCCGTTGCCTAATGACCAACCCACACCACCTTTACCCTACCCTTCGAGACGAAACAAAGAGAAATTGCAAGAACGTAACAAACAACAAATAGAGATTTTTATAAAAATGTTTCAACAAGTGCATTTTGATGTGAGTTTAGCCGACGCGTTGTTATATATGCCTCGTTTCGCTTCTACTTTTAAAAGTATGATGAGCGATAAGGAAAAGCTTTCAAAGCTTGCTAATTGTTCTTCGCTTTATCTTTACCGCATACCGGAAAAAGTTGGTGATCCCGGAAAGTTTCTCATTCCTTGTGACATACAAGATATGAAAGAATGCCTCGCTGATGAGATGGCATTTATACATGATCTCATCGTTCTTTTCGGGCTTTTAATGCATAAAAATGTCATAATATACCATATATATGCTTGTGTTTGTTTACTTGTGTATTTTAGGTATGGATATCGTGAAAAAGACAAAAGATCACAAGATACAAGGAAAAACGGACACGAGAAACGAAGCCGTACAAAGAACCGGGCCCTAAATCATGGAATATTCAACAAATACCCTTGAAGACTTGAAGACATACAAGATTGATCCTCATTAATTGAAGAAATGACACTTAAAACCCTTGTATATTGATAATTACAAGTTTGGTCCCTTAAGTTTGTCAAAATTACACAAAAGGTCCTTCAACTTTGAAGTAATGGCAAGATTAGTCCCTCAACAATTCCAAATTGTCAATTATGGTCCCTCATCAAGCCAAAGATACATTGAAGACCTTTGAAGATCAAGAATGTCCAAGATCAGTCCTTGAAATATCTCAAAATGGCAAAAACAACCCTTTGAAACCTTTTTCCAAAGTTTTGTGCCAAAATTGCCAAGTCTTGAAAGTTGTTACAAAGGAAATGGGCGCTGACACGTTTTAAAACTCAAATGAAAGAAAAGAAGAAGAACAAGGGCCAAATGTGTACACTAAAACATTCAAATATACAAATTGCGCCAAACAACTTACCCTTCCCCCATTTTCGGATTAAAATCACCACTATTCACCTTTTCACACCCAGATTTTACATAACCTTAAACAAAGGGTAAATCTAAATTACCTTGACACACGTTTGATTCACACACTCTAAATCCCATCCCAACCTCAAAACCCTCACTCCCACTCATAATGGACCCCACCCTCAAATACCCGTTCACCTATCATGTGACTACTTGCCCTCCAAGTCATGCCACGTGTCAAGATCAACAGCTGAGAGCCTTTGCTTCATCACAGAGCTAAAATGAATGTTTGGGATCACTTTGGACAGCTCATCAACAACAAACTGCCTCAAGGACTTAAGGACATTTTAGAGAATTCACTTCTAGGGTTTATGAATAGTGTAGCCTGGCATTTGCCTATAAAAGGAGACCTCAACATGTAAGAGTCCCTTTGTTCCAGTCTTTACCTTTTAAACTTGTAATTCCTTTTTAAAATTTATAAAAGTTGGTATTTTGAGAAAATTGTAATTCCATTTTATGTTTTTGAAAGTTGGTGTTGTTTAAAGGGTGATTCTGAGTTCCATTGATTGTTATAAGTGTGCTTGAACCTTTTGGATCAAGGACGTTTATGCTTGGTAAGGTTTTTCAAGTTTGAAAAAGCTTGAAAGAAGGTTCTGATTTTGCTTATTTTTGTGTACTAACCCTTAACCATAAGCTATAAGCTCTTGCAAGCTTGTTGATACCAAGCTTGTGAAGGGATTAGAGCCCTTGGTTGAGTTGTTTGCTGCTTGTGTTGAAGACATAAAGTCCTTGAGTTTCTGCTTTGAAACATCAACCAAGGCATTCATCATCTTTCTTGTTGAAGTACCTTGGTCTTGTTCTAGTTGTTGAACAAGGTCCAAGGAGCATAGCTGGCCTTCCTAGGATGTTGTGGAAGGCAGGTACAACCCCTTGTTAAGATTCCTCTCAAAAATTCATGTTTCTGCTTATATTGTACTTTGGTATATGATTTGGTGTTCTTGTGTTTGTGCTGGTTATTTTTGTGTTTGATTGTGTTAGTTGGTGCCTAGTAAGTGTTTTTGATCATTAAAATCAGTAGGTTATTAGAAGAAATCAGAAGTTTGTTTGAAAAGTGGTTGATTAAGGGTTGTTTGGGATTACTGGTTCATAAGGCATTGTGGCCTTGTGCCCTTGGTTCTTAGGGTTTGGGAGGTCTAAACAAGTCCTAATATACAAGTTTTAGTCGTTGGTTTACTTTTTGAAAGTTTGGAAAAGAGATTTGAAGTTTTGCAAAAATCTGATAAAAGTGGTTTTGGAATTGGTCAAACATATCAGATCCAATAACTTCTTAGTTACTTGGATCTAAGGTCTGAAATCAGGTTTGGGAATAGTTTGGGTGATAAGCTATCTATTGGTTATCTGGTTGTTGAATTTGGTGGCTTATTGTGGTTTTTATAGCTTATCAAAAGTTGCTGAAGTGGTCATTTGCATCAGCAAAGTGACCACCTCATTTGGTGTTGCATTTTGATTTCTAGTTTAAGTATTGTTGTTTTGCTGCTTGGATTCTATTTGTGTGCTGTTTGTGAGATTATTTGGCTATTTGGATTGTTTTGATCATAGCTTATAAGCCCATTGGCTTATTGGCTTATTTGTGCCAAAACACATCAAGTTTACCCAACTGGTAAGCTTTGATTCACAAGGTTTGCACTCAAACCTTAACCAGCAGGGTGAAAAACAAGTCCATACACTTCATTAAGTCTGTCAACGTCTATTTTGTTCCTGTCAGCGTTTGATTTTAACTTATCAACGTTTGACTTTTGGTCAAACTTGGTTTCCAAGCTTATTGAATCTGTTTTGCTTATTGGCACATGCAACAACTTATCTTTTGTAATAGAAATCATTTTTCTTAGCTTAATATCATATCTGGAAGTTTACAAGTCTTTTGGTTAAGCTTTTACTAGAAAACTAGCTTATTTGGCTTTTTCAGCCAGCTTATTTGCTCATACAGCTTATTCTACTTGGTCTTTTGTGATTTTCTTGATTGATTATTCTTAGTTAAGCTATTTGTGAGCTTTTGCAACAAACTAGAGCTTCTGAGGTGTCCTAGATCTCAAACCCGACTATTTTGTCTTTTAGTGAATTTTTACTTTGCTTATTTCTGGCTTATTGAGTGTGTTTTTTCAAAATTTCTTTTTACAGATCACATAAGCATCCCAAAAGAAGGTTGTGTGTCAAATTAGAGCTTATGGCATTGGCTTATTGCTTAATGGGCTGAAAAGCCCAATAAGAATAAGCTGTGTGCTTAATAAGCTGTGATAAGCTCACATTCAACTTTTGGGCCTTTAGAGTTTTGTTCTTAGAATTAAATTTTGAGTCAGATAGGGCTTTTCAAAGTCAATTGGGCCAAGTTTGACTTTTTGGGCCCAAAAGCCCATTTGGTTTGACTGTTTTTGGTTTTGGCCCATTTGAGGGCCCAATACGGGTATTCTGGTCATTTCACTTTGATTTTCTGATTATTTAGGTTAAAATAAACTAGTTTGCAAGTTTTAAGAATTTTTTTATAATTTTTGGATTTTTAATATTATTTATTATTATTTTATTATTATTTTTCAAATTTCACATTTTCCAACTTTTTACATTTTTCTTAGCTTTATTACATTAAAATAGGAATTTAGCAACTTTTAGAATAATTTTATCACTTTTAGATTAATTTTTATAATTATTTTAAGTTTTAATAGTTTTTAAATCATTTTAAATAGTTTTTATTAGTTTAAAAATTTCTAAAAATAGTGTTTAATCTTTTTAGGTCATTTTAGAGGTTTACCAATTGAAAAATCTTTATTTGGGCTTTTTGATAATTTATTTGATTTTTAGGGCTTTAATTAGGATTTAAAAATTGAATATTTAATTATTTAAAAAGTTTGAAAAATTTTTGATCATCGGTAAACTCTTAGTTTATTTATTTTGTTTTTTGTTGAATTTTTGGTAATTTTTAGAATTAATTTTTATTTTGGTAGATTGTACGGTTTTACGTTTTAACTTTCTAGTAGTAATTTTTACGTCTTCGTCATCTTCTTTTCTTATCCCCTTCTAAACCCAATATTTATCTCAAATCTTTTACATCTTAGTCACACACATATACCTCCTTGGGAAACGAACTTCATAAGGGTCATTAGTGCTTGATTTTCCTAATCATCACTTAATACTTTTCCCTATTTACTCTCTTTTCCTAAAGAGTAGTAAAACACTACAATCATTTTTGGCGCCGCTGCCGGGGAGGTGTGTCGTGATTAATTTGTATTGTTGTTTTTAATATTAACCATAAATAGTACTTGTATTAGTAGAACTCTACTAATACATATTATCGGTTTTCTTGCTTTTTCTTGTTAAAATATTATTACTATATTGTATTAAGTATCACAACAAATAAACAATATCTCCAAAAGTGTGAAAACACAACCTTAATTGGGATTTCATCACTCAATTATTGTATTCGAATCTCAAACAAAAAGAAAAAGGCAAAAATAGATAAATACTTTCGTGAAGCTCGATTTTGAAAAATACAAACTATAAGGTGGGTATAAGGCGGGTATTATAAAATATACCCTAAGGAAAAAGGCTCTTAAGTGCTTCGCGCCGCCTCGTTTCCCCGCTTGCTTGTGAGTATTTTGAGATTGAAGGCTAATCGAGGGTTTTGCCGCCCAAAGTATTATAACGTATAATATATTTGCTTGGTTTCTTTGTGATTAAACCCTCTTGAATAATTTGGTTTTTACCAAAGTTCTAAAGTCATTCGAAGGCATTCACTCCACGTTATCGTTTTCATTTCTTTGAGGCTTCTTTAATCAAGAGTTTGATTCGAGGAGAGATTTTGTAGATTGTTGTCTACGAAGATACACCAAAATCCAAAAAATTAAATATTATCAAAAACACAAAAAAAATTGAAAATTCACAAAACAACCAAAAAGAATCTTCTTTGCTCACCTCCCATTCTGCATGAAGTTTATGATCACTCGTATTCAAGCAAAACGAGTTCGTAAACGTCTTCAAAATCAAGCCAATCAAGAGACGTTGATTGAGGAACAACCTCCAATTGTTGAACCTATTGTAGAACAAGAAGTCGTCATGGCTAATCGTACTATGATGGAGTTGCTACAAGCACCCACCGAGGGTTTTGGAGAGGCTATTGTGATTCCCGCCATCCTTGCGGAGAATTTCGAGATTCAGACAGGTTTAATGTCGATGTTGCAAGCAAATAAGTTTAGAGGTCATGAGAAAGACAACCCGCACTACCACATTAGGAATTTTAACCGTCTCACCGCTACTAGCAAGTTTAAGGATGTTCCACATGACGCCATTAAGATGATGGTGTTTCCATACTCGTTAGATGGACCCGCACAAATTTGGCTTGAGAAAGAACCGCCAAATTCGATTTTGACATGGGCCGATCTCGTTTCTAAGTTTGTGAACAAGTTTTTTCCACCATCTAAAACAACACATTTGAAAAATGAGATTTCACGATTTGTGCAAAGAAATAATGAAAGTTTTTCAATGGCATGGGAACGCTTTAAAGAAATGTTACATGAATGTCCACACCATGATTTTACGGAATTGCATCAAATTGATACTTTTTATAATGGGCTTAATGATCATGAACGAGATTATTTGAATGCCTCCGCGGGTGGTAATTTTTTGTGCAAGACGACAAATGAGGCTTTACAAATCATCGAGAATAGATCTAAGGTTTATAGCCCTCGTAACACACCGAGTGTTGCCAATTTGGGTTCGTCTTCATCGTCATCGTCTCGTAGCATTAATGCCTTACATGATGAAGTTAATGAGGAAAATCGGTTTTTTGATAGATTTGCTAATCTTATGTCCCATTGGAAAGCTCAAGAAGCTTCAAATTCCGCTTCGGTTAAAGCGGTTGCTAAGAGTTGTTTGTCTTGTGGTGGAGCTCATGATCTTTCCGAGTGCATTACCGCGGATGGTAACACTTCGAGTGCTTATGTAGCAACGGGAACTTACAACCAAAACGGTCAAGGTTCCCGCCCAAATCAAGCTCCACCAAATCAAAATGCTAATAATTATCGAAACAACAACCAAGGTGGTAATTACCAAGGCAATTCACGTAACTACAACAAGGGGAATTATCAAAATGGGAATGGACAAATTTCTAATCAAAACTAAAACCGTGATTTTCAAAACACCACACAAGGTTTTCAAAATGCTCACACTAAAAATCTTCAAGGAGAATTTTTGGATTATGCTAAAGCAAATGATGCTAAATTTGATAACATGCAACGTGAGATGATTAGCTTAAGATCCGAGTTGAAAAACGAGCTAAAAAATGAACTTGCTAATGAACTTAAAACTCATGCAAATAAAATGGATGGAAATGTCCAACGTCTTCAACAAAATCAACAAAAGATGGAATTAGGACAACATGAGATTAAGCAAGAGTTATTAAAAGCGGATGC
This sequence comes from Glebionis coronaria, assembly GCA_025667525.1. Classification (NCBI taxonomy): domain Eukaryota; kingdom Viridiplantae; phylum Streptophyta; class Magnoliopsida; order Asterales; family Asteraceae; genus Glebionis; species Glebionis coronaria. Next base: position 364,235,626 of record CM046877.1, read on the forward strand.
TAGGCAATCAAAATTTGAGGACCGAATGGCTAAGATGTTTGAAGCAATCATGTGTAAACCCTCATCCTTGGGTGGTCTTCCTAGTGATACCATTGCAAACCCGAAGGAAGAAATGAAGGTTATTACTACACGAAGTGGTAAAACTTTCAAGGAACCAATCTCTCGTCCAAGTACTTCTAAGGAGAAGGAAATCGAGAAAGAACCCGAGGTTATGGTCGAAAAGGAGCACATTACAATCCCACGAAGTACCGCTCATACCACACCTACGGTTGAACCAATACCAATTGTGGAACCCGAGTTTCCAAGGTCGTTGCCTAATGACCAACCCACACCACCCCTACCCTACCCTTCGAGACGAAACAAAGAGAAATTGCAAGAACGTAACAAACAACAAATCGAGCTTTTTATAAATATGTTTCAACAAGTGCATTTTGATGTGAGTTTAGCCGACGCGTTGTTATATATGCCTCGTTTCGCTTCCACTTTTAAAAGTATGATGAGCGATAAGGAAAAGCTTTCAAAGCTTGCTAATTGTTCTTCGGTTTATCTTAACCGCATACCGAAAAAAGTTGGTGATCCTGGAAAGTTTCTCATTCCTTGTGACATACAAGATATGAAAGAATGCCTCGCCTTGGCCGATCATGGTGCGAGCATTAATTTTATGCCATTTTCCATTTGGAAATCGCTTTCGCTCCCGGCTCTCATTCCTTCGAACATGTCTATCGAGATGGCCGATCATTCTACGATTTTAGCATGTGGAGTTGCCGAAGATGTTTTCGTGAAAGTAGGGAAGTTCTACTATCCCGTTGATTTTATAGTAGTTGACATCCCCGCGGATCCTCAAGTTCCTCTAATTTTAGGTCGTTCATTTTTAGACACTTCGAGATCGCTTATCGATGTTCATGCAAGAACTATCACTTTGAGATTCAACGAAGAGGAACTTGTTATAAACGCTACTCAAAACTCGAAACCTTCTCATGTTTATGCAATCGCTACCATCAATCACATTGACATCGTTGATGTGGTTTGCGATGAGTTTTCACAAGAAGTGTTAGGTTTTTCCGATAGCTCGTCAAGTGGCAATCCCACTATTTTGGATCCGATTCTTGCTAATTCCACACCAGATCTCACTCCATTCCAAGGAGGCGATCTCACTTCAAATGAAATCGACAATGAAGATGAGGTGTTGATTAGTGATGATACTTCTATTCCACCATTTCTTTCGCCGATGGAAGTTATGAGTGTTGAACCAAAATCTTCAATCGAGGAACCACCTATCCTTGAATTGAAAGATCTTCCTTCTCTCCTTGAATACGCATTCTTGGAAGGTGATGCCAAGTTGCCGGTTATTTTGGGAAAAGGTCTTGCTAATGATGAAAAAACCGAGCTCTTGAAAGTTCTTAAGGCTCATAAAGGGGCAATTGTGTGGAAAATTTCCGACATTAAGGGTATTGACCCAAAATTTTGTACTCACAAGATTTTAATGGAGGAGGACTACAAACCCGCAATTCAAAGTCAAAGAAGGATGAATCCTAAAATTCACGATGTCATTAAAAAGGAGGTCCTTAAACTCCTTGACGCGGGAATGATTTATCCTATATCCGATAGCCCATGGGTGATGTGACAATCTTGATATTTCTGGTCGTTATTCTAATCTCGATTATTACATATTTTGTATTTACTTTATTGAGAAATTTAAATTATCGGCTAACCGGGAAGGTTAGGCTTGAAACTTAGCGTAACTATGTTGTTTAGGTTATAACCGGCAAGGAATACGTTAGGTACCGATATTTATATTCTCGTTATGACATAGATATATTTTCTATTGTTGTCATTAATTTTTATTTTATTTTATTTTTATTATCTTCTTTTAATAGTATTTTTCGTAATTTACGTTAAGCCTTTAAGTGTTATTCGCTCATTCGACATATTAATGTATTTTAACTCATTTATTTATTACAATAAAAAATATCCTTCGATTGTCGTCATTTTTATTTTATATTGAGCGTTTATTTTTCTTGTCTTACAAGTATTTTTTAAATCGCGTAACTTTTAAAATATTAGACTTTGACAATACCCGCTTTATTATTCGAGATGCAAAATTAATAATAAAACATCACTTTTTGATGATATATCACGACACCATCACATATAAAGATGGCGTGTCACTATACAGATTCATATGTGCCTATGTGTTATCAAATTAATATATATACATGATTATCCATATCCTTTTTTCCCATTTTTTATTAGAGAAAAATATGTCTAAATTGAATATAAAGACTAAAAGACTACATTAACATAAGTGGATAGCATCATGAGCAGAGAGAGAGCCGACAACTACTAACCCTTTGTAGGTCGGTTACTATTTCATCTTGTTTAGTAGTGTAGCCGAGGAAGAAAATAAGAATACATATATTTAGAGGCTGCTTTGTTGAGATGATTAAAGAGGAAAACCATTCATCGTATTTCGATCTCGTTACTTCTTTGATTCAAGCAAGTTTATAAGCTCCAGTTACATAAGCTTTACTCTCGATCCATATGACATAAGGTAAATAATATATAACTTCATACTAGTCTTTATAAGAAGCTTTATTAAAAAAAAAGAATTATGAAGTTAATAAGGAAAAAGTTTAAAAAAATAGTTGTGTCAAAAATTGTAGTACTTTACCACTCTTGTTGGCGCAAAAAGGAAGAAGCCAACAAGTTGCCATATAGAAAAAGAAATCATCATATCCGTATATGAAACTATCAATGAGTATTTTAGGGTAAAATACAAGTATGGTTTTTCAAATATTAATAACTAGTAAGATAAACCCTTGAAAGTTATCACATGATACTAGTAGTCCCTAAAGCATGGCTAAACAAATACATATATTATATTTAATATGCCAAGTATTTAAGTTATTGTATAGTAGTTATATTAAAGCAACAGGTTAAGCAAATAATAAAAATTGTCAGAGTATAATGGCTAAGACAATAAGATATTGTGGAATATACCAATTTATTAGGATATTAGAACATAATCAAGGTTTTATTTATATGATTTACAATCTTCATAAAGGTTAATGAGTGTATTTATTGATTATAGTATTATTAACTTATTTAGTAGGCGATCAAGCATTTGTGATGCCTAATACGAATCGAGAAAATATTTACGGATCACAAGGTGAGTTCATAGCCTCGCTTTTATATATTTGTTTATTTACTTGTTTTATAAAACCCGCGAGGGGATAACATGCTTGTTTTACTAAAAATAAAAGAGTACAACTATTAGTTGCGGTAAACCAATTGAATGGTGCAACTAGTAATTGTGGAAGCTCTATTTACTTGAAAAGTATTTATTGAAAATGAAGGGTACAACAAGAGTTGTTGTTAACCCATGAATGGGTGCAACCAGAAGTTGTCGTAAACCCTAATTAATTTTAAAATAGAACACAAGGGACCCGATTGTATGCTCAGATGAATGTTATTACATAAGTTAGCTTTAGCCTTAAAAGACCCATGGAATCGTGAATTGTTAATCGAAAGAACGCTAATACTATGGATAGATCTATCGGGGTGACGCCCAGTCCGATGCGATTAGCTATCGCAATGTGTAGTGAAGCACATGTGTATTGGAGCACATCGGATGCATTAGTATAAGAGAAATATACGCACTTGGCTAGGTGTGTTGGGATGAAATAATATATGTTAACGTTCAATGTCATGAGGCTTATGTAATAACACCGACAATTATGTCCGTACAACATAATTGTCTTTCGATGAATTATTAACCATGGAAGGTTATTCAAAATAATTGTGTTCTATTTATATATTTTAAACTCTATGGATTCACTCAACAATTTTTGTTGATTTTATAGCATGTTTTATCTCAGGTCCATAAAGAAGGTACTCAAGGAAGGTGGTTTCATGAAGCTTGCTAAATTTTGGTGACTCTGGCCCACTTATATAAAATATATCCATTCAAAACAACTTTTATCTTTTGATGTGTACTGTAAATATTTTAAAATTATCTGGGACCGTGTATGAATTATTATATTTTGAATGAATGAATGGATGTTTTTATTAAAACGACTCGTTTTGAGCCGTTTTCTATAATTGTGTGATTGTATCATGTAAGTAACACTCAAGGTCCCTTCCGCTAATGTGACCCGATTTTGAGATTGTTACAGATTGGTATCAAGAGCTCAAGTTTTAGAGAACGAAAAGATTTTCCAAATATAAAATTTTGAAATCTTTTAACTATAACAGTTGCAAGCGAAACCTCCGAGTTGCCAATGGACGAGAATGAGAGTATTTATATATGTATATGGGATTATATATATGTTGTAATCTTTATCGATTATTTAAACTTGTGAATTACAAGGTATGTTTTCATTTATTTAATTATAAATGATAATTTATTAATTATCCGAGATATTTATACGACATAGATTGTCACGAAGCCACTCTAGTCATTTTAATGCTAGTGCTGAAGCTATACCTTAAATGAATCATGTTATTCTCGAGACTAAGTAAGTTGTGGATATACATGATCCCAACGAAATGGTTAATATTCTTGATGATATTCTTCTAGTTACAAGGATTTTGATTTCCTTGGTTCTTATTATTGATTCCTCAACCCGTTCATATCGTTTATCAAATTTAATCTCCATTTTCATTAATCTTCGACATTCTACTGTTTTGATAGAAACAAGTTTGTCTGAGATTGTACTTGTTGTTTGTTACGAATTGAGGTTGATTGGTATGGTATTCACATGCCAACCAGGATTCTATATCATATCACTGATCATTTTATGTTAGATCAGTTTCTCGTTTGTTTCGATCCTGATCTTTTTTTGTTGAGCTGGTGATGCTTAAATAAGGTGATTTATAATCGTCTTGTTGAAATAAATTGGCCATTTATTTGAACAAGGAAATTATAAATTGTTGAACCACTGATTTCTAAATCTTATTTGGATGGATTTGATCAATCTATGAAAATAATGATTTATAAATGTGTGGGGTTAAGCATATAGCGTTCACGCAAACAAACTCTTATTGAATCATAATTCGTTTGTTTGACTCATTCTTTGATTTTGTTCCTCTAATTCTATGATCACGCGATGATTTATTTTGGGGCTGTTCTAAAACCGCCAATTAAGGAGGACATCAAGCGTCCCAGAAAGACACTGAAGAAATCTTCTTCTAGTGGGACCGAGGAGCCTTCTGAGCCACATGATTCACCTATTAAGTCTTAGTGAATTTGCTTATCATTTGTAGTATCCTTTGTAAATCAATAACTAAACTGTAACATCAGTTAGTAAAACTAGTCTTCTGGAGTTGTATAGCATTAGACGATGATAATCTATAATGCATGGAAATACAACTTGTACTCGTTCGTGATTAATCAAATGACTATCTTTTGGTTCCTAGTTCTACATCGTTCAATTATTATCTCTCCTTACTTGTTTCTTCTAATTATTCCTTTTAATTATTCATTTACTTGTAATGCAATCACTGAATGAATACTCATTATGATTCGCATTGTACTAGAATCATGCGGCTAAAAATATGATTAGGCACGTATACGCCAAGTTATTAATGAACAAGTTGCTACATCCTTAATCGAATTCATGGCCAACGTGAATGATGGAGCTGGCGGCTCTGGTGGGCCGGTAGTTTGGGTGGAGCAAGTGGTTATGTGGTGCAAATGGTTCTGGAGGAGAAGCGTGTTGAACTGAAAAAAAAAAGAATTATGATTCCCTTAAATAAATAGACCTTAGTTATCGAAGGTGATAAAAATAATTCCTAACTAATTTTATTTTTCATGCATTAAAGCTCGTAAGTATATCGAAAGATGTTAAGATTATTCCTAGCTCAAATATCGGAGAAGCAATCGAAGGAGAAGCGAGTAGAAGATGTTCCAGTCATCCGTGACTATCCTTAATTCATTTCGAAAGATTTGTGGGGGCTTCCTCCCCTAAGGCAAATAGAATTCCAATCGATGTAATTCTTGGTGTTTCACCCGTGGCCCGTGAGGCATATCGTTTAGTACCATCTAAATTGAAGGAATTATATGTTCAATTGCAAGAGTTATCTAATAAATATTTTATTCGACCTAGCTCGTCACCATGGAGAGCTCCGATATTATTCGTAAGAAGAAATATGGATCGTTTCATCGAGAACTAAATAAATTGTTGATCAAGAACCGATATCCTTTGTCGAGGATTGATGACATATTTGATCTGCTGTAAGTTTCTAGTATCTGTTCTCATGTTGATCTACGGTTTAGTTATCATCAACTTCGCATCCGCGAGTAAGATATTCTAATTACTATGTTTAGAAATCATTATGGACAATTATGAGTTCTAAGTAATGCCGTACGGATTGACCAATGCACCATCAGTATACATGGATTCATGAATCGCGTGTGCAAGCCGTATCTTGATAAATTTGTAATCATGTTCATTGATATTGTTCTGATTTATTGTAACAATAAAGAAGAGCATGGTCAACATTTGGAGACTATCTTGAACTTGCTAAGAAGTGAAAAGTTGTACACAAAATTTTCAAAATGTGATTTTTGGCTTAATTGCATGCAATTTCTTAGCCATGTGATTGATAGAAGTGGAGTTCACGTCGATCTCGGAAAAAAAAATCCCATCTGGAAGTGGGAGCTAATTACAACGGATTTTATTGTAAAACTTCTGAATACTTTGTTTATAATTGATTCAATTTGGGTCATTGTCACTCGATTGACTAAATCTGCTCATTTCATTCCAATAATAAAATGATCGTGCAAACTAAGAATCTTTTTTTAGCCACTCGTAGTAGACAGAAAAGTTATGATGATGTTAGCGAAAACCTTTGGATTTGGAGGTAGGTGAAAAAGTTATGCCGAAAGTATCACCATGGAAAGGTGTTGTACGTTTTGGAAAACGTGGGAAGTTAAGTCCGCGTTATGTTGGGCCACTCGAGATGCTATCGAGAATGGGCTCAGGGGCATAGAAACTTGAATTACCTCTAGAGCTACAAGGAATTCACAATACTTTTCATGTGTCGAACCTAAATCAATGTCTATCCGACGAAGATCTTATTATCCTCTTGACGAAGTAAGATTCAACGATAAGATGAATTTCATCAAAGAGTTTGTCGAAATTATTGATAAGGAAGTCCAACAACTGATTCAAGTTGAATTCCAATTGTCAAATTCAGATGAAACTCGAGATGAGGATCAAAATACACTTGAGAAAATGATGATCAAATGTAAAAAAAAAATATATATATATAAAAAAAAAGAAAATCCTCATTTATATGACTTCAACAATAAGGCAGAGAATTAGGCAAATTGATCTTCGAGGGCGAAGATCCTAATTTGGTTGGGATGATGTGACAATCTTGATATTTCTGGTCGTTATTCTAATCTCGATTATTACATATTTTGTATTTACTTTATTGAGAAATTTAAATTATCGGCTAACCGGGAAGGTTAGGCTTGAAACTTAGCGTAACTATGCTGTTTAGGTTATAACCGGCAAGGAATACGTTAGGTACCGATATTTATATTCTCGTTATGACATAGATATATTTTCTATTGTTGTCATTAATTTTTATTTTATTTTATTTTTATTATCTTCTTTTAATAGTATTTTTCGTAATTTACGTTAAGCCTTTAAGTGTTATTCGCTCATTCGACATATTAATGTATTTTAACTCATTTATTTATTACAATAAAAAATATCCTTCGATTGTCGTCATTTTTATTTTATATTGAGCGTTTATTTTTCTTGTCTTACAAGTATTTTTTAAATCGCGTAACTTTTAAAATATTAGACTTCGACAATACCCGATTTATTATTCGAGATGCAAAATTAATAATAAAACATCACTTTTTGATGATATATCACGACCCCATCACATATAAAGATGGCGTGTCACTATACAGATTCATATGTGCCTATGTGTTATCAAATTAATATATATACATGATTATCCATATCCTTTTTTTCCCATTTTTTATTAGAGAAAAATATGTCTAAATTGAATATAAAGACTAAAAGACTACATTAACATAAGTGGATAGCATCATGAGCAGAGAGAGAGCCGACAACTACTAACCCTTTGTAGGTCGGTTACTATTTCATCTTGTTTAGTAGTGTATCCGAGGAAGAAAATAAGAATACATATATTTAGAGGCTGCTTTGTTGAGATGATTAAAGAGGAAAACCATTCATCGTATTTCGATCTCGTTACTTCTTTGATTCAAGCGAGTTTATAAGCTCCAGTTACATAAGCTTTACTCTCGATCCATATGACATAAGGTAAATAATATATAACTTCATACTAGTCTTTATAAGAAGCTTTATTAAAAAAAAAGAATTATGAAGTTAATAAGGAAAAAGTTTAAAAAAATAGTTGTGTCAAAAATTGTAGTACTTTACCACTCTTGTTGGCGCAAAAAGGAAGAAGCCAACAAATTGCCATATAGAAAAAGAAATCATCATATCCGTATATGAAACTATCAATGAGTATTTTAGGGTAAAATACAAGTATGGTTTTTCAAATATTAATAACTAGTAAGATAAACCCTTGAAAGTTATCACATGATACTAGTAGTCCCTAAAGCATGGCTAAACAAATACATATATTATATTTAATATGGCAAGTATTTAAGTTGTTGTATAGTAGTTATATTAAAGCAACAGGTTAAGAAAATAATAAAAATTGTCGGAGTATAATGGCTAAGACAATAAGATATTGTGGATTATACCAATTTATTAGGATATTAGAACATAATCAAGGTTTTATTTATATGATTTACAATCTTCATAAAGGTTAATGAGTGTATTTATTGATTATAGTATTATTAACTTATTTAGTAGGCGATCAAGCATTTTTGATGCCTAATACGACTCGAGAAAATATTTACGGATCACAAGGTGAGTTCATACCCTCGCTTTTATATATTTATTTAGTTACTTGTTTTATAAAACCCGTGAGGGGATAACATGCTTGTTTTACTAAAAATAAAAGAGTACAACTATTAGTTGCGGTAAACCAATTGAATGGTGCAACTAGTAATTGTGGAAGCTCTATTTACTTGAAAAGTATTTATTGAAAATGAAGGGTACAACAAGAGTTGCTGTTAACCCATGAATGGGTGCAACAAGAAGTTGTCGTAAACCCTAATTAATTTTAAAATAGAACACAAGGGACCCGATTGTATGCTCAGATGAATGTTATTACATAAGTTAGCTTTAGCCTTAAAAGACCCATGGAATCGTGAATTGTTAATCGAAAGAACGCTAATACTATGGATAGATCTATCGGGGTGACGCCCAGTCCGATGCGATTAGCTATCGCAATGTGTAGTGAAGCACATGTGTATTGGAGCACATCGGATGCATTAGTATAAGAGAAATATACGCACTTGGCTAGGTGTGTTGTGCTGAAATAATATATGTTAACGTTCAATGTCATGAGGCTTATGTAATAACACCGACAATTATGTCCGTACAACATAATTGTCTTTCGATGAATTATTAACCATGGAAGGTTATTCAAAATAATTGTGTTCTATTTATATATTTTAAACTCTATGGATTCACTCAACAATTTTTGTTGATTTTATAGCATGTTTTATCTCAGGTCCATAAAGAAGGTACTCAAGGAAGGTGGTTTCATGAATCTTGCTAAATTTTGTTGACTCTGGCCCACTTATATAAGATATATCCATTCAAAACAACTTTTATCTTTTGATGTGTACTGTAAATATTTTAAAATTATCTGGGACCGTGTATGAATTATTATATTTTGAATGAATGAATGGATGTTTTTATTAAAACGACTCGTTTTGAGCCGTTTTCTATAATTGTGTGATTGTATCATGTAAGTAACACTCAAGGTCCCTTCCGCTAATGTGACCCGATTTTGAGAGTGTTACAGGTGAGCCCAATCCATTGTGTCCCTAAAAAGAGAGTAATGACCGTTGTGCCTAATGAAAACAACGAGTTAATTCCCACTCGTGTTGTGACCGGTTGGAGGGTGTGTATTGACTACCGAAAGTTAAATGACGCCACTCGTAAATACCACTTTCCTTTGCCCTTCATGGATCAAATGTTGGAGCGACTCGCGGGAAATGAATTCTATTGCTTTTTATATGGTTTTTCCGGTTACTTTCAAATTCCTATCGACCCTCGTGATCAAGAGAAGACTACGTTTACGTGTCCTTATGGAACGTTCGCTTATCGTAGGATGCCTTTCGGACTTTGTAATGCACCAGGTACGTTTCAACGGTGTATGATGGCGATTTTTCACGATATGATCGAGAAGTCGATGGAAGTATTTATGGATGACTTCTCGGTGTTTGGCAATTCGTTCACGTCGTGTTTATCTAATCTCGACCAAATGTTAAAACGTTGTGAAGAAACCAATCTTGTGCTTATTTGGGAAAAATGTCATTTTATGTGTAAACAAGGAATCGTCTTAGGACATAAGGTGTCAAAGGCGGGGATTGAGGTTGATAAAGCTAAGGTAGACGTCATCGCCAAGTTACCTCATCCCAAAACCGTTAAGGGAGTTAGGAGTTTCCTAGGCCACGCGGGCTTTTATCGTCGTTTCATCAAGGACTTTTCAAAAATCTCTCGACCTATGACACACCTTCTCGAGAAGGATGCTCCTTTTAACTTCAATGAGGATTGTGTTAGAGCTTTCGAAACTCTCAAAAGGAAACTTACCGAAGCTCCCATTCTTGTTGCTCCTAATTGGTAATTACCCTTTGAAATCATGTGCGATGCAAGTGATTATGCTATAGGGGTCGTGTTAGGGCAACGTTATGACAAACATTTTCGTCCTATCCACTATGCTAGTAACACGAACCGAGGCTCAATTAAAGTACACCACAACGGAAAAGGAATTCCTTGTCGTGGTCTATGCTTTTGAGAAATTCCGACCTTATCTCGTCTTGACTAAAAGCATCGTGTATACCGACCATTCGGCTATCAAGTATCTCTTAGCTAAGCAAGATGCTAAGCCGAGATTGCTTCGTTGGATGCTCCTCCTCCAAGAATTTGATATCACCGTGCTTGACAAAAAAGGAGCCGAGAATCTAGCGGCCGATCATCTCTCTCGTCTAGAAGATCCTCACAAAGATGTTTTCAAGAACAAGGAAATCACCGAAACATTTCCTCTCGAGACTCTCGGTGTAGTGAATTCTAAAGACACCACCCCATGGTTTGCCGATATTGCAAATTACCATGCGGGCAATTCGTAATCGAGGGTATGACGACACAACAAAAACGAAAATTCTTTTGTGAAGTCAAGTTATATTTTTGGGACGACCCTTATCTCTTTCGAGTTTGTGCGAATCAACTCGTTCGATGTTGTGTGTTTGGTGCCGAAGCTTCTAATATCCTATAGCTTGTCACGAGGGACCCACGGGTGGTCACCACGGTGCTAATCTCATGGCTAAGAAAGTGTTCGATGCCTGTTTCTTTTGGCCTTCTATCTATCGTGATGCACACGCACTGGTGAAGTCGTGTGATTCGTGCCAACGTCAAGGAAAATCGTCTCAACGTATGAAATGCCGCAAAACATAATTCAAGTATGTGAGATTTTCGACATATGGGGAATAGACTTTATAGGGCCGTTCCCATCGTCTCATGGCAACAAATATATTGGTGGACTACCTTTCTAAGTGGGTGGAAGCCAAGGCTTTGCCTACTAATGATGCTCGTGTGGTAGTGAAGTTTTTGAAGAAACTATTCTCTCGGTTCGGAACCCCTCGTGCTATTATAAGCGATCGTGGAACCCATTTTTGTAATGACCAATTCGAAAAGGTTCTAAAGAAATATGGAGTTACTCATCGTCTTTCTACGGCTTATCACCCGCAAACGAGTGGGCAAGTCGAGGTTTCGAACCGAGCTTTGAAGAGGATTTTAGAGAGGTCAATTAGAGAGAACCGTGCTTCATGGTCCGACAAAATTGATGTCGCTTTATGGGCCTTTCGGACCGCTTATAAGACACCTATTGGTTGCACTCCTTATAAGTTAGTCTATGGGAAGAACTGTCATTTTCCCATTGAGTTGGAGCACAAGGCATATTGGGCCCTTAAGCATGCAAACTTTGACTTGAAGACCGCAGGAGATCACCAGAAAATACAATTAAATGAATTGGATGAATTAAGAGATAATGCTTATGAAAATTCATTAATTTTTAAAGAAAAGACTAAAAAGTTTCATGATTCAAAGAATAAAAACCGGGTTTTTAACGTTGGAGATCAAGTGTATCTTTTTAACTCTCGTCTTAAGATATTTTCCGGGAAATTGAATTCTCGTTGGTCGGGTCCGTTCACCATTACACAAGTGTTTCCTTATGGGACCATCGAGCTAGCTCAAGATGATGGTCCTAATTTCAAGGTGAATGGACATAGGCTTAAGCACTACTTTGGTGGGGAAATTCCTTCAATGGTTGCCCTCGACCAAGTCACCTTCCCCAATGATAATTAGCATTGAGGGGATCGAGTCGAGCTCATGACTCGGTAATAAAAAACGAGGTGCCTCGTGGGGGAAATCCCATGCTTATCCTTTATGCTTACTATTCACTAATAAGGGGACTTGTACCCTTTCAACTCGTTGTCTCGTGGTTGTTTGTGATTCTGTTATTTAGATCATCATCATCATCTACGACTGAAGACTCTCGTGTTCGTTTACGTGAGCCTCCATCGTTTGTTTGAAGAAGTTTTTCACGAATCCATGACATATCCTTTATTGTTCTAACAATTATCTTTTAGCTTACTTAATAAACGACTTTAGATATATTGTTGATCACCCTTTCCATGCTAGATCCTAAGCATTCGACTCTTCGTCTCTAGTATGGGGGTGCTCCACCTTTAGACTCGAAACATTGAGGACAATGTTTAATTTTAGTATGGGGGGTGAATAGGTACTTGCTTTGCTACGCCCTCACGCTTTCCAACTTTTAATGTTTTGTTTTGCTAATAAGGCTAAAAAATGGCCAAATTTTAAAATTTATCTTAGTCTTTATAAGTGTTTTTAAGACACGAATGTATATTTTTCGATGGGTAGAATAAGAGTTAATTTTTGACTTGATGGACATTTGGAGCCATTTACATTCTTTAACCCGCTCAATTCAAGTTTTGCTAGACTTTTATATAGGGAGCTTTAAAACGCGGAAGTCTTAGCTCATTCGGGTTAAGAACAAGAACTTTTCGCAAGTTCCTATAATTGATCCTAGAAAGTCACTTATCAAGGGAACTATAAAACGCATTCTCTAAACTTGAAAAAGTCCAAGAAAGTGCAAGATCCTATAGGTGGCTTGAAAACCCAAAACTTTGATTTGATATAGTCTTAATGAAAGCTAATCCAAATTTGGCTTAATTTTGACTTGCATGGCTAAGTATTCACGAGTCTCTTTAATTAGAGGTCTTTCTATAGTGAAGAACGAGAAATGATAGAGTTAGACAAGTGATCATGCTAAACGTAGAACATGAAAGTGTTCTTTCAAAAACTCATATGTTTTTAATTGTGGCTTTTTCTTCCCATAAGATCAATGCATTAGGAATAAATCATAATTGCAATAAGTAAGGTCGTACGATTTGAAAGGTTACTTAGCCTCTAGCGCAAGATCGTTTAAAAGTTGCTCGGGTTTGAATAGAGTTCATAGCCAAGGCATAGCCAAAAAGGCCCTAACAAGGCATGAGGAGCTCTATTTTTTGCTAAAGATCCAAAGATGATGTGAAGTATCATTATTCCTAAATCAATATGAAGGATCGAGACACACGACGAAAAGCAATTACTCCCCTAAAGATCATGAAGAAAGTCTATCCAAAAAGACCCTTACAAGGTATGAGGATAAATATATCCAAGTCCAAAAAGGAGGCGGATCGTTGTATATCAAAATCCAAGGTAAAGATTGAAGAAAAATGATGAAGTCGTGGTCCAAATATGAAGAATCTCTCAAAAACGTCAAGTGAAGAAATTCCAAATATATAAAGAGAAGACCATAATTTCGAGAACGTATTCCCAAGATTTGAAGTATGAAGTACATGCCAAATATCGGTCCGGAAAAGGTCTCAAATCGTGAAACGAGTTATGCCAAGATATGAACTTAAGGAGATACACGAGAAGCCGTTTTAAAAGATTTTGTCCTTCGGCTAACTATCGATTAAATCGTGCTACTTTGATTTCGGACTAATAACTACTCAAATAAGTCAATATGAATCACTTGTGATCCATGACAAATAGTTAAAAAAAGGCTAGTAACCCATATCCTTTTATAATAACTAGGATTGCGGGGAGAAAAAGTATTACACAATTTGGACGTATGAGTAGTGTTAGCATTATGACTTGTACCAACAATGATCTCGTTTTTGCACTTAGCATGGAATGTATGACAATCAAGGATGACGAAGTTTACTCTAAGGGACATTTGCTTGTTTCTATTCTTTGACCCTAAAAGTCACTTTCGTGATGAAAATCATATGTTATGTCTTTACACATCTTTGTAGTATATTGCAAGTCTTTTACTCTTCAATAAAGGTTAATAAAATCGAACTTTGGTGATGCTTAGATACTTTATTCTAGCATTGCGTGAGGGCACGGCAATGGCTTAGTATGGGGGAGTGATGAGATGGCATTTATACATGATCTCATCGTTCTTTTCGGGCTTTTAATGCATAAAAATGTCATAATATACCATATATATGCTTGTGTTTATTTACTTGTGTATTTTAGGTATGGATATCGTGAAAAAGACAAAAGATCACAAGATACAAGGAAAAACGGACACGAGAAACGAAGCCGTGCAAAGAACCGGGCCCTAAATCATGGAATATTCAATAAATACCCTTGTAGACTTGAAGACATACAAGATTGATCCTCATTCATTGAATAAATGACACTTAAAACCCTTGTATATTGATAATTACAAGTTTGGTCCCTTAAGTTTGTCAAAACTACACAAAAGGTCCTTCAACTTTGAAGTAATGGCAAGATTAGTCCCTCAACAATTCCAAATTGTCAATTATGGTCCCTCATCAAGCCAAAGATACATTGAAGACCTTTGAAGATCAAGAATGTCCAAGATCAGTCTTTGAAATATCTCAAAATGGCAAAAACAACCCTTTGAAACCTTTTTCCAAAGTTTTGTGCCAAAATTGCCAAGTCTTGAAAGTTGTTACAAAGGAAATGGGCGCTGACACGTTTTAAAACTCAAATGAAAGAAAAGAAGAAGAACAAGGGCCAAATGTGTACACTGAAACGTTCAAATATACAAATTGCGCCAAACAACTTACCCTTCCCCCATTTTCGGATCAAAATCACCACTATTCACCTTTTCACACCCAGATTTTACATCAACTTAAACAAAAGGTAAATCTAAATTACCTTGACACACGTTTGATACACACACTCTAAATCCCATCCCAACCTTAAAACCCTCACTCCCATTCACAATGGACCCCACCCCCAAATACTCGTTCACCTATCATGTGACTACTTGCCCTCCAAGTCATGCCACGTGTCAAGATCAACAGCTGAGAGCCTTTGCTTCATCACAAAGCTAAAATGAACGTTTGGGATCACTTTGGACAGCTCATCAACAACAAACTGCCTCAAGGACTTAAGGGCATTTTAGATAATTCACTTCTAGGGTTTATGAATAGTGTAGCCTGGCATTTGCCTATAAAAGGAGACCTCAACATGTGAGAGTCCCTTTGTACCAGTCTTTACCTTTTAAACTTGTAATTCCTTTATAAAATTTATAAAATTTGGTATTTTGAGAAAATTGTAATTCTTTTTTATGTTTTTAAAAGTTGGTGTTGTT
Source organism: Glebionis coronaria (assembly GCA_025667525.1). NCBI lineage: Eukaryota > Viridiplantae > Streptophyta > Magnoliopsida > Asterales > Asteraceae > Glebionis > Glebionis coronaria. Next base: position 364,251,454 of record CM046877.1, read on the forward strand.
TAAAGGGTGATTCTGAGTTCCATTGATTGTTATAAGTTTGCTTGAACCTTTTGGATCAAGGACGTTTATGCTTCGTAAGATTTTTCAAGTTTGAAAAAGCTTGAAAGAAGGTTCTGATTTTGCTTATTTTTGTGTACTAACCCTTAACCATAAGCTATAAGATCTTGCAAGCTTGTTGACACCAAGCTTGTGAAGGGATTAGAGCCCTTGGTTGAGTTGTTTACTGCTTGTGTTGAAGACATAAAGTCCTTGAGTTTCTTCTTTGAAACATCAACCAAGGCATTCATCATCTTTCTTGTTGAAGTACCTTGGTCTTGTTCTAGTTGTTGAACAAGGTCCAAGGATCATAGCTGGCCTTCCTACGATGTTGTGGAAGGCAGGTATAACCCTTGTTAAGATTCCTCTCAAAAATTCATGTTTCTGCTTATATTGTACTTTGGTATATGATTTGGTGTTCTTGTGTTTGTGCTGGTTATTTTTGTGTTTGATTGTGTTAGTTGGTGCCTAGTAAGTGTTTTTGATCATTAAAATCAGTAGGTTATTAAAAGAAATCAGAAGTTTGTTTGAAAAGTGGTTGATTAAGGGTTGTTTGGGATTACTGGTTCATAAGGCCTTGTGGCCTTGTGCCCTTGGTTCTTAGGGTTTGGGAGGTCTAAACAAGTCCTAATATACAAGTTTTAGTCGTTGGTTTACTTTCTGAAAGTTTGGAAAAGAGATTTGAAGTTTTGCAAAAATCTGATAAAAGTGGTTTTGGAATTGGTCAAACACATCATATCCAATAACTTCTTTGTTACTTGGATCAAAAGTTGCTGAAGTGGTCATTTGCATCAGCAAAGTGACCACCTCATTTGGTGTTGCATTTTGATTTCTAGTTTAAGTATTGTTGTTTTGCTGCTTGGATTCTATTTGTGTGCTGTTTGTGAGATTATTTTGCTATTTGGATTGTTTTGATCATAGCTTATAAGCCCACTGGCTTATTGGCTTATTTGTGCCAAAAGACATCAAGTTTACCCAACTGGTAAGCTTTGATTCACAAGGTTTGCACTCAAACCTTGACCAGCAGGGTGAAAAACAAGTCCATACACTTCATTAAGTCTGTCAACGTCTATTTTGTTCCTGTCAGCGTTTGATTTTAACTTATCAACGTTTGACTTTTGGTCAAACTTGGTTTCCAAGCTTATTGAATCTGTTTTGCTTATTGGCACATGCAACAACATATCTTTTGTAATAGAAATCATTTTTCTTAGCTTAATATCATATCTGGAAGTTTACAAGTCTTTTGGTTAAGCTTTTACTAGAAAACTAGCTTATTTGGCTTTTTCAACCAGCTTATTTGCTCATATAGCTTATTCTACTTGGTTTTTTGTGATTTTCTTGATTGATGATTCTTAGTTAAGCTATTTGTGAGCTTTTGCAACAAACTAGAGCTTCTAAGGTGCCCTAGATCTCAAACCCGACTATTTTATCTTTTACTGAATTTTTACTTTTCTTATTTCTAGCTTATTGAGTGTGCTTTTTCAAAATTTCTTTTTACAGATCTCATAAGCATCCCAAAAGAAGGTTGTGTGTCAAATTAGAGCTTATGGCATTGGCTTATTGCTTAATGGGCTGAAAAGCCCAATAAGAATAAGTTGTGTGCTTAATAAGCTATGATAAGCTCACATTCAGCTTTTGGGCCTTTAGAGTTTTGTTCTTAGAATTAAATTTTGAGTCAGATAGGGCTTTTCCAAGTCAATTGGGCCAAGTTTGACTTTTTGGGCCAAAAAGCCCATTTGGTTTGACTGTTTTTGGTTTTGGCCCATTTGAGGGCCCAATAGGGGTATTCTGGTCATTTCACTTTGATTTTCTGATTATTTAGGTTAAAATAAACTAGTTTGCAAGTTTTTAGAATTTTTTATAATTTTTGGATTTTTAATATTATTTTAATATTATTTTATTATTATTTTTCAAATTTCACATTTTCCAACTTTTTACATTTTTCTTAGCTTTATTACATTAAAATAGGAATTTAGCAACTTTTAGAATAATTTTATCACTTTTAGATTAATTTTTATAATTATTTTAAGTTTTAATAGTTTTTAAATCATTTTAAATAGTTTTTATTAGTTTAAAAATTTCTAAAAATAGTTTTTAATCTTTTTAGGTCATTTTAGAGGTTTACCAATTGAAAAATCTTTATTTGGGCTTTTTGATAATTTATTTGATTTTTAGGGCTTTAATTAGCATTTTAAAATTGAATATTTAATTATTTAAAAAGTTTGAAAAAGTTTTGATCATTGGTCAACTCTTAGTTTATTTATTTTGATTTTTGGTGAATTTTTGGTAATTTTTAGAATTAATTTTTATTTTTGTAGATTGTACGGTTTTACGTTTTAACTTTCTAGTAGTAATTTTTACGTCTTCGTCATCTTCTTTTCTCATCCCCTTCTAAACCAAATATTAATCTCAAATCTTTTACATCTTAGTCACACACATATAACTCCTTGGGAAACGAACTTCATAAGGGTCATTAGTGCTTGATTTTCCTAAATCATCACTTAATACTTTTCCCTATTTACTCTCTTTTCCTCAAGAGTAGTAAAACACTACAATCACTCGCCTTGGCCGATCTTGGTGCGAGCATTAATTTGATGCCATTTTCCATTTGGAAATCGCTTTCGCTTCCGGCTCTTATTCCTTCAAACATGTCTATCGAGATGGCCGATCATTCTACGATTTTAGCATGTGGAGTAGCCGAAGATGTTTTCGTGAAAGTGGGGAAGTTCTACTATCCCGTTGATTTTATAGTAGTTGACATCCCTGCGGATCCTCAAGTTCCTCTAATTTTAGGTCGTTCATTTCTAGACACTTCGAGATCGCTTATCGATGTTCATGCAAGAACTATCACTTTGAGGTTCAACGAAGAGGAACTTGTTATAAACGCTACTCAAAACTCAAAACCTTCTCATGTTTATGCAATCGCTACCATCAATCACATTGACATCGTTGATGTGGTTTGCGATGAGTTTTCACAAGAAGTGTTAGGTTTTTCTGATAGCTCGTCAAGTGGCAATCCCACTATTTTGGATCCGATTCTTGCTAATTCCACACCAAATCTCACTCCATTCCAAGGAGGCGATCTCACTTCAAATGAAATCGACAATAAGGATGAGGTGTTGATTAGTGATGATACTTCTATTCCACCATTTCTTCCACCAATGGAAGTTATGAGTGTTGAACCTAAATCTTCAATCGAGGAACCACCTATCCTTGAATTGAAAGATCTTCCTTCTCACCTTGAATACGCATTCTTGGAAGGTGATGACAAGTTACCGGTTATTATTGCAAAAGGTCTTGCTAATAATGAAAAAACCGAGCTCTTGAAAGTTCTTAAGGCTCATAAAGGGGCAATTGCGTGGAAAATATCCGACATTAAGGGTATTGACCCAAAATTTTGTACTCACAAGATTTTAATAGAGGAGGACTACAAACCCGCAATTCAAAGTCAAAGAAGGGTGAATCCCAAAATTCACGATGTCATTAAAAAGGAGGTCCTTAAACTCCTTGACGCGGGAATGATTTATCCTATATCCGATAGCCCATGGGTGAGCCCAATCCATTGTGACCCTAAAAAGGGAGGAATGACCGTTGTGCCTAATGAAAACAACGAGTTAATTCCCACTCGTGTTGTGACCGGTTGGAGGGTGTGTATTGACTACCGAAAGTTAAATGACGCCACTCGTAAAGACCACTTTCCTTTGCCCTTCATGGATCAAATGTTGGAGCGACTTGCGGGAAATGAATTCTATTGCTTTTTAGATGGTTTTTCGGTTACTTTCAAATCCCTATCGACCCTCGTGATCAAGAGAAGACTACTTTTACGTGTCCTTATGGAACGTTCGCTTATCGTAGGATGCCTTTCGGACTTTGTAATGCACCGGGTATGTTTCAACGGTGTATGATGGCGATTTTTCACGTTATGATCGAGAAGTCGATGGAAGTGTTTATGGATGACTTCTCGGTGTTTGGCAATTCGTTCACGTCGTGTTTATCTAATCTCGAGCAAATGTTAAAACGTTGTGAAGAAACCAATCTTGTGCTTAATTGGGAAAAATGTCAGTTTATGTGTAAACAAGGAATCGTCTTAGGACATAAGGTGTCGAAAGCGGGGATTGAGGTCGATAAAGCTAAGGTAGACGTCATCGCCAAGTTACCTCATCCCAAAACCGTTAAGGGAGTTAGGAGTTTCCTAGGCCACGCGGGCTTTTATCGTCGTTTCATCAAGGACTTTTCGAAAATCTCTCGACCTATGACACACCTTCTCGAGAAGGATGCTCCTTTTAACTTCAATGAGGATTGTGTTAGAGCTTTTGAAACTCTCAAAAGGAAACTTACCGAAGCTCCCATTCTTGTTGCTCCTAATTGGTAATTACCCTTTGAAATCATGTGCGATGCAAGTGATTATGCTATAGGGGCCGTCTTAGGGCAACGTTATGACAAGCATTTCCGTCCTATCCATTATGCTAGTAAGACAATGACCGAGGCTCAATTAAAGTACACCACAACGGAAAAGGAATTCCTTGCCGTGGTCTATGCTTTTGAGAAATTCCGACCTTATCTCGTCTTGACTAAAAGCATCGTGTATACCGACCATTCGGCTATCAAGTATCTCTTAGCTAAGCAAGATGCTAAGCCGAGATTGCTTCGTTGGATGCTCCTCCTCCAAGAATTTGATGTCACCGTGCTTGACAAAAAAGGAGCCGAGAATCTAGCGGCCGATCATCTCTCTCATCTAGAAGATCCTCACAAAGATGTTTTCGAGAACAAGGAAATCACCGAAACATTTTTTCTTGAGACTCTCGGTGTAGTGAATTCTAAAGACACCACCCCATGGTTTGCCGACATTGCAAATTACCATGCGGGCAATTTCATAATCAAGGGTATGACGACACAACAAAAACGAAAATTCTTTCGTGACGTCAAGTTCTATTTTTGGGACGACCCTTATCTCTTTCGGGTTTGTGCGGATCAACTCGTTCGACGTTGTGTTTTTGGTGCCGAAGCTTCTAATATCCTTAGAGCTTGTCACGAGGGACCCACGGTTGGTCACCACGGTGCTAATCTCACGTCTAAGAAAGTGTTTGATGCCGGCTTCTTTTGGCCTTCTATCTATCGTGATGCACACGCACTTGTGAAGTCGTGTGATTCGTGCCAACGTCAAGGAAAATCGTCTCAACGTGATGAAATGCCGCAAAACATAATTCAAGTGTGTGAGATTTTCGATATATGGGGAATAGACTTTATGGGGCCGTTCCCATCGTCTCATGGCAACAAATATATCCTCGTCGCGATGGACTACCTTTTTAAGTGGGTGGAAGCTAACGCTTTACCTACTAATGATGCTCGTGTGGTAGTGAAGTTTTTGAAGCAACTATTCTCTCGGTTCGGAACCCCTCGTGCTATTATAAGCGATCGTGGAACCCATTTTTGTAATGACCAATTCGAAAAGGTTCTAAAGAAATATGGAGTTACTCATCGTCTTTCTACGGCTTATCACTCGCAAACGAGTGGGCAAGTCGAGGTTTCGAACCGAGCTTTGAAGAGGATTTTAGAGAGGTCAATTGGAGAAAACCGTGCTTCATGGTCCGACAAACTAGATGACGCTTTATGGGCCTTTAGGACCGCTTATAAGACACCTATCGGTTGCACTCCTTATAAGTTGGTCTATGGGAAGAATTGTCATTTGCCCATTGAATTGGAGCACAAGGCATATTGGGCCCTTAAGCATGCAAACTTTGACTTGAAGACGGCGGGAGATCACCGAAAAATACAATTGAATGAATTGGATGAATTAAGAGATAATGCTTATGAAAATTCATTAACTTTTAAAGAAAAGACTAAAAAGTTTCATGATTCAAAGATTAAAAACCGGGTTTTTAACGTTGGTGATCAAGTGTTGCTTTTTAACTCTCGAGATAAGATATTTTCTGGGAAATTGAAATCTCGTTGGTCGGGTCCGTTCACCATTACACAAGTGTTTCCGTATGGGACCATCGAGCTATCTCAAGATGATGGTCCTAATTTCAAGGTGAATGGACATAGGCTTAAGCACTACTTTGGTGGGGAAATTCCTTCAATGGTTGCCCTCGACCAAGTCACCTTCCCCAATGATAATTAGCATTGAGGGGATCGAGTCGAGCTCATGACTCGGTAATCAAAAACGAGGTGCCTCGTGGGGGAGATCCCATGCTTAACCTAAATGCTTACTATTCACTAATAAGGGGACTTGTACCCTTCCAACTCGTTGTCTCGTGGTTGTTTGTGATTGTGTTATCTAGATCATTATCATCATCTACGATTGAAGACTCTCGTGTTCGTTTACGTGATCCTCCATCATTTGCTTGAAGAAGTTTTCACGAATCCATGACATATCCTTTATTGTTCTAACAATTATCTTTTAAGCATACTTAATAAACGGCTTTAGATATATTGTTGATCACCCTTTCCATGCTAGATCCTAAGCATTCGACTCTTCGTCTCTAGTATGGGGGTGCTCCACCTTTAGACTCGAAACATTGAGGACAATGTTTACTTTTAGTATGGGGGTGAATAGGTACTTGCTTTGCTACGCCCTCACGCTTTCCAACTTTCAATGTTTTGTTTTTGTTGCTAATAAGGCTAAAAATGGCTAAATTTTAAAATTTTTCTTAGTTTTCATAAGTGTTTTTAAGACACGAATGTATATTTTCCGTTGGGTAGAATAAGAATTAATTTTTGACTTGACGGCCATTTTGAGATATTTACATTCCTTAACCCGCTCAATTCAAGTTTTGCTAGACTTTTATATAGGGAGCTTTAAAACGCGAAAATCTTAACTCATACGGGTTAAGAACAAGAACTTTTCGCAAGTTCCTATAATTGATCCTAGAAAGTCACTTATCAAGGGAACTTTAAAACGCATTCTCTAAACTTGAAAAAGTCCAAGAAAGTGCAAGATCCTATAGGTGGCTTGAAAACCCAAAAATTTGATTTGATATAGTCTTAATGAAAGCTAATCCAAATTTGGCTTAATTTTGACTTGCATGGCTAAGTATTCACGAGTCTCTTTAATTAGAGGTCTTTATATAGTGAAGAACGAGAGATGATAGAGTTAGACAAGCGATCATGCTAAACGTAGAACATGAAAATGTTCTTTCAAAAACTCATATGTCTTTAATTGTGGCTTTTTCTTCCCATAAGATCAATGCATTAGGAATAAATCATAATTGCAATAAGTAAGGTCGTACGATTTGAAAGGTTACTTAGCCACTAGCGCAAGATCGTTTAAAAGTTGCTCGGGGTTGAATAAAGTTCATAGTCAAGGCATAACTTATTGAAGCGGGACGTGAAGATTGGCGATCATCCAAAAAGGCCCTAACAAGGCATGAGGAGCTCTATTTTTGCTAAAGATCCAAGATGATGTGAAGTATCATTATTCCTAAATCAATATGAAGGATCGAGACACACGACGAAAAGCAATTACTCCCCTAAAGATCATGGAGAAAATCTATCCAAAAAGACCCTTACAAGGTATGAGGATAAATATATCCAAGTCCGAAAAGGAGGCGGATCGTTGTATATCAAAATCCAAAGTAAAGATTGAAGAAAAATGATGAAGTCGTGGTCCAAATATGAAGAATCTCTCAAAAACGTCAAGTGAAGAAATTCAAAATGTATGAAGAGAAGACCATAATTTCAAGAACGTCTTCTCAAGATTTAAAGTATGAAGTACATGCCAAATATCGGTCCGAGAAAGGTCTCAAATCGTGAAACGAGTTATGCCAAGATATGAACTTAAGGAGATACACGAGAAGCCGTTTTAAAAGATTTTGTCCTTCGGCTAACTATCGATCAAATCGTGCTACTTTGCTTTCGGACAAATAACTACTCAAATAAGTCAATATGAATCACTTGTGATCCATGACAAATAGTTAAAAAATGCTAGTAACCCATTTCCTTTTAAAATAACTAGGATTGCGGGGAGAAAAAGTATTACACAATTTGGACGTACGAGTAGTGTTAGCATTGTGACTTGTACCAACAATGATCTCGTTTTTTCACTTAGCATGGAATGTATGACAATCAAGGATGACGAAGTTTACTCTAAGGGACATTTACTTGTTTCTATTCTTTGACCCTAAAAGTCACTTTCGTGATGAGAATCATACATTATGTCTTTACACATCTTAGTAGTATGTTGCAAGTCTTTTACTCTTCAATAAAGGTTAATAAAATTGAACTTTGGTGATGCTTAGATACTTTATTCTAGCATTGCGTGAGGGCACGGCAATGGCTTAGTATAGGGGAGTGATGAGATGGCATTTATACATGATCTCATCGTTCTTTTCGGGCTTTTAATGCACAAAAATGTCATAAATATACCATATATATGCTTGTGTTTGTTTACTTGTGTATTTTAGGTATGGATATCGTGAAAAAGACAAAAGATCACAAGATACAAGGAAAAACGGACACGAGAAACGAAGCCGTACAAAGAACCGGGCCCTAATTCATGGAATATTCAACAAATACCCTTGAAGACTTGAAGACATACAAGATTGATCCTCAATTAATGAAGAAGTTACACTTAAAACCCTTGTATATTGATAATTACAAGTTTGGTCCTTTAAGTTTGTCAAAATTACACAAAAGATCCTTCAACTTTGAAGAAATGGCAAGTTTAGTCCCTCAACTAATCAACATTGTCATTAATGGTCCCTCATCAAGCCAAAGATACATTGAAGACCTTTGAAGATCAAGAATGTCCAAGATCAGCCCTTGAAATATCTCAAAATGGCAAAAACAACCCTTGTAAACCTTTTTCCAAAAGTTTGTGCCAAAAGTGTAAAGAGGTGAAAGTTATTTACAAAGGGAATTCGTTTTTAGGGCTGAAATACTTGTTTTACCATATTTCCCAAAACACAAGGGCCAAAAGTGTGCAAAAGAAACATTTGAAACGAAATTACGCCAAACAACTCACTTTCCCCAATTTCGGATCAAAGTTACCACTATTCACCCTTCTTCACCCCCAGAAATTACTCACTTAAAACAAAGGGTAATTTTCAATTACCCTGGCACATGTGTGATTCACACATGCAGAAACACATCCCACACACAAAACCCTCATCCCCACTCACCAAAAGGCCCCACCATTCAACACGTCACCCAATCAAAATGCAACTTACTCTCCAAGTCATCCTACGTGTCCAAATCAACAGCTGACACTCTTTGCTTGATCACAAAGCTAAAATAAACGTACAAGATGCATTTGGACAGCTCATTCCATCAAATGATCTAGAACAACTCAAGGAAATTTTAGAGAATTCACTTATTGGGTTTGTGAATAGTGTAGCCTGGCATTTGCCTATAAAAGGAGACCTCAACATGTGAGAGTCCCTTTGTTCCAGTCTTTACCTTTTAAACTTGTAATTCCTTTTTGAAATTTATAAAAGTTGGTATTTTGAGAAAATTGTAATTCCTTTTTATGTTTTTGAAAGTTGGTATTGTTTAAAGGTGATTCTGAGTTCCATTGATTGTTATAAGTGTGCTTGAATCATTTGGTTCAAGGACGTTTATGTTTGGTAAGTTTTTCAAGTTTGAAAAAGCTTGAAAGAAGGTTTCTGATTTTGCTTATATTTGTGTACTAACCCTTAGCCATAAGCTATAAGTTCTTGCAAGCTTGTTGACACCAAGCTTGTGAAGGGATTAGAGCCCTTGGTTGAGTTGTTTGCTGCTTGTGTTGAAGAAATCAAGTCCTTGAGGTTCTACTTTGAACCATCAACCAAGGCAGTCTTGCATCTCCTTTGTTGAAGTACCTTGGTCTTGTTCTAGTTGTTGAACAAGGTCCAAGGAGCATAGTTGGCCCTCCTAGGATGTTGTGGAGGGCAGGTATAACCTCTTGTTAAGATTCCTCTCAAAAATCATATGTTACTGCCTGTTTTGCATTTTGGTATATGATTCGGTGTTCTTGTGTTTGTGCTTTGTGTTTTATGGTTGTAATCTGTTAGTTGTCACCTAGTGTAGCTATTTGATCATTAAAATCAATAGGTTGTGTTTAAAAATCAGAAGTTTGTTTGAAAAGTGCTTGATTAAGGACTGTTTGGGATTACTGGTTAATAAGGCCTTGTGGCCTTGTGCCCTTGGTTCTTAGGGTTTGAGAAGTCTAAACAAGTCTTAATATACAAGTTTTAGTCATTGGTTAAGTTTCTGAAAGTTTGGAAAAGGGATTTGAAGTTTTGTAAAAATCTGATAAAAGTGGTTTTGAAATTGGTCAAACACATCAGATCCAATAACTTCTTTGTTACTTGGATCCAAGGTCTGAAATCAGATTTGGGAATAGTTTAGGTGATAAGCTATCTATTGGTTATCTGGTTGTTGAATTTGGTGGCTTATTGTGATTGCTGTAGCTTATCAAAGTTGGTTGAAGTGGTCATTTGCATCAGCAAAGTGACCACCTCATTTTGTGTTTGCATTTGTTATCCTAGAGTATACCTTGTGATTTTGCTGCCTGGAACTTGTTTAAGTGTTGCTTGTGAGTGGATTTTTCTATTTGGTGTGCTTTGTATCTGGCTTATAAGCTAACTGGCTTATTAAGCCCTTATTGCCAAAATCTGCCATCAAAAGGTCAACTGACCTCTTGATTCACAAGGCCTCCTCCTTGAGTCCTTCACAAAAATTGCTTATAACAAGCCCATAAACCATTCCTGATCATTTGGTGAACTTTGGAGTACTTTGACTTTTGGTCAAATAAGCACAAATTGGCTTATTTTTTAGAACTGCTTATTGGCACATGCAACAACTTGGCTTTTGTAATAGAAATCATTTTTCTTAGCTTAATAGCAAATTTGGAAGGTTACAAGTCTTTTGGTTAAGCTTTTGCTAGAAAACTAGCTTATTTGGCTTTTTCAGCCAGCTTATTGGCTCTTACAGCTTATTCTACTTGGGTTTTTGTGATTTTCTTGATTGATTATTCTTAGTTAAGCTATTTGTGAGCTTTTGCAACAAACTAGAGCTTCTGAGGTGCCCTAAATCTCAAACCCGACTATTTTGTCGTTTTGTGGATTTATACTTTGCTTATTTCTGGCTTATTGAGTGTGCTTTTTCAAAATTTCTTTTTACAGATCTCATAAGCATCCCAAAAGAAGGTTGTGTGTCAAATTAGAGCTTATGGCATTAGCTTATTGCTTAATGGGCTAAAAAGCCCAATAAGAATAAGCTGTTTGCCTATTAAGCTGTGATAAGCTCACATTCAGCTTTTGGGCCTTTAGAGTTTTGTTCTTAGAATTGAAATTTGAGTCAGATTGGGCTTTTCCAAGTCAATTGGGCCAAGTTTGACTTTTTGGGCTAAAAAGCCCATTAAGGGTTGACTGTTTTTGGTTTTGGCCCATTTGAGGGCCCAATAGGGGTATCCTGGTCATTTCACTTTGATTTTCTGATTATTTAGGTTAAAATAAACTAGTTTGCAAGTTTTTAGAATTTTTTATAATTTTTGGATTTTTAATATTATTTTAATATTATTTTATTATTATTTTTCAAATTTCACATTTTCCAACTTTTTATGTTTTTCTCAGCTTTAGTACACTAAAATAGGAATTTAGCAACTTTTAGAATAATTTTATCACTTTTAGATTAATTTTTATAATTATTTTAAGTTTTAATAGTTTTTAAATCATTTTAAATAGTTTTTATTAGTTTAAAATTTTCTAAAAATAGTTGTTAATCTTTTTAGGTCATTTTAGAGGTTTACCAATTGAAAAACCTTTATCTGGGCTTTTTGATAATTTATTTGATTTTTAGGGCTTTAATTAGCATTTAAAAATTGAATATTTATTTATTTAAAAGGTTTGAAAAAGTTTTGATCATTGGTAAACTCTTAGTTTATTTATTTTGATTTTTGGTGAACTTTTGGTAATTTTTAGAATTAATTTTTATTTTTGTAGTTTTTACGGTTTTACGTTTTCTCGTCGTAGTTTTATTTTCACGTCTTCGTCATCTTCTTTTCTCATCCCCTTCTAAACCAATCATTAATCTCAAACATTTAACAAGTTTTTCGCACACATATACCTCCTTGGGAAACGAACTTCATAAGCGTCATTAACACTTCATTTTTCCTAAAGTCATTTGTTTAATACTTACCTCATTTACCCTCCTTTGTTTTCCTAAACAAGAGGTGTAATTTACCACAATCACTAATATAAGCATCAGAAGTAGGAGTTGAAGAACGAACAACAGGTCGCTGACAATCTGGAACAGTCTGTGGCACAACATTAACCCTTGGAACACAACTACCTTGTATCAACTCAGGCTCTGTCTGACCAACTGCAGTAAGTGGAATCCCATCATCTAAAAACTCAAAAGGCTCCTCATCGTCACTAGCACCAAAGTTATCTACTTCCTCACCATCCACTACATTAGTCAAATAAGTCCATCCATCCTCACGAGGTAAACCAGCCATTTTCTACAATTATAAGGGTTAAGGATACTTAAGGTCATCGTCAATAAAATAATAATTAGTATGCAATGCTCATGCAAATGTCATACATTATCCATGCTATGCAACACAATGCAAAGGATGTTTATGCAATGTTTATGCAATGCGTACTTTCAATAATTCCAATACAATATCATAGTATTTACTTAATAAATACTCGGGAAATCATTTCAGTTATGAGGGATACATCTACAATGCAAATAAAAACTAAAAGTGATCTTACCGGAGCATTGCAGAGGAGTTGTGTGCTTTTGAAGAATAAATACTTTCGACACCAAAGTTATAGTTTAGGAGAATTTTCAAAATCGACCCAGTTCTCTATAACTTGCAGCTCTGATTACCAATCTCTAACACCCCCAATTTACATTGCGCAGTGGAAATACACAATTGGGTGCTAGACACAAGCATCATCACACAAGGTATATTGAACGACTCAAAAGTGAGACGTTTACACATAAATATAAACAAGATTTTCTTAAATGGTCTAAAACATATATTTCAACCCAAATTGTACTGACACGATACCTGAGTAAAGCGTTTAGTCCCCATGGATCTCGACCAACAACCAACAAGTTTAGTACAATACATCAACATAAAGTAAATTTTTCAACATTAAAAGGTAGAAACAGTTTAGACCAACATTCTTCCAAAAGCCAAGCCACCACCTCCACAGCAAAGCTCCATGATCCATCACTTCCTATTACCTGAAACACATGCTAAAACGAGTCAACAATAATGTTGAGCGAGTCTATAGGTTTGTCAAATCACATTTGAACACAAGAAGAAAATCAATCATAATCATTTATAGAATTGTCGTACACACAATCTATATTCAAGGCAGTAATAATAATGATATTATTAAACAAACATTGTATTTAAGCTCATGACACCGACCCCTTAACCAAATAGTCACCCACGCCAAATGCCAGCATGACTAGGATAAAACCATTGCCCCTCTAGGGTATCAGTTGCAAGAATACCACAATCTTATTCACGTAAAATTATCCTTCCTAGCGGGTTACTCAACGTAATACCCTGGTCTCAGATAGGGTGGTCAACCCAATAGTACTATCATTAGAATAAGCGGCTATTCCCGACTCACAACATCAAGTCAGAAGATAGTTAACGACTCATGAATTTAGGGTCTTTAGCAACAAGTTACTCAATACAATGAAATCAACTTTAGGCAACATTCGGGTCCAACAATTACTCATGACTTGTGTTCATTTATTTCCAAATAGCATGTATCCCCCTCGCGGGTATTAAAATCATTAAAACAAGTAGAAAGCGAGGCTATAGACTCACCTTAGTATAAGAGATCTAGCAAAATGATCGTCGACGATAATGGATGCCTTTCAAACACGAGAACCGCTACCTATCAAATAAGGCGCGTTCATTAATAATGACTCGAGAAATAAATCATATAAACATCAAACTCAAACTCATAAAGTCAAAATAAACTCGAGAGAAAACGATATAAATAACTTCATTATACTTTACTACTTTACTTTACCATTTTACACTTTTAACAAAGTCCGCCGGTACATACTACATGTACTAGCTTATTTACCCCTTTTAAACTTGTCAACCGTTTATGAAACGACTCGATAAACTAAATTACTATATATAGAAAGTCCTCCTACAAGTTTATCAAATGAAATTAATTTTAAAGTACTTTACCCGACTCATTTTCAAACTACAAAATCCGGACATATTTACGTTAATTTTTCATACAACCGTTTTAACTTATTTAAACGACTCCGTTTAGAAAACCGACACTCGGGTTTTAAAGTAAACTCAACCTATAAAATAATCACCTCATTATCAGTAGGTTACATTTTTCAGAACATCCATTTAGAGTCCCCGAGATTCGATCCAAATATCGACAACAACTATTTGTAGTGTCGATACTCGTCTCCCGGTACACGATCATTCAAAACATCATAACTTCGCGCTTGTTTGGAGCTAGAAGCTCTACCTTATATCAAATCGAAGCTAATAAAATTATCTACAACCCTAGGAAATAAGTTAAGCCATTTTCAAAACATAAAAATTCTGATTTTACACTTTACTTACTGTTATAAAATGACTATAAAAATCTTGTACAAAATCAACTTTTTGATAAAAACCAACCATAAAAATGATCATTTCTATACCCTAATATCATCATACATAAACCATAACATCAAAATCATAATCAAAATAAAAATCTTTAGATCAAAATGAAGTTTTTAACAAAATTTTAGCAAGAACCACCATGGATCATCATAAAAATACCATGCATGATCATAGCTCCTACCTACTAAAATCAAGAAAAAAAAACTTGCTTGCATGTAAGAATTTCTTACACCAAAATGATCCTTAATCAAATATAAGAATGGGTCTATGCTTGGTTTAGCTTAATTCAACCTCAAACTCAAGATAAATTGAAATTTGTATGTGTTTTGGTGATGGTGGTGGGTTTCGGCAAACAAGAGAGAAAAAGAGAGAGTGGTGAAAATTTTTAAATGAAAAATTGTGTGGTGTGTGTTTGTTTTTGGTTTATATATAGTGGGGTAGGGACCAAAGTTGCAATTTGGCAATAGTTGTGGCTAAAAATGTAAATAGTTAGCTAAAAAGCGGGTAATAACTATTAGTCAATTTCAAAATATTTACGGGGCTCGGGTTTCATAAATATAGTTTTAAAATTTAAAACGTACCTCAAGAATAATAATATCGACTCTCGACTCGACTTAACACGTCATTTAAAATAAAACCTCAAAAATAATAAAAATAGAACAACCGACAATAAAACGTAAAATATTTGGCATCCGTCGACATCACGCTTGCTAATACTCCTTATACTTAATAAATATTAAATATAGACCTTCCAACATCGGTTTAAACTTAAACCTCCAAAAATAAATATAGTTCAAACTCATCCAAAAATTTCAAAAATAATCGTAAAATA
This sequence comes from Glebionis coronaria, assembly GCA_025667525.1. Classification (NCBI taxonomy): domain Eukaryota; kingdom Viridiplantae; phylum Streptophyta; class Magnoliopsida; order Asterales; family Asteraceae; genus Glebionis; species Glebionis coronaria. Next base: position 364,266,912 of record CM046877.1, read on the forward strand.
AGATTAAGCAATGACCTCGGTTTTGGGTTGTCACACATATCCTGCATTTAGACATAAAATTTTACCATGAATGGTTATGAACTAGTCATAGATCTTGTAATCTAGAAAGAAACTAAGGCGGATTTATTAAAAGATGTTATTGTTATCTGAAACTTTCGGAGGTATTTCTGGTGAATTACCTAGACTTTCGTCATTATGGCAAGTTGAATTTGGTATTGATTATATTCCCGGTGCTGCACATGTGGCGTGCACACCCTACTTCAGCACCATCTGAATCGAAAGAGTTACCGTGCAACTAAGAGAGTTGTCAGAGAAAGCTTTTATTCTACCGATCTCGTCATCATGAAGAGCTATGGTGTTATCATTCCTTATACTTATTGACTACCGTGAACTGAATAAATTGACGATCAAAATTCATATCCATTACCCAAGATGAACGATTTGTTCGATCATTTACAAGGTTCTAGCGTATATTCAGAAATTTGATCCACGGCATGGTTACCATCAACTTCGCGTCCGCAAAGAATATTATCCTTTCCAATCACTACATCCAGAACTCGTAATGAATGTTATGAGTTTCATGTGATGTCGTTTGGATTCACCAATGCACATGTAGCATTCATTAATTTGGTGAATCGCGTGTGTAGGCTGTAATTTGATAAATTTATGCTTGTGATCATTAAGGACCATCTGTTTGTTTCTAAGAATAGGAAGGAGTTAATATTCATTTATATACTGCCCTGAGTTAGCTGAGCAATGAAAACCTGTACCTTGAGTATTAAACATGTGATTTAAGGCTTGATCCTTTACATTATTTGACCGTGTGATTAATGGTAATGGAATCTATATTGACTCTTGAAAGATTAGAGGCATTAAGGCTTTGGGTTATACCAAAAAGAAATTGCAAATACGTTTTGACAGATTTTTTATCAAAGGATTATTACGAGATTATTCCCTCATATCAAGATCATTTAACTAAACTCCCTTAGGAGTAAATGTTTGTGTATACCTCAAGACAACCTAAGAGGGATTGAGGAAACCATTTAAACCATGACTTAGAATTTGAAACGACAATTTTTGCTTTTCAACTAAGAATATATTGACCAAAGTATAAACAAATATTTTTTTTCGAACATTTATTAATCTTATTAATTATTTTCGATAAATCAACAAAGATCGTGTTAACTAAATTCAAATTTATTTTGAACATTTTTTCTATAAGTGGACGAACTGAGAAATTTAAAAATTTTACGTTTACGTTTCATAAAATTTAATATTTATAATATAATTACTTGAAATATTTATCGACGCTTTAAATGTCAGAATGGGCGAAACTAATAAATATAATAGTTGAGATGAAACAAAAACTTAGAAAATATGAAGAAAGAATTTTTGAGTGATTGTGGTTATGATATTTATTTCATCAGGGAAGGTGAATGTAGATACTGACACGTTATGTAGAAAGGATAAAGAACCAATTAGGATGTGGTCCTTAGTAATGACCGTGCAAGAATAATTTGCCCGAGTAATTTAGAAATAACTGATGCTTGTAAGAAGGATAATATAGATAATAAAAGGGGGTTCGTGGCTAATGTGAACCATTAGAAATGAGAGCCGATAGCGTTAAATGTATAAAAGGTCGTTTGCGGCTGTCTAAATATGGAGGTTTGTGAGATTTAGTTATGTTGGAATCTCATATGTTTAATTATTCTATTCATGCCATTTCTGATTAAATGTATCTTTATCTGAAGAAGTTGTACTGATGGCCAAATATGAAAGCAGACATCGCAACATACGTCGGCAAATGTCTAACTTTTGCGAAGGTCAAGGCTGAGCACCAAAATCCATAAGGATTGCTCCAACAGCTTATTAATTCTTGTTTGGAAGTGAGATAGAACCACCATTGATTTTATCACAAATCTTCCAAGGTCATCATCTGAATTTGATTCATCTGGGTCATCGTCGACAGACCAACCAAATCTGCTAATATGATTCTCGTTAATGATAGATTCTCAATGAAGAAATTGACTCTTTTGTATTTAAAGGAGTTGTGTAAGCATGGTGTGCCTGTATCGATCATCTCTATCAAGATCCTCGCTTCGCATCGAATTGCTAGAGATTTCCTTAGAAGTCATTAGGAACGAATCTTGATGAGGGTACTGTTTACCACCCCTAATCGAAGGGACAAGGTAAAGTAACGATACAAACACTAGAAGTCTTGTTTTATGTTTGAGTAATTGACCTTTGGTAATGAACGGGATAATCTTTTTCCTTTGGAGAGATTATCATTGATAATTATCGTATTAGGATCGAGATTGAATCTGATGAGGATCTAAATATATGAGCATCTGTAGGGAAGAGTTGGGATGAAGATACCCGACCCGTGAGACCTGAAATGATTGTGGAAATTAGGATCTAATTATTGACTGCCAGTAGTGGGCAGGAGGTTATGTGAATATGAAATGTTGATCTTGAAGTGAAGGATGGGTTGCAAAGCTATGCCGAGAATTTTTCATCATGGAAAGATGAATGGATGATCTAAAAGATCGTGGGAATCTAAGTCCCTGTTGTATGGGACCATCGAGATAATGTAAAGATTTGGTTTGAAAGGCATATAATCTAGATCTACCCTAGGACTTCAAGGGCTGCATGAATTATGTTTCGTATAACGAACTTGATAAAATGTCTATCAAGTGAAAATCTGATTATTTCTTAATGAAGTTTGGATCGACGAAAAGTTGCATTCATAAAAAACCCGTGAACATCATGGATAGAGAAAGTAAGTCAACTTAAGCCTGATCGTATTCCCGTAGTTATGTTTGATGAAACTCGCGTATTGTAATGAATTACACTTGAGAGAAAAGACCGAATGTGGAGGAAATACCCACATGGCTGTAACTCTATAAGAAGCGAGTAGTAAGATGGATTGATCTTTCAGGACAAAGATCCTCTTTAGGGGTAACTGCTGTGACAATCGTCAATTTAAGGTCGATATTTTATTCTCAAGTATTATTAAAAATCATTATTTTATTGTTAATTATGATTTCACTCACTTTTGGGAAGAAATAAGGGTTTACGTCTTAAAGTAGCATCGACTACGTCTAAAACAGGAGAACTCTACGTTACGTGCTTACGTTTACATACTCTGTTTTTGAGACAGTCCGATATTTAAGAAAATAAATTTATTCTCGAATATTATTTTTGAATTTTAATTTGTGTTGGTTCATAAACTAACAAATTTACGAGAATAGATTAGGACTTACGTGCATAATTTAGCGTCTTTTACGATTAAACCAAAAACCCTAGGTTTACGTATTTACGTTTTGAACTCCGTTTTTGATGAGACAATTTTTATTAGATTCGTTTTGTGCCGTAGATTCATAGTTTATAAAAACGTTTTTCGTAAAACGACCCGAGGGCACGTAAATCGAGGAAACTAGAATCGAGGAGTACCCGTAAATTAGTGGAGATGAGACAAGTTTACACTTGCCTCACCCCCACTATGGGTGGCCAAGACTTAGCCAACACACCACATCTGGTGGCAAGCTAACAAATATACAAATGACACTTGTCCATAATACTTACATGAAACACCTCTCAAACTCTCTCACTCTTGCTCCCATTGCCGTCCTATAATCATCCCCACCACCACCATTCATCAAAAATTTCTACCATAAATCTTATGTATAACTTACATAAGATGATAACCTATTGAAGACATGGTGATTTGAGGTGATCCTAACAACTAAAAAGGAGTTTCCAAGGAGGTTTAAGGCTGATTTCCATGAAGGTGTTCATCCATTTGAAGAACTCAAAAGATCATTTGCAAAGATTAAAGATTTGGTGACAAGAACTAAGCCTTGATCATCCAAAATCTCAACCTTTTCATCACTTTGGTGGTATAGAGATTGTTTCTTCCTATCATCTTGTTATTTTGTAAAAGTAATAATGTATTTTATTTATAAATGTATATGTATATGATGATTAATGATGATCAAAATATTATGTGCGGATTTGGTGTTAATAGATTTGGTTAAAAAGGCTAAAATCAACAAATAAAGATGTTAAAATCTCGGTTAGATTCATAGGCTGTATAAAATAGTAAGTATCAATATGATCACTTGGTAAAATAGCTTGGATTATTAAATATACAGTTAGATATATGATTTTTACAAATGTGGTGAGTTGACCACTCAATGGAATCATTAAAATGAGCAAGATATGATCAAAATACGATTGAGGTACAAATCTGTATAGTCTGTTTTGGACGAATTATTTGAATTAAATAGAGGATGATTGAGCAGTAGCTATAGGAGTTATTTGTAGCACATATCAATTAGTTTGTGCTGCTCAAATTTGAGCTTCTATCTCCTTGTAGAACTCAAGATATGGCAAAAATGGTGGAATTGACTTTAATAATCAGATTTGTAAATAATCTATATAGTATAAAAAGAGCAATCAAGTAAATATTATTATAATATAAATATATAAAACCCACTAACTAATAAAATAGTTATTATAGAATGAGTTTTATAATAAAATAATAAGTATGGCATTTTTATAAAAGTAAAAACTCAAATGTTTTCTAAAGTTATAAAACTATATATAAGTTTTATATCTTTTCGGCTAAAACCGAAAGATTAACGTTTTTGCCAAATAAAACTTAGACGGTCGGCCCCGTCTAATGTAACGTTTTTATAACTCATATACTGATATGTGAATATATTTGACAAGTAAAAATCGATAAACCCGAGCTTTATAACTTATGGACCTTAACGGGCCAAAGTAGCCTTATTTGACCATTAGCCCAACTAGTTTGGCTAAACACTAATGGACTTATTCATGGGCTTAACCCACTTGGGCCTAACATATGAGTATAGGCCTGGTATTAAAAGTATAAATGGGCTAATATAATGAATTGAACATTTAATGGGCTTATCGGGCCTTAATATGTAATGGGTTAAAACTAGTATAACTAGTCTAAATTGACTAATATTGTAACACCCCCAAATTTATACAACACAGTACAGCGGAAGACTAGTTGGTGTTACGGGATAGCACATTACTCACATCATAGACAACGCATAAAAATCGCGTCGTTTATTAATAAATCATTTCCATTCATAAATATCAAAGTTACATAGGTCCCAAGTCATTATATTTCATACAAAGTTTTACAAAGTATTTTGAATGGAAAATATAGTTTATGTGCGGGTCATGAATTCTTGTCGTCTTCCCGAGAATTACCTCCAAGTACCTGAGATAAAACATGTTAAAAGAAAAGGTCAGCGATAACGCCGAGTGAATTCATAGAGTTTAATAAATTCTATCAATATAAATTTGGTATAAAATAATTACCAAAAATCATTTTGTACAAATCGTTGTAATAGGCCATAAAATAGCCAAAGTCATTTTATACAAATCCTTATCGAAAATAATAATATAGGTTTTTGCCTTAAAAATCATTATACGAGCCAATGTCGTAAAAACATCATACAATACGTCTTATGACGTTGTATAAAGTTAAATAAAAACCGTTATATGGATATGGTTATGAAAACCAAAACACGAACATAATATCAATAGTATGACCCTGTATTACTAGTCAGGCAATACATCGTAATTCGGTGCGTCTAGTAGTATTTCGTTAATTTGGATTATTATAAGCCGCATGACATTGTTACCTTACTAAACAAACAACGGGTAGCTAACCCGATACTCAATTTGCCCATCTAAAGTAGCGCGTCGTCACAAAGGTCACGCTATGGAAATCTTCTCATACATAAATTCGCTTACCAATCAATGTGGCACGACGGGGATCAACCGTCAAGGCGCGAACTGGGGTGATCGTCCCCAAATAGTACTATTAAATGCATAAGCGTCTACCAAATCCTGGTAGTTCACAATTCATGCTAATGGGACTTTTAGTGACATAACCTAACTTTAATAATCCATTTAATTTCATCTATCGGGTCCTTTAATCATTTATCAGGTCATACAATCGGGTCATTCAATCATTCGGGTCCAAATCAATAAACAAACAATCGGGACAAATGGTGTCCTATTTAAAAAAAAACTAACATGTTATCTTCCTCGCGGGTTTATAAAACATTTATAAAAACATTTAAAAGAGTGCGAGGCTATGAACTCACGTTGATGTGGGAAGGCGGGTTATCGGCAATTCGGACGTACGGTACGTGCTTCAATCACGGAAACCTAGACAATTAATACTCGTATTAGACTCATGTCCAATGACTTTATAAAAATAACAATTATGTATACATATGATGATTATTTATATATGATGATCAAGTGGGTTTACATATTCTCATTAACTCGTTTTAGTGTTTACGTATTGGTATCTTTTTACTAGTTTACCAGTTTTACCTATTTACGTGTTTTAAGTCCGATAAACTTATTATAAGTTCTTTAACTTATTTTAATCCCTTTTATACCTATATTATCAGTATGTTTACTTTCCATGTTGGGCTCAAATGGGTTAAGCCCAATAAGTTCTTTTTACAAGTTTTTATCTTATTTAGTCCAATATGCTTAATTAGCTCGTAAATGTCCGTATTTCTTATAGTTCGGGTTTTATCGGTTTTTACTTGTATTAGATACTTATATATCAGTATATGACTTTTATAAACTTTACATTAGACGGGTTTGGTCGTCTATGTTTTAATTGGCGAAAAACGTTAATTTTACGGCGATAGCCGAAAAAGTCGTAAAAATCAAGTTTATAGTTTTTATTACTTATAAATATTATTTCACCACCATTTATATAATTTATCCATTTAATTAACCTTTTATATATTTATATAAATAAATTTTATAAGTTATTGGGTTTTATTTTACATTTTATACATTAAAATGTGAGTGCTTATATAATAATAATAAACATTAATTCCAAAAATCTGATTTTTATCTTCATGTTCACCATTTTTACCATATCTAGAGTTCCATAATGAATTAGAAGCTCATTTTTGGGTGACATATTCTTCATATTATGTGCTACATTTAACTTAGTTATAGCTACTTCCCATTTTGAGTTCATCTTGCCTTAACAGTCCCTACAAAACTGCTTATTCAGATTAGACCACCTAACTTGTTTTGATCATATCTCACTCATTATTTTGATTCCATTGCATGGCCAACTCTCACATGTGTACAAGACATATAGCTTACTGTAAATGGATTCTACTTCATCATTTTATCAGTCCATGACCTGTTTCTTTACTGTTTTATACAGCCATCACTTTTAAGCAAGATTTTAGCCTTGTTCTTTATAGTTTTTCACCTTTTTAATCATGTTTATCAACACTTGATCCCCACACAACATTTTTATCATCATATATTCATCATATACATATACAATAAGAAATAAAATACATGATTACATAATCAAAATAACAAGAGGATGGGAAGAACAATCTTTATACCACCAAGGTGATGAAATGATGAGTTTTTGGATGAACAAGACTTGGTTTTGGGTAACCAATCTTATGTGATATCAACACCACTTCTAGGATCACCAAGTATTTGTAGATTCCTCCAAAAATCAGCCCTTATTCTTCATGAAAACTCCTTGAGAAATCAGCCCCAAACTCCCTTGAAAACTCCTTTTTACATGTTAAGATCACCTCCAATCAATAGAGCTTGAAGAGATTTCCATCATATGTGTGTATAACACCAAATATTGTGGTTGAAAATTGATCAAAATGGGTGTTTTAGGGTGATATGGGACGAATTTTAGAGAGAGGGGAGAGAATGAGAGTGGTTTGCATGTAAAAATGAAGTCTATGGTTCTTGTTTAGTGGTTTTGTGGTTTGAAGTTATGAGTTAGCTTACTTTGTAAGCTTAGCTAACAAGTGTAACACTTGTTAGTTATACTTGACACATCATGAGATGTGTTGGTGCTCTCTTGGCCATCCTATGTTAGTGGGGTGGGGCAAAACTTGTTTTGTCTCATCCCACTAATTTACGGATATTCCTCGATTCTAGTTTCCTTGATTTGCGTGCCCTCGGGTCGTTTTACGAAAAACGTTTTTATAAATTATGAATCAACGGCACAAAACGAATCTAATAAAAATTGTCTCATCAAAAACGGAGTTCAAAAACGTAAATACGTAATCCTAAGGTTTCCGGTTTAGTCGTAAAGGACGTTAAATTATAATCGTAAGTCCTAATCTCTTCTCGTAAATTTGTGAGTTTATGAACCAACACAAATTTAAAATTCCAAAATTATATTCACGGATAAATTTATTTTCTGAAATGTCGGACTGTCACCAAAAACGGTGTATGTAAACGTAAGCACGTAACGTAGAATCCTCCGGTTTAGACGTAGTCGATGCTACTTCAAGACGTAAATCCAAATTTCTTCCCAGAAATAAGTGAGTTCATAATATAACATTAAAATAATATTTTTAAATAATATTTGAGAATAAAATATCAACCATAAATTGACGGATTGTCACAGCATTTACCCCTAAACAGGATCTTTGTCCTCAAAGATCATCTTACTACTCGCTTCTTATAGAGTTAAAGCCATGTGGGTATTTCCTCCACATTCGGTCTTTTCTCACAAGTGCAATTCATTACAATACGCGAGTTTTATCAAACATAACTACGGGAATAAGATCAGGCTAAATGTTGACTTACTTTCTCTATCCATGATGTTCACAGGTTTCTGATGAATGCAACTTTTCGCCGATCTAAGCTTTACTAAGAACAATTAGATTTTCACTTGATAGATATTCCATCAAGTTCGATTTACGAAACATAATTCACGCAGTTCTTGAAGTCCTAGGGTAGATCCAACTTATATGCCTTTCAATCCCAACTTTTACATCATCTCAATGGTCCCATAAAACGGGGACTTATATCCCATGATTTGTCAGATCATGAATTCATTTTTCCAAGGTTAAAAATTGTGGCATAACTTCGCTACCCATTTGGCACTTCAAGATCTACATTTCATATTCACATAACCTCTTGCCCACTACCGGCTGTCAATAATCAAATCCTAATTTCAACAATCATTTCAGATCTCGCGGGTCGGGTATTTTGTAAGGTTAGGTTCGCCATCATAGGAAACCTTAAACCTAAAAGACATGTCCAACTCACAATGGGTGTATGTCGGGTGTCTTCATCTCAACTCTTGCTTACAGATGCTCTAATATAGATCCTAACAAGATTCGATCTCGATCCTAATACGATAATTATCAATGATAATCTTTCCTAAGGAAAGTGATTATATGGTTTATTACCAAAGGTCATTCATTCAAACATAAAACATCACTTATATTACTTTGTATCGTTTCTTTACCTCGTCCCTTCGATTGGGGTGGTACATAGTACTCTCATCAAGGTTCGTTCTCAATGATTTCTGAGCAAATCTCTAGAAATTCGATGCGAAGCGAGGATCTTGATAAAGATGTTCGATACAGGCACACTATGTTTACATGACTCTTTTGCATTTATCATTAACGGGAATGATATTAGCAGATTTGGTCAGTCTGTCGACGATGACCCAAATCGAATCAAATTCAGATGATGACCTTTGCAATAGCTAGACGTTTACTAATGTATGAGGCGATGTCTGCCTTCATAATTTGTCATTAGTACAACTTCTTTAGACAAAGATACTTTTAGTCATAAATGACATAAATAGAATACTTATACTTACAAATTCCAACATAACTATATCTCACAATCTCCATATTTAGGCAACCACAAGTGGCCTTTAAAACATTCAGCGCTATCGGCTTCTCAATTTTTAATGGTTCATATTAGCCGCGAACCCCTTTTTATTATCTATATTATCCTTCTTACAAGCATCGTTTTTTTTTTATTTTGTTCGGCAATTTATTTTGCACCTTCATTATTAAGGAACATGTCCAAACTGGTTCTTTATCTTTTCTTCATAATGCGTCGGTATCTATATTTACCTCTCATGATGTTATAATTATCATGTCTACAATTCACTCAGATATTCTTTCTATATTATGCGTCAGTAATTACGTTCACCTTCCTGATGAAATAAATATCATAATCGTATTTATTCAAAATTCTTTCTTTATATTTTCTAAGTTTTAGTTTCGTCTTATCTATCATTTTTATCAGTTTTTATCAATCCAGCGTTTAAAGCGTCGATAATTATTACAATTAATTAAATAATAATTATTATAACTAATTAAATATTAAGTATTCAATTATTATGAAATGTAAACGTAAAGATTTTAAATTTCTTAGTTCGACCAATTATATGAAAATGTTCGAAATAAATTTGACTTTAATTATTAAGATTTTTGCTGATTTATCGAAAATAATTAATAAAATTCGTAAATGTTTGAAAAATCTTTGGTTATACTTTTGGTCCAAATTTTCTTAGTTGAAAAGCAAAAATTGTCGTTTCAAATTTTAAGTCATGGTTTAAATGGCTTCCTCAATCCCTCTTAGGTTATCTTGAGGTATACACAAACATTTACCCCTAAACAGAAGTTTAGTTAAATGGTTTGTGTATAAGGGAATAATCCCTTTAAAAATCCTTTGTTAAAACATTTGTCAAAACATATTTCCATTTCTTTTTGGTAAAATCCAAAGTCTTAAAAGGGCTCTTAATTTTTGAAGAGTCAATTTATATTCCATTATCCTGTTCGGCCAATTCAGGGCAGTCTATAAATAATTATTAACTCATTCTTATTCTGATAAACAAACATGTAGTCCTTAATGATCACGAGCATGAATTTATCAAATTACAGCCTACACACGTGATTCATCAAATTTACGAATGCTACATGTGCATTGGTCAATCCAAACGACATCAAGTGGAACTCATAATGTTCATTATAAGCACCGGATGTAGTGATTGGAATAGATAATCTCTTTCGCAGATGCGAAGTTGATGATAACCATGCTATGGATCAATTTGCTAGAACCTTGTAAATGATCGAACAAATCTTCCATTTCGAGTTATGGATATTGTTTTCGATTGTCAATTTACTCAGTCACTGTAATCTAATATAAGGAAAGATAACACCATAGCTCTTCAGGATGACAGGCTTGGTATAATAAAATCTTTCTCCGACAACTTTCTCAGTTGTACGGTAATTCCTTTAATTTAGATGGTGCTGACGTACAGTGCATATGCCACGGGTGCAGCACCGGTTATATAATCAATACCAAATTCAACTTGCCTTAATGGCGAAAGTCTAGGTAATTCATCAACAAATACTTACTAAAGTTTCAAATAACATAAACATCTTTTTAATAAATTTATATTAGGTTCTTCTAGATTATAATATCTGTGGCTAATTCACAACCATTCACAATATAATTTCAAGTCTTAATGCAGGATAAAATCATCCATCAAGAATTATTTAGATCACTTTTGATAATCAACATCTTATCTTTTAGGGAAATTCTACTCGAGTTCCCATCAATTAAGACAATATCGTCATGTCATAATCAATCAATTCATTCTACTGGCATTACCAACTTTTCAGTTTTATTGTCGTTGATAAGATGTGAATTTCTCAAAAGTTTAATAATAATCCATAATCCTTCACAAATTCAGGGATATATGGAGACACAACTATCATCAAAAGAGTAACGTCAACGCATAATCTACGCGAGAGAATTTCAAATCAGATACAAACGGAAACATTAACGAATATGAATATATCCCATGTTTTCATAATTTGAGTACGCATTCGAAAGCTCCTCGGATCGTTACCCAGGTCATTCAAATGAAATCAAATCAAAAGAAATGATAAGAACGTCGATACATCCAGTCGGGTATTAACACTCGGTAATCAAATGCTTTTCCTAAGAATCTCACTACGGGATAATTGGACAAGAAAGAATTGTCAATTGTCAAATAAGACAATTTCCACAGATGAGTAAATTCGACTCAGAAGAATAGATGCTATAGGCACATGTGTAGATGTCCCTAACACTATGTCCCTATTTTTCACTTCTTGCAGATCTCATAAAATTTAATTTTTCACAATCTTCAATGAAAATGTAGTGTTTATTCATTAGTTTTATGGTTGCATACATAAATTCACTTACCAATCAATGTGGCACGACGGGGATCAACCGTCAAGGCGCGAACTGGGGTGATCGTCCCCAAATAGTACTATTATATGCATAAGCGTCTACGGAATCCAGGTAGTTCACAATTCATTCTAATGGGACTCTTAGTGACATAACCTAACTTTAATAATCCATTTTATTTCATACATCGGGTCATATAATCATTCATCAGGTCATGCAATCATTCGGGTCTAAATCAATAAACAAACAATCAGGACAACTGGTGTCCTTTTTATTAAATATAACATGTTATCTCCCTCGCGGGTTTATATAACATTTCATAAAAACATTTAAAAGAGTGCGAGGCTATGAACTCACGTTGATTGGGAAAGGCGGTTATCGGCGATTTGGATGTACGGTACGTGCTTCAATCACAGAAACCTAGACAAATAATACTCGTCTTATACTTTTTTCCAATGAATTTATAAAAATAATAGCTATGTATATGTATGATGATATTATAAGTATAATGATGATCAAGTGGGATTGTACATCTTTATTTACTCATTATAGTGTCATGTGTTGGTAAATTTTCATACTAGTTCCACTAGTTTAACTTCTTTACTTGTCAAGGCCCAATAAGCCCATTATAAGCCCATTACATTCTATTAGTCCAATTTACACTTTTAATATCAGTCCTATACTTAGATGTTAGGCCCAAGTGGGTTAAGCCCAATAAGTAAGTTCATAAGTGTTTAGCCAAATTAGTTGGATTAATAGTCCAATAAGGCTAATTTGGTCCGTTAATGTCTATATGTTATAAAGCTCGGGCTTTTATCGGTTTTTACTTGTAATATAGACTTAATCATCAGTACACGAGTTATAAAAAGTTTACATTAGACGGGTCCGACCATCTAACTTTTAATTGACGAAAACGTTAATTTTACGGTTTTAGCCGAAAAGATGTAAAAATCATGTTTATAGTTTTATAACTTATAATACTTATCAACCTACCATTTTTATAAAATGTCCCATTTATTTATTTATTGTACATACTTATATAAATTTAATATATAAGTTAGTGGGTTTTAATTTATATTTTATACTATATATGTTTGAGTGCTACTATAATACTATTAAACTTTAATTTCACAAAATTTGATTTTTAGTTTCACTTTCACCATTTTTATCATATCTTGAGTCCTACAAGGAGATAGAAGCTCATTTTTGGATGACATAAACTTCGTATTATGTGCTACATATAACTTAGTTTTAGCTACTTCTCAATCCAAGTCTAAGTATCCCTAACAGTCCTCACAAAACAGACTATTCAGATTGATACATCAATTTTGTTTTGATCATATCTCACTCATTATAATGATTCCATTGCATGGCCAACTCTCACATTTGTACAAGACTTAATAATTACTGTATATTGATTCCACTATGCCATTTTATTAGTTTATCATATGGTTTCTTACTGTTTTTATACAGCCAACTATTTTAAGCATGATTTAACCATTTTACATGTGGTTTTCCATCTTTTTATCCATGTTTATCAACACCAAATCCCCACATAATATTTTTAATCATCATTCATCATCATATACATATAAATTGTAACATCCAGCCTACTCAGACTACAATATTGTCCGCTTTGCCCGCAGGCTCACGGCTTTTCTTTGTGGCCCTCTTGTAAGTACTTCCCGGCTGGTCACCCAACCTAGTACTACTCTGACATGAGCACGCTTAACTGCCAGTTCCTAAGAACCCTACTTGCAGTAGACCACAAAACGCGTTGTGTCATGAGAAGGCGACTGTTATCTTATGAACCATGGATCTCTCCTGGCCACAGCCGATGTGGGATTTGCCTAGGGTGTCACAATCACCCCTCCTTCGGGAATCATCGTCCTCGATGAGGTTTTCCCCACCATACCGAACGGCTCAGGAGTGTCTCTGGTACCACTTGTAACATCCCGCCTACTCAGACTACAATATTATCTGCTTTGCCCGCAGGCTCACGGCTTTCCTTTGTGGCCCTCTTGTAAGTACTTCCCAGCTGGTCACCCAACCTAGTACTACTCTGACATGAGCACGCTTAACTGCCAGTTCCTAAGAACCCCACTTGCAGTAGACCACAAAACGCGTTGTGTCATGAGAAGGCGATTGTTATCTTATGAACCATGGATCTCTCCTGCCACAGCCGATGTGGGATTTGCCTAGGGTGTCACATACATAAATAAAGAATATACAAGATTACATAATCAAAATAACAAGAGGATATGAAGAAACAATCTCTATACCACCATTAGTGATGAAAAGATGAGTTTTTTATGAACAAGGCTTGGATTTTGATGGCAAAACTTGTGATAAACCAATATCATCTTCAAGTCCACCAATCTTTATAAAATCCTTGTGGGAAATCAGCCCTAGGACACCAAGAAATCTCCTCTTTGGATGTTAGAATCACCTCCAATCTTCAAGGCTTCAAAGGTTCTTCATCATATGTGAAGATAAAAAATGGTTTGTGGTTAAAATTGATCAAAATGAGGGTGTTTATGGGTGGTGGTGGACGGCACCATAGAGAGAGAAAGAGAGAGTTTGAGAGTGGTTTGCATGAGTTGAAATGAGAAATGGTTTAATCAAAAATGGTTTTGTGGTTTTGTAGTTAGCTTGTTATGTTAAATTAACAAGTGTTAACTTGTAAGCTACTTGTTTGACACATCATGGTGTGGTGTCATGGTTTAGCCGTCCCATAGAGTGGGGTGGGACAAGTGTATACTTGTCTCATCCCACTAATTTACGGGTATTCCTCGATTCTAGTTTCCTCGATTTGCGTGCCCTCGGGTCGTTTTACGAAAAACGTTTTTAAAAATTTTGAATCAACGGCACAAAACGAATCTAATAAAAATTGTCTCATAAAAAACGGAGTTCAAAAACGTAAATACGTAAACCTAGGGTTTCTGGTTTAGTCGTAAAGGTCGCTAAATTATTCACGTAAGTTCTGATCTCTTCTCGTAAATTTGTGAGTTTATGAACCAACACAAATTTAAAATTCCAAAATAATATTCACGGATAAATTTATTTCCTCAAATGTCGGATTGTCACCAAAACGGTGTATGTAAACGTAAGCACGTAACGTAGAACCCTCCGATTTAGACGTAGTCGATGCTACTTCAAGACGTAAACCCAAATTTCTTCCCAAAAATGAGTGAGTTCATATTATAACATTATAATAATGTTTTTAAATAATACTTGAGAATAAAATATCAACCATAAATTGACGGATTGTCACAGCATTTACCCCTAAACAGGATCTTTGTCCTCAAAGATCGATTTATCTTACTACTCGCTTCTTATAGAGTTAAAGCCAGTGGGTATTTCCTCCACATTCGGTCTTTCCTCACAAGTGTAATTCATTACAATACGCGAGTTTCATCAAACATAACTACGGGAATAAGATCAGGCTTAATGTTGACTTACTTTCTCTATCCATGATGTTCACGGGTTTTTGATGAATGCAACTTTTCTCCGATCTAAACTTCATCAAGAAGTAATCAGATTTTCACTTGATAGACATTTTATCGAGTTCGATATACGAAACATAATTAACGTAGCCCTTGAATTCCTATGGTAGATCCAGCTTATATGCCTTTCAAACCAACTTTTTACATTATCTCAATGGTCCCATACAACGGGGACTTATTTCCCATGATCTTTCAGATCATCAATTCATTTTTCGATGGTTAAATTTTTTGGCATAACTTCGCTACCCATCCTGCACTTCAAGATCTACATTTCATATTCACATAACCTCCTGCCTACTACCGGCAGTCAATAATCAGATCCTAATTTCAACAATCATTTCAAGTCTCGCGGGCCGGGTATTTTGTAAGGTTAGGTTTGTCATCATATGGAGCCTTAAACCTAAAATACATGCCCAACTCACAATTGGTGTTTGTCGGGTGTCTTCATCCCAACTCCTGCTTACACATGCTCTCATATTTAGATCCTCACAAGATTCGATCTTGATCCAAATACGCTAATTATCAATGATAATCTCTCCAAAGGAAAATGATTATACGGTTTATTACCAAAGGCCAATCATTCAAACATAAAACAACACTTCTAGTGTTTTGTATCGTTACTTTACCTCGTCCCTTCGATTTGGGGTGGTAAACGGTACTCTCATCAAGGTTCGTTTCCAATGACTTTTGAGCAAATCTCTAGAAATTCGATGCGAAGTGAGGATCTTGATAGAGATGATCGATACATGCACACTATGTTTACACAACTCCTTTAAATACAAAAGAGTCAATCTCTTCATCGAGAATCTATCATTAACGGAAATGATATTACTAGATTTGGTCAGTCTGTCGACGATGACCCAAATCAAATCAAATTCAGATGATGACCTTTGTAATACTTAGACGTTTACTAATGTATGAGGCAATGTTTTCCTTCATAATTTTGCCATCAGTACAACTTCTTCAGACAAAGATACATTTAGTCAGAAATGAAATGAATAGAATACTTACACTTATGAGATTCTAATATGACTAAATCTCAGAATCCTCCATATTTAGGCAACCACAAGCGGCCTTTAAAACATTTAACGCCATTGGCTTCTCAATTCTAATGGTTCACATTAGCCGCAAACCCTTTTTATTATCTATATTATCCTTTTTACAAGCATCGGCTATATTTTTAATTGCTCGGCAATTTATTTTGCACAATCATTACTAAGGAACACATCCTAATTGATTCTTTATCCTTTCTACATAATGTGTCAGTATCTACATTCATCTTCCCTGATGAAATAATTATCATAACCAAAATCACTCAGAAATGTTCTTCATATTTTCTAAGTTTTAATTTCGTCTCAACTATTATTTTCATCAGTTTTACTCAATCCGACGACTAAAGCGTCGATAATTATTAAAAGTAATTAAATAATAAATATTAAATTTTATGAAACGTAAACGTAAAAGTTTTAAATTTTCTCAGTTCGTCCAATTATAGAAAAATGTTTAAGAAAAATAAATTTGAATTTAGTTAACACGATTTTTGTTGGTTCGTCGAAAATAATTAATAAGATCCGTAATCGTTCGAAAATCTTTGTTTATACTTTGGGCAAAAATTTCTTAGTTGAAAAGCAAAAATTGTCGTTTCAAATTCCAAGTCATGGTTTAAATGGTTTCCTCAATCCCTCTTAGGTTGTCTTGAGGTATACACAAACATTTACCCCTAAAGGAGTTTAGTTAAATAATTTGGGTATGAGGGAATAATCCCTTAAAAATTCTTTTGAGAAAACATTTGTCAAAACATATTTGCACATTATTTTTGGTCTAACCCAAAGTCTTAAATGGTTCTGATGTTCGAAGAGTCAATACAGATTTCATTACCGTTAATTACACAGTCATTTAATGTAAAGGATTAAGCCTTAAATGACATGTTAAATACTCAAGGTATAGGTTTTCATTACTCGGCCAATTCAAGACAGTCTATAAATAATTATTAACTCATTCTTATTCTTATAAACAAACAAATGGTCCTTAATGATCACAAGCATGAATTTATCAAATTACAGCCTACACACGTGATTCACCAAATTTATGGATGCTACATGTGTATTAGTCAATCCAAACAACATAACATGAAACTCATAATGTTCATTACGAGTCTCAGATTTAGTGATTGGAATAGATAATCTTTTTCGCGGATGCGAAGTTGATGATAACCATGCCGTGGATCACATTTCTGAATATACACTAGAACCTTGTAAATGATCGAACAAATCTATCATCTTGGGTAGTGGATATAGATTTTGATCATCAATTTACCTAATTCACGGTAATTAAACGAATATAATGAATGATAACACCATAGCTCTTCATGATGACGAGCTTAGTAGAATAAAAGCTTTCTCCGACAACTCTCTCAGTTGTACGGTAATTCTTTCGATTCAGATTGTGCTGAAGTACAATGCACACGCCACAGATGAACCACCGGGAATATAATCAATACCAAATTCATCTTGCCTTAATGGAAAAAGTCTAGGTAATTCACCAACAAATACCTCCTAAAGTTTCAGATAACAGAAACATCTTTTAAATTTACTTTAAGTTCTTTCTAGATTACAAGATCTATGGTCAATTTATTACCATTCATGTTATAATTTCAAGTCTAAATGCAGGATGTTGTCATCCATCAAGAATTATTTAGATCACTTTTGATAATCAACATCTTATCTTTTAGGGGAATTCCACTCGAGTTCCCATCAATTTAGACAATAACATTATGTCATAATCAATCAATCCATTCCACTGGCACTATCAACTTTCCAGTTTCATTGTTGTTTATAAGATGTGAACTTCTCAAAAGACTAATAGTAACTCATAATCCTTCACAAATTCAAGGATATCAGGAGACATAACTAACCTTAAAAGAGTAAGGTCAACGCATAATCTACGTGAGATAATTTCAAATCTGATAAAGACGAAAATATTAACGAATATGAGTATATCCCATATTTTCATGAATTGAGTACGCATTCGAAAGCTCCTCGGATCGTACCCAGGTCATGCAAATGAAATCTAATCAAAAGAAATGATAGGACGTCGATACATCCAGTCGGGTATCAACACTCGGTAATCAAATACTTTTCCAAAGAATCTCACTACGAGAGAATTTGACAAAAGGGGAATATCAATTGTTAATTAAGACAATATCCACAGATGAGTAAATTCAATTCAGAAGAATAAATGGTACGAGCACATATGTAGGTGTCTCTAACAATATGTCCCTATTTTTGCACTGCTTGCAGATCTCATAAAGTTTAATCTTTCATAACTTTAAAGAAAATGTAGTGTAAGAATCGCAAAATTTCGATTTGCTTAATTTATTTAAATCCAAGTTAACGGGTTAGACTTGCATGTCTATTGAATTTTCTCGGTTAATCTTCATGCATTGTGTGTACGTATCTAAACAAACGTTTATCGAAAATCGTTTTATAAAATTATTTCACCACGTATGTAAAGTCTACATATGATTATTCTTCATATTGAACTTATGAAAGGTTTATAAAACCATTTTTGGGTCATATTATCTCTTGTCCATAGACTAGTCGTTTCTTTTATAGGGTTTTAACACTATTCTTTTGTGATCACTTGTAAACTAATAACATCCATGACTTCCATCCCATGCTCATTCATCATAAAGTGCCAACGACCAATAAAGTTTTATTTTCTTTTTAACAATTCAAACACAAGAAGAAAATCGTTCATTTATTAAACGTAAAAGAAAAAAAATGGGATAGACAACTAGTACTTCCTTGTCATTCAAAACGTTTAGTTTTCCTTTTTTTTTCTCTTGATATACATGGCGCTACCCATAATATTGTACATCTCTAATTCCTCAACAAGATAAATACATCACTCTATACTACACGAGACTTTCGGCCTATGTGTTCTGCATCCGTTGATAACCCCAAAACTTAACACTTAAATGAACAAATTTAAACAAAGAATAAAATACCATAAGCATCCTTATCCAACGTGTAACGAAGCTAACTCCATGTTAATGCTTTTCGATGGAAAAAACATAACGTGCTTCTTTTCTTTGCTGCTACTAAACCACAAAACCCTAGACATCCCATTTCTAGCCAACATCCTTATCTTATTTGTTTTATACACTACACAAGAAAACAATGGTTGCTGTCTTTTCTTTTTATGTTGTTGGTTTTGACAGGCTCTTCTCGAGGTTTCTACAAACGAATGACAAGAAAGATACACAGAGAACACAATTGAGGCAAAGGTTTCTGTTTATTATTCAGTTGGAAAGATAATATCAGAGTACACAATGCCTGGGAATTTAAACAAAAGAAATTGCAGGAAAATAGGAACTACCCACTACTTGCTAAAGACTAGACTACTTGCTAAAGACCAGGCATCACATGTCACATGGCCTTGATTTATTCTTCCTACTTAAAATAAACGTGCAATTAAAATAAAACTTCTGAATTATTTAACATTCTCCCCGTAATTCAGAATTGGTGATTGGCTTCACTCCAATCAGGTCTCGCATTTCTTCATGTTTCACTCTTGCCATTGTTTTCGTGAGGATGTCTGCTTTCTGCTTCGTGCCACACACATGACTTACTATTATCTCCCCATTTTCGACACATTCTCTAATGAAGTGGTACCTTATATTTATGTGCTTGCTACGCCCATGGAACACCGGATTTTTCATCAAATCAAGAGCTGAGCGATTATCAACAAACAATGCTACAGGTGGCACCTTTTGCCCAGTTACTTCAGTAAGAAGCCGACGGAGCCAAATACCTTGACAAGCTGCCATGGTTGCAGCCATAAATTCTGCTTCACAGGATGATAAAGCTACACTTCGTTGCTTCTGTGAGGCCCATGTTACCAGGTTGCCATTCATGTAGAATGCTGTCCCACCTGTGCTTTTCCCATCATTCATGTCTATTCCAAAATCACTATCAGAGTACCCTGTGAGAGTAACTCTCCTTTCTCCTCTAGTGTATGTCAAGCCATAATTAAGCGTACCCTTTATGTATCGAAGTATCCTTTTCAGTGCTTGAAGATGTTTCACAGTTGGTCTTTCCATAAAACGACTTACTACACTAACTGTGAATGAGAGATCAGGGCGTGTGTGTGTTAGATACCTGAGTGCACCAACAATACTTCTGTACTCAGTGGGATCTACCAGTTCTCCTTCTTCATCCTTGGACAGCTTCAACTTGTGCTCCATTGGACTTCTTGTGGCATTACAGTCCATCATTCTGGTCTTGTTTAGGATGTTCTTTGCATAAGCTTCTTGTTTTAGTGTTATTCCTGTCTCATGTTGGCTAACTTCGATCCCCAAGTAGTAAGTCAACAAGCCAAGGTCACTCATTTCGAATTTGGCTTTCATCTCCAGCTTGAATTCCTTCACGTCATTTGGACAATTACCAGTGACCAGCAAATCATCAACATATACCCCTACTATCAAAATACTTCCTTTTTTCTTCCTCGTGTACACTGAATATTCTTGATAGCACCTTGTGAACCCCAAACTCTTCATGTATTTATCTAGACAAGCATTCCACGCTCTGGGTGCTTGCTTTAGCCCATACAAGGCCTTTGAGAGCTTGTACACTTTGCTTGCTTCGTTTCTTTTCTCGAACCCTTCAGGTTGCATTACATATACTTCTTCTTCCAATCTTCCATTTAAGAAGGCCGATTTCACATCAAGATGGTACACCCACCATCCACTAGACCCTGCAAGCGCCAAAATTACACGTACCGTCTCAATTCTTGCTACCGGGGCGAAAACTTCATCATAATCTATCCCCTGTTTCTGTACGTACCCTTTTGCCACAATTCTCGCCTTATACTTCAAGACTCTTCTGTTTGGGTCTCTTTTCACCTTGTAGACCCACTTTAGGGCTATCGCTTTTCGCCCTTTTGGAAGTTCGACGAGCTTCCAAGTATTATTCCTTTCAATTGAAGACAGTTCTTCCTTCATCGCGTTGACCCAGTCGCTATTGTCTTTTGCTTCTTGGTATGTGTTTGGTTCGTCTGCATCTTGGATCATCAGTAATTGCTCGGTATCTTCATACAGATCTGACAAGAGTCGATAGCGTTTTGGGGCTCCTCCACCTGTGGAGCTTGAGGCGGTGCTTGGAGAGTTATGTGATGGGATTGGGGAATTCGGAGTGATCGGTGAATTGGGTGTAGCGGGTGGAGAGTTAATGGGCTGCTCTTCTCCGGTCCAGTTGTTGTCACTATATGGTGACTCGTGATTGGTTTGTGGAGTATAGGGTTCCGGGTCAATCTCATCTTCCTGAAACCCATCTAAATCAAAGCCTTCTACTGTGAAGCTCATGCCCGGAATCGCTTTGATCTTCGTTGTCTTCTCCCAATTCCAAGTTTGATCTTCCTCAAATACCACATCCCTACTCACATACATCGATCCTGTGTCAGGATCCAACAATCTATGAGCTTTGGACCCCTTTTCGGTTCCAAGATACACGACCCTTTTGCTTCTATCTTCCAATTTCTTCAGGTGATTCTTAGCAATTTTCATGTGAGCAGTACACCCAAACACTCTCAAGTGACCAACATGTGGTTTTCTTCCAGTCCACATCTCATAAGGTGTGGCATCTTTCAGTGCTTTTGTACTCACCCTGTTTAGTACATAAACAGCATGATTCACAGCCTCTCCCCACAATACATCAGGCACATTCATCGTTTTCAGGCAGCTTCTAACCATCTCCATCACTGATCGATTTCGCCTCTCCACTACGCCGTTTTGTTGTGGAGAGTAGGGTGAGGTGTAGTGTCGATCGAGCCCAGTGTTAGTGCAATACGTGGTAAATTGATTCGATAGAAACTCTCCACCACGGTCTATTCTAAGGACCTTCATCTTCTCCCCTGTTTCTACTTCAACCTTTGTTCTGAAATTCTTGAATGTTTGAAAAGCTTCATCTTTTGTCTTCAATAGATACACCCACATAACCCTGCTGTAATCATCAACAAGTAACATGAAATATTGATTACCTGCAGGTGTTGGTGGTGAGACTGGTCCACACAAGTCACCATGGACAAGCTCCAATCTTTTCTTTGCCCTGAATTTTGTACTGGATGGGAACGAATGACGGGACTGTTTCCCCATGAGGCAACCTTCACAAGGTTTTGATGGAACCTCAATTTTGGGAATTCCTTCAATTAGACCTGTTTCAGACATTGATTTTAGTGAGGTAAAGTTCACATGACCTAACCTTGTGTGCCACAACCATGTTGGATCTCTTATTTCAGCAACCAAGCATCTTGAATTTAATTCTTCAAGTTCTATTTTGTAGAGTCGATTCGGAGATCTTCTGACCTTCATCAACAGTCTCCCTGCTGCATCATGAACCAACATAAATGGGTCCTTGATCTTGATTTCATCGCCTCCCTCTGCTAATTGTCCCAAACTTATTATATTGCTACATAAGTCTGGAATGTAATAGACTTCATCAAGCTTCTGATGTTCACCATTCTTACATTGAAACATGATTGAGCCTTTCCCTTCGATCCTCACCTTTGATTCGTTCCCAAACTTCACGAAGCCATGAACTGTTTCGTTCAGATCACGAAACTTATCTTTATCACCCGTCATATGATTACTGGCCCCTGTGTCAAGGTACCACATACTTGACCGCCCCACCTCATCTTCTTGCATTCTCAGTTGTGGGAATACTCTTTCTTCATTTAAGAATACTTCACCAACCTCTCCACCATTGTCAAATGATGTTAACAGAAGTGCTGGCTCATTGTCATCTTGTTCTCGAATTAAGTTGTTCTCGTGGCTTCTTTCACGTCTTGGGTTTGTGCACTCCGCTGCATAGTGACCATATTCCTGACAGTGGTAGCATTGAACCCTGCTCTTATCTTGATTATATGAAGTGCCACGTCCTCCATCTTTCTGGAAGTGTGATCCTCCTCTTCCACGAGTCCCACGACCACCATTACCTCTACCTCTTCCTCTGCCTCGTCCTCGTGAGCCTCCAAACCCTCCTCGATTCGCTTTTGATTTAGAGTCTCCCTCAGTCTTCCTTTTGTTTCTCTCTGACCATTCTTCATGAGTCAAGAGAAGCCTTCTTTCTTCATTATTACCATGCCCCTTCATTCTTTCTTCGTGAGCCTTCAATCTTCCGATCACTTCTTCCACTGTCATTGTGTCCAAGTCCCCAAATTGCTCAAGAGTTGAGGCAATCTGTAGGAACTTAGATGGTACTGCCCTAAGTAGCTTCTTCACCACATAGGACTCCTCCACCGTGTCCCCCAATGCTCGCATGGTACTCACGATGTTGCTCACCTTCACAGCGAACTCATCTACACCTTCTGTCTCCTTCATATTCAATGATTCAAACTCAGCCTTTAGGGTTTGAATCCTCGCCACCTTCACTCGATCTGCACCCATGAACATTGTTTTTAAAGCCTCCCATGCTTCTTTGGCTGATTTCTTCTCCGAAAGAGACAACAATAGGTCTTCAGGTATGCCTTGGTAGATGGCTGCCAAGGCCATCTTATCTTTCTTCACTTCTACCACCGTATTGGCTGTTCGTGGCTCAACAGCCTCCCAAACTCCTTGGGCCTGCATGAAGACTCGCATCTTGATTGCCCAAGCGGCATAATTGCTTCTTGACAACATCGGGTAGTGAAGTGTGATCTGTCCATCTTTTTCGCTATTGCCATTGTTTCCTGCCATCTCTTCACGAGATTGATATTTGGGCATGCACCAACCTTAGCTCTGATACCACAATGTTGGTTTTGACAGGCTCTTCTCGAGGTTTCTACAAACGAATGACAAGAAAGATACACAGAGAACACAATTGAGGCAAAGGTTTCTGTTTATTATTCAGTTGGAAAGATAATATCAGAGTACACAATGCCTGGGAATTTAAACAAAAGAAATTGCAGGAAAATAGGAACTACCCACTACTTGCTAAAGACTAGACTAATTGCTAAAGACCAGGCATCACATGTCACATGGCCTTGATTTATTCTTCTTACTTAAAATAAACGTGCAATTAAAATAAAACTTCTGAATTATTTAACATATGTGTGGTCGCTATTCAAGAAAAACAAAAATATACAAACACAAACCCGTGACTCTATTCTGACCATTCAAATAAACCTTAAAGAGTTATTTATACTCTTCATATCACAGTAAGTATCAAACTTAACCAACGAGCGTCCTCTCTTGTTAGTTTGCTCCTGGCCACTTTATAACAACAACAAACATAAGATCACACACATATTCATCTTAAACTATTTCTTTCATCACTCCTGGGTTCCATTTGTTTCCCTTGACGAGAAGAACAAACAACGCACCCTACGCATTCTCGGTGCTCGGTGTGCAAGGTTGGAGAGTTCTAGTTGGAAGCTTTGTGTTGGAACAAGGGTATAAGTGGGTTTTAGTTCGAGGGTTTACGAGTAGATTTCTGTTAGGGTTCTTATACGCCCACACGCACTGTGACCATTTCCTCTCCTTGTCTATTTATCATATTCACGTGCCTAGTTATGTGCTTGATAACACAGGAAACAAACATGAGAAAAACGTTTTAGTAGTATAGCTAATCTTTTGCTTTCACATCAAACCGTCCTTTTTGAGTCACAATTCCAATCGATATCGCATACGAAATATATCGTGTATAAGTAGTCATGGTAACCACTAGTCCTACGTTTAACCTAGAAAACGAAGCAACTAAAAAGACTTAGTAAGAAAACTGTAGCAAACACATGAATATGCTTACAGACTCGTACTATAACCCAAAAAGCATGAATATTAAACTCGCTGTTAAGTTATTCCACAGCTCCGATCAACCCCTTTCGACCCATTTTTCACACTTAAAATGGCCTTGCCCCGAGGCGGACGAATAACAAAAGTTGTAGACGGCCATGCCGTCTTCACGAGACTAGTTTTAGTTTGACTTGAAGGTCTTTGTCGAGGCCCGCAGGCAAGACCGAAACTGACCCGATAAATCCCGTAACTTATAAACTTGTTTGCATACCCTTACTTCAAACCTGATTATGACCCATCTAGCGATCGCGTTTGTAAAAACTCACGGCATGACATTATAGTCGGGTTGGATGGCTACCCAGTGGTACCTACGGTTTGCGCCGCGAGTAACTAACGAGGCCACAAATTGCGCCGAAAAATCATCGAGATCACTGTTTTTACAAGAAATTAGTATAGAAAATATCAACCGGGTACTGTTTTCCCATCTCTTTTTCCTTCACGTTTCCTGTTCCCCAACATCCGATAACTTTTTCTAATTATTTAATTCACATGTTTTAAATTTATTTTATAAGTTTTAAATCTTTTATAAACTTTAATTATTTATAAATTTTAATTAATTATAAACTTTATTTAAAACTTGTAACAAAATCTAAACTTTATATATATTTGACTAAATAATGTAACGTTCCATTTTGTTATTTGACCCATTATACAACCCCACAAATGAATCATTCCGATAACAAAATGTTCGATGTTGTTAAATATATCTCGATTAAATGACTACCTTTTTCTTTAAGAAAAACATTAATGTCTCGCAAGTGTTATATTATCAATAGCTCAAGCACATACTAGGGATAAAATGTTGTAAACTCATTCATGTTGTATATTTAGCCTAAGTACAAGTTATTTTACTTAGGTTACGAGTAGCGCGTTCTTGCATCGATTTGCGTGCCCATCTTCCGTGTCACTACTATTACTTCTCTTTGCTATTTGATCGAGGTGAGTTTCATAGCCCCGCTTTTTACTGGTTTCGTATACTTTTGGGGTGAGAACATTGCTTGTTTTAAACGGATGAACATAAGTGCTAAAACTTGATACGTTTGCCTACATGATGTCTAAGTTGCGATATCCCTAGATGCTTTAGCCCACTATCATGAACCGTTAATTACTTGTGTGTAAGCGCAAATGTTATGGATAGATCTATTAGGATTGACCTCCCTATCTAATGTTGGTTGTGTGACCAAATTAGATACACTTACATTTGAGGTCGTTACGAATGCTTTGGGATAGGCATTTGCTCGGGCTCTCACATTATCTGGTCAGTACGGTTAACGCTTCGGTGTCATGAGCTTAGACTTAGAGCAATGTAAACGTATGCTATTTGCTTATAATCTTGTATTTGTTATAAGATTATATGTCGGTTTCCTGACTAAAATCTTATGGTTCATCACACTATTTAAACTTAAACCTATGAACTCACCAACCTTTGTGTTGACGCTTTAGCAATGTTTTTCTCAGGTATCAAGACGGAGGAGTGACTTGGTTGTGCCATGGGAGATAATAAATTTGTGACTATCAATTGGTGTTTGAGCTTTTACTTATGTTACGGAAAACTCTGATTTAATTTATGTTGTTGTACAAAAATGCTTCCGAATAATGTTTTATACTTATAATCATTTAAATCAATTAAAACTACTTATTTAAATGTCGTTCTTTATTATTGTCTTATGATAGTCATGATAGTCGCACCCCAGTGTATTCACATACTCTGGTAATTTGGGGGTGTGACATGTAGTGTTTATTAATCAATTTTATGGCGACTACTAATCAGCCTTGCATGGTCCCTTCCAAAATGTATGTAGGCGCGAAACTATATACAATTTTAAGATTAACGATGCAATACTCAGTTCGTCAAAACTTTGTCATCATGTTTAAAATATATATTCATGCTTAATCATGAAATAAAAATAAAAATCAAATGAATTTACAAAGATGTTCGTTGTTATGTAAACAATTAAGTTTTCCAAAGTGTTTTATAAACAACTCTATTTCGATAACGGTTACTCATAAATCTCACTTTGAATAATCCATATGGTGACAAAAATTTAATTTTTATCAAGGGATACTGTTTTAACTTTATAAAAACAATGAGTGATCTATAAAAGAGTGATTAAAAGTTGTTCATCAAGAACTAACTATAATCTATCAGGAAATGAGCTTAGCCAATTAATCATGAGGTTCATGACCTCGATGGCACTCAAAAAAATAATCCACAACGTAACTCAAATCGAGATGTGTACTTTTTCAATGGTTGCATCACTAGTGCGAACATTAGGAACAAGCAAGAAAAGATAGATAACATTGATACATGTCACAAACAAGTCAAAATTGTACCGTAACACATTATGTGTCACTATGTCATACAATTCCAATAACTCATCCTACCAACTGATGTCTTAGTTAAGTTAGGGATTTTTAAAAGATACCACAATGAATACTAATCTACAATAGTCAATGGGTGTTCCACCTGTCCCAGAAGATCCATCGGTCCCAATTCAGAAGAAGATTTCATCAATTTATTTCTTGGACAATAGGCATCCTCGTTAGTGGACAATGGCCTAGGAACAACCCTTAACACAAATCAACAATCATTTAAAACCTTATAATTCAATCACAGAACTTAACGACTTCCTTTTAGCAATCTCATATTCCATACAGGTTAAATTTTTACTTTATTCAAGTTTTCAATCAACTTATACTCAATGCGATATCCTACCTCATTCTCCAATACTTTCAACCTTATTCTTAGGCCTTGAAAGGGCAATAAAAGCTCAATATGAACAACACTTAATTTTCAATCCTATAGCTCTTACAACAATAGTTATCAAATGAGTCACTAGTATGAAATGACGCACATATTCAATTAGACTTCTCGGAAAGGTACTAGTGGCATGAGGCTTTTGGGTAAAGGCTCCAATGACAGCCTCAAGTGCAACATTCACCCTTTCGATTTCAATTTTAAGAATTGGGTAACATCGAGTCAGATGACACCTTTCTAGGTGGTAAGGTTTTGTCAAACTCCACTCTATAAAAAAAGATCGTCATGACATCGATATCAGATTTAATCTTGCTAATTCTTCTTCAATATCACAATCAACTAATGTCAACATTTCTACGAATATCAACCATTTGTTGGGATCATAAATATCCACAACTTTGTTTAGATCTAGAATAGCTAGAATTCCTACGGGAATAGCTTCGATTGATTTGCTAGGGGAGTTAGGGTTTCTTGTGACAATCTACGTCGTATAAATACCTCGTATAAATATCAAAATAATCATCAAACAATCATGTAATCAAATTACATCACATATATATATAATCCAAGTTATATGTATATTAAAATAACACTTGTGACAATCCGTCAATTTATGGTCGATATTTTATTCTCAAGTATTATTTAAAAACATTATTTTAATGTTATATTATGAACTCACTCATTTTTTGGAAGGAATTTGAGTTACATCTTAAAGTAGCATCGACTACGTCTAAACCGGAGGACTCTACGTTACATGCTTACGTTTACATACACCATTTTTGGTGACAGTGCGACACTTCAGGAAATAAATTTATTCTTGAATATTATTTTTGGAATTTAAATTTGTGTTGGTTCATAAACTCACAAATTTACGAGAAGAGATTAGGACTTACGTGCAAAATTTAACGTCCTTTACGACTAAACCGGAAACCCTGGGTTTACGTATTTGAGCTTTTGAACTCCGTTTTTGATGAGACAATTTTTATTAGAATCGTTTTGTGCCGTAGATTCATAATTTATAAATTCGTTTTTCTTAAATAGACCCGAGGGAAGTTAAATCGAAGAAACTAGAATCGAGTAGTACCAGTATATTAGTGGAGATGAGACAAGTGGAACACTTGTCCCACCTCCACTATGGGTGGCAAGTTTATACCAACTTTGGGACACTTATCCTATAAGTCTTCCAAAACCATCAAACAACTAACAAAAACCATTTCCATCATCACCACAACTTCACATACATGCAAACACACAACTCTCTCTTATTCCCTCTCTATGAACGTCCCATATACCCTCATAAACCACCATTTAATAAAAAAATTCAACCATAAATCATGTGTTTAACTTGCACAAGTTGAATACCCTTTGAAGATATGAAGATTGGAGGTGATCCTAATCTATGAAAAGGAGTTTCCATTGAGCTTAGGGGATGATTTTAAAGAATATATTCATGCACATGAAGATCTCAAGGAGTTTATTTACCAAGTTAAAGATGTGATAATAAGAACCAAGTCTTGTTCATCATCAACCCCATCTTTTCATCACTTTGGTGGTATAGAGATTATTTCTTCCTATCATATTGTTATTTTGAATATGTAATCTTGTATTTTCTTCATATATGTATATGTATATTATGTTGAATGATGATCAAAAGTGTTATGTGGGGATTTGGTGTTGATAAATTTGGTTAAAAAGATTAAAAGGTACATGTAAAAATGTTAAAATCATGCTTAAATTAGTTGGTTGTATGAAACAGTAAAGAACCTTATGATAAATTATTAAAATGGCTTGGATGAATTAATATATAGTAAGATATGAGACTTGTACACATGTGAGAGTTGGCCACTCAATGGAAACCATAAAATGAGTGAGATATGATCAATACAATATTGAAGTTCAAATATGAGTAGTTTGTTTTGGACGAACTGTTAGAGACATTTAGAAGTTGATTGAGCAGTAGCTAAAGCTGAGTTAAATGTATCACATATCATGTAGTTTGTGGTGTCCAAAAATGATCTTCTATCTCCTTGTATAACTCAAGATATGATAAAAATGGTGAAAGTGAAATTCATAATCAGATTTATAAAATAAAAGTATATAGTATAATATTAGCACTCAAGATAATATAATATAAAATGTATACCTAAAACCCACTAACTTATATAATACTTATAAATACGTTATATACTTTGATAGGTAAATGGGACAATTTATAAAATAATAATTTGATAAGTTTTATAAGTTATAAAACTATATACATAAGTTTTACGTCTTTTCGGCTAAAACCGAAAGATTAACGTTTTCGTCAAATAAAACTTAGACGGTCGAACCTGTCTAATGTATACTTTTTATAAATAATATACTGAAGTATAAGTATATTTGACAAGTAAAAACCGATAAGACCCTAGCTTTATAACTTATGGACATTAACGGGCCAAAGTAGCCTTATTGGACTATTGACCCAACTAGTTGGATAAACACTAATGGACTTACTCATTGGGCTTACCCACTTGGGCCCAAAAAATGAGTTAAGGCCTGATATTAATAGTATAAATGGACTAATATAAAGATTTTAACTCTTAATGGGCTTTTAATGTGCTTATTGGGCCTTAATATGAAATTGGATTGAAACTAGTGTAACTAGTCAAAAATTTGACTAACACATAACACTATAATGTGTATGAAGAGATAAAAATCCCACTTGATGATCATCATACTTATAATATCATCATATATATACATAGCCATTGTTTTTATAAAGTCATTGGACAAGAGTCTAAGACAAGTATTATTTGTGTAGGTTTCCGTGATTGAAGCACGTACCGTACATCCAAATCGCCGATAACCGGCTTTCCCAATCAACGTGAGTTCATAGCCTCACACTCTTTTAAATGTTTTTATGAAATGTTTTATAAACCCACCAGGGAGATAAAATGTTAGTTTTAATAGAAATAGGACACCAGTTGTCCCGATTGTTTGTTTATTGATTGTGACCCGAATGATTATATGACCCGATGAATGATTATATGACCCGATGTATGAAATGAAATGGATTATTAAAGTTAGGTTATGTCACTAAAAGTCGCATTAGCATGAATTGTGAACTACCAGGATTTGGTAGACGCTTATGCATATAATAGTACTATTTAGGGAAGATCACCCCAATTCGCGCCTTGACGGTTGATCCTCGTCGTGCCACATTGATTGGTAAACGAATTTATGCATGAGAAGATTTATATAAGCGTGATTATTGTGACGACACGCTATTTTAGATGGGCAAATGATTTTCGGGTTAGCTACCCGTTGTTTGTGATAGTAAGGTAACAATGTCATGTGGCTAATAATAATCCAACAACACAATCCAATAACAAAAATACTGCTATACGCATTGAATTAGAATATATTGCCTGACTAGCAATACGGGGTCTTATTATTGATATTATGTTCGTGTTTTGGTTTTACATAACCATATTCATATAACGGTTTTTATCTAACTCTATAAAACGTTATAAAACGTATTGTATGATGTTTTTATGACATTGGTTCGTATAATGATTTTGAAGGCAAAAGCCTATGGTATGATTTACACAAAGATTTGTATAAAATGTTTTTGGCTTATTTTATGGCCTACGACAAAGAATTGTACAAAATTATTTTCAGTAATAATTTTATACCGATGGTATATTAACGGATTTCATTAAACTCTATGAATTCACTCGGCGTTTTCGCTGACCTTTTCTTTTAACATGTTTTATCTCAGGTACTTGAAGGTAATTCTCGGGAAGACGACAAGAATTTATGGCCCACACTTAAATAACAATTTCCATTCAGATGTTTTGTAAAATTGTATGGAATACTATGACTTGGGACCTATGTAGTCTGATATTTATGAATGGAGAATGCTTTATTATTAAACGACGCGATTTTTAAACGTTGTCTATGATTTGAGTAATGTGCTATCCCGTAACACCAATTACTCTTCTGCTGAATTAAAGTATCAATATTTGGGGGTGTTACAGTTTGGTATCAGAGCTCTCGTTATAGAGAACGAAAAATTTTTAAAACTAAGGTTTTGAATAAAACATTTCAAAATCTTTTAACCATAAACATGTTCTCAAAATGTCTAAAAATCTTTTGACTATAACGGTGTCGAAGAATTCCTGAGATACCGACAAGGCCAGACTGAGAAGTGTTATTTTAATATATATATATATATATATATATATATATATATATATATATATATATATATATATATATATATATATATATATATATATATATATATATATATATATAACTTGGATAATATATATATGTTGTAATCTGATTACATGATTGTTGATGATTATTTTAATATTTATACGAGGTATTTATACGACGTAGATTGTCACAAGAAACCCTAACTCCCCTAGCAAAACAATCGAAGCTATTCCCGTAGGAATTCTAGCTATTCTAGATCTAAACCAAATTGTGGATATTTATGATTCCAACAAATAGGTTGATATTCGTAGAAATGATGATAGTAGTTGATTATGATCTTGAAGAAGAATTGGCGAAATTAAATCCGATAACAATGTCATGACGATCTTTCCTTATAGAGTGGAGTTTGACAAAACCTTACCACCTGGAAAGGTGTCATCTAATTCAGTGTCACCCAATTCTTAAATTTTAAATCGAAAGGGTGAATGTTGCACTTGAGGCTGTTACTGGAACCATTAACCAAAAGCCTCATGCCACTAGTACCTTTCCGGAAGTCTAATTGAATGTGTGAGTCATTTCATACTAGTGACTCATTTAATAACTATTGATGAAGGAGCTATAGGATTGGAAATTAAGTGTTGTTCATATCAAACTTTTATCGCCCTTTCAAGGCCTAAGAATAAGGTTGAAAGTATTAGAGAATGAGGTAGGATACCGCATTAAGTATAAGTTGGTTGAAACTTGAATGAAGTAAAAATTTAACTTGTATGGAATAAGAAATTGTTAAGAGGAAGTTGTTGAGTCCTGTGATTGAATTATAAGGTTTTAAATGATTGTTAGTTCTTGTTAAGGGTTGTTCCTAGGCCATTGTCCAATGACGAGGATGCCCAGTGTCCAAGAAATAAATTGAAGAAATCTTCTTCTGAATTGGGACCGATGGATCTTCCGGAACAGGTGGAACCCCCATGACTCTTGTAGATTAGTATTCATTGTGTTATCTTTTAAAATCCCTAACTTAACTGAGACATCAGTTGGTAGGATGAGCTCTTGAAATTGTATGACATAGTGACACGTAATGTGTTACGGTACAATTTTGACTTGTTTATGATTAATGAAAAGACTACCTTTGATTGCTAAATCCTACATGTATCGATGTTATCTATCTTTTATTGCTTCATCCTAATTGAGTTACGTTGTGGAGTATTCTGTATCGATGTTATCTATCTTTTATTGCTTCATCCTAATTAGTGATGCAACCACTGAACAAGTACTCATCTCGAATTGAGTTACGTTGTGAATTATTCTTTTTGAGTGCCATCGAGGTCATGAACCTCATGATTATTTGGCAAAAGCTCATTTCCTATCATATTGTAGTTAGTTCTTGGTGAAAAACTTTTCATCACTCTTTTGCACATCACTCATTGTTTTTATAAAGTTAAAACAGTATCCCTTGAGAAAAATTTGAATTTCCATCACCATACGGATTATTTAAAGTGAGATTTATAAGTAATCCTTATCGAAATAGAGTTGTTTATAAAACACTTTGGAAAACTTAATTGTTTCCATAGCAAAGAACATCTCTGTAAATTCATTTTGATTCTTATTCCAGAATTAGGTATGAAAATATTTTTATTTTTTATATGATGACAATGTTTTGACGAACTGATTGCATCGTTAATCCTAAAATTGTATATAGTTGCGCCCCTACATACAATTTGGAAGGGACCATGCAAGGCTGATTAGTAGTCACCATAAAAATTGATTAATAAATACTACACTTTCTTTGAAGTTATGAAAGATTAAATTTTATGAGATCTACAAAAAGTGCAAAATAGGGACATATTGTTAGGGACACCTACATATGTGCCCGTACCAATTATTCTTCTGAGTTGAATTTACTCATCTGTGGATATTGTCTTAATTGACATTTGACTTCCCTTTCTTGTTCATTTCTGTAAATGATAAGATTCTTTGGAAATGTATTTGATTACCGAGTGTTCATACCCGACTGGATGTATCGACGTTCCTATCATTTCTTTGATTAGATTTCATTTGAATGACATGGGTAACGATCAGAGGAGCTTTCGAATGCGTACTCAAATTATGAAAACATGGGATATATCCATGTTCGTTAATGTTTTCGTCTGTATCTGATTTGAAATTCTCTCGCGTAGATTATGCGTTGAGCTAACTCTTTTAATGGTAGTTGTGTCTCCATATATCCTTGAATTTGTGAAGGGTTATGAGTTATTATTAGTCTTTTGAGAAGTTCACATCTAATCAACAGTGACGAAACTGGAAAGTTGATAGTGCTAGTAGAATGGATTGATTGATTATGACATAATGTCATTGTCTAAATTGATGGGAACTCGAGTAGAATTCCCCTAAAAGATAAGATGTTGATTATCAAAAGTGATCTAAATAATTTTGGATGGGTGACTATATCCTGCATTTAGGCTTGAAATTATACCATGAATAGTTATGAATTAGTCATAGATCTTGTAATCAAGAAAAACCTAAGTTGAATTTATTAAAAGATGTTCCTGTTATCTGAAACTTTAGAAGGTATTTTCTGGTGAATTACCTAGACTTTCGCCATTAAGGCAAGTTGAATTTGGTATTGATTATATTCTCGGTGCTGCACCTGTGGCATGTGCACTGTACGTCAGCACCATCTGAATTAAAATTACCGTACAACTGAGAGATTTGTCGGAGAAGGCTTATATTCTACCGAGCTCGTCATCATAAAGAGCTATGGTATTGTCATTCCTTATATTTGTTTATTACCGTGAACTAGGTAAATTGATGATCAAAATCTATATGCACTACCCAAGATGATAGATTTGTTCGATCATTTACAAGGTTCTAGCGTATATTCAAAAATTAGATCCACGACATGGTTATCATCAACTTCGTGTCCGTGAAGAAGATTATCTATTCCAATCACTACATCCAGAACTTGTAATGAACATTATGAGTTTCATGTTATGTCGTTTGGATTGACCAATGCACATGTAGCATCCATAAATTTGGTTAATCACGTGTGTAGGCTGTAATTTGATAAATTCATGCTTGTGATCATTAAGGACCATCTGTTTGTTTATAAGAATAGGAAGGAGTTAATAATCATTTATAGACTGCCCTGAATTGGCCAAGCAATGAAAACTTGTACCTTGAGTATTTAACATGGGATTTAAGGCTTAATCCTTTACATTATTTGACCGTGTGATTAATAGATAATGAAATCTATATTGACTCTTCAAAGATAAGAGCCATTAAGGCTTTGGGTTTTACCAAAAAAAAGCGCAAATATGTTTTGACAAATATTTTTCAAAGGATTTTTTTTTAAGGAATTATTCCCTTATACCCAGCACATTTAACTAAACTCCTTTAGGGGTAAATGTTTGCGTATACCTCAAGACAACCTAAGAGGGATTAAGAAAACCGTTTAAACCAAGACTTGGAATTTGAAACGACAATTTTTCTTTTCAACTAAGAAAATTTTGACCAAAGTATAAACAAAGATTTTCGAACAATTACGGATCTTATTAATTATTTTCGATAAATCAACAAGAATCGTGTTAATTAAATTCAAATTTATTTTGAACATTTTCTATAATTAAACGAACTGAAAAATTTAAAAATTTTTATGATTACGTTTCATAAAATTGAATATTTATTAATTACTTGTAATATTTATCGACGCTTTAAACGTCGGATTGAGCAAAACTAATAAAGATAATAGTTGAGATGAAACTAAAACTTAGAAAATATGAAGAAAGGATTTTTGAGTGAATTGGGTCATGATAATTATTTCATTAGGAAAGGTGAATGTAGATACTGACACATTATGTAGAAAGGATAAAGAATCAATTAGGATGTGTTCCTTAGTAATGACTGTGCAAAATAAATTGCCGAGCAATTTAAAAATAACCGATGCTTGTAAAAAGGATAATACAGATAATAAAAGGGGT
The DNA here is from genome assembly GCA_025667525.1 of Glebionis coronaria. NCBI lineage: Eukaryota > Viridiplantae > Streptophyta > Magnoliopsida > Asterales > Asteraceae > Glebionis > Glebionis coronaria. The sequence goes on from CM046877.1 coordinate 364,303,239, forward strand.
TCGCGGCTAATGTGAACCATTAAAAATGAGAGCCGATGGCGTTAAATGTTTAAAAGGCCGCTTGTGGTTGCCTAAATATGGAGGATTTCGAGATTTAGTCATGTTGGAATCTCATAAGATTAAGTATTCTATTTATGCCATTTCTGATTAAATGTATCTGTTAATGCAAGTGATGCCTAAAAACATTATTAGTGTTGACTAATCTTTCTTAGTTTTGATCACAACAAACTATACAACACATTTTGTGTAAAACACAAAACGAATTATTTAACTAACACTATCATCAAGGTAATAATCATATCACTAACCTTTCTTAATAATAATTAGTGATCATCAAAATAATTATCCTTAAAACTCACTTTTGTTAATATGACAAAAGACTTTTTAATAAACTTTCTTTTTTAGAAAATTTTTTATTAAAATTTTAACACCCCCAAATTTACACGCAGCGGAATACATCTTTGGGTGCTAAACAATGATACAACAACACATAATTTATAAAGAACGACTCGAAAAGAGACATTTTAGATTTATCGTTCCCAAAACATTCATCAGAGTAGCGTAGTCCCAAGTAATCGTTACCAAAAGATAAGTTAAAACAACATATTGGTTTGTTTTAAAAATGGAACGATAAATACATGAAAGAGTTTGAACAACAAAAGCAGTGCACAACTTCATTCCCCGTGACCTCCAAGCTTCCACTTCTTGATTACCCGGAATACATGTGAGTAAAACAATCAGCAAAAATGCCGAGTGAATCTATAGGTTTATGTAATCAATTTGAACACAAGCAAAGATTATAAGTTTGTGGCATGCTTATAAGCATCAAATAATAATTTTCATCAACAATGATAATTGTATATAGCATAAATTGCAATAAGCTCATGGAACCGAGCCCTTAGACACTCCCTTTAGAGGTCTGATAAGACAGGAGATTTATTAATTGTTGGTTACCTCTAGATTAATGGTACACTGCCGTATACCTGACTTCTCAATACAATATGCTCAAACAATGTGGAGGTCGGGCCTAAGCTTCTATGACAAGTCCACAAAAACTGAACCGGGGCGGCTTCCCCCATAGATCTATTAATTGTACTAGCGGTTAACCCATCATAGGTTAATTAACGGTCCATAATTGAGGTTTTAACAAAGGCAATCACTTAATGCAATTTAAAGGCAACCACGGGTCCATTCATAGAGAGACAAAGCATACCATAAAAATCTTGTGTTCTAAGTTTATAAAACATGTATTCCCCCTCGCGGGTTTAAAATCATTTAATAACTAGTATAAAGCGAGGCTATAGACTCACCTTAGCCAATAGTGGTAATGAGACGATCGCCGACGATAGATGATGCCTTTCAAACACGAGAACCGCAACCTATCAAATGAGGTGCGTTCATTAATAATAGACTCGAGAAATAACCCATACATAAGAATATAAAACTCGACTCATAAAATCATTTTATTATTCTACGCCTTTAATAGACTCGAGAGAAAACGATACAAGTGATACTATTATACTCTCCTATATATTCATTTTATTATTCTACGCCTTTAATAAAAAAAAACTGTCGGAACATACCGAATGTCCAAGCCGTTTTCCCAAAATTAAAAATCAACTTTTTAACAAAAACATAGCATGAAAATCTTTTGATCATCATTACTAACACATGCATACAACAAATTTTGATCAAACATAACCAACTTTTCTTAAAAATTTATATGATTGCATGTGGATAAAAATGGTACCAAAATACTCACAAGATGATTTTAGGATAGGGACTTTGATTGGTTTTTGAAGATTCAAACAAGAAATCAAGAAATTTGAAGATTAAGGTGGTGGTGTTCTTGGTGTTACATGGCAACAAGAGGGAGAGAGGGTGTAGTGGTTTTGTTTTTATTTTTAAACTTATTATATGTGTAAAAGTGTAAGTGGAAATGTTATATATAGTGTGGAGTTAGGGTAGTTTTTGCTAATTTGTGATAGTTTTGGTCCAAAATGTAAATATTAGTTAAAAAGCGGGAAATGACTAAAAGTCAATTTTACAAATATTTACGGGACTCGGGTTTCGTAAAAATACTTAAAAGTTTAAACGCACACGAAAAATAATAATATAACGAGTCGATACGTAATTAAAACGATATCGTCAAAAATATTAAATATCGAAACGATTGATAATAAAATATAAAATTGTGAGCATCCGTCGGTATCGCGTTCACTAGTAGTCCTCGTTACTAGTCAAAATATTAAAATATAATATTTAATATCGGTTTCAACTTAAACCGTTAAACATAATAATATTTAATGTTATAAAATACTTCAAAATAATTGAAAATAGAATTAAATAATGACCTTATTTTTTTACGGGTTTAACATCCTCACCACCTTAAGGGAGCGACGTCCCGGCGCTCAACTCGCCTCGTACACGAGTTGTTCACTACCCGGAAGGATTAGGGAATTCCTTATAAAGAAGTCTTCACGTTCCTACGTGAATCTCGATCCACGATCTCCACTGGTTCTTTTACAAAACGCAACTTGTCGTCAAGTTGTATCTCACCATAAAGAAATAAATAAATCCTTATCCACCAGTCACCCGTCAAGCTCGACACATGAAAATTTTATGAATCACACGAAGCTCATTCGACGACAAGAATAGATGACAGGGTTTACGGGTAAGTCGAGTTAAAAAGAATGTTGCAAATTAAAGGATATCCATCGGCCGGATAGTCATGGACACACATCAAAAAGAACTAACAAAAAAAACATTTTCGTCATCGAAGGGTGCTCACACGCGGGTCCCTACTCAAAAGATAATACAGAGACACCATCTCACTTTCGCCAACGCGCATTAAAGTCTCAATAAACATCGTCGTTGAAAGTCAAAAAGATATTACATAATATATGTTCTACATGATCGGACGTCATCGGATGATGCCGTCTCAAATTCTCACAACTTACGATCATTTGACTAGATCACATACCACATAAGTACATAAAAATAAAAGGTCGAACAATAACATCAAATATAGATTTCCATCGTTAATCATCGACAAAACCTTGAACGAACCCTTGATAATAACCACTTGATCACAAGAGTCTTTCCACTTGCGGTGTCGGCTTCAACATGCTCCTCGAGGTTGTAACAAATTTATTAACTCCATTCATTAAGAGATTCGGTCCTCAATCATTCCACAAGTACACGCATAAATCCTGGTGACACTTATCGTTTCTTCTTATACACTGCTTCCCGAGATTCATTTTAAACTTAGAATAAAATAATGATCTTCAATACGAGGAACATAACGAGATAAAAATGAATTCAATAAACGCTTAAACGGACAAGATGTGGTAAAATGATTTAAGGTTGACGATCGACGAGGGATCTCGAATCACGTAACCGTAAAACATAATAATTCACAATACTAGAAAAATGAGAGCGAAGAATAAATTAAATATTAACATTAAAATAACGTTTATCACAATTATCCGTCCCGGATTTGGTATTACCTTAAAACTCAGTTGAGGTACTTTCTTGATAAAGATGATATATTAAAGATAGAAGTTAAATAGCTTCATAATTTATTTTGGTTGTCTTAATAAACTTTGAAATAATGACATGAATTTATTAATTAAACTCGTATTGATGGTTACAATTAGAAAGTATAATTTCCAAATTAAATCATTATTAGGAATATAAATTAAACCGGTAATTTCATTACATTAAAAGTAAAGTATGATAAGTCAATTAGTTCAAAAGATAGAGCATAATTTCATTTTAAACATTAGTTTTAGTTATAAAAAATATGATGTATACATTTGACCTTTTTTTTATGATAGTTATTTCGATAATTGAAAATCATTGGAAAAATGTATAAAAGTTCCATGAAAATTTTATAATACGTTGTAGAAATACATAAAGGTGTTTATTATTTTTAAATAAACATGGGATATATTCGGGTTTCAAAATGTGACAAGATAACAAACGAATACGAATGGAAATAATGGTCAACAATTAGTACGAAATCAACGGTACAAAAGGGGACGAAACAAATGTCGTATGGATTCTTGAAGAGAATAATAAGATGAAGGCGTTGATAGTAAGACGATAAGATATAATAGATTAAACAAGTTGTCAATTTTGTTAGTGCGGTCGGTGGTTCACCAACATCAGCTCGTTAACTTAGCGGTGGTCGATCCACGATCGGAAATAAGATCCATACAAAAATTTTAATAAAATAAAATTCCTAATAGTCACTTGTAATTAAAATAAATCAAATGAACGATGTTAGTGTTTAAAGAGAGAGTCAAAGCACGGTTCACAAGAGTGGATTTCGAGACAAAGGAGAGTGACGGACGTCATCCCGGATATACGGAAATCACTCTAGTGATAATTGATTTTTCACGTGCGGAGACATTTCGAAGATCTATAAAATCACATAAAGAACATTGGACGAGAAGGAAGGATAAAACATCGAGACTTTCAAGTCATTTATCAACAGTCAGTAATTAGAAGAACGGTCAAAAGAAATCAGTTATAAGACAAAATGAAGTAACAAGTAGAAAAAAACGATCGTCGAGTAAAAACGTACTTATAATCACGTAATTTGTTTAACAAAAGGTAAGAAAACATATGCGGATGCATAGAAATTGTGCTACTTGCATAAAATATAAAGGTTTTCAAAACTTCTTTTCAATTTATTTCATTTTATCTATCTTTATCATAATTACAAGTAAAAAGTTGATTATCATCAAGATTTTTAAAGTGACTACTATTCAGCCTAGCATGGCTCCTTCTAAATTAGACATTGGTGATCAGACCATGTATAATTTAGGCCTAGCAATGCAGTGCTCCATTTCGTCAAAAAGTATTACGTTTCTTATCTTTATATAAACCGTGCCATTTGTAAAATGGAATTTAAAAATAGTTTATAAATTTATAGGATACAAGTAATTTGTGAGATAATCAGTAAGCACCTTTTAATGTTACGAAAAGTATTAAGACCAAAGTAAAAACAATTGGTGAAAATAATCGTAAAACAATAGCAGATTTATTTATAAGGTGACATCATGACAACGTATAAAGTAGCTAAAGGTTTGCAAAAAGTAGCAAATAGTAGCTCGTAAAACAATCAATGAAATGGTTACAAGTTGTTAAAGTTTCAAAAGGTTATAAGGTTTAGACGAAAATGCCATGAGACATGTGATAAAAATATCGACGAAGAATGTGAAGACAAAACTTCAAAACTCAACCTAAATCAGTGGAAGGTTAGAAGAAAAATAAAAATAGAATCGAATGACAAAAGAGTCATATATATAAAAAGAATAAAACAATCCAAATGTGTACTCATCGTAAGCTACACGATACATACATGCTTTTAAGAAAATATATTATTCGTTTTCAAATTACACCATTAATGTGGCAATTGCTAATCCTGTAATGTTTCTATTTTTAATCATTTTCACATGCAACTAGTATTCGTTAGTTGTAAATTAATATTTGTTAAAATTTTACGATCTCAAATGAAATCAAAACAGCTTAGAAACATTTAAAACTCATGTTCTGAATTTTCTATTAGATTTAACTTTTAAATATGAGCCGATTAATTGACCCAATAAACGACATCTACAAGACTCAGAGTCTAAAGCATTTCGTTGCAAAACGACGTTTCAGACGACTTTCTAGTTTTACCCGAGACCTGAAAACCAATGTAAAATGACCAAAATACCCCTGCAAGTTCTGTGCAGGTTTGACTATTTTTTTTATTTTAAAAAAAAAAAGCATGTTTTACTTTTAAGTTGTGACCTGTTTATACTGCCCCTGCAGTTTCTACATAAAATGTATTTTTCGACACTTTCTAACGGCTCAAAATATATACACACATGTCTTGTGGATTTTACAACAATGAAAAATAAATCTCATAATTAGCATCAAATAAAAATATAGTATAATGAATGACATAAGATGCTTCAAGGTATTCAACACGAAATTTAGGAAGCAAAACGGTGAATGACGTTACCAAGATATAAGCGAACAATACACTTCGGAGTCGATACATATAAATGTCAACGAATTAAATCTTCACATGTCGTATAAAACGGTGATAAAAATCAACAAAATATTATGAAAACCATGATATTATTCAACACGATTATAGGAAATGTTTCAAAATGTGTGACTCACACGATAGCGGTTAGTCTATTCCAAGGACACATTGAGCTACACAATGGTCTAGACACTACGTTTCAAGACGTCCAAGCACAAACAGCCGAAAGACGATTTGGATATCTATATAGATATCACAAAGGGTTAAACAATGAAAGTAACGTGCGCAGATGAAGGTATGTAAGGTCATAATATAAAATTTGCAATAAAAGCAATTTAAATACTTCAAAAATAAATACAGAAAGATCTTGAAAATTCAATGTATTTATTTAAGTTAATCATTAATAAATGATAAACTTTTATCGAAAAGTTTAACGACATAAATATATATATCGATTAAAGAGATCCTAGATATAAATATATATCCGTAAATGGATCATAGTATTTATTTATAAATACTTGGCAATAAGGTATACGTAATAACGTATACTAAAATTGTAATCTCAGAAGTAGCTTGAACCTGAAGTCACGCGAAATCATGTGCACCGACTCTTTGAAAAATAAAAAACCGACAGTTATAGTTTAGGTTTTTAGAAAACGACCTAGTTCTCTATAACTCATGGCTTTGGTACCAATCTTTAACAACCCCAAATTTACACGCAACGGAATACATCTTTGGGTGCTAAACAATGAAACAACAACACATAATTTATAAAGAACGACTCGAAAAGAGACATTTTAGATTTATCGTTCCCAAAACATTCATCAGAGTAGCGTAGTCCCAAGTAATCGTTACCAAAAGATAAGTTAAAACAACATATTGGTTTGTTTTAAAAATGGAACGATAAATAAATCAAAGAGTTTGAACAACAAAAGCAGTGCACAACTTCATTCCCTGTGACATCCAAGCTTCCACTTCTTGATTACCTGAAATACATGTGAGTAAAACAATCAGCAAAAATGCCGAGTGAATCTATAGGTTTATGTAATCAATTTGAACACAAGCAAAGATTATAAGTTTGTGGCATGCTTATAAGCATCAAATAATAATTTGCATCAACAATGATAATTGTATATAGCATAAATTGCAATAAGCTCATGGAACCGAGCCCTTAGACACTCCCTTTAGAGGTCTGATAAGATATGAGATTTATTAATTGTCGGTTACCTCTAGATTAATGGTACATTGCCGTATACCGGACTTCTCAATACAATATGCTCAAACAGTGTGGAGGTCGGGCCTAAGCTTCTATGACAAGTCCACAAAAACTGAACTGGGGCGGCTTCCCCCATAGATCTATTAATTGTACTAGCGGTTAACCCATCATAGGTTAATTAACGGTCCATAATTAAGGTTTTAACAAAGGCAATCACTTAATGCAATTTAAAGGCAACCACGGGTCCATTCATAGAGGGACAAAGCATACCATAAAAATCTTGTGTTCTAAGTTTATAAAACATGTATTCCCCCTCGCTGGTTTAAAATAATTTAATAACTAGTATAAAGCGAGGCTATAGACTCACCTTAGCCAATAGTGGTAATGAGACGATCGCCGACGATAGATGATGCCTTTCAAACACGAGAACCGCAACCTATCAAATGAGGTGCGTTCATTAATAATAGACTCGAGAAATAACCCATAAGAATATAAAACTCGACTCATAAAATCACGACAAAATCGAGAGAAAACGATACAAGTGATACTATTACACTCTCCTATATATTCATTTTATTCTTCTACGCCTTTAATAAAAAAAACTGCCGGAACATACCGAATGTCCAAGCCGTTTTCCCATACTTAAACATATCAACTTTTTATGAGACTACTCAGAGATCTCACTTACTATATGTAGAAAGTCCTCTCAAGAGCCCATTAAAAGATTTTACTTCTAAAGTTCCCTGCCCGACTCATCTTTGAATCACAAAATCCGGACAGTTTAGCGACCTTGACTTACGAAACCATTTTGACAATTCTAAACAACTCCATTTGTAAAACCGCCACTTGATTCTAAAAATAGACTCAACATACTAAACTTGGAGCCTGATAAAAGCCCTGAAATCATTTTGAAACTCGTTTTATAGTCCCCGAGATTCGATCCAAATATCGACAACAATTTTCGGATTGTGTCGACACTCGTCTCCCGGTACACGAAAATCAAACTAGTGTATCTTCCACCTCGTTTGGAGTTGGAAGGCCTACTTTATATCAAATCGAAGCTAACGAAATTCTCTACGACATAATCCATAATAACAACCTATATTCAGACTTAAGATTTCCGAAAATGACCTCAAACCTACTGCCCAAAATTGACTATTAAAATCTCTTGCAAAATCATGTTTTTGATCAATTCCAACAACTTTTGTCATCAACCTAAGCCCCTAATATCATCATAAACCATTCCTAACACTTGTATCATCATCAAAATCAAAAACCCAAAAATTAAAAATCAACCTTTTAACAAAAACATAGCATGAAATTCTTTTGATCATCATTACTAACACATGCATACAACAAATTTGGATCAAACATAACCAACTTTTCTTGAAAAATTTATATGGTTGCATGTGGATAAAAATGGTACCAAAATACTCACAAGATGATTTTAGGATAGGGACTTTGATTGGTTTTTGAAGATTCAAACAAGAAATCAAGAAATTTGAAGATTAAGGTGGTGGTGTTCTTGGTGTTACATGGCAACAAGAGGGAGAGAGGGTGTAGTGGTTTTGTTTTATTTTTAAACTTATTATATGTGTAAAAGTGTAACTGGAAATGTTATATATAGTGTGGAGTTAGGGTAGTTTTTGCCAATTTGTGATAGTTTTGGTCCAAAATGTAAATATTAGTTAAAAAGCGGGAAATGACTAAAAGTCGATTTTACAAATATTTACGGGACTCGGGTTTCGTAAAAATACTTAAAAGTTTAAACGCACACGAAAAATAATAATATAACGACTCGATACGTAATTAAAACGATATCGTCAAAAATATTAAATATCGAAACGATTGATAATAAAATATAAAATTGTGGGCACCCGTCGGTATCGCGATCACTAGTAATCCTCGTTACTCGTCAAAATATTAAAATATAATATTTAATATCGGTTTTAACTTAAACCGTTAAACATAATAATATTTAACGTTATAAAATACTTCAAAATAATTGAAAATAGAATTAAATTATGACCTTATTTTTTTACGGGTTTTACAAAAATGGAAAATGAAAATTTGAAAATAGCATATTCCATATGCTATTAGAATATCCTTTGAAGGCTTCAAATACCTCAGATGTTCCTACCCCACTAAAAGACCAAAAACAGAGCGTACTCTAGGGGAGGAACCTTAAGTAGCTAGGCGGTTCTCTAACACCCCCACAAATGCTATGCGCAGCGGAACTACAACATTTGGGTGCTAGGCAGTTATCATCACACACAAGATATATCAAACGACTCAAAGAGACGTAAAAGTTTTAACAAAATTTAAACATTGTTAAAAACATACATGTCTACGGTTTTCCAAACCCAAAATGATACAACATAGAGTTAGCGTTTCGGTCCCCACGAATCTCAACCCCAAAAGATACATTTTCAACAACATGACAGAAAAATTTAAATATTCAAGTTATATATGGATGGAAAAACAAGTAGACGCCAAGCCACACACCACTCCCATCCAATGCATGCTCCATGCTACACTTCATCGGTTACCTGAAACACATCCTAAATTGGGTCAACAAATAATGTTGAGTGGAATTCATAGGTTTTATAATCTCATTTTGAACATATGTGGTATAAAAATCATTCACGATCATTCATAGAATTGTCGATCAAACAATCTATTTTCAAGGTTATGACAATTGTGTTTAAGCTCATGACACTAATCTGTTAACTCAATCACCCGCGAAATAATTACCAGCGTGATTAAGATGAAACCATTGCCCCTTCTAAAGGCATCAGTTGCAATTATACCTTATCTTTTATCACAAATTATCCGTTCGCAGGGGGTACTCAACGTACTAGCCCTCGTCTCGGATAGGGTCGTCAACCCCATAGTACTATCAATTGTATAAGCGGCTATTTTCAATCCACAATAGGATTAAACAATAGTTAATAGTTCATGAATATAGGGTCTTTTGCAACTAGGTACTCGACACAATTTAAGGCAACATTCGGGTCCAATAATCATTCATGACATATGTTCCTTTTAGAAAACTAGCATGCATTTCCCTCACGGGTAAAACAATGTAAAACAATAGTAAGCGAGGCTACAAATTCACACCTTATATATATAGAGTAGTCGACGATTTCGAGTGACGATCACTGGCGATGATGAGGATGCCTGGGGAATTCAACACCTAACAAACAATAATGCGTAATGAGTAATCTCATTTATAAACTTTAAGTACTGTATATTACATACATATTAGTCAATTGTGATGATTACAAACTCACGCCAAAACCAAAAAAATAATTGTTACTCGTTTTATACTATTCATCCATGTTATTAACGTTATTACCCTTTTAACGTTTTTCGCCGATACTTACCAAAAGTATGGGCTGTTTAACTAGACTTAAACCTTTTAATAAAATTTGGGAAAATTCTCAAAAATACCTTAAGACCTGTAGAAAACCCATTTTTAATCCCATTAAAAGTTTTCGCTTTACAACCCGTTATTCAACACATTACTAAACCTACGTTTTTCGGACTGATTTTGCACGTTGACCAAGTTGGACTTATTTGACCCATTTAAAATATACCATTGACCCATTTGACACCTAAGTCTACTAATAGACTCACAAAAGCAGGTTTGAGACCAAAAATAAACGTTTAACCAATTACCAAACTATATCCATGGTCCCCGGGATTTGACCCAAAACCAAACAGAATTTCGGATTATGTAGGTTCTCATCTCCCGGTACACGTATTTTCAAAACATCATAACTTTTGACTCGTTAGGAGTCGTAAGCTCTATGTTATACCAAATCGAAGCTAAGAAGACGCTCTACAACTATATCCTAGTCTCAGGACCTGTTTACAAAATCAAATTTATAAAAACATCCTAAACAATCTGGCTAACTTTACCCATCTCAAAATCAATCCAACACTCGTTTCCAAACCATTTTATCGACACTTAACCTCAACTTAAACACTCCTAACCATGACTAACCATCCTAATCAGTCCTTAACCCCTAAAATACCAAATCAATCTCAAAACCCAATCATCAAATCAAACATGCAATGAACTTTACCCATTCTAAAACACCTAAAAACAAGAATTAAATACAAAAACCATAAGCAAAACATCAAACACCATGATCCACCAAACACCCCCATTTGGCCGTGGGGTGTAGGTGATCAAAACACCCCAACCAAATTGATTTTGGTTGGTTTGTTGGGTGATTATCCATCTATTATATCCCAATTAAACATGAATGAACTCAATTAACATCAAAACAAATTTTTGATAAACCCATTTGATTCTTGAAAAATTTTATCGATGCATGTTCGATTAAAGTATATGAAAACACTTGTAATGATTAAACTAGAAGTGGCCTATCCTTGGTTTTAATTAAAACAAGCTAGAAAAAAATATGTGGTGGTGGTGTGGTGGTCTGGCCGTCGGCCTAATGAGAGAAAAGAGAGAGATGGGAGAAAATTTTTTGTGAATTTTGTGTTGTGTGTGTGTTTGGTTTACACTTTGTAAAAATTTGGGGCCCTTGTGTACAATTATAGCATTCTTTTGGCCTAACGACCTCAAATATTTGCGGGAATGACTCACTAGTCAATTTGAAAAATTTTGCGGGAGTCGGGGATCATCCCGAACACTCCAAAATACGTTTAAGACAATTTAAATGTACCCGGAAAGCAATAAAACGCACCCGACTCAACTTAACACGAACCGAAAGTAAAATCCTCGAAAAATGATAATATCGATAAAACGACAATAAACATAGAAATTTGGGCATCCATCGGGATCGTAGTCGTCATCGTTCTTCTTAAATCGTCAATCGTCATGATTACGACCTCAAATATTGGTTTCAACCAAAATGATAAAATATATAGCAAATAAAATTTCTTAAAAATTTCAAAAATAAGCGTAATTTAGGGTAAGGTAAGTGACCTCGATTCTAGGGTATCACAGGTTCCCTAGCGATAAGAAACCGCCGGGCTAGATAAGGTACCGCGCCCAGATAGTCGTTATATATCCGTTATACTTTGTCTCCTTTAAATAGTGGGTCAAATCTCATTTTCCAACAAGCCTCTTGGACGTTTTTCTCAGCCCCCTTTCTCTTTTCTATAACATAATCATTAGTAAATGATCACTTAAAGTGTTAAGGATGTTTACATATGATTATCCTCTTGATCCCCTCCTTTACCTTGTCCAATGAGAAGATCACTCACTCACTAGTGTTGTGATAAAGATGAATCTATGAGCTAGTCATATTCATCACGATACCCTTTTTGTTTTATGTCAATCCATTGTATTTATGAATACTTGGACTAGTTGTGTTCATCCAAGCTATTTGTGAATACTTGGATTTGTTGTGTACATCCATTGCATATGTGTTTGCTTGGATTTAGGTTGTGTAGATCCAAGCTACATGTGTGTACTCGGATATGTCTAGTTGAGTTGTAATAGATTTGATTAGTAGTTCTCACTAAACTATAAAGTGATGTGGTTGTGTCTTGTGAGTTCTCATTAAACTTGAAAGTGATTAGTAGTTTTGTTGTGTGAAGTTCTCACATAGCTTCAAAGTGAAGAGTCATGAAGATTGGTTCTAGCTTTGGATTAGAACTCGACATCTAGCCTTGTGTCGTAAAATGGTGAAGTAGGCAACGTCGTGAAGATTGGTTCTACCTTAAGATTAGAACTCGACATCTAGCCGTGTGTCGTTAAATTGTTAAGTAGGCAACGTTGTGTATATTGGTCCTAGCTAAAGATTAGATCTCGACATTTAGCTTAGTGTCGGAAAATAATGTAAGCGACGATGTAAGGTTTTCTCCGCCAAGAAGGGAGCTTGTGGATATAGTGGAAATCTCGAGTAGGTGTACTCGAGGAGTGGAGTAGAAACGAGGATAGAGCCTCGTTGTCGAACCACTATAAATCTTGGTGTCTTCCCACTAGGTTGTCTCCTTCCTTACTCTTAACTTATTTCATTATCATTACACTTACCTATTATCTTTGCTAGTGCATTTGAATTGAACCTAATCATTATGCAACTTAGCTTCAAGCAAAAGATAGTTTTGATACAAACCAAATTGAAAGTAATTTTAATTTGGTTGCCAATCGAAGAGAAACTATTCAACCCCCCCCCCCCTTCTAGTTTCTACAATTGGTATCAGAGCGATGGTCACTCAAGATCTTTGAAGTATATTGTACTTTGAAACTTGGATCGATCCATTGTCTCCTCAAATTAGAAGTTCAAGTTGTACTAAAGTTTCTCTTTGGTCAAAACTATTTTGTTTTTGAAAAATAGGTCTTTTAATTGATAATATTGCATCCCACTTAAGATTAGTAGTCTTTATGCATTTTAGATCTAGTCTTGAAATGTATATACTAGTTTCCATCTTGCTTTGTGTAGGTACTCATGAAGATCAATCACTTAATTGGTTGTGGATTGAGTTACTTACACTTGTAGAAGACTCATCTTCATTGATCTTTAACATCTTTGAATGATGATACCAAGATGATTGGGAATGATACTAGACCTTGAAGACTTAGTACTCATCATAGTCATTGTTAGGCATATAATTAATTCCTTTATAGATTGCTCTTTGTGGCCAAGGTACGCTTTCGTTCTTCCACACGCCCTTTGATCATTCTTTTGATCGTTACTTGACTATGTGCTTGTTCTTGTAATCCTTGCCTTGACATTTGTTTGTGGTTTGTGATTCTTTTCTTTTATCCTCTCAAACCTTCATTGCTTGGATACTTGAATCACTATGGTGATGTAGAGTGAGTTAGTAGTAGCTTAAAGTATCAAGCATGATTTCCATGGTTTGCACCCATACGGTTAGTAGGCCCTTTATGGGAGAGAAAGTGAATTAATACCTTGCTCATATTTTGGTTTAGACTAAGACTATTATTGAAAGTGATCTTAGTCTATACATGAATAATTGCTTTGTGTTTATTCATTACCAAAGCCGTTTAACGTTTCACCAGAAAGGCACGTCTTAAACCACTATATATGAGACAAGCTCTTCGTTACCACTATTTGAAGATTGTCATTAATCCCTTGAGCATTGGTCCTAGTCTTGATTCACTTCCTTTGACTTCTCTCCACTTTGCTGTTTTGCTACGAGTAGTCGTTTGTCCGTTTCGGTTCTTTTCGATCTTGATTCAACTCGTAATCCTTCATTAAAACATATAGCCTAGTGTTTTGATGATCCAGTGTTATTCTAAAAGGTTCATGTTATATTTTTAAGTATCTTAGAAAAACTTGGTTTTTTAAAATTTGGCGTTTTTCATTGATAAAAACCTGCCTCTGTAGGCGGTTCTTTATCTTGGCGACTCAAACCCGCGGTTCCTTATCGATAAGGTACCGCGGGCAGTAAAGTTTGTCAGAGCGCCAGTTTTAATAAAATAATATTTTTCAAACCAAACCCTCTCTCTCCCAAAAACACACAACCGACTGTTTACCCTTTTCCCACCATTGTTGAAACTTCCAAAACCTTCAATCACTCAAATTAATTGATTCTAAGTTGTAGGTTTCACTCATCCTTCATCTAACATCAATTAATTGTAAGTATTTTCTTTCAATTTCATCTATTTTGCTCTAGGGTTCATCCTTTCATAATTGGGGATTTTAAAAATTTTAATTGAATTAAAACCTTAATAGGAATGTGGGTTGACATGGTTATTTTACTATGATTCCTTAGGTTCATATTCATTAAGATTTCACTAAAACCCACTTGTAGAACAAATCCGAATTTTGGCTAAATGATTTTGGTTAAAAGATGGATTTGAGATGAACCCATGAACAAATAGGTAATGACATTGTTAATGCTTACCTAAAAACCATGTTTTGAAAAACCAATGTTCTAAGTCTATTGTTGATCCAACATAGTTCATATTTTCTTGGTAAATAATGGAATAGCTACATTGTGAACATGAGAATGATATGGATTCAATCCTTTGTTTGTCAAGAAATTGATATAACACATTCTCATATTTTTTATTTTTTATTTTACTTTTCATATGAGTGATTGGAAAAATATTGTCTTATGTTTATATTAGGTACTAATCATGCCTTCACAATACCAAAAGGATCATCAACTCACCAAACAGTATATGCCAAATCTATCCGACTTTTGTCACTCAACTCACCTTGCCAATACTTTTTCCTCCCTTCAATCTCGTTGCTTTCATGAGGGTAGAGTTGTCCAATAGGATATTAAGGATTATGTCTACATCAAGTCCATGTTTGAAAACATTGGATTTGATTGTTTGTTGAACATTAAGGAAGACATCTATCCTCGATTCCTATTGGATTTCTTTAGCACATACTCCGTCGTTGAAAACAACGATGGAATATTTGTTATGTTCATCTTGAAAGATCAACTCATTCAATACTCTCTCGAAGTTTTTGGTCAAATTCTTGATGTCCCATTTGTAGGCACTTGTCGCTTCACGGATAAATGGAAGCTTAGTGCTCTCCTTGAATCCTACAATTGTCCTCCAAATGATCATGAGGGAATTGATCTTGACTTCATTGTCGACATTGTCTCCAAAAAGCGTAATCGACCCGTTAAGAGAAGCCTTCATACTAAGATACGTTCGGTGAAACGTCATGAGGTTCTCTTAAGCGACCTTAATGATAATATGGTCCAATGGACCAATATCCTTAGGTAAAATGTATTTTGTCTTGGTGGAAACCGGGATCATGTTCCGGCGTGTTTAGTGCATATGTTATATTTCATCTTTACCAACACCAATTACAATTTGGCATATTTTATCGCTCAACGGATCAATTATGCTATTCACAAGCCTAAAAAACCTCCCTTACGCAATGCTTCTCACTCGCCTTTTCAAAAGGGTTGGCCGTGATTTTCCAAATCTTGATCTTTCTCAGTTTCAACCGGTCAAACGGGTCATGCTACCTATTCAAGAGGTATATAAGAGAAAGACAAGATGTGATCGTAAATCCGACCAACAAGAGTTCAATGAAGAGGACATGGACATGCCAACAAGTGATGGTGATGGCATTGGCACAAGTGCTCCCATTGATTCTTCGAGTTCTTCTCACCACTCCATAAACTCATTCGTGGATGGTTTAGATGACATTGCTTCCCCTCCTCACCATTCCTCTAGTGAAGTTCCTAATAATCTCAATTTAGAGGAACTTTACCGTCAAAATCATCGAACCCAAGGTGATTTACATGAACACCGGATTGAGTCAAGAAAGGGAATCAAGTACTTGGGAAAAATGATCAAGGGATTAGGCAAGAAAAGGAGGTGAAGACTTTAAATTATGTCAAAGTTTACTTGTCTTGTGATGTTTAAAACATTTGCTTATTATTACTTTGGTTTGATTGTGTATCAACTTATGCTACATGTTTGGATTACTATTTATTTTGATCCTAAATGTTGCTTATGCCATCTTGTTTGTGATTTACATAGCTTTGTGCATGCCTTATGATAGTTAGCTTCTTAGATTTTGGTCAGTAGTTAACTTTGGCTTGTGAATCCTTTGATAAAAATCTAGGTTAACCAAAATTTGGGATGTGAAATTTTTGAAAGACCTCTGGTCGCGGTTCCATATCAACCCGCGGCTCCTTATCGATAACGAACCGTCGGTCCTAGATAAGGAACCGCCGCCACTGTGTCTGACAGCATCTTTTGCTTTACACTATTTTCTTCAATCTGTGTAAACTTTGCATGATTTTTTGCAAAAACCTACATATTTCCTAAACTAGGTTACCTAAATTCATTATTCACCTAAAATGATTTTAACCCATTACTAGTTTGGATCATCCCCTCACCCATTTAAACCCACCTTGTTAGTCATGTTCTTCACACATCAAAACATCCTTCCCTAACCCTTAAACCACCATTGTCAACCATGGTTTCTACAAAAACCTCAAACACCCCAAGGAAGACACTTAAGATTAGGATTAAGGTACCCAAGCCTAACTCCTCTTCCTTTCACACACCCAAAAATAAGATGGTTCCAATCCTCATTTACTCATCACCTTCACCACCCCTTCCACCATACAAGACAACATCCACCCATGGTACTAACCACTCCATTGGTTCTACCTCCTCTTCATTCAACTCAAGAATGAATGAACTCTCTTCACACTTCACTCCAAGTGCACCATTGGATGTGACCACACAACCCCAACCAATCCAAAGCATTCTTTTTGTGAATGACTTTGATGACACCTTGGTGACTTCACCATTTACCCCTCCTAACTCACCCATTTCACCAACCTTGGAGAACATACCTCCACACTCACCCATTTCTCCTTTGGGGAACATACCTCCACTCTCACCCACATCACCCTTGGAGAACATGCCTCCTCCACCTCCACCACACTCAAACACTCCGATTTTGGGTGTCCCACTTTCCCTCCTCTTGGGTGATCTTTACTGTGGGTTTCAAGAGACTCATGGTCCTAATTGTCCATGTTATCTCTACAACCACTACATCATCCATAACCTTAGGATGGATATGTTTAGACTACATAGGAGGTTGCAAGAGTTCTTGCTTACCTTGTTCTCCATGCCTCCTCCTAGGAGATGAATGATAAGTTTTCTAAATAAATGGTTTTCAACAAAACCAAGCCAAAGAAGACTACTCATCTAGATTTAATGTTAAGCTAGCTTTGTATTAGTTAGTTTTTTCATTTGTCATTGTATTTGCTTCCTTCATGAGTGTTTCATGAAGTTGTTCTATGGATTTAGCTTTATGTGTTTATATTATTATGTGCACATTAATCAACTTTAATTTGAAATTAAAATTGAACCTAAATCTATCACAACCTCTAAAAACTTGACTAAAATTGGTTCAAAATGATATCTAAATATTTTGTCACCCTTTGTCAAGACATTCTTTGTGAATGTGTTGCTTTTATGCAACCCTAGCATAATTTAATGTTAATAGAGGTAAAATTCCAAGATTTGTAATTTTTTGAAAAAGTCTTAGTTTTTTCTCAAAACCCTAGAAAAACTTGGTTTCAAGTCCACTGCACGCGGATCGTTAAAGTCCCGACGTTCCTTAAGTGATAAGGAACCGCCGGTCCCTATAAGGTACCGCGGACAGAAACTGACTTTTGACACGTTTTTGGTCAAAATTCTTTAAACCCTATACCCTGTCAAGATTCCTTGTTTGCTCAATTCGGCTAAACATTCCTTGACACTTCACATTTTGTATTCAAATTCTTACCTTGATTACATTTTACTTATACCCCAACCTTGAGATTTCATTCTCACACCTTCCCAACCTTGTGAATTCATTCTCACACAACCTTGAGATTTCATTCTCACACCTTCCCAACCTTGAGATTTCATTCTCACACCTTCACAATGCCTAACTCCTCCATTCCTAACCTTGACATTTCTTTGTCACAACCCCACTCACCCAAAGCTTCCTCATCCAAGCTTTCAAAGAAACTGAAAATCTCGGGTCGACCTATTTAGGTTAAGAAGAATGAACCATCTTCTTCCAAACCACCCAAAAACCCTACCTTCTCTCCAATCAAGTATTGGAATGAGACTTATACCATTAACCCCATCACCGGAGCAAAAGAAAATGTTCCCCCACCACCTCAATCCTTCAACACCCCTCTACTCAATGACCTTTCAACCTTCCCAAACCTCACAAGGCATTGTGAAAACATTTCCTACCCTATTACCCCACCACCACCAAACCCAAGGTTTGATGCCCTACCCCCATCAAACGATTTTGTGTTGCATCATGGATCCTCGTGTGCTTGTTGTCGATTTCAACAAATTGAACTTGCTCATGTATATGAGAAGTTAAATTTCCTTGAATTCCTCCTCACTCGACCTCCTATCCAAGTTTTCGGTCCGGTGGACAAAACTTCGAATGATGCATCGTCGTCTTATTTTTCCAACTAAAGGACTAACTACTCTTAGAGTCTTTATTACTTTAGTTGTTTTAGAGTCTTTTCTTTTATTTTTTAAGCAATCTTGGAAAATTATCACTATTAGAATAGCTTATGCTTAGTGGTTTATTTTCCATATTTTTTGCTTTAGATACTCATATTGTGTATATGACTATCTACCTTGTTATGTCTTTTTTTTTATGTAACCTTTGTATTGTTTGTGTGTTATTTCCTTTGAGTTGATCATGGTTAATTTTTACAATTGCTTATAGGTGATTCCATCAATTCTAAACTTTAACCCATTGACAAGTCTATCATCTTCATTGGATTGAAGCTTGATTTTGTCAATTACCTTATTGGACATACTTAGCAAAATACTTGCTTCTAATTTGAGATTTCTTCTCTCTCTCCCTCTCAAGTTACTTAGTAGGTAGTGATCATATATACATTGGTGTTTCTTTTCTTTCTACTAACCTTTATGTAGCATGTCACCTTAGCTTACATACTTGGTGCCCCAAGCAAGGGGGAGCAACCACCAAGGGGGAGCTACTAGCAAAGTCCGATTTTCTTCAAAAGACTTGCGCTAACCTTTTTGCTACGACAAAGGAGGAGAAATGATAGTGATAAACTCGTTAATAATTCGATATTTTGTGTTTCTACGTAAATGAGTTTATCGTTTGTCGTAATCAAAAAGGGGGAGATTGTTAATGCAAGTGATGCCTAAAAACATTATTAGTGTTAACTAATCTTTCTTAGTTTTGATCACAACAAATTATACAACACATTTAGTGTAAAACACAAAACGAATTATTTAACTAACACTATCATCAAGGTAATAATCATATCACTAACCTTTCTTAATCATAATTAGTGATCATCAAAATGATTATCCTTAAAACTCACTTTTGTTAATATGACAAAAGACTTTTTAATAAACTTTCTTTTTTAGAAAATGTTTTATTAAAATGGAAAATGAAAATTTGAAAATAGCATATTCCATATGCTATTAGAATATCCTTTGAAGGCTTCAAATACCTCAGATATTCCTACCCCACTAAAAGACAAAAAACGGAGCGTACTCTAGGGGCGGAATGTAAAACCCGTAAAAATAAGGTCATAATTTAATTCTATTTTCAATTATTTTGAAGTATTTTATAACGTTAAATATTATTATGTTTAACGGTTTAAGTTGAAACCGTTATTAAATATTATATTTTAATATTTTGACGAGCAACGAGGACTACTAGTGATCGCGATACCGACGGATGCCAAAAATTTTATATTTTATTATCAATAGTTTCGATATTTAATACTTTCGACGATACCGTTTCAATTACGTATCGAGACGTTATATTATTATTTTTCGTGTGCGTTTAAACTTTTAAAAAGTACAATCTAACATTTTCAGGTAGTGAAATATTTTCTCGTATAATATTTTGAAACTTATTTTTGTGTTGGTTGACGAACTCACAATTTACGGATTTAAATTTGGGCTTACGTGCATAATTTAGCGTCCCTTACGACTAAACCGGAAACCTTAGGATTACGTATTTACGTTTTTGAACTCCGTTTTTGATGAGACAATTTTTATTGGATTCGTTTTGTGACGTTGATTCATAATTTATAAAAACGTTTTTCGTGAAACGACCCGAGGGCACGCAAATCGAGAAAACAAGAATCAAGGGATACCCGTAAATTAGTGAGGTGGGACAAAATACATTATCCCACCCCACTAGCTAGCATGGGATGGCACAACATGACACCACAACCATATGTGGCATCATGTTAGCTAAGTACTTACAAGTGTAAGACTAAGCTTACACTTTAAGCTTACATCTTTCCACCAACAAAAAACCACTAGCAACATTTCACACATATCATTTCCATACATGCAAACAACCTCAAAACTCTCTCAACACCACCACCTTGCCATCCACTTTTAAGCTAAAAACACCCCTTTTGATCTTTTCTAGCCATGAAATACATGTTATCTAGCTCTATCATGGAGTTATCTTGAAGCCTTGATCATTTGGTGGCCATATTAACAACATTGGAGGTGATTTGCTTGTGTCCTAGGGCTGATTTCTCAACTATTGTTCTTGGTGTTTGATGATCTTGGATTTATTTGTGGTGTTCATCAAGTTCTTGTCTTCCAAAAACAAGAAATACACTTGGTTGGTAAAGAAGATCATCCTCTCCATTTTCTCTTGTTATTTTTGTAAAGAACAAATGTATTTTCTTTCTTATTGAATATGTATATGATGTATATATGATGATAAAAATGTTATATGCTTAAAAATGTTAATAACCATGAGAAATAAGGCTAAAATCATGCTTATTTAGTTGGCTGTATAAAAACAGTATATAACTAAAACTTGAACTGATAAACTTGCATGGTATAATCCATTTACAGTAAGTACAAGATGTTATACACATGTGAGAGTTGGCCATGCAATGAAATCAATATAATGAGTGAGATATGATCAAAACAAGTTGGGTGTTCTAATCTGAATAAGCAGTTTTGTAGGGACTGTTTAGGCAAGATAAACTTAAAATGAGCAGTAGCTATAACTAAGTTAAATGTAGCACATAATATGAAGATCATGCCACCCAAAAATTAGATTCTAATTCATTATATAACTCTAGATATGATAAAAATGGTGAAGATGAAAATAAAAATCAGATTTTGAGAATTAATGTTTATTATTATTATATAAGCACTCAAATTTTATTGTATAAAATGTAAAATAAAAACCCACAAACTTATGAAACTTATTTATATAAATATGTAAAAGGTTAAATAAATGGATAAATTATATAAATGGTAGTGGAATAATACTGATAAGTAATAAAAACTATAAACTTGATTTTTACGACTTTTTCGGCTATTACCGTAAAATTAACGTTTTTCGCCAATTAAAACTTAGACGATCAAACCCGTCTAATGTAAAGTTTTTAAAAGTCATATACTGATATATAAGTAACTAATACAAGTAAAAACCGATAAAACCCGAACTATAGGACATACGGACATTAACGAGCTAACTAAGCATATTGGACGAATAATTGGACTAAATAAGTTAAACACTTATAAAAAGAAATTATTGGGCTTAACCCATTTGGGCCCAACATGGAAAGTTTAGATACTGATAATATAGGTATAAAATGGATTAAAACAATTTAAAGAACTTATACTAAGCTTATTGGACTTAAAATAGGTAAGTAGGTAAAACTAGTAAACTAGTAAAAAGTTACCAAAACTTAAACACTAAAATGAGTAAACAAGGATATAAACCCACTTGATCATCATATGTACAAAATCATCATATGTATATTGTTATTTTGATAAAAGTCATTAGACAAGAGTCTAAGACCGATTATTATTTATATAGGTTTCCGTGACCGAAGCACGCCCGTAGCCGATAATCCGCCTTTCATTATCAACGTGAGTCTATAGCCTCGCTTTATACTAGTTATTAAATGATTTTAAACCCGCGATGGGGAATACATGTTTTTATAAACTTAGAACACAAGATTTTTATGGTATGCTTTGTCCCTCTATGAATGGACCCGTGGTTGCCTTTAAATTGCATTAAGTGATTGCCTTTGTTAAAACCTCAATTATGGACCGTTAATTAACCTATGATGGGTTAACCGCTAGTACAATTAATAGATCTATGGGGGGAGCCGCCCCGGTTCAGTTTTTGTGGACTTGTCATAGAAGCTTAGGCCCGACCTCCACACTGTTTGAACATATTGTATTGAGAAGTCAGGTATACGGCAATGTACCAATAATCTGGAGGTAACCGACAATTAATAAATCTCTCGTCTTATTAGACTGATATGGGAGTGTCTAAGGGCTCGGTTCCATGAGCTTATTGCAATTTATGCTATATATAATTATCATTGTTGATGCAAATTATTATTTGATGCTTATAAGCATGCCACAAACTTATAATCTTTGCTTGTGTTCAAATTGATTTCATAAACCTATAGATTCACTCGGCATTTTTGCTGATTATTTTACTCACATGTATTTCAGGTAATCAAGAAGTGGAAGCTTGGAGGTCACGAGAATGAAATTGTGCACTGCTATGTTGTTCAAACTCTTTGATTTATTTATCGTTCCATTTTTAAAAACAAATTAATATGTTGTTTTAACTTATCTTTTGGTAACGATTACTTGGGACTACGCTACTCTGACAAATGTTTTAGGAACGATAAATCTAAAACGTCTCTTTTCGATATAAATTATGTGTTGTTGTATCATTGTTTAGCACCCAAAGATGTATTCCGCTGCGTGGAAATTTGGGGGTGTTAAACGAAACCTTAAGTAGCTAGGCGGTTCCCTAGCGATAAAGAACCGTCGGGCTAGATAAGGTACCGCATCCAGATAGCCGTTATATATCCGTTATACTTTGTCTCCTTTAAATAGTGGGTCAAATCTCATTTTCCAACAAGCCTCTTGGACGTTTTTCTCAACCCCCTTTATCTTTTCTATAACATAATCATTAGTAAATGATCACTTAAAGTGTTAAGGATGTTTACATATGATTATCCTATTGATCCCCTCGTTTACCTTGTCCAATGAGAAGATCACTCACTCACTAGTGTTGTGATAAAGATGAATCTATGAGCTAGTCATATTCATCATGATACCCTTTTTGTTTTATGTCAATCCATTGTATTTATGAATACTTGGACTAGTTGCGTTCATCCAAGCTATTTGTGAATACTTGGATTTGTTGTGTACATCCATTGCATATGTGTTTGCTTGGATTTGTGTTGTGTAGATCCAAGCTACATGTGTGTACTTGGATATGTCTAGTTGAGTTGTAATAGTTTTGATTAGTAGTTTTCACTAAACTATAAAGTGATGTGGTTGTGTCTTGTGAGTTCTCACTAAACTTGAAAGTGATTAGTATTTTTGTTGTGTGAAGTTCTCACTTAGCTTCAAAGTGAAGAGTCGTGAAGATTGGTTCTAGCTTTGGATTAGAACTCGACATCTACCCTTGTGTCGTAAAATGGTGAAGTCGGCAACGTCGTGAAGATTGGTTCTACCTTAAGATTAGAACTCGACATCAAGCCTTATGTCGTTAAATTGTGGAGTAGGCAACGTTGTGTAGATTGGTCCTAGCTAAATATTAGGTCTCGACATTTAGCTTAGTGTCAGAAAATAATGTAAGCGACGATGTAAGGTTTTCTTCGCCAAGAAGGGAGCTTGTGGATATAGTGGAAATCTCGAGTAGGTGTACTCGAGGAGTGGAGTAGAAACGAGGATAGAGCCTCGTTGTCGAACCACTATAAATCTTGGTGTCTTCCCACTAGGTTGTCTCCTTCCTTACTCTTTACTTATTTCATTATCATTACACTTACCTATTATCTTTGCTAGTGCATTTGAATTGAACCTAATCATTATGCAACTTAGCTTCAAGCAAAAGATAGTTTTGATACAAACCAAATTGAAAGTAATTTTAATTTGGTTGCCAATCGAAGAGAAACTATTCAACCCCCCCCCCTTCTAGTTTCTACAGTATCTATACCTGAAGAAGTTGTACTTATGTCAAATTATGAAGGCAGACATCGCCCATACATTAGTAAACATTTAACTATTGGAAAGGCCATCATCTGAATTTGATTCGATTTGGGTCATCGTCGATAGACTGACCAAATTTGCTAATATCATTCCTGTTAATGATAGATTCTCGATGAAGAAATTGATTCTTTTGTATTTAAAGGAGTTGTGTAAACATATTGTGCATGTATCAATCATCTCTATCAAGATCCTCGCTTCGCATCGAATTTCTAGAGATTTTCTCAGAAGTCATTAGGAACGAACCTTGATGAGAGTACTGTTTATCACCCCAATCGAAGGGACGAGGTAAAGTAATAATACAAAACACTAGAAGTGTTGTTTTATGTTTGAATAATTGACATTTGGAAATAAATAGGAAAATCCCTTTCCTTTGGAGAGATCATCATTGATAATTATCGTATTAGGATCGAGATCGAATCTTGTGAGGATCTAAATATGAGAGTATTTGTAAGCAGGAGTTGGGATGAAGATACCCGACATACACCCATTGTGAGTTGGACATGCCTTTTAGGTTTAAGGTTGCCTATGATGACAAACATAACCTTACAAATACCCGACCCGCGATACCTGAAATGCTTGTTGAAAGTAGGATCTGATTATTGATTGCCAGTAGTGGGCAAGAGGTTATGTGAATATGAAATGTGGACCTTGAAGTGCAGGATGGGTAGCGAAGTTATGCCAAAAAATTTCACCACAGAAAAATGAATTGATGATCTGAGAGATCATGGGAAATAAGTCCCCGTTGTATGGGACCATTGAGATAATGCAAAAAGTTGGTTTGAAAGGCATATAAGCTGGATGTAGCATAAGACTTCAAGGGCTACGTGATTATGTTTCGTATATCAAACTTGATGAAATGTCTATCAAGTGAAAATCTGATTACTTCTTGATAAAATTTAGATCGGCAAAAAGTTGCATTCATCAAAAACCCGTGAACATCATGTATAGAGGAAGTAAGTCAAAATTAAGTCTGATCGTATTCATGTACTTTGATTGATGAAACTCGCGTATTGTAATGAATTACACTTGAGAGAAAAGACCGAATTTGGAGGAAATACCCACGTGGCTTTAATTCTATAAGAAGCGAGTAGTAAGATAAATTGATCTTTGAGGACAAAGATCCTGTTTAGGGGTAAATGCTGTGACAATCCGTTAATTTATGGTCGATATTTTATTCTCAAGTATTATTTAAAAATATTATTTTAATGTTATATTATGAACTCACTCATTTTTGGGAAAGAATTTGAGTTACATCTTAAAGTAGCATCGACTACGTCTAAACCGGAGGACTCTACGTTACGTGCTTACGTTTACATACACCATTTTTGGTGACAGTCCGACACTTAAGGAAATAAATTTATTCTTGAATATTATTTTGGGAATTTAAAGTTGTGTTGGTTCATAAACTTACAAATTTACAAGAAGAGATTAGGACTTACGTGCAAAATTTAACGTCCTTTACGACTAAACCGGAAACCCTAGTTTTACGTATTTACGCTTTTGAACTCCGTTTTTTATGAGACAATTTTTATTAGAATCGTTTTTTGCCGTAGATTCATAATTTATAAAAACATTTTTCGTAAATCGACCCGAGGGCACGTAAGTCGAAGAAACTAGAATCGAGGAGTACCCGTAAATTAGTGGAGATGAGACAAGTGGGACACTTGTCCCACCTCCACTATGGGTGGCAAGTTTATACCAACTTTGGGACACTTGTCCCATAAGTCTTCCAACACCATCAAACAACTAATAAAAACCATTTCCATCATCACCAGAACTTCACATACATGCAAACATACAACTCTCTCTTGTTCTCTCTCTATGAACGTCCCATATACCCCCACAAACCACCATTTGATCAAAAATTTAACCATGAATCATGTGTTTAACTTGCACAAGTTGAATACCCTTTGAAGATATGAAGATTGGAGGTGATCCTAACCTATGAAAAGGAGTTTCCATGGAGCTTAGGGGATGATTTTAAAGAAGATATTCATGCACATGAATAAATCAAGGAGTTTATTTGCCAAGTTAAAGATGTGATAACAAGAACCAAGTCTTGTTCATCATCAACCTCATCTTTTCATCACTTTGGTGGTATAGAGATTATTTCTTCCTATCATCTTGTTATTTTGAATATGTAATCTTATATTTTCTTCATTTATATATATGTATATGACTATGAATGATGATACAAAGTGTTATGTGGGGATTTGGTTGATAAATTTGGTTAAAAAGATTAAAAGGTACATGTAAAAAGGTTAAAATCATGCTTAAATTAGTTGGCTGTATAAAATAGTAAAGAACCTTATGATAAATTATTAAAATGGCTTGGATGAACTAATATACAGTAAGATAAGAGACTTGTACACATGTGAGAGTTGGGGCACTCAATGGAAACCATAAAATGAGTGAGATATGATCAAAACAATATTAAAGTTCAAATCTGAGTAGTCTGTTTTGGACGATCTGTTAGAGACATTTAGAAGTTGATTGAGCAGTAGCTAAAACTGAGTTAAATGTATCACATATAATGTAGTTTGTGGTTTCCAAAAATGAGCTTCTATCTCCTTGTAGAACTCAAAATATGATAAAAATGGTGAAAGTGAAATTCATAATCAGATTTGTAAAATAAAAGTATATAGTATAATATTAGCACTCAAGTTAATATAATATAAAATGTATACCTAAAACACACTAACTTATATAATACTTATAAATACGTTATATACTTTGATAGGAAAATGGGACATTTTATAAAATAGCAATTTGATAAGTTTTATAAGTTATAAAACTATATACATAAGTTTTACGTCTTTTCGGTTAAAACCGAAAGATTAACGTTTTCATCAAATAAAACTTAGACGGTCGGACCCGTCTAATGTAAACTTTTTATAAATTATATACTGATGTATAAGTATATTTGACAAGTAAAAACCGATAAAACCCGAGCTTTATAACTTATGGACCTTAACGGGCCAAAATAGCCTTATTGGACTATTGACCCAACTAGTTGGATAAACACTAATGGACTTACTCATTGGGCTTAACCCACTTGGGCCCAACATATGAGTAAAGGCCTGATATTAATAGTATAAATGGACTAATATAAAGATTTTAACTCTTAATGGGCTTTTAATGGGCTTATTGGGCCTTAATATGAAATTGGATTGAAACTAGTGTAACTAGTCAAAAATTTGACTAACACATAACACTATAATGTGTATAAAGAGATAAAAATCCCACTTGATCATCATCATACTTATAATATCATCATATATATACATAGCCATTGTTTTTATAGAGTCATTGGACAAGAGTCTAAGACAAGTATTATTTGTCTAGGTTTCCGTGATTGAAGCACGTACCGTACATCCAAATCGCCGATAACCGCCTTTCCCAATCAACGTGAGTTCATAGCCTCACACTCTTTTAAATGTTTTTATGAAATGTTTTATAAACCCGCGAGGGAGATAACATGTTAGTTTTAATAAAAATAGGACACCAGTTGTCCCGATTGTTTGTTTATTGATTTGGACCCGAATGATTATATGACCCGATGAATGATTATATGACCCGATGTATGAAATAAAATGGATTATTAAAGTTAGGTTATGTCACTAAAATTCCCATTAGCATGAATTGTGAACAACCGGGATTTGGTAGACGCTTATGCATATAATAGTACTATTTGGGGAAGATCACCCCAGTTCGCGCCTTGACGACACGCTGTTATAGATGGGCAAATGAGTTTCGGGTTAGCTACCCGTTGTTTGTGATAGTAAGGTAACAATGTCATGCGGCTAATAATAATCCAAAAACACAATCCAATAACGAAAATACTGCTATACGCATTGATTTACAATATATTGCCTGACTAGCAATACGGAGTCTTATTATTGATATTATGGTCGTGTTTTGGTTTTACATAACCATATTCATATAAAGGTTTTTATCTAACTCTATAAAACGTTATAAAACGTATTGTATGATGTTTTTACGACAATGGTTCGTATAATAATTTTGAAGGCAAAAGCCTATGGTATGATTTACAACAAAGATTTGTATAAAATGTTTTTGGCTTATTTTATGGCCTACGACAAAGAATTGTACAAAATGATTTTCAGTAATAATTTTATACCGATGATATATTGATGGATTTCATTAAACTCTATGAATTCACTCGGCGTTTTTGCTGACCTTTTCTTTTAACATGTTTTATCTAAGGTACTTGAAGGTAATTCTAGGGAAGACTACAAGATTTTATGGCCCGCACTTAAATAACAATTTCCATTCAAATGTTTTGTAAAATTGTATGAAATACTATGACTTGGGACCTATGTAATTTGATTTTTATGAATGGAAAATGCTTTATTATTAAACGACGCGATTTTTACGTGTTGTCTATGATTTGAGTAATGTGCTATCCCGTAACACCAATGAATCTTCCGCTGAACCAAAGTATGAATATTTGGGCGTGTTACAACACTTCTCAGTCTGGCCTTGTCTGTAACTCGGGAATTCTTCGGCACCGTCATAGTCAACAGATTTTTAGACATTTTGAGAAAAATGTCTATAGTTTAAAGATTTTGAAATGTTTTATTCAAAACCTTGGTTTTAAAAATCTTTTGTTCTCTATAACGAGAACTCTGGTACCAAACTGTAACACCCCAAATATCCATACTTTAGTTCAGCGGAATAGTCGTTGATGTTACGGGATAGCACATTACTCAAATCATAAACAACGCTTAAAATCGCGTCGTTTAATAATAAAGCATTTTCCATTCATGAATATCAAATTTACATAGGTCCCAAGTCATAGTATTTCATACAAGTTTACAAAACATTTGAATAGAAATTGTTATTAAAGTGCGGGCCATAAATTCTTGTCGTCTTCCCGAGAATTACCTTCAAGTACCTGAGATAAAACTTGTTAAAAGAAAAGATCAGCGAAAAGGCCGAGTGAATTCATAGAGTTTAATGAAATCCATTAATATATCATCGGTATAAAATTTTTACCGAAAATCATTTTGTACAATTCTTTGTCATAGGCCATAAAATAAGCCAAAAACATTTTATACAAATCTTTGTTGTAAATCATACTATTGGCTTTTGCCTTCAAAACCATCATACGAACCAATGTCGTAAAAAAACATCATACAATACGTTTTATAACGTTGTATAGAGTTAAATAAAAACCGTTATATGAATATGGTTACGTAAAACCAAAACACGAACATAATATCAATAATAAGACCCCGTATTGCTAGTCAGGCAATATATCGTAATTCAATGCGTATAGAAGTATTTTTGTTATTTGGATTATTATAAGCCGCATGACATTGTTACCTTACTACAACAAACAACGGGTAGCTAACCTGAAACTCAATTTGCCCATCTAAATTAGCGTGTCGTCACAAAAATCACGCTATGTAAATCTTCTCATACATAAATTCGCTTACCAATCAATGTGGCACGACGGGGATCAACCGTCAAGGCGGGAACTGGGGTGATCGTCCCCAAATAGTACTATTATATGCATAAGAGTCTACCAAATCCCGGTAGTTCACAATTCATGCTAATGGTACTTTTAGTGACATAACCTAACTTTAATAATCCATTTTATTTCATACATCGGGTCATATAATCATTCATCGGGTCATACAATCATTCGGGTCCAAATCAATAAACAAACAATCGGGACAACTGGTGTCCTATTTTATTAAATATAACATGTTATATCCCTCGTGGGTTTATAAAACATTTTATAAAAACATTTAAAAGAGTGCGAGGCTATGAACTCACGTTGATTGGGAAAGGCGGTTATCGGCGATTTGGATGTACGGTAAGTGCTTCAATCACGGAAACCTAGACAAATAATACTCGTCTTAGACTTTTGTCCAATGACTTTACAAAAATAATAGCTATGTATATGTATGATTATATTATAAGTATGATGATGATCAAGTGGGATTGTACATCTTTATTTACTCATTATAGTGTCATGTGTTGGTAAATTTTCATACTAGTTCCACTAGTTTAACTTCTTTACTTGTCAAGGCCCAATAAGACCATTATAAGCCCATTACATTATATTAGTCCAATTTACACTTTTAATATCAGTCCTATACTTACATGTTAGGCTCAAGTGAGTTAAGCCCAATAAGTAAGTTCATAAGTGTTTAGCCAAATTAGTTGGATTAATAGTCCAATAAGGCTAATTTGGTCCGTTAATGTCCATATGTTATAAAGATCGGGCTTTTATCGGCTTTTACTTGTAATATAGACTTATTATTCAGTACATGAGTTGTAAAAAGTTTACATTAGACGGGTCCGACCATCTAAGTTTTAATTGACGAAAACATTAATTTTACGGTTTTAGCCGAAAAGACGTAAAAATCATATTTATAGTTTTATAACTTATAAAACTTATCAAACTACCATTTTTATAAAATTTCCCATTTATTTATTTATTGTACATACTTATATAAATGTAATATATAAGTTAGTGGATTTTAATTTACATTTTATACTATATTTATTTGAGTGCTATTATAATACTATTAAACTTTAATTTCACAAAATCTGATTTTTAGTTTCACTTTCACCATTTTTATCATATCTTTAGTTCTACAAAGAGATAGAAGCTCATTTTTGGATGACATAAACTTCATATTATGTGCTACATATAACTTAGTTTTAGCTACTGCTCAATCCAAGTCTAAGTATGCCTAAAAGTCCTCACAAAACAGACTATTCAGATTGATACATCAATTTTGTTTTGATCATATCTCACTCATTATAATGATTCCATTCCATGGCCAACTCTCACTTGTGTACAAGACTTAATACTTACTGTATATTGATTCCACTATGCCATTTTATCATTTTATCATATGGTTGCTTACTGTTTTTATACAGCCAACTATTTTAAGCATGATTTAACCATTTTACATGTGGTTTTTCATCTTTTTACCCATGTTTATCAACACCAAATCCCCACATAATATTTTTAATCATCATTCATCATCATATACATATAAATAAATAAAGAAAATACAAGACTACATAATCAAAATAACAAGAGGATAGGAAGAAACAATCTCTATACCATCATTAGTGATGAAAAGATGAGTTTTTGATGAACAAGGCTTGGATTTTGATGGCAAAACTTGTGATAAACCAATATCATCTTCAAGTCCACCAATCTTTATAAACTCCTTGTGGGAAATCAGCCCTAGGACACCAAGAAATCTCCTGTTTGGATGTTAGAATCACCTCCAATCTTCAAGGCTTCAAAGGTTCTTCATCATATGTGTAGATAACACATGGTTTGTGGTTAAAATTGATCAAAATGAGGGTGTTTATGGGTGGTGGTGGACGGCACTGATAGGTGTGTAAACACCCATCCTTTTACCACTTAACTACAATAATACCTAAGCTAAAACGTGTATTTTATGTCGTAAATGTCGGAATTATGCGTGGTTTGTGTTTTTGTTGTGATTTAGGATCAAAATGTGAAAAGGGAGGAAAACACGGGCTTTCACAGGCTTTTATCAAAGAAAAAGACAAAAGACGAAGTCGAAAGATCAAGAGTGCTAAAAGAACGGAAGTCCAAGGCTAATTCTGAAGATTTATCGAAGAAAAAGTCTAAAGACGGAAGTTTAATAAAAGCCGAAGAACTCAAGTCTAAATTAATGAGGAAATTAAAAGACGAGTTTATTAATCCCGAGACAAAGTCGAAAAAAAAAAGTCGAAGAAATTAGAAGACGAGAAGTCGAGAAAGAAAGAAGAATGAACCAACACATGCTTAGTTTTCCTAATCACTATAAATAGACTCTTAATGTGTCATTAGGAGTTGTTAGCTAATTTGACACATTAGTCTTTCCAACTTATTTTCCAAGCACTTTCATATTGTCATTTACTTAATTGCACCTTTAATTACCTTGTCTTGCACCTTAAATTTGTAAGTTTAATCTTTACTTTTATTGTTGAATCTTTAATTTTAATTAAGTTTTATATTAATCTCTCCTTCTACCTTTCTTATTTTTGTTAATCTTTATGAACATTTTCTTATTGTCATGCTTATTTGATTAATGGTTATGTTTTTATGTGGTTGATTGTGTTAGCTTATTGATTTGATAGCTTATTGTGTGTTTGATTTGATTTTAGTTAAGTGTTTTTATTAGTTTATTTTATTAAAAGTTGATTTTTAATGTTTAATTTTATTAGTATTTTTCAAGTTTTTGATTTGTGGTTGAATTAGTTTTTCTTAAAAGTGTTTTAGATTAAGTTTTGGTAGATTGCTTATTTGATTTTAGCTTATTCGTGGCTTATTTCTTTAAATTTTGATGTTACTGTTTATCTGTATCTGTGTTGTTATCTTTTCGGAAAAGGGTTTTAAACTCTGAATTCATCCTTTTTCTGAAATTGTAATTATTCCGAAATTCTTCTTTTCTCTGAATTTGTGTTTCTATGAATTCATCATTTCTATGAAAAGTTAATTATTCCAAAAATACCATTTTTCCGAAGATATTGTTATTCCGAAAAAATCACTTTTTCTGAAAAGTCCTTTTTTTCCGAAGAAACCTTTTTTACTGAAAAGATCATTTTTCCGAAATTTTCATTTCTTTGAATTTGCTGCTTTTCCGAAGATTTCTCTGAAAAAATTTATTCCGAAAAAGTTATTATTCCGAAAAAGTCATTTTTCCGAAATTCTCCTTTTCTCTGAATTCATTGCTTTTCCGAAGATTTCTCTGAAAACAATTATTCCGAAAAAGTCATTTTTCCGAAGAAATGCAATCTCTGAAATGTACTGTAGCTTTTCCGATATAATTGTGGTGCCTGCTTGCTTGTTTTAATTTCTTGTCTTAGTTTTAGTTTTAAGATTTCAAAGTTTTCTAATTTTTATTTTTAGAGAAAAAGTGACAGTTTTTCTCATTTTACTTTTAGCCTATTTTAATTTTAAGTTTTGTATTTTTATTACATTGTCAATTTAATTTTTCGTCACGCTTTTATTTTCTGTCATTTAATTCATTTACTTTTAAATGTTTTAATATTGCACCGTTTACATTTTAATTAGTTTTAGATTTAAATTACCGTCATTTACGTTAAAGTCTTGCATTTTTTATTTATAACAACGACCAAAATGTTTTTCTTAACCAAAGTCAATTGAGTCGCACTTAAACCGGAAATCCATTCGATTAGACACACGACAAAGAACAATTTTTCTAACTAAAATTCAATTATTAAATGGCGCCGCTGCCGGCTCTTTTCGTAAAGATTAACGGTTTTCTGTGAGAGACGCGTTGAATTTTGGGATCCGTTCACTCGTGAACGTTATTTTTCTTGCTTAAAAATTTCCAAAAATCCATAAAAATAAAAAAAATTTAAAAATCCATAAAAATTAAAATTTTCAAAAAAATCCAAAAAGATTTTATTTTTATTTTCATAGTGTATATATATTGTCTATTGCTTTGGTATCTTTTTCTTTTGCTTTCGCAGGTGTATGCGTACTAGATCTTCAACTTATCCGGAGCCCGAGACTCGTGAAGATTTAGCTATGGCAGGTGTGAACAACAACAATAATCCACCGCACCTCAACAATAACAATAACAATGTTCTTCCACAGCCCGATCTTCGGACAATAGAGGAGCTTTGTCAACCAACTATGTATGGACGAGGAGGACCGATTGCGCCGATGCAAATCATGGCTCCAGAGTTTTCGTTGAAGCATCACATGATCCAACAAGTGCAAACTAATCCATTTCGCGGATTGCCTGATGATGATGTCAACAAGCACCTCGACAAATTCATTACTATTACTCAAAGCATGAAGTTTCCCGTTGTTACTATGGATGTCCTTCGCCTACAGCTCTTTCCACATACTTTATCCCACCACGCCGAAAAATGGTTTGATCGTCTCCCGAAGAATTCCATTCATACTTGGGACGACATGACTCAACGATTTTTGTCGCGCTACTTTCCACCATCCATGGTCACGAGCCTTCGAAATCAAATCAGCGGTTTCATGCAAGAACCCGATGAATCACTCTTTGATGCTTGGGAAAGATATAATGTTTTGATCGATCGATGTCCAAACCACAACATGCTCCCCGTTACATTGATTGATACTTTCTACAATGGTTTAACTTTTCGTGATCGTGATACGATTAATGCAGCCGCCGGTGGCACATTTATTAAAAGAAGACCTGAGGAGTGTAGAGAGCTTATTGAGAACATGACTACTCATCACAAAAATTGGGATTCCTCCGCATCTTCAAGGAACAACCCGAGAGTCAATGTTTCTTCTACTTCAGCAAACCCCGATATGACCGAATTCACCCGCATGATGGCCGAAATGAAAAAAATATCTTGCTCTTCGCTACAAACCAACAACAACAAGTTAAAGCTGTAGCAATTTCTTGTGAGACTTGCGGTGGTCCTCATTCATACACTGATTGTCCTTCTACTCAAGGCAATCCGGAAAACGTGTATGCGGCTTATGGTAACTATTCACCGGAAAATTACCAAGCCCGACCTCAAGGTGATCGGAATTTGCTAAGTTACCGTTCTAACAACTATCTTTCACCCGGTTTGTCTCCTCAAAACCAAAACCCCAACAACTATAATCGAAGCAACCAAATCCCACCTCGAGCTTCTAATCCTTATCACCCACCCGCTCAACAAGTCCCACCCTTTAATCAAGATGTTGAAGCCTTAATGAGAACCCAAGGAGAGCAAATTAAGAATCTGCAAAGCCAAATTATCAACTTGAAAGGGGACTAAGCAAGGTAATGACATTAGATCCGAGCTTCGACATGATATACAAACCTCTTTTAGCACTAAAACAAATGATTTGAAGAATATGCTGGCTAGTTTCTTACCAACCACTCAACCCTCTACTTTGGGCTCTCTACCTTCAAACACCATCACCAACCCAAGAGCGAATGTGAGTGCTATTACTACACGCAGTGGAGCAACTTTAGTAGGACCATCTATCCCACCCCCAGTTACACCATCTACACCTCCTCCACCACCATTTATCCCTCCT
Source organism: Glebionis coronaria (assembly GCA_025667525.1). Classification (NCBI taxonomy): domain Eukaryota; kingdom Viridiplantae; phylum Streptophyta; class Magnoliopsida; order Asterales; family Asteraceae; genus Glebionis; species Glebionis coronaria. The sequence continues at coordinate 364,339,063 of CM046877.1, forward strand.
ACTCCCACGCCTAGTATTAGTTCACCATTACCGTCTCCACCTCTTACTGACGTACCCAAGAAGAAGAACCCTTCACCAACCCTACCTTCCACCTCTAAACCCTCAACTTCTCAATCTTTACCTGCTACACCTACACCTTCCACCTATAAACCAAATATTCCTTATCCTTCTCGCTTGGACAAGCCTAACTTGCTAACTAAGGATGACATTTAAGTGTCGAACTATTTGAAGATGATCTCTCAAATGAATTTCAACATTAGCCTTGTTGAAGCACTTGTCCACATGCCGAAATTTGTCAAAGCATTCAAGGAATTGCTTAATAAGAAGGAAAAGCTGGTTGAGCTTGTCAACACACACTTAAATGAAAACTGTTCTACAGTTATTATTAAAGAACTTCCAGAAACACTTGGAGATCCCGGTCGTTTTGTGTTGCCGTACATTTTTAACAAAACCGAAGAATTTATTGCCCTAGCTGATCTCGGGGCAAGTATTAATTTGATGCCTTTAAGTGTTTGGACAGCACTATCATTACCCGACCTTACACCAACGAAGATGACTCTTGAGCTTGCAAATCGCACTCTCGCTTACCCCGTTGGTATTGCCGAAGATGTTTTCATTAAAGTTGGCACCTTCACTTTTCCGGTCGACTTTGTTGTTGTTGATTATGAAATGGACCCTCGTATTCCGTTAATACTTGGTCGGCCATTTTTGAGAACCGGAAAAGCTTTTGTTGATGTTGCCGAAGGTGAGTTAATTTTAAGGGTCGGGAATGAACAACACGTGTTCAAAATGGGGAAGATCACAAACAAATCCTTTGGAAGAGATTAAGCGAATATGATTAATGTGCTTGATGATTTTGTCATCTACAACAATCCTCTATTCGATTCTTGCTATGATAATCCACTGTTCCAAGATGATGTGGATGATTCTCTATCTGATTCTGATCCTCCACCAAGTTATGATTCTCCACCGATCTTTAATGATTATGATGACGATTCTAGTTCCAGTGGAGATGATTATGATGATTTTACTTTTGAGTATCCCGACATGCCCACTTATGATGATTTTGATGAGGCTGATACTCTCTCGAGTGATTCTTCATATGATGAAGATCCTCCGCCAACAATGCTTAATCCTACTTTGGATGACTACTCATTTGAGGAAGACTTTGCTACTTTTCTCAACACATACTTCCCAAATGAGAGTGATGCTCCTCCTTTAGACTTTGATGATTATGGTCTTTATCCTACTTTGGATATGAAGAAACCCGCTTCAAAGGAGAAAAAGCCGACCGACACCGATATCCGCAGCACTTATGTCATGACACCTCTATATCCACCTTCTGAGGATGAGATTGCGAGATTTATGATCGGATCTTCTTCAAGGTCTGCTGAGCCTAAGTGTTATTTTCCCCTAAAGGAAAAGGTGTTCGACCCCGGCATTGCACTTTTTGAGCCATCTCAGTATCCATCTGATGAAATAAAAGGAAAAATCATTGGAACTTATGGAGATATGCTTGCACTTCACCCTTGCTACCACCGTGCTCCATCTTTGCTTAAGGGAACCTTGCCTACTCTTCTTTGGCTTGCCTTGTTCGCCTTACGCTTGTGCTATTTGATGGACGAAACCCATGTCTTTGATCCCGATGGATGTGTTTCAAGTTTCTTCCTATGCTAATCAAGGTCGAGTCAGGCTCACAAGCGCTTTTTAATAAGTGTAGGGGGAGACCCTAGTATGTTGTTTGTTGCTTTCTTTCTAATCATGTACAGGGATTCGAGCTTTCAAACATCCATTCTTGATGACTTTTGACGAACCGTGATCCCGTGTACCCGTCTTCCCGGTTCTATCCTAAACTCTTTTGATTCTCTATTTTATATTCTTCCATATTAAAATAGGAATCACTTTAGTTGTCTCTTCCTTTGAAAAATTTAAACAAAGTGCACAATGTCCTAAGTGTAGGGGAGTTTACTTCCACATGCTTAAACATTGAGGAAAATGTTTATATTAAGTGTAGGGGGGGACTTCTATCGAAGTTAAGTGGGCTTTTCCTTGTATTTGTCTTCATTTTAACCGGAAAATTGATTTTTCGACATTTTTCAAAATTTTTGATCTATTTTGACCTATTAGTTTTTCCTTTATTATAGTTATTTTCTTTCTTTGCTAGAATAAATTTTAATAAAGTGGATTAAATTTTTAAACGTTGTGAATCTTTTGACTCAACCCGAGTTTACTTATCTAAGTTTACTCTAGCTAGTATCCTTAACGTGTTTAAGTTAAGTTTTGCTAGGCTTTTATTTAGGGAGCTTTAAAACGTGAAAGTATTAACTCTCACGGGTTAAGAACAAGAACTTTTCGCAAGTTCCTATTATTGATCCTAGAGAGTTTTTTATTAAGGGAACTTTAAAATGCAATTTCTAAACTTGAAAAAGTCTAAGAATTTGCAAGATCCTATAGATGACTCGAAAACCCAAAACTTTGATTTAATTGGCTAAGCATCCACGAGTCTCATTCCTTGAGATTTTAAATTGTGGAGAACGAGAGATGATAGAGTCAATTATAAGTTTGGTATTCTTTCATGAATTTATGTGAGTTGATTATAAGCCTATTCTCCCATCGCTTGCTAATAAATTTATCTGCAATAAATAAGGTTGTACGATTTGAAAAGTTACTTAGCTTCTAGCCCAAGATCGTTTAAAAGTTGCTCCGTATTGATTAGAGTTCATAGCCAAGGCATAACTTATTGAAGCGGGATGCAAAGATTGGCGAGTTCGAAAAGGCCCTAACAAGGAATGAGGGCTACATTTTGTTGCTAAAGATCCAAAAGTGATGTGAAGAATCATTTATCAATAATCAATATGAAGGATCGAGACACACGACGAAAAGCGAATACTCCCGTAAAGATCATGGAGAAATTTATCCAAAAAGGCCCTAACAAGGTATGAGGATATATAGATCCAAGTCCTAAAAGGAGGCGGATCGTTGTATATCAAAATCTCAAATAAAGATTGGAGAAAAATGAAGAAGTCGTGGTCCAAGTATGAAGAATCTCTCAAAACTTCAAGTGAAGAAATTCCTATTATAAGAGAAGACCATTATTTCATGAACGTCTCTCAAGATTTGAAGTATGAAGTCACTGCCAAATATCGGTCCGAGAAAGGTCTCAAATCGTGAAGCAAGTTATGCCAAGATATGAACTTTATAAGGTCCCGAGAAGCAGTTTTAAAAGATTTTGTCCTTTAGTTAACTATTGATTAAATCGTCCTACTTTATTTTCAGCCTTAATAACTATCGAAATAAGTCAACAATGCATCCTCGTGATCATTCAAGACAAGAATAAAATATAAGAGATACACCTAGGAATAAGGGAGTCTAAGTAAATAATTGGCCCACATGAGTTTATGATAGTTTGCTAACTTATGATAAAAATGATCTCGTTTTTAAGCTTGGTATGGGGAACGTGAAACTTGAGGATGATAATCATTCATGACATTCCAAAACCCTAAGGTAAGTCTTTGATTTCTTTACTTGTTTTGTTATTTTCTATCTCTTTAATAAAGGCCAATGTGGATTGATTGTGATGGAAAGTGTAATCTTGCTTTGATTAATGCATTGCATGAGGACATTGCAATGGTCAAGTGTAGGTGATTTGATAGGTGTGTAAACACCCATCCTTTTACCACTTAACTACAATAATACCCAAGCCAAAACGTGTATTTTATGTCGTAAATTTCGGAATTATACGTGGTTTGGTGTTTTTGTTGTGATTTAGGATCAAAATGTGAAAAGGGAGGAAAACACGGGCTTTCAGAGGCTTTTATCAAAGAAAAAGACAAAAGACGAAGTCGAAAGATCAAGAGTGCTAAAAGAACGGAAGTCCAAGGCCAATTCTGAAGATTTATCGAAGAAAAAGTCTAAAGACGGAAGTTTAATAAAAGCCGAAGAACTCAAGTCTAAATTAATGAAGAAATTACAAGACGATTTTATTAATCCCGAGACAATGTCGAAAAAACAGTCGAAGAAATTAGAAGACGAGAAGTCGAGAAAGAAAGAAGAATGAACCAACACATGCTTAGTTTTCCTAATCACTATAAATAGACTCCTAATGTTTCATTAGGAGTTGTTAGCTAATTTGACACATTAGTCTTTCCAATTTATTTTCCAAGCACTTTCATATTGTCATTTACTTAATTTCACCTTTAATTACCTTGTCTTGCACCTTAAATTTGTAAGTTTAATCTTTACTTTTATTGTTGAATCTTTAATTTTAATTAAGTTTTATATTAATCTCTCCTTCTACCTTTCTTATTTTTGTTAATCTTTTTGCTTATTTGATTAATGGTTATGTTTTTATGTGGTTGATTGTGTTAGCTTATTGATTTGATAGCTTATTGTGTGTTTGATTTGATTTTAGTTAAGTGTTTTTATTAGTTTATTTTATTAAAAGTTGATTTTTAATGTTTAATTTTATTAGTGTTTTTCATGTTTTTGATTTGTGGTTGAATTAGTTTTTCTGTGTTTTAGATTAATTTTTGGTAGATTGCTTATTTGATTTTAGCTTATTCGTGGCTTATTTCTTTAAATTTTGATGTTGCTGTTTATCTGTATCTGTGTTGTTTTCTTTTTGGAAATGGGTTTTAAACTCTGAATTCCTCCTTTTTCTGAAATTGCAATTATTCCAAAATTCTTCTTTTCTCTGAAATTGTGTTTCTATGAATTCATCATTTCTATGAAAAGTTATATTCCAAAAATACCATTTTTCCGAAGATATTGTTATTCCGAAAAATCACTTTTTCTGAAAAGTCCTTTTTTTTCCGAAGAAACCCTTTTTACTGAAAAGATCATTTTTCCGAAATTTTCATTTCTCTGAATTTGCTGCTTTTCCGAAGATTTCTCTGAAAACATTTATTCCGAAAAAGTTATTATTCTGAAAAAGTCATTTTTCCGAAATTCTCCTTTTCTCTGAATTCATTGCTTTTCCGAAGATTTCTCTGAAAACAATTATTCCGAAAAAGTCATTTTTCCGAAGAAATGCAATCTCTGAAATGTACTGTAGCTTTTCCGAAATAATTGTGGTGCCTGCTTACTTGTTTTAATTTCTTGTCTTAGTTTTAGTTTTAAGATTTCAAAGTTTTCTAGTTTTTATTTTTAGAGAAAAAGTGACAGTTTTTCTCATTTTACTTTTAGCCTATTTTAATTTTAATTTTTGCATTTTTATTACATTGTCAATTTAATTTTTCGTCACGCTTTTATTTTCTGTCATTTAATTCATTTACTTTTAAATGTTTTAATATTGCACCATTTACATTTTAATTAGTTTTAGATTTAAATTACCGTCATTTACGTTAAAGTCTTGCATTTTTTATTTATAACAACGACCAAAATATTTTTCTTAATCAAAGTCAATTGAGTCGCATTTAAACCGGAAATCAATTCGATTAGACACACGATAAAGAACAATTTTTCTAACTAAAATTCAGTTATTAGCACCATAGAGAGAGAAAGAGAGAGTTTGAGAGTGGTTTGCATGAGTTGAAATGAGAAATGGTTTAATCAAAAATGGTTTTGTGGTTTTGTAGTTAACTTGTTATGTTAAGTTAACAAGTGTTAATGTGTAAGCTACTTGTTTGACACATCATGGTGTGGTGTCATGGTTTAGCCGTCCCATAGAGTGGGGTGGGACAAGTGTATGCTTGTCTCATCCTACTAATTTACGGGTATTCCTCGATTCTAGTTTCCTCGATTTGCGTGCCCTCGGGTCATTTTACGAAAAACGTTTTTATAAATTATGAATCAACGGCACAAAACGAATCTAATAAAAATTGTCTCATCAAAAACGGAGTTCAAAAACGTAAATACGTAAACCTAGGGTTTCCGGTTTAGTCGTAAAGGACGCTAAATTATTCACGTAAGTTCTAATCTCTTCTCGTAAATTTGTGAGTTTATGAACCAACACAAATTTAAAATTCCAAAATAATATTCACGGATAAATTTATTTCCTGAAATGTCGGACTGTCACCAAAACGGTGTATGTAAACGTAAGCACGTAACGTAGAATCCTCCGGTTTAGACGTAGTCGATGCTACTTCAAGACGTAAACCCAAATTTCTTCCTAAAAATGAGTGAGTTCATATTATAACATTAAAATAATGTTTTTAAATAATACTTGAGAATAAAATATCCACCATAATTTGACGGATTGTCACAAATGAAGTTTCATTTTTCATACTTTTGCCCCAAAAATTTTTGTAAAAGTATTTCAAGGGTATTTCTTGTAATTTGATGATTCTTCAAGGGTTGTTTTTCACATATCTTCATTCTTCATGGTCTTGACTTGTATGGTTGACTTCTTGGAGGACTAAAATGACAAGTTTGCATAAATGAGGGACCATTCTTACCAATTCTTCAAAGTGGAGGGTCCTTTTTGCAAATTTGACAAACTTTAAGGACCAATCTTGTAATTATGAATATACAAGGGTTTAAAGTGTCAATTCTTCAATATTGGAGGACCCTTCTGGTACAATCTTCAATTCTTCAAGGTTTATTCTTGGAAAATCAACACTAGGGCTTGGTTCATTGTGCGGCTTCGTTTCCCGTGTTCGTTTTTGCTTGTTTCTTGTGATCTTTTGCCATTTTCTCAATATCCGTACCTAAAATACACATGGAACAAACACAAGCATATATTTGGCATATTTCATGATATTTATGCATTTTAAGCCCATTTTGGACGATGAGACTATGTATAAAAGCAGTCTCGTCACTCCCCCATACTAAACCATTACCGTGCCCTCACGCAATGCTAGAATTAAGTGTCTTAGCACCTCCAAAATTCATTTTTATGCACTTTTATTGAATGATAAACTTGCTAAAATACTACTACTTGATACTACTTACGTTTTAGACATAATGTATGATTTTCATCACAAAATGGGACGTTTATGTTCATAGAACAAGAACACATGAATGCTTCGTTAGAAATAATTTCGTCGCCCTAGATTTTCACCCCAATTCCATGCCAAGCGTGCAACGAGATCATTGTCATTTTAAGTTAGTAATGCTAACACTACTCATATGCCCTAATCACGTACTTAGACTCCCATTTTCCTAAGTGGTATCTCTTATATTTTATTTTTGTCTTGAATGTTCACGAGGATACATTTTTGACTTATGCGATGATAGAGATTTAGGTCTAAAAATAGAGTCATAACGGTGTAACCAAGACCATCGAATTAATAACCCCTCCTAATAGACAACGATGTCAAAAAGTTAAGTCAACAAGAAGGATCGATAAACACGGTTTTATAACGGTTTTAAACATGAGACTTATTACTAATACTTTAATACGTCCCCTAACGGATGGGCCTTATTATCATAGGTTTACCTCCATCTTTTATTCAACTTCGCCATGAAGCTTTTATTATGACTTCGATCTTGCCTTGACTTTCATTTAACCTCGCTATGAGGTGTTTATTATGGCCAAAGACGTATATCCTCACGCTAAAAGCGAATTTTAGATCTTTAAAGCTTCAAAGATTAAGGCATAATTCACTTTCAATTTCGCATAGATTTTTCGGCCTTGTGAGCTTTAAATTGTTTGCTTGATTTAGGTGAGCACTTGAAATCTTATTAATAGGTGAAGCTTTCGATTATTCGGGTTGCCAACTTCAAAACTGTGATGTTGGCGATACCTTAATGTCTTCCCAATTTAATTACATGGAAGCTACTAGAAAATACTAGAAACCAATTGTGACAATCTAACATTTTCAGGTAGTAAATTATTTTCTCGTATATTATTTTGAAACTTATTTTTGTGTTGGTTGGTGAACACACAATTTACGTATTGAAATTTGGGCTTACGTGCATAATTTATCGTCCTTTACAACTAAACCGGAAACCCGAGGATTACGTATTTACGTTTTTGAACTCCGTTTTTGATGAGACAATTTTTATTAGATCCGTTTTGTGCCGTTGATTCATAATTTATAAAAACGTTTTTCGTAAAACGACTCGAGGGCACGCAAATCGAGGAAACTAGAATAAAGGAGTACCCGCAATTAAAAGGGGATGAGACAAGATAAACTTGCCCCACCCCCACACATGGGACGGCCAGGCTTAAGCTAACACCCCTCATGAGGTGTCAACTTATTATAACAAGCTAAGACACTTGTCTTAGCCTTGTTACAAAACCATGTTTTCCTTAAAACCACTAGCAACTAAACCATCCACTTCATTTCATACATGCAGAAATACACATCTCTCTCACTCTCTCACTCTTCCTTGCCGTCCACTCTCTACCAAAAACACCCCCATTTGATCTTGATTCAACCAGAAATCCTATGTTATTCATACATAGGATGATGTCCTTTTGAAGCATTATTGATTGGTGGTGATTATAACATCCAAAAAGAAGTTTCCTTGGTGTCTTGGGGCTGATTTTCCACAAGGTGTTCTTGAAGTTGGGTGATCTTGAAGTTGATATTGGTTTACCACAAGATTTTTCATCAAAATTCAAGCCTTGATCATAACTTTCATTATCTTGGTTGGTAACAAGATCATTCCTTCCATTTTCTTGTTATTTTGTAAATGTAAATTTGTATTTTCTTTCTTAATTTATATGTATATGATGATATATTATGATCAAAATTATTATGTGGGGATCTTGTGTTGATAAATTTGATTAAAAAGTTTAAAAGCTACATGTAAAGGTGTTAAAATCATGTCTAAAATAGTAGGCTGTATAAAACTGTAAACAACGTTATGATAACTTGTTAGAATGACTTGGATAAATTAATATACAGTAAGGTATGTGACTTTTACATATGTGAGAGTTGGCCACTCAATGGAATCCATAAAATGAGTGAGATATGATCAAAACAATATTGAAGTTCTAATCTGTATAGTCTTTTTGGACGAACAGTTAGAGATAATTAGAGGATGATTGAGCAGTAGCTAAAATGGAGTTAACAGTAGCACATATCATGTAGTTGGTGCTGCCCAAAAATGAGCTTCTATCTCCTTGTAGAACTCAAGATATGGTAAAAATGATGAAAGTGAAATTCATAATCATATTTGTAAAATAAAAGTATTTATTATAAAATTAGCACTCAAGTAAAACTAATATAAAATGTATACCTAAAACCCACTAACTTATATATTACTTATAAATAAATATATACTTTGATAAGTAAATGGGACATTTTATAAAAATGGCAATTTGATAAGTTTTATAAGTTATAAAACTATATACATAAGTTTTACGTCTTTTCGGCTAAAACCGAAAGATTAACGTTTTCGTCAATTAAAACTTAGACGGTCAGACCCGTCTAATGTAAACTTTTTATAGCTCATATAATGATGTATAATTACATATGACAAGTAAAAACCGATAAAACCCAAGCTTTATAACATATGGACATTAACGGGGCAAAGTAGCCTTATTGGACTATTAACCCAATAAGTTTGGCTAAACACTAATGGACTTACTCATTGAGCTTAACCCACTTGGGACCAACATGTGAGTATAGGTGATGGTTGTAAAAATACACTTGTTTAGGAAAACAAGGTAATTAGGGTAAGTACACAAGTGACTTAGGAAAATCACAAGTTATGACCCAAAGTGGGGATCGTTCTCAAGGAGGCTTGGTGTGTGTGTTAAGAAATGATTAATTATGTGATTATATGATTATGAGAAAGAAAATAGAAATGAGATAAGAAGAGAATGACGGTTATAATGACGGATTACAATAAGACGAAAAGGCCGTACACGTAAAACCGTAAAAGCACCAAATTTAAAAATTTACTCTAAAAATGCCTAGAAAATTGCAATAAATCCTAAATAATGTAATTAGAGTTTATAAAAAATCAAAAATCACCCAAACCTTTTATTTAATTAAATAATGATTTTTTAATGCTAATTAAAGCCCTAAAAATCAATTTAATTAACAAAAAGCCGAAAATGAGACTTATCACTTTGTAAACCTCTAAAATACCCTAACTTAATTTAAAACTATTTTTGAAAATTTTAAAATTAATTAGAACTATTTAAAAACAATTAAAAATTCTTAAAACTTAAAATAATTATAAAAATTAATCTAAGGACAATAAAAATATTCTAAAAGTTGTAAAATTCCAAACTTAATGTGTTTAACCTAAGAAAAATATAAAAACTGGAAAAATCTAAATTTTAATTTTTAATAATAAAATAATAATAAAATAATATTAGAAATCCAAAATTTATAAAAAATTCTAAAAACTTGCAAGCTAGCTTAATTTAACCTAAACAAACAGAAAATGAACTTGAAATTACAAAAATACCCCTAATGGGCCTCCAAATGGGCCAAAAGTCCAAACAGACCCCTTAATGGGCTATTTAAGGCCCAATAAGAAAAATGTTGTCCAATTAAGCCCAAAAACTCCTATCTGACTCAAAATTTGATTTTAAACTCAACTTTTCAAAGCCCCAAAAGCTAAAAATGTGAAATAAGCTGACTTATACCAAACAGCTTACTCTTAATGGGCTTTTTGGCCCATTAAGCTATAAGCTGATGCCATAAGCTCAAATTAGACACAAAAGCTTCTTTTGAGTTGCTTAAGACTTCTGTAAAAAGAAATTTGAAATAAGACAAAGGAATAAGCCTGAAAATGCAATAAGCAATCTATAGAAAACGACAAAATAGTCGTTTTTGAGTTCTAGGCTATCTCAAGAGCTGATTCAAATTTCTAAAGCTTTTAAATGACTTAACTAAGCTTAATCAACAAAAAATTTTCAAATAAGTTCACTCAATAAGCTGAAATAAGCAAATAAGCACTTATGAAAAAATCAAATGAGTTGGTTTTCTAGCAAAAAGTCAAAGTCTAATAAGCTCCAGTTCAATCAAATGGGTCAAATAATGAAGATCTATCACAAAGAATAAGTTGTTGTAGGTCTGGATAAGCCAAAATGGCTTATTGATAAGCTAACTGAAAAATTGCACTAGCAGGGTCTAGTTTTGGGTGTTGAGCAGTGGAAACTTTTTCCACTGCTTGGCATCTTGACTTTTTTTGTCTTTAGTGACTTTTTTGGAGATTCAAGTTACACAAAGGCACCCAAATGTTCAGTGGATCATAAGGAGTCAATAACAACAAAGAAATCACAATCAACAACAGCCAATTTGTACAGTTAATTCAAAACATCACCAGATCTGGCATAGACATGAACAAATAAGCAGTTGAGGTTCAATAAGCACTTAGAGCACAATTCAGCCAGCCAAACTTAACCAAATGCATACACAAGCAATATTAAACTTAAATAAGCAAGTCTAAACAGGTTTCATGCACTAATTCAAAGTATTAAGCAAGATTCAAGCACTTAAAGTTACTAATGAACACTTAACACAAAACCGATTTTACTTTGCTGATGCAATTGACCAACAAGCCAGATTCAAACACTCAAATCTCTAATATATGTTATGGTAACAATGATTTAACAGCTTATATCCCTAAACATGCATATACTCTAAGTATTCCCAAAATTTTAGGTCAAAAACAGTCAAACTCAATAAGTTATGGCACAATCTTTGATTTCAAGGTTTAAGCCCAAAAACTTGCAGCAAATAGCACTCAACCAAGTCAAGAACAGATAACAAGCATAAACACAAACTTCTAACAACACAATAACCAGTTATGATATCAAACCGGTAATCCCAAACACCCCTTTAAATTTCCAAAACCAAAATTTTCAAATCAGAAGTGTATTTCAAGACCACCCAAGACCAAATTAGCACAATAATAGATATATTAAGCAGATTTAAGCAAGATTAGACCATAAAATCAGCAAGAACACAAGTAGCACTCCAATATCACCAAAAATCCAAATTTATTCAGATTTTGAGATTAAGGATGCAAACCTCATGGATGTACATACACACCCACGAATTTTGAGCTTATGTACTAGCAAGAACAAGTACAAGCTTCCACAAAAAACCCTGCTATAAATCAACAAGGTTAAGAGCACAATATGAAAATCAGAAAAATGGAAAATTCTTGATTAATGCAACCTTGGTTCCCCACACTTGATTATCCCCAAGTTATAAGCTTCACCACACCTTGATAACTCAATATCAGGATGCTATGATCAGCCTTATAGCCCAAGAATTCCAAGGTTTGAACTAGACTTAGCAAAATATCAAGAAAAGTGGAAAATGTGCAAACTTTTGCACACTCCTTTTGAAAACAGGTTTGAGATTCAAGAACTAGTAAACATTAACAACAATAAACAAATTATAAGAGTGGCACTTGAGCTTTCTTCAACAAATTTAAACACATTTCATTGATATGAATATAAGATTTACAGATTTGTGAACAACTGAAAATTCAAGAGCAAACTGAAATGTTCTAAGTCCTATGCCTTATATAGGCTACAATGAACTAGTGCAAGGCTAAAAAAGGTAACCCTAATGCTTGTGAAGTCCCAGAAATGCCCCTTGTCTTGTTGTGAGTCTTTGAAGATCATGTCACATTTTCTTGTTTGTCTGTGGAGATGGCAAGGTGAAAGTGAATCCAAAGGTGAAAAATAAGCTTAGGATGTAAGCTGGATCCTTGGTCGTTTGATGGCTGTCACAATTTTGGCAGTTAGCTCAAAGGTGAAAAAGCAGGGGAATCATGTGTCCAAGGTAGTGAAGTGGCAAGGTTTTTGAAAGTTGGGATGTGATTAAGGTCACCTTAATCATCTTTCTGGAGGTTTTCATGGCTTAATTACAACAGAATTAAAAATACCCAATTGTGTTCATCACATGAATAGTTGTGTGTTTGATCCGGTTTTGGGTTAAAACATGTTTAAAAACATGTTAAGGCGCCAACATTAATTAACTAAATAATTAATTTAGTTAATCAGGTGAGTGGATGGGTGACATGGCAGCAGGGAGAGTTCCCATTGGTGGAAAGGGTTGAGTGGGACACGTGTCCTTCCTTGGTTGGTCTAGGTAACAATTGGTGTCTGCCAGCTTTAACCCCCAATCTTCTATTCTTCTTTCACTTTGTAAATAATGCACAAAAATCCGGATTCCTTTGTAAATGAAGTTTCACTTTTCACACTTTTGCCCCAAATACTTTTCCAAAGTATTTTCAGGGGTATTTCTTACCATTTTGTGATTCTTGAAGGACTGATTTGTTATTTTCTTCAAGGATTATGGTCTTGACTTGTATATTTGACATTTTGGAGGACTAAAGTTGCCAAGTCATGATTAATGAGGGACCATTTTTGCCAAGTCTTCAAAGTCAAGGGTCCTTTTGGTATTTTTGACATTTTCAAAGGACCAAATTTGTAATTATTGTAACTTGGAGTTCTTCATGGTATGTTTGACTTTGAGAAGGACTGATATTGACATTTTAGTTTTGTTGAGGGACTAAAATTGCCAATTCTTCAAAGTGGAGGGCCCTTTTTGCAATATTGACAAACTTTAGGGACCAATTTGTAATTATGAAGATACAAGGGTATAAAGTGTCAATTCTTCAATATTGGAGGACCCTTCTTCATAAATCTTCAAATCTTCAAGGGTTTTCTTGGAAAATTCTTCATTAGGGCTTGGTTCAATGTGCGGCTTCGTTTCCCGTGTTCGTTTTTGCATGATTCTTGTGATCTTTTGTCATTTTCTCCATATCCGTACCTAAAATACACAAGCAACAAACACAAGCATATATTTGGGTATTTTCATGATATTTAATGCATTTTAAGCCCTATTTGGACGATGAGACTATGTATAAAAGCAGTCTCATCACTCCCCCATACTAAACCATTATCTTGCCCTCACGCAATGCTAGAATAAAGTATCGTAGCATCTCCAAATTTCATTTTTATTCTCTTTATTGAATGATAAACTAGCTATACTACTACTATTACTTCTACTACTTGCGTTTTAGACATAATGTATGATTTTCATCGCAAAATGGGACGTTTAGGTTCATAGAACAAGAACACGTGAATGCTTCGTTAGAAATAATTTCGTCGTCCTCGATTTTCACCCCAATTCCATGCCAAGCGTGCAACGAGATCATTGTCATTATAAGTTAGTAATGCTAACACTACTCATATGCCCTAATCACGTACTTATCCTCCCAATTTCCTAAGTTATATCTCTTATATTTTATTATGTCTTGAATGTTTCACGAGGATACATTGTTTGACTTATGCGATAATAGAGATTTAGGTCTAAAAATAAAGTCCTAACGGTGTAACCAAGAGCATCAAATCAATAACCCCTCCTAATAGACAACGATGTCAAAAAATTAAGTCAACAAGAAGGATCGATAGACACGGTTTTATAACGGTTTTGAACATGAGACTTATTACCAAGACTTTTATACGCCTCCTAACGGAAGGGACTTATTATCTTTGGTTTACCTCCATCTTTTATTCAACTTCGCCATGAAGCTTTTATTATGACTTCGGTCTTGCCTTGCCTTTTATTATCCACCTCATCGGTAGTTTAATTAGCCAAAGACGTATATCATCACGCTAAGGCGAATTTTTGATCTTTAAAGCTTCAAAGATTAAGGCTTGATTCAGTTTCAATTTTGCATAGATTTTTCGGCCTTGTGGGGCTTCAAATTGTTTGCTTGATTTAGGTGAGCACTTGAAATCTTATTATTGGGTGAAGCTTTTGATTATTCGGGTGCAAATACTTCAAAACCGTGACGCTGGCGATACCTTAATGTCTTCCCAATTTAATTACACGGAAGCTACTAGAAAAGACTAGAAACCCAACAATCAAGACTAAACCGCTAAGTCAATATTTATTAAGCAAAAAATATTTACAAGTGAAGGGAGAATAAGGAAACAACCAGGACACATGAGTTTTTGAAAGAATACGAGTACTCTACGTTTAGCATAGTAACTTATAATTAACCCTATCATTTCTCGTCCTCATTTAAGAGACTTAGCCTAATGTGAAGTTAAGGAATCAAAGCTAAGTGCTCAACACGCACGGTCGAGTCAAATATTACTCTTATTCTCGCCATCGGAAAATCTACATTCGTGTCTTCAAACACTTATAAAACATGAGAAAAAATTTAAAATTTGGCCATTTTTAGCCTTATTTTGCAACAAAACGATAAACAAAAAGATAAACTTTGGAAAGCGTGAAGGTTTGGCAAGGAAAGTATCTATTCACCCCCCCCCCCCCTCCCATACTAAAGTTAAACATTGTCCTCAATGTTTCGAGTCTAGGGGTGCAAACACCCCCATACTAGAGACGTAGTCGAATGCCTAATCTAGCATGGAAAGGGTGTAACCGTTAAATTTAAAGCCGTTTATGAAGTGTGCTATAAACCTATGGTTAGAACATCAAACGATATATCATGGATATTGAGAAAGTCTTCAAAGCAAACGATCGAGTGCTCCTATAAAACGAACACGAGAGGCTCCAATCGTAAAGATCATGATCATCTAAAATCCACAATTCACAAACAACCACGGAACAAAGGTTGGAAGGGCACAAATCCCCTCATGTTAACTACATTAGAAAGAGATAATATGTACATGGATAAGCATGGGACTCCCCCACGAGGCACCTCGTTTTTGATTACCGAGTCATGAGCTTGACTCAATCCCCTCAACACTAATTATCATTGGGGAAAGTGATTTGGTCGAGGTAGTTCAAGGATGGAACTTCCCCGCCAAAGTAGTGATTCAACCTATGTCCATTCACCTTGAAGTTGGGGCCATCATTTTAAGCTAGCTCGATGGTCCCATATGGAAAAACTTGAGTCACGGTGACTGGACCGGACCAACGGGATTTCAAGTTACCGGAAAAGATTTTCAAACGAGAATTAAAAAGCAAAACTTGATCCCCAATGTTAAAAACCCAGTTTTTTATTTTAGAATCATGCAACTTTTTAGTCTTTTCTTTATAAATCAATGAATTTTCATAAGCAATATCCCTTAATTCATCCAATTCATTTAATTGCATTTTCCGGTGTTTTCCCGCGGTCTCCATGTCATCATTTGTAACACCCCATTTTGATAAATGGAATGTCACGCGGAATTATGGCGTGTCATCAAAGCATACAAGGATAAATGTTTGAAACATTTCATGACCATAGGGATAACCGGAATCAAACATCGGTTACTAAACATAAGCCGAAAACATAATAAAGTAAAAGAAATGAATGAAAGACTAAGCAAGCATGAGTATATGAAGGCAAAAAGGAAAAGAAGTCTCTAGCAGCTTCCATCCTATGCACGTCCTCCAAATGCTCGAGTCTTTCCTAGGGTACCTACCATTTTGGGACATGGAAAGGAAAGTAACGGCTGAGCAAAACGCTCAGTGCACGGATATAGACATAGTATAAATGACTAAAACATAATAAAGACTTAATAGCATCGGAAATGTATAAGTCCTGGAAAACCTGGAACATGTTCATAAAACTGGTTTTATAGTTTGAAAAGCCTTATGTTTATCTTATGAAAACTGTTTAACATATTTTACCATTAGCCAATATAGGTCATGAAAATCTACCGTGCATGAATACTTGGAGGGGTGACCTCATCATGCAAATTAGAGGGGCTGCCTCTAATTTAATATACTGGTTCTGGGTAGGAGGGATCAGCTCCTTGTGAAGGATGCAAGGCACACACCACATTCACCATGAAATCCTGAATAAAAACATGTAACTAGGATGCACCCATACGCCCCACATGATAAATATAATATAAATGGCCAAAAGCTGAAGGGACGCCACGAGCAATCACTCCGCCGTGGTGAAGTCATAACATCAGTGCCTCTAATGTTATGGTTATGGTACCTTCATAACTAGGTGAAACTGGTCATGCATGTATATGGCTTTAGGTATTCTAATTAAACATAAGCAATTCAAAAACATATAAAACAAATACTAGGAAAACAGTTGGCTGCATACTGGGAATCCTAATAAGGAAAGAATGTCCATACTGAAAGGACGGGAATCCGTACCTTATGTCCAGTGAACGAAGAAGATGAACTAAGAGGAATCCTACATCCGTATCACTAATGCTACATAAATACATACATGAATAAGTATCTGCTTACTAAATACGTAGCTGGTTTTATGTCATGTCTTAGCTTATTTTATATGTTCTTATCATGTTTTACGGTTTGTAAGCCTTAAACTGTGTTTATCTTATATTCTGTTTATTCTGATTAAGTATTTCTGGTAATTCATGTATTATTATACTTACTGTGTAATAATAAGTAACTTTCTAAAAATAGAAGGTTTCCTAAAATAGAAAGTTTCCAAAAATAGAAAGTTACAAAAAATAGAGAGTTTCCAAAAATAGAAGGTTTCCAAAAATAGAATGTTTCCAAAAATAGAAAGTTTCCAAAAATAGAAAGTTTCCAAAAATAGAAAGTATCCAAAAATAGAAAGTTTCCAAAAATAGAATTACTGCTTAAAATAGATAAGTTTCTAAAAATAGAAAGTTTCCATAAATAGATTAGCTGCCTTATTTAAATAAGTTTCTAAAAATAGAACGTTTCCATAATTAGATATAAGCTGGTTAAATAAGCTAAGTATAAAAGCCTAAGTGTTTTCATGATTATTTTCTATGTCATATGATATAATGTATAGTTTAATAATTATATCATGTAATTAAATTAAACTATAGGTTAAAATATTTAATTAAACTATATCATGTTTTTAATTAAATAAAGTTAAATACTTAGGTTAAAACATGTATTATTATTTATTAATAATATAACCTAAGTCATGTTAATTAATTAATTATAACCATGGTTTTTAAATAATTAATTAATTTATAAGTCTAAAAATATAAAATACTTAGGTTAATAATTTCATGATTTTAATAATTAAAATAACCTAAGTCATGTTATTAAATTAATCAGGTCATGTTATTAATTTAATTTTAACATAAGATCAAAAAAATAAAAATCTAAACATACACCGTGAACCGGATCTTGACTAAGAACTATGAACCGGACATGAAATCGACACCATACCCCGAACCAATTGGAGGTTACCCTTGTCTTGATGCTGCCGTGGGACCCACACTAACCAACCGGGGCCATATGGTCTCGGTGGTGGTCAAATGGCCAAACCGAGACCCTCTCGGGTTCGGTTTAGGCGCGGCCAAGAACAAACACCCCTAAAACACCCTTTTTGATTTATACCAAAACCAATTTCATGTTAGATCTATGATTTAATTATGTTTTTAAAAAAACATATCATGTTCTTAATTAATTAAAAGATTAAATCAAAAGAAAAGGGTTAAAATAATTACCGAATGCGTGGATCTAAAGAACGATGAACAAACACGAACACTAGCAATAAATCCAAGGTCAAAGATCAACCAACACCCCTTTGGTGTGTTTTGAGGGTGGCGGTCAAAAAGAAAAAGGAGGAGGAGGAAGAACTTTTAGGTTTTTCTAAAATCTTCTGTAAAAAAATATGAGTAGTGTTTTTCCCTTAACCCCCTTTAGTGAAAATTGAAATGGGCTTGGCCCATTTCTCCCTTGTTGTCGCGGGTAGGGGCCCCACATGGGGTACCCGTACCGTTTTCCGTGTCTCGATGTTTAGTTACTCGTTCGTGATTATTTGTGTTCGCGTTTAATGTGTTCTCGTTAAATAATTACCGTGACCTAATATATTTATTTACGCTCGTAATAAATATATATATACGTAATTAAATAATTGTTCGTGATTTAATTACGTTCATGATTTCATGATCGCATGTTCCTGATTAATTATTGTCAAATAATTATTACGTGCTCGTGCGAAGTAAATACTTATCGTGTTTTAACACGTACGTAATACGTAAAATCCTAACACGTAATCGTAATCATGCTATAATAGGAAGGTTTTTAATCTAATACGTACGATCCTAAGGGTACTATTCATGGTAAAAGCATGCGGGTTTTACATCACTACAATGCTTTATGGCCCAATAAGCCTTGTGTTCCAATTCGATTGGCAAATGACAAATTTTCCCATACACAAGCTTATAAGGAGTGCACCCAATAGGCGTCTTATGAGTGGTCCTAAAGACCCATAAAGAATCGTCCAACTTATCCGAACAAGATTGTGGGTTTTCCCCTACGGATCTTTCCAAGATCCTCTTCAACGCTCGGTTTGAAACCTCGACTTGCCCACTTGTTTGTGGGTGATAAGCCGTAGAAAGACGATGTGTAACCCCATATTTCCTTAGGACCCTTTCGAATTGGTCGTTACAAAAATGGGTTCCACGATCGCTTATGATCGCACGAGGGGTTCCAAACCGAGAAAACAAGCTTTTCAAAAACTTGACTACTACACGAGCATCATTGGTGGGCAAAGCCTTAGCTTCCACCCACTTAGATAGGTAGTCACCCGCAACAAGGATGTACTTATTACCACGAGATGATGGGAACGGCCCCATACAGTCGATGCCCCAAACGTCAAAGATCTCACACACTTGGATGATGTTTTGTGGCATTTCATCTTTTTGTGAGGCTTTTACTTGTCGTCGGCATGAGTCACATGACTTCACAAGTTCATGTGCATCTCGGTAAATAGTAGGCCAAAAGAAGCCGGCATCAAAGAACTTCTTAGCCGTGAGATTAGCACCATGGTGACCACCCGTGGGTCCCTCATGACAAGATCTAAGGATATTAGAAGCTTCGGTGCCAAATACACAATGTCGGATGATTTGATCCGCACAAGTTCGAAACAAGTACGGGTCGTTCCAAAAATAGAACTTGACGTCACGAAAGAATTTTCGTTTTTCTTAAGTCGTCATACCCTTGATGATGAAGTTGCCCGCATGGTAATTTGTGATGTCCGCAAACCATGGGGTGGAAGAATCAAGCTTAGAATTCACGACACCAAGTGTCTCGAGCGGAAATGTTTTGGTGATTTCCTTGGGCTCGTAAACACTTTGGTGAGGATCTTCCAAACGAGAAAGATGATCGGCCGCTTGATTATCGGCTCCTTTTTTGTCAACGATTTTGTGATCTAATTCCTTAAGGAGGAGAATCCAACGAAGTAATCTTGGCTTAGCATCTTGTTTAGCCATGAGATACTTGATAGCCGAATGATCCGTATACACTATGCATTTCGTCAAGACGAGATAAGGTCGAAATTTCTCAAATGCATACACCACGGCAAGGAATTTCTTCTCCGTTGTAGTGTATTTTAGTTGAGCCTCGGTCATCGTCTTGCTAGCATAGTGAATAGGCAAGAAGTGCTTTTCATGACGTTGCCCCAATACGGCCCCGATAGCGTAGTCACTAGCATCACACATGAGCTCAAAGGGGAGGTTCCAATTGGGAGCAATAAGAATGGGAGCTTCGGTAAGTTTCCTCTTAAGGATTTCAAAGGCTCGTACACAATCTTCGTCAAAGACAAAACGTGCCTCTTTTTCAAGAAGATGTGTAATAGGTCGAGAGATCTTTGAAAAATCCTTGATGAATCGACGATAAAAGCCCGCGTGGCCTACGAAACTACTAACTCCCTTAACGGTTTTGGGATGAGTTAATTTGGCGATGATGTCTACCTTAGCTTGATCTACCTCAATCCCCGCTTTCGAGACCTTGTGCCTTAAGACGATTCCACTTTTAACCATAAAATGACATTTTTGCCAATTGAGAACAAGGTTGGTTTCCTCACAATGCTTCAACATTCTCTCAAGATTCTACAAACACAAAGTGAACGAACAACCAAACACGGAAAAGTCATCCATGAAGACTTCCATCGTCTTCTCGATCATATCATGAAAAATAGCCATCATGCACCTTTGAAAGGTTCCCGGTGCATTACAAAATCCGAATGGCATTCTACGATAGGCAAACGTTCCATATGGACATGTAAACGTAGTTTTTTCTTGATCACGAGGATCGATGGGGATTTGGAAGTAACAGGAAAAACCATCTAAAATCAATAGAAATCGTTTCCCGCAAGCCGCTCCAACATTTGGTCCATGAAGGGCAAGGGAAAATGGTCTTTACGAGTGGCTTCATTCAACTTACGATAGTCAATGCACACTCTCCATCCGGTCACGAGTCTAGTGGTAATTAACTCGTTGGCATCGTTTGGCACAACGGTCATTCCTCCCTTTTTAGGGACACAATGAATAGGACTCACCCAAGGGCTATCGGAAATAGGGTAAATCATTCCCGTGTCAAGGAGTTTAAGGACTTCCTTTTTAATGACGTCATGAATTTTGGGGTTCACCCTCCTTTGACATTGGATTGCGGGCTTGTAATCCTCCTCCATTAAAATTTTGTGGGTACAAAATTTGGGATCGATCCCCTTAATGTCGGATAACTTCCACGCAATTGCCCCTTGGTGATCCTTTAGAACATCGACAAGTGCGGGTTTTTCATCATTCGAAAGTTCTTTCGCAATAATAACCGGCAACTTGTCGCCCTCCTCCAAAAAGACATATTCGAGATGAGGAGGTAAATATTTCAACTCGAGGATAGGTGGTTCCTTAATTGAATATTTGGGCTCGATACTCATAACCTCCTAGGGTGGAGGAAATGGGAAATCGTTAAGAAAATCCTTGATAATCGAGAAGTCCTCATCGTTGTCGAGGTCTTCGTTACAGGTACGTGGAACATCGAATTCTTCCAACGTAAAACCACCACCTTCAAATGGAGTGAAGGTTGGTGTCGAGTTATCAAGAATGGGATCTAACATAGTGGGATTGCCACTATTTTCATCATCACCAAAACCTAGAACTTCTTGCGAAAATTCCTCGCAAACCACGTCAATCATATCCACGAGGTTTATGGTTGCAACGGAATAAACATGAGAAATTTGAGAGTTTTGAGTTGCGTTTATAACAAGTTCCTCGTCGTTGAAACGTAAGGTGATCTTTCTAGCATGAACATCGATCAAAGCCATAGACGTGTCTAAAAACGAACGACCTAAAATGAGAGGAACTTGAGGATCCGTGGGAATATCGACAACGATAAAGTCTACCGGATAATAGAACTTTCCCACTTTCACAAAAACGTCTTCCGCCAATCCACATGCGGGAATCGTGGAATGGTCAGCCAACTCGATAGACATTAGTGAAGGAGTAAGATTAGGAAGATTGAGCGACTTGATGATTGCAAGTGGCATCAAGTTAATGCTAGCACCAAGATCGGCCAAGGCATAACATTCTTCCATATCTTGGATTGCACAAGGGATCAAAAATTTACCGGGATCACCGACTTTTTGAGGTATGCGATTAAGATAAACCGATGAACAACTAGACAATTGATGCAATTTCTCCTTGTTGTTCAACATACTCTTAAAGTTAGCGGCAAATCGAGGCATCGTGACCAAAGCATCGGCGAAACTCACATTAAAGTGCAAATCACGAAACATTTTCATAAAAAGCTCAAATTGGTAATTGTCGCGCTCTTGACGTTTCTCCTTTCTAAGTCTCGAAGGATAGGGCAAAGGTGGTGTGGGTTGAGGCATAGGCATAGCCTTTGGAATCTCGGGTTCCAATGTTGGTAATGGGTCAACCGTAGGTGTGGCATGAGCGGTACTTCGTGGGATTTGGACATGCTCCTTTTGGACCACCACCTCGTGTTCTTCCTCAATTGCATCCTCCGTAGGAGCAATTGGTTGAGGAGTCGGTTCCTTAAGTGTCTTACCACTACGTGTGGTAATCACTTGCATCTCACCCTTAGGGTTTGATATGGTGTTGCTAGGAACACTACTCAAAGACGGTTTGCACATAATTGCCTCAAACATAGATGAAATTTTATCCTCAAACATGGATTGCCTCTTCTCGGCCTTAATCATCTCTTGCTTAATTTCATGTTGCCCTTGTTCCGTTTTTTGTTGGTTTTGTTGTAACTTAGTTACATTTCCTTCCATTTTGTTTGTATGGATTTTAAGCTCATTTGCTAACTCATTTTTCAACTCTTTCTTCAAGTCGTTCTTAAACTCGGATCTTAGGCTAATGATTTATCTTTGAATGTTGTCAAACCTAGCATCGTTCCCATTAGCGTATTCAACAAATTCATTTGGAAGATCTTTCAATGTTTGCAAACTTTTGTTGTTGTTTTGAAAATCATTTTGATTTTTGTTTGAAACTTGATTATTAGCCCCTTGATTAACGTAGTTTCCCTTGTTGTAATTTTTTTTGAAACCAACTTTATTGTTGCGATAGTTGTTGTTAGCATTTTGATTTGAACCAAAACCCGGTGGAGTCAATTGATTAGAGCGGGTAACTTGACCGTTTTGGTTGTAAGTTCCCGTGGCCGCGTAGGCACTCGAAGTGTTACCACTGTTGGTAATGCACTCGGAGAAATCATGACCTCTACCACAATACATGCATGAAACCTCAACCGCTTTAGCCGTAGCGAGAGCACTTGGTTCTCCAACTTTGAACTTAATTAGAAGACCTTTAAGCTTATCAAAGATAATGTTTTCCGAGTTCGCCTCAATTTGGCAAGCATCGATGGTAGTAGACAAAGAAGGTGAAGCCGAAGACGAAGCCTTACGAACACTAGACGTGCTACGAGGACTATACACCTTAGATCTATTCTCAATTATCACCAAAGCTTCCTCAACCGTTTTACACAAAAAAATTACCACCCGCGGCGGCATTAAGATAATCCCTTTCATGATCATTAAGTCCATTGTAAAACGTGTCAATTTGATGGAAATTGTAAAAACCGTGATGAGGACACTCATGTAACATTTCCTTAAACCTATTCCAATCCGTTGAAAAACTTTCATTAAATTCTTGTGAAAATTTTGAAATCTCGTTTTTCAAATGCGTAGTCTTAGAGGGCGGAAAAAATTGGTTCACAAATTTTGAAATGAGATCCTTCCACGTCAATATAGAATTGGGTGGCTCTTTCTCTAACAAAATTTTAGCGGGCCCCGCTAAGGAATACAGAAAAAGCATCATCTTAATCGAGTCATTAGCAACATCCTAAACTTGCAAGTGGCGGTAAGACGACTGAATTGGCGGATATGGTTGTGCGGGTTGTCCTTCTCATCACCACGGAATTTGTTGTTTTGGATCATCGACAACAAACCCGTTTTCACTTCAAAATTCTCCGCAAGGATAGCGGGAATCACAATAGCCTCTCCATAACCCTCGGTGGGTGCTTGAAGTAACCCCATCATAGTTCGATTCACCATGGTTGGTTCTTTTCTTACAATGGGTTCGTCAATAGGAGACTCCTCGCTAGAAAGATTAGGAGTAGGTGTTGACTCCTTTCGGTTTTTTCGTTTACGTGCATGTCTTGCTTGATTACGAGTAAGCATAAACGTCACGTACAACGTGGGGGTGAGCAAAGAAGATTCTTTTTGGTGTTTTGTATTTTTCCAATTTTTGTTTGTGGTTTTTGATTGTTTTTACTTTTTTTTGGATTTTTATGATTGTATTAGGTAGACCAAAATCTACAAATCTCCTCCTTAATCAAATCTCTTGATTAAAGAAGCCTCAAGGAATGAAAACGATCACGTGAAGTGAACGCCTTCGATGACTTTAGAACGTTGGTGGAACACCAAAACGTTCAAGAAGGTTTAATCAAATGAAACCAAGAAAGTATATATGATACTAAATAATACTTTGGGCGGCAAAACCCTCGATTAGCTCTCAAAATCAAATACTCACAAGCAAGCGGGGAAACGAGGCGGCGCGAAGCACTTAAGAGCCTTTTTCCTTAGGATATATTTTATAATATACGCCTTATACCCACCTTATAGTTTGTATTTTTCAAAATCGAGCTTCACGAAAGTATTTATCTATTTTTGCCTTTTCTTTCTTGTTTGAGATTCGAATACAATGATTGGGTAATGACCTCCCAAGTCAAGGTTGTGTTTTCACACTTTTGGAGTACTTGTGAATTTATTGTTCTACGTATACAATATATTAATAATATTCACACAAAAAACTAAAAACCGATAATACGTATTAGTAGAGTGCTACTAATACAAAAAGATATTATGGCTATATATAAAAACAACAATTGCCAAATCAAAACACAACACGCCTCCCCGGCAGCGGCGCCAAAATGATGGTTGTAAAAATACACTTGTTTAGGAAAACAAAGTAATTAGGGTAAGTACACAAGTGACTTAAGAAAATCACAAGGTATGACCTAAAGTAGGGATCGCTCTCAAGGAGGCTTGGTGTGTGTGTTAAGAAATGATTAATTATGTGATTATATTATTATGAGAAAAAAATTAGAAATGAGATAAGAAGAGAATGACGGTTATGATGACGGGTTACACTAAGACGAAAAGGTCGTACACGTAAAACCGTAAAAGTACCAAATTTAAAAAATTACTCTAAAATGCCTAGAAAATTGCAATAAATCCTAAATAATGTAATTAGAGTTTACAAAAAATAAAAAATCACCCAAACCTTTTATTTAATTAAATAATGATTTTTTAATGCTAATTAAAGCCCTAAAAATCAATTTAATTAACAAAAAGCCCAAAATGAGATTTATCACTTTGTAAACCTCTAAAATACCCTAACTTAATTTAAAACTATTTTTGAAAATTTTAAAATTAATTAAAACTATTTAAAAACAATTAAAAACTCTTAAAACTTAAAATAAATATAAAAATTAATCTAAGGACAATAAAAATATTCTAAAAGTTGTCAAATTCCTAACTTAATGTGTTTAACCTAAGAAAAATATAAAAACTTGAAAAATCTAAATTTTAATTTTTAATAATAAAATAATAATAAAATAATAATAAAATAATATTAAAAATCCAAAATTTATAAAAAATTCTAAAAACTTGCAAACTAGCTTAATGTAACCTAAATAAACAGAAAATGAACTTGAAATTACAAAATACCCCTAATGGGCCTCCAAATGGGCCAAAAGTCCGAACAGACCCCTTAATGGGCTATTTAAGGCCCAATAAGAAAAATGTTGTCCAATTAAGCCCAAAAACTCCTATTTGACTCAAAATTTTATTTTAAACTCAACTTTTCAAAGGCCCAAGAGCTGAAAATGTAGAATAAGCTGACTTATACCAAACAGCTTATTCTTAATGGGTTTTTGGGCCCATTAAGCTATAAGCTGATGCCATAAGCTCAAATTAGACACACAAGCTTCTTTTGAGTTGCTTAAGACTTCTATAAAAAGAAATTTGAAATAAGCCAAAGGAATAAGCCAGAAAATGCAATAAGCAATCTACAGAAAACGACAAAATAGTCGTTTTTGAGTTCTAGGCTATCCCAAGAGCTGATTCAAATTTCTAAAGCTTTTAAATGACTTAACTAAGCTTAATCAACAAAAAGTTTTCAAATAAGTTCACTCAATAAGCTGAAATAAGCAAATAAGCACTTATGAAAAAGTCAAATGAGTTGGTTTTCTAGCAAAAAGTCAAAGTCAAAGTCTAATAAGCTCCAGTTCAATCAAATGGGTCAAATAATGAAGATCTATCACAAAAAATAAGTTGTTGCAGGTCTGGATAAGCCAAAATGGCTTACTGATAAGCTAACTGAAAAATTGCACTAGCAGGGGCTAGTTTTGGGTGTTGAGCAGTGGAAACTTTTTCCACTGCTTGACTTATTGAATTTTTTGTCTTTAGTGACTTTTTTGGAGATTCAAGTTACACAAAGGCACCCAAATGATCCGTGGATCATAAGGAGTCAATAACAACAAAGAAATCACAATCAACAACAACCAATTTGTACAGTTAATTTAAAACATCACCAGATCTGGCACAGACATAGACAAATAAGTAGTTGAGGTTCAATAAGCACTTAGAGCACAATTCAGCCAGCCAAACTTAACCAAATGCATACACAAGCAATATTAAACTTAAATAAGCAAGTCTAAACACGTTTCATGCACTGATTCAAAATATTAAGTAAGATTTAAGCACTTAAAGTTACTGATGAACACTTAACACAAGCAGATTTTACTTTGATGATGCAATTGACCAACAAGCCAGATTCAAACACTCAAATCTCTAAGATATGTTATGGTAACAATGATTTAACAGCTTATATCCCTAAACATGCATATACTCTAAGTATTCCCAAAATTTTAGGTCAAAAACAATCAAACTCAATAAGTTATGGCACAATCTTTGATTTCAAGGTTTAAGTCCAAAAACTTGCAGCAAATAGCACTCAACCAAGTCAAGAACATATAACAAGCATAAACACAAACTTCTAACTACACAATAACCACTTATGATCTCAAACAGGTAATCCCAAACACCCCTTTAAATTTTCAAAACCAAATTTTTCAAATCAAAATTGTATTTCAAGACCACCCAAGCCCAAATTAGCACCATAACAGATATATTAAGCAGATTTAAGCAAGATTAGACCATAAAATCAGCAAGAACACAAGTAGCACTCAAATATCACCAAAAATCCAAATTTATTCAGATTTTGAGATTAAGGATGCAAACCTCATGGATGTACATCCACACACACGAATTTTGAGCTTATGTACTAGCAAGAACAAGTACAAGCTTCCACAAACAACCCTGCTAAGAATCAACAAGGTTAAGAGCACAATATGAAAATCAGAAAAATGGAAAATTCTTGATTAATGCAACCTTAGTTCCCCACACTTGATTATCCCCAAGTTATAAGCTTCACCACACCTTGATAACTCAATATCAGGATGCTATGATCAGCCTTATAGCCCAAGAATTCCAAGGTTTGAACTAGACTTAGCAAAATATCAAGAAAAGTGGAAAATGTGCAAACTTTTGCACACTCCTTTTGAAAACAGGTTTGAGATTCAGGAACTAGTAAACATTAACATTAAATAGATTATAAGAGTGGAACTTGAGCTTTCTTCAACAAATTCAAACACATTTCATTGATATGAATATGAGATTTACAGATTTGTGAACAACTGAAAATTCAAGAGCAAACTAAAATATTCTAAGTCCTATGCCTTATATAGGCTACAATGAACTAGTGCAAGGCTAAAAAACGTAACCCTAATGCTTGTGAAGTCCCAGAAATGCCCCTTGTCCTGTTTTGAGTCTTTGAAGATCATGTGACATTTTCTTGTTTGTTTGTGGTGCTGGCAAGGTGAAAGTGAATCCAAAGGTGAAAAATAAGCTTAGGATGTAAGCTAGATCCTTGGTCGTTGGATGGCTGTCACAATTTTGACAGTTAGCTCAAAGGTGAAAAAGCAGGGGAATCATGTGTCCAAGGTAGTGATGTGGCAAGGTTTTTGAAAGTTGGGATGTGATTAAGGTCACCTTAATCATCATTCTGGAGGTTTTCATGGCTTAATTACAACAGGATTAAAAATACCCAATTGTGTTCATCACATGAATAGTTGTGTGTTTGATCCGGTTTTGGGTTAAAACATGTTAAGGCGCCAACATTAATTAATTAAATAATTAATTTAGTTAATCAGGTGAGTGGATGGGTGACATGGCAGCAGGGAGAGTTCCCATTGGTGGAAAGGGTTGAGTGGGACACGTGTCCTTCCTTGGTTGGTCTAGGTAACAATTGTTGTCTGCCAGCTTAACCCCCAATCTTCTATTCTTCTTTCACTTTGTAAATAATGCACAAAAATCCAGATTCCTTTGTAAATTAAGTTTCACTTTTCACACTTTTGCCCCAAATACTTTTCCAAAGTATTTTCAGGGGTATTTCTTGCCATTTTGTGATTCTTGAAGGACTGATTTGGTATTTTCTACAAGGATTATGGTCTTGACTTGTATATTTGACATTTTGGAGGACTAAAATTGCCAAGTCATGATTAATGAGGGACCATTTTTGCCAAGTCTTCAAAGTCAAGGGTCCTTTTGGTAATTTTGACATTTTCAAAGGACCAAATTTGTAATTCTTGTAACTTGGAGTTCTTCATGGTATGTTTGACTTTGAGAAGGACTAATATTGACATTTTAGTTGTTGAGGGACTAAAATTGCCAATTCTTCAAAGTGGAGGGCCCTTTTTGCAATATTGACAAACTTTAGGGACCAATCTTGTAATTATGAAGATACAAGGGTATAAAGTGTCAATTATTCAATATTGGAGGACCCTTCTTCATAAATCTTCAAATCTTCAAGGGTTTTCTTGGAAAATTCTTCATTAGGGCTTGGTTTAATGTGCGGCTTCGTTCTCATGTTCGTTTTTGCATGATTCTTGTGATCTTTTGTCATTTTCTCAATATCCGTACCTAAAATACACAAGCAACAAACACAAGCATATATTTGGGTATTTTCATGATTTTTAATGCATTTTAAGTCCTATTTGGACGATGAGACTATGTATAAAAGCAGTCTCATCAATAGTGCTGATGTTAAAAGTATAATTGGACTAATATAATGTATTGGGCTTATTGGGCCTCAATGTATAAACAAGTTAAACTAGTGAAACTAGTATAAACATTTACCAACACATGACACTATAATGAGTAAATAAAGAGATAAAATCCCACTTGATCATCATCATACTTATAAAATCATCATATATATAGATAGCTATTATTTTCATAAAGTCATTGGACAAAAGTCTAAGACCGAGTATTATTTAAATAGGTTTCCATTATCGAAGCACGCCCGTAGCTGATAACCCGCCATTCTTAATCAACGTGAGTTCATAGCCTCACACTCTTTTAAAGTTTTTATAAAATGATTTGTAAACCCGCGAGGGAGATAACATGCTATTTTTTGATAAAAATAGAACACAAGTAGTCCCGATGGTATGCTTAATGATATGGACCCGAATGATGCTATGACCCAATAAATGAGATGTAAAGGATTATTATAGTTAGGTTATGTCACTTAAAGTCCCATTAGCATGAATTGTGAACTACCAGGATTTTGTAGACGCTTATGCATTTAATAGTACTATTTGGGGAAGATCACCCTAGTTCGCGCCTTGACGGTTGATCCCCGTTGTGCCACATTGATTGGTAAGCGAATTTATCTATGAGAAGATTTACATAGCGTGATTTTTGTGACGAAACGCTAACTTAGATGGGCAAATTGTTTGTCGGGTCCGCGGCCCATTGTTTGTGATAGTAAGGTAACAATGTCATGCGACTAACAATAATCCAATGTAATCTAAATATCCGATATGATACGATGCAAATAACGATAATTTTGAAATTGCGGTTTCATGGACGGTTTGAGATGAATGATTTGATTTATATATTGCCTGACTAGCAATACGAGGAATTACTTTTGTTATTATACTTGTGTTCTAATTTTGATGATTGTTTTATATAACGGTTTTATTAAACTCTATGAATTCACTTGGCATTCGCTGATATAAATTTTGCATGTTTTATCTCAGGTGCTTGAAGGTAATTTGGATGGAGATCGACTCTGACGGCCCACATAATAAAAATTATTCATTCGATCTATGTTTTATAAACTCTATGACTGTGTAATTTGGGGACCTGTTGTACACTTAAAACTTTTATTTCGAATGAATGTATGTTGTACAACCATTTTTATGCGTTGTCTATGATTGGAGTTATTGTGCTATCCCGTAACACTCTAATGACTCTTCCGTAGTACCGATATGAAATTTTAGAGTGTTACAGTTTGGTACCAGAGCTCTCGTTTTAGAGAACGAAAGATTTTTAAAACCAAGGTTTTGAACAAAACTTTTCAAAATATTTTAACTATAAACATTTTCTTAAAATGTTTGAAAAATCTTTTGACTATAACGGTGCCAAAGATCTCTGACGTTACCAACAAGCCTTATTGAGAAGATATATATTTTGATATATATAATTTAATTTATATATATGTATATATCATGGTTTCAGTATGTAACTGTTTAATAATTATTTTTATGCTAATACGAGATATACTATAAATGCAGATTGTCATGGCTGACCCTAATATTCCTGTAGAGAACCATGCTATTCCTGAACCTAATGTAGATGATAACCCTTATTTAGACTTAGTGGATTATGATGTAAATGAGGATATGGATGATGAAGAGGAGGAACCATTTGAGGATCCCGAGCCCGAGATAGGACTAGGAGATCAGATTGCCGCTCAGGTTGATGTTGTAGAGAATGATAATGATAATGTTGGTATTGAGAAAAATGATGATATTGGGATAGATAATGTAGGTAATGAGGATGACGATGAGGATGTCGAGGAGGATATAGGTATAGATGATGAGGTTTATGATGATGATGATGAGACTGAGCTTATTTTCCCTTGTGATGTAGCGGAGGGTGATCCCTTACCCCCTCCAGTTGATTGGTCTGACTCTGAGTTTGAGCTACTTAGAGATGAATTGTCTGAATCGTCTGAATCTGATTCTGAATCAGAGGATGATGATGCACCTGATGGTACTGATGGGATTGCTACTCGTAGGCATGTGATAGGAGAGTCATCTAGGGTTCGAGAGGCTACTCATATTGATAGACTTGCACCTTGGGCCTTGAGACGTGATTTAGATGCTTCCCGTGTTCGTGGTAGTTTGACAGAGGTTGGTTTGGGTGTTGTTCAGACTCAGGTTGCTTATTTGGAGTCGAAGACTAAGGTTGGTGAGAAAGAGCGGGAGTTGCTTAATTTGGATTTGACTGATGTGGAGTGTGGTTTGAATGAGGCGTTTAGGAGGTTATCTGTGTTGGAAAGTGGTGAGTTTGCTGAAATGAAGAAAAAGGTGAATACTATGGAGATTCAGTTGAGTGTAGCTCGTGCGATGCGTGAGAAGGCTGAGAAAGAGTTGAATATATTTGTTGGTTGGAAGAGTAGGTTTTATACTGAGATGGTCGAGAAAGGAGTGATTCGTAAGCGCCCAGCTGAAGATGTATCTTGTGATCATCCGACGAAGATACCGAAGACGATGGATGATGGACCATCTGGCGGTTCTCAGTAGACCAGTCTATCTTTAGTATTCATCTTTGTATCTTTTGTATCTTTTGCAACTTTGACTGAACCGACTTATTAGTTAGTAGATCTGGCACGAATTTTGGGCCTGTATAGTGCTAGAAACTTTGATGTGAAATGTAATTAAGACAATGTGGTTGTTTCTAATCCAATGAAATATGTATCTTTGTCTTGAATTACATATCGTGCCTTACTTATATCTTGATTATGAATTCAATCCATCTTATATGAATTCCTTGTTGGGTGAATGCTTAATATACTTTGAAATTGTGAAATTATAGAACCATGCGCCCTAGAAAGATGTGACTGAGGATGATGTACGTAGGATCATTGCAGAGCAAGTTGCCGCATCTATGACTGAATTTATGGCAAATACTAGAAATGGAGCTGGCAGTAGTGGAGCTGGCGGTAGTGGAGCTGGCGGTAGTGGAGCTGGCGGTAGTGGAGCTAGCGGTAGTGGAGCTGGCGGTAGTGGAGCTGGCGGTAGTGGAATTGGTGGTACTAATGTGAATGTGAATGCTAATAATGTGAATGCTAATGCTGGAGGAAATTTAGGAGGACTTGGACCTAATGCGCTTGAAGTCGGTGGTTGTACTTATGTGACGTTCATGAAGTGTGAACGTCTACCTTTTAATGGAACTGAATGTGCTGTAGGATTGAGCTAGCAGATTGAGAAGATTGAGTCGGTGTTTCGGATTAGTAAGTGTAAGGAGGAAGATAAGGTGACTTTTGCTATGGCTACTCTTAAAGGTCGTGCATTGACTTGGTGGAATGGGATAATTGCTTTCATGGGTATTGATGTTGTTAATGCTACTCCTTGGGCTGAAATTAAAAAGTGGATGACTCTGGAGTTCTGTCCTCGTAGAGTGATCATTAGGTTGGAACAAGAGTTTATTCACTTGAGAATGAAAGGTATGGACATTGATAGGTACACAAACCGATTCCATGAGTTGGCCTTGCTGTGTCCTCGATTGGTGGAACCCGAAGAGATCCGAATTGAGCAATATATTAAAGGATTGACCAAGAATATCCGAGGGGATGTGACATCATCAAAACCACTGACCATTGATGATGCTGTTCAAATGGCTTACCAACTCATTGGGTAAATAATTCAGGATAGGGAAGATGAAGCACATACTGGTGAGAAAAGAAAGGGTGATGGCGATCGTGGAGGTCGAGGTGATAATAAGCAGAATTTAAATCGTCGTCAAAACCAGAGAAAGGGGAATGCAAATGCTCTTTCCAACAACACACCGCGCAATGATGAAAAGTGTCTTAAGTGTCGTAATAAGAGGCATGATGGCGACTGTTGGAAGTACGGAAATTGCGGAAAGCTTGGACACAAAGTGTAAAAGTGTAACAGGGGAGTTATTTGCTTCAACTGTAATGAAGAGGGTCATAAGAAATCGAATTGCCCTAAGTTGAAAGCGATTGGACCTGGAAGAAATCCCCAGGGTGGTGCTTATCAACTTGGAACGGTTGAGGTTAAGAAAGAGGATCCGAATGTCGTTACTGGTACGTTTTTACTCAACAATCATTATGTTGTTGCTTTATTTGATTCGGGTGCTGATAGGAGCTTTGTATCCACTAAATTTAGTGCCCTTATTGACATTGAACCTGTTGAGATAAATACCAGTTACGAAGTGGAATTGGCTGATGGTAATTTAGTGAAAACTAATAAACTATTAAAAGGATGCTCTCTAAATCTCTTAAACTATTCCTTTCCGATTGATTTGATGTTGATAGAACTAGGTAGTTTTGATATTATCATTGGTATGGATTGGTTATCGTTGAATAATGCTACTATTTTATGTGGAGAAAAGAAGGTTAAGATTCCTCTTAGGAATAGGACGTTAGTAATTGATGGTAATCGAGGTAAATCCCATTTGAAAATCATTTCATGTATTAAAGTCCAAAAGTACATCAAGAACGGTTGCGATCTATTCTTAGCTCAAGTGACCGGGAATGAGTCTAAGGAGAAACGATTGGAAGATGTACCTATTATCTGTGATTTTACAGAAGTATTTCCTAAGGATCTACCCGGACTTCCGCCGATAAGGAAAGTCGACTTTCGAATCGATTTAATTCCTGGTGCTGCACCGGTGGCACGTGCGCCTTACCGATTAGCACCTTCTGAATTAAAGGAATTATCTGGACAACTTAAAGAGTTGTCTGATAAAGGTTTTATTCGACCGAGCTCGTCGCCTTAGGGAGCTCCAGTCTTGTTCGTTAAGAAGAAGGATGGATCTTTCCGTATTTGTATTGATTATCGAGAACTGAATAAGTTGACGATTAAAAATCGATATCCTTTACCAAGGATTGATGATTTGTTCGATCAACTACAAGGATCTAGTGTGTATTCTAAGATAGATTTGCGGTCTGGATATCACCAACTTCGCGTCCGTGAAGAAGATATTCCTATAACTGCATTTAGAACTCTTTATGGACACTATGAATTTCAAGTAATGCCATTTGGGTTAACTAACGCACCTGCGGTCTTCATGGATCTAATGAACCGAGTGTGCAAACCCTATTTGGACAAATTTGTGATCGTGTTTATTGACGATATTCTAATCTATTCTAAGAATAAATATGAACATGGAGAACATTTAAGGATTATCTTGAGTTTGTTAAAGAATGAAAAGTTGTATGCTAAGTTTTCGAAATGTGATTTTTGGTTGGATTATGTGCAATTTCTTGGTCATGTGATTAACAAAGATGGAACTCATGTTGATCCTGCAAAGGTTGAAGCCATTAAGAATTGGTCTGCACCAACAACGCCAACGGAGGTGTGACAGTTCTTAGGATTGGATGGCTATTATAGGAGATTCATTAAAGAATTTTCTTTAGTAGCTAAACCCCTGACTAAGTTAACTCAAAAAAATAAACCTTTCGTTTGGGAAGTGAAGAAGAAGGAGCATTTCAGATATTGAAGCAAAAAGTATGTAGTGCGCCAATTCTATCATTACCCGACAGAAGTGAAGATTTTGTAGTATATTGTGATGCATCTCTTAGAGGTTATGGAGCAGTTTTGATGCAGCGAGAAAAGGTGATAGCTTATGCTTCTAGGCAATTAAGGAAGAATGAGGAGAATTATACTACTCATGATCTTGAATTAGGAGCTGTAGTATTTGCTCTTAGGTTGTGGATACATTATTTGTATGGCACCAAGTGTACGGTATTCACCGATCATAAAAGCCTACAGTATATTCTCGATCAAAAGGAATTGAATATGAGGAAATGAAGATGGATAGAACTGTTAAGTGATTATGATTGTGATATAAAATATCACCCGGGAAAAGCAAATGTTGTTGCTGATGCATTAAGTAGAAAAGATAGAGAGCATATCAGGGTACGTTCTCTAGTCTTGACTGTGCACAATAATTTGCCTGAGCAAATTTGAAATGCACAAATAGAAGCCTATAAGAAAGAAAATTTTGTTAACGAAGGGTTTCGAGGAGAAGGAGATCCTTTAGAGGTTAGAGCAGATGGAGTGAAATGCTTAAGAGGTCGTATGTGGATACCTAAGTTTAGAGGCTTAAGAGATTTAATTATGTTGGAATCCCATAAATCTAAATATTCCATTCATCCTGGATCTGATAAAATGTATCATGATTTGAAGAAGTTGTACTGGTGGCCGAATATGAAAGTTGATATTGCTATGTATGTTCTTCAATGCTTGACTTGTGCAAGAGTCAAAGCTGAACATCAAAAGCCGTCAGGACTACTTCAACAACCAAAGATTCCTGAATGGAAGTGGGAGCGAATTACGATGGACTTTATCACTAAGCTTCCTAGAACATCATCTGGAAACAACTCGATTTGCGTCATTGTCGACAGACTGACCAAATCAGCACACTTCATTCTGGTTAAATAGGAGTTCTCACTAGAGAAGCTGACTCGTATTTATCTTGAGAATGTTGTATGCAAGCATGGAGTGCCTGTATCGATCATTTCAGATCGATATCCTAGATTCGCATCGAATTTTTGGAAATCTCTCCAAAGATCTTTGGGAACGAATCTCGACATGAGCACTGCTTATCACCCCCAGACTGATGGGCAGAGTGAAAGAACGATACAAACACTGGAAGATATGTTGAGAGCTTGTGTGATAGATTTTGGTAAGAATTGGGATAAACATTTGCCTTTAGTAGAGTTTTCAAATAACACTAGTTACCATGCTAGTATTAAGGCTGCACTATTTGAAGCTTTGTATGGTAGGAAGTGTAGATCTCTTGTATGTTAGAGTGAAGTTGGGGATACCCTGCTCATAGGACCGGAATTGATCCGGGAGACTACGGAGATGATAGTTCAGATTAAGAATTGGTTGTTGACTGCCCGAAGTAGACAGAAAAGTTACGCGGATGTGCGGCAGAAACCGATGGAGTTTGAAGTGGGTGACCGAGTAATGTTGAAAGTATCGCCATTGAAAGGCGTCATAAGACTTGGAAAGCGAGGGAAAATGAATCCCCGCTATATTGGACCCTTTAAGATTTTATCTAGAGTAGGTCCGGTGGCTTCCAAATTAGAGTTACCCCAAGAACTTCATGGTGTTCACAACTCATTCCATGTATCTAATCTGAAGAAATGTTTAGTAGTGAGTGATGAGAAAATCTCGTTGGATAAGGTCCGAATTGATGAGAAGTTGCATTTTATCGAAGAACCGGTAGAGGTTATGGATCGTGAAGTAAAGCAACTTAAACAAAGTCGGATACCTGTCGCCAAGATCCGATGGAATTCAAAGCATGGACCAGAATTTACTTGGGAATGAGAGGATGAAATGTGGAAGAAATACCCACACCTCTTTGATTTCAATAAGAAACGGACATCAAAATGAAATGGATCACGAGGACGTTGATCCCTTTTAGGAGGAAAAGCTGTGAGAATATAACATTTTCAGGTAGTAAATTATTTTCCCGTATATTATTTTGAAACTTTATTTTGTGTTGGTTGATGAACTCACAATTTACGGATTGAAATTTGGGCTTACGTGCGTAATTTAATGTACTTTATGACTAAACAGAAACCCTAGGATTACGTATTTACGTTTTTGAACTCCGTTTTTTATGAGACAATTTTTATTAGATTCGTTTTGTGCCGTAGATTCATAATTTATAAAAACCCGAGGGCACGTAAATCGAGGAAACTAGAATCGAGGAGTACCCGTAATTAAAAGGGGATGAGACAATATAAACTTGCCCCACCCCCACACATGGGACGGCCAAGCTTAAGCTAAAACCCCTCATGAGGTGTCAACTTATTATAACAAGCTAAGACACTTGTCTTAGCCTTGTTACAAAACCATGTTTTCCTTAAATCCACTAGCAACTAAACAATCCACTTCATTTCATACATGTAAAAACACACATCTCTCTCACTCTCTCACTCCTCCTTGCCGTCCACTCTCTACCAAAAACACCATCATTTGATCTTGATTCAATCACAAATCCTATGTTATTCATACATAAGATGATGTCCTTTTGAAGCTTTATTGATTGGTGGTGATTATAACATCCAAAAAGAATTTTCCATGGTGTTAATAAGTGTGAAAACACTTATCCTTTTACCACTTATTTCCAATAATAACAAGACCAAATCGTGTAATTTATGTCGTAAAAGTCGGAATTATGCGTGGTTTGTGTTTTTATTGTGTTTTAGGACCAAAAGAAAAAAAAGGAAGAAAACACGGGCTTTCACGGGCTTTTATCGAAGAAAACGAGAAAAGACGAAGTCAAAAGTTCAAGAGTGCTAAAAGAACGGATGTCCAAGACCTATTCTGAAGATTTATCGAAGAAAAAGTCTAAAAGACGGAAGTTTAATGAAGTCGAAGAACTCAAGTCTAAATTATAGAAGAAAATTATTAAGACAAGTTCAAATCCCGAGACGACAAAGATTTAAATCGAGTCGAGAAGAAAAGAAAGAAGGAAGCACACCACACATGCACTCCCCATTTTCCCTATAAATACCCTCCTAATCACATTATGAGGGGGTTTAGCTAGTTTTAGTTTTTCATTTTCCTTTCTAGTTTTTAGAGAGAGAAAGTTCCCAACTTTCTCTCACTAAGTTTCATCTTTTTCTTTCAAGTTTAAGATTTGAATCATTCTTGTATTTGGATTTTCATTTTTAATTTCAAGTTCAAGTTAAGCTTTTTGTTCTTTAATCTCTTTCTACATTTCTTGGTTTCATTTAATCCTTGATCCGAAACTTCATATTTGATTCGAATAGTTCTTCATTCGTTTTTGAATTTGATGTTTTAGTGTTTAAAAAAGTCTTTTTCTTTGTGCTTATTAGCTTATTCGTAAGTTTAGCTTAATTAATCTTAGACTTTCTTAAAAAAGTTCATTGTTTTAAAGTTCGTGTTATTGAAGTTTACTTGTTTTGATTCAAAAAGTTTTCTAATTTGTGCTTAATTAGTTTCGGGTAAGTTGATAAGTGCTTATTGGTTACTGCTTATTCGTTTAAGCTTATTTACTTTTTGGACGCCATTTCCATCTTAGAAGGTTTTGCTTGGTACGATCACTTGACTTTAATCGCATAGATTACGATCTGTTTATTCTTCCCTGGTACGATCACACGCCACGATCACTCATTGCGATCTGTGGGTGCGATCGTGGAACGTTTTCTTGTTACAATCGCATTGACTGTGATCTTTGTGTTACGATCAAAGACCACGATCACTCATTGCGATCGTGGTAGCGACTGGTGAGTACGATCACCCCTACCCATCGCACTAGTGAGTACGATCTGTTTCCCAAGTTGCGATCGCATTGAGTGCGATCTGGATTACTATTTGAGTGCGATCGCATTTCGATTGGACTTAGGCTTGTTTTGTTTTCCTTAGATTTTAAATTTAATCTTTCCCGCCTTTTGTCTTAGTTTACTTTTTACTAAGTTTTCAAGTCTTTATTCATTTACATTTTGCTTTCCAAAGATTGCATTAGTTTATTTTTAGTTTAATTTTTAAAAGCTTTCAAATTTTACACAACGACAATTATTAGCTTTAGGTTTAAAAATAGATAATCAAACAAACCATCCTCTTGATCACCAAAAGACAATTGAGTCGCACTAATTAACGGTAATCAATTCAAAGAGACTTGGAACTACGAACTTTCATAACTAAGTAAAATCCGGTTATTAAATGGCGCCGCTGCCAGGGATCGAACCCGGTTCACCTGCGTGACAGGCGGGAATGACCACGATCACTCATTGCGATCGTGGTAACGACTGGTGAGTACGATCACCCCTACCCATCGCACTAGTGAGTACGATCTGTTTCCCAAGTTGCGATCGCATTGAATGCGATCTGGATTACTATTTGAGTGCGATCGCATTTCGATCGGACTTAGGCTTGTTTTGTTTTCCTTAGATTTTAAATTTAATCTTTCCCGCCTTTTGTCTTAGTTTACTTTTTACTAAGTTTTCAAGTCTTTAATCATTTACATTTTGCTTTCCAAAGATTGCATTAGTTTATTTTTAGTTTAATTTTTAAAAGCTTTCGAATTTTACTCAACGACAACTATTTGCTTTAGGTTTAAAAATAGATAATCAAACAAACCATCCTCTTGATCACCAAAAGACAATTGAGTCGCACTAATTAACGGTAATCAATTCGAAGAGACTTGGAACTACGAACTTTCATAACTAAGTAAAATCCAGTTATTAAATGGTGCCGCTGCCGGCTCTTTTCGTTGAGATTAACGGTTTTTAGTGAGAGAAGCGTTAAATTTTGGGACCCGTTCTTTTAGGAACGTTATTTTCCTTTCTAAAAATTTTTAAAAATAATAAAAATTATAAAAAAATTTCAAAACTACAAAAACATTAAAAATCATAAAAAGCATTTCTTTTCCAAAGGTTTTGCACTAAAAAGATTATATATATATATATATATTCTTTGTTTCTCTGGTATCTTTTTCTTTTGCAGGTGTATGCGTACTAGATCTTCAAATTATTCTGATCCCGAGACTCGTGAAGATTTAGATATGGCTGGTGTGCATAACAACAATAACAACCCACCTCTACCAAATTTGAATAACAATAACAACAACAACAACAATGTTCCCCTACCTGATTTATGAACAATGGAGGAACTGTGTCAACCCACCATGAACGGACGCGGAGGACCGATTGCGCCGATGCAAATCACCGCTCCTGAATTTTCGTTGAAGCATCACATGATCCAGCAAGTTCAAAACGCTTGTCCATTTAGCGGATTACCGGATGATGATGCCAACAAACATCTAGACAAGTTCATTACCGTCACTTAAAGCATGAAACTACCCGGTGCTTCCATGGATTTTATTCGCCTTCACCTTTTTCCACACACTTTATCCCATCATGCCGAAAAATGGTTTGATCGTCTCCCCAAAAACTCAATTCAAACATGGGATGACATGACTCAAAAAATTTTGTCGCGCTACTTTCCACCATCCATGGTCACTAGTCTTCGCAACCAAATCAGTGGATTCACACAAGAACCTGATGAATCGCTTTTCGATGCTTGGGAACGCTATAATGTCTTGATCGACCGTTGTCCGAACCATAACATGCTCCCCGTTACTTTGATTGATACTTTCTATAATGGTCTAACTTTTCGTGATCGTGATACGATTAATGCTACCGCCAGTGGTACATTCATGAAGAGACGACCTGCGGAGTGTAGAGAGCTGATAGAGAATATGACCACTCACCACAAAAATTGTGATTCATCTGCATCTTTAAGGAATAATCATAGGGCCAATGTTTCTTCTACATCATCTAACCCAGAGCTCACCGAACTTACTCGCCAAATAGATGAGATGAACAAAAACTTCTTAACCATGGCTACAAACCAATTTCAACAAGCCAAAGCTATTGCACCTTCTTGTGAGATTTGTGGGGGTTCTCATTCGTACACCGATTGTCCTTCTACTTTTGACAATCCGGAAAATGTGTACGCCGCTAATGGTAACTTTTCTACAGGAGGTTACCAAGCACGACCTCAAGGAGACCGTAACTTGCTAAGTTATCGTTCCAACAACTATCTATCTCCACCCGGTTTTTCTCCTCAAAACCAAAACCCAAAAAATTTCAACCGCAACAATCAAAGTCAACCTCG
Source organism: Glebionis coronaria (assembly GCA_025667525.1). Classification (NCBI taxonomy): domain Eukaryota; kingdom Viridiplantae; phylum Streptophyta; class Magnoliopsida; order Asterales; family Asteraceae; genus Glebionis; species Glebionis coronaria. The sequence continues at coordinate 364,379,931 of CM046877.1, forward strand.
AGCTACCAATCGATTTTAATCCCAAAGAAACCCATATCCACCTCAAGGAGATAATTCATCTTACCAAGCCCCACCTCTCAACCAACCCACGGCATTGAACCAAGACCTCGAAACTTACATGAGGACCAATAGAGAGATGGTGACAAATCTTCAAAGCCAATTCATTAACTAGAAGGGTGACATGGCAAAACAAGGAAACGATATTCGAGCTGAGCTAAGAAATGACATGGCGAAACAAGGGAATGCTCTTCAAGCCGACATGAGAAACTCCATGAACAATCAAACGAATAACTTAAGGGATATGATGGCTAGTTTTTTCCCAAGTAATCAAGCCTCTGGTTCGGGTACTCTTCCGAGTAACACCGTTTCTAATCCCAGAGGGGAGATGAAAGCAATCATCACTCGCAGTGGCAAAGGTTTAAAGAACCCGAGATTCCTACACCTACACCGGTGATTGTGACAAAGGAAAACGAGTCCCCTTCTCCAATACCACCACATTCTACTCCCGCCCCTCCACCACCCAAGGATGTGAGTGAGAATTCCAATCCAACTCCTTCATCTCAACCCAATATACCTTATCCCTCAAGGTTGAGGAAAGAGAAGTTGAAGAACAAGGATGATATTCAGGTTTCTAACTTTCTCAAAATGTTTAAACAACTGAATTTCAATATCTCCTTTGCTGAGGCTCTCGCTCACATGCCAAAGTATGCTAAGATGTTTAAGGATCTTTTAAGTGATAAGGAAAAATTGCTCGACATCGCCAATACCCAATTAAATGAGAATTGTTCTACCGTTCTTTTGAGAAAACTTCCGGTTAAGTTAGGAGATCCGGGTCGTTTCCTCATTCCTTGCAACTTCCCTGGGGTAGAGAATTGTATGGCCCTAGCTGATCTAGGTTCTAGTATCAACTTAATGCCTTTAAGCGTTTGGAAACAATTGTCTCTACCCGAGCTAGTCCCCACACGAATGACTTTGGAATTAGCTAACCGTACGGTTGCTTATCCAGTGGGGATAGCCGAATACGTCTTCGTTGGTGTCGACAAATTCAACTTTCCGGCGGATTTTGTTGTCGTTGACTAGGAGATGGACCCCCGTGTTCCATTAATCGTTGGACGTCCATTCCTGAGGATCGGTCGCACTCTCATTGATGTAGCCGTTGGCGAATTAATCATGAGAGTTGGTGACGATAAAATCGTCTTCAACATGGGTAAACTTTCTAAGCAGCCTTCTGAAAATGAGAGCGTTAATTTCATGGACGTTCTTGATGAGGCTTGTGAGGAACATTTCAAAGACGCTTGTAAAAGTGGTTCTTCTTCTCTACCCACTGTTGAGACCGTTGCCTCTATTGCTCCATCACTAACTCTATTTGGAGAAAGTTATTTCATCTTGAAGGAATTTGAAGCAACTTTAGGAGATGTGGATTTGCAATATGATGATTCTCCCTCCAATTGGGATGAAGACATTCGTACCATTGAGAAACTTCTCAATGAGGACCATATTTCTCCACCATCTCCTAAGGATATCTCTATCGATGATCCGACTTTGACTCCGCCGTCCATCGAAAATCCTCCGGATTTAGAGCTTAAGGATCTTCCGTCTCATCTCGAGTACGTCTTCCTTGAAGACAACAAGAAGTCACCAGTCATCATCGCAAAGGACCTGAAAGAAGAAAAAAATCCCGAATTATCGCCGTGCTGAAAAATAATAAGAAAGCTATTGCATGGAAAATCTCTGATATTCGTGGAATTGATCCTCACTTTTGCACACATAAAATTCTCATGGAGGACGATTTTAAACCCACTATTCAAAGCCAAAGAAGGGTGAATCCTAATATCCATGACGTTATCAAAAAAGAGGTTATCAAACTTCTTGATGCGGGCATGATCTATCCTATCTCGGATTCACCATGGGTTAGTCCCGTCCATTGTGTGCCTAAGAAAGGCGGATTCACCGTTGTGCCCAATGAAAACAACTAGTTGATTCCTACTCGTCGCGTTACAGGGTGGAGTGTTTGTATAGACTATCGCAAACTCAATGATGCTACGAGAAAGGATCATTTTCCCTTTCCTTTCATGGACCAAATGCTTGAACGTCTAGCGGGCAATGACTATTACTGTTTTTTACACAGTTTCTCGGGTTATGTTCAAATACCCATCGATCCCCAAGACCAAGAGAAAACCACATTCACTTGTCCTTATGGAACATTTGCTTACAAAAGAATGCCTTTCGGCTTATGCAATGCTCCTGGGACATTCCAAAGGTGTATGATGGCTATCTTCCATGACATGGTTGAAGAAACTATGGAAGTCTTCATGGATGATTTCTCGGTCTATGGTGATTCCTTCTCTACTTGCCTTGCCAATTTGGAACGCATGCTTAAGCGGTGTGAAGACACTCGCCTTGTTCTAAATTGGGAAAAATGCCATTTCATGGTAAAAGAAGGCATTGTGCTTGGACATAAAATCTCTAAAGCCGGTCTTGAAGTAGACCGTGCTAAAGTGGATGTCATAGCCAAATTACCTCCACCTTCAACCGTGAAGGGTGTGAGAAATTTTCTGGGTCATGCGGGCTTCTATCGTCGATTTATTCAATATTTTTCTAAAATCGCTCGCCCGATGACCCACCTCTTGGAAAAAGATACTCCTTTCATCTTTTCCAAAGAGTGTCTTGAATCCTTCAATCTTCTTAAGGATAAGCTGACTAAGGAACCGGTCTTGGTTACCCCTAATTGGGAGCTACCTTTTGAATTGATGTGTGATGCTAGCGACTTTGCTATTGGGGCGGTTTTGGGCCAAAGAGTGAACAAACACTTCCAACCAATCCATTATGCTTGCAAGACTATGACGGGGCCTCAATTGCATTATACCACTACCGAAAAAGAGCTTTTAGCTGTAGTGTATGCCTTTGAGAGGTTCCGCCCCTATCTTGTCCTTTCCACCACGATTGTCTATACCAACCATTCCGCGTTGAAGTACTTGTTGACTAAGCAAGATTCTAAGCCAAGACTTCTTCGTTGGGTTTTCTCCTTCAAGAATTCAAAATTGAAATTCGTGATAAAAAGGGAGCCGAAAACCTAGCTGCTGATCATCTAAGTAGACTTGAGGATCCTTATCAATGGGGATCATCCGAACAAAGAGATCAATGACTCTTTTCCCCTTGAGGCCTTAATGTCTATTCACTCCAATCTTGATGACACCCCGTGGTTTGCGGACATTGCAAACTACTTACCGGGTGGTATTCTCATCAAAGGGTTAACATCCCAACAAAAGAAGAAGTTCTTTAAAGATGTTAAGACTTACTTCTGGGATGACCCTTATCTCTTCAAACAATGTGCTGATCTGATCATTCGTCGCTGTGTTGATGGGTCGGCAGCTTTACCAATCCTTGATGCTTGCCATAAAGGACCCACCAGTGGTCACTTTGGTCCCAACTACACCGCCAAGAAAGTGTTTGTCTCTAGATTCTATTGGCCCACCATTTATCGTGACGCTCACGAAATGGTTAAGCATTGTGATGCTTGCCAACGACAAGCAAAGATCACACATAAAGATGAGATGCCTCAAAATTTCATACATGAATGTGAAATCTTTGACGTATGGGGCATCGACTTTATGGGGCCATTTCCATCATCCAAAGGGAACAAGTACATCCTCGTAGCCGTTGACTACGTTTCTAAATGGTTTGAAGCTAAGGCTCTTCCTATGAACGATGCGAGGGTGGTTGTGAACTTTCTGAAACAACTTTTTGCTGGATTCGGTGTTCCTCGTGCTATAATCAGTGACTGCGGGACTCATTTTTTCAATGATCAATTTGCAAGAGTCATGGATAAGTATGGTGTCAATCACCGTCTTTCCACCGCCTATCATCCCCAAACCAATGGTCAAGCCGAGATTTCCAACCGTGGATTGAAGCGAATTCTGGAACGTACTGTGGGAGAGCATTGTGCTGCGTGGGCCGATAAGTTAGATGATGCTCTGTGGGCTTTTCGTACCGCATATAAGACCCCGATTGGTTGCACACCTTATCGTATTGTGTACGGGAAAGCATGCCACCTCCCTATCGAGCTGGAACATAAGGCATACTGGGCATTGAAGTGGGCCAACTTCGACATCAACAAAGCCGGTGATCTTTGGAAGATTCAACTCAACGAGCTAAATGAGTTGAGGAATGAAGCTTATGAGAACTCATTGATCTACAAGGAGAAGACCAAGATCATCCACGATGCTAGAATTAAGAACCGAGAGTTCCACGTTGGTGATCAAGTCTCACTTTTTAACTCTCGGTTGAAGATCTTCTCTGGCAAGTTGAAAAGCCGTTGGTCTGGTCCATTCACCGTCGCCAAAGTCTTTCCTTATGGCACCATTGAGCTTTCTCAGCCAAATGGGCCCAATTTTAAGGTGAATGGCCAGCGCATGAAGTTGTACTTTGGTGAGGACATCTCTCATGAGATGATTCCATCCCTCACCACGTTTCCTATGAACTAGTTTTGGGTCAAGTCAGGCTCGTGACTCGTTTATCAAAAACAAGCGCTTCTCGGGAGGCAACCTGTGATCTATCCTTTACCGCTTTCATATTAAGTGTAGGGGGAGCCCCATATGTGTTTGTTGTCTTGTTTCTTATTCTCTGCAGGGATTCAAGCTTCAAAGTGTACCTCGATGACTTTTGACGAACCGTGATTCCATGTTCTCGTCTTCTGGGTTCTATCCTAAACTAACGTGATTCAATATTTCATATCTTATATGTTCACATTGAAATCACTATAGTTGGTCCTTTCTTTAGCAAGACTTAAACAAAGTGCACAATGTCATAAGTGTAGGGGAGTTTACTCCACATGCTTAAACATTGAGTACAATGTTTATATCAAGTGTGGGGGGACTTCTATCGAAGTAAGTGGTCTTTTCCATGAATTTGCCCTCATTTTAACTGGAAAATCTGATTTTTCGACATTTTTCAAAATTTTTAATCTATTTTGGCCTAGTAGTTTAGTAGTATTTCCCTTTGTTATCGTTATTTACTTTCTTTGCTAGAATAAATTTTTAATAAAGTGGTTTTAATTTTTGAAACATTGTGAATATTTTGACTCAACCCGAGTTTACTTATCTAAGTTTACTCTAGCTAGTATCCTTAACGTGTTTAAGTCAAGTTTTGCTAGGCTTTTATATAGAGAACTTTAAAACGCGAAAGTCTTAACTCTCACGGGTTAAGAACAAGAACTTTCCGTAAGTTCCTATAACTGATCCTAGAGAGTCGTTTATCAAGGGAACTTTAAAATACAAATTCTAAACTTGAAAAAGTCTAAGAGTTTGCAAGATCCTATAGATGACTCGAAAACCCAAAACTTAGATTTAATTGGCTAAGCATCCACGAGTCTCATTCGTTGAGATTTTAAACTGTGGAGGACGAGAGATGATAGAGTCAGTTATAAGTTTTTTATTCTTTCGTGAATTTATGTGAGTTAATTATGAGCCTATTCTCCCATCGCTTGTTAATAAATTTATGTGCAATAAATAAGGTTGTACGATTTGAAAAGTTACTTAGCTTCTAGCACAAGATCGTTTAAAAGTTGCTCGGTATTAATTAGTGTTCATAGCCAAGGCATAACTTATTGAAGCGGGATGCGAAGATTGGCGAGTCCGAAAAGGCCCTAACAAGGCATGAGGGCTACATTTTGTTTCTAAAATCCAAAAGTGATGTGAAGAATCATTTATCGAAAATCAATATGAAGGATCGAGACACACGACGAAAAGCAAAAACTCCCCAAAAGATCATGGAGAAGTCTATCCAAAAAGGCCCTAACAAGGTATGAGGATAAATAGATCCAAGTCCTAAAAGGAGGCGGATCGTTGTATATCAAAGTCCAAAATAAAGATTGGAGAAAAATGAAGAAGTCGTGGTCCAAAGATGAAGAATCTCTCAAAACTTCAAGTGAAGAAATTCCTATTATGAAGAGAAGACCATAATTTCAAGAACGTCTCTCAAAGATTTGAAGTATGAAGTCGCTGCCAAATATCGGTCCGAGAAAGGTCTCAAATCGTGAAGAGTGTTATGCCAAGATATGAACTTTAAGAGGTCCCGAGAAGTAGTTTTAAAAGATTTTGTCCTTTGGCTAACTATTGATTAAATCGTCCCACTTTATTTTCGGCCTAAATAACTATCGAAATAAGTCAAACAATGAATCTTCGTGATCATTCAAGACAAAAATAAAATATAAGAGATACACCTAGGAATAAGGGAGTCTAAGTAAATAATTGGCCCACATGAATTCGTGTTAGTTTGCTAACTTTTAATAGTAATGATCTCATTTTTAAGCTTGGTATGGGGAACGTAAAACTTGAGGATGATAAACGTTCATGGCAGCCAAAACCCAATGTAAGTCTTTGATTTCTTTACTTGTTTTTATCTTTTTATTTAGTATTGAATAAAGGCCAAGGTAGGTTATTTATGATGGAAAATGTAAACCGTGCATTAAAATTAATGCATTGCATGAGGGCATTGCAATGGTCAAGTGTAGGGGATTTAATAAGTGTGAAAACACTTATCCTTTTACCACTTATTTCCAATAATAACAAGACTAAATCGTGTAATTTATGTCGTAAAAGTCGGAATTATGCGTGGTTTGTGTTTTTATTGTGTTTTAGGACCAAAGGATAAAAAAGCAAGAAAACACGGGCTTTCACGGGCTTTTATCGAAGAAAACGAGAAAAGACGAAGTCAAAAGATCAAGAGTGCTAAAAGAGCGGATGTCCAAGACCTATTCTGAAGATTTATCGAAGAAAAAGTCTAAAAGACGGAAGTTTAATGAAGTCGAAGTACTCAAGTCTAAATTATAGAAGAAAATTTTTAAGACAAGTTCAAATCACGAGACGACAAAGATTTAAATCGAGTCGAGAAGAAAAGTAAGAAGGAAACACACCACACATGCACTTCCCATTTTCCCTATAAATACCCTCTTAATCACATTAGGAGGGGGGTTTAGCTAGTTTTAGTTTTTCATTTTCCTTTATAGTTTTTAGAGAGAGAAAGTTCCCAACTTTCTCTCACTAAGTTTCATCTTTTTCTTTCAAGTTTAAGATTTGAATCATTCTTGTATTTGGATTTTCATTTTTAATTTCAAGTTCAAGTTAAGATTTTTGTTCTTTAATCTCTTCTACATTTCTTGGTTTCATTTAATCCTTGATCCGAAACTTCATATTTGATTCGAATAGTTCTTCATTCGTTTTTGAATTTGATGTTTTAGTGTTTAAAAAAGTTCATCTTTTTCTTTGTGCTTATTAGCTTATTCGTAAGTTTAGCTTGTTTAATCTTAGACTTTCTTAAAAAAGTTCATTTTTTTAAAGTTCGTGTTAATGAAGTTTACTTATTTGGATTCAAAAAGTTTTCTAGTTTGTGCTTAATTAGTTTCGGGTAAGTTAATAAGTGCTTATTGGTTACTGCTTATTCGTTTAAGCTTATTTACTTTTTGGACGCCATTTTCATCTTAGAAGGTTTTTCTTGGTATGATCACTTGACTTCGATCGCATAGATTGCGATCTGTTTATTCTTCCCTGGTACGATCACACGCCACGATCACTCATTGCGATCTGTGGGTGCGATCGTGGCACGTTTTCTTGTTACAATCGCATTGACTGCGATCTTTGTGTTACGATCAAAGACCACGATCACTCATTGCGATCGTGGTAGCGACTGGTGAGTACGTTCACCCCTACCCATCGCACTAGTGAGTACGATCTGTTTCCCAAGTTGCGACCGCATTGAGTGCGATCTGGATTACTATTTGTGTGCGATCGCATTTCGATCGGACTTAGGCTTGTTTTGTTTTCCTTAGATTTTAAATTTAATCTTTCCCGCCTTTTGTCTTAGTTTACTTTTTACTAAGTTTTCAAGTCTTTAATCATTTACATTTTGCTTTCCAAAGAGTGCATTAGTTTATTTTTAGTTTAATTTTTAAAAGCTTTCGAATTTTACTCAACGACAATTATTTGCTTTAGGTTTACAAATAGATAATCAAACAAACCATCCTCTTGATCACCAAAAGACAATTGAGTCGCACTAATTAACGGTAATCAATTCGAAGAGACTTGGAACTATGAACTTTCATAACTAAGTAAAATCCAGTTATTAGGTGTCTTGGGGCTGATTTTCCACAAGGTGTTCTTGAAGTTGGGTGATCTTGAAGTTGATATTGGTTTACCACAAGATTTGTCATCAAAATCCAAGCCTTGATCATAACTTTCATTATCTTGGTTGGTAACAAGATCATTCCTTCCATTTTTTTGTTATTTTGTAAATGTAAATTTGGATTTTGTTTCTTAATGTATATGTATATGATTATATATGATGATCAAAAGTATTATGTGGGGATCTTGTGTTGATAAATTTGATTAAAAAAGATTAAAAGTTACATGTAAAGGTGTTAAAATCATGTCTAAAATAGTAGGTTTTATAAACAGTAAAGAACTTTATGATAACTTGTTAAAATGACTTGGATAAAAATTAATATACAGTAAGGTATGTGACTTGTACATATGTAAGAGTTGGCCACTCAATGGAATCCATAAAATGAGTGAGATATGATCAAAAAAATATTGAAGTTCTAATCTGTATAGTATGTTTTGGACGAACTATTAGAGATCAAAACAATAACGAAGCATTCACGTGTTCTTGTTCTATGAACCTAAACGTCCCATTTTGCGATGAAAATCATACATTATGTCTAAAACGCAAGTACTAGCAATAGTAGAAGTGTAGCTAGATTATCGTTCAATAAAAGTGAATAAGAATGAATTCCGGAGATGCTACGATACTTTATTCTAGCATTGCGTGAGGGCACGGCAATGGTTTAGTATGGGGGAGTGATGAGACTGCTTTTATACATAGTCTCATCGTCCAAAAAGGGCTTTAAATTCATTAAATATCATGAAAATGGCCAAATATATGCTTGTGTTTGTTGCTTGTGTATTTTAGGTACGGATATTGAGAGAATGACAAAAGATCACAAGAATCATACAAAAACGAACACGGGAAACTAAGCCGCGCAATGAACCAAGCCATAATGAAGAATTTTCCAAGACAAACCCTTGAAGATTTGAAGATTATGCAAGAAGGGTCCTCCAATATTGAAGAATTGACACTTTAAACCCTTGTATCTTCATAATTACAAGATTGGTCCCTAAAGTTTGTCAAAATTACAAAAAGGGCCCTCTACTTTGAAGAATTGGCAATTTTAGTCCCTCAACAAAACTAAATTGTCAATATTAGTCATCCTTAAAGTCAAACATATCATGAAGGACTTCAAGTTACAAGAAATTACAAGTTTGGTCTTTTAAAAATGTCAAAATTACCAAAAGGACCCTTGACTTTGAAGAAATGGCAAAAATGGTCCCTCATTAATCATGAGTTGGCAAATTCAGTCCTCCAAGAAGTCAAACAAATAAGTCAAGACCATTATTATTGAATAAAATACCAAAACAGTCCTTCAAGAATCATAAAATGGCAAGAAATACCCCTGAAAATACTTTGGAAAAGTATATGGGGCAAAAGTGTGAAGTTGGAAACTTCAAATACAAAGGAAAACAAGTTTTGGCCAGTTTTATAGCAAGTGAAAAGAGTTAAAGAGATGGAGTGTTAAACCTTGGCGACAAAATAACTTACCTAGACCACTTGGGGCTTGACATGTGCCCCACTTACTCCAACCAACCAATCACCACACACCAACTTGCCACATCATTCTCCACTAAACCGGTTTAAGTTAGTTTAATCCCTTGGCGCCTAAACACTTATTTAAACATTAATCCACCCAAAAACGGATTAAAACCTTGTTCTTCATGTTCATAATCTCAATTGGGCATTTGTTAATTACCAACAATTAAACCCTAATATTGTGCAGATTTATGATTAAGGGTCTTATAAACATAACCCAACCTTTAAACTGGCCACCTCATCACTCAATAGACCCACACAAGATTCCCCTGCTGCAAAAATGAAGAAACTGCCAAAACTCCACAAGTCATCCAACGTGCATGATTCTTTCTTACTTTCTAAGGTCATTGTAAGCCCTTGGATACATTTTTACCTTTGACAACTCACACAACCAGCCAAGAAATGTCACATGATCTTCAAGACTATCAAACCCTCAAGGGCATAACTGGAACTTCAATAGTTAGGGTTTCACGTTTTTTAAACTTTCCTAGTTCACTTGTAAGCCTATTTAAAGGCCTTAGGATACTACATTTGTTCTTTTCTCTTGATTTTTTCCTAGTTCAAGTTCTGTAAATCCAGTTTCATATTGAATGAATTGTGTTTGAATCTTTGAAGAAAAGTCAAGTGCCAATCATTTTTACTGCTTTTTTATGTTTAATATTAACTAATCTTGAATCCTAAAAGGTGTTTTTAAACCTTGTGCAAGAAATTGCACAAAGGATCAAAATTTGATATTTTGCTAAGTTCTTGGTACACCTTGGAATTTTTGGGCTATAAGCTGATCATAGCACACTGATATTGTGATATCAAGGTGTTGTGAGGCTTATAACTTGGGGATAATCAAGTGTGGGGTACAAGAGTTGCATTAATCAAGTTTATTTTCCAAAAGGTAACTTTTTGTTTATGAGTTTTTGCTTCTAACCTTGTTGAATCTTAGCAGGGTTGTTTGTGGAAGCTTGTGCTTGTTCTTGCTAGCACATAAGCTCAAAATTCGTGGGTGTGGATGTACATCCATGAGGTTTGAACCTTTCTACTCAAAATCTGGCTTAAAATCTTGATTTTTGGTGATTTTGTGTGTTACTTATGTTCTTGTGAAATTTGTGGCTTAATCTTGCTTAATACTGCATATTATACTTGTTAATGTGTTTGATTGGGCTTGGGTAGTCTTGAAATACACTTATACTTGTTTAAATCTGATTTGAAAAAGATAAGGGGTGTTTAGGCTTATCTGTTTAAGATCATAAGTTGTTATTGTGTTATTGGAAGTGCTTTGTTTGAGTTGGTATCTGTTATTGACTTGGTTGTGTACTAAAACCTGCAAGTTATTGGCTTTTAAACCTTGAATTAAACATTATGCTATATCTCACTTGATTTGATTGATTTTGACCTAAGATTTTGGAAATACATAGAGTATATGCATGCTTAGGGCTAAAAGGTGTTAAATCATAGTTTATATAACCTGGTTTGAAGATTTGAGTGTTTGAATTTGGCTTGTTGGTCAAGTATATCAGCAAAAGTAAAAATCTGCTTGTTAGTGTTCATCAGTAACCTTATTGTGCTTGAATCTTGATCTAGACCTTGAACCATTGCATGAAACCTGTTTAAACTTGTTCATTTAAGTTTATTATAGCTTGTGTATGCTTTTGGTGCAATTTGGTTGGCTGAAATTTGCTTAAACAGCTTATAAGTTCATAACTGCTTATTGTTCATTTCTGTGAGATGTATGGTGCTTAATTGAATTAACTGCACTCTTTATCTGATTGTGATTGTGATTTCTTTGTGTTGATCCCAAAGTCAGATCTTAAACCTTAATAGCTTGTTTAAGGGTTGTGATAGAGAGAAAGAATTCAATCTAACACTAGAGAAACTTTGCAAAGCAAAGTAACTAAACAAGATGCGGAATGTAATGTTTAGCACAAGAACAAATGAGATTCAAACGTTGCACTTTAATATATCAAAGATATACGAATACCCAAAGTGGTATTTGGGTTTACAAAACCTTAAAGTAATAATAATGAAAAACGAAATGAGAAAGACACACTTTGCATGCTAACCTAGTGAGTCCTTTTATAGATGCAAGGACCCACGTACAAGATCACTACTAACAAACTATGGAAAGTATTAAGGAATAATAACTGGAACGCGTAAAGATCTATTCCATGTTTATCTTGACGGCAGGGCCTTTGACTCCATCAGGGGAACGGATCCCCCTGCCTTTGTTATTTAGCAGGGGGAACTTACTCTAGCAGGGGTATGAATAATCAACTAGCAGGGGAAACAAATAAGCATAGATTTATTCCCAACAATCCTCCCCTAAACTTGTGCTTTCCCCTAAAGATAAGTTTCTGAATAAATGCTAGTTGATGAGGATGCTTACAAACTCTCTGGCCAAATCTGACTATGAACCATTCTTACCAGATCATAAGCAACAGGCTTTTTGGCATCAACAATTAACTTAGCCTGTGCTAACTTCTTCAAGGTTTCCTGAGAGAAAGGATAATACCTATGATTGAGTAAATAAACACTCACACCTTCCATTACTACCTCATAAACTCCAGAATTTGTAAATAGCTTCCAATACACCAAATCTCCTTTATTTACTGCATCAAATAGAGGATCAAATAATTCATGTTCATACATTCTATGCATGCACTCCCAGATTACCCAATCCTTCTCCACACCATCCATGGTAGGAGGTTTTGCAGCAAACGTTTTCTTCAAGATTTTCCACAGATCTTCTAAGTCTTCACTATCCAAAATTTGAAACATGACATCTAGGCTTAGAAATGTCTGTGCTGTATTGTCAGCCCTTGTAAGCTTCCACCAAGTTCTGCCTTTGTGTTCATAAACAGCATACTCTATAATAGCAAACTTCTTTCCAAGTTCACTAGGTGAGATTTCATCATTTTCCTGCAAAATCAGCTGTTTATCAATTTCATCATTTGATGGCCCTTGAGACTCTTTAGTGATTATGCCCACTTGCTCCATTCTCTTGAGTCTCTTTGCTGCTCTTTGTGCATTAAGTACAGACTTCTCAAGTGCTTCTGGAAAACTTTCACCTGCTTGGTGTGATTCATCTGCTTGGGATGATGCACCTGCTTGTGTAGTCTCTCCAGCTTTTCTTTTCTTTGTTGCTCTAGCTTTCTGTAGCACTTCACTTTGTCTCCTAAGATACTCAGCTTCCTCAGGAGTGTTGATGGTCATCCAATCCTCCACATCATATAACTTTAGAACTGGTCTGACTGCTCTCTTTATGGCTTCAAAGCTCATATCTGTGAAATCACCATCCTTCCACTTTCTATGCCTTTTAAGCAGAACTTTGTAGTGATCAAGTTGCCCTTTCTCTGATGTTCTATACTTCTCACTCTGAATTTGCATTGCCCTTCTTTCCAGATATTCAGTTTGAAACTTGTAAACAAGGCAAGTCAACTCATACCTGTCTTCCAAAGGAGCATTTTTCAACTCCTTCTCCCATTGATCAAGAAATTCTTCAACATGAGGTACCCTGTCATCTAGTTCCCTATGCATAATCTCAACCTGTTTTAGCATATCTTTGGGCCTCATCTTCTCCATCCTTTGATCCTGCATATCCATTTCCTCTTGTTGTAGCCTGAGAGCTACTTGTGCATCATGAGCTTCTTGGATCTTCTGCTGTTCAGGAGTCAGATGCTTGTATTTTCTCTTGGGCTGTTGCACCATGATTCCTTTTCCTTTGTCTTTTGGATCCACTGCTGGTGCTGGTTTTGCTTTAGTTGCAGGTTCTTTGATTGTTATCCCCTTCTGAGCTGGTTGCTTTCTGTTCTTCCTAACAAATGTTTGAGTTATGTTCTTAGCAGGGGATAAACTTACAGCAGTGGGATCAGCAATGGCAGGGGAAACTTTTGAAGCAGGGGCTTCTTCTTGATTGCCCATAGTGAGCAATGTTTGAGAAATATCTTTGGTTGCACTCCCCTTGTCACTTCCTTTATCAGCACTTTCTCTCTCCATTCCTTCCTTAGCACTTTTTATCTTTCCATGCTCCCTACCAGGATATGAATAATACTCAGTAGATCCTTCTTTGGTTGGAATTTCCTCCCCTTTGGAAGCATCCTCATCTGTGGAAAGAATCAGTCTGGGCTTTCTCCTCCCCTCAAGAGTAGCAAGTCTGGTTTCCAAATGAGAGATAACCAGACCTTGCTTTTTGACATCTTGTACAAGTTGTGCATTCTGCCTTTTCAGGCTCATGCACATTTTCGTCAATTCCAAGTTTGTCAATGGTTTCATACTGCTCTCAATCCTAGAAGGGAATTTCTCCCCTTGTTGGATATCATGGAGTGGGGGAGAGGACTTATTGATGGTGTCACTATCCTGCTCACCCCTTGAGGATGAGACAGTAGTGGCAGCCAAACCCCCAGGTTGCTCCAAACTCTTGGAGACTCTCCTCTCTGCTGCTTGTGAAGATTCACCAGGCAAGGGAGACCTGGCAAACCTAGATTTTGAACGCCTTTCTTGGTGTGGATCAGCAGGTGGTAGGTTCTTGGCAGGGGATTCAGTAGGTGGATTTATGGCTGTTTGATGTTTGGCTTCTTCCCGTCTGATTTGGTCTAGCATGATTGAAGTGAATGGAATATTTCTGCCAGAGAACAAAGGTGATGGTGCAAGTAATGTGGTGAAAAGTTTGGTTGTGTGTTTGGTTGCTGAAAAATAGTTTCTGTGTGTAATGGGACCATGATCACTCATATTCAGCAAAACTTCTATAAACCTTGGATACATACAAAATTTTGAGGTGCTTGAAACATTTTTAACCATGCCTTTAAAAATCATTTGAGAAAAACAATACTTCCTTCCTGTTGCAAAGCAGATCAGGGCAGAAGCTATTTCACTACCAACCTCATTAAAAGCAGTGGTTTTGGGTGACAAACATTGCATAATAGTATGAATCAAAAGTTTCCAATGAGGGGCAAACTGGCCTTTAGCAAACTTTAATTTTTGATTTTCAGAAAGTTTATACCCCAATTTTTCAAGACCTTCAAAAATTTCAGCCTCAGAAAAGTTGGTTATTCCATCCTCATCATCAAGGAGGAGATTCTCCCTGATGGAGGCAAGTGTGATTACCTTGGAATGACCATCAACTGTGCTTTGAATTATGACCTCTCCATTCACTGTTTTGGTCATGGCTTTAGACCAGAACTGTTGAATGTGTGAGGTATAAATGCGAGGATTGATGAGAAGGGCCACTTTGAAGTACGAAGACTTTAGAAAGGCCACAGCCTCAGCAAACTCGGCTGGTTCATCATGAAGCAAAGCGATTTGGTTATGATTAGGAGCAATTTTAAGGGTCATGATGAATTTGAAAAAAAAAATTTAGAGGTTTATAGAGATGGGAGGTAAGTGGGATTAGGTCGAGAGAGATTTATGGACCTGCTGGTAAAGGGAATTAAGTTTATATAGACAAATTGAAGGGCTGTGATTGGACCAAAATTTTTCAAATTGCAAAAATATCAAGAATAAATCTTGATAAAAAATTAATATATTTGAAATAGAAGGAAAAGATTACCAATCAGCGAAGAAAGCGCCTTAAATATCTTTTAAAAAGAATAAAATATTCCCTAACCAAAATATAAGCAAGCAGGCCCAACGGCTATGAACAGGGTAACGGTATTGTCGGTCAACGGTCAAACAGGGGAATGTTGTGAAGGCAGGGGAATAAAAGATAAAAGCAGGGGAAACTTTCCTAGGGGTATTAAACTAGTCATGGAAGGACTAATGCTAACTAGCTCTGCTCTAATGCACACACTTGTATACACAAGATAGATACATAGAATCTCAAGAGTCCTCTATTCAGCAATGGTCCCAATACAAAAAGTTAATACATAAGCCCCCCTACACCAGGTAATCCCAAGAAATCATGCATACCCCAGTCACCATCCCAACCTTGTCCCTTACCTATGGTCAGTTAGTCTTGGCAATGTGTGCCACACATCTGTATTTGAACAGCAAGCTGCTTGAATAAAGAAATGTAAACACACACTACAGTGCCTCAAGGTTTCAGAGTTCAGACAAGTTGTGCAGCAAGTCATCATTACCCTGAACCCCTACTCACCAGTGGATATGATGTAAGATCATATATGAGCATCCTAAGGATACCCTGAATCCTAAAGGTTTGACCTAACCTCCCCTGAAACATAGAGTATATACCTGATCCACCAAGGAGAATAGTATGCACCATATGAACCTCTGCATTGTTAGTCTAAAACCACATAAAACCACTTTTGTAAAAAGAACACACCCAGCTTAAGAGAAAAATTCTCTTGGCAGGGGAATGAACCCCAGGCAGGGGAATCAGTGTTAAAAAGCAGTGGAAAGAAAGAAATGGTAAAATTGACTAACAATTATACAACAACAGCAATGAAGTAACCCTGATTACACATGACAAAAATAGACATAAGATTTTAAGGAGTAACCATTCCAATACCTGCAACCAGATACTGAAACCTCCCTACCTCAAAAGCTTTTGTTAAAAGATCAGAAACATTAAGTTCTGTATCAATTTTCTCAGGGACAATCAGTCCTTTTTCAAAACAATCTCCGATAAAGTGATGTCTAATTTCAATGTGTTTGGTTTTGCTATGAAAAACAGGGTTCTTTATGATGCAAATAGTGCTGTTGTTGTCAATAAATATCTTGGTTTTAAGAAAGTTGTACCCATAATCAAGCAATTGATTTTGCACCCAAAGAACTTGACCACATCATGCAGCAGCTGCTACATACTCAGCTTCAGTTGTGGATGTTGCCATGATAGTCTGCTTCTTACATTGCCAAGATATAAGCCTGCTCCCCAAAAATTGGCATCCCCCTGTTGTAGACTTCCTATCATTGTTGTCACCAGCATAATCACTATCTGAATAAGCTATCAGCTCAAATGGTGACTCTTTTGGATACCAGAGTCCTAAGGTAGGATGACATTTTAGATACCTAAAAATCCTTTTCACAGCAAATAAGTGACACTCTGTTGGTGACACCTGGTATCTTGCACATAAGCAGACTGCAAACATGATGTCAGGTCTTGAAGCAGTGAGATACATAAGAGACCCAATCATAGACCTGTAATTCTTGACATCTATAGGCTTTCCAGGACCATCCTTGCCCCATGGATGATCCTTGTCCATGGGAGTGGACACCTTCTTCCCATCAGACATGCCAAACTTCTTTACAATCTCAGCTACATATTTGTCTTGTGAGATAAATATCCCATCTTTCCGCTGCTGAACTTGTAACCCCAAAAAGAAGTTTAGTTCTCCCATAGCACTCATTTAAAATTTATCCTGCATCAATTTGGCAAACTTTTTGCTAAGCATGGAGTTAGTTGATCCAAAAATGATGTCATCCACATAGACTTGTACTAGCAGAAGGTCACCCTTTTGTTTCTTGGTAAACAGGGTCTGATCAATCTTCCCCCTGCTGAATCCATTGTCTAGAAGATATTTGGAAAGAGTACCATACCAGGCTCTGGGAGCTTGGTGAAGGCCATACATGGCCTTTTTCACTTTGTATACTTTGTCAGGATGTTCTGGATCTTCAAACCCTGGTGGTTGCATGACATAGACTTCTTCATCAATGGTTCCATATAAGAAGGCACTTTTCACATCCATCTGGAAAACAGTGAAGTCCATGAATGAGGCATAAGCAAGGAATAATCTAATAGCTTCAATCCTTGCTACTGGAGCAAACACCTCTTCATAATCAATCCCTTCTTCCTGAGTATACCCTTGTGCTACTAACCTTGCCTTGTTCCTGACAACTATACCCCTCTCATCCTTTTTGTTCCTGAGCACCCACTTGGTCCCAATAGGCCTTGCCCATTTGGGACAATCAACCAGAATCCAAACCTCTTGTATGTCAAATTGTAAGAGCTCCTCTTGCATAGCTTCAACCCAGCTTGGGTCATTTAAAGCCTGAAAAATCTTCTTTGGCTCTTCTTGTGACAAAAATGCAGTAAACAGACAACATTGCATGTTGTCATGATTGAACTTCATGGTGATGTTAGCAATGAAGCTGTGCTCCTTTGCGGTATACCTTGTGTGTCTAGGGGCTTCAGGATCACCAATGATCTGAGAGATAGGATGATCCTTATTGATTCTATAGGTAGGCTGCATGATGACTTCTGTTTCATCTTCTTCCAAATCAGAATTGATGGGGCTATTTTGATTAGGAAAGAAGTCCTCAAAGGAACTTCCAAATGAGACAGCATGACCTAAAGATGGGTGCTTGTGAGCAGAATGAAGCTCTGAATAACTAGGGCCTCCACTCCTGATGATTCTGCTTCCACTGCTGGATATGATAGGACCATCATTTATGGGTGTAGATGATGAGATGAGTGGGGATTCTCTTTCTGCATCAGTAGTCTCATTAGCATCATGATCCTTTGTGAAAGAGGAATCAATTCCTCTAGAAGGGGAATCCAGGATTCCACTGCTTTCAGCCATTCCACTGCCTTCAGACATAGCAGGTGATGAGATTGGCTGATCTTTTCCTGAAGCAGAATTATCTTCTTGTTTATCAGCTTCACTAGGAAACAATGAGGGTACATTCATGTACCTCAGAGGTGACTTCTCAGCATCACTTGTTTCTTGAGTACCTGAAATGTTAGTGTTCTGCAAGACAACAGGTACATAATTCATGGACTTGGAAAGTACATCTATATCAAAGAACCAGTCTGGACCTGTTTGAACATCTTCAGGTTTGTCTTCAAGAAAATTCACATGAAGATTTTCTGTGATTTTGCTTGTCTTCTTGTTGAAGACCCTATATCCCTTGCTGTTTAAGGAATAACCCACAAAGTATCCATCATCACCCTTTTCACTAAACTTACCAAGATTGTCAATGGTGTTTAAGATGATAACATGACACCCAAAAGGTCTGAAAAAGTCAATTAAGGGAGGTCTTCCATTAAACAGCTGATAAGGGGTCTTGTTGTGTGCCTTGACTACCAAGGCCCTGTTTTGCACATAGCAAGCAGTGGATACAGCTTCAGCCCAAAAGATAACTGGAAGTTTGGAATCAGACAGCATAGTTCTTGCAGCTTCAATGAGTGTCCTATTCCTTCTTTCTGCCACTCCATTCTGTTGAGGTGTTCTAGCAATGCTAAATTGCCTCTTGATGCCTTTGTTTATGCAGAAAGAATCCAGCTTCTGATTTCTGAACTCGCCACCATTGTCTGATCTTATGGTAACTACCTTCATGCTTTTTGACAGTTCAATTTGATTGATGAACCCAATGAGTACATCAGCAGTGTCACTCTTTTCAAATAGAAAGAATGTCCATGTAAATCTTGAAAAATCATCAGTAATCACTAAGCAGTACCATTTCTTCATTATACTTGCCACAGAAGTAGGACCAAAAAGATCCATATGTAGTAGTTCCAATGGCTTGGTGGTGGACATACTTGTTTTTTACTTGCAAGATGCTCTGTGTTGTTTCCCTTTCAGACATACTGCACAAGTATGTTCAGTGGCAAAAGACTTGGAAGGAAGACCATGAACCAGATTATGCTTTACTAGTTTGTTCATGTTCTTGAAATTAAGATGACCAAGTCTTCTATGCCATTTCTTACATTCATCTGCTGAAGCTTTGGCAATGAAGCATGTTTCATTGTCTTGTAGAGAGATGTCCTTGAGATCAATTGTGTACATGTTCTTCTGTCTTGGTGTTCTGAGAACAATTGGAGTGTCTTTTGGTAAGACAAACTCCTTTCCTAATACCAAGCATTCAGTGTCAGTAAACAAGACAAAATTCTTGTTATCAGTCATCTGTGACACACTGAAGAGATTATACTTGAGTTCTTTCACCAAGTACACATTGTCAAAAGTCATCCCATTTGTGACAATAGTTCCTTTTCCTGTTATAGTTCCATGCCCATCTCCAAAAGAAACACCATCATTGTCATGCAAGGGTACAAAGTTAGACAAGTAAGCTTTGTGTCCAGTCATACTTCTTGAGCATCCACTATCCCAATATGCTCTATCATCCCTTGTCTTCTTTGTCACCTGCAAAAGGAAAAGCAAATTAGTTTTTCTTGGGGACCCAAGCCATTACAGACTTGGATCTACCTCGTGTATCAATGTAGGATAGCTTATCAAAAACTAGAGATACACCATTAGATTAAGTACCCCTTTTGGGTGCCCAAAACCAACGAGCTGAGGCTTTCACAGCTTTTCCCCATCTTCCCATGTTCCTAGAAGGTACAACTTTTCTAGTAGGGGATACCCCAGTTTTAGCAGGGGAATCCTTATGCTTAGCAGAGGGAACCCACCTTTTGTTTTGGCCTCTGTTCATGTGTTGGTAAGGTCTAGGGCCAGATCTATATGCAGTATAAGGTGTTGGGGTGGTCACAGAAGTGTTGGGCTTTGGGTGAACATCATTTTCCTTTCTAAGGGCTGGAGCAACATATTTCTCAGCTACTCTATTTCTCAAGGCAGGGGCAACATACTTGGCAGGGGAAAAGGATTTTGCCCCTGCATTTAGAAGAATGGCTCTAGGTTGCATATCCTTTAATGGATTTGCAGCCACCATCTCCATTGGTGCCTTACACTCCTGATAAGTGTGTTCAAAACTGCCACATGTGAAGCAGGGCTTGGTATTGATCACAAAGTCTTTTCCTAATTGATGAGACTTTTGATCATTCCAATTTCTTTGATTTCCTCTGACATTCCTGTACATACCAGCATATTTAATGGTTTGTTTAGGAGACTGTGGTCTAGCCTTAGATTTGGAAGAGATGCTCTTAGGGTTTGGATTGTTGCTAGAAGTTCCTTCTTTTGAAAATCTAACAGGGTTGTCAATTTGCTTTAAGCCAACCTGTTCCTGTTTAACATCCCTAATGACACTAGTTTTAACTAGAGACTCTTCTGTTTCAGGATTATTAGGTATATAAGCACTCAAGTCAAACTCAATGTCATCCTGTTTTTCAAAGCAAGGGAGACCAGTCCATGACAAGTCTTTTCTAGGATAGGGAGCATGGATGTTAGCAGGGGGTGGAGGTATAGTAGCATTCATGTTCTTAATTCCAAATCCTGTTTTGTCCTTAGGAGATTGACCAATTTCAAATGCCTTGGTTAAATCTTTTGAAGCTTTTCCAAATTTTTCAACAGTTTCCTCATCTATCTTTTGGTTAGCTTTGAAAATTTCAAGTTCAGCAGTTAAAACATTTATAGATTGGTTATTCTCCTTGGCATCTCTTTCTAGAATCACAATGTGATCCCTATACTCACTTTCTCTTTGCCTATACTCTCTTATGGTGGACTCTAGTTGTTCTAAAGCACGTTTGTAGTTATCAAGATCATTATCACAATTGATATAGTCAGCTTTTACCTTTCTGATTTGATCATTCAAAGATTCAGTATTTTTCCTACAAGCTTTAGTACAGTATGAGTCATCATATACCTCATTGTCAGAGCTGGAACTTGACATGGCCATAAGTGCAAAGTCTTCTTCCTTTTCCTCAGCCATCAAAGCTTGATTTCTTTCCACACTTTCTGTCATAGCACTCCAGTCCCATCCATTAGCTCCATCTATCCCCTGCATTGCTACCATGGCTTTAGCCCCAGAATCCTCATCCTTTCTATGGCTATTTCCAGACTTAGGTCCTCTGCATTCTCTGGCAAAATGACCCTCTTGCCACAATTGTAGCATTCAACTTTTGCTTTATCAAACCCAGCCACATCAGATGGATTAATTGTGATCTTCTTCCCATACTTCTTGTGGAACCTGTTGGCTCTCATGCTTAGCAAAGCCATATTCCACTTGATATCCAATTCTTCTAGTGCTTGCTTACTGATTTGATTCAGATCTTCATGTAACACTGTAGATCCTTGTGGACCTTGAGATGCTATGAAGGCACATGCAGTATCAAGGCTGAATGTAGCTGGTCTTTCTTCATCATAGGAAGGTCCAGACCTGGTAGCAGGGGAATAAGTAGCAGGGGCTACTTCTATTCCACTGTTCTTGGAGATTCCACTGCTTTGTGATATGAATGCCATGTTAGCAGGGGGATCAGCAATTCCACTTGAGTTGGTGGGAATTGTCCCTTTTGACTTCATTTCATTGACAATAGGTTCAAAAACTTTTAAGTTATTGTATATATCATCAATATTCTTGTTGTCCAAGTCATCCTTATTCTGCCAGATTGCCTTATAGACAAACCATTCTTTCTGGAGGCTGTTAAGAAACCTGGTATTCACCTGCTCTCTTGTCACCTCAATATCAAAGAATTCCAAGTGGGCCACCATGTCTTGAAGCCTATTGTAAATAGCTCCAATTGATTCATCACCAATTGCTTTGAAAGAAGCAAAATCATCCAGCATTTGGTTCTTCTTCTTCTTCTTTGTGGCTTCATTTCCTCCAAAGGTTGTGCCTATGGCTTCCCATAGTTCCTTAGCTGTTTTGTATTTCCTGAATCTGAGTTGATGTCTATCAGGTAGGGCCAACAGCAATGAGCTATGAGCCCTGACATCATGCCTTCTAGCCAGTATTTCCTTATCACATAAAGCAGCAGATTTCTTCTTGTCCTTACCTTTGGAACTTTCACCTTCATCCTTGCCTTCTTCAACTGCCACCATTTTGTTGAATTGATCACCAAAATCTATGATCTCCCAGAGAACATAGTGTTCCATTTTCAGGTATTGTTGAATTCTGAATTCCCATAATTCAAAGTTTTCAGGATCCAACATGGGTAACTTGAGGTTATTGTGGTTGTTGCTATTTTTGGATGAATCTGAAGACATGTTTGCTATGAGGATTTTGTTCTTGATTTAGACAAAGTTTCTCAACAAGCTCTTTAGACTCAAACAGTCGAAACCGTTTTATCTAGGTTGATCATCATTCATATGATAACATAGCGGAATAAGAACAATGATCATGAATAAGATGTTTAACAAGATGAATAATTCCCAAAGAGAGTTTGTATTATGTGATTAACACAAACTACTCTAGGTGTGTATACATTGAATCCCACACCTAGAGATCATAATAGCAGTAGGTTACAGTTTGTATGTTGGAACTGATGAATAAAACCTACGGCTGGTGGTTCCTTTTATAGATTAAGGAAACCAGGAATACATGGAAACTAAATAAGATAATCATGACTAAATCAAAACAGAAATATTCATTCTTATCACTACTTTGACCAAATCTCCATCTTTTATTATATATGGCAGGGGAACTCCAGCAGTGGGAACTCCAGCAGGGGAATCTTCAAGCAGTGGGATCATGTACTAGCAGGGGTAACTCTCTTGTATTTCCTCCACCAGCTTGAACTCTTTCCTAATGCCATATTTGGTCCTTCTAGTTTCCATGGTGATTTGACTCATCAACTTTTGACCCAACAATCTTCCCCTAGTTGATGATGTCAAAACACTTCCCCTTAAACATACAACACCAAAGATCAACAGGTTGAACATTCTCTGTAGACAACTTCCCCTTTTTGACATGATCAAATAGGGGTCTTCTATGTAAACAACCTTGATTTTCAACAACTACCAACCAATACCATACTTCTAACCCAAGCATTCCACCTTTCAAAATACCCTCCATGAAGCACATAGGCCTAGGATCCTAATAAAAAATGATTTTAAGCAGTAGATACTCACATTAGTTGTTGTAGTACCAATAAGCAGTAGAGAAAACCTTCACTTCAATGTCATATGTAAATGACTAACACTTTATCAAATGAACTTCCCCTAAAATTGTGATAGTCATTGATGAATCTTCAATTCTGTAGGCTTTATATAATGATTACATATGAAGAAAACTGATTATAACTTACTTGATGATGAAGAAGAATAACCCGAACTTGCATTCTATAACTTGCACTAACCACGTGACAAAATGCTTTCCATATACAAAATCCTCATGAAAATGAGACACTGAGCACGATAATGTAACTCCTTCAAGTGATAGAAAATATGTGCATAGAGTACCATAAGAAAAATCACATATTCCTAGATCTTGTATCACTTTGTCACTAAGCGTGTAAGCATAAAACACATACCCGCGAAAATCTCCTTCATCTTCAAATAAATGATAAAAAATTTTCTTCGTAATCAATAAAATTAAATCAAGCCGTTATACCTTTAAGATCAGTTGCTGTGAATAACCACACTCCAAAACCTTGCTGTCCCAAAACTCATATCTGACAGCAGGGGGAACTTTCAAAAACAGTGGGAATCTATTAATGAAAGCAGGGGGAACTATTGAAGGCAGGGGGTCGTAGCAGCGGCTTCTTTTAGTAATAGCAGGGGGAACGTTTTCAAAAGCAGGGGGAATTTTTAATGCCCCTGTTTTTGTTATTAGCTGTGCCAAACCCACTCAAAGTGGGAATGAATTTTATAACAGGTGATAAACAAGAACATGGCAACTAAAAATTACCTACTGTGATGACGTACCAGGTTTTGTGCAGACAACATCATCAGAACCATAGTACCCCACTAAGAACCATTTTACACGCCTGCTTAACATGTCTCAATCCACCAATAAGATATTTAAATGACAAAATCCTTGAATCCCACATGAGAAAGACAGCCTAGGTCGCCTAGCATGTGAGTATCACAAATCAAATAATAATACACAACTTGGTAGGACTACCCTCTTGATTCGTTTTGCCTTCGTCTACTGCAAACCCAAGAAATATTATCACGTGAACACCTTTTCACTTGTGAACTCAATTGTGGGACCACATATCAAAAGCTAATAACCCATATTAGAACCAATATGACAACTTCCCACGTCAAACCATGATTATGCACATTAAATCCCACGAGATCACAAAGCAATACATAAACAATTCAGCCGTGTGAACACAACTTAATCGATTCGTATGAATGTGATCATCATGGTCGTGTGAACACACAATCATTACCCATTTAAAACTTTGCATATGAAAACCAACGGGACCATATATCCACCTCGTTTGTTTTTACACCGACCAACAGTAGGACCATTCACATAAACACGTCATATATATTGCAAATCAATTTCCCATCACATGATACTCAGAACCAAACTTATTTTGTATCATAATGGGACCACCGACAACAATAATGAAGAAATTATAAATTATAAGCTGACCTGGTTTACTCCTTGGGACCACCGAATATAACTAATATCAAATTAAGACCATAAAAGTATCAAACCTTACATCACAGTCTGTGATATCTTTTTCTTTGCCTCTTGATCGACCAACACGTGTTGTACATAGACATTAAGGACCCACAATAATGTTAGCAGCAGCAGGCGAATGTCATGTTACTTTTAAGCTATTTGTATATTCCTTAACGTGAGACCAGTGAACATATGTACGAGTACATAAACTGTTTTAAAAACCCAGCGGCAGCAATATTATTTCCCCACGACAACAAAACTTAATTATCTAGGGTTTCAACATGAACCCTAGATCTTCACAGCAACAAATTAAACATCTTGATTCTCCTAGATATCGAGCCACCCTCTCTGATACCACATGTTGATCCCAAAGTCAGATCTTAAACCTTAATAGCTTGTTTAAGGGTTGTGATAGAGAGAAAGAATTCAATCTAACACTAGAGAAACTTTGCAAAGCAAAGTAACTAAACAAGATGCGGAATGTAATGTTTAGCACAAGAACAAATGAGATTCAAACGTTGCACTTTAATATATCAAAGATATACGAATACCCAAAGTGGTATTAGGGTTTACAAAACCTTAAAGTAATAATAATGAAAAACGAAATGAGAAAGACACACTTTGCATGCTAACCTAGTGAGTCCTTTTATAGATGCAAGGACCCACGTACAAGATCACTACTAACAAACTATGGAAAGTATTAAGGAATAATAACTGAAACGCGTAAAGATCTATTCCATGTTTATCTTGACGGCAGGGCCTTTGACTCCAGCAGGGGAACGGATCCCCCTGCCTTTGTTATTTAGCAGGGGGAACTTACTCTAGCAGGGGTATGAATAATCAACTAGCAGGGGAAACAAATAAGCATAGATTTATTCCCAAAACTTTGTTGTTTCTGACTCCTTGTGATTCACTGATCACAAGGGTACTTTGTTTGTAACTTGAATCTACAAAAAAGTCACTAAAGACAAATAGTCAAGAAAGTCAAGCAGTGGAAAACGTTTCCACTGTTCAACATCCAAAACTAGCCCTTGGTAGTGTTAATTTTAGTTTGCTTATTAATAAGCCATATTGGCTTATCCAGACTTGCAACAACTTACTTTTTGTGATCAATCTTCCTCATTTGACCCATTTGTTTGAACTCATAAAGTTGACTTTTAATTAAGTGCTTATTTGCTTATTCCAGCTTATTGAGTGTGCTTATTGAAAAACTTTTTGTTGATTAAGCTAAGTTAAGTCATTTAAAAGCTTTTGAAAGTTGAATCAGCTCTTGGGGTGGCCTAGAACTCGAAAACGACTATTTTGTCATTTTGTGAAGATAGCTTATTGCTTTTTCAGGCTTATTCCTTGTGATTATTTCAAATTTCTTTTTACAGATCTCTTAAGTAACTCAAAAGAAGCTTGTGTGTCTAATTTGAGCTTATGGCATCAGCTTATAGCTTAATGGGCAAAAAAGCCCATTAAGAATAAGTTGCTTTGAAATAAGCTAGCTTATACTCATTTTTAGCTTTTGGGCCTTCAGAGTTTTGTGTTTAAAATCGAATTTTGAGTCATACTCGAAGTTTTGGGCTTATTTGGTTGACTTTTTCTTATTGGGCCCAAATTAAGCCCATTAAGGGACTGTTTTGTCATTTAGCCCATTTCTAGGCCCAATAGGGGTACTTTGTAATTTCAACATCATTTCTTTGTTTACTGGGTTAAAATAAGCTAGTCTACAACTTTTTAGAATTTTTTATAAATTTTGGGTTTTTAATATTATTTTATTATTATTTTATTATTAAATATTAAAATTTAGATTTTTCAAGTTTTTATATTTTTCTTAGGTTAATACATTAAGATAAGAATTTTACAATTTTTAGAATATTTTTATTGTCATTAGATTAATTTCTATAATTATTTTAAGTTTAAATAGTTTTTAATTGTTTTTAAATAGTTTTTATTAGTTTTAAAATTTTCAAAAATAATTTTAAATTTAGTTAAGTCATTTTAGAGGTTTACAATTGAAAAAATCTCATTTTAGGGTTTTTGTTATTTAAATTGATTTTTTGGGTTTTAATTAGCATTAAAAAATTATTATTTAATTAAAGGTTTGAGTGATTTTTAATTTTTTGTAAACTCTAATTACATTATTTAGGATTTATTGCAATTTTCTAGGAATTTTTAGGGTAATTTTTTATTTTGTCACTTTTTACGGATTTACGTGTACGACATTTCGTCTTAGTTTAATTCGTCATCGTAACCGTCATTCTCTTCTTATCCAATTTCTATTTTCTTTTCTCATAAATATAATCACAAAGTTAATCATCTCTTAACACAACGCACTTGCCTCCTTGGGAAAAGAACTTGAACCACATTGGTCATTAGTGCTTGGTTTTCCTAAACCGACACTTAATACTTTCCCTAATTTGCTCTCTTTTCCTAAAGGGTAGTAAAAACTCTACATCAACGGTCGGACCCGTCTAATGTAAACTTTTTATAACTCATATACTGATGTATAAGTACATATGACAAGTAAAAACCGATAAAACCTGAGCTTTATAACATATGGACATTAACGGGCCAAAGTAGCCTTATTGGACTATTATCCCAATAAGTTTGGCTAAACACTAATGAACTTACTCATTGGGATTAACCCACTTGGGCCCAACATGTGAGTATAGGGCTGATTTTAAAAGTATAATTGGACTAATATAATGTATTAGGCTTATAATGGGCTTATTGGGCCTCAATGTATAAACAAGTTAAACTAGTGAAACTAGTCTAAAAATTTACCAACACATGACACTATAATGAGTAAATAAAGAGATAAAATCCCACTTGATCATCATCATACTTATAAAATCATCATATATATACATATCTATTATTTTCATAAAGTCACTGGACAAAAGTCTAAGACCGAGTATTATTTATATAGGTTTCCGTGATCAAAGCACGCCCATAGCCGATAACCCGCCATTCTTAATCAACGTGAGTTCATAGCCTCGCACTCTTTTAAATGTTTTATAAAATGATTTGTAAACCCGCGAGGGAGATAACATGCTAGTTTTTGATAAAAATTGAACACAAGTAGTCCCGATGGTATGCTTAATGATATGGACCTGAATGATGCTATGACCTAATAAATGAGATGTAATGGATTATTATAGTTAGGTTATGTCAC
The DNA here is from genome assembly GCA_025667525.1 of Glebionis coronaria. Classification (NCBI taxonomy): domain Eukaryota; kingdom Viridiplantae; phylum Streptophyta; class Magnoliopsida; order Asterales; family Asteraceae; genus Glebionis; species Glebionis coronaria. The sequence goes on from CM046877.1 coordinate 364,407,928, forward strand.
TTAAAGTCCCATTAGCATGAATTGTGAACTACCGGGATTTGGTAGACGCTTATGCATTTAATAGTACTATTTGGGGAAGATAACCCCAGTTCGCGCCTTGACGGTTGATCCCCGTCGTGCCACATTGATTGGTAAGCAAATTCATGTATGAGAAGATTTACATAGCGTGATTTTTGTGACGACACGCTAACTTAGATGGGCAAATTGTTTGTCGGGTTCGCGGCCCGTTGTTTGTGATAGTAAGGTAACAATGTCATGCGACTAATAATAATCCAATGTAATCTAAATATCCGATATGATACGATGCAAATAACGATAATTTTGAAACTCCGGTTTCATGGGCGGTTTGAGATGAATGATTTGATTTATATATTGCCTGACTAGCAATACGAGGACTTACTTCTGTTATTATACTTGTGTTCTAATTTTGATGATTGTTTTATATAACAGTTTTATTAAACTCTATGAATTCACTCGACATTCGACGATATAATTTTTGCATGTTTTATCTCAGGTGCTTGAAGGTAATTTGGATGGAGATCGACTCTGATGGCCCACATAATAAAAATTATTCATTCGATCTATGTTTTGTAAACTTTATGACTGTGTAATTTGGGGACCTGTTGTACACTTAAAACTTTTATTTCGAATGAATGTATGTTAAACCTTGTACAACCATTTTTATGCGTTGTCTATGATTGGAGTTATTGTGCTATCCCATAACACTCTAATGACTCTTCCGTTGTACCGATATGAAATTTGAGAGTGCTACACCAACAATCAAGACTAAACCGCTAAGCCAATACTTATTAAGCAAAATATATACAAGCGAAGGGAGAATAAGCAAACAACGAGAACACATGAGTTTTTAAAAGAATACGAGTACTCTACGTTTATAATTAACTCTATCATTTCTCGTCCTCATTTAAGAGACTTAGCCTAATGTGAAGTTAAGGAATCGAAGCTAAGTTCTCAACATGCACGGTCGAGTCAAAAATTACTCTTATTCTCGCCATCAGAAAATCTACATTCGTGTCTTCAAACACTTATAAAACATGAGAAAAAATTTAAAATTTGGCCATTTTAGCCTTATTTTGCAACAAAACGATAAACAAAAAGATAAACTTTGGAAATCGTGAAGGTTTGGCAAGGCAAGTATCTATTCACCCCCCATACTAAAGTTAAACATTGTCCTTAATGTTTCGAGTCTAAGGGTAGGATACCCCATACTAGAGACGTAGTCGAATGCTTAATCTAGCATGAAAAGGGTGTAACCATTAAATTAACAGCCGCTTATGAAGTGTGCTAAAAACCTAAGGTTAGAACATCAAAGGATATATCATGTGGATATCGAGAAATTCTTCAAAGCAAACGATCGAGTGCTCCCATAAAACGAACACGAGAGGCTCCAATCGTTAAGATCGTGATCATCTAAAAACCACAATGCACAAACAACCACGGAACAACGGTTAGAAGGGCACAAATCCCCTCACGTTACTACATTAGAAAGCGATAATATGTACATGGATAAGCATGGGACTCCCACACGAGGCACCTCGTTTTTGATTACCGAGTCATGAGCTCGACTCGATCCCCTCAATACTAATTATCATTGGGGAAGGTGACTTGGTCGAGGTAGTTCAAAGAGGGAACTTCCCCACCACCAGTAGTGGTTCAACCTATGTCCATACACCTTAAAATTAGGTCCATCATTTTGAGCTAGCTCGATGGTCCCATAAGGAAAAACTTGGGTAACGGGGAATGGACCCGACCAACGAGATTTCAACTTTTCGGAAAATATTTCCAAACGTGAGTTAAAAAGCAACACTTGATATACAATGTTAAAAACCCGGTTTTTAATTTTAGAATCGTGAAACTTTTTAGTCTTCTCTATATAAATCAATGAATTTTCATAAGCAATATCTCTCAATTCAACCAATTCAATTAATTGCATTTTTCGGTGTTTTCACGTGGTCTCAATGTCATCATTACAATGCTTAAGGGCTCAATAAGCTTTGTGTTCGAGTTCAATTGGCAAGTGACAATTCTTCCCATACACGAGCTTATAAGGAGTGCACCCGATGGGCGTCTTATGAACGGTACGAAAGGCCCATAAAGCATCGTCTAACTTATCCGACCATGATTGTCGGTTCTCTCCAATCGATCTCTCCAAGATCCTCTTCAACGCTCGGTTTGAAACCTCGACTTGCCCACTCGTTTGTGGGTGATAAGCCGTAGAAAGTCGACGTGTAACCCCATATTTCCTTAGGACCCTTTCGAATTGGTCATTACAAAAATGGGTTCCACGATCGCTTATGATCGCACGAGGGGTTCCAAACCGAGAAAACAAACTCTTCAAAAACTTGACTATCACACGATCATCGTTCGTGGGCAATGCCTTAGCTTCCACCCACTTAGAGAGGTAGTCAACGGCGACAAGGATGTACTTATTACCACGAGATGATGGGAACGGTCCCATAAAATCAATTCCCCAAACGTTAAAGATCTCACACACTTGGATGATGTTTTGTGGCATTTCATCGTTTTGTGAGGTTCTTCCTTGTCTTTTGCATGAGTCACATGACTTGACAAGTGCACGTGCATCTCGTTAAATAGTAGGCCAAAAGAAACCGGCATCAAATACCTTCTTCGCCATAAGATTAACAACATGGTGACCACCCGTTGGTCCCTCGTGACAAGCTCTAAGGATATTAGAAGCTTCGGTTCCAAATACACAACGTCGAATAATTTTATCCGCACTAGTCCAAAATAGGTAAGGTTCGTTCCAAAAGTAGAACTTGACGTCACGAAAGAATTTCTGTTTTTGTTGAGTCGTCATACCCTTAATGATGAAGTTCCCCGTATGGTAATTTGTGATGTCCGCAAACCATGGGGTGGATGAGTCAAGCTTAGAATTCACTACACCAAGTGTCTCGAGAGTAAATGTTTCGGTGATTTCCTTATTCTCGTACACACTTTGGTGAGGATCTTCCAAACGAGAAAGATGATCGGCCGCTAGATTCCCGGCTCCTTTTTTGTCAAGGATTTCGACATCAAATTCTTGTAGAAGGAGAATCCAACGAAGCAATCTCGTCTTTGCATCTTGTTTAGCCATGAGATACTTGATTGTCGAGTGATCCGTATACACTATGCATTGGGCCAAGACGAGTGTAGAAACTAGAAGGGGGGGGGGGGGGGGGTTGGATAGTTTCTTATATTTACTTGTTAAATAATGGTTTTCAAAAAATCCTTTTTCTCAAAAACTTAGACTTAAGGAAATATGTGAAATCTTCTTATGCACAATATGAACAATGATAGTGTAACTAAACTAATACTAACTAATGTATATGCACAAAGAATAAAGAATGTAAATAGTTAAGGGTAAAGAAAGATCAAACTAAACACCAAGGATTTATAGTGGTTCGGCAACGAAGCTCACTCCTCGTTCCTACTCCACTCCTCGAGTACTCCTTACTCTAGAGTTCACTACACAACAAGCTCCTTATGGTGGAGAAAACCGTACACGTTGCTTAACTAATTTCCGAATCTAAGCTAAAAGTCGAGCCCTAATCGTAGCTAGGACCAATCTACATGACTATACCTAGTACATACACAACTTCCAAATAGACACAACTACTTGGATGTTCATAACTATGACACAACAACAAATGTATAAGATTTGATCTTCAAATGATCTTTGGTGGTGGACTCAACACTTCACAAGGATAGTGTTCTTCTCTTTGCACTTGAAGAGGAAGGGATGGATGAGATAGATTCACTTCTAAACAAGTAATAATCAATCAAATGATCAAGGATTTTAGTGATTTAAGAAGTATGTTTGAATCTGGAAATTTATGTGCAAAAGAGGTGAAGAGAAATTCTGAGAAAGGTCCACTATTTATAGGACAAAGGGCCAACGGCTATATCTGCCCGCGGTTCCTTATCTCATCCGGCGGTACCTTATCGATAAGGAACCGCCTAGGCACTAGGGAACCGCCGGAGTAGACTTCGCTCCCTTTTTGTCCTTTAGTGGTGGAGGTCTTATATGATTATAAAATATCCTAAAAGAATATTCCAAATCAAAAAATAATATGCCATTTACAAATTTTCAAATATTTAATTTAATAAAACATTTTCTTAAAAAGAAAGTTTAATTAAAAACTTGTCACACTTAATAAAAGGTGAGTTTTAAGAAAAGATTAAATCACTTGATCACTAGATTAAGGTTAGTACTTGTTTATTCATACCTTAAGTGAAAATGGGTAAAATGAAAAATACTTGAACTCAAGAATTCGTTTTTCGTTGTTTTCGTAAATGCTTGTTTATACATATTGTCGTAATCAAAACTAAGCGAGACCAAAAAATGCAAGGAACGTTTTTAGGCATTTTTGCATTAACAATCTCCCCCTTTTTTATTTCGACAATACATAAACTCAATCACACAAAAACAAGATTTTCGAAGACGAGTTTATTCATTTCTCCCCCTTTGTCGAAGCAAAAAGGTTGCATAAGTCGGTGTTGAAGAGACGGACTTTGCAAAGACTCCCCCTTGGTGCTTACTCCCCCTTGCTTGGGGCACCAAGGAATCGAGATATGGTGACAAGCTACATAGTAGGATTAGTTGAACAAAAGAGACAACCAACAAGAAATAGCTATAGGTCACAATAAAAAGAGAAGAAAACAAAAAGACTAAGATCCAAGTGAAGTCATATAAAATAACAAGAATCATACAAAGATGTATGAAAGAGGAAACAAGCCAAAAGCATAAATCTAATCCTAGTTAATCTAGAATTCTAAGATTTTCTTGAATAAGGTGTCTTGTGGATAGACATCCAATGCTTATATGAAAGACAAGGTAGTGGCGGAAGGTGGTGGTGGTGGCTTGGTGGAGATCTCATAATCAAAGTGAAGAGGAGGCTTAATTTGGAGACTCTTGATGTAGCTCAACTCCTCATAGATGTGTGCCATAGCAAGATGTTGATATTAACAACAATGACAATATGTCCCATGGTGCATGACATTATCATGAGAAGGAGGAAGAACACAAAAGGGTGGTGGTGGAAGAAAAGATGTTCCACAATCAATATTCTTGGTAGGAGAAATGTGATTAAGAGTAATCTTGGGAGAATTTGGATTGAAAGTGTTCTTGGGTGAGTTAGGATTGAAAGCAATTTGGGAAAATGGAGGAGAATCAAGGCTTCCATTAAGAGAATAAGACATTTTGGGATGTGAAGTACGACAAAATGCTTATGGTTAAATAGGGAAGGCTCAAGGTATTTTTAGGGTGGTCAAAGGGTTGAAAGAAAGATTCCCAAAAATGTTTGAACAAATTTGGAATTTCAGTAATACCCGAAAAAAGGAAGCATTGTACGCGGTTCCTTATTGCTTCCGGCGGTTCCTTATTGATAAGGGACCGTGGTTCATATATGGAACCGCCTACAGAGGCTGTGTTTTGGTGGTGAAGGAAGATTTTTTCAGCAAATATTATTTTTCTAGTCTAACTTATCATATGGATATGCTTAAAAGCAAAGATAGACAAAGAGAACACATACTAACTCACCAAATAGGGATTTGACCAAAATGCATGGATCTTAAAATAAAATCGATGTTGGAGGTGTGTAAGACAAGACCTTAGGTCATGATACATTGATCCTCCATGATTCTATCTTGTTCTTGTTATGTTTGAGTGAATCATACATATTAATTATGTAAGCTCGAGATTAATAGCAAGAATCAAAGAAAAACGTTTTTAGATTGAATTAAGAATCTCAAAACATTTCTTGACCATTTTTGAAAGAGACTTTGAGGATTTTAAAAAGGAGAAGAGAAGGTTTTCAAGAAGAGTTTAGGAGACTCAATGACTCAAAGTGAGAAAAGACTCAAAATAAAATAAGAGACTCAATAAAAGGAAAGAAATTAAGGAATATGTTCCATTAATCCTAGACCTAGACGCAAGTAATTAAAAGGTTCCCTCTTAAGTGGCTTAGTGAAGATGTCGGCTAAGTTATCCTCGGAGGTTACCTTCTCAATTCAAATGTTCCCCTTTTGAACATTATCCCTAAGGAAATGGTGGCGAATTTCTATGTGCTTGGTTCGCAAATGTTGCACGGGATTCTTGCTAAGGTCTATAGAACCTTTATTGCCGCACATGATGGGAACATCATCAAGAGAAATCCCGTTATCAACAAGCGCTTGCTTCATCCATAGAGCTTGTTGGCATGCTTTTCCGGCACTCACATACTCGGCTTCCGTGGTGGGGTTTTTTTCTTGGAGAACCAAGAGGTTAAACAACAACCCATGAAGGTAAAAACACCACTAGTGCTTTTCCGGTCCACATAGTCTCCCGCATGATCCGAGTCTGCGTAGACAATGGTTTCTACGCCGGTCCCTTTAGGATACCATAATCCTAAATGTATAGTGCCCTTAATGTATAGGAAAATACGCTTAACCGCTTCAAGGTGAGAGGTTTTGGGAGCCTCTTGGAAGCGAGCACAAAGGAAAACACTAAACATGATATCCGGTCGACTTGCCGATAGGTACAACAAACTACCAATCATACCCCTATATTTGGTGTTGTCTACCGACTCACAATCATCATCTACGTTGAGTTTAGTATCCGAGGCCATACTTAGTTTGACTAAAGAAAATACCATCATCCATTTGTTTAGTTTGGAGTCCCAAAAAGAAGTTAAGTTCTCCCATCATACTCATTTCAAACTCATCATGCATGATTTTGGCAAAGTCATCAAACAATTCTTGACAAGTTGAGCCAAATATAATTTCATCAACATATATTTGCATGATTATGAGGTGAGAACCTTTCTTCTTTGTAAAGAGCGTGTTGTCTACCATCCAATGGTATACTCATGTTTAACAAGAAACACTTTAAGTCTATCATACCAAGCATTGGGTGCTTGTTTAAGACCATAAAGTGCCTTCTTAAGCTTGTAAACATGATCTGGTTTCTCAAAATCAATGAAGCCGGGAGGTTGAGCCACATATACCTCCTCATTGATCAAACTGCTAAGAAACGCACTCTTTACATCCATTTGTTGAATCTTAAAGTCTAAGGCACAAGCGTAGGCTAAAAGGATTCTAATGGATTCTAATCTTGCTACCGGTGCATATGTCTCGTCATAATCAATCCCTTCTTGTTGATTATAGCCTTGAGCTACAAGTCTAGCTTTGTTACGAGACACAACACCATTCTCATCTAGCTTATTCCTATATACCCATTTGGTTCCTATAATGGTAGAACTCCTAGGTGGAGGAACAAGTTCCCAAACATCATTAGCAACGAATTGATTCAATTCTTCTTGCATCGCAATGACCCAACTCTCATCCGTCAAAGCTTCTTTAACATTCTTTGGTTCAATCAAGGAGACGAAACAAAAGAAGTTGCTTTGGTTTTGGACATGAGATCTTAGGGTCCTTTGATTTAAGTCACTAATGATATTATTGAGAGTATGATCCTTAGACTCCTTAATGTTTACTTCCTTTTCAACACTAAGATCTTCAACTCCTATTTTTCTAACCTCTTTGGCTTTAACTACTTCTACTTCATCCAAGTCATCATCAACCAATGGTGGTGTCTTGGTTAAAGGAGGGGTTTCATCAGAAGTCACGTTAAGTGATTCTTCAATTACGCCCGAGGTTCTATTGAGGACTATGTAGGCTTTGCTAGTTTGGGAATAACCTAAAAAGATACCTTCGTAAGACTTTGGGTCGAACTTGGTAAGGTAGTCTTTGGTTTTGAGGATAAAGCACTTGCTTCCAAACACCCTAAAGTATTCCAATGAGGGTTTCTTACCTTTAAGAATCTCATAGGGGGTCTTTCCTAGGAAAGGTCGAATAAGAATTCGGTTGAGAATATAAGTAGATGTGTCCACGGCATTGCACCAAAACTTTTGAGGTAAAGATTGCTCGTTTAACATCGTCCTACTCATCTCTTGGATGGTCTTATTCTTCCTTTCAACTACCCCATTTTATTGTGGAGTGCGAGGAGTCTAGAAGTTATGGGTAATACCATGAGCTTCACAAAAGGCACCAAATTGCACATCATTATCAAATTCCCTACCATGATCCGTCCTAATAGAGACAATTGGACATCCTAGTTGATTTTTAATTCTTCGACTAAAGATTTCGAAATGATAGAAAGCTTCATTCTTAGATGCCAAAAATCTAGTCCAAGTGAATCTAGAGTAGTTGTCAACTATAAGTAGGGTATAAAGGTTACCTCCATAAATCCGTATGGCGGAAGGTCCAAAGAGATCCATATGTAGGAGTTCTAAGCACCGAGAGGTTGAAACCAAATTCTTGGCTTTGTGACTTGAGTGAACTTGCTTTCCAACTTTTTAAGCATCACAAAAGTGACTATCAAACTTCATCTTGGGGAGGTGTCTTACCAACTCCTTAGAGACTAAAGATTGAATTAGACGCATATTAGCGTGACCTAATCTCCTATGCCAAAGAGTAGAACTATCATCTATAGTCTCAAGACATATGTTGTCTTTTGACTTCTTATTGACCTTCATGACATAAAGCCCATGCTTTCTAACACCTTTTCCAATGACCTTTCCATCTTTTACGCTTTCACTGTCATTTTCCGAAAAGATGACCTTACACTTATTGTCACAAATTTGACCTATGCTTAAAATGTTAAACCCTAAACTATCTACGTGCTTAACATTTTCAATGGTCATGGAGTCAAGAGAAACCGTACCTTTTCCAATGATATTACCATGTAGACTACTAGCAAATGTGACGTTACCTCCATCATATGCTTTGTAGCGCGAGAATAAACTTCGATTACCCGTCATGTGTTTAGAAAAACCACTATCCTTAATCCACTCGTCGGGTTCCCAACCAATTCCCAAGCATATCTAGGTAACAACACACACGATCAAACATTTTGTCCCCAATATCTCATGAGTCCAAAATTGTTAGTTCTAAACATCCCTTGCATTTGGTTGGGATGCATGAATGGAGGAGGGGTTCCCCATGGGGAACAAAAGGGAGGAGGATAATAATTCATATAACCATTTTGTTGTTAATTATTTCTCCTAGGTGTATTTGATCTTGGTTTAGAGTTGTGGTCATTCCTTCTAGTTCTAGGTCGTGAATTGTTTTGACTATCTCTTCTAGGTGTTATTGTTCTACTTCTAGGCCTAGACTCATTCCGTAATCTTGGTGGAGTAGAAGATGGTCTTGATAAACTTCTATTTCCCATTAGAGGTTTACTCAAAGGCTTATAGAACTTATCAACGGCATTGTCGTCAAGTATGGGTAATTTAACCTTGTTAACAATAACATGCTTAGGATGTTCACCTAAATTTGACTTTTCAGAAAGTTCAAGATTTTCAGCAAAAATTCTTTCTGTCCGCGGTTCCTTATCTAGGGAGGCGGTTCCATAGTGATAAGGAACCGCCCCATACAATCTGGGACCGCGTACAGCAGACAGTTTTTCTGAAAGTCTGACCTGTTTAAGTTCACTGGTTGATGCTTCATTTGAGTTAAAACCTACACCAAGTCTTTCCTTAGAATGAATTTGTTTGCTTAACATATCATCAAGAGTACTACTACCTTTCATGAACTTTTCCAGTTTAATGGAGGTGCTCTTGAGATCTTCATTCTCTAATCTAAGTTCCTCACAACTTACGCAACCTACATCAACTTCTTTATTTTTCTCAAGCTTGGCTAATTTTTCCCTAAGTTCATTGATCTCATTTTCAAGCTTAGTTTTGGTTGATTTTAAGGTTTTGTTCTTTTCTATGAATTTAAGGCTAAGTTTGTGTATATTATCATATTGGCCTTCTAATTCAATATCATCTAGTATGGAGCTATCATTGCTATAATATTCGGTTTCAGAATGTACCTCTTTAGAAGTGTGATCCATAAGACATTTCTCTTCTTTGGGGTTGTCATCAACATCTTCACCGCTATCGCTCCAAGAACCACTAACGAATGTCGTGTGATTCTTATCGCGTGAGGGCTTTGGACACTCACTAATGAAATGATTTGGATCACCACATCTAAAGCAATTACTATCACCTTTTTCGTTCTTGGCAAACCGATTCTTTGAGAATGGTTTCTTGTCATTGTTGGGTTGCCTCACGTGTTGACCTCGTCTTTTGAAGAATCTCTTGAAATCTCTCACCGTCAATGCATACTCCTCGTCATCACTGTCCGAGGAACTATCATGATCGCTTTGTGCCTTCTTGGCTTTGAGTGCAAGAGATTTACTTTCACTCTTGGTTTTCACCAATTCTGAGTCCTTCAAAATTATCATCTCATGAACCTTCAAGTTGCTTATGAGTTCATCGAGTGATAAAGTTGAGAGATCTTTCGATTCTTCGATCGTCGTGAATTTTGCTCTCCACTTCGGATGTAAGGCCCTTAGAAACTTCCTAACATTGTTCTTGCTAGAAAACCTTCATCAAGTTCTTTTAGACTCGTAATAATTGTGTTAAATCTAGCAAAAGCACTATCAATAGTTTCATCTTCTAAGATGACAAATTGTTCATATTATTGGAGAAGAAGATCGATTTTGCTTTCTTTGACTTGGCTATTACCTTAGTGGGTTACTAAAAGAGTGTTCCAAATATCTTTAGCGGTTTCACACATAAAAATACTTTCATACTCTTTCTTAGGTAAGGCGTTATAAATCACCATTTTAGCCTCATAATTTTTCGAAAGTTTCTTTTTAGTATCGTCATTAGCTTTGTCAAAAGTGACCAATTCCTTTGTTTTAGAAACTTCATTAAATTGATAAGGTAAAAATTCACCATTGGTAATAACATGCCAAAGATCTAAATCTTTTGATTTCACATAAGTCTTAAATCTATTTTTCCAATAAATAAAACTATCGGTTTCAAAAAGTGGTGGTCTTTGCATAGATTGCCCGTCTAGGTACTTGTTGGAATCCATAGATCGATTAAAGTTTTTAAAATACAATATACTTTAAAAATACTTGAGCAACCCGCTCTGATACCAATTGTAGAAACTAGAAGGGGGGTGAATAGTTTCTTATATTTACTTGTTAAATAATGGTTTTCAAAAAATCCTTTTTCTTAAAAACTTAGACTTAAGGAAATATGTGAAATCTTCTTATGCTCAATATGAACAATGATAGTGTAACTAAACTAACACTAACTAATGTATATGCACAAAGAATAAAGAATGTAAAGAGTTAAGGGTAAAGAAAGATCAAACCAAACACCAAGGATTTATAGTGGTTCGGCAACGAAGCTAACTCCCCGTTCCTACTCCACTCCTCGAGTACTCCTTACTCGAGAGTTCACTACACAATAAGCTCCTTATGGTGGAGAAAACCGTACACGTTGCTTAACCAATTTCCGACTTTAAGCTAAATTTCGAGCCCTAATCATAGCTAGGACTAATCTACACAACTATACTTAGTACATACACAACTTCGAAATAGACACAACTACTTGGATCTTCACAACTATGACACAACAACAAATGTATATGATTTGATCTTCAAAGGATCTTTGGTGTGGACTCAACACTTCACAAGGATAGTGTTCTTCTCTTTGCACTTGAAGAGGAAGGGATGGATGAGATAGATTCACTTCTAAACAAGTAGTAATCAATCAAATGATCAAGGATTTGAGTGATTTAAGAAGTATGTTTGAATCTGGAAATTTATGTGCAAAAGAGGTGAAGAGAAAATCTGAGAAAGGTCCACTATTTATAGGACAAAGGGCCAATGGCTATATCTTACCGCGGTTCCTTATCTCAGCCGGCGGTACCTTATCGATAAGGAACCGCCTAGGCACTAGGGAACCGCCGGAGTAGACTTCGTTCCCTTTTTGTCCTTTAGTGGTGGAGGTCTTATCTGATTATAAAATATCATGAAAGAATATTCCAAATCAAAAAAGAATATGCCATTTTAGAATTTTCAAATATTTTTAATAAAACATTTTCTTAAAAAGAAAGTTTAATTAAAAACTTGTCACACATAATAAAAGGTGAGTTTTAAGAAAAGATTAAATCACTTGATCACTTGATTAAGGTTAGTACTTGTTTATTCATACCTTTAGTAAAAATGGGTAAAATGAAAAATACTTGAACTCAAGAATTCGTTTTTCGTTGTTTTCGTAAATGCTTGTTTTTACATATTGTCGTAATCAAAACTAAGCGAGACCGAAAAATGCAAGGAATGTTTTTAGGCATTATTGCATTAACAACGAGGTAAGGTCGGAATTTCTCAAATGCATACACTACAGCAAGGAATTCCTTTTCTGTTGTAGTGTATTTAAGTTGAGCCTCGGTCATCGTCTTGATAGCATAGTGAATAGGCAAGAAATTCTTATCATGGCGTTGCCCCAATACGGCCCCAATGGCGTAATCACTTGCGTCACACATGAGCTCAAACGGTAGGTTCCAACTGGGAGCAACAAGAATGGGAGCTTCGGTAAGTTTCCTCTTAAGGATTTCAAAGGCTCGTACACAATCTTCGTTAAAGATAAAAGGAGCATCTTTTTCGAGGAGATGTGTAATAGGTCGAGAAATCTTTGAAAAATCCTTGATGAATCGACGATAAAAGCCCGCGTGGCCTAGGAAACTCCTAACTCCCTTAACGGTTTTGGGATGAGGTAATTTGGCGATGACATCTACCTTAGCTTTGTCTACCTCAATCCCCGCTTTCAAGGCCTTGTGCCCTAAGACGATTCCTTCCTTAACCATAAAATGACATTTTTCCCAATTGAGCTCAAGGTTGGTTTCCTCACAAGGTTTCAACATTCTCTCAAGATTCGATAAACACGAAGTGAACGAACAACCAAACTCGAAAATCATCCATAAAGACTTCCATCGTCTTCTCGATCATGTCATGAAAAATAGCCATCATGCACCTTTGAAAGGTTCCCGGTGCATTGCAAAGTCCGAATGGCATTCTACGATAGGAAAACGTTCCATATGGACACGTAAACGTAGCTTTTTCTTGATCACGAGGATCGATGGGGATTTGGAAGTAACTAGAAAAACCATCTAAAAAGCAATAGAAATTGTTTCCCGCAAGACACTCCAACATTTGGTCCATGAAGGGAAAGAGAAAATGGTCTTTACGAGTGGCGTCATTCACCTTACGATAGTCGATGCACACCCTCCAACCGGTCACGAGTCGAGTTGGAATTAACTCATTGGCATCGTTTGGTACAACGGTCATTCCTCCCTTCTTAGGGACACAATGAATAGGACTTACCCAAGGGCTATCGGAAATAGGGTAAATTATTCCCGGGTCAAGGAGTTTAAGGACCTCCTTTTTGATGACGTCGTGAATTTTAGGGTTCACCCTCCTTTGACATTGGATTGCCGATTTGTAGTCCTCCTCCATTAAGATTTTGTGGGTACGAAATTTGAAATCGATCCCCTTAATGTCGGATAATTTCCACGCAATTGCCCCTTTGTGGTCCTTTAGAACATCGATAAGTGCGATTTTTTCATCATTCGAAAGATCTTTCGCAATAATCACTGGCAACTTATCGTCTCCTTCCAAGAATACGTATTCAAGATGAGGAGGTAAATCTTTCAACTCGAGGATTGGTGGTTCCTCAATTGTAGATTTGGGCTCGATACTCATAACCTCCTCGGGTGGAGGAAATGGGAAACCGTTAAGAAAATCCTTGATAATCGAGAAGTCCTCATCGTTTGCGAGGTCTTCGTTACAAGTACGAGGAACATCAAATTCTTCCAACATAAAACCACAACCTTCAAATGGAGTGAAGGATGCTGTCGAATTATCAAGAATGGGATCAAGCATAGTGGGATTGCCACTATTTTCATCGTCAGCAAAACCTAAAACTTCTTGTAAAAATTCCTCGCAAACAACGTCGATCATATCAACGAGGTTTATGGTCGCGACAGAATAAACATGAGAAATTGGAGAGTTTTGTGTTGCGTTTATAACAAGTTCCTCGTCGTTCAAACGTAAGGTGATTTTTCTAGCATGCACATCAATCAACTCCATTGACGTATCCAAAAACGAACGACCTAAAATAAGAGAAACTTGAGGATCCGTGGGAATATCGACAACGATAAAGTCTACCGGATAATAGAACTTTCCCACTTTCACAAAAACGTCTTCGGCCAATCCACATGCGGGAATCGTGGAATGATCGGCCAATTCGATAGACATTAGTGAAGGAGTAAGATTAGGAAGATTGAGCGACTTGAAGATTGCAAGAGGCATCAAGTTAATGCTAGTACCAAGATCGGCCAAGACATAGCATTCTTCCATATCTTGAATTGCACATGGAATCAAGAATTTACCGGGATCACCGACTTTTTGAGGTATGCGGTTAAGATAAACCGATGAACAACTAGACGATTTTTGCAATTTCTCCTTGTTGTTCAACATACTATTAAAGTTAGCGGCAAATCGAGGCATCATGACCAAAGCGTCGGCGAAACTTATATTGAAATGCAAATCACAAAACATCTTCATAAAAAGCTCAAATTGGTAATTCTCTCGTTCTTGTCGTTTCTCCTTACGAAGTTTCGATGGGTAAGGAAAAGGTGGTGTGGGTTGAGGCATAGGCATAGCCTTTGGAATCTCGGGTTCCAATTGTGGTAATGAGTCAACCGTAGGTGTGGCTTGAGCGGTACTTCGTGGGATTGGGATATGCTCCTTTTCGACCCCTACCTCGCATTCTTCCTCAATTTCCTCCACCGTTGGAGTAATTGGTTGAGGAGTAGGTTCCTTAAGTGTCTTACCACTTCGTGTGGTAATCACTTTTATCTCTCCCGTAGGGTTCGATATGGTGTTACTAGGAAGACTACTCGAAGACGGTTTACACATAATAACCTCAAACATGGATGAAATTTTATCCTCAAACATAGATTGCCTCTTGTCGGCCTTAAGCATCTCTTGTTTTATTTCATGTTGCCCTTGTTCCATCTTTTGTTGGTTTTGTTGTAACCTAGTTACATTACCGTCCATTTTGTTGGTATGGATCTTAAGCTCATTTGCTAACTCATTTTTCAACTCCTTTTTCAAGTCATTCTTAAACTCGGATCTTAGGCTAATGATCTCCCTTTGTATATTATCAAACCTAGCATCATTTCCATTTGCGTATTCAACAAATTCATTTGGAAGATCCTTCATGTTTTGCAAACTCTTGTTGTTGTTTTGAAAATCATTGTTTTGATTTTTGTTTAAAACTTGGTTATTAGCCCCTTGATTCCCATAGTTGTTACCCTTGTAATTTTTTTTGTAACCAACTTGATTGTTTCGATAGTTGTTAGCATTTTGATTGGGAGCAAAACCCGATGGAGTCATTTGATTAGAGAGGGTAACTTGACCGTTTTGGTTATAAGTTCCTGTGGTCGCGTAGGCACTCGAAGTGTTACCACCGTTGGTAATGCACTCGGAGAAATCATGATCTCCAGCACAATACATGAAAGAAACCTCAACCGCTTTAGCCGTAGCTGGAGTAGATTGTTCACCAACTTTAAATTCAATCAAAAGACCCTTAAGCTTATCAAAGATTTTGTTTTCGAAATTTGCCTCAATTTGGCAAGCATCGATGGTATGAGACAATGAAGGTGAAGCCGAAGACGAAGCCTTACGAACACTCGACGTGCTACGAGGACTATAGACCTTAGACCTATTCTAAATAATCAACAACGCTTCCTCGACCGTTTTACACAAAAAATTACCACGCGCGGCGGCATTAAGATAATCTCTCTCATGATCGTTCAATCCATTGTAAAACATGTCAATTTGATGCAAGTCGGAAAAACCATGATGAGGGCACTCGTGCAACATTTACTTAAACCGATTCCAAGCCGTAGAAAAACTCTCGTTAAATTCTTGTGAAAATTTTGAAATCTCGTTTTTCAAATGCGTAGTCTTAGAGGGCGGCAAAAAAATTGGTTCACGAATTTTGAAACGAGATCCTTCCACGTCAATATAGAATTGGCTGGCTCTTTCTCTAACCAAACTTTAGCGGGCCCCGCTATGGAATATGGAAAAAGCATCATCTTAATCGAGTCATTAGCAACGTCCTTAAACTTGCAAGTGGTGATAAGACGATTGAATTGACGGATATGGTTGTGCGGGTTGTCCTTTTCATCACCGCGGAATTTTTTGTTTTGGATCATCGACAACAAACCCGTCTTAACTTCAAAATTCTCGGTAAGGATGGCGGGAATCACAATAGCCTCTCCATAACCCTCGATGGGTGCTTGAAGTAACTCCATCATAGTTCGATTAGCCATGGTTGCTTCTTGTTCTATGATAGGTTTGTCAATAGGGGACTCCTCACTTGAAAGGTTAGGTGTGGTTTTCTTTCGGTTTCTACATTTACGTGCACGTCTAGCTTGGTTGCGAGTTTGCATAAACGTCACGTACAACGTGGGGATGAGCAAAGAAGATTCTTTTTGGTGTTTTTGACTTTTTCAATTTTTCTTGTGGTTTTTGATTGATTTTACTTTTTTTGAGTTTTGGTGATGGACAAAAATCTACAAACCTCTCCTCAAATCAAATCTCTCAGGAGCCTCAAGAAATGAAAACGATCACGTGAAGTGAACGCATTCGATGACTTTCAAACGTTGGTGGAACACCAAAACGTTCAAGAGGGTTTAATCAATTGAAACCAAGAAAATATAGATACTACGTAGATAATACTTTGGTTGGCAAACCCTCGACTAGCCCTTTTTATCTAAACAAGCACAAGCAAGCGGAGAAACGAGGTGGCGCGAAGCACTTAAGAGCCTTTTTCTTTAGGGTGTATTTTATAACACCCGCCTTATACCCACCTTATAGTTTGTGTTTTTCAAAATGAAGCTACACGAAAGTAATTATCTATTTTTCCTTTTTTCTTTGTTTGAGATTCGAATACAATGATAGAGTGATGAAATCCCGAATCAATGTTGTGTTTTCACACTTTTGGAGTACTTGTGAATTTATTGTTTTACGTATACGGTATAGTAATAATATTCACACAAAAACGAAAAACCGATAATACGTATTAGTAGAGTTCTACTAACACAATTATATTTATGGATAACATAAAAACAACAATTTTTCAAATCAAAACACAACACGCCTCCCCGACAGCGGGCCAAAATGATAGTTGTAAAATCACACTCGTTTAGGAAAACGATGTAATTACGGTAAGTATTAAACAAACGGTTTAGGAAAACCAAGTGTAAATGACCCAATAAGAGAGTTCGTTCTCAAGGAGGCTTGTGTGTTGTGTAAAGAGATGATTAATCTTTGTGATTATGATTATGAAGAAAGAAATAGAAAAGGATGACGCTTACTAATAAAATTCACTAAGACAAAAAGTCGTGCACGTAAAACCGTAAAATATGACGAAATTTAAAATTTAACCTAGAAATTCCTAGAAAATTGCAATAAATCCTAAAAATGTAATTAGAGTTTACAAAAAATCATAAATCACTCAAACCTTTTATTTAGTTAAATATCAATTTTTTAATGCTAATTAAAGCCCAAAAAATCAATTTAATTAACAAAAATCCCAAAATGAGATTTTTCACTTTGTAAACCTCTAAAATGACTTAACTAAATTAAAAACTATTTTTGAAAAATTTAAAATTAATTAAAACTATTTAAAAATGATTAAAAACTATAAAAATATGAAAATGATTCTAAAAATTAATTAAATGACAAGAGAATTAATCTAGAACTTTTAAAACTCCTAACTTAATGTATTTAACCTAGGAAAAATGAAAGACTTACAAAAATCTTAAAAACTAATTTTAATACTAAAATAATATTAAAATAATATTAAAAATCCAAATTTATAAAAAATTCTAAAAACTTGCATACTAGTTTATTTTAACCTAATTTAAATAGAAATGAACTTGAAATGACCAAACTACCCCTATTGGGCCTCCAAATGGGCTAAATAGCAAAACAGTCCCTTAATGGGCTGAAAATAGGCCCAATAAGAAAAATTTCACCAAATAAGCCCAAAATCACCTATCTGACTCAAAATTCAGTTCTAAACAAAAAACTTCAAAGGCCCAAAAGCTGAAAGTTAGCTTATCACAGCTTATTTCAAAGCAGCTTATTCTTAATGGGCTTTTTGGCCCATTAAGCTATAAGCTGAAATTTGACACACAACCTTCTCTTGACCTAATTAAGCTGTTTGTAAAAAGAATATTTGAATAAGTCCAAGAAATAAGCCTGAAATAAGCAAAAGCTCTCTAGAGAAAATGACAAAATAGTCGTTTTTGAGTTCTAGACGAATTCAAGGGCTAATTCTTGTTGCAAAATGTTTCAAATGACAAAACTAAGCTTAATAATAAAAATGATTTCCAAAAAGCACAATGAACAAGCTGGAATAAGCAATAAGCACTTTATGTAAAAGTCAACTTAGTTCGTTTTCTAGTCAAACCTAAAAGTCAAACCCTAAAAAGCTCAAGATTAGTCAAATGGGTCAAATACGGAAGATTGATTACAAAATCAAAGTTGTTGCAAGTCATAATAAGCTATTATAGCTTATTAATAAGATGATTGAAAATTAACACTAGGAGGGGCTAGTTTTGGGTGTCCAGCAGGGGGAAAAGTTGCCACTGCTTGACTATCTTGACTTTTTGTCTTTTGTGGATTTTTGTTGGATTCAAGGCACACAAAGGCACCCTTATAACCATTGGGTTATAAGAAGTCAATCTTAATCAAATAAACACAAATCCTAACAGCCAATTCATACAGTTAATTCAATCTTTGCCCAGATATGTCACAGACTTGGAAAATAAGCAGTTTTGCATAAATAAGCAGATTAAGCAAGAATAAGCCAAACAAATTAAACCAAATGCACACAACAGCTATAATAAATTCAAATGAACATAAATGAACTTGTTTCATACACTGGATTAAAGATTAGACAAAGATTCAAGCAAATCAAAGTTACTGATGAACAATGAACAAACATAAAAGTGAGGTTGCTGATATAATTGACCACATATCTAATTTCGAATCAAATCTCTTAAACAGGTTATATAAACTTTGATTTAACAATTGTTAGCCCTAAACATGCGTACACTCTAGGTGTTTCCAAGATTTTAGGTCAAATTATGCAAAATCAAGCAAGATATAGCACACAATCAGCTTTGATGGTTCAAAGAGCAAACTTGGCAAATATTAGAACTCAAGCACTTGTATAACAGATACCAACACTTACAAACACTTAGCACCTATGATAGGTGTGTAAACACCCATCCTTTTTACCACTTAATTACAATAATAACCGAGCCAAAACGTGTATTTTATGTCTTTTATGTCGGAATTATACGTGGTTTGTGTTTTTGTTGTGATTTAGGACGAAATTGTGAAAAGTGGAGAAAACACGACATTCACGGGCTAATATTGAAGAAAAAGATGAAATATGAAGTCGAGAAGTCAAGAGTGGAAAAAAAAAGAACGGAAGTCCAAGACCAATTCTGAAGATTTATCGAAGAAAAAGTCGAAAGACGGAAGTTTAACAAAATCCGAAGAACTCGAGTCTTATTTATTGAAGAATATAAAGACGAGTTTAAAGAAATCCCGAGCCATAAGTCATTAAAGTTCAAGATTAAAGAGGATTCAAAGGCTTAAGGACTAATGGTGCAAATAACAAAGAGATTAAGAAGGAAGGACCTAATGATGCAATTAAGAGAAAAGGAAGGAGGGGAGGAAGCTTCCTAATCCTCCCCTATATATAGATCATTATGTTAATCTTTTCATTTTTGTTGGCTAAGGTGACAATTAGTCTTCCACCTTTACTTTTATGCACATTTAATTACTTGCACATTTATTTTATTGCACATTTACTTTACCTTGTCTTGCACTTTAATTTTCAAGTAAGTTACTTTTATCTTTATTGCACCTTTACTTTACTTGTTTGATCTCTCACTCTACCTTTCTTTCTTGCTTGATCTTGTTGATTACATCCTTATTGTGTTGCTTATTTGATTAAAGATTGTGTTTTTATGCTTTTGATTGTTTTAGATTATTGATTTTTATAGCTTATTTGTGATTATCTTTAAGTTTTTAAAGTTTTTGTAAAAGTTATTTTCGTATAAAAGTTGTTTTTCGTAAAGCTTATTCATTTCGTGTCTTAAAAGTTGTTAAATTTCAGTTTAGTAGCTTATTTTCATACGGTTCACCTTAGGATTTTAGACTTGTGCTTATTTGATTAGTAGCTTATTTGTTTAGCTTATTTTGTGCCTTTTCTTCTGTATTCCGATCTGACAAATCGGAAAAGGGTTTCATATTCCGACCAACTCTTTGGCTTGGTCGGAAAAGGGTTTAAAATATTCCGATTGGGGAGTTTAGTGATATTCCGATCAGAGTTAAGTGACAGGTATTCCGATCAGAGATCTTCTATACATTCCGATTGGGTATTCCGACCAAGTATTCCGATCAAGGACTCTTCTATATATTCCGATTGGAGGGTTTAAGATATTCCGATTGGGATTCGTTTGGTTATTCCGATCAGTGTAAGTGACATATTCCGATTGGTATTCCAATCTACATTCCGATTTGGGGGTAATCTAACATTCCGATTGGACAGTTGTGCACATTCTGACGAGTTTGATCGGAATATATTCCGATTGGGGTAGTGTTTTTTTCTCTATTTAACTTTGTTTATTTTTTCTAAGTTCACATTTTAATACTTTGTTAATTTTAATTCTCGTCACGCTTTTATTTTTGGTCATTTAATTAATTTACTTTTCAAAAGTTTTAAATATCGCACCTTTCCTTCAAATAGACTTAGATTTATTTTAACGCAATTTATTTTGATGCCATTTTACTTTAACGACATTTACTTTTAAGTCTTTGCACTTTTAATTTAAAATCAACCAAAAATATTTGTTTACCAAAATCAACTGAGTCATACTTTAAGCCGGTAATCAATTCGTTAAGAACTCGATTAGACCACTAGAACAATAATTTTCTTACTAGGTAAAAGCATTGTATCAAATGGCGTCGCTGTCGGCTCTTTTCGTAAAAACTAACGGTTTTCTGTGAGAGACGCGTTGCTTTTTGGGATCCGTTCACTTGTGAGCGTTATTTTCTTGCACAAAAGTTTTCAAAAAAAAAAAACCATAAAAATTAAAATTTTCAAAAATGCAAAAAGATTTTATTTTTATTGTGTATATATATTGTCTTTGTGTTTGGTATTGTTTTCTTTTGTCTTTGTAGGTGTATGCGTACTAGATCTTCTAATTATCAAGAGCCCGAGACTCGAGAAGATTTAAGTATGTCAAGTGTTAACAACAATAATAATCCACCGCACCTCAACAATAACAACAATGTTCTTCCACAGCCCGATCTTCGGACAATGGAGGAGCTTTGTCAACCTACCATGTTTGGACGAGGAGGACCGATTGCCCCGATGCAAATCACGGCTCCGGAGTTTTCGTTGAAGCACCACATGATTCAGCAAGTGCAAACAAATCCATTCGCTGGAATGCCTGATGATGATGCCAACAAACACCTCGACAAGTTCATTACAATCACTCAAAGCATGAACTTGCCCGGTGCCACAATGGATGTTCTTCGCCTACAACTCTTCCCACATACGTTATCGCATCATGCCGAGAAATGGTTTGATCGTCTTCCAAAGAATTTAATTCACACTTGGGATGACATGACTCAACACTTTTTGTCGCGCTACTTTCCACCATCCATGGTCACGAGCCTTCGCAATCAAATCAGCGGTTTCATGCAAGACCCTGATGAATCTCTTTTTGATGCTTGGGAAAGATATAATGTCTTGATTGATCGTTGTCCAAACCACAACATGCTCCCTGTGACCTTAATAGATACTTTCTACAACGGTTTGACTTTTCGTGATCGTGATACGATTAATGCAGCCGCCGGTGGCACATTCATGAAAAGGAGACCCGAGGAGTGTAGAGAGCTTATTGAGAACATGACTACTCATCATAAAAACTGGGATTCCTCCGCTTCTTCAAGGAACAACCCGAGAGTCAATGTTTCTTCCACTTCAGCAAACCCTGATATGACCGAACTCACACGCATGATGACTGAAATGAGAAAAAGTATCACGCTTCTCGCTTCAAACCAACAACAACAACAAGTTAAAGCGGTTGCCAATACTTGTGAAACATGCGGCGGTCCTCACTCATATACCGATTGTCCTTCTACACAAGGAAATCCGGAAAATGTGTATGTAGCTTATGGTAATTATTCACCGGAAAATTACCAAGCTCGACCTCAAGGGGATAGAAATTTGTTGAGTTACCGATCAAACAACTACCTTTCACCCGGTTTTTCTCCTCAAAACCAAAACCCCGCCAACAACTACAATAGAAGCAACCAAATCCCACCAAGAGCTTCTAATCCTTATCACCCACCCGCTCATTAACCCTGATGTTGAAGCCATAATGAGAACCCAAGGTGAGCAAATCAAGAATCTGCAGAGTCAAATTATCAATCTTAAAGGAGATATTACTAAGTAAGGAAATGAGATAAGATCCAAGCTTCGAGATAATATTCAATCCTCCTTTAGCAATCAAACGAATGATTTAAAGAATATGCTTGCTAGTTTCTTGCCCACCGCTCAACCTTCTTTTTCAAGTTCTCTACCTTCAAACACCGTCACCAATCCGCGAGCAAATGTGAGTGCTATTACTACGCGTAGTGGAATTACCATTGTCGATCCACCAATCCCACCCCCATCATTTACACCTCCTCCACCACCATGTATCCCTACTCCTCCTACACCTAGTATTAGTGCACCATTACCGTCTCCGCCTCGCCATGATGATGTTCCTAGGAAAGACCCTTCAACATCTTAACTTTCACCTGCTACACCTGCACCTTCACCACCTAAACCCAATATCCCTTATCCTTCTCGTTTAGGCAAGACCAAAATGCTAACAAAGGATGACTCTGAAGTGGCACGCTATGTGAAGATGATTTCTCAAATGAACTTCAACATTAGCTTTCTTGAAGCACTTGTCCACATGCCCAAATTTGTCGAAGCATTCAAGGAATTGCTAAACAAGAAGGAAAAGTTGATTGAACTCGCCAACACACGCTTAAATGAAAACTGCTCTACAGTTATTCTTAAAGAACTTCCGGAAAAGATTGGAGATCCCGGTCGTTTTGTGTTGCCTTGCGTGTTCAACAAAACTGAAGAATTTACTGCCCTTGCTGATCTCGGGGCTAGTATTAATCTTATGCCTTTGAGTGTTTGGAAAACACTATCATTACCCGACCTCACTCCAACAAAGATGACTCTTGAACTTGCAAATCGCACTCTCGCTTACCATGTTGGTATAGCCGAAGACGTGTTCATTAAAGTTGGCACATTTACTTTCCCGGTCGATTTTGTCGTTGTTGATTATGAAATGGACCCTCGTATTCCTTTAATACTTGGTCGGCCATTTTTGAGAACCGGACGAGCTCTAGTTGATGTTGCCGAAGGTGAGTTAATCTTAAGAGTCGGGGATGATGCACAAGTTTTCAAAATGGGGAAGCTTACTAGTACAACCTTTGGCGGCCGAGAATCAGTGAATATGATTAATGTGCTTGATGACTTTGTTGTCTACAACAATCCTCTATTCGATTCTTGCATCGATAATCCACTTTTTCATGATGATGTGGATGATTCTCGCTCCAATTTGGACGCTTCTCCCATTTATGATTCTCCACCGGTCTTTGATGCTTATGATGATGATGAGTCTAGCTCAGATTCGGATGATTATGATGACCTTACTTCTGAGTATCCCGATCTGCCCACATATGATGATTTTGATGAGGCTGATACTCTTTCGAGCGATTCTTCACATGATGAAGATCCTCCGCCATCACTCGATCCTACTTTGGATGATTACTCATTTGAGGAAGACTTCTCTACGTTTCTTAACACTTACTTCCCTCATGAGAGTGATGCTCCTCCTTATGATTTTGAAGATTATCGTCTTGATCCTACTTTGGATTTGAAGCACATTCTTTCAAAGGAGAAGAAACCGGTCGACACCAATATCCGCAGCACGTATGATTTAACACCTCTTTTTCCTCCTTCTGAGGACGAGGTTGTGCTTCTTCGCGGATCTTCTTCCCATTCTGCTAAGCCTGAGTGCTATTTTCCCCTAAAGGAAAAGGTGTTCGACCCCGGTATTGATATCTTTAAGCCATCTCAGTATCCACCTGATGAAATAAAAGGAAATATCTTTGGAACTTATGGAAATATGCTTGCACCACTTCACCCTTGCTTCCACCAAGCTCCATCGCTGCTTAAGGGAACCTTGCCTATTCTTTTTTGGCTTGCCTTGTTCGCCTTAAGCCTCTGCTATTTGATGGACGAAAACTATGTCTTTGATCCTGGTGGATATGTTTCATGCTTCTTCCTATGCTGATCAAGGTCGAGTCAGGCTCACGACTCGGTAAACAAAAATCAAGCGCTTCTTGGGAGGCAACCCATGCATCTATCTTTTCGCTTTCTTTATCATAAGTGTAGGGGGGAGACCCGTTGGTTTGCTTTCCTCTCCTAACTTATTAATCAGGGATTCGAGCTTCAATGATCCACTCTTGATGATTCTTGACGACCCGTGATTCCGTGTTCCATTTTCCCGGTTCTATCCTAAACTCTTTTCGATTCACTATTTTATATTTTCTCAATATTAAAATAGGAATGTAACACCCCCAAATTTGTACAACTCAATACAACGGAAGACTAGTTGGTGTTACGGGATAGCACATTACTCACATCATAGACAACGCATAAAAATCGCGTCGTTTAATAATAAATCATTTCCATTCATAAATATCAAAGTTACATCGGTCCCAAGTCATATTATTTCATACAAAGTTTTACAAAGTATTTGAATGGAAATAAGTATTTGGGTGCGGGCCATGAATTCTTGTCGTCTTCCTGAGAATTACCTTCAAGTACCTGAGATAAAACATGTTAAAAGAAAAGGTCAGCGATAACGCCGAGTGAATTCATAAAGTTTAATAAAATGCATCAATATAATATCAGTATAAAATTATTACTGAAAATCATTTTGTACAAATCATTTTAATAGGCCATAAAATAGCCAAAGTCATTTTATACAAATCCTTATCGAAAATCATAATATAGGCATTTGCCTTAAAAATCATTATACGAGCCAATGTCGTAAAAACATCGTACAATACGTTTTGCAACGTTGTATAGATTAAATAAAAACCGTTATATGAATATGGTTATAAAACCAAAACACAAACATAATATCAATAGTATGACCCTGTATTGCTAGTCAGACAATACGTCGTAATTCTGAGCGTCTAGTAGTATTTCGTTAGTTTGGATTATTATAAGCCGCATGACATTGTTACCTTACTAAACCAACAACGGGTAGCTAACCCGATACCAATTTTGCCCATCTAAAGTAGCGTGTCGTCACAAAGGTCACGCTATGGAAATCTTCTCATACATAAATTCGCTTACCAATCAATGTGGCACGACGGGGATCAACCGTCAAGGCGCGAACTAGGGTGATCGTCCCCAAATAGTACTATTAAATGCATAAGCGTCTACCAACTCCCGGTAGTTCACAATTCATGCTAATGGGACTTTTAGTGACATAACCTAACTTTAATAATCCATTTAATTTCATTTATCGGGTCCTTTAATCATTCATCGGGTCATACAATCGGGTCATTCAATCATTCGGGTCCAAAATCAATGAACAAACAATCGGGACAAATGGTGTCCTATTTAATAAAAACTAACATGTTATCTCCCTCGCGGGTTTATAAAACATTTATAAAAACATTTAAAAGAGTGCGAGGCTATGAACTCATGTTGATGTGGGAAGGCGATTATCGGCGATTTGGATGTACGGTACGTGCTTCAATCACGGAAACCTAGACAAATAATACTCGTCTTAGACTCATGTCCAATGAATTTATAAAAATAACAATTATGCATACATATGATGATTATATATATATATGATGATCAAGTGGGTTTACAGATTCTCGTTTACTCATTTTAGTGTTATATGTCGGTAACTTTTATACTAGCTTACTAGTTTTACCTATTGACACGTTTTAAGTCCAATAAACTTATTATAAGTTCTTTAACTTGTTTAATCCATTTTACACTTATATTATCAGTATTTAAACTTTACAAGTTGGGCCTAAATGGGTTAAGCCCAATAATAAGTTTATAAGTGTTTTAGTCCATTTTTGTTGTATTGTTAGTCCAATAACGTTAATTTAGTCCGTTAACGTCCGTATGTCCTATAGTTCGGGTTTTATCGGTTTTTACTTGTTATACATGTTTATATATCAGTATATAAGTTTTATAAATTTTTCATTAGACGGGTCCAACCATCTAAGTTTTATTTAACAAAAACGTTAATTTTACGGCGATAGCCGAAAAAGTTGTAAAAATCAAGTTTATAGTTTTATAACTTATAAGTATTATTTCACTACCATTTATATAAGTTATTAATTCATTTACCCTTTTACATATTTATATAAATAAGTTTTATAAGTTAGTGGGTTTTAATTTATATTTTATACTATTTAAATTTTGAGTGCTTATATAATAGTATTATTCTTTAATTTCCAAAAATCTGATTTTTATCTTCACTTTCACCAAAACTGCCATATCTTGAGTTCTATATGGAGATAGAAGCTCAAATTTTTATCACATAAACTACATGATATGTTCTACATTTAACTCTTCTATAGCTACTGTTGAATCATCTTCTAAATATTTTCTAAAAATCGTCCAAAACAGTAACCTCAGATTTATACCCTAAACTTGTTTTGATCATATCTCACTCATTATTTTGATTCCATTGCATGGCCAACTCTCACATGTGTACAAGACCCATATCTTACTGTAAATCCATTCTACTTCATCATTTTATCAGTTTACCATATGGTTCTTTACTGTTTTATACAGCCATCAAATTTAACCAAGATTTTAACCTTGTTTCTTATAGTCTTTCATCTTTTTAAGCATGTTTATCAACACCAAATCCCCACACAATATTTTTAATCATCATTAATCATCATATACATATACATAAGTAAAAGAAATACAAGTTTACATAATCAAAAATAACAAGAGGATGAGGAGGACAATCTTTATACCACCAAAGTGATGAAATGATGAGTTTTTGGATGAACAAGACATGGTTTTGGGTAACCAATCTTATGAGATATCAACACCACTTCTAGGATCACCAAGTATTTGTAGATTCCTCCAAAAATCAGCCCTTGTTCTTCATGAAAACTCCTTGAGAAATCAGCCCCAAACTCCCTTGAAAACTCGTTTTTACATGTTAAGATCACCTCCAATCTTCATAACTTTAATGGGTTTTCATCATATGTAAATTATACATATGATTTATGGTTGAATCAAGATCAAATGGGGGTTGTTTATGGTGGATATGGGACGAAATATAGAGAGAGGAAGAGAGAAAATGGAAGCTTTTGCATGTGTTGAATGAGTTAGCTAGTTTGAAGACTAGTGGTTTTGGTGGTAGAAATGGTTTGGTGTAAGGATTAGGACAAGTGTCCTAGTCCTTTCATGCAAGGTTGACACACATCATGTGTGTTGTAGCTTATGTTGGACACCTTATGTGAGGGTGGGGCAAGTTTATTCTTGTCTCATCCTCATTTAATTACGGGTACTCCTCGATTCTAGTTTCCTCGATTTGCGTGCTCTCGGGTCGTTTTACGAAAAACGTTTTTATAAATTATGAATCAACGGCACAAAACGAATCTAATAAAAATTGTCTCATCAAAAACGGAGTTCGAAAACGTAAATACGTAATCCTAAGGTTTCTGGTTTAATCGTAAAGGACGTTAAATTAAAATCGTAAGTCCTAATCTCTTCTCGTAAATTTGTGAGTTTATGAACCAACACAAATTTAAATCTCAAAATAATATTCACGGATAAATTTATTTTCTGAAATGTCGGACTGTCACCAAGGACGGTGTATGTAAACGTAAGCACGCAACGTTGAATCCTCCGGTTTAGACGTAGTCGATGCTACTTCAAGACGTAAATCCAAATTTCTTCCCAAAAATAAGTGAGTTCATATTGTAACATTAAATAATGTTTTTATATAATATTCGAGAATAAAATATCAACCATAAATTGACGGATTGTCACAGCATTTACCCCTAAACAGGATCTTTGTCCTCAAAGATCATCTTACCTTACTACTCGCTTCTTATAGAGTTATAGCCATGTGGGTATTTCCTCCATATTCGGTCTTTTCTCACAAGTGCAATTACAATACGCGAGTTTCATCAAACATAACTATGGGAATAAGATCAGGCTTAATGTTGACTTACTTTCTCTATCCATGATGTTCACGGGTTTCTGATGAATGCAACTTCGCCGATCTAAACATTACTAAGGAACACTCAGATTTTCACTTGATAGATATTCCATCAAGTTCGATATACGAAACAAAATTCACGCCGTCTTTGAAGTCCTAGGGTAGATCCAGCTTATATGCCTTTCAAACCAATCTTTTATATCATCTCAATGGTCCCATACAACGGGGACTTATATCCCATGATTTGTCAGATCATGAATTCATTTTTCCAAGGTTAAAAATTTTGGCATAACTTCGCTACCCATTTGGCACTTCAAGATCTATATTTCACATTCACATAACCTCTTGCCCATTACCGGCAGTCAATAATCAGATCCTAAATTCAACATTCATTTCAGATCTCGCGGGTCGAATATTTTGTAAGGTTAGGTTAGCCATCATAGGAAACCTTAAACCTAAAAGACATGTCCAACTCACAATGGGTGTTTGTCGGGTGTCTTTATCTCAACTCCGGCTTACAGATGCTCTAATATTTAGATCCTTAACAAGATTCGATCTTAATCCTAATACGATGATTATCAAGGATAATCTCTCCAAAGGAAAACGATTATATGGTTCATTACCAAAGGTCAATCATTTAAACATAAAACAGCGCTTATAGTACTTTGTATCGTTACTTTACCTCGTCCCTTCGATTTGGGGTGGTACATAGTACTCTCATCAAGGTTCGTTCTCAATGATTTCTGAGCAAATCTCTAGAAATTCGATGCGAAGCGAGGATCTTGATATAGATGTTCGATACAGGCACATTATGTTTACATAACTCCTTTAAATACAAAAGAGTCATTTTCTTCATCGAGATTCTATCATTAACAGGAATGATATTAGTAGATTTGGTCAGTCTGTCGACGATGACCCAAATCGAATCAAATTCAGATGATGACCTTTGCAATAGTTATACGTTTACTAATGTATGAGGCGATCTCTGCCTTCATAATTGCCATCAGTACAACCTCTTCAGACAAAGATACTTTTAGTCATAAATGACATAAATAGAATACTTATACTTACAAATTCCAACATAACTATATCTCACAATTTCCATATTTAGACAATCACAAGTGGTCTTTAAAACATTTAACGTTATTGGCTTCTCCATTCTAAGGGTTCACATTAGCCGCGAACCTCTTTTTATTATTTATATTATCCTACTTCACAAACATCGTTTATTTTTATATCGTTCGGCAATTTATTTTGCACGTTCATTATTAAGGAACATGTCCTAACTGGTTCTTTATCTTTTCTACATAATGCGTCGGTATCTATATTCACTTCTCATGATGATATAATTATTATGTCCACAATTCACTTAGATATTATTTCTACATTATGCGTCAGTAATTACGTCACTTTCCTGATGAAATAAATATCACAACCGTATTTATTCAAAATTCTTTCTTCATATCTTCTATGTTTTAGTTTCGTCTTTACTATCATTTTTATCCGTTTTACTCAATCCGTCGTCTAAAGCGTCGATAATTTATTATATGTAAATTAACAATAATTATTTAATTTTCATGAAATGTAAACGTTAAAAGTTTAAATTTCTTAGTTCGACCAATTATATAAAATGTTCAAAATAAATTTGAATTTAATTAATTAGATTTTTGTTGATTTATCGAAAATAATTAAAATAATTAATAAGATGCGTAAATGTTCGAAAAATCTTTGGTTATACCGTGGTCAAAATTTTCTTAGTTTGAAAAGCAAAATGTGTCGTTTCGAATTTCAAGTCATGATTTAAAAGGTTTCCTCAATTCCTCTTAAGTTATCTTGAGGTATACACAAACATTTACCCCTAAACAGAAGTTTAGTTAAATGGTTTGTGTATAAGGGAAGAATCTCTTAAAAATCCTTTGTTAAAACATTTGTCAAAATATATTTGCACTTTCTTTTTAGTATAATTCAAAGTTCTAAATGAATTCTAAATTTTGAAGAGTCATTTTATATTCCATTATCTATTACTCACATGGTCAATTAATATAAAGGATTTAGTCTTTAATCACATGTTAAATATTTAAGATACAGGTTTTTATCGTTCGGCCAATTTAGGGAAATCTATAAATAATTATTAACTCATTTTTATTCTTATAAACAAACATATAGTCCTTAATGATCACGAGCATGAATTTATCAAATTACAGCCTACACACGTGATTCACCAAATTTATGAATGCTACATGTGTATTAGTCAATCCAAACGTCACCACGTGAAACTCATAATGTTCATTACAAGTACCGGATGTAGTGATTTGAATACATAATCTTTTTCGCGGACGCGAAGTTGATGATAACCATGCCGTGAATCAAATCTTTAAAACATACGCTAGAACCTTGTAAATGATCGAACAAATCTTCCATTTCGAGTTATGGATATCGTTTTCGATTGTCAGTTTACTCAGTTCACAGTAATTTATAAATATAAGGAATGATATCACCATAGCTCTTCATGATGACAGGCTTGGTATAATATAATCTTTCTCCGTCAACTCTCTCAGTTGTACGGTAATTCCTCTAATTCTGATGGTACTGACGTATAATGCACAAGCCACAGGTGCAGCACCGGGAATATAATCAATACCAATTTCAACTTGCCTTAATGGCGAAAGTCTAGGTAATTTATCAACAAATACTTACTAAAGTTTCAGATAAGATAAACATCTTTTAATACATTCATGTTAGGTTCTTCTAGATTACAATATCTATAACTAGTTCACAACCATTCATGGTATAATTTCAAATCTTAATACAGGATATCGTCATCCATCACGAATTATTTAGATCACTTTTGATAATCAACATCTTATCTTTTAGGGAATTCTACTCGAGTTCCCATCAATTAAGACAATATCGTCATGTCATGATCAATCAATCCATTCTACCGGCATTATCAACTTTTTCAGTTGTATTGTTGTCGATAAGATGTGAACTTCTCAAAAGACTAATAATAACTCATAATTCTTCATAAATCAAGGATATCAGGATACACAATTACTATTAAAAGAGTAAGGTCAACGCATAATCTATGCGAGAGAATTTCAAATCAGATACAGACGAAAACATTTAACGAATATGAATATATTCCATGTTTTCATAATTTGAATATGCATTCGAAAGCTCCTCGGATCGTTACCCACGTCATTCAAATGAAATCAAATCATAAGAAATGATAAGAATGTCAATACATCCAGTCGAGTATCAATACTCGGTAATCAAATACTTTTCCTAAGAATCTCACCACGGGAGAATTGGATAAGAAAGAATTGTCAATTGTCAAATAATACAATTTCCACAGATGAATAAATACGACTCAGAAGAATAGATGCTACAGGCACATATGTAGGTGTCCCTAACACTATGTCCCTATTTTTCACTTCTTGCAGATCTCATAAAATTTAATCCTTCACAATATTCAAAGAAAATGTAGTGTTTATTCATTAGTTTTATGGTGACTACTAATCAGTCTTGCATGGTCCATTCCAAATTGTATGTAGGCGCGCAACTATATACAATTTCAAGATTAACGATGCAATACTCAGTTCGTCAAAATTTTATCATCCATGTTTATAGTAAAATCATTTTCATGCTTAATTCTTAGATAAGAATCAAGAATAAATTTACAAAGATTTTTTTTTTATTATGAAAACAATTAAGTTTTCCAAGATACTTTATAAACAACCTCATTTCGATAACAATCACTTATAAATCTAACTTTGAGTAATCCTTATAGTAATGAAAATTCAATTTTTCTCAATGGATACAGTTTTATCTTATAAAAACAATGAGTGATCTGCAAAAGAGTGATGAAAGCTTGTTCACCAAGAACTAACTACAATATGATAGGAAATGAGCTTTAGCCAAATAATCATGAGGTTCATGATCTCGATGGCACTCAGAAAAGAATAATTCACAACGTAGCTCAATTCGATATGAGTACTTGTTCAATGGTTGCATCACTAATGCGAACATTAGGATGAAGCAATAAAAGATAGATAACATTGATACATGTAGAATTTAGCAATCAAAGGTAGTCTTTTCATTAATCACAAACAAGTCAAAATTGTACCGTAACACATTACGTGTCACTATGTCATACAATTCACAGAACTCATCCTACCAACTGATGTCACAGTTAAGTTAGGGATTATTTTTAAAAGATACCACAATGAATACTAATCTACAAGAGTCATTAGGTTTCCCACCTGTCCCGGAAGATCCATCGGTCTCAATTTTGAAGAAGATTTCTTCAATTTATTTTTTGGACACGGGGCATCCTCATTAGTGGACAATGGCCTAGGAACAACACTTAACACAAACTAACAATCAATTAAAACCTTATAATTCAATCACAGGACTTAACGACTTCCTCTTATCAATCTCATATTTCATACGAGTTAAATTTTACTTTATTCAAGTTTTAACCAATTTTATACTTAAGTCGATATCCTACTTCATTCTCCAATACTTTCAATCTTATTCTTCAGCCTTGTGAAGGCAATACAATCTCAATATAAATCAACACTTAATTTCCAATCCTATTAGCTCTTACAACAACAATTATCAAATGAGTCACTAGCATGAGATGACTCATACATTCAATTAGAATTCTCGGAAAGGTATTAGTGGCATGAGGCTTTTGGGTAATGGTTCCAATGACAGCCTCAAGTGCAACATTCACCCTTTCGATTTCAAATTTAAGAATTGGATGACAACGAATCAGATGACATCTTTCTAGGTGGTAACGTTTTGTCAAACTCCACTCTATAAGAAAAGATCGTCATGACATCGACATCAGATTTAATCTCGCCAATTTTTTTTTCAATATCACAATCAACTAATATCTACATTTCTACGAATATCAACCATTTGTTGGGATCATAAATATCCACAACTTGGTTTAGATCTAGGATAGCTAGAATTCCTACGAGAATAGCTTCGATTAATTTACTAGGGGATTTAGGGTTCCTGTGACAATCTACGTCGTATAAATACCGCGTATAAATATCAAAATAATCATCAAACAATCATGTAATAAAATTACATCATATATATATATATATAATCCAAGTTATATATATATATTAAAATAACACTTCTCAGTCTGGCCTTGTCGGTAACTCGGGAATTCTTCGGCACCGTTATAGTCAAAAGATTTTAGACATTTTTAGAAAATGTTTATAGTTAAAAGATTTTGAAATGTTTTATTCAAAACCTTGGTTTTAAAAATCTTTCGTTCTCTATAACGAGAGCTCTGGTACCAAACTGTAACACCCCCAAATTTGTACAACTCAATACAACGGAAGACTAGTTGGTGTTACGGGATAGCACATTACTCACATCATAGACAACGCATAAAAATCGCGTCGTTTAATAATAAATCATTTCCATTCATAAATATCAAAGTTACATCGGTCCCAAGTCATATTATTTCATACAAAGTTTTACAAAGTATTTGAATGGAAATAAGTATTTGGGTGCGGGCCATGAATTCTTGTCGTCTTCCCGAGAATTACCTTCAAGTGCCTGAGATAAAACATGTTAAAAGAAAAGGTCAGCGATAACGCCGAGTGAATTCATAAAGTTTAATAAAATGCATCAATATAATATCAGTATAAAATTATTACTGAAAATCATTTTGTACAAATCATTTTAATAGGCCATAAAATAGCCAAAGTCATTTTATACAAATCCTTATCGAAAATCATAATATAGGCATTTGCCTTAAAAATCATTATACGAGCCAATGTCGTAAAAACATCGTAGAATACGTTTTGCAACGTTGTATAGATTAAATAAAAACCGTTATATGAATATGGTTATAAAACCAAAACACAAACATAATATCAATAGTATGACCCTGTATTGCTAGTCAGACAATACGTCGTAATTCTGAGCGTCTAGTAGTATTTCGTTAGTTTGGATTATTATAAGCCGCATGACATTGTTACCTTACTAAACCAACAACGGGTAGCTAACCCGATACCAATTTTGCCCATCTAAAGTAGCGTGTCGTCACAAAGGTCACGCTATGGAAATCTTCTCATACATAAATTCGCTTACCAATCAATGTGGCACGACGGGGATCAACCGTCAAGGCGCGAACTGGGGTGATCGTCCCCAAATAGTACTATTAAATGCATAAGCGTCTACCAACTCCCGGTAGTTCACAATTCATGCTAATGGGACTTTTAGTGACATAACCTAACTTTAATAATCCATTTAATTTCATTTATCGGGTCCTTTAATCATTCATCGGGTCATACAATCAGGTCATTCAATCATTCGGGTCCAAAATCAATGAACAAACAATCGGGACAAATGGTGTCCTATTTAATAAAAACTAACATGTTATCTCCCTCGCGGGTTTATAAAACATTTATAAAAACATTTAAAAGAGTGCGAGGCTATGAACTCACATTGATGTGGGAAGGCGATTATCGGTGATTTGGATGTACGGTACGTGCTTCAATCACGGAAACCTAGACAAATAATACTCGTCTTAGACTCATGTCCAATGACTTTATAAAAATAACAATTATGTATACATATGATGATTATATATATATGATGATCAAGTGGGTTTACATATTCTCGTTTACTCATTTTAGTGTTATATGTCGGTAACTTTTATACTAGCTTACTAGTTTTACCTATTGACACGTTTTAAGTCCAATAAACTTATTATAAGTTCTTTAACTTGTTTAATCCATTTTACACTTATATTATCAGTATTTAAACTTTACAAGTTGGGCCTAAATGGGTTAAGCCCAATAATAAGTTTATAAGTGTTTTAGTCCATTTTTGTTGTATTGTTAGTCCAATAACGTTAATTTAGTCTGTTAACGTCCGTATATCCTATAGTTCGGGTTTTATCGGTTTTTACTTGTTATACATGTTTATATATCAGTATATAAGTTTTATAAATTTTTCATTAGACGGGTCCAACCATCTAAGTTTTATTTAACAAAAACGTTAATTTTACGGCGATAGCCGAAAAAGTTGTAAAAATCAAGTTTATAGTTTTATAACTTATAAGTATTATTTCACTACCATTTATATAAGTTATTAATTCATTTACCCTTTTACATATTTATATAAATAAGTTTTATAAGTTAGTGGGTTTTAATTTATATTTTATACTATTTAAATTTTGAGTGCTTATATAATAGTATTATTCTTTAATTTCCAAAAATCTGATTTTTATCTTCATTTTCACCAAAACTGCCATATCTTGAGTTCTATATGGAGATAGAAGCTCAAATGTTTATCACATAAACTAAATGATATGTTCAACATTTAACTCTTCTATAGCTACTGTTGAATCATCTTCTAAATATTTTCTAAAAATCGTCCAAAACAGTAACCTCAGATTTATACCCTAAACTTGTTTTGATCATATCTCACTCATTATTTTGATTCCATTGCATGACCAACTCTCACATGTGTACAAGACCCATATCTTACTGTAAATCCATTCTACTTCATCATTTTATCAGTTTACCATATGGTTCTTTACTGTTTTATACAGCCATCAAATTTAACCAAGATTTTAACCTTGTTTCTTATAGTCTTTCATCTTTTTAAGCATGTTTATCAACACCAAATCCCCACACAATATTTTTAATCATCATTAATCATCATATACATATACATAAGTAAAAGAAATACAAGTTTACATAATCAAAAATAACAAGAGGATGAGGAGGACAATCTTTATACCACCAAAGTGATGAAATGATGAGTTTTTGGATGAACAAGACATGGTTTTGGGTAACCAATCTTATGAGATATCAACACCACTTCTAGGATCACCAAGTATTTGTAGATTCCTCCAAA
The DNA here is from genome assembly GCA_025667525.1 of Glebionis coronaria. Lineage (NCBI taxonomy): Eukaryota > Viridiplantae > Streptophyta > Magnoliopsida > Asterales > Asteraceae > Glebionis > Glebionis coronaria. The sequence goes on from CM046877.1 coordinate 364,444,123, forward strand.
AATCAGCCCTTGTTCTTCATGAAAACTCCTTGAGAAATCAGCCCCAAACTCCCTTGAAAACTCCTTTTTACATGTTAAGATCACCTCCAATCTTCATAACTTTAATGGGTTTTCATCATATGTAAATTATACATATGATTTATGGTTGAATCAAGATCAAATGGGGGTTGTTTATGGTGTATATGGGACGAAATATAGAGAGAGGAAGAGAGAAAATGGAAGCTTTTGCATGTGTTGAATGAGTTAGCTAGTTTGAAGACTAGTGGTTTTGGTGGTAGAAATGGTTTGGTGTAAGGATTAGGACAAGTGTCCTAGTCCTTTCATGCAAGGTTGACACACATCATGTGTGTTGTAGCTTATGTTGGACACCTTATGTGAGGGTGGGGCAAGTTTATTCTTGTCTCATCCTAATAAAAATTGTCTCATCAAAAACGGAGTTCGAAAACGTAAATACGTAATCCTAAGGTTTCTGGTTTAATCGTAAAGGACGTTAAATTAAAATCGTAAGTCCTAATCTCTTCTCGTAAATTTGTGAGTTTATGAACCAACACAAATTTAAATCTCAAAATAATATTCACGGATAAATTTATTTTATGAAATGTCGGACTGTCACCAAGGACGGTGTATGTAAACGTAAGCACGCAACGTTGAATCCTCCGGTTTAGACGTAGTCGATGCTACTTCAAGACGTAAATCCAAATTTCTTCCCAAAAATAAGTGAGTTCATATTGTAACATTAAATAATGTTTTTATATAATATTCGAGAATAAAATATCAACTATAAATTGAGGGATTGTCACAAGGAATCTCTTTAGTTGTCCTTTCCTTAGCAAGATTTAAACAACGTGCACAATGTCCTAAGTGTAGGGGAGTGATATGGTTATATTTTTACCCCTTTAGGAAAAGGAAGGCAAAAGCGGTAAGTATTAAGTGTACGTTTAGGAAAACGTAAACACTTAAGACCCTTAAGTGGTTGCACGACGATTTAGGAAAACCGTGTGTAAATGACCCTAAGTAAGTGTGAGTTCGTTCTCGAGGAGGCTAGTGTGTTGTGTAATGAGTTGATTAATGATTGATGATTTTATTGAGAAGAAAAGAGAAATGAGAAAGAAAAGACGGTTACGAAGACGGATCGAGCTAAGACGAAAACGCGTTCACGTAAAACTGTAAAGCTACAAAAATTAAAATTTTAACCTAAAAATTCCTAAAAATTACTAAAAATCCATAATAAAATTCTAAGAGTTTACAAAAAATCAAAACTTGTTAAAACCTTTTAATTAATTAGATAATGACTTTTTAATGCTAATTAAAGCCCTAAAAATCACAATTAATTATTAAAAAGCCCTAAACAAGATTTTCAAGTTTGTAAACCTCAAAAATGACCTAATTAAGCTAAAAAGTATTTTTTTTAAATTTTAAAACCAAATTAAACTATTTTTTAACACTTAAAAACTATTAAAATCTATTAAAACTTAAATTAATTCTAGAAAATAAATGAAAAGCCTAAAAAATATTTGGAAAGTGACAAAACTCCTAATTATGTGTCTACAATCTAGGAAAAATGAAAAAACTTAAAAAATTAAACTTTCAATTTTTAATAATAAAATAATATTAAAATATTCAAAAAAATAAAAAGTTTATATAAAAATTCTAAAAAATTACCAAAAACCTAGAATAATATAACTAAGATAAAAATGCAAATAAAAATTTTCTAAAACCTATTTAATAATTTTATATTAAATTTTAAAGTTAGCTAAAAACCCTAAAATCCAATAAAATCAAAAATAAGCTAAATTGAAAACTTAAAAAGCTGTATACCTCAAATTACTTAAATAAAACCTAAAAACTATTTTTATAAAAATTAAAAACACTTTTTCCTATTTGTAAACTAAATAATAAAATACGGCTAAAGAAAAAATGATAAAAAATAATAAAATAAAGAGAAAAATACAAACTCTAGCTAGAAAAATCCCTAGTGATACCCTAATCCTAGGAAAAATAAGGCTGGCCAAATTAGCTTAACCAATAAGCTCAAATTGGGCAAAATAAGCTACGGCTTTTTATTTAAGCCCACTTTCAAAATCACCTTAAATAGAATTTGAAATGAAACTTGGTCAGTAAAAGACCCAAGGGCGCGACGGTATTGTGTGTGTGTGGTGAGAGGAGTGGCGCAGGTTCGAGTCCTGGCCACGTCCTTTTTGGTTCTTTTATATTTTTTTTTCTTTTAAGCTTTTTAACTCAAACCTGTGACCTATTTAATCTCCAAAACACAAATACAAATCAGATTTAACCAAGATTAAAACTAATGAATCAATGAAACGGGCTCAGTTTAAATTTCTTATGAACACAAAGAACAAGTACTTTCTTCACTTGTGCAATATGTAATCAAGAGGGCTTGATTTGCTGATTTTTGGTGTTTTATTGGAACAAGAAGGCACCCCTACACTCAGTTGAGTGTAGGGAGTCAAGATAAACACTAGTCAAGCAAGCTATAGCACACAAATCAAGAAAATCAGGCATTCAATGTTTCTGATCTAGCTAGCAGGTCTAGGCGTAAGTTTTGCTGACTTTAATTGCACAAAAGTGAATTTCCAACTCTCAAATCTTGCACACAGGTGTAACAACCAGCATATAAACAATTCACAATCCTCAAACAACCTAGGATCTAACAATGATCAAAAGATTGGGCACAAAATCTCACAAAACTGGCAGAAAAGTGGAGTTTCTGATTTAGGCTATGTTTTAAGTTTTAAGCATACAAGACTTGCCAAAGCTGAACAATCCTATCTCAAATACTTATATAACACAAAGTCAACAAAAAAGGAGTTGAATATAACAGCTTATACAACTTGTACTTCTCAAAAACTTATGCTAAAACCCGTATCCAAACACTCTTTAAGTTTCTGAAATCATTTTTCTAACAAAGCAAATCACACCAAATGACTTTGAATCACACTCAAACTGACCTATATCACCTCTAACATGCATACCATACTTAACAAACTCAAATCAAACCATTTAAACTAACTTGAACAACTTTACATGAAAGATCACGTAAACATCAAATTTTAAAAAAATGAAAAAAATGAAACAAGGAGTTACCTTGTTGGACCTACTTCCAGGCCCAACCAAGGCTGCTTAGCCTTCTCCTTCAGGCTGGGGCCTGAGCTGACACTTGGACAACAATCTCACAAACAACCTGCTAAGAGAAAATGAAGATCACACAATAACAATACACTTTTCTGTTTTTCTTAAAACCTCTTAATCCTTTTTCAAAAACCTTGAAACCTTTAACACGTTTTAAAAACAAGATCAATATTCAGAAATTCAAAATTTTAGTCCACTTTCACTTCTCAAAATTCATAAATTTCTGAAAATTTCAAACCTTTTTCAAAACCTTTTTGAAACAAAAATAAACACCAAGTGTTAATCAATAATATTGGAACTCAGACTATTCAAGCATGCACCAAATTTCTAAAAAACAATAAAAGGAATTACAATTTATCCAAAAAATACCAACTTTATAATATTTTAAAAAGGATTACAAATGCTTGAAAAAATCTGGAACAAAACGTATGAGTGACAGGCCACTCATATTTATACTAGCTAATGGAACTAACTAGAAGCTACAATAAAATAATACAAGAAAATCAAATCCTAAAACCTAATGAATGGAATTCCAGGAATGCCCTTTGTCTTTTGAATTTGAATACTGTTCAAGATGCTCCCATGTGAATGCCAGCTCTTTGGGATGATCTTGGACGTTTTTATGTGCTTGGGGACCAAGGAGTGCCATCTAATCGTTGGTTTGGTCGGGTATTGGGTTTTGGGACGAAAGTGATGGGCAGGGGAGGGTCCACAAGACACATGGGTGTATCTTGTGGTGGTTTGGGAGGTGGGTTTAGGTGACAAAGTGTTTAATTAGGGATCTGCACAATTTGAATCAAAACCCCTTTAATTTTAGGCCAATTTATACTGGGGGTAATTAGGGTTTATGGGGGATTAGGGGAAGTGTGTAATCCAAATTGGGAAAAGATTTATTTAAAAATCTGTTTGAGTGGGAAAGTTATGATGGTTGACCGTTTGACCAAGGTTTATTAATTTAAACCTGGTGGGTGGGTTTGGTCGGGTAGGGTATGGGTAAATGGGTATTTGGGTGGGTTATTCTGAGGTGTCAATGGCTGGTTGGATGAGTAAGTTTGGCTGTCTGGCAATATGGCCCCCTGAAGTTTTCCTTTTTCTTCACTTTGTATTAAATGGCCATCAACGCCCATTTTCCTTTTAAAAACTTTTGTTCTCTTGTCAAAAATGGCACTAAATGTTTCCAAACTTTTTCCAAGGGCTTCAAATGCAATTCTTGGATTCTTCAAGGACTGATCTTGTAATATGTTCAAACTTTAGGGACCCTATTCATAATTTTGAATATTTGAGAGGTATAAAGTGTTAATCTTCAAAAGTTGAGGGACCAAACTTGACAATCTTCAATTCTTCAAGGGTATTTTTGGAAATTCCAGATTTGGGTCCGGTTCATTGTGCGGCTTCGTTTCTCGTGTTCGTTTTTTATTGATTCTTGTGATCTTTTGCCATTTCCTCAATATCCGTACCTAAAAATACACAAGTAACAAACGCGAGCATATATTTGGCAGTTTTAATGACATTTTATGCATTTCAAGCCTGATTTGGACGATGAGACCATGTATAAAAGCAGTCTCATCAGGGAGTCTACTCCCACATGCTTAAACATTGAGGACAATGTTTATCTTAAGTGTAGGGGGACTTCTATCGAAGTTAAGTGGCCTTTTCCTTGTATTTGTCCTCATTTTAACCGGAAAATCATTTTTTTGACATTTTTTAAAATTTTTGATCTATTTTGGCCTATTAGTTTTTCCCTTTGTATAGTTATTTTCTTTCTTTGCTAGAATAAATTTTTAATAATGTGGTTTTAATTTTCAAACGTTGTGAATCTTTTGACTCAACCCGAGTTTACTTGTCTAAGTTACTCTAGCTAGTATCCTTAACGTGTTTAGGTCAGGTTTTACTAGGCTTTTATTTAGGGAGCTATAAAACGCGAAAGTCTTAACTCTCACGGGTTAAGAACAAGAACTTTTCGCAAGTTCCTATAATTGATCCTAGAGAGTCGTTTATCAAGGGAACTTTAAAACGCGATTTCTAAACTTGAAAAAGTCTAAGAATTTGCAAGATCCTATAGGCGACTCGAAAACCCAAAACTTTGATTTAATAGGCTAAGCATCCACGAGTCTCATTCCTTGAGATTTTAAACTATGGAGAACAAGAGATGATAGAGCCAATTATAAGTTTGGTATTCTTTCAGGAATTTATGTGAGTTAATTATGAGCCTATTCTCCCATCGCTTGTTAATAAATCTATCTGCAATAGATAAGGTTGTACGATTTGAAAAGTTACTTACATTCTAGCCCAAGATCATTTAAAAGTTCCTCGGTATGGATTAGAGTTCATAGCCAAGACATAACTTATTGAAGCGGGATGCGAAGATTGGCGAGTCCAAAAAGGCCCTAACAAGGCATGAGGGCTACATTTTGTTGCTAAAGATCCAAAGTGATGTGAAGAATCATTTATCGAAAATCAATATGAAGGATCGAGACACACGACGAAAAGCAAAAACTCCCCAAAAGTCATGGAGAAGTGTATCCGAAAAGACCCTAGCAAGGTATGAGGATAAATAGATCCAAGTCATAAAAGGAGGCGGATCGTTGTATATCAAAGTCCAAAATAAAAATTGGAGAAAAATGAAGAAGTCGTGGTCCAAGTATGAATCTCTCAAAACTTCAAGTGAAGAAATTCCTATTATGAAGAGAAGGCCATTATTTCATGAACGTCTCTCAAGGTTTGAAGTATGAAGTCGCTGCCAAATATCGGTCCGAGAAAGGTCTCAAATCGCGAAGCGAGTTATGCCAAGATATGAACTTTATGAGGTCCCGAGAAGCAGTTTTAAAAGATTTTGTCCTTTAGCTAACTATTGATTAAATCAGTCACTTTATTTTCGGACTAAATAACTATCGAAATAAGTCAAACAATGTATCCTCGTGATCATTCAAGACAATAATAAAATATAAGAGATACACCTAGAAATAAGGGAGTCTAAGTGAGTAATTGGCCCACATGAGTTCGTGTTAGTTTAATAACTTATAATAACAATGATCTCGTTTTTAAGCTTGGTTTGGAGAAAGTGAAAACTTGAGGATGATGATTATTCATGACATTTCCAAAACCTTTGATTTCTTTATTTTGAATATCTTTAATTTTCTATCTCTTTAATAAAGGCCAACGTGGATTGATTATGATGAAAAATGAAACCTTGCTTTGTAACTAATGCATTGCATGAGGGCATTGCAATGGTCAAGTGTAGGGGATTTGATAGGTGTGTAAACACCCATCCTTTTTACCACTTAATTACAATAATAACCGAGCCAAAACGTGTATTTTATGTCTTTTATGTCGGAATTATGCGTGGTTTGTGTTTTTGTTGTGATTTAGGACGAAATTGTGAAAAGTGGAGAAAACACGGCATTCACGGGCTAATATTGAAGAAAAAGACGAAATATGAAGTCGAGAAGTCAAGAGTGGAAAAAAAAGAACGGAAGTCCAAGACCAATTCTGAAGATTTATCGAAGAAAAAGTCGAAAGACGGAAGTTTAACAAAAGCCAAAGAACTCGAGTCTTATTTATTGAAGAATATAAAGACGAGTTTAAAGAAATCCCAAGCCATAAGTCATTAAAGTCCAAGATTATAGAGGATTCAAAGGCTTAAGGACTAATGTTGCAAATAACAAAGAGATTAAGAAGGAAGGACCTAATGATGCAATTAAGAGAAAAGGAAGGAGGGGGGAAGCTTCCTAATCCTCCCCTATATATAGATCATTATGTTAATCTTTTTATTTTTATTGGCTAAGGTGACAATTAGTCTTCCACCTTTACTTTTATGCACATTTAATTACTTGCACATTTATTTTATTGCACATTTACTTTACCTTGTCTTGCAACTTAATTTTCAAGTAAGTTACTTTTATCTTTATTGCACCTTTACTTTACTTGTTTGATCTCTCACTCTAACTTTCTTTCTTGCTTGATCTTGTTGATTATATCCTTATTGTGTTGCTTATTTGATTAAAGATTGTGTTTTTATGCTTTTGATTGTTTTAGATTATTGATTTTTATAGCTTATTTGTGATTATCTTTAAGTTTTTAAACTTTTTGTAAAAGTTATTTTCGTATAAAAGTTGTTTTTCGTAAAGCTTATTCATTTCGTGTCTTAAAAGTTGTTAAATTTCAGTTTAGTAGCTTATTTTCATACGGTTCACCTTAGGATTTTAGACTTGTGCTTATTTGATTAGTAGCTTATTTTTTTAGCTTATTTTGTGCCTTTTCTTCCGTATTCCGATCTGACAAATCGGAAAAGGGTTTCATATTCCGACCAGCTCTTTGGCTTGGTCGGAAAAGGGTTTACAATATTCTGATTGGGGAGTTTAGTGATATTCCGATCAGAGTTAAGTGACAGGTATTCCGATCAGAGATCTTCTATACATTCCGATTGGGTATTCCGACCAAGTATTTCGATCAAGGACTCTTCTGTATATTCCGATTGGAGGGTTTAAGATATTCCGATTGGGATTCGTTTGGTTATTCCGATCAGTGTAAGTGACATATTCCGATTGGTATTCCAATCTACATTCCGATTTGGGGGTAATCTAACATTCTGATTGGACAGTTGTGCACATTCCGACGAGTTTGATCGGAATATATTCCGATTGGGGTAGTGTTTTTTTCTCTATTTAACTTTGTTTTTTTTTCTAAGTTCACATTTTAATACTTTGTTAATTTTAATTCTCGTCACGCTTTTATTTTTGGTCATTTAATTAATTTACTTTTCAAAAGTTTTAAATATCGCACCTTTCCTTCAAATAGACTTAGATTTATTTTAACGCACTTTATTTTGACGCCATTTTACTTTAACGACATTTACTTTTAAGTCTTTGCACTTTTAATTTAAAATCAACCAAAAATATTTGTTTACCAAAATCAACTGAGTCATACTTTAAGCCGGTAATCAATTCATTAAGAACTCGATTAGACCACTAGAACGATAATTTTCTTACTAGGTAAAAGCCTTGTATCAACCTACTCAAACAAGCATTCAAAGCATAAACAGGTATACCCAAACACCCCTTAAACTTTTTAAATCAAAATTTAACAAAGCAAATGTGTATTTCAGATCAAGCCAAGCTTAGATATGCATCATAACATCATTCTCATGCATAATCAACAAGATTCAAGCACCAAGAACAACATATACAACAGTAGTACACCAGATCACTTAAAACAAGTATTTTTAACAGATTTTTGGTAAGATGGCTCAAACCTCATGAATTAACAAGGCACAAGCTTCCAACAAGCTGCTAAGAACAACAAGGTTAGAATAAGCAGATTATATAAAACTAAAAAATGTAAAAGAAAAGCTTATTAATGCAAACTTTGTACCCACTCCTTGATTATCCCCAAACCATAAGCTCACAACACCTTGATAATCTTCTTATCAGGTTGTATAGATCACTTGTAATACAAAAATTCCAAGGATGTACCAAAGACTTAGCAAAATATCAGATTTTGGAAAATTATGCAATTTCTTGCATAATCTTTGAAAACATGTTTTAAGACTTAACAATAACAAACATTAACCAATAACAAGAGTATAATAAGGTTGGCACTTGGAGTTCGTCAAACAATTCAAACACTTTTCATTAACTTTGAAAGAGGATTTACAGAATATTGACCAAAGAAAAACCAAGAGCAAATGTAAATGTATGACACTATACCCTTTATATAGAGGGTGTACATGGTCTTAGTGAACTAAAAAACTGAAAACCCTAAGTTGTAGAAGTCCCAAAATACCCTTGCTGAATTTTGAATATTGGCTGATCATGTGAAGTTCCTTGGCGTTTTGTAGAGGTAGAAAGGTGGTGTAATTGATCAAAGGGATCACAATGAGCTTATGTTGTAAGCTACCTTGTAGGTGGTAGATTCTCTGCATGACTTTAGCATTATCCCAAAAAACGTGTGCATAAGGCTACTCATGTGAACTCTTGGGTGGTGATGTGGCAGGTTTAGGAGTTGGGTTATGATTAAAACCACCTTAATCTTAAATCTGGAAAGAATTAAGGTTTAATTTCAAGTATTAAACAAACCCCCAATCTTGTTCATATGATGAATAGTGGAGTTTTTAATCCATTTTTGGGTTTAAAAATCATGTTTAGGGCGTTATTTAACTAATCAAATTAATTAGTTAAATAAAAGTTGAGTGGAGGTGTGACATGGCAAGTGGGAGTGTTTTGATTGGTGGAAAAGGTGAGTGGACACATGGCAGCCACTTGTTGGTTAAGGTAACTATCTTGTCTTGGTAGAAAACATCCCCCCTCTTTCTATTCTTCTTTCATGTCAGTTTTAAACAAGTATAATCCGAATCCCTTTGTAAATGAAGTTTCATTTTTCATACTTTTGCCCCAAAACGTTTTGTAAAAGTATTTCAAGGGTATTTCTTGTAATTTGATGATTCTTCAAGGGTTGTTTTGGACATATCTTCATTCTTCATGGTCTTGACTTGTATGGTTGACTTCTTGGAGGACTAAAATGACAAGTCTTCATAAATGAGGGACCATTCTTACCAATTCTTCAAAGTGGAGGGTCCTTTTTTGAAAATTTGACAAACTTTAATGACCAATCTTTAATTATGAATATACAAGGGTTTAAAGTGTCAATTCTTCAATATTGGAGGACCCTTCTTGTACAATCTTCAATTCTTCAAGGTTTATTCTTGGAAAATCAACACTAGGGCTTGGTTCATTGTGCGGCTTCGTTTCCCGTGTTTGTTATTGCTTGTTTCTTGTGATCTTTTGCCATTTTCTCAATATCCGTACCTAAAATACACATGGAACAAACACAAGCATATATTTGGCATATTTCATGATATTTTATGCATTTTAAGCCCATTTTGGACGATGAGACTATGTATAAAAGCAGTCTCATCATTCCCCCATACTAAACCATTGTCGTGCCCTCACGCAATGCTAGAATTAAGTGTCTTATCACCTCTAAAATTCATTTTTATGCACTTTTATTGAATGATAAACTTGCTAAAATACTACTACTTGCTACTACTTGCGTTTTAGACATAATGTATGATTTTCATCGCAAAATGGGACGTTTAGGTTCATAAAACAAGAACACGTTAATGCTTCGTCGTCCTCGATTTTCACCCCAGTTCCATGCCAAGCGTGCAATAAGATCATTGTCATTATAAGTTAGTAATGCTAAAACTACTCATATGCCATAATCACGTACTTAGACTCCCATTTTCCTAAGTGGTATCTCTTATATTTTATTTTTGTCTTGAATGTTCACGAGGATACATTTTTTACTTATGTGATGATAGAGATTTAGGTCTAAAAATAGAGTAATAACGGTGTAACCAAGACCATCAAATTAATAACCCCTCCTAATAGACAACGATGTCAAAAAATTAAGTCAACAAGAAGGATCGATAAACACGGTTTTATAACGGTTTTGAACATGAGACTTATTACCAAGACTTTAATACGCCCCTAACGGATGGGCCTTATTATCATAGGTTTACCTCCATCTTTTATTCAACTTCGCCATGAAGCTTTTATTATGACTTCGGTCTTGCCTTGCCTTTTATTTAACCTCTCTATGAGGTGTTTATTATGGCCAAAGACGTATATCCTCACGCTAAAAGCGAATTTTGGATCTTTAAAGCTTCAAAGATTAAGGCATACATCACTTTCAATTTCGCATAGATTTTTCGGCCTTGTGAGCTTCAAATTGTTTTCTTGATTTAGGTGATCACTTGAAATCTTATTATTAGGTGAAGCTTTCGATTATTCAGGTTGCCAATACTTCAAAACCGTGACGTTGGCGATACCTTAATGTCTTCCCAATTTAATTACATGGAAGCTACTAGAAACCAACTGTGACAATCTAACATTTTCAGGTAGTAAATTATTTTCTCGTATATTATTTTGAAACCTATTTTCGTGTTGGTTGATGAACTCACAATTTTACGGATTGAAATTTGGGCTTACGTGCATAATTTATTGTCCTTTACGACTAAACCGGAAACCCTAGGATTACGTATTTATGTTTTTGAACTCCGTTTTTTATGAGACAATTTTTATTAGATCCGTTTTGTGCCGTTGATTCATAATTTATAAAAACTTTTTTCGTAAAACGACCCGAGGGCACGCAAATAGAGGAAACTAGAATCGAGGAGTACCCACAATTAAAAGGGGATGAGAAAAGATAAAATTGCCCCACCGCCACACATGGGACGGCCAGGCTTAAGCTAACACCCCTCATGAGGTGTCAACTTATTATAACAAGCTAAGACACTTGTCTTAGCCTTGTTACAAAACCATGTTTTCCTTAAAACCACTAGAAACTAAACCATCCACTTCATTTCATACATGCAAAAACACACATCTCTCTCACTCTCTCACTCCTCCTTGTCGTCCACTCTCTACCAAAAACACCCCCATTTGATCTTGATTCAACCAGAAATCCTATGTTATTCATACATAAGATGATGTCCTTTTGAAGCTTTACTGATTGGTGGTGATTATAACATCCAAAAAGAAGTTTCCTTGGTGTATTGGGGCTGATTTTCCACAAGGTGTTCTTGAATTTGGTTGATCTTGAAGTTGATATTGGTTTACCACAAGATTTTTCATCAAAATCCAAGCCTTGATCATAACTTTCATTATCTTGGTTGGTAACAAGATCATTCCTTCCATTTTCTTGTTATTTTGTGAACGTAAATTTGTATTTTCTTTCTTAATTTATATGTATATGATGGTATATGATGATCAAAAGTATTATGTGGGGATCTTGTTTTGATAAATTTGATTAAAAAGATTAAAAGCTACATGTAAAGGTGTTAAAATCATGTCTAAAATAGTAGGTTGTATAAAATTGTAAAGAACTTTACGATAACTTGTTAAAATGACTTGGATAAATTAGTATACAGTAAGGTATGTGACTTGTACATATGTGAGAGTTGGCCACTCAATGGAATCCATAAAATGAGTGAGATATGATCAAAACAATATTGAAGTTCTAATCTGTATAGTCTGTTTTGGACGAACTGTTAGAGATACTTAGAGGATGATTGAGCAGTAGCTAAAATGGAGTTAATAGTATCACATATCATTTAGTTTGTGCTGCCCAAAAATGAGCTTCTATCTCCTTGTAGAACTCAAGATATGGTAAAAATGGTGAAAGTGAAATTCATAATCAGATTTGTAAAATAAAAGTATATATTATAAAATTAGCACTCAAGTAAAACTAATATAAAATGTATACCTAAAATCCACTAACTTATATATTACTTATAAATAAGTATATACTTTGATAAGTAAATGGGACATTTTATAAAAATGGCAATTTGATAAGTTTTATAAGTTCTAAAACTATATACATAAGTTTTACGTCTTTTCGGCTAAAATCGAAAGGTTAACGTTTTCGTCAATTAAAACTTAGACGGTCGGACCCATCTAATGTAAACTTTTTATAGCTCATATAATTATGTATAAGTACATATGAAAAGTAAAAACCGATAAAACCCAAGCTTTATAACATATGGACATTAACGGGCCAAAGTAGCCTTATTGGACTATTAACCCAATAAGTTTGGCTAAACACTAATGGACTTACTCATTGGGCTTAACCCACTTGGGCCCAACATGTGAGTATAGGGCTGATGTTAAAATTATAATTCGACTAATATAATGTATTGGGCTTATAATGGGCTTATTGGGCCTCAATGTATAAACAAGTTAAACTAGTGAAACTAGTCTAAAAATTTACCAACACATGACACTATAATGAGTAAATAATGAGATAAAATCCCACTTGATCATCATCATACTTATAAAATCATCATATATAGATAGCTATTATTTTCATAAATTCATTGGACAAAAGTCTAAGACCGAGTATTATTTATATAAGTTTCCATGATCGAAGCACGCCCGTAGCCGATAACCCGCCGTTCTTAATCAACGTGAGTTCATAACCACGCACTGTTTTAAATATTTTATAAAATGATTTGTAAACCCGCAAGGGAGATAACATGCTAGTTTTTGATAAAAATAGAACACAAGTAGTCCTGATGATATGCTTAATGATATGGACCCGAATGATGCTGTGACCCAATAAATGAGATGTAAAGGATTATTATAGTTAGGTTATGTCACTTAAAGTCCTATTAGCATGAATTGTGAACTACCGGGATTTGGTAAAAGCTTATGCATTTAATAGTACTATTTGGGGAAGATCACCCCAATTCGCGCCCTGACGGTTGATCCCCGTTGTGCCACATTGATTGGTAAGCGAATTTATGTATGAGAAGATTTACATAGCGTGATTTTTGTGACGACACGCTAACTTAGATGGGCAAATTGTTTGTCGGGTTCGCGGCCCATTGTTTGTGATAGTAAGGTAACAATGTCATGCGACTAATAATAATCCAATGTAATCTAAATATCTGATATGATACGATGCAAATAACGATAATTTTGAAACTGCGGTTTCATGGACGGTTTAAGATGAATGATTTGATTTATATATTGCCTGACTAGCAATACGAGGACTTACTTCTGTTATTATACTTGTGTTCTAATTTCGATGATTGTTTTATATAACGGTTTTATTAAACTCTATGAATTCACTCGGCATTCGCTGATATAATTTTTGCATGTTTTATCTCTGGTGCTTGAAGGTAATTTGGTTGGAGATCGACTCTGATGGCCCACATAATAAAAATTATTCATTCGATCTATGTTTTGTAAACTCTATGACTGTGTAATTTGGGGACCTGTTGTACACTTAAAACTTTTATTTCGAATGAATGTATGTTAAACCTTGTACAACCATTTTTATGCGTTGTCTATGATTGGAGTTATTGTGCTATCCCGTAACACTCTAATGACTCTTCCGCAGTACCGATATGAAATTTGAGAGTGTTACAGTTTGGTACCAGAGCTCTCGTTATCGTGAACGAAAGATTTTTAAAACCAAGGTTTTGAACAAAACTTTTCAAAATCTTTTAACTATAAACATATTCTTAAAATGTTTGAAAAATATTTTGACTATAATGGTGCCAAAGATCTCCGACGTTACCAACAAGCCTTATTGAGAAGATATATATTTTGATATATATAATTTAAATTATATATATGTATATATCGTGGTTTCAGTATGTAACTGTCTAATAATTATTTTTATGCTAATACGAGATATACTATAAATGCAAATTGTCATGGCTGACCCTAATATTCCTGTAGAGAACCATGCTATTCCTGAACCTAATGTAGATGATAACCCTTATTTAGACTTAGTGGATTATGATGTAAGTGAGGATATGGATGATGAAGAGGAGGAACCATTTGAGGATCCCGAGCCCGAGATAGGACAAAAAGATCAGATTGCCGCTCAGGTTGATGTTGTAGAGAATGATAATGATAATGTTGGTATTGAGAATGATGATGAGATTGGGATAGATAATGTAGGTAATGAGGATGACGATGAGGATGTCGAGGAGGATATAGGTATAGATGATGAGGTTGATGATGATGATGATGAGGCTGAGCTTATTTTCCCTTATGATGTAGCGGAGGGTGAGCCCTTACCCCCTCCAATTGATTGGTCTGACTCTGAGTTTGAGCTACTTAGAGATGAATTGTTTGAATCGTCTGAATCTGATTCTGAATTAGAGGATGATGAGGATGATGATGCACCTGATGGTACTGATGGGATTGCTACTCGTAGGCATGTGATAGAAGACTCGTCTAGGGTTCGAGAGGCTACTCATATTGATGGACTTGCACCTTGGGCCTTGAGACGTGATTTAGATGCTTCCCATGTTCATGGTAGTATGACAGAGGTTGGTTTAGGTGTTGTTCAGACTCAGGTTTCTTATTTGGAGTCGAAGACTAAGGTTGGTGAGAAAGAGCGGGAGTTGCTTAATTTGGATTTGACTGATGTGAAGCGTGGTTTGAATGAGGGGTTTAGGAGGTTATCTATGTTGGAAAGTGGTGAGTTTGCTGAAATGAAGAAAAAGGTGAATACTATGTAGATTCAGTTGAGTGTAGCTCGTGCGATGCGTGAGAAGGCTGAGAAAGAGTTGAATATATATGTTGGTTGGTACAGTAGGTTTTATACTGAGATGGTCGAGAAAGGAGTGATTCGTAAGCGCCCAGCTGAAGATGGGTCTTGTGATCGTCCGACGAAGATACGGAAGACGATGGATGATGGACCATCTGGCGGTTCTCAGTAGACCAGTCTATCTTTAGTATTCATCTTTGTATCTTTTGTATCTTTTGTAACTTTGACTGAACCGACTTATTAGTTAGTAGATCTGGCACGATTTTTTGTCATGTATAGTGCTAGAAACTTTGATGTGAAATGTAATTAAGACAATGTGGTTGTTTCTAATCCAATGAAATATGTATCTTTGTCTTGAATTACATATCGTGCCTTACTTGTATCTTGATTATGAATTCAATCCATCTTATATGAATTCCTTGTTGGGTGAATGCTTAATATACTTTGAAATTGTGAAATTATAGAACCATGCCGCCCAAGAAAGCTGTGACTGAGGATGATGTATGTAGGATCATTGCGGAGCAAGTTGCCGCATCTATGACTGAATTTATGTCTAAAGCCAGAAATGGAGCTGGCAGTAGTGGAGCTGGTGGTAGTGGAGCTGGCGTTAGTGGAATTGGTGGTGGTACTAATGTGAATGTGAATGCTAATAATGTGAATGCTAATAATGTGAATGCTAATGCTGGAGGAAATGTAGGAGGACTTGGACCTAATGCGCCTGAAGTCGGTGGTTGTACTTATGTGACGTTCATGAAGTGTGAACCTCTACCTTTTAATGGAACTAAAGGTGCTGTAGGATTAAGCCAATGGATTGAGAAGATTGAGTCGGTGTTTCGGATTAGTAAGTGTAAGGAGGAAGATAAGGTGACTTTCGCTATGGCTACTCTTAAAGGTCGTGCATTGACTTGGTGTAATGGGAGAATTGCTTTCATGGGTATTGATGTTGCTAATGCTACTCCTTGGGCTGAAATTAAAAAGTGGATGACTCTAGAGTTCTGTCCCTGTAGTGTGATCATTAGGTTGGAACAAGAGTTGATTCACTTGGGAATGAAAGGTGTGGACATTGATAGCTACACAAACCGATTCCATGAGTTGGCCTTGTTGTGTCCTCGATTGGTGGACCCCGAAGAGATCCGAATTGAGCAATATATTAAAGGGTTGACCAAGAATATCTGAGGGGATGTGACATCATTAAAACCACTGACCATTGATGATGCTGTTCGAATGGCTTACCAACTCATTGGGCAAATAAATTAGGATAGGGAAGATGAAGCACATGTTGGTGAGAAAAGAAAGGGTGATGGCGATCGTGGAGGTCGAGGTGATAATAAGCAGAATTTCAATCGCCGTCAAAACTAGAGAAAGGGGAATGCAAATGCTCTTACCAACAACACACCGCGCAATGATGAAAAGTTTCCTAAGTGTGGTAATAAGAGGCATGTTGGCGACTGCTGGAAGTGCTGAAATTCGGAAAGCTTGGACACAAAGTGGAAAAGTCTAAGAGGGGAGTTATTTGCTTCAACTGGAATGAAGAGGGTCATAAGAAATCGGATTGCCCTAAGTTGAAAGCGATTGGACCTGGAAGAATCCCCCAGGGTGGTGCTTATCAACTTGGAACGGTTGAGGTTAAGAAAGAGGATCCGAATGTCGTTACTGGTACGTTTTTACTCAACAATCATTATGTTGTTGCTTAATTTGATTCGGGTGCTGATAGGAGCTTTGTATCCACTAAATTTAGTACCCTTATTGACATTGAACCTGTTGAGATAAATACCAGTTACGAAGTAGAATTGGCTGATGGTAAATTAGTGAAAACTAATAAACTATTAAAAGGATGCTCTCTAAATCTCTTAAACTATTCCTTTCCGATTGATTTGATGTTAATAGAACTGGGTAGTTTTGATATTATCATTGGTATGGATTGGTTATCGTTGAATAATGCTACTATTTTATGTGGAGAAAAGAAGGTTAAGATTCCTCTTAGGAATAGGACGTTAGTAATTGATGGTAATCGAGGTGAATCCCGTTTGAAAATCGTTTCATGTATTAAAGTCCAAAAGTACATCAGGAACGGTTGCGATCTATTCTTAGCTCAAGTGACCGGGAATGAGTCTAAGGAGAAACGATTGGAAGATGTACCTATTATCTGTGATTTTACAGAGGTATTTCCTAAGGATCTACCCGGACATCCGCCGATAAGGAAAGTCGAGTTTCGAATCGATTTAATTCCTGGTGCTGCACCGGTGGCACGTGCGCCTTACCGATTAGCACCTTCTAAATTAAAGGAATTATCTGAACAACTTAAAGAGTTGTCTGACAAAGGTTTTATTCGACCGAGCTCGGCGCCTTGGGGAGCTCCAGTCTTGTTCGTTAAGAAGAAGGATGGATCTTTCCGTATCTGTATTGATTATCGGGAACTGAATAAGTTTACGATTAAAAATCGATATCCTTTAGCAAGGATTGATGATTTGTTCGATCAACTACAAGGATCTAGTGTATATTCTAAGATAGATTTGTGGTCTATATATCACCAACTTCGCGTTCGTGAAGAATATATTCCTATAACTGCATTTAGAACTCTTTATGGACACTATGGATTTCAAGTAATGCCCTTTGGGTTAACTAACGCACCTGCGGTCTTCATGGATCTAATGAACCGAGTGTGCAAACCCTATTTGGACAAATTTGTGATCGTGTTTATTGACGATATTCTAATCTATTCTAAGAATAAAGATGAGCATGGAGAACATTTAAGGATTATCTTGAGTTTGTTAAAGGATGAAAAGTTGTATGCTAAGTTTTCGAAATGTGATTTTTGGTTGGATTCTGTGCAATTTCTTGGTCATGTGATTAACAAAGATGGAATTCATGTTGATCTTGCAAAGGTTGAAGCCATTAAGAATTGGTCTACACCGACAACGCCAACGGAGGTGCGACAGTTCTTAGGATTGGCTGGCTATTATAGGCGATTCATTAAAGAATTTTCTTTAGTAGCTAAACCCCTGACTAAGTTAACTCAGAAAAATAAACATTTCGTTTGGGGAAGTGAAGAAGAAGGAGCATTTCAGATATTGAAGCAAAAATTATGTAGTGCGCCAATTCTATCATTACCCGACAGAAGTGAAGATTTTGTAGTATATTGTGATGCATCTCTTAGAGGTTATGGAGCTGTTTTGATGCAGCGAGAAAAGGTGATAGCTTATGCTTCTAGGAAATTAAGGAAGAATGAGGAGAATTATACTACTCATGGTCTTGAATTAGGACCTGTAGTATTTGCTCTTAGGTTGTAGAGACATTATCTGTATGGCACCAAGTGTACGGTATTCACCGATCATAAAAGCCTACAGTATATTCTCGATCAAAAGGAATTGAATATGAGGCAACGAAGATGGATAGAACTGTTAAGTGATTATGATTCTGATATAAAATATCACCCGGGAAAAGCAAATGTTTTTGCCGGTGCATTAAGTAGAAAAGATAGAGAGCCTATCAAGGTACGTTCTCTAGTCTTGACTGTGCACAATAATTTGCCTGAGCAAATTAGAAATGCACAAATAGAAGCCTATAAGAAAAAAAAATTTGTTAATGAAGGGTTTCGAGGAGAAGGAGATCCTTTAGAGGTTAGAGCAGATGGAGTGAAATGCTTAAGAGGTCGTATGTGGATACCTAAGTTTGGAGGCTTAAGAGATTTAATTATGTTGGAATCGCATAAATCTAAATAATCCATTCATCCTAGATCTTATAAAATGTATCATGATTTGAAGAAGTTGTACTGGTGGCCGAATATGAAAGCTGATATTGCTATGTATGTTCTTTAATGCTTGACTTATGCAAGAGTCAAAGCTGAACATCAAAAGTTGTCAGGACTACTTCAACAACCAAAGATTCCTGAATGGAAGTGGGAGCGAGTTACGATGGACTTTATCACTAAGCTTCCTAGAACATCATCTGGAAACAACTCGATTTGGGTCATTGTCGATAGACTGACCAAATCAGTACACTTCATTCCGGTTAAAGAGCAGTTCTCACTGGAGAAGCTGACTCGCATTTATATTGAGAATGTTGTATGCAAGCATGGAGTGCCTGTATCGATCATTTCAGATCGAGATCCTAGATTCGCATCGAATTTTTAGAAATCTCTCCAAATATCTTTGGGAACGAATTTTGACATGAGCACTGCTTATCACCCCCAGACTGATGGGCAGAGTGAAAGAACGATACAAACACTGGAAGATATGTTGAGAGCTTGTGTGATAGATTTTGGTAAGAATTGGGATAAACATTTGCCTTTAGCAGAGTTTTCATATAACAATAGTTACCATGCTAGTATTAAGGCTGCACCGTTTGAAGCTTTGTATGGTAGGAAGTGTAGATCTCCTGTATGTTGGAGTGAAGTTGGGGATACCCAGCTCACAGGACCAAAATTGACCAGAGATACTACGGAGATGATAGTTCAGATTAAGAATCGGCTGTTGACTGCCCGAAGTAGACAGAAAAGTTACACGGATGTGCGGCGGAAACCGATGGAGTTTGAAGTGGGTGACCGAGTAATGTTGAAAGTATCGCCATGGAAAGGCGTCATAAGATTTGGAAAGCGAGGGAAATTGAATCCCCGCTATATTGGACCCTTTAAGATTTTATCTAGAGTAGGTCCGGTGGCTTACAAATTAGAGTTACCCCAAGAACTTCATGGTGTTCACAACACATTCCATATATCTAATCTGAAGAAATGTTTAGCAGTGAGTGATGAGAAAATCTCGTTGGATAAGGTCCGAATTGATGAGAAGTTGCATTTTATCGAAGAACCCGTAGAGGTTATGGATCGTGAAGTAAAGGAACTTAAACAAAGTCGGATACCTATCGTCAAGATCCGATGGAATTCAAAGCATGGACCAGAATTTACATGGTAACGAGAGGATGAAATTTGGAAGAAATACCCACACCTCTTTGATTTCAATAAGAAACGGACATCAAAATGAAATGGATCACGAGGAAGTTGATCCCTTTTAGGAGGAAAAGCTGTGACAATCTAACATTTTCAGGTAGTAAATTATTTTCTCGTATATTATTTTGAAACTTATTTTTGTGTTGGTTGATGAACTCACAATTTACGGATTGAAATTTGGGGTTACGTGCATAATTTAACGTCCTTTACGACTAAACCGGAAAACCTAGGATTACGTATTTACTTTTTTGAACTCCGTTTTTTATGAGACAATTTTTATTAGATTCGTTTTGTGCCGTTGATTCATAATTTATAAATCCGTTTTTGGTAAAACGACCCGAGGGCACGCAAATCGAGGAAACTAGAATCAAGGAGTACCCGTAATTAAAAGGGGATGAGACAAGATAAACTTGCCCCAGCCCCACACATGGGACGGACAAGCTTAAGCTAACACCCCTCATGAGGTGTCAACTTATTATAACATGCTAAGACACTTGTCTTAGCCTTGTTACAAAACCATGTTTTCCTTAAATCCACTAGCAACTAAACACTCCACTTCATTTCATACATGCAAAAACACACATCTCTCTCACTCTCTCACTCCTCCTTGCCGTCCACTCTCTACCAAAAACACCCCCATTTGATCTTGATTCAATCACAAATCCTATGTTATTCATACATAAGATGATGTTCTTTTGAAGCTTTATTGATTGGTGGTGATTATAACATCCAAAAAGAATTTTCCTTGGTGTCTCGGGGCTGATTTTCCACAAGGTGTTCTTAAATTTGGGTGATCTTAAAGTTGATATTGGTTTACCACAAGATTTGTCATCTAAATCCAAGCCTTGATCATAACTTTCATTATCTTGGTTGGTAACAACATCATTCCTTCCATTTTCTTGTTATTTTGTAAATGTAAATTTGTATTTTCTTTCTTAATGTATATGTATATGATGATATATGATGATCAAAAGTATTATGTGGGGATCTTGTGTTAATAAATTTGATTAAAAAGATTAAAAGCTACATGTAAAGGTGTTAAAATCATGTCTAAAATAGTAGACTGTATAAACAGTAAAGAACTTTATCATAACTTGTTAAAATGACTTAGATAAATTAATATACAGTAAGGTATGTGACTTGTACATATGTGAGAGTTGGCCACTGATGTGATCGTGATAGTATAGTGATAATTAGATACGTTATAGGGTAAATTAGAAAATTACCTTTAGGAAAAAGTAATAGTCTAAAATTACCAAAGACGGATTCAATTAAACACGAGGGTGAACCTAGTTCGTTGTACACGAAGATCTTATGAATTTGAGACGTTTTGTATTGATTTGGACAATTGATTCGAACTGGTTGTCGGTTTTTAAACTAATATTAATCCTACAAATTTTAAATCCTAATTTAATCCTAAAGTGCATGAATCGTAAACCCCCAAATTATTAAATCTACTAAGAATTACTTAAAAATTAAAACTTGTCAAATAAAATTTAATTATTAAAGTAAATTTACTTTTACACTATTTAGAAATCTATTTAAACCTTTTAAACTAATTAAATCTATTAAAAATTACTTTTAAATCAAATCTA
Source organism: Glebionis coronaria (assembly GCA_025667525.1). Lineage (NCBI taxonomy): Eukaryota > Viridiplantae > Streptophyta > Magnoliopsida > Asterales > Asteraceae > Glebionis > Glebionis coronaria. Next base: position 364,465,876 of record CM046877.1, read on the forward strand.
TTTTTAAAACTATTTTTATTAAAATTTAAAATAAAAGAAATCTAATTATTTAAAAACTAATTATACTTTTAAGATTAATAAAACATTTTTATCTTATATTTTATTTTTTTAAACTATTAATTATATTTTAAACTAAAAATTACTTTAACAAAATTACTAATTAAAATAATTCTAAACGGAATTTAAGTTAAAAATTGCAACTAAGTTAAATCTGCCAGAATCTGCCAGAACAACTGTACTACACTAATTAAATGAAAGTCAGTTAAATCAAACGAGCTATAAGCTCAGATGGAAAACACGCTGGGTGTTAAGCGAGAGGTCTCGAGGTCGAGCCTTGCAGATAGCAAATTTTTGCTATCATTTTTTAAGCTATGAAATTCAACAAAGAAGTCACAGGAGTGAACTTTTCTTGAGCAAATTTTGCAAAACTGACAGTAATCAGTTATGAACCAAGAGTTCAGTTGGAACTGATGGTTTTAAACAAAACAAATTATAAAAACTGGCCAACTAGAAATAAGAAAACTCAAGTAATATAAACTAGATAATCAAGCAGAAACAGATGTAAACACAAGAATAAACCTATCAACACCAATAGCAGAAATAGTAACTAACAAAAAAATCCATTCTATAACAGTCTAAAATTATAACAGCTAAAACTCACAAAATCAGATTAATCCTAGCCACTTACTAGTAGACTTATCGATTCAATTCAAGCAGACAGTGCAACACTGATAACTTAACTGATCTAAACAAATAAAAGGCCAAACTGCCCCTAATATCCAGACAACTACACAGACTCAGATAGTAGTCAATCTATCAGCAGACAACCAATCGAGTACCATCTCAACAATGACGATCAACTCCTGCGACTAAGCAAATAGCAGTACAGATATACAATTAACTCAAATGATTCACAGAGATTAAATGAATAAACAAAATCCTAAACCCATCAACAATCATCAAAACTTATATCAACCTAAATCCATTAATCAATCGCGATAGTATAATCCACAGGTTAACTTTAACATTCAGAAAACTCAAATCATAACCAACCAATGTAACCTGATATCAGTTAAACAGTAAATAAAACAAATAAACAGATCCAAATCATAAATATAGAACGCAATTTAAACTACAACGTCTTAAAACCTTAGACAAGAAAACAGGCAGATATATAACCCTAAAACATGTCTAAACAAATTTCAATTAAATCACATAAACTAAAGAATAGTAAAATTTAAATTAACATAAAGTAAATAAGAATTCAAGCCTTTTGTCGATATCCTTTGAGACGTAGCGCAGCGCTGAGCTGGCTAATCAAACCAAATCAACACCTCCATAAAACGAACCACCAACACCATCTATATCAACAACGCCATATAACCTCGAACCAAACATCTCGAAATCACCAAGATCCAACAGTAATTCTTTTTTAAACTTTTCCAGTTGGGAAAAGTCTTTCTCAAATTTTTATCTTAGATCATTCACTCAAGCTATTTAAAAGCTTAAATGAATAATTTTTATATTATAATCTCAGAAAAAAGAAAACAATAAGATTAATTCGTATGAAACTTTAACAGTAAATCAAAATCAAGATGATGCTCGAATGAAACTTCTTATTAAATCATGAAAAATATTACAATACTTTAGAAATTAAAATACAATTAATCCTACAATAAATCTAACATTATAACACTAAGATAAAATTGAGATGAAGATTACAAGTATTTTGGGGGTTTATATAGCCAACCCCCTAGGTTGTTGAGGAGAGTTTGTTGAGCCTATATCTTCATCTCAGCCGTCCAAAGAGGATCTTTCTTATTCTCTTTCATCCGATCTTGATCAAATGGTTGATATTCGCACACTAGCACACGGATTGCCAACGTGGCAATCAAGTGTGCTAGTTGTGCTTTCTCTTTGCTAATTTGGCTTGTCTTGATTGGTGGGTGATGAAAGATGAGGTGTTCCAGCCAGTTGATTGTTGACACGTCACCATGCGCCACCATCTTTCTCTTCCTTAAAACATGGGGAATTAATTCCCCATGCGTATGAATAACTCGTGGGAACAAAACCCAATTTTAATTGAGGATTTATTGATTAGGGTTTGGGGTGAATAGTGGCTAGGGTAGAAAGAAGTTACTTGTTATTTCTTTTGGGGAAGAAAGAGAGACTTTGGGAGTATCGAATTGACTTTTTTTGTGGTGTGTGTTTATTTGGTGAGAAGAAATAAAGAGAGTGGGTAAAAAACGTGTGATGTGAAAACTTTTGTAACTGGTTGTTTAACTTTGCAATTGGCATGGCCCAACATGCTACCATCCGTAACATCATTTTCAGTCATTTGGGCTTTTGGCCCATACAAACTCTATCCGTCTATTAAACGTCCCAAATTTGGGCCTTGTGGATCTATTTCATATCAATAATGCTCAATTGGGCCTTGATCCATTAAAACAAATATTACATCTTTCTAAATGGGCTTTTAAGCCCATTTACTCCAATGCGGGACCCACTAGGCCCATAAATTCCATAAATGATGAAATCCGCTAAAACGAGCTCGTATATGGCTTAGTTAATCTTTTTCTTCAAACTCGTGCCGGGTTTTGTCGCTTTTCGTGATCTTGGTACCTACACACACTAAAACAAGAAACATGCAAATACAAGACAATATTGATACATTTTATGCACTTATTCATTGTTTATAGATACAAATGATATGAGTAAAATCACTCATATCAAACTCCCCCTTGCTAAACATTTGCCGTGTCCTCACGCAATGATAAAGTAAAACACTAACTACACCATTATTCAACTTTTTAAAACTTTTATTTTGCAAAGACATAATGTATTGCTTTCATTTGAAAAATAACTTTAAGGATCATAAAACTCAAATAGATTCATCGTCCCCGACTTTTCACTTTTCCATGCCAAGTGCAAAAACAAGATCATTGTCAATCATAAGCCCCAAAATTAAACCAACTCATACAAGTAATTTGTGTTAAACTCAATCTCCTATTATTCCTAGTTGTATCTCTAGATTTTATTTGTCATTCACCCAAAGGCTCATTTGACTTTATTTGATATTTATTAGTCCAAAAATGAAGGCAAGAACGATGTAAACTCAACACTCAAAACCTAACCTCGACTTCAAAAACTGTTGTCACTAAAGAAAGCCCACATCAGGGATAACTTAACACGATTTGAGGGATAAATCCCGGACCCGAAATTTGGCTAATATGGCTACTTAAAAGCAAAAATAAAAACCTCCAATGTCAATTATGACTTTATTAATGGAGTTAGCAACAATCACATCATAACACCTTGTGGCTCTTTAAGATGCAATTGTGCTCCTTATTTAAAATCCACACCCGAAGGCTCCTTGGACAAAAATAAGGGAATTGACATCACCATCCCACCTTATGGCTCATGATGATGAAGCAATTTTTATTCAACACGTCCCCTTGACATACACGCTAAGACTCTAATGACAAGGTTAGTTCTACATGACTCCCACCCGAAGGCTCCTAGAGAACATGTTTTTATTTATTCTTCTTATTAATATGATATTTATATTAAGCCAAATTTCTGCAATCCCATGATCAAAATTCCATGACGCTGACACCCTTAATGTGTTCTCACTTTAGATACAAGGGAAAAAAAGAAGGAGTTACGAGTTAAGATATCAAGCCTAAACCGCTAAAAACTTCATTTATTAAGCAACTATTATTCAAGTGTGGAAAGTAAATACGAGGAGATTAAATCAAACACAAAAATACTTGCAAAAAGAAGAATTAATCTTAGAAACTTATGATTGAACTTTATCATCTCTTGTTCTCCATATTGTAAAATTTCAAAAATGTGAAATCAATGGATACTTAGCCTATTAAATCAAAGTTTTGGGTTTTCAAGTCATCTATAAGATCTTGCATCTTCTTATACTTTTTCAAGTTTTAGAATTTGCGTTTTAAAGTTCCTTTGATAAACGACTTTCTAGGATCAATTATAGGAACTTGCGAAAAGTTCTTGTTCTTTACTCGTATGAATTAAGACTTTCGCGTTTTAAAGCTCCCTATATAAAAGCCTAGCAAAACTTAATTCAAACACGTTAAGGAAAAGCTAAGGTTAAAAACCGAGTCGAGTCAAAAACTATTTTTATTTTCACCAACGAAAAGCCTACATTCGTGTCAAAAGCACTTATTTTATTTATTAAAACTTAAAAATAACACTAAAAATTTAAAATTTTATTGAAAAATGAGAAAAACAATTACATTTAGACACGACAAAAGCAATTGCAAGCGATTATATCGATTGACTCCCCCATGATAAAACCAAACATTGTCCTCAATGTTTCTTAGCTCAAGAGTAACACCCCCTTTCTAAAACACGAAGAGTCTAATGCAAAATCCTAACATGGAAAGAGCATGCAAATCTATAATCCGTTTATTAAATATGCCTCAAGATAAAACGTTAGTCAATAAAAATCAAGGGATAAAGAGTGTGCCCCTTTTTGGTATTCAAAGAATGGAAGATCAAGTGGACCGGCAAAAACCGAACACGCGAGTCTTCAAATATTAGGGTCATACCTAAGATTCACAACACAACAAAACACGAGCACGAGCTTGAAAGATCAAGCCTTATTAGTTGTTAGAAAATAGAAAGAAGATAGAATGTATGGGACTCCCCCACAAGGCACCTTGTTTTTATTCACCGAGTCATGAGCTCGACTCGATCCCCGCATTCATTGGTCCTTAGGGAAAGTGGTGAAAACTGGCATATTGAAATAAAATCCAACATAAAGTACGATGCCGGGGTTAAAGATTACATCCTCGTTGTCGGATGACAAACGAAAGGATAAAACTCCAACACAAATCTCTAACAAGAGATGGTAGTTACAAATCACTAAATGGATGTAGCATGCTCCCCGAGATAAACTAGACCCAAGATGATTAAAAAGTCTTCCAATTATTGCATCGGTGAAAGGCCGAGATTTCCCTAAATCAACGATTCCGGGGTCGAATACCTCGTCCTCGGTGGAGAAAGGAATAGACAACACGGTGTCGTCCCCCCATGCTAATCCTAAATCATATGAAGCACATGGTAATGGTGGTGTAAAAGTCTCAACACTAGTGGTTTCAACTTGCATGACTTTGTTGACCTTATCACTCTTATGAATGTGAACAAAGGGGTCATGGTACTTAAAATGAGTCGCATGAAAAACCCGCACATTAAGATCAAAGCGAGTGGGAAGGATAATTGGGGCAAAAGTAATTTCTCCCTCCGGGTCAACATTATCATCATCATAAATCGGGTGATCAAGCCAAGAATCTTCATCACCGTCATTAGACTCTTCCTCAAATTCCGAAGGAATGTCTATATAAAGAAACTCATCAACCTCCTTCATGAGAAGATCATCATCACAAAGGTTGTGAGATGTAGGAAGTATGATGCTCTCAAAATCCTCTTGAAAGAATGGATTATTGTTCATTGAAGCTTCAAAGAGAGGATTTGAGTAAGTCACAAAAGTGTCATAAATCTTGTCGTCACAAGAAATATCCGACAAAGTATCAAGTGTGTCACACTCGGATACAAGATCATCATTCTCATTCGAAGGAAATTCATCGGTGAATTCCTCGAGAATGGTAGGTAAAACATGAGAATCACGCTCGATCTCGAGATCGGAAACGTCTTCACTTCCCCGTGAAAGTGGATCAATGATAGCAAAAAGTTCATCGATGAACTTATCACATGAATAGTTACTAACCTCACTCGGTGTGAAGTTAGGAATCAAAGGCTCTTCAACGGAAGATTGTGCCTTAGGAATATGATCCTTAGAAGAGAGTGAAAATGAGTCCATTTTCAAAGATTGTTCAATTAAAGCAATATCACTCTCGGGATCAAAATTCTCACTATTAAACTCACTAGCATCAAATGGTGCACTTAGGTATTCATCAATTTGTTTCTCAATCTTAGAACTATCATCCTCGTGTGGAGTGAATGGAGATGAGGAAAGATTACAACATGATTCAACAAAGCAAGCTTCTTCATTTGAATTAAATTTTTCATTTTCACAAAATGGAGTTTCCAAAATTGGAAAAACACCTTTATCAAAAAGAGCTTTCTTATTACTTTCAATTGTTTCAACAAGTTTAACACTTTCCACTTTCTTAGAAACAAATCTTGGAATCTTTTCCGGTTTGAAAACAATACTTTTATCTCCATAAAACAATTTAATTTCCTCTTTCCTCATATCAACTTGAACTTGAGCCGTGCACAAAAATGGTCGTCCTAAAATAATAGGCACACGAGGATTGGTCTCATAATCAACTATAGCAAAATAGGCTAAGTACAAAAACTTTCCCACTTGAACAATGACATTTTCCGCTATACCAACCGGTCGGGTGGTGGTACCATTAGCAAGCTCAATGATCATTCGAGTGGTACTAAGTGGTGCATAGTCAATAGTTTTCCAAATGGCTAGGGGCATTAAGTTAATGCTAGCTCCTAGATTGGCTAGGCCTTTGCAAACCCCAAGCTCATTAAAAACACAAGGTATCAAGAATTGACCCGGATCTTTATACTTCTCGGGAAAGAAATCAAAGAAAATCGAGGTACTAATCACATTTAAAGTAGCCTTGGTGACATCTAGAAAAGTTTCCTTAGGTGGAGGATTAAACTCAATCACTTCAACTTCTTCATCACAATCATCATAAACGGTTATGGCCTTAAGCTCTCCCTTCGGGTTTGGAATGGTGTTACTTGGTAAGCAACCCGAAGAAGATGATGGTTTAGACATAAATCCCTCAAACATTGAAAGCAATTTATTTTGACCTTGTTCCAAACGTTGTTGCATACGATTATGACTTTGCTCTAATCATTGCTCAAAACGGTTTTGGTTTTGTTCAAGTCTTTGTTGATTAAGCTCAATCTTGTTATTTTGCCCTTTAATCGTATTTTGAAACTCATTTTTCAAAGTTTCCATTTGTCCTTGAATGTTATTTTGAAAAGCCTTCAAATTTGCCTCATTCGTTTTAATGTAGCTTGACAAATCATTTTGATTATTGCTTTGAAAACCTTGATTGTTTTGATTAGCATTAAACCCATTTCCTTGATTGTAATTCCCTTGGTTACCACGGTTAAAATTGTTCCCATTGTTTCCATTGTTGTACCTATTTTGAACCGGTGGAGCAACATGATTTTAACGAGGAACTTGACCGCTGGAGCCATAAGTTCCCGTCGCGACAAAAGCATTAGCTTGATCAAACCCCGTGGTTAAACAAGCATGATTAGGATGTGCTCCACCACATGATACACAAACATTCTCAACCATATTAATCGATCCATGAGGATTCTTCCTAATCTCATTCAACAAAGTCGCGAATCCATTATCAATCATAGAGTCCAATCTAGCAATCTCGATATTAGATGAATTCACATTGGAAGCACTCGATGTGTTTCGTGAATATTGTGCTCTAGATTTATTCTCAATTATGCACCACGCGTCTCTCGGAGTTTTTCTTAAAAGATAACCACCCGCGGCGGCATTTAAAGAATCTTGTTCAATCATATTAAGCCCATTATAGAAAGTATTAATTTGGTGCAATTCCGAGAAACCGTGGTGTGGAAATTGTCTCAACAAATCTTTAAATCTTTCCCAAGCAACCCCAAACGATTCATGCACTTTTTGTTCAAATCTAGTGATCTCGTTCTTAAAGTGTGTTGTCTTAGATGGTGGAAAGAAATAATTCATGAACTTAGACACTAAATCATCCCATGTTAAGATCGAACCCGGTGGTTCTTTCTCATACCAAATCTTAGCATTACCCTCGAGCGAGTACGGAAAAAGCATGAGCTTAATCGCGTCATTCGGCACATCTCGAAACATGAGAGTCGAGGTAATTCGAAGAAAATTCCGAATGTGAGAATGCGGGTTATCGGTCTCATTGCCACGAAATTGGTCGGCGCGAATGAGCGATAAAAGACCCGTCTTAATCTCATAATGATCCACCAAAATAGCCGGCACAACGATTGCTTCCCCATACCCTTCGGTGGGTGCACGGAGCAATTCCTCCATTGTTCGGTTATCAGCCATCTCTACAACAATAGGTGGAAGCTCGGGTTCCACTATTCGTTGTTGACGATTTCTATTTCTACGAGGAATATTTTCAAGCCTATTAAAATCAATCACAAGACGAGAAGAACGTAATTGCATACACTACAAAGACGAGAATTTAGAGGATTGAAGAAAAGAAATTAGACAAGAAGAAGATTATTTTTGGTATTTTATTTGGTATTGCTCAATCAAAATTGATCGATAAAAAACAAGGAATAAGGATAACTACTATGGAAGTAAATTACCGTTGGTCGACTTTGAAACGATAGGTGAAAACCTAAAGTCTCGAGGTTCAATAAGTAAACTACAAAAATAAAATTTATTACTACTTGAGTCGGCAAACCAATAATAGGTCGTCCCTCTCAATATACGCACAAGCAAGCGGGGAAACGAGGTGGCACAAAGCACTTAAAAACCTTTTTCCTTAGACGGCCTTTTATAGCACGTCGCCTTATACCCACCTTATAGTTTGTATAAATCGAGTTCAAACTTATTATTAGTATTTATCTATTTTGCCTTTTATTTTTGTTTTGGATTCGACTACAATAGCTAGGTGATGAAATCCCAACTAAGGCCTTATTTGAAAAGTATGTAAATTTATTGTTCTACGTAATACAATATATTAATCACAAAAAAAACGAGAAAAACGATACATACTATATAATGGAAAAATAACAAAACTTTCCAAGGACGGAAAGGGTCTTCAAATCAACGATCAACAAATCTCAACAAAAACGAATCGTATACAAGATCCCCGGCAGCGGCGCCAAAGTTTTTGATGTGATCGTGATAGTATAGTGATAATTAGATACGTTATAGGGTAAATTAGAAAATTACCTTTAGGAAAAAGTAATAGTCTAAAATTACCAAAGACGGATTCAATTAAACACGTGGGTGAACCAAGTTCGTTGTACACGAAGATCTTATGAATTTGAGACGTTTTGTATTGATTTGGACAATTGATTCGAATTGGTTGTCGGTTTTTAAACTAATATTAATCCTACAAATTTTAAATCCTAATTTAATCCTAAAGTGCATGAATCGTAAACCCCCAAATTATTTAAATCTACTAACAATTACTTAAAAATTAAAACTTGTCAAATAAAATTTAATTATTAAAGTAAATTTACTTTTACACTATTTAGAAATCTATTTAAACCTTTTAAACTAATTAAATCTATTAAAAATTACTTGTAAATCAAATCTATTTTTAAAACTATTTTTATTAAAATTTAAAATAAAAGAAATCTAATTATTTAAAAACTAATTATACTTTTAAGATTAATAAAACATTTTTTATCTTATATTTTATTTTTTTAAACTATTAATTATATTTTAAACGAAAAATTACTTTAACAAAATTACTAATTAAAATAATTCTAAACGGAATGTAAGTTAAAAATGCAACTAAGTTAAATCTGCCCGAACAACTTTACTACATTAATTAAATGAAAGTAAGTTAAATCAAAGGAGCTATAAGCTCAGATGGAAAACACGCTGGGTGTTAAGCGAGAGATCTCGAGGTCGAGCATTGCAGATAGCAAATTTTTGCTATCATTTTTTAAGCTGCGAAATTCAACAAAGAAGTCACAGGAGTGAACTTTTCTTGAGCAAATTTTGCAAAACTGACAGTAATCAGTTATGAACCAAGAGTTCAGTTGGAACTGATGGTTTTAAACAAAACAAATTATAAAAACTAGACAACTAGAAATAAGAAAACCCAAGTAATATAAACTAGATAATCAAGCAGAAACACATGTAAACACAAGAATAAACCTATCAACACCAATAGCAGAAATAGTAACTAACAAAAAAAATCCATTCTATAACAGTCTAAAATTATAACATCTAAAACTCACAAAATCATATTAATCCTAGCCACTTACTAGCAGACTTATCGATTCAATTCAAGCAGACAGTGCAACACTGATAACTTAACTGATCTAAACAAATAAAAGGCCAAACTGCCCCTAATATCCAGACAACTACACAGACTCAGATAGTAGTCAATCTATCAGCAGACAACCAATCGAGCACCATCTCAGCAATGACGATCAACTCATGCGACTAAGCAAATAGCAGTACAGATATACAATTAACTCAAATGATTCACAGAGATTAAATGAATAAACAAAATCCTAAACCCATCAACAATCATCAAAACTTATATCAGCCTAAATCCATTAATCAATCGCGACAGTATAATCCACAGGTTAACTTTAACATTCAGAAAACTCAAATCATAACCAACCAATGTAACCTCATATCAGTTTAACAGTAAATAAAACAGATAAACAGATCCAAATCATAAATATAGAACGCAATTTAAACTACAACGTCTTAAAACCTTAGACAAGAAAACAGGCAGATATATAACCCTAAAACATGTCTAAACAAATTTCAATTAAATCACATAAACTAAAGAATAGTAAAATTTAAATTAACATAAAGTAAATAAGAATTCAAGCCTTTTGTCGATATCCTTTGAGACGTAGCGCAGCGCTGAGCTGGCTAATCAAACCAAATCAACACCTCCATAAAACAAACCACCAACACCATCTATATCAACACCGCCATATAACCTCGAACCAAACATCTCGAAATCACCAAGATCCAACAGTAATTCTTTTTTAAACTTTTCCAGTTGGGAAAAGTCTTTCTCAAATTTTTATCTAAGATCATTCACTCAAGCTATTTAAAAGCTTAAATGAATAATTTTTATATTATAATCTCAGAAAAAAGAAAACAGTAAGATTAATTCGTATGAAACTTTAACAGTAAATCAAAATCAAGATGATGTTCGAATGAAACTTTTTATTAAATCATGAAAAATATTACAATACTTTAGAAATTAAAATACAATTAATCCTACAATAAATCTAACATTATAACACTAAGATAAAATTGAGATGAAGATTACAAGTATTTTGGGGGTTTATATAGCCAACCCCTAGGCTGTTGAGGAGAGTTTGTTGAGCCTATATCTTCATCTCAGCCGTCCAAAGAGGATCTTTCTTATTCTCTTTCATCCGATCTTGATCAAATGGTTGATATTCGCACACTAGCACACGGATTGTCAACGTGGCAATCAAGTGTGCTAGTTGTGCTTTATCTTTGCTGATTTGGCTTGTCTTGATTGGTGGGTGATGAAAGATGAGGTGTTCCAGCCAGTTGATTGTTGACACGTCACCATGCGCCTCCATCTTTCTCTTCCTTAAAACATGGGGAATTAATTCCCCATACGTGTGAATAACTCGTGGGAACAAAAGCCCCAATTTTAATTGAGGATTTATTGATTAGGGTTTGGGGTGAATAGTGGCTAGGGTAGAAAGAAGTTACTGGTTATTTCTTTTGGGGAAGAAAGAGAGACTTTGGGAGTATCGAATTGACTTTTTTGTGGTGTGTGTTTATTTGGTGGGAACAAAAGCCCCAATTTTAATTGAGGATTTATTGATTAGGGTTTGGGGTGAATAGTGGCTAGGGTAGAAAGAAGTTACTGGTTATTTCTTTTGGGGAAGAAAGAGAGACTTTGGGAGTATCGAATTGACTTTTTTGTGGTGTGTTTTTATTTAGTGAGAAGAAATAAAGATAGTGGGTAAAAAACGTGTGATGTGAAAACTTTTATAACCGGTTGATTAACTTTGCAATTGGCATGGCCCAACATGCTACCATCCGTAACATCATTTTAATTCATTTGGGCTTTCGGCCCATACAAACTCTATCCGTCTATTAAACGTCCCAAATTTGGGCCTTGTGGATCTATTTCATATCAATAATGCTCAATTGGGCCTTGATCCATTAAAACAAATATTACATCTTTCTAAATGGGCTTTTAAGCCCATTTACTCCAATGCGGGACCCACTAGGCCCATAAATGATGAAATCCGCTAAAAAGAGCACGTATATGGCTTAGTCAATCTTTTTCTTCAAACTCGTGCCGGTTTTTGTCGCTTTTCGCGATCTTGGTACTTACACACATTAAAACAAGAAACATGCAAATACAACACAATATTGATACATTTTATGCACTTATTCATTGTTTATAGATACAAATGATATGATTAAAATCACTCATATCAGCCACTCAATGGAATCCATAAAATGAATGAGATATGATCAAAACAATGTTGAAGTTCTAATCTGTATAGTTTGTTTAGACGAACTGTTAGAGACATTAAGAGGATGATTGAGCAGTAGCTAAAATGGAGTTAAACGTAGCACATATCATGTAGTTTGTGCTTCCCAAAAATGAGCTTCTATCTCCTTGTAGAACTCAAGATATGGTAAAAATGGTGAAAGTGAAATTCATAATGAGATTTGTAAAATAAAAGTATATATTATAAAATTAGCACTCAAGTAAAACTAATATAAAATGTATACCTAAAACCTACTAACTTATATATTACTTATAAATAAGTATATACTTTGATAAGTAAATGGGACATTTTATAAAAATGGCAATTTGATAAGTTTTATAATTTATAAAACTATATACATAAGTTTTACGTCTTTTCGGCTAAAACCGAAAGATTAACGTTTTCGTCAATTAAAACTTAGACCGTCGGACCCGTCTAATGTTAAATTTTTATAACTCATATACTGATGTATAAGTACATATTACAAGTAAAAACCGATAAAATCCGAGCTTTATAACATACGGACATTAACGAGCCAAAGTAGCCTTATTGGACTATTAACCCAATAAGTTTGGCTAAACACTAATGGACTTACTCATTGGGCTTAACCCACTTGGGACCAACATGTGAGTATAAGGCTGATGTTAAAAGTATAATTGGACTAATATAATGTATTGGCCTTATAATGGGCTTATTGGGCCTCAATGTATAAACAAGTTAAACTAGTGAAACTAGTCTAAAAATTTACCAACACATGACACTATAATGAGTAAATAAAAGATAAAATTCCACTTGATCATCATCATACTTATATAATCATCATATATATACATAAATATTATTTTCATAAAGTCATTGGACAAAAGTCTAAGATCGAGTATTATTTATATAGGTTTCCGTGATCGAAGCACGCCCGTAGCCGATAACCCGTCATACTTAATCAACGTGAGTTCATAGCCTCACACTCTTTTAAATGTTTTATAAAATGATTTGTAAACCCGCGAGGGAAATAACATGCTAGTTTTTGATAAAAATAGAACACAATTAGTCCCGATGGTATGCTTAATGATATGGACCCGAATGATGCTATGACCCAATAAATGAGATGTAAAGGATTCTTATAGTTAGGTTATGTCACTTAAAGTCCCATTAGCATGAATTGTGAACTACCAGGATTTGGTAGACGCTTATGCATTTAATAGTACTGTTTGGGGAAGATCACCCCAGTTCGCGCCTTGACGGTTGATCCCTGTCGTGCCACATTGATTGGTAAGCGAATTTATGTATGAGAAGATTTACATAGCGTGATTTTTGTGACGACACGCTAACTTAGATGGGCAAATTGTTTGTCGGGTTCGCGGCCCGTTGTTTGTGATAGTAAGGTAACAATGTCATGCAACTAATAATAATCTAATGTAATCTAAATATCCGATATGATACGATGCAAATAACGATAATTTTGAAACTGTGGTTTCATAGACGATTTGAGATGAATGATTGGATTTATATATTGCCTGACTAGCAATACGAGGACTTACTTCTGTTATTATACTTGTGTTCTAATTTCGATGATTGTTTTATATAACGGTTTTATTAAACTCTATGAATTCACTCGGCATTCGCTGATATAATTTTTGCATGTTTTATCTCAGGTGCTTGAAGGTAATTTGGATGGAGATCGACTCTGATGGCCCACATAATAAAAATTATTCATTCGATCTATGTTTTGTAAACTTTATGACTATGTAATTTGGGGACCTGTTGTACACTTAAAACTTTTATTCGAATGAATGTATGTTAAACCTTGTACAACCATTTTTATGTGTTGTCTATGATTGGAGTTATTGTGCTATCCCATATCACTCTAATGACTCTTCCGCTGTACCGATATGAAATTTGAGAGTGTTACACCAACAATCAAGACTAAACCGCTAAGCCAATACTTATTAAGCAAAATATATATACAAGCGAAGGGAGAATAAGCAAACAACGAGAACACATGAGTTTTTGAAATAATACGAGTACTCTACGTTTAGCATAGTAACTTATAATTAACTCTATCATTTCTCGTCCTCATTTAAGAGACTTAGCCTAATGTGAATTTAAGGAATCGAAGCTAAGTGCTCAACACGCACGGTCGAGTAAAAAATTACTCTTATTCTCGCCATCAGAAAATCTACATTCGTGTCTTCAAACACTTATAAAACATGAGAAAATTTTAAAATTTGGCCATTTTAGCCTTATTTTGCAACAAAACGATAAACAAAAAGATAAACTTTGGAAAGCGTGAAGGTTTGGCAAGGCAAGTATCTATTCACGCCCCCCCCCCCCCCCCCCATACTAAAGTTAAACATTGTCCTCAATGTTTCGAGTCTAAGGGTAGGATACCCCATACTAGAGACGTAGTCGAATGCTTAATCTAGCATGGAAAGGGTGTAACCATTAAATTAATAGCCGTTTATGAAGTGTGCTAAAAACCTAAGGTTAGAACATCAAAGGATATATCATGTTGATATCGAGAAATTCTTCAAAGCAAACGATCGAGTGCTCCCATAAACGAACCCGAGAGGCTCCAATCGTGAATATCATGATCATCTAAAAGCCACAATGCACAAACAACCACGGAACAATGGTTAGAAGGGCACAAATACCCTCACGTTACTACATTAGAAAGCGATAATATGTACATGGATAAGCATGGGACTCCCCCACGAGGCACCTCATTTTTAATTACCGAGTCATGAGCTCGACTCGATCCCCTCAATACTAATTATCATAGGGGAAGGTGACTTGGTCGAGGTAGTTCAAAGAGGGAACTTCCCCACCAAAGTAGTGGTTCAACCTATGTCCATTCACCTTAAAATTAGGTCCATCATTTTGAGCTAGCTCGATGGTCCCATAAGGAAAAACTTGGGTAACGGTGAATGGACCCGACCAACGGGATTTCAACTTTCCGGAAAATATTTCCAAACATGAGTTAAAAAGCAACACTTGATCTACAATGTTAGAAACCCGGTTTTTAATTTTAGAATCGTGAAACTTTTTAGTCTTCTCTATATAAATCAATGAATTTTCATAAGCAATATCTCTCACTTCAACCAATTCATTTAATTGCATTTGCTGGTGTTTTCCCGCGGTCTCAATGTCATCATTACAATGCTTAAGGGCCCAATAAGCTTTGTGTTCGAGTTGAATTGGCAAGTGACAATTCTTCCCATACACGAGCTTATAAGGAGTGCACCAGATGGGCGTCTTATGAGCGGTACGAAAGGCCCATAAAGCATCGTCTAACTTATCCGACCATGATTGTCGGTTCTCTCCAATCGATCTCTACAAGATCCTCTTCAACGCTCGGTTTGAAACCTCGACTTGCCCACTTGTTTGTGGGTGATAAGCCGTAGAAAGTCGATGTGTAACCCCATATTTCCTTAGTACCCTTTCGAATTGGTCATTACAAAAATGGGTTCCACGATCGCTTATGATCGTACGAGGGGTTCCAAACCGAGAAAACAAACTCTTTAAAAACTTGACTACCACACGAGCATCGTTCGTCGGCAAAGCCTTAGCATTCACCCACTTAGATAGGTAGTCAACGGCGACAAGGATGTACTTATTACCACGAGATGATGGGAACGGTCCCATAAAATCAATTCCCCAAACGTCAAAGATCTCACACACTTGGATGATGTTTTGTGGCATTTCATCATTTTGTGAGCTTCTTCCTTGTTGTTGGCATGAGTCACATGACTTAACAAGTGCATGTGCATCTCGGTAAATAGTAGGCCAAAAGAAACCAGCATCAAAGACGTTCTTCGCCGTGAGATTAGCACCATGGTGACCACCCGTTGGTCCCTCGTGACAAGCTCTAAGGATATTAGAAGCTTCGGTGCCAAATACACAACCTCGAATAATTTTATCCGCACAAGTCCAAAATAGGTAAGGGTCGTTCCAAAAGTAGAACTTGACGTCACGAAATAATTTCCGTTTTTGTTGAGTCGTCAAACCCATTATTATGAAGTTCCCCGCATGGTAATTTGCGATGTCCGCAAACCATGGGGTGGATGAGTAAAGCTTAGAATTCAGTACACCAAGTGTCTCGAGATTAAATGTTTCGCTGATTTCCTTATTCTCGTACACACTTTGGTGAGGATCTTCCAAACGAGAAAGATGATCGGCCGCTAGATTCCCGGCTCCTTTTTGTCAAGGATTTCGACATCAAATTCTTGTAGGAGGAGAATCCAACGAATCAATCTCGGCTTTGCATCTTGTTTAGCCATGAGATACCTGATTGCCGAGTGATCCGTATACACTATGCATTGGGTCAAGACGAGGTAAGGTCGTAATTTCTCAAATGCATACACTACGGCAAGGAATTCCTCCGTTGTAGTGTATTTAAGTTGAGCCTCGGTCATCGTCTTGCTAGCATAGTGAATAGGCAAGAAATTCTTATCATGACGTTGCCCCAATACGGCCCCAATGGCGTAATCACTTGCGTCACACATGAGCTCAAAGGGGAGGTTCCAATTGGGAGCAACAAGAATGGGAGCTTCGGTAAGTTTCCTCTTAAGGATTTCAAAGGCTCGTACACAATCTTCGTTAAAGACAAAAGGAGCATCTTTTTCGAGGAGATGTGTAATAGGTCGAGAAATCTTTGAAAAATCCTTGATGAATCGACGATAAAAGCCCGCGTGGCCTTGGAAACTCCTAACTTCCTTAACGGTTTTGGGATGAGGTAATTTGGCGATGACATCTACCTTAGCTTTGTCTACTTCAATCCCCGCTTTCAAGACCTTGTGCCCTAAGACGATTCCTTCCTTAACCATAAAATGACATTTTTCCCAATTGAGCACAAGGTTGGTTTCCTCACAAGGTTTCAACATTCTCTCAAGATTCGTAATACAAGGGTTTTACCTCGTATGAAAGTTCGTTGTTTCGATCTTCTCGAATTGATTACCGTTGATTAGTGCGACTCAGTCGTTCTCGGTGGAAAATAAAATGGTTGGTTGATTATCTATTTTTAAACTAAAATGTCGTTGAGTAAAATAAAAACTCTATAAAAATTTAAACTAAAGATAAAAGCGTGCAATCTTTGGAAATTAAAATGTAAATGATTAAAAACTTAAAAACTTGGTAAAAATAAACTAAGACGACACTTGTTTAAAATAATTCTAAGTTAAAATGGCGGGAAAAGTTAAAAAAACTAAGAAAAATAAATCAAAAGCCAAAATTAGATCGCAACGCGATCGTACTCAAATCGCAATACGATCGTGACCATCGATCGCAATCACGATCGTATCCTGGGGTCAGATCGCACTCAATGCGATGGGAAAGAGTGATCGCACTCACAGATCGCAACCACGATCGCAACAAGTGGATCGTGGTCTTTGATTGTGGTCTGTGATCCTAACAACAATGATCGCAATCAATGCGATCGAACTCAAGGATCGTGACACTATCGCATCCACAGATCGCAAGATGTGATCTTGGTGTGGATCGTAGCCAGGGAAAGTAGTGTAGATCGCTGATTGTTGTATTTTTGTATACCTTTTTAGGAAAAGAGGCAACAAAGTAGTGGTAAACGTTAAGTGTCGGTTTAGGAAAACCGAGCACTAATGACCCTTAAGAAAAGTGGGATCTTTCTCTCGAGGAGGCACGTGTGTTGTGTAATGAATTGATTGGATTGATGATTTTATAAAGAAGAGAAGAGAAGAGAAAATGACGAAGACAAAAAAAATAAAAATAAAAACTACTACTAGAAAGTTAAGACGTAGAAACGTAAAAAAACACAAAAATTAAAATTTAAACCTAAAAATTCCTAAAAATTACTAAAAATCCACAATAAAATTCTAAGAGTTTACAAAAAATCAAAACTTGCTAAAACCTTTTAATTAATTAAATAATGACTTTTTAATGCTAATTAAAGCCCTAAAAATCGCAATTAATTATTAAAAAGCCCCAAACAAGGTTTTATAGTTTGTAAACCTCAAAAATGACCTAATTAAGCTAAAAACTATTTTTAAAATTTTAAAACCAATTTAGACTATTTTTAAACTCCTAAAAACTATTAAAATCTATTAAAACTTAAATTAATTCTAAAAATTAAATGAAAAGCCTAAAAAATATTTGGAAAGTCACAAAACTACTAATTAAGTGTCCTTAACCTAGGAAAAATGAAAAAAGTAGAAAAAACAAAATTTGATTTTTTTTTTCTAATAAAATAATATTAAAATATTCAAAAAAATTAAAAGTTTATAAATAAATTCTAAAAAATTATCAAAAATCCTAAATATTCTAACTAAGACAAAAATGCAAGTTAAAGTCCCTAAAACCTTTTTATTAATTTTATATTAATTTTTAAAGTTTAATAAAAACCCTAAAATCAAATAAAATTAAAAATAAGACTTTTTGAAAACTTTATGATATGTAAACCTCAAAAATATAAATTAAAACCTAAAAACTATTTTTCTAGATTTTTAAAATACTTTTTGCTATTTTTAAATTACTTTCTAAAAATTAAATTAAAAATAATCCTAATAAATAATTAAATAAAGAGAAAAATCTACTTTTTAAACAGAAAAATCTAAAATGACAATAAAGTCCTAGGAAAAATGGTCTAGTGCAAATAGGCTTATCCAATAAGCTGAAATAGCTCAAATAAGCTACGGCTTATTTAAATAAGCACAACACAAAACCACCTTAAGTATGATTTGAAACCAATCCTATCAGTCAAAGTCCCTAGGGCGCAGATGGTTAGCACGTTGTGTTGTGAGAGGAGTGGCGCAGGTTCGAGTCCTGGCCACGTCCTTTTTGGCAAATTATTTTTTTTTTCTTTTTAGCTTCTAAGAACACAATCTAATGACCTTTATAATCCCCAAATCACAAACACAATTCAATATAATCAAGATTAATGCAAGACTGATCAAAAAACATGCCCAGGTCTAGTTTTTAAGAACACAAGGGACTTTTTGCTTTCTTCACTGATGAAGAAAGAGTCAAGAGGGCTTGACTTGTGGATTTGTGGGTGTTTTTGTGGACAATCAGGCACCCTTGTACTCTTTGGAGTACAAGAAGTCAAAATAAGCTCAAAAACAAGCAGGAATAAGCACAAATCAAGCACAATAGCACATACAAGTCACTGATTAGGCTTAATGAAGGTCTGAGAGGTTTGCTGGTTCAATTGACACTCAACATGGATTTCAAATGCTCAGATCTTGCATATAAGTGTAATAACTAGCAAATAAACACTTAACAATCCTTAAGTGTCCTATAATCCAACAGACTTGAAGATTTGAAGCACAATTCTTATCAAAACAAGCAGAAAAATGAGGTGACAAATTTAAAGCTACCTTTTTCAACTTTTTATCACACAACTTGTTTAAAATATACACTAAACTGACAATTGAGCTACCAAACAACTTTTATATACCCTATGAAGTGTATCTAAACAGGTTTCACTTCACCAATCTTGCAAACTTGTCAGCCAATATGCAAATCCAAACACACCTTAAAAAAAATGATCATGCAATTTTTCAAACAAAACCTATTCTAATCAACTCCAAACTGAATCAAATGACTCTAAACATGCATAATCATGGCAATTAAACTCAAATAACACACCATAAGCAACACATAAACACTTTGCATACAAAATCACCAAATCACATAAGATTTCAGAAAAATGAAAAATGAAAAAGGAAACAATGGACTACCTCAAGGGACCTACATCCAGGTCCCTTAGTGGTTGAAAAACCACCTCCAATCAGGCTGGGGCCTGAGCTGAACCTTGGATAACAAAACTCAACAATCCTGCAAATCAAGAACAAACACAAGCCAAATAATACTTTCTGATTTTCTAAACTTCTTTCTTAACCTTGAAACCAAGTAACCAAATAATCTTAAACACGTTTTAGTATCAATGTCAATATCAGAAAATCAAGAATCAAGGTTCACTTTCACTTTCCTTGATTAAAATTTTCTGAAATTAACCAAATATTTTCAAAACTTTTTTGAAAACCTTAAACACTTAAAGTGTTACACAATTAAAAATGGAACTCAGTTTTAGCTTTCTAACACACACACACAACTTTTAACAATCATAAAAAAGGAATTACACTTGGTAACACAAATACCAAACTTTTTATATTATCAAAAAGGAATTACAATGAGTGAAAGCTTAAAACTGGAACAAAGTGTATGAGTGACATGCCACTCATACTTATACTAGTCTATAGAAGAACCTAGAATACTAAAACCCTAGCAATGGAATGCCCATATTGCCCTTGGAATCTTGACTGAAAAATGGGTCAAATTCGTGCTCCCATGTGATTCTGTTGGATGCCAGCTCTTGTAACTTAATCTTAGCCCTTTAAATGAACTTGGGGACAAAGGAAATGATCTGGGATGTTGAACTTGTCTCCTCTTGGGTTTGGGGGAAAAAGACGTTGCAGGGGAGGGTCCCACAAGACACATGGGTGTGTCTTGTGGCGTTTTGTGATGTGGGATCAAGTGAGGTGGAGGGTAATCAAAGTTCTGGAGGGAATTGGGGAAAAGCCCTTTGTATTTTGGGTGATTAGGTCTGGGTGGATTAGGGTTTGTAGGAGGGATTAGTGAGAGTTTTAATCTGTTTTAGGTAAAGAAAGATTTAAAAAGGTGTTTTGGTGGGAAAGGGTGGGGTTTGACTGGGGGATTTGACCTAGTTAAATAAGTTAAACCGGGTTGGACTTGGGTGGTGGGTACGGGTTGGGTAGGGTATTGGGTAAGTGGGTGGGTTTGCTGACGTGAAGGGATATGAGTGGTGGAGGAGTTTTGGTGGTTTGGCAAACTTGGCCCCCAATGTTTTCTTTTCTTTCCACTTTGTAATTAATAACCATCAATGCCTAATTTCCCTTTGTCAACTTTTGCAAACTTGTCAAAAGTGGCACAATTCCTTTACAAACTTTTAACAAGGGCTTCTTTTGCATATTCTTCTATTTCTAAGGGCTGATCTTGTTTAGTCTTCAAACTTTAAGGACCATACTTGTACAAATAACTATTAGAGGGTTATTTGTGACAAGTTCTTCAAAGATGAGGGACTAAAGTTGCCAATCTTCAATTCTTCAAGGGTCTTTTTGCAAAATTCCAAACTTGGGCCCGGTTCATTGTTCGGCTTCGTTTCCCGTGTTCGTTTTTGAATGATTCTTGTGATCTTTTGCCATTTCCTCAATATCCGTACCTAAAAATACACAAGTAACAAACACGAGCATATATTTGGTATATTTGATGATATTTTATGCATTTTACGCCCGATTTGGACGATGAGACCATGTATAAAAGCAGTCTCATCACTCCCCCATACTAAACCATTGCCGTGCCCTCACGCAATGCTAGAATTAAGTATCAAAGCATCTCCAAAATTTAATTTTATTCACTTTATTGAAATGATAAACTAGCTACACTACTACTATTACTACTACTTGCGTTTTAGACATAATGTATGATTTTCATCGCAAAATGGGACGTTTAGGTTCATAGAATAAGAACACGTGAATGCTTCGTTAGAAATAATTTCGTCGTCCTCGATTTTCACCTTAATTCCATGCCAAGCGTGCAACGAGATCATTGTCATTATAAGTTAGTAATGCTAACACTACTCATATGCCCTAATCACGTACTTATTCTCCCATTATTCCTAAGTTGTATCTCTTATATTTTATTATGTCTTGAATGTTTCACGAGGATACATTGTTTGACTTATGCGATAATAGAGATTTAGGTCTAAAAATAGAGTCCTAACGGTGTAACTAAGACCATCAAATCAATAACCCTTCCTAATAGACAACGATGTTAAAAAATTAAGTTGACAAGAAGAATCGATAAACACGGTTTTATAACGGTTTTGAACATGAGACTTATTACCAAGACTTTTATACGCCCCCTAACGGAAGGGCCTTATTATCTTTGGTTTACCTCCATCTTTTATTCAACTTCGCCATGAAGCTTTTATTATGACTTCGGTCTTGCCTTGCCTTTTATTATCCGCCTCATCGGTGGTTTTATTAGCCAAAGACGTATATCCTCACGCTAAAGCGAATTTTGGATCTTTAAAGCTTCGAAGATTAAGGCTTGATTCACTTTCAATTTTGCATAGATTTTAGGCCTTGTGGGGCTTCAAATTGTTTGCTAGATTTAGGTGAGCACTTGAAATCTTATTATTAGGTGAAGCTTTCGATTATTGGGGTGCCAATACTTCAAAACCGTGACGCTGGCGATACCTTAATGTCTTCCCAATTTAATTACACGGAAGCTACTAGAAAAGACTAGAAACCCAACAATCCTAACTAAACCACTAAGTCAATATTTATTAAGCAAAAAATATTTACAAGCGAAGGGAGAATAAGCAAATAACGAGAACACATGAGTTTTTGAAAGAATACGAGTACTCTACGTTTAGCATAGTAACTTATAATTAACTCTATCATTTCTCGTCCTCATTTAAGAGACTTAGCCTAATGGGAAGTTAAGGAACCAAAGCTAAGTGCTCAACACGCACGGTCAAGTCAAAAATTACTCTTATTCTCGCCATCGGAAAATCTACATTCGTGTCTTCAAACACTTATAAAACATGAGAAAAAATTTTAAAATTTGGCCATTTTTAGCCTTATTTTGCAAGAAAACGATAAACAAAACGATAAACTTTGGAAAGCGTGAAGGTTTGGCAAGGCAAGTATCTATTCACCCCCCATACTAAAGTTAAACATTGTCCTCAATGTTTCGAGTCTAGGGGTGCAAACACCCCCATACTAGAGACGTAGTCGAATGCCTAATCTAGCATGGAAAGGGTGTAACCAATAAGTAATAGCCGTTTATGAAGTGTGCTATAAACCTAAGGTTAGAACGTAAAAGGATATATCATTTGGATATTGGGAAAGGCCTCCAAAGCAAACGATCGAGTGCTCCCATAACGAAACACGAGAGGCTCCAATCGTGAAGTTCATGATCTAAAAACCACAATTCACAAACAACCACGGAACAAAGGTTGGAAGGGCACAAATCCCCTCACATTAAACTAATTAGAAAGCGATAATATGTACATGGATAAGCATGGGTCTCCCCCACGAGGCACCTTGTTTTTGATAACCGAGTCAAAAGCTCGACTCGAATCCCCATAAATGTGAACATTTAGGGATAATCATGGTGTGGTCAATTTTTAGTGGGGCTTACATGATAAACAAGGCCCAAAAGTACGTGGAGTACTTTAAAAACCCGATAAACGTATACCGGGGTCAAAGATAGCGTCCTCGTTTTCGGATGAAAGACGAAACAACGCCACTTCAACACAAACCCCAATGGGGTAGAAGAAAATAGGAGAGAAGAAATAGAAGGGTGGGACAATGGGTAAGTCATGAAAACATTGAGCTACTCGAGGTAGACTCGCACCAATCAAATGAAAAGATTTCCATTTATTGCATCGGTAGAAGACCGAGATTTCCCTATATAAGCAATTCCAGGATCAAATATCTCGTCCTCGGTGGAGAAAGGGGAGGGAACATAAGGGGATTCCCCCACATTAAGTCCACACAAAGCATCGTCAAAAGGAGAAGACGAGCTTGTAGTACTCAATTCACGCGGTGATGACGGAGTTAGAGTCGTAGAAAAATCTTTTAAATTCAATTCAAAATCTTTTCCTTTTTCATCTTTAAAACTCTCCTTGTGAAAACCCGATTTAATTATGTCAAAAATATTTGGTGTATCTAAAGCAATGTTAGTCACACTAAAAATTCTCACATTTTGAAATCTTTTTGGCTTAGGTGGTGGTAAGTTTTCAAATCTTTTGTCAACAAAGAAAACCTCCCCATCGGGATCAACGTATTCATCGTCCGAAGAATCACTCGAGATTGGAATCGTAGGCTTAACACTCTTAACCTCCACCAGCGGAGGGGACGGAACTTCATTTTTCTCAACTCCTAAAACTCTATTGGAAATCTTTTTGCAAATGCTTTTGATGGGATTGACATTGTACAAAGATGTGATAGAATACACATGAGAAAGAGTGTAGTTTTGGGTTGCATTAATGACGAGTTCTTCCTCATTGAAACGAAGAGTGATTTTTCTTGCATGCACATCGATAAGTGCTCTCGAGGTATCCAAAAAAGATCGACCTAAAATTAACGGAACTTTAGGATCGATGGGAATATCAACAACAATAAAGTCTACGGGATAGTAGAACTTTCCAACTTTTACAAAGACGTCCTCGGCAACTCCACAAGCAAGAATCGTAGAATGATCGGCCATTTCGATTGACATTCTTGAAGGAGTGAGATTTGGAAGATTGAGCGATTTAAAAATCTCAAGAGGCATCAAATTAATACTAGCACCAAGATCGGCCAAGGCGTAGCATTCTTCCATGTCTTGGATAGCACATGGGATTAAAAACTTTCCAGGATCACCGACTTTTTAAGGTATGCGGCTTAGAAAAACCGAAGAACAACTAGACGATTTTTGCAATTTCTCTTTGTTATTCAACATACTTTTGAAATTCGCGGCAAATCGAGGCATCATGACTAAGGCGTCGGCAAAACTTATATTGAAATGCAAGTCACGGAACATTTTCATAAAGAGTTCAAATTGATAATTATTTCGTTCTTGTGCCTTTTCCTTGTCTCATCTTGAAGGGTAGGGTAAAGGTGGTGTGGGTTGGGGCAAAGTAGGCATAGGCATCGGCCTTGGAATCTCGGGTTCCATGATTGGTGTAGGTTCAACCGTAGGTGTGGTTTGAGCGGTACTTCGTGGGCTTGTAATGTGCTCCTTTTCAACCACAACCTCGGGTTCTTTCTCTTTTTCCTTCTCCATAGAAGTACTTGGACGAGAAATGGGTTCTTTGAGAGTTTTACCACTATGAGTAGTAATAACCTTCAATTCTCCTTTCGGGTTCACGATGGTATCACTAGGAAGACCACCCGAAGAAGAGGGCTTACACATGATAGCTTCAAACATTTTAGCCATTCGGTCTTCAAACTTAGATTGCCTAGCATCCGCTTTTAACAATTCTTGCTTAATCTCATGTTGACCTTGCTCCATTTTTTGTTGATTTTGTTGGAGTCGTGTGACATTTCCTTCCATTTTATTAGCATGAGTTTTAAGTTCATTAGCAAGTTCGTTTTTAAGCTCGTTTTTCAACTCGGACCTTAAACTAACCATTTCACGTTGCATATTGTCAAACTTAGCATCATTAGCCTTTGCATAATTCAAAAATTCTCCTTGAAGATTTTTGGTGTGATCATTTTGAAAACCTTGGGCATTGTTTTGAAAATCATGGTTTTGGTTTTGATTTGAAATTTGCCCATTACCACTTTGATAATTACCCTTGTTATAATTCCTTTGATTTCCTTGGTAATTTCCACCTTGGTTGTTGTTGCGATAATTATTAGCATTTTGATTTGGTGGAGCTTGATTTTGGCGAGAACCTTGACCGATTTGGTTGTAAGCTCCCGTGGCTACAAAAGCATTCGAAGTGTTACCATCCGCGGTAATGCACTCGGAAAGATCATGAGCTCCCCCACACGACAAACAACTTTTAGAAACCGCTTTAACCGAAGCGGAGTTCGAAGCTTCTTGAGCTTTCCAATGGGACATAAGGTTAGCAAATCTATCAAAAAATCGATTTTCTTCATTTGCTTCATCATGTAATGAATTGATACTACGAGACGATGATGAGCCCATTTTGGCAACACTCGGTGTGTGACGAGGGCTATAAACCTTAGACCTATTCTCGATTATGACCAAAGCTTCTTCAACCGTTTTACACAAAAAATTACCACCCGCGGCGGCATTTAAATAATCTCTTTCATGATCATTAAGTCCATTGTAAAACGTGTCAATTTGGTGCAAATCAGAAAAAACGTGATGAGGACATTCATGTAACATCTCCTTAAACCTATTCCAAGCCGTCGAAAAACTTCCATTTGATTCTTGTGAAAATTTAGAAATCTCATTTTTCAAATGCGTAGTCTTAGAGGGCGGAAAAAATTGGTTCACAAACTTTGAAACGAGATCCTTCCATGTCAATATAGAATTGGGTGGCTCTTTCTCTAACCAAATTTTAGCGGGCCCCGCTAAGGAATACAGAAAAAGCATCATCTTAATCGAGTCATTCGAGACATCCTTAAATTTGCACGTGGCGGTAAGACGATTAAATTGGCGGATATGGTTGTGAGGATTGTCCTTCTCATCACCACGGAATTTGTTGTTTTGGATCATCGACAACAAACCCGTTTTCACCTCAAAATTCTCCGCAAGGATTGCGGGAATCACAATAGCTTCTCCATAACCCTCGGTGGGTGCTTGAAGTAACTCCATCATAGTTCGATTCGCCATGGTAGGTGCTTCTCGTACAATAGGTTCGTCAATAGGAGACTCCTCACTAGAATGAGTTGGAGTGGGAGTTTTGTTCTTTCGTTTACGTGCACGTTTTGCTTGATTACGAGTGAGCATAAACGTCACGTACAACGTGGAGACGAGCAAAGAAGATTCTTTTTGGTATTTTGTGTTTTTCAATTTTTTTGTGGTTTTTGATTGTATTAACTTTTTGGAAATTGGTGAAATGTATTAAGTAGACAAAAAAAAAGTCCACAAATCTCCTCCTTAATCAAATCTCTTGATTAAAAAAACCTCAAGGAATGAAAACGATCACGTGGAGTGAACGCCTTCGATGACTTTAGAACGATGGTGGAACACCAAATCGTTCAAGAGGGTTTAATCAAAGAAAACCAAGAAAATATATATGATATGTAGTAATACTTTGGGCGGCAAAACCCTCGTTTCACTCTCAAAATCAAATACGCACAAGCAAGCGGAGGAAACGAGGCGGCGCGAAGCACTTAAGAGCCTTTTTCCTTTAGGTCGTGAAATACAACCGCCTTATACCCACCTTATAGTTTGTATTATCAAGATTAAGCTTCACGAAAGTATTTATCTATTTTTGCCTTTTTCTTTGGTTTGAGATTCGAATACAATGATCGAGTGATGAAATCCCGAATCAAGGTTGTGATTGCTCACGTATTTGGAGTACTTGTGTATTTATTGTTCTACGTATACAATATAGTAATAGTATTCACACAAAAACCGAAAAACGATAATACGTATTAGTAGAGTGCTACTAATACAAATACTATTATGGCTAATATAAAAAAAACAACAATGGTTCAATCAAAACACAACACGCCTCCCAAGCAGTGGCGCCAAAAATGATTGTTGTATTTTTGTATACCTTTTTAGGAAAAGAGGCAACAAAGTAGTGGTAAACGTTAAGTGTCGGTTTAGGAAAACCGAGCACTAATAACCCTTAAGAAAAGTGGGATCGTTCTCTCGAGGAGGCACGTGTGTTGTGTAATGAATTGATTTGATTGATGATTTTATTAAGAAGAGAAGAGAAGAGAAAATGACGAAGACGAAAAAAATAAAAATAAAAACTACTACTAGAAAGTTAAGACGTAGAAACGTAAAAAAACACAAAAATTAAAATTTAAACCTAAAAATTCCTAAAAATTACTAAAAATCCACAATAAAATTCTAAGAGTTTACAAAAAATAAAAACTTGCTAAAACCTTTTAATTAATTAAATAATGACTTTTTAATGCTAATTAAAGCCCTAAAAATCGCAATTAATTATTAAAAAGCCCCAAACAAGGTTTTATAGTTTGTAAACCTCAAAAATGACCTAATTAAGCTAAAAACTATTTTTAAAATTTTAAAACCAATTTAGACTATTTTTAAACTCCTAAAAACTATTAAAATCTATTAAAACTTAAATTAATTCTAAAAATTAAATGAAAAGCCTAAAAAATATTTGGAAAGTGACAAAACTCCTAATTAAGTGTCCTTAACCTAGGAAAAATGAAAAAAGTAGAAAAAACAAACTTTGATTTTTTTTCTAATAAAATAATATTAAAATATTCAAAAAAATTAGAAGTTTATAAATAAATTCTAAAAAATTATCAAAAATCCTAAATATTCTAACTAAGACAAAAATGCAAGTTAAAGTCCCTAAAACCTTTTTATTAATTTTATATTAATTTTTAAATTTTAATAAAAACCCTAAAATCAAATAAAATTAAAAATAAGACTTTTTGAAAACTTTATGATATGTAAACCTCAAAAATATAAATTAAAACCTAAAAACTACTTTTCTAGATTTTTAAAATACTTTTTGCTATTTTTAAATTACTTTCTAAAAATTAAATTAAAAATAATCCTAATAAATAATTAAATAAAGAGAAAAATCTACTTTTTAAACAGAAAAATCTAAAATGACAATAAAGTCCTAGGAAAAATGGTCTAGTGCAAATAGGCTTATCCAATAAGCTGAAATAGCTCAAATAAGCTACGGCTTATTTAAATAAGCACAACACAAAACCACCTTAAGTATGATTTGAAACCAATCCTATCAGTCAAAGTCCCTAGGGCGCAGATGGTTAGCACATTGTGTTGTGAGAGGAGTGGCGCAGGTTCAAGTCCTGGCCACGTCCTTTTTGGCAAATTATTTTTTTTTCTTTTTAGCTTCTAAGAACACAATCCAATGACCTTTATAATCCCCAAATCACAAACACAATTCAATATAATCAAGATTAATGCAAGATTGATCAAAAAACGTGCCCAGGTCTAGTTTTTAAGAACACAAGGGACTTTTTGCTTTCTTCACTGATGAAGAAAGAGTCAAGAGGGCTTGACTTGTGGATTTGTGGGTGTTTTTGTGGACAATCAGGCACCCTTGTACTCTTTGGAGTACAAGGAGTCAAAATAAGCTCAAAACAAGCAGGAATAAGCACAAATCAAGCACAATAGCACATACAAGTCACTGATTAGGCTTAATGAAGGTCTGAGAGGTTTGCTGGTTCAATTGACACTCAACATGGTTTTCAAATGCTCAGATCTTGCATATAAGTGTAATAACTAGCAAATAAACACTTAACAATCCTTAAGTGTCCTATAATCCAACAGACTTGAAGATTTGAAGCACAATTCTTATCAAAACAAGCAGAAAAATGAGGTGACAAATTTAAAGCTACCTTTTTCAACTTTTTATCACACAACTTGTTTAAAATCTACACTAAACTGACAATTGAGCTACCAAACAACTTTTATATACCTATGAAGTGTATCTAAACAGGTTTCACTTCACCAATCTTGCAAACTTGTCAGCCAATATGCAAATCCAAACACACCTTAAAAAAAATGATCATGCAATTTTTCAAACAAAACCTATTCTAATCAACTCCAAACTGAATCAAATGACTCTAAACATGCATAATCATGGCAAGTAAACTCAAATAACACACCATAAGCAACACATAAACACTTTGCATACAAAATAACCAAATCACATAAGATTTCAGAAAAATGAAAAATGAAAAAGGAAACAATGGACTACCTCAAGGGACCTACATCCAGGTCCTTTAGTGGTTGAAAAACCACCTCCAATCAGGCTGGGGCCTGAGCTGAACCTTGGATAACAAAACTCAACAATCCTGCAAATCAAGAACAAACACAAGCCAAATAATACTTTCTGATTTTCTAAACTTCTTTCTTAACCTTGAAACAAAGTAACCAAATAATCTTAAACACGTTTTAGTATCAATGTCAATATCAGAAAATCAAGAATCAAGGTCCACTTTCACTTTCCTTGATTAAAATTTTCTGAAATTAACCAAATATTTTCAAAACTTTTTTGAAAACCTTAAACACTTAAAGTGTTACACAATTAAAAATGGAACTCAGTTTTAGCTTTCTAACACACACACACAACTTTTAACAATCATAAAAAAGGAATTACACTTGTTAACACAAATACCAAACTTTTTATATTATCAAAAAGGAATTACAATGAGTGAAAGCTTAAAACTGGAACAAAGTGTATGAGTGACATGCCACTCATACTTATACTAGTCTATAGAAGAACCTAGAAGACTAAAACCCTAGCAATGGAATGCCCATATTGCCCTTGGAATCTTGACTGAAAAATGGGTCAAATTCGTGCTCCCATGTGATTCTGTTGGATGCCAGCTCTTGTAACTTAATCTTAGCCGTTTAAATGAACTTGGGGACAAAGGAAATGATCTGGGATGTTGAACTTGTCTCCTCTTGGGTTTGGGGGAAAAAGACGTTGCAGGGGAGGGTCCCACAAGACACATGGGTGTGTCTTGTGGCGTTTTGTGATGTGGGATCAAGTGAGATGGAGGGTAATCAAAGTTCTGGAGGGAATTGGGCAAAAGCCCTTTGTATTTTGGGTGATTAGGTCTGGGTGGATTAGGGTTTATAGGAGGGATTAGTGAGAGTTTTAATCTGTTTTAGGTAAAGAAAGATTTAAAAAGGTGTTTTGGTGGGAAAGGGTGGGGTTTGACTGGGGGATTTGACCTAGTTAAATAAGTTAAACCGGGTTGGACTTGGGTGGTGGGTACGGGTTGGGTAGGGTATTGGGTAAGTGGGTGGGTTTGCTGACGTGGAGGGATATGAATGGTGGAGGAGTTTTGGTGGTTTGGCAGACTTGGCCCCCAATGTTTTCTTTTCTTTCCACTTTGTAATTAATAACCATCAATGCCTAATTTCCCTTTGTCAACTTTTGCAAACTTGTCAAAAGTGGCACAATTCCTTTACAAACTTTTAACAAGGGCTTCTTTTGCATATTCTTCATTTTCCAAGGGCTGATCTTGTTTAGTCTTCAAACTTTAAGAACCATACTTGTACAAATAACTATTGGAGGGTTATTTGTGACAAGTTCTTCAAAGATGAGGGACTAAAGTTGCCAATCTTCAATTCTTCAAGGGTCTTTTTGCAAAATTCCAAACTTGGGCCCGGTTCATTGTGCGGCTTCGTTTCCCGTGTTCGTTTTTGAATGATTCTTGTGATCTTTTGCCATTTCCTCAATATCCGTACCTAAAAATACACAAGTAACAAACACGAGCATATATTTGGTATATTTGATGATATTTTATGCATTTTAAGCCCGATTTGGACGATGAGACCATGTATAAAAGCAGTCTCATCAATCGCAATCAATGCGATCGTAGCCAAGGATCATAACCAAGTAAAACCCTTCTAAGATCGTAATGGCGTCCAAAGAGTAACTAAGCTTAAACGAATAAGCAGTTAATCCAATAAGCACTTACCAACTTTTAGACAAGGATAAATAAGCACAAATTCGAAACCTTTTGGAATACTAAGCACGTGAACTTAATAATCCGAACTTTAAAACGTTAAAACTTTTAGGAAAGCTTAAAAGTGAACAAGCTAAACATACAAATAATCCAATAAGCACAAAGAGCTTATATCTTATACGTATAAGAGCTTATGTAGGAATAAAAAGATGAACTTTTTAATCACTTAAACATCAAAATCAATCACGGATCATAAATATTTCGGATCAAAGGTAAACCAAAATCAAGAAATGTAGAAAGAGATTAATGAACAAAAATCTTAACTTGAACTTGTGATTAATGAAATCCAAATACAAGGATTATAAAAAGCTTAAACTTGAAAGATAAAAATGAAGAAAAGATGAAAACTTAGTGAGAGAAAGCTTAAAACTTTCTCTCTCGAAAAACTAGAAAGGAAAAATGAAAATAAAACTAGCTAACCCCCCTCCTAATGTGCATGTGTTGCCTCCTCTTTCTTTCTTCTCGGCTCGACTCGATTTAAATCCTTTGTCTTTCTCGACGTCGTCTCGGGATTTGAACTCGTCTTATAATTTTCTTCTATAATTAGACTTGAGTTCTTCGACTTCATGAAACTTCCTTCTTTAGACTTTTTCTTCGAATAGGCCTTGGACTTACGTTCTTTTTGCACTCTTGATCCTTTGACTTCGTCTTTTCTCGTTTTCTTCGATAAAAGCCCGTGAAAGCCCGTGATTTCTTCCGTTTTCATCTTTTGGTCCTAAAACACAATAAAAACACAAACCACGCATAATTCCGACTTTTACGACATAAAATACACGTTTTGGTCTTGTTATTATTGGAAATAAGTGGTAAAAGGATAAGTATTTTCACACTTATTAAATCACCTACACTTGACCATTGCAATGCCCTCATGCAATGCATCAATTTCAAAGCACATATTACATTTCTCATCATAGATAACCCACCTTGGCCTTTATTAAATATTAAACATTTAAGGAAAAAAAAGATAGAAACAAGTAAAGAAATCTCGGGACCTCTTAAAGTTCATATATTGGCATAACTCGCTTCACGATTTGAGACCCTTCTCGGACCGATATTTGGCAGCGACTTCATACTTCAAATCTTGAGAGACGTTCTTGAAATTATGGTCTTCTCTTCGTAATAGGAATTTCTTCACTTGATGTTTTTGAGAGATACTTCATATTTGGACCACGACTTCTTCATTTTTCTCCAATCTTTATTTTAGATTATGATATACAACGATCCACCTCCTTTTAGGACTTGGATCTATTTATCCTCATACCTTGTTAGGGCCTTTTTGGATAGACTTCTCCATGATCTTTTGGGGAGTTTTTGCTTTTCGTCGTGTGTCTCGATCCTTCATATTGATTTTTGATAAATGATTCTTCACATCACTTTTGGATCTTTAGCAACAAAATGTAGCCCTCATGCCTTGTTAGGGCCTTTTCGGACTCGCCAATCTTCGCATCCCGCTTCAATAAGTTATGCCTTGGCTATGAACTCTAATTAATACTAAGCAGCTTTTAAACGATCTTGGGCTAGAAGCTGTAACACCCCATTTTGGAAATGGAAATATCACAGTAATTATGGCGTGTCATCAAAGCATACAAGGTAAAATGTCTAAACATTACTTGACCATAAAAAGGAAAATACCGGAATCAAACATCGGTAGTCCAAAAGTAAAGCTCATCACACACAAACATAGTATAATAAAGGAAAGGACTAAACAATGTCCAAAGCATAAGTATCAAAAGAAAGGAAATGCATAATGTAAAGAAGGCTAGACAGCTTCCAGTCCATATGCACGTACTCTTAATGTCTACGAGCGTCCCTGAGTACCTGCCGTTTTGGGAACATAGAAAAGGAAAATGGCTGAGCAAATACGCTCAGTGCACGGATGTACAATAAAGCATGAATAGGATAAGCATATAACATAATAACAGCGGAAGAAAACTAAGTCCCGAGTAACCTGGTTAAGTCTGAATAAAACTGGTTTTATAGTTTGAAAGTCTTATGTTTATCTTATAAAAACTGTTTGTCATATATTTTACCATTAGCCAATATAGGTCATGAAAATCCACCGTGCATGAATAATTGGAGGGGTGACCTCATCATGCAAATTAGAGGGGCTGCCTCTAATTTAATATACTGGTTTTTGGGTAGGAGGGATCAGCTCCTTGTGAAGGATGCAAGGCACACACCACATTCACCATGTAATCCTGAATAAAAACATGTAACTAGGATGCACCCATACGCCCCACATGATAAATATAAATAAATGGCCAAAAGCTGAAGGGACGCCATGAGCAATCACTCCGCCGTGGTGAAGTCATAACATCAGTGCCTCTAATGTTATGGTTATGGTACCTCCATAACTAGGTGAAACTGGTCATGCATGTATATGGCTATAGGTAATCTTAATTAAACATAAGCAATCAAACTCATAACTTATACTACGGGAAAACAGTTGGCTGCATACGGGGAATTCTAATAAGGAAAGAATGTCCATACTGAAAGGACGGGAATCCGTACCTTATGTCCAGTGAACGAGAAAGACGAACTGCGAGAATCCTACTTCCGAATCACTAGTGCTACATAAATACGTACATGAATAAGTTTTTGCTTACTAAATACATAGCTGGTTTTATGTCATGTCTTAGCTTATTTTATGTGTTCTTACTATGTTTTACTGTCTTAAAGCCTTAAACTGTGTTAAATCTTATATTCTGTTCATTGTGATTAAGTATTTCTGGTATTTCATGTGTTATTATACTTACTGTGTAATAATAAGTAACTTTCCAAAAATAGCAGGTTTCCTAAAATAGAAAGTTTCCAAAAATAGAAAGTTTCCAAAAATAGAAAGTTTCCAAAAATAGAAAGTTTCCAAAAATAGAAAGTTACCAAAAATAGAAAGTTTCCAAAAATAGAAAGTTTCCAAAAAGAGAAAGTTTCCAAAAATAGAAAGTTTCCAAAAATAGATTTACTGCTTAAAATAGATAAGTTTCTAAAAATAGAAAGTTTCCATAAATAGATTTGCTGCCTTAATTAAATAAGTTTCCATAAATAGATTAGCTGCCGTAAATAAATAAGTTTCTAAAAATAGCTGGTTTCGATAAATAGATTAGCTGCCTTATTTAATTAAGTTTCTAAAAATAGAAAGTTTCCATAATTAGAAATACGCTGGTTAAATAAGCTAAGTATATAAGCCTAAGTGTTTTTCATGATTATTTCTAAGTCATATGGTATATTGTATAGTTTAGTAATTATTTCATGTAATTTAATTAAACTATAGGTTATAATATTTAATTAAAGTATAACATGTTTTTAATTAAATAAGTTAAATACTTAGGTTAAAATATGTATTATTATATATTAATAATATAACCTAAGTCATGTTAATTAATTAATTATATCC
Organism: Glebionis coronaria; assembly: GCA_025667525.1. NCBI lineage: Eukaryota > Viridiplantae > Streptophyta > Magnoliopsida > Asterales > Asteraceae > Glebionis > Glebionis coronaria. Next base: position 364,500,697 of record CM046877.1, read on the forward strand.
ATGGTTTTTAAAATAATTAATTAATTATAAGTCTTAAATAAATAAATACTTAGGTTAAAATAATTTCATGATCATTAATAATTAAATAACCTAAGTCATGTTATTAAATTAATCACATCTTTTATTAATTTAATTTTAACATAAGTTCATAACATAAAAAAACAAACATACACCATGAACCGGATCTAGGCTAAAACATGAACCGGACATGAATTGACATCGTACCCCGAACCAACTCGGGGTACCCCGTGTTTCCCCTTGCTGTCGTGGGACCCACACACACCAACCAAGACCATATGGTCTTGGTGGTGGTCGGCTTGGCAAGCCGAGACCCCTTTTGGGTTCGGTGAAGCCGGCGGCCAAAGCAAACACCCCTTAAAACAACCCTTTGATTTAATTAATCACCAAAACATGTTAGATCTATGATTAATTATTATGTTTTTATAAAAACATCACATGTTCATAATTAATAAAAAGATTAAATTAAAAGAAAAGGTTTAAAAAGGTTTTACCGAATTCGTGGATCAATAGAACGAAGAACCAACACGATAAATCACTAGAATTCTGAGATCCAAGATCAAGAACCACCTTGTATGGTGTTCTTAGGGTGGCGGCACAAAGAGAAGGAGGAAGGAGGGTTTTTAGGTTTTTCTTAAAAATCTTCTGTAAGTTTATTTGTGTAGTGAAAAATTAATTAACCCCCTTTAGTAAAAATTGACAAATGGGCTTGGCCCATTTGTCCTTGTTGGCCGCGGGTAGGGACCCCACATGGGGTTCCCGTACCATTTTCCGTGTCTCGTTATTTAGTTACTCATTTGTGATTATTTATGTTCGTGTTTTAAATGTTCTCGTTACGTAAACACCGTGATCTAATATATTTAATTACGCTCGTAATAAATATATATACGTAATTAATAATAGTTCGTGTTTTAATTACGTTCATGATTTCATGATCGCATGTTCGTGATTAATTATTGTTAAATAATTATTACGTGATCGTGCATATAAAATACTTATCGTGTTCTAACACGTACGTAATACGTAAACTCCTAACACGTAATCGTAATCATGCTATATTAGGAAAGTTTTAACTAGTACGTACGATCCTAAGGGTACTATGCATGGTAAAAGCATGCGGGTTTTACAACTCTTCCCCCCTAAAAAGAATAATTCGTCCCCGAATTATAGATAAAGTAACTGGAAAAGAAGAACATACCCGAATTCAAAATATGAAATGAGGGTAAGAAGCCCGGATAGACTCCTCCGTTTCCCAAGTGGCTTCCCGCTCGGTATGATCCCTCCATAGAATTTTGACGAATGGAATCGTCTTCTTTCTCATGACTCGTTCTTGTCTGTCAAGAACTCGTTCGGGTTCTTCTATAAAAGTGAGATCTTCACGTATCTGTTCCAGTGGATACTGAACCATGTGAAGGGGATGATATTGGTACCCTCTGAGTAAGGACACATGAAACACATTGTGCAACATGCGAAAGCTGCGGAGGTAACGCCAATCGGTAAGATACTTCACCGACTCGTTCAATGATATCAAACGTTCCGATGAAACGAGGACTGAGCTTCCCTCTAATTCCGAAGCGTCTAACACCACGTGCCGGCGAAACCTTAAGGAAGACGTGATCTCCTATGTTAAAGTGTATATCCCTACGATGCTTATCAGCGTAACTCTTCTGACGTGACCGTGCCTCCTGAATCTTCTGCTTAGCTACTGCGATCTTCTCATTTGTCATCTCTATGATTTCCGGTCCTTCGAGTGTTCGCTCGCCAACCTGATCCCAGCAGATTGGGGCGCGACACTTTCTGACATACAACATCTCAAATGGAGCACATTTGATGCTTGCGTGCCAGCTGTTGTTGTATGCAAACTCCACCAAACAGATGTATTCATCCCAATCACCCGTCCATTCTAACGCACATGACCTCAACATATCTTCCAATGTCTGGATGGTTCGCTCCGACTGTCCGTCCGTTTGAGGATGAAAAGCCGTGTTAAGCTTAAGTTGTGTACCCCAAGCTTTCTGCAGACTTTCCCAAAAGCGCGAAGTGAATCGAGGATCTCTGTCTGGGACGATGCTGGATGGTGCACCGTGGAGTCTCATGATCTCTCGTCTATACGTATCTGCGAGTTTACTTACCCGATCTTCCTTGCGGATCGGTAAGAATTGAGCTGATTTGGTAAGTCGATCAATGATAACCCAAATTGCATCGTGCTTCCTTTTGGTAGGCGGAAGACCGGTAACAAAATCCATGGTGATTTTGTCCCACTTCCACTCTGGAATATCTAACGGTTGAAGGAGACCGCCAGATCGCTGATGCTCGATCTTAACCTGCTGGCAGGTAAGACATTTGGAGACGTAAGTGGCCACATCCTGTTTCATACCACTCCACCAAAAGTACTGCTTGATGTCATGGTACATCTTAGTCGAACCAGGATGTATCGAGAATGGGGAGCTATGAGCTTCAGCTAACAAAGCTTCCCGGAGTTCTTGGTCATCAGGAACACAAAGTCTAGTGCCCTGCCATACGATACCATCTGCATCCACTCTGAATTCTGTCTGCTTCTCCAAATTCTGTACTATCGCCCAGATTTCTCCATCATCCTTCTGAGCTTCCTTGATCTTAGATAGTAACTCGGGTTCTACTCTAAGATTAGCCCAGTAACCGTGATGTCCACGTACCATGATCTCGATGTCTAGTCGCTCCAAGTCTCTGATGATTTCCTCTTTGATTTTAATGCCGTTGATCATTCCGGACTTCCTGCTAAGAGCATATGCTACTACATTTGCCTTCCCGGGATGATACTGTAGATTAATGCCATAATCCTTCAACAGCTCTAACCATCTCCTTTTCCTCATGTTCATTTCACGCTGAGTGAAGATATACTTCAAGCTCTTGTGGTCCGTGAAAATGTCACATGATTCTCCATATAAGTAGTGCCTCCATATCTTCAATGCAAACATGACTACAGCAAGTTCCAGATCGTGTGTGGGGTAATTTTCTTCATAAGGCTTAAGCTGTCGTGAAGCGTACGCGATCACTTTCCCATGTTGCATGAGAACACAACCAAGTCCCTTCCCCGATGCATCGCTGTAGATTTGAAATCCACCCGTACCAGATGGTAGAGTAAGAATAGGTGCAGATACTAGCTTCTGCTTTAGGTTTTCAAAGCTCTTCTCTCGATCTTCAGTCCAGACGAATTTCTCCCCTTCAGGTCTGCAACAATGACATGTATATGTATGCTTAAAAATGATGAATGCATGAAAACAACTGTCAGCTCTAGGAAGACCGTAGTGATTACCCACTAATCACAGGTCATATTTGAGAGCCTACAGGTCGAAGCCTTGGCTCTGATACCATAATTGTAACACCCCATTTTGGAAATGGAAATATCACAGTAATTATGGCGTGTCATCAAAGCATACAAGGTAAAATGTCTAAACATTACTTGACCATAAAAAGGAAAATACCATCGGTAGTCCAAAAGTAAAGCTCATCACACACAAACATAGTATAATAAAGGAAAAGGACTAAACAATGTCCAAACCATAAGTATCAAAAGAAAGGAAATGCATAATGTAAAGAAGGCTAGACAGCTTCCAGTCCATATGCACGTACTCTTAATGTCTACGAGCGTCCCTGAGTACCTGCCGTTTTGGGAACATAGAAAAGGAAAACAGCTGAGCAAATACGCTCAGTGCACGGATGTACAATAAAGCATGAATAGGATAAGCATATAACATAATAACAGCGGAAGAAAACTAAGTCCCGAGTAACCTGGTTAAGTCTGAATAAAACTGGTTTTATAGTTTGAAAGTCTTATGTTTATCTTATAAAAACTGTTTGTCATATATTTTACCATTAGCCAATATAGGTCATGAAAATCCACCGTGCATGAATAATTGGAGGGGTGACCTCATCATGCAAATTAGAGGGGCTGCCTCTAATTTAATATACTGGTTTTTGGGAAGGAGGGATCAGCTCCTTGTGAAGGATGCAAGGCACACACCACATTCACCATGTAATCCTAAATAAAAACATGTAACTAGGATGCACCCATACGCCCCACATGATAAATATAAATAAATGTCCAAAAGCTGAAGGGACGCCACGAGCAATCACTCCGCCGTGGTGAAGTCATAACATCAGTGCCTCTAATGTTATGGTTATGGTACCTCCATAACTAGGTGAAACTGGTCATGCATGTATATGGCTATAGGTAATCTTAATTAAACATAAGCAATCAAACTCATAACTTATACTACGGGAAAACAGTTGGCTGCATACGGGGAATCCTAATAAGGAAAGAATGTCCATACTGAAAGGACGGGAATCCGTACCTTATGTCCAGTGAACGAGAAAGACGAACTGCGAGAATCCTACTTCCGAATCACTAGTGCTACATAAATACGTACATGAATAAGTATCTACTTACTAAATACATAGTTGGTTTTATGTCATGTCTTAGCTTATTTTATGTGTTCTTACTATGTTTTACTGTTTTAAAGCCTTAAACTGTGTTAAATCTTATATTCTGTTCATTCTGATTAAGTATTTCTGGTATTTCATGTGTTATTATACTTACTGTGTAATAATAAGTAACTTTCTAAAAATAGCAGGTTTCCTAAAATAGAAAGTTTCCAAGTTTATAGAAAGTTTCCAAAAATAGAAAGTTTCCAAAAATAGAAAGTTTCCAAAAATAGAAAGTTACCAAAAATAGAAAGTTTCCAAAAATAGAAAGTTTCCAAAAATAGATTTACTGCTTAGAATAGATAAGTTTCTAAAAATAGAAAGTTTCCATAAATAGATTTGCTGCCTTAATTAAATAAGTTTCCATAAATAGATTAGCTGCCTTAAATAAATAAGTTTCTAAAAATAGCTGGTTTCCATAAATAGATTAGCTGCCTTATTTAATTAAGTTTCTAAAAATAGGAAGTTTCCATAATTAAAAATAAGCTGGTTAAATAAGCTAAGTATATAAGCCTAAGTGTTTTTCATGATTATTTCTAAGTCATATGGTATATTGTATAGTTTAATAATTATTTCATGTAATTTAATTAAACTATAGGTTATAATATTTAATTAAAGTATAACTTGTTTTTAATTAAATAAGTTAAATACTTAGGTTAAAATATGTATTATTATATATTAATAATATAACCTAAGTCATGTAAATTAATTAATTATATCCATGGTTTTTAAAATAATTAATTAATTATAAGTCTTAAATAAATAAATACTTAGGTTAAAATAATTTCATGATCATTAATAATTAAATAACCTAAGTCATGTTATTAAATTAATCACATCTTTTATTAATTTAATTTTAACATAAGTTCATAACATAAAAAAAACTAACATACACCATGAACCGGTTCTAGGCTAAAACATGAACCGGACATGAATCGACACCGTACCCCAAACCAACTCGGGGTACCCCGTGTTTTCCCTTGCTGCCGTGGGACCCACACGCACCAACCAAGACCATATAGTCTTGGTGGTGGTCGGCTTGGCAAGCCGAGACCCCTTTTGGGTTCGGTGAAGCCGGCGGCCAAAGCAAACACCCCTTAAAACAACCCTTTGATTTAATTAATCACCAAAACATGTTAGATCTATGATTAATTATTATGTTTTTATAAAAACATCACATGTTCATAATTAATAAAAAGATTAAATTAAAAGAAAAGGTTTAAAAAGGTTTTACCGAATTCGTGGATCAAGAGAACGAAGAACCAACACGATAAATCACTAGAATTCTGAGATCCAAGATCAAGAACCACCTTGTATGGTGTTCTTAGGGTGGCGGCACAAAGAGAAGGAGGAAGGAGGGTTTTTAGGTTTTTCTTAAAAATCTTCTGTAAGTTTATTTGTGTAGTGAAAAATTAATTAACCCCCTTTAGTAAAAATTGACAAATGGGCTTGGCCCATTTGTCCTTGTTGGCCGCGGGTAGGGACCCCACATGGGGTTCCCGTACCTTTTTCCGTGTCTCGTTATTTAGTTACTCGTTTGTGATTATTTATGCTCGTGTTTTAAATGTTCTCGTTACGTAAATACCGTGATCTAATATATTTAATTACGCTCGTAATAAATATATATACGTAATTAATAATAGTTCGTGTTTTAATAACGTTCATGATTTCATGATTGCATGTTCGTGATTAATTATTGTTAAATAATTATTACGTGATCGTGCATATAAAATACTTATCGTGTTCTAACACGTACGTAATACGTAAACTCCTAACACGTAATCGTAATCATGCTATATTAGGAAAGTTTTAACTAGTACGTACGATCCTAAGGGTACTATGCATGGTAAAAGCATGCGGGTTTTACAGAAGCTAAGTAACTTTTCAAATCGTACGACCTTACTTATTGCAGATAAATTTATTAGCAAGCGATGGGAGAATAGGCTTATAATCAACTCACATAAATTCACGAAAAAATACCAAACTTATAATTGACTCTATCATCTCTCGTTCTCCACAGTTTAAATTTCAAGGAATGAGACTCGTGGATACTTAGGCAATTAAATCAAAGTTTTTGGTTTTCGAGTCATCTATAGGATCTTGCAAACTCATAGACTTTTTCAATTTTAGAAATCGCATTTTAAAGTTCCCTTGATAAACGACTCTCTAGGATCAATTATAGGAACTTGCGAAAAGTTCTTGTTCTTAACCCGTGAGAGTTAAGACTTTCGCGTTTTAAATTTCCCTATATAAAAGCCTAGCAAAACTTGACTTAAACACGTTAAGGATACTAGCTAGAGTAAACTTAGATAAGTAAACTCGGGTTGAGTCAAAATATTTACGACTTTGAAAAATTTAAAACTACTTTATTAAACTTTATTTTTTAGCAAAGAAAGTAAATAACGATAAAACAGGAAAACGGCAAGGCCAAAATAGATTAAAAATTTTAAAAATGTCAAAAAATCAGATTTTCTGGTTAAAATGAGGACAAATTCATGGAAAAGACCACTCACTTCGATAGAAGTCCCCCCTACACTTGATATAAACATTGTCCTCAGTGTTTAAGCATGTGGGAGTAAACTTCCCTACACTTAGGACATTGTGTACTTTGTTTAAATCTTGCTAAGGAAAGGACAACTATAGTGATTTGAATGTGAACATATAAGATATGAAATATTGAATCACGACAGTTTAGGATAGAACCGGGAAGACTGGTACACGGGATCACGGTTCGTCAAAAGTCATCGAGAATGGATCTTTGAAGCTTTAATCCATGCATATTAGAAACAAGACAACAAACACATACGGGGCTCCCCCCACACTTATTATAAAAACGGTAAAGAATAGATCACGGGTTGCCTCCCGAGAAGCGCCTGTTTTTGTTAACCGAGTCACGAGCCTGACTCTACCCAGAACTTAATTCAAAGGAAACGTGGTGAGGTATGGAATCATCTCATGAGAGATGTCCTCACCAAAGTACAACTTCACGCGCTGGCCATTCACCTTAAATTTAGGCCCATTTGGCTGAGAAAGCTCAATGGTGCCATATGGGAAGACTTTGGCGATGGTGAATGGACCAGACCAGCGGCTCTTCAACTTTCTCGAGAAGATCTTCAACCGAGAGTTAAAAAGTAAGACTTGATCACCAACATGGAACTCTCGGTTCTTAATCCTTGAATCATGGATGATCTCCGTCTTCTCCTTGTAGATCAATGAGTTCTCATAAGCTTCATTCCTTAGTTCGTTGAGCTTGTTGAGTTGAATCTTCCGAAGATCGCCGGCTTTGTTGATGTCGAAGTTAGCCCACTTCAAGGCCCAATATGCCTTATGTTCCAACTCGATAGGTGGCATGCCTTCCCATACACAAGATGATATGGAGTGCAACCAATAGGGGTATTATAAGCGGTACGAAAAGCCCACAAAGCATCATCTAACTTATCGGCCCACGAGACACGATGCTCTCCCACAGTACGCTCAAGAATTCGCTTCAATCCACGGTTGGATATCTCGGCTTGACCATTTGTTTGGGGATGATAAGTGGTGACGGTGATTGACACCATACTTATCCATGACTCGAGAAAATTGATCATTGCAAAAATGAGTCCCGCGGTCACTGATTATAGCACGAGGAACATCGAATCGAGCAAAAAGTTGCTTCAAAAAGTTCACAACCACCCTCGCATCGTTCGTAGGGAGAGCCTTAGCTTCAACCCATTTAGAAACGTAGTCAATGGCTACGAGGATGTACTTGTTCCCTTTAGATGATGGAAATGGCCCCATAAAGTCGATACCTCATACATCAAAGATTTCACATTCTTGTAAGAAATTTTGAGGCATCTCATCTTTATGTGTGATCTTGCCTTGTCTTCGGCAAGCATCACAATGTTTAACCATTTCATGAGCGTCATGATAAATGGTGGGCCAATAAAATCCAGAGTCGAATACTTTCTTCGCGGTGTAATTGGGACCAAAGTGACCACCGGTGGGTCCTTTATGGCAAGCTTCAAGGATTAGTAAAGCTGTCGGCCCATCAACACATCGACGAATGACAAGATCCGTACATTGTTTAAAAAGGTAAGGGCCGTCCCAAAAATAGTGTTCAATGTCTTTAAAGAACTTCTTCTTTGTTGGGACATTAACCCTTCCTTGAGAATTCCACCCGCCAAGTAGTTTGCAATGTCCACAAACCACGGGGTGTCGTCAAGATTGGAATTGATAGACATTAAGGTCTCAAGGGGAAAAGAGTCACTGATCTCTTGGTTCGGATGATCCCCTTGATAAGGATCCTCAAGTCTACTTAGATGATCCGCGGCTAGGTTTTCGGCTCCCTTCTTGTCACGAATTTCAATTTTAAATTCTTGAAGGAGAAAAACCCAACGAAGAAGTCTTGGCTTAGAATCTTGTTTAGTCAACAAGTACTTCAACACGAAATGATCGGTGTACATGATTGTGGTAGAAAGGACAAGATAGGGGCGGAACTTCTCAAAAGCATACACTACAGCTAAAAGGTCTTTTTCGGTAGTGGTATAATGCAATTGAGCCCCCGTCATTGTCTTGCTAGCGTAATGGATTCGTTGGAAGTGTTTGCTCACTCGTTGGCCCAAAATCGCTCCAATAGCAAAGTCGCTAGCATCGCACATCAATTCAAAAGGTAGCTCCCAATTAGGGGTAACCAAGACAGGTGCCTTAGTTAGCTTGTCCTTAAGAAGATTGAAGGATTCAAGACACTCTTTAGAAAAGATAAAAGGATTATCTTTTTCCAAGAGGTGGGTCATCGGGCGAGCGATTTTAGAAAAATCTTGAATGGATCGACGATAGAAGCCCGCATGACCAAGGAAACTTCTCACACCCTTCATGGTTGAAGGTGGAGGTAATTTGGATATGACATCCACTTTTGCACGGTCCACTTCAAGACCGGCTTTGGAGATTTTATGTCTAAGCACAATGCCTTCTTTTACCATGAAATGGCATTTTTCTCAATTTAGAACAAGGCGAGTGTCTTCACACCGCTTAAGCATGCATTCCAAATTGGCAAGGCAATGAGAGATAGAATCACCATAGACCGAGAAATCATCCATGAAGACTTCCATAGTTTCTTCAACCATGTCATGGAAGATAGCCATCATACACCTTTGGAAAGTCCCGGGAGCATTGCATAAGCCGAAATGCATTCGTTTGTAAGCAAATGTTCCATAAGGACAAGTGAATGTGGTTTTCTCTTGGTCTTTAGGATCGATGAGAATTTGAAAATACCCGAAGAAACCATCTAAGAAGCAATAATAGTCATTACCCGCTAGACCTTCAAGCGTTTGGTCCATAAACGAAAGGGGAAAATGATCCTTTCTCTTAGCATCATTGAGTTTGCGATAGTCTATACAAACTCTCCACCCTGTAACGAGACGAGTAGGAATCAACTCGTTGTTTTCATTGGGCACAATGGTGATTCCGCCTTTCTTAGGCACACAATGGACCGGACTAACCCATAGTGAATCCGAAATATGGTAGATCATTCCCGCATCAAGAAGTTTGATAACCTCTTTTTTGATAACATCATTGATCTTGGTATTCACCCTTCTTTGGCTTTGAATAGTGGGTTTAAAGTCGTCCTCCATGAGAATTTTATGTGTGCAAAAGTGAGGATCAATTCCATGAATATCGGAGATTTTCCAAGCAATCGCTTTCTTGTGATTCTTCAGCACGGCGATAAGTCGAGATTTCTCTTCCTCTTTCAAGTCCTTTGCGATGATGACGGGTGACTTCTTGTTATCTTCAAGGAAAACGTACTCGAGATGAGACGGTAGGTCCTTAAGCTCTAAATCCGGAGGATTTTCGATGGAAGGCGTAGTCAAATTCGATTCATCAATAGAGATATCCTTAGGAGATGGTAGAGAAATATGGTCCTCATTGAGAAGTTTCTCAATGGTACGAATGTCTTCATCCCAATTGGAGGGAGAATCGTCATATTGCAAGTCCACATCTCCCATAGTTGCTTCAAATTCTTTCAAAATGAAATCACTTTCTCCAAATGGAGTTAGTGAAGGAGCAATAGAGGCAACGGTCTCAACAATGGGTAGAGAAGAAGAACCACTTTTACAAGCGTCTTTGAAATGTTCTTCACAAGCCTCATCAAGAATATCAATGAAATTAACACTCTCGTTTTCAGAAGGCTGCTTAGAAAGTTTACCCATGTTGAAGACGATTTTATCGTCACCGACTCTCATGATTAATTCGTCCGCGGCTACATCAATGAGAGTGCGACCGGTCCTCAAGAATGGACGTCCAATGATTAATGGAACACGGGGATCCATCTCGTAGTCAACGACAACAAAATCCGCCAGAAAGGTGAATTTGTCGACGCCAACAAAGACATCTTCGGCTATCCCCATTGGATAAGCAACCGTACGGTTAGCTAATTCCAAAGTCATTCGTGTGGGGACTAGCTCGGGTAGAGATAATTGTTTCCAAACACTTAATGGCATTAAGTTTGTACTAGCACCTAGATCGGCTAGGGCCATACAATTCTCTACCCCGGGGAAGTTGCAAGGAATGAGAAAACGACCCGGATCACCAAGTTTGGTGGGTAATTTTTTTAAGAGCACTGCGGAGCAATTCTCGTTAAGTTGGGTCTGAGCGATGTCAAGAAGTTTCTCCTTATCACTGAGAAGATCTTTAAACATTTTAGCATATTTAGGCATGTGAGCGAGAGCCTCTGCAAAGGAGATATTGAAATTAAGTTGTTTAAACATTTTGAGAAAGTTAGAAACCTGAATATCATCCTTGTTCTTCAATTTCTCTTTCCTCAACCTTGAAGGATAAGGTATATTGGGTTGAGATGAAGGCTTTGGAATGGAATTATCACTCACATCCTTGGGTGGTGGAGGGGTAGAAATAGAAGGCGGTGGAATTGGAGAAGTAGAAGTTGGAGGAATTGGAGAAGTAGACTCGTTTTCCTTTGTAACAATCACCGATGTAGGTGTAGGAAGCTCGGGTTCCTTTAAACCTTTTCCACTGTGAGTGATGATTGCTTTCATCTCCCCTCTTGGATTAGCAACGATGTTACTTGGAAGAGAACCCGAACCAGAGGTTTGATTACTTGGGAAGAAACTAGCCATCATGTTCCTTAAGTCATTCGTTTGACTTGCCAAAGTGTTTCGCATATCGGCTCAAAGATCATTCCCTTGTTTCACCATATCTGCTTTCATGTTGGCCATTTCCTGCTGAAGATTCTGTACTATCGCATCATTAGTCCTCATGTAAGTTTCAACCTCGTGATTAAATACGGTGGGTTGGTTGGGAGGAGGAGTATGGTAGGCAGGTGGTTAATAAGCGGGTTGTTGGTAAACTTGGTTGTTTCTTTGAGGTGGATATGGGGTTCTTTGGGTTTGATATTGATTTGGAGCACGAGGTTGATTTTGATTGTTGCGATTGAGGTTGTTTGGGTTTTATGGTGGGAAACCGGGTGGTGAAAGAAAGTTGTTTGAGCGATAGCTGAGCAAATTGCGGTTACCTTGAGGACGTGCTTGATAGCCTCCCGTAGCAAAGTTACCGTTGGCGGCATACACATTTTCCGGATTGTCATGAGTCGAAGGACAATCGGTGTATGAGTGAGATCCCCCGCATATTTCACATGATTGACTCAAAGCATTAGCTTGGGCAGTGATTTGTTTGGCATTGTTGGCGGTTTGGAGAGCAAGTGATTCAACAAGCGAAGTAAGCTTATCAATTCTATTGTCGCTCTCATTAGTGCTAGCACTAGCCACATTAGTCCGAACACTCTTGGTTTGCACTCTAGACTTATTCTCAATAATGTCCCATGTGGCATTAAAAGACTTAACCAAAATGTTACCCCCCGAGGCACTATTTAGTGAATCTTGGTCATTCATGTTTAAACTATTGTAAGAAGTATTGATTTGATGTACTTTTGTGAAACCATGTTGTGGACACTTTCTTAAAAGTTCCTTAAAACGGTCCCAAGATTCACTAAATGTCTCACCGTACTTTTGTTCAAATGTAATGATTTCATTCCGCAAAGCGGTAGTACGTGAGGGTGGGAAAAAGTAGTTGATGAATTTGGTCTCTAAATCCGTCCACGTAAGAATACTTTGTGGCGGTTCCTTATCAAGCCAATTCCGGGCTTGTCCCTCTAAGGAAAAAGGAAAAAGTTGCAAGCGAATCACTTCTTGTGAAACCCCATTATATTTAACCGTATTAGTGAGTTGAAGGAACCTTTTTATATGGTCATGAGGATCATCAAGCGAACGCCCCAAGAAAGGTTGAGCAGAGACCATTTGAATAAAGCCAGATTTGAGCTCAAAATTGTTGGCTCCAATCTCGGGTATGACAATAGCATCAGTGTTGCCCTCTACGTGCGATTGAAAAAGCTCGATCACTGGTTGATTGTCCATGGTGACAATAGGTGGAGTAATGACTTCGGCTTGAGCTACTTTCTTCTTACGAGCACGAGTACGCATACACACCTACAAAAAGGAAAAGAGAAAATAGACAAGAAATATTTTCGGTTTTTATATGTTTTTCTATTTTTTTGTATTTTTGAAATTTTTATATTTTTTTAGGATTTTTGAAAATTTTAAAGCAAGAAAAATAACGTTCAGAAATGAACGGATCCCAAAATCCAACGCGTCTCTCACTTAAAACCGTTAATCTTAACGAAAGGAGCCGGCAGCGGCGCCATTTAATACAAGGGTTTTTCCTCGTATGAAAGTTCGTTGTTCCGATCTTTTCGAATTGATTACCGTTGATTAGTGCGACTCAGTCGTTCTCGGTGGAAAATAAAATGGCTGGTTGATTATCTATTTTTAAACTAAAATGTCGTTGAGTAAAATAAAAACTTTATAAAAATTTAAACTAAAGATAAAAGCGTGCAATCTTTGGAAATTAAAATGTAAATGATTAAAAACTTGAAAACTTGGTAAAAGTAAACTAAGACGAAACTTGTTTAAAATAATTCTAAGTTAAAATGGCGGGAAAAGTTAAAAAACTAAGAAAAATAAATCAAAAGCCAAAATTAGATCGCAACGCGGTCGTACTCAAATCGCAATACGATCGTGACCACCGATCGCACTCACGATCGTAGCCTGGGGTCATATCGCACTCAATGCGATGGGAAAGAGTGATAGCACTCACAGATTGCAACCACGATCGCAACAAGTAGATCATGGTCTTTGATCGTGGTCTGTGATCGTAACAACAATGATCGCAATCAATGCGATCGAACTCAAGGATCGTGGCACTATCGCACACACAGATCGCAAGATGTGATCGTGGAGTGGATCGTAGCCAGGGAAAGTAGTGTTGATCGCACTCAATGCGATCGTAGCCAAGGATCGTAACCAAGTAAAACCCTTCTAAGATCGTAATGGCGTCCAAAGAGTTACTAAGCTTAAACGAATAAGCAGTTAATCCAATAAGCACTTACCAACTTTTAGACAAGGATAAATAAGCACAAATTCGAAACCTTTTGGAATACTAAGCACGTGAACTTAATAATCCGAACTTTAAAACGTTAAAACTTTTAGGAAAGCTTAAAAGTGAACAAGCTAAACATACAAATAAGCCAATAAGCACAAAGAGCTTATAGCTTATACGTATAAGAGCTTATGTAGGAATAAAAAGATGAACTTTTTAATCACTTAAACATCAAAATCAATCACGGATCATAAATATTTCGGATCAAAGGTAAACCAAAATCAAGAAATGTAGAAAGAGATTAATGAACAAATAGCTTAACTTGAACTTGTGATTACTGAAATCCAAATACAAGGTTGATTAAAAGCTTAAACTTGAAAGATAAAAATGAAGAAAAGATGAAAACTTAGTGAGAGAAAGCTTAAAACTTTCTCTCTCTAAAAACTAGAAAGGAAAAATGAAAATAAAACTAGCTAACCCCCCTCCTAATGTGCTTAGGAGGGTATTTATAGGCAATGGGGGAGTGCATGTGTTGCCTCCTCTTTCTTTCTTCTCGGCTCGACTCGATTTAAATCCTTTGTCTTTCTCGACGTCGTCTCGGGATTTGAACTCGTCTTATAATTTTCTTCTATAATTAGACTTGAGTTCTTCGACTTCATAAAACTTCCGTCTTTAGACTTTTTCTTCGAATAGGCCTTGGACTTCCGCTCTTTTTGCACTCTTGATCTTTGACTTCGTCTTTTCTCGTTTTCTTCGATAAAAGCCCGTGAAAGCCCGTGATTTTTTCCTTTTTCATCTTTTGGTCCTAAAACACAATAAAAACACAAACCTTTTACGACTCAAAATACACGTTTTGGTCTTGTTATTATTGGAAATAAGTGGTAAAAGGATAAGTGTTTTCACACTTATTAATTCGACAAACACGAAGTGAACGAACAACCAAACATGTAAAAATCATCCATAAAGACTTCCATCGTCTTCTCGATCATGTCATGAAAAATAGCCATCATGCACCTTTGAAAGGTTCCCTTTGCATTGCAAAGTCCGAATGGCATTCTACGATAGGCAAACGTTCTATATGGACACGTAAACGTAGTTTTTTCTTGATCACGAGGATCGATGGGGATTTGGAAGTAACTGGAAAAACCATCTAAAAAGCAATAGAAATTGTTTCCCGCAAGACGCTCAAACATTTGGTCCATGAAGGGAAAGGGAAAATGGTCTTTACGAGTGGCGTCATTCACCTTACGATAGTCGATGCACACCCTCCAACCGGTCACGAGTCGAGTTGGAATTAACTCGTTGGCATCGTTTGGTACAACGGTCATTCCTCCCTTCTTAGGGACACAATGAATAGGACTTACCCAAGGGCTATCGGAAATAGGGTAAATTATTCTCGTGTCAAGGAGTTTAAGGACCTCTTTTTTGATGACGTCGTAAATTTTAGGGTTCACCCTCCTTTGACATTGGATTGCGGGTTTGTAGTCCTCCTCCATTAAGATTTTGTGGGTACAAAATTATAAATCGATCCCCTTAATGTCGGATAATTTCCACGCAATTGCCCCTTTGTGGTCCTTTAGAACATCGATAAGTGCGGTTTTTTCATAATTCGAAAGATCTTTCGCAATAATCACCGGCAACTTATTGTCTCCTTCAAAAAATACGTATTCAAGCTGAGGAGGTAAATCTTTCAACTCGAGGATTGGTGGTTCCTCAATTGAAGATTTGGGCTCGATATTCATAACCTCCTCTGGTGGAGGAAATGGGAAATCGTTAAGAAAATCCTGGATAATCGATAAGTCCTCATCGTTGTCGAGGTCTTCGTTACAAGTACGAGGAACATCAAATTCTTCCAACGTAAAACCACCACCTTCAAATGGAGTGAAGGATGGTGTCGAATTATCAAGAATGGGATCAAGCATAGTGGGATTGCCACTATTTTCATCGTCACCAAAACCTAAAACTTCTTGTGAAAATTCCTCGCAAACAACGTCGATCATATCAACGAGGTTTATGGTCGCGACGGAATAAACATGAGAAATTGGAGAATTTTGTGTTGCGTTTATAACAAGTTCCTCGTCGTTGAAACGTAAGGTGATTTTTCTAGCATGCACATCAATCAACGTCATTGACGTATCCAAAAAGGAACGACCTAAAATAAGAGTAACTTGAGGATCTGTGGGAATATCGACAACGATAAAGTCTACCGGATAATAGAACTTTCCCACTTTCACAAAAACGTCTTCGGCCAATCCACATGCGGGAATCATGGAATGATCGGCCAATTCGATAGACATTAGTGAAGGAGTAAAATTAGGAAGATTAAGCGACTTGAAGATTGCAAGAGGCAACAAGTTAATGCTAGTACCAAGATCGGCCAAGGCATAGCATTCTTCCATATCTTGAATTGCACATGGAATCAAGAATTTACCAGGATCACTGAGTTTTTGAGGTATGCGATTAAGATAAACCGATGAACAACTAGACAATTTTTGTAATTTCTCCTTGTTGTTCAACATACTATTAGAGTTAGCGGCAAATCGAGGCATCATGACCAAAGCGTCGGCGAAACTTATATTGAAATGAAAATCACGAAACATCTTCATAAAAAGCTCAAATTGGTAATTCTCTCGTTCTTGTCGTTTCTCCTTACGAAGTCTCGATGGGTAAGGCAAAGGTGGTGTGGGTTGATGCATAGGCATAGCCTTTGGAATATCGGGTTCCAATTGTGGTAACGATTCAACTGTAGGTGTGGCTTGAGCGGTACTTCGTGGGATTGGGATATGCTCCTTTTCGACCCCTACCTCGGATTCTTCCTCAATTTCCTCCACCGTTGGAGTATTTGGTTGAGGAGTAGGTTCCTTAAGTGTCTTACCACTTCATGTGGTAATCACTTTCATCTCTCCCTTAGGGTTCGATATGGTGTTACTAGGAAGACTACTCGAAGACGGTTTACACATTATAGCCTCAAACATGGATGAAATTTTATCCTCAAACCTAGATTGCCTCTTGTCGGCCTTAAGCATCTCTTGTTTTATTTCATGTTGCCCTTGTTCCATCTTTTGTTGGTTTTGTTGTAACCTCGTTACATTACCGTCCATTTTGTTGGTATGGATCTTAAGCTCATTTGCTAACTCGTTTTTCAACTCCTTTTTCAAGTCATTCTTAAACTCGGATCTTAGGCTAATGCTTTCCCTTTGTATATTATCAAACCTAGCATCATTTCCATTTGCGTATTCAACAAATTCATTTGGAAGATCCTTCAAGTTTTGCAAACTCTTGTTGTTGTTTTGAAAATCATTGTTTTGATTTTTGTTTGAAACTTGGTTATTAGCCCCTTGATTCCTATAGTTTTTACCCTTGTAATTGTTTTTGTAACCAACTTGATTGTTTCGATAGTTGTTAGCATTTTGATTGGGAGCAAAACCCGGTGGAGTCATTTGATTAGAGAGGGTAACTTGACCATTTTGGTTATAAGTTCCTGTGGCCGCGTAGGCACTCGAAGTGTTACCACCGTTGGTAATGCACTCAGAGAAATCATGATCTCCACCACAATACATGCAAGAAACCTCAACCGCTTTAGCCGTAGCGGGAGTAGATTGTTCACCAACTTTAAATTCAATCAAAAGACCCTTAAGCTTATCAAAGATTTTGTTTTCCAAACACGCACAAGCAAGCAGAGAAACGAGGCGGTGCGAAGCACTTAAGAGCCTTTTTCTTTAGGGTGTTGTTTATAACACCCGCCTTATACCCACCTTATAGTTTGTGTTTTTCAAAATTAAGCTTCATGAAAGTAATTATCTATTTTGCCTTTTTTCTTTGTTTGAGATTCGAATACAATGATCGAGTGATGAAATCCCGAATCAAGGTTGTGTTTTCACACTTTTGGAGTACTTGTGAATTTATTGTTTTACGTATACAATATAGTAATAATATTCACACAAAAACGGAAAACCGATAATACGTATTAGTAGAGTTCTACTAACACAATTATATTTATGGATAACATAAAAACAACAATTGTTCAAATCAAAACACAACACGCCTCCCCGGCAGTGGGCCAAAATGATAGTTGGAAAATCACACTCGTTTAGGAAAACGAGGTAATTAGGGTAAGTATTAAACAAACGGTTTAGGAAAACCAAGTGTAAATGACCCAATAAGAGAGTTCGTTCTCAAAGAGGCTTATGTGTTGTGTAAAGAGATGATTATCTTTGTGATTATGATTATGAAGAAAGAAATAGAAAAGGATGACGGTTACGAATAAAATTACACTAAGACAAAAAGTCGTGCACGTAAAACCGTAAAATATGACGAAATTTAAAAATTAACCTAAAAATTCTTAGAAAATTGCAATAAATCCTAAAAATGTAATTAGAGTTTACAAAAAATCTAAAATCACTCAAACCTTTTATTTAATTAAATATTAATTTTGTAATGCTAATTAAAGCCCAAAAAATCAATTTAATTAACAAAAAGCCCAAAATGAGATTTTTCACTTTGTAAACCTCTAAAATGACTTAACTAAATTAAAAACTATTTTTGAAAAATTTAAAATTAATTAAAACTATTTAAAAGTGATTACAAACTATAAAAATCTTAAAATAATTATAAAAATTAATTAAATGACAAGAAAATTAATCTAAAACTTTTAAAATTCCTAACTTAATGTATTTAACCTAGGAAAAATGATAGACTTGCAAAAATCTTAAAAACCAATTTTAATAATAAAATAATATTAAAATAATATTAAAAATCCAAAATTTATAAAAATTCTAAAAACTTGCAAACTAGTTTATTTTAACCTAATTTAAACAGAAATGAACTTGAAATGACCAAACTACCCCTATTGGTCCTCCAAATGGGCTAAATAGCAAAACAGTCCCTTAATGGGCTGAAAATAGGCCCAATAAGAAAAAGTTCACCAAATAAGCCCAAAATCACCTATCTGACTCAAAATTCAATTCTAAACACAAAATTTCAGGCCCAAAAGCTGAAAGTGAGCTTATCATAGCTTATTTTAAAGCAGCTTATTCTTAATGGGCTTTTTGGCCCATTAAGCTATAAGCTGATGCCATAAGCTGAAATTTGACACACAACCTTCTCTTTACCTAATTAATCTGTTTGTAAAAATAATTTTTGAATAAGCCCAAGAAATAAGCCTGAAATAAGCAAAAGCTCTCTAGAGAAAATGACAAAATAGTCGTTTTTGAGTTTTAGACCAATTCAAGGGCTGATTCTTGTTGCAAAATGTTTCAAATGACAAAACTAAGCTTAATAATAAAAAAGATTACCAAAAAGCACAATGAATAAGCTGGAATAAGCAATAAGCACTTTATGTAAAAGTCAACTTAGTTCGTTTTCTAGTCAAACCTAAAAGTCAAACCCTAAAAAGCTCAAGATTAGTCAAATTGGTAAAATAAGGTAGATTGATTACAAAATCAAAGTTGTTGCAAGTCAGAATAAGCTATTATAGCTTATTAATAAGCTGATTGAAAATTAACACTAGTAGGGGCTAGTTTTGGGTGTCCAGCAGGGGGAAAAGTTGCCACTGCTTGACTATCTTGACCTTTTTGTCTTTTATGGATTTTTGTTGGATTCAAGGCACACAAAGGCACCCTTATAACCAGTGGGTTATAAGGATTAAATCATAATCAAATAAACACAAATCCTAACAGCCAATTCATACAGTTAATTCAATCTTTGCCCAGATATGTCACAAACTTGGAAAATAAGCAATTTTGCACAAATAAGCAGATTAAGAAAGAATAAGCTAAACATATTAAACCAAATGCAAACAACAGCTATAATAAATTCAAATGAACATAAATAAACTTGTTTCATACACTGGATTAAAGATTAGACAAAGATTCAAGCAAATCAAAGTTACTGATGAACAATAAACAAACAGAAAAGTGAGGTTGCTGATATAATTGACCATAGATCCAATTTCAAACACTCAAATCTCTTAAACATGTTATATAAACTTTGTTTCAACAATTGTTAGCCCTAAACATGCATACACTCTAGGTGTTTCCAAGATTTTAGGTCAAATTATGCAAAATCAAGCAAGATATAGCACACAATCAGATTTGATGGTTCAAAGAGCAAACTTGGCAAATATCAGAACTCAAACTCTTGTATAACATATACCAACACATACAAACACTTAGCACCTACTCAAACAAGCATTCAAAGCATAAACAGGTATACCCAAACACCCCTTAAACTTTTTAAATCAAAATTTAACAAAGCAAATGTGTATTTCAGATCAAGCCAAGCTTACATATGCATCATAACATCATTCTCATGCATAATCAACAAGATTCAAGCACCAAGAACAACACATACAACAGCAGTACACCGAATCACTTAAAACAAGTATTTTTAACAGATTTTTGGTAAGATGGCTCAAACCTCATGAATGTACATCCACACTCACGAATTTTTGAGCTTATGTGCCTAGCTTAACAAGGCACAAGCTTCTAACAAGCTGCTAAGAACAACAATGTTAGAATAAGCAGATTATATAAAACTGAAAAATGAAAAATAAAAGCTGATTAATGCAAACTTTGTACCCACTCCTTGATTATCCCCAAACCACAAGCTCACAACACCTTGATAATCTTCTTCTCAGGGTTTATAGATCAATTGTACTACAAAAATTCCAAGGATGTACCAAAGACTTAGCAAAATATCAGATTTTGGAAAATTATGCAATTTCTTGCAAAATCTTTGAAAACAAGTTTTAATACTTAACAATAACAAACATTAACCAATAACAAGAGTATAATAAGGTTGGCACTTGGAGTTCGTCAAACAATTCAAACACTTTTCATTAACTTTGAAAGAGGATTTATAGAATGTTGACCAAAGAAAAACCAAGAGCAAATGTAAATGTATGACCCTATACACTTTATATAGAGGGTGTACATGGTCTTAGTGAACTAAAAAACTGAAAACCTTAAGTTGTAGAAGTCCCAAAATACCCTTGCTGAATTTTGAATATTGACTGATCATGTGAAGTTCCTTGGTGTTTTGTAGAGGTGGAAATGTGGTGTAATTAATCAAAGGGCTCACAATGAGCTTATGTTGTAAGCTACCTTGTGGGTGGTAGATTCTCTGCATGACTTTGGCATTATCCCAAAAAACGTGTGCATGGGGCTACTCATGTGAACTCTTGGGTGGTGATGTGGCAGGTTTAGGAGTTGGGTTATGATTAGAACCACCTTAATCTTAAATCTGGAAAGAATTAGGGTTTAATTTCAAGTATTAAACAAACCCCCAATCTTGTTCATATGATTAATGGTGGAGTGTTTAATCCGTTTTTTGGTTTAAAAATCATGTTTAGCGCGTTATTTAACTAATCAGATTAATTAGTTAAATAAAAGCTGAGTGGAGGTGTGACATGGCAAGTGGGAGTGTTTTGATTGGTGGAAAAGGTGAGTGGGACACATGGCAGCCACTTGTTGGTTAAGGTAACTATCTTGTCTTGGCAGAAAACACCCCCCCCCCTCTTTCTATTCTTCTTTCATGTCAGTTTTAAACAAGTATAATCTGAATCCCTTTGTAAATGAAGTTTCATTTTTCATACTTTTGCCGCAAAAAGTTTTGTAAAAGTATTTCAAGGGTATTTCTTGTAATTTGATGATTCTTCAAGGGTTGTTTTGGACATATCTTCATTCTTCATGGTCTTGACTTGTATGGTTGACTTCTTGGAGGACTAAAATGACAAGTCTTCATAAATGAGGGACCATTCTTACCAATTCTTCAAAGTGGAGGGTCCTTTTTTCAAATTTGACAAACTTTAAGGACCAATCTTGTAATTATGAATATACAAGGGTTTAAAGTGTCAATTCTTCAATATTAGAGGACCCTTATTGTACAATCTTCAATTCTTCAAGGTTTATTCTTGGAAAATCAACACTAGGGCTTGGTTCATTGTGCAGCTTCTTTTCCCATGTTCGTTTTTGCTTGTTTCTTGTGATCTTTTGCCATTTTATCAATATCCGTACCTAAAATACACATGGAACAAACACAAGCATATATTTGGCATATTTCATGATATTTTATGCATTTTAAGCCCATTTTGGATGATGAGACTATGTATAAAAGCAGTCTCATTAGGAACCCAAGCCTTTGCAGACTTGGATTTATCTGGTTGTTCAACAAGAATTGATTTATTTCTTGTAACAACCCCCTGTTCATCCCTTTGTGCCCTAAACACCTAATTTACCCCAATGGGTTTAGTTATGACCTTTTCAAGAAATTTAAATCTGTTGCAGGTCATAGAAATTCCATTTGAATTAGGTTTTTGGTCTTGTTTAGGTCTCCATGTTAAACTGGATGAAGCTTTAGACCCTTGCCACTTAGGTTTTAAATACCTATTTCTTGGTCTAACATAAGGTCTGACAGATTCCAATTGTGGCATTTTCATACCAAACCTAGATCTGTTAGTGGCTGATTAGGTCTAGTCAGCGGAAAAATTGTTCCTGTCAGCGGGTGAATTAGGGTTTGCTACAGGAACCCATTGTTTGTTAGACCAAGTATTAGTCTTATGAAATGGTCTTTGTCCATGGGTATCAGTCCTTCTAGAGAAGAAAGGATCTGGTCTAGTGGCCTGAGGACTTGTGATAGGTGTGAAAACACCCATCCTTTTACCACTTATTTCTTGCTAAAACAAGACCAAAACGCGTATTTAATATCATTTGTTTGGAATTATGCATGGTTTTTGTGTTTATTGTGTTTTCAGAGTCAACCGGATGAATATTGAAGAAAACATGGGATTGCACGGGTTTTATCAAAGAAAAAGACTCAACACGAAGTCTGTTGTCCAAGAGATGCAAGTGATTTGAAGTCAATGGGCCTATTTGAAGATTTATCGAAGAAAAGGACCAAAGATGGAAGATTTACATATGTCGAAGGAACTCAAGTCTATTAAACGAAGAAATTAAAAGACGAGTTGAATTTAATCGTCGACAAATCCCGAATCAGAATCAAAAACGTCAACTTTTCTGAAAAGACGAGAAGACAAGAAGAAAGGAAGAAAGCCCACTTACCAACCAAAGACAAGGACTATATAAGGACAACCCCCTCACACTTTTTGAGCTAGTTTCATTTCCCAGTTTCTTTCTTTTCTTTCGTAGGAAGCCAACACCATTAAGGTGTTGGTGATTTTTCATTCTTGTTAAATCTTTAATTTTGTAAGTTTTTAATCTTTCCTTTTGTTAACTTTACATTAATCAATCAATATAATCCTTCCATTAATCTTGTTCATCTTCATCTTTTTTATTTTAAGCTTAAAGTTATTATTTGGTTGATTTGATCTTCAAAAGTTAGTGGGTTTCGTGTTTTATTGTTGGGATTTGATGTTTATGGTTATTAGATGATTGGTGATTAGTTTTGTTTAAGTTTTGGTTAAAAACTTGGTTGATTTTTGGTAAAATCGTGTTCCCCTGTTTTTCTGTTACCTACTGTTCTTCATTCCCAGTATTCCGAATCAAGCTCCTTCATCCGAAATATCCAATATTCCGAATCAACCTTCATATTCCGCATCAATCTCCTTCATCCGGAATATCCAATATTCCGGATCAGTGTCCTTCACCCGGAATAACCATTATTCCGAGTCAAGCCTTTCATCCGGAATAATAAATTATTCCGGATCAACTCATTATTCCGCATGAAAGATTATTCCGCATGAAGCTATTATTCCGAATGAGCATCTTATTCCGCATCAACACTTATTCCGCATGAACCTGTTATTCCGCATCAACCTCATTATTCTGAATGAGCTATTTATTCCGCATGAGCTAGTTTATTCCGCATCAAAGATTATTCCGCATGAACCTTTATTCCGCATGAGCCTCTTATTCCGGATCAAAGATTATTCCGAATGAAGACTGTGTTAATTATTCCGAATGAAGAGTGATATTCCGCATCAGTGATTTTCTGAGTTAAGGTTTTTATCTGTTTTATTTTAAGTGAAGTTTTATTTTTAATTGCTTTTAATTCATTGCTTTTTAGTTTACCTTTATTTACTTCACGCACTTACCTTTTAGTAGCATAGAAAACCAAACCCCTTTTTGGTAACCAAGAACAAATATTCCCCTTTGAGCTGTGATCAATTCGAGAAGATTCCGAGACATAATATTGAACCCCATATAAAATCACTGGTATCAAATGGCGCCGCTGCCGGCTCTTCTCGTAAAGATTAACAGTTTTTTGTGAGAACTTGGATTTTGGGATCCGTTCGCCGTGAACGTTACTTTTTCTTCATCAAAAATTTTCAAAAAAATCCTAAAAAATATAAACTTTTCAAAAATACAAAAAAATTAAAAAACCATAAAAACCAAAAATATTTCTTGTTTGCTTTGTTAGTTCTTTTGCAGGTGCATGCGTACACGTTCAACGTCTTATCAAGAGCCCGAGCCTCTCGAAGACTTAGACATGGCCGGTGTACACAACAACAACAATAGCCCACCTCAAAACAATAACAACAACAATGAACCTCTACCGGACAATCGCCCGATGATTGAACTTTTGCAAGCACATGTAGAGGGCAACAATGATCCAATTGTCATACCCGCGATTGCAGCCAACAACTTTGAGCTCAAATCCGGCTTTATTCAGATGGTCTCTACTCAACCATTCTTGGGGCGTACCATTGATGATCCTCATGACCACATCAAAAGATTCCTGCAACTCACGAATACGATCAAATTCAATGGTGTTCCACAAGAGGTAATCCGTTTACAACTTTTTCCTTTCTCCTTAGAGGGACAAGCCCGACATTGGCTTGCAAAGGAACCGCCACAAAGTATTCTGACGTGGACGGATTTGGAGACCAAGTTCATAAACTACTTTTTCCCACCCTCTCGTACTACCGCTTTGCGGAATGAAATTATTAATTTTGAAAAAAAGTACGATGAGTCTTTTAGTGAATCTTGGGACCGTTTTAAAGACCTTTTAAGAAAGTGCCCACAACATGGTTTTACCAAAGTGCACCAAATTAATACTTTTTATAATGGTTTAAGCATGAATGACCAAGATTCACTAAATAGTGCCTCGGGGGGTAATATTTTGGTTAAGACTTCTAATGCCGCTTGGGATATTATTGAAAATAAGTCTAGAGTGCAAACCAAGAGTGTTCGGACCAATGCCGCTAGTGTTAGTACTAGTGACAACGACAAGAGACTTGACAAAATTACTATGCTTCTTGAATCGCTTGCTACCCACACCGCTAGCAACACCAACAGCATCAAGGCTAAAAACGCTCAAGTCAATGTTGTCAGCCAACCATGTGAAATATGCAGGGGTCCTCACTCTTACACCACTTGTACCACCACCCAAGACTATCCTTCTGAGAATGTTAATGCAGCATACGGTACCTATCCTCCAGCCGCTTATCAAGCTCGTCCTCAAGGAGACCGCAACTTGCTTAGCTACCGCTCAAACAACTTTCTTTTCCCGCCCGGTTTTCCTCCTAACAACCCAAACCAACAACAAAACCTAAATCGCCCTCCTCAACAACAACCTCGTGCACCATACCAACCACCTAATAAACAACCATATCCACCTCAAAGAAACAACCAAGTTTACCAACAACCTTCTTATCAACCACCCGCCTACCATGCTCTTCCTCCCAACCAACCCACCGCATTACACCAAGATGTTGAAACCTACATGAGGACCAATGATGTGATCGTGGAAAATCTCCAGCGGGAAGTGCTCAACTTGAAAGCAGACATGGTGAAACAAGGGAACGATCTTCGAGCTGATATGCGAAACACTTTGGCAAGTCAAACGAATGACTTAAGGAACATGATGGCTGGTTTCTTCCAAGGTAATAAATCCTCTTATTCGGGTACTCTTCCGAGTAACACCGTTGCGAATCCAAGAGGGGAGATGAAAGCAATCACCACTCACAGTGGCGAAGGTACCAAGGAACCCGAGCTTCCTATACCTCCACCGGTGATTGTGACTAAGGAACGAGTCACCTACTCATATTCCTCATCCTTCTATTCCCCAATTCCTCCACCTCTTACTTCTACCCCTCCTCCACCCAAGGATGTGAGTGATCCTATTATTCCAAAGCCTTCCTCTTCTTCCGATATACCTTATCCCTCAAGGTTGAGGAAAGAGAAGCTCAAAAGCAAGGATGATATTCAAGTTTCAAACTTTCTCAAGATGTTTAAACAATTGAATTTCAACATCTCCTTCGCTGAGGCTCTCGCTCACATGCCCAAATATGCGAAATGTTCAAAGATCTTCTTAGCGACAAGGAGAAGCTTCTTGATATTACTAACACCCAACTTAATGAGAATTGCTCTGCAGTGCTCTTAAGGAAATTGCCAACTAAACTTGGTGATCCTGATCGCTTCTTAATCCCTTGCAACTTCTCGGGAGTGGAGAATTGCATGGCCCTAACCGATCTAGGTGCCAGTATCAACTTAATGCCTTTAAGCGTTTGGAAGCAATTATCTCTCCTTGAGCTAGTCTCCACCAAAATGACTTTGGAATTAGCTAACCGTACGGTTGCTTATCTAGTGGGGATAGCCGAAGACGTCTTTGTAGGAGTCGACAAATTCACTTTTCCTGCCGATTTCGTCGTGGTCGACTACGATATGGACCCTCGTGTGCCATTAATCGTTGGACGTCCATTCTTGAGGACCGGTCGCACTCTCATCGATGTTGAAGCAGGTGAGCTTATCAAGAGAGTGGGTGACGATAAAATTGTCTTCAACATGGGAAATCTTTCTAAACACCCTTATTCATACGAGAGTGTTAATTGTATTGACGTTCTTGATGAGGCTTGTGAAGAATACTTCAAAGATGCTTGTAAAAGTATTCCTACCTCTCTTCCCAATCTTGAGACCATTTCCTCTATTGATTCATCACTATCTCTATTTGGAGAAAGTGATTTCCTTTGGAAAGATTTGGAAGCCACCATGGGAGATGTGAACTTAGAACATGACGATTCTCCCACCGATTGGGATGAAGACATTTGTCTCATTGAGAACCTTCTCAACGAGGACCATATTTCTCCACCATCTCCCAAGGCTATTGCTATCGATGAACCGACTTTGAATACGCCTCCCATCGAAAATCCTCCGGATTTAGAACTTAAGGAGTTGTCGTCCCATCTCGAGTACGTGTTTCTTGGAGAAAAGAAGAAGTCACCCGTCATCATTGCTAAGGACTTGAAAGATGAAGAGAAATCTCGCCTCATCGCCGTGCTTAAAGGTCATAAGAAGGCAATTGCTTGGAAAATTTCCGATATCCGCGGAATTGATCCGAACTTTTGTACTCACAAGATTCTCATGGAAGATGACTTTAAACCCGCAATCCAGAGCCAAAGAAGGGTTAATCCTCGTATTCATGACGTCATCAAACAAGAGGTTATCAAACTTCTAGATGTCGGCTTGATTTACCCTATTTCAGATTCGCCATGGGTAAGTCCCGTCCATTGTGTGCCCAAGAAGGGCGGAATAACCGTTGTTCCCAATGAACACAACGAGTTGATTCCCACTCGTCTCGTTACTGGGTGGAGAGTTTGTATCGACTATCGCAAACTCAATGATGCCACGAGAAAAGATCACTTTCCTCTTCCTTTCATGGATCAAATGCTCGAGCGTCTAGCGGGTAATGACTATTACTGCTTCTTAGACGGTTTCTCCGGGTATTTTTCAAATTCTCATCGATCCCAAAGACCAAGAGAAGACCACATTCACTTGTCCCTATGGAACATTTGCTTACAAACGCATGCCTTTCGGTTTATGCAATGCTCCTGGGACGTTCCAAAGGTGTATGATGGCTATCTTCCATGACATGGTTGAAGAAACTATGGAAGTATTCATGGATGATTTCTCGGTTTATGGCGATTCTTTCTCTGCTTGCCTTGCCAATTTAGAACGTATGCTTAAGCGGTGTGAAGACACTCGCCTTGTTCTTAATTGGGAAAAATGCCATTTCATGGTAAAAGAGGGCATCGTGCTAGGACACAAGATCTCCAAAGCCGGTCTTGAAGTGGACCGTGCTAAAGTCGATGTTATTGCTAAACTGCCTCCACCTTCAACCGTGAAGGGTGTGAGAAGTTTCCTTGGTCATGCGGGCTTCTACCGTCGTTTTATCAAAGATTTTTCTAAAATCGCTCGCCCGATGACCCACCTCTTGGAAAAAGATACTCCTTTTATCTTTTCCAACGAGTGTATTGAAGCCTTCAACTTGCTTAAGGATAAGCTAACTAAGGCACCGGTCTTGGTTACCCCTAATTGGGAGCTGCCTTTCGAGTTGATGTGCGATGCTAGCGACTATGCTATTGGAGCGGTTTTGGGCCAAAGAGTGAACAAACACTTCCAACTGATCCATTACGCTAGCAAGACAATGACAGGGGCTCAATTGCATTACACGACAACCGAAAAAGAGCTTTTAGCTGTTGTCTATGCTTTTGAAAAGTTCCGCCCCTATCTTGTCCTTTCCACCACAATAGTTTATACCGATCATTCCGCGTTGAAGTAATTATTAACTAAACAAGATTCCAAACCAAGACTTCTTCGCTGGGTTTTGCTACTTCAAGAATTTAAAATCGAAATTCGTGATAAGAAGGGAGCTGAAAACCTAGCCGCGGATCATCTCAGCAGACTTGAGGATCCTTATCAAGGGGATCATCCAACCAAAGAGATCAATGACTCTTTTCCCCTGGAGACCTTAATGTCTATCAACTCGAGTAATGATGAAGCCCCGTGGTTTGCGGACATTGCAAACTACTTGGTGGGCGGAATTCTCATCGATGGGTTAACATCCCAACAAAAGAAAAAGTTCTTCAAAGACATTAAGACTTACTTTTGGGATGACCCATATCTATTCAAACAATGTACTGATTTGATTATTCGCCGATGTGTTGATGGACCGATAGCTTTAGACATTCTCGAAGCTTGCCACAAAGGACCCACCGGTGGTCACTTTGGTCCCAACTACACCGCCAAAAAAGTGTTTGACTCGGGATTTTATTGGCCCACCATTTACCGTGATGCTCACGAGATGGTTAAACATTGTGATGCTTGCCAAAAACAAGGCAAGATCACACATAAAGATGAGATGCCTCAAAATTTCATACAAGAATGTGAAATCATTGATGTTTGGGGTATCGACTTTATGGGGCCATTCCCTTCCTCTAAAGGAAACAAATACATCCTTGTAGACGTTGACTACGTTTCTAAATGGGTTGAAGCCAAAGCTTTACCCACTAATGACGCAAGGGTGGTTTTTAACTTTTTGAAATTGTTGTTCGCAAGATTCGGTGTGCCTCGTGCCATTATTAGTGATCGCGGGACTCATTTTTGCAATGATCAATTTGCAAGAGTCATGGCTAAGTATGGTGTAAATCATCGTTTTTCCACCGCATACCACCTACAAACTAATGGCCAGGCTGAAATCTCTAACCGAGGATTAAAGCGAATTCTTGAACGAACCGTGGGAGAGCATCGTGCCTCATGGGCCGATAAACTTGATGATGCTCTGTGGGCTTTTCGTACCGCATACAAGACTCTGATTGGTTGTACACCATATCATCTCGTGTACGGGAAAGCGTGCCACCTCCCCATTGAGTTGGAGCACAAGGCTTACTGGGCCTTGAAGTGGGCTAATTTCGATATCAACAAAGCCGGTGACCTACGCAAGATCCAACTCAATGAGCTGAATGAACTCCGGAATGAGGCTTATGAAAATTCTTTGATCTATAAGGAAAGGACTAAGCTCATTCACGACTCTAAGATTAAAACCCGAGAGTTCCAAGTTGGAGACAAAGTTTTACTCTTTAACTCTCGGTTGAAAATCTTTTCGGGAAAGCTGAAATCTCGTTGGTCCGGCCCATTCACCATTGCACAAATTTTTCCATATGGTACTCTCGAGCTCGCTCAACCTAATGGACCTAATTTTAAGGTGAATGGCCAACGAGTGAAGTTGTACTTTGGTGAGGACATCTCTAATGAGATGATTCAATCCCTCACCACGTTTCCCATGAACTAATTTTGGGTCGAGTCAGGCTCGTGACTCGGTTATCAAAAACAAGCGCTCCTCGGGAGGCAGCCCGAGTATCTATCCTTTTCCGTTTTAACCTCCTAAGTGTAGGGAGACCTCTATAGGTTGTTTGTGTTTGTGTGGTGATGTGATTACAGGGATAAGTGCACTCTCGGAATCTTTGAAGAACCGTGCTCCCGTGTTATCCGAAATCCGGTTCTATCTCTCAACTATCGTGATTCAATTTTCTTCATACTCACATTTGAAATTGATCACGTTAGTCGTCTCTTCCTTAGCTTGATTTAACCAACGTGCACAATGTCATAAGTGTAGGGGAGACTTTTCCCACATGCTTAAACATTGAGGACAATGTTTATCTTAAGTGTAGGGGGACTTCTATCGAAGTTTTAAGTGGACTTTTTTCCTTGAAAATGCCTTCATTTAACCGGAAAATCATCTTTTTCAGCATTTTTCAAATTTTTAATTAACTTTGTCCATTTAGTCGTAATTTTTGAATTTTTATCGTTGCTTTCATATGTATATATCCCGCAATAATGTCAAAAATATTAATAAAGTGGTGTAGCAAGTTTAGAAGTCTTTGACATATTAGGCCCGTTGCGATTATTTTGACTCAACCCGAATAGACTTATCCAAGTTTATTCTAGCTAGTATCATTAACCAGGTATACCTTAATTGGTTTATTAGGCTAAGCATTCATGAGTCTCATTTCTTGAGATTTTAAATTATGGAGAACGAGAAATGATAGAGTCAATTATAAGTCGGTATTCTTGCACAAGCACACTTGGTGTAATTATCTGCCTATTCTCCCATCACTTGCTAATAATTTATCTGCAATAAGTAAGGTCGTACGATTTGAAAAGTTACTTAGCTTCTAGCCCAAGATCGTTTAAAAGTTGCTCGGTAATGATAAGAGTTCATAGCCAAGGCATAACTTATGAAGGGGGCGCGAAGATTGGCGAGTCCGAAAAGGCCCTAACAAGGCATGAGGATTCAATCTTATTGCTAAAGATCCAAGGTGATGTGAAAAGCATTATTCCCAAAATCAATATGAAGGATCAAGACTTTCGACGAAAAGCAATCAACTCCCATAAAGATCATGGAGAAGTCTATCCGAAAAGACCCTAACAAGGTATGAGGATAAATAGATCCAAGTCCGAAAAGGAGGCGGATCGTTGTATCTCAAAATCCCAAGTAACGATTGCAGAAATAATGATGAAGTCGTGGTCAACAAAGTTGGAGTACCCCTCAAAAGTCTCCAAGTGAAGAAACTCTATTAACGAAGAGAAGACCATTATCTCAAGAACGTCTCTCAAGATATGAAGAATGAAGTACATGCCAAATATCGGTCCGAGAAAGGTCTCAAATCGTGAATCGAGTTATGCCAAGATATAAACTTTTTGATATCCCGAGAAGCAGTTTTAAGAGATTTTGTCCTTTAGCTAACTATTGATCAAATCGTCCTACTTTGCTTTCAGCCTTAATAAACTATCGTAATAAGTCCAAAAATGCATCTTCATGATCATTCTAAGATAAAAATAAAATATAAGAGATACACCTAGGAATAAGGGAGTTTAAGCATATAATTAAGCCATGTGTGTAAGTGTTTGATTTGCTAACTTATAATAACAATGATCTCGTTTTTAAGCTTAGTTTGGGGAACGTGAAACTTGAGGGTGATAAATCTTCGCAGCACCGAAGCCCTAATGTAAGTCTTAGATCTCTTTGCAAGTTATTTCCATATAGCTATTTTCAAGTGAAAATGGTTTTCTATCCTTTTGTTTACTTTAAAGTTTTAATTTCTCTTAGTACTCTAATTTTTGTTTAGTATGTTAATAAGGCCAAGGTTGATTGATTATGAGAAAAGTGTAAAATTGCTTTATCACTAAGCATTGCATGAGGGCATGGCAATGGTTAAGTGTAGGGGATTTGATAGGTGTGAAAACACTCATCCTTTTACCACTTATTTCTTGCTAAAACAAGACCAAAACGCCTATTTAATACCATTTGTTTGGAATTATGCGTGGTTTTTGTGTTTATTGTGTTTTCAGAGTCAACCGGATGAATATTGAAGAAAACATGGGATTGCACGGGTTTTATCGAAGAAAAAGACTCAAGACGAAGTCTATTGTCCAAGAGATGCAAGTGATTTGAAGTCAATGGTCCTATTTAAAGATTTATCGAAGAAAAGGACCAAAGATGGAAGATTTACATATGTCGAAGGAACTCAAGTCTATTAAACGAAGAAATTAAAAGACGAGTTGAATTTAATCGTCGACAAATCCCGAATCAGAATCGAAAACGTCAACTTTTCTGAAAAGACGAGAAGACAAGAAGAAAGGAAGAAAGCCCACTCACCAACCAAATACAAGGACTATATAAGGACAACCCCCTCACACTTTTTGAGCTAGTTTCATTTCCCAGTTTCTTTCTTTCCTTTCGTAGGAAGCCAACACCATTAAGGTGTTGGTGATTTTTCATTCTTGTTAAATCTTTAATTTTGTAAGTTTTTAATCTTTCCTTTTGTTAACTTTACATTAATCAATCAATATAATCCTTCCATTAATCTTGTTCATCTTCATCTTTTTGATTTTAAGCTTAAAGTTCTTATTTGGTTGATTTGATCTTCAAAAGTTAGTGGGTTTCGTGTTTTTATTGTTGGGATTTGATGTTTATGGTTAGTAGATGATTGGTGATTAGTTTTGTTTAAGTTTTGGTTAAAAACTTGGTTGATTTTTGGTAAAATCGTGTTCCCCTGTTTTTCTGTTACCTACTGTTCTTCATTCCCAGTATTCCGAATCAAGCTCCTTCATCCGGAATATCCAATATTCCGGATCAACCTTCATATTCCGCATCAATCTCCTTCATCCGGAATATCCAATATTCCGGATCAGTGTCCTTCACCCGGAATAACCATTATTCCGAGTCAAGCCTTTCATCCGGAATAATAAATTATTCCGGATCAACTCATTATTCCGCATGAAATATTATTCCGCATGAAGCTATTATTCCGAATGAGCATATTATTCCGCATCAACATTTATTCCGCATGAACCTGTTATTCCGCATCAACCTCATTATTCCGAATGAGCTATTTATTCCGCATGAACTAGTTTATTCCGCATCAAAGATTATTCCGCATGAACCTTTATTCCGCATGAGCCTCTTATTCCGGATCAAAGATTATTCCGAATGAAAGCTGTGTTAATTATTTCGAATGAAGAGTGATATTCCGCATTAGTGATTTTCTGAGTTAAGGTTTTTATCTGTTTTATTTTAAGTGAAGTTTTATTTTTAATTGCTTTTAATTAATTGCTTTTTAGTTTATCTTTATTTACATCACGCACTTACCTTTTAGTAGCATAGAAAACCAAACCCCTTTTTGGTAACCAAGAACAAATATTCCCCTTTGAGCTGTGATCAATTCGAGAAGATTCCGAGACATAATATTGAACCCCATATAAAATCACTGGTATCAACTTGGTTGGACAAAAGGTCTAGGTTTGACCATGGTTGACCTATTGTCAGCGGGTGAATTGTATCCACTGACACAATTATAGGCCAAATGTGAAAAACTCCACATGAGTAACAAGCCTTTTTAGACACAAATTTAGGATTGGACTGATAAAACCCGTCCCATTAACACTTACTTGGCTTTGAGGTGACCTAGGTTTTCTATACAATTCAGCATACTTGATACTAGGTTTACTTTTTGGTGATGAGCTAAGGTCAAATGTTTTACCAGTGGTGGGGTTGGTCACAAAAATGGGTTTTGTTTCAACAGGTTCATCATTAAGCAGTCCACCCTTAACAAATAGAAAATGATTGGCTGCTTTCTATTGTTCTAGGTCAATTACCTTTTTCCTATATTCCTCAACTGGACTAAGCACACGTGGTGGAGGAATAAATTCCTCGTCTTGTAGTTCCGGTATGCCAGTCTAAGAGAGATCCTTTTTAAGGACACCATAAAAGTTACCAGCAGGTGGTGGGATAGCAGCATACTCTTTCATCCCAATCCCAGACATGTCCCCATGCTGTCTTTGCTCACTTACACATTTTTCTAGGGTTTGGCTAGCTTTTTCAAACTTTTCAATTTTTAACCCTACATTTTCTTTAGACCTGATGGCTTCATCTAACTTAAGTTGTAAGTCTGCTCTAGATTTCATTAAATAATCCCTAGCTTCATTACTAACTTTCAGATCTCTGGTTAAGACATTAATTTGATCTTGTAGGTCAAATTCCATTTTCTTATACTCCTCAACCATCCCATCAGATTGAGCAAGTCCCCTTTTATAATTTGCTAGTCTGATTTCTACATCAAAAACATTTGATTTATATTTTAAAACTTCTTTGTTAAGCTTCTTAGTGTTTAACCTACAACCCTTACTACAAAAGGCATCATCATATACCTCATTATCTAATGAAGAGGAAGAATTTTCCATAAAAGCATATTGTGCATGCTCTTCCTCCTTGTTAGCTATCAAAGCTTGATTCTGTTCTACTTCATCATCCATGAAACTCTAGTCCCATCCAAGTCCATAAATCCCATGCATGGCTACCATAGCCTTTGATCCAGCATCTTCAACCTTGATGATTTGGCTTGAATTCTTTCTAGTATCAGTTCTACATGGAGATCTGCATTCCCTCAAGAAGTGTCCCATCCTATGGCAGTTGTAACATTCAACCTTGGATTTATCAAATCCAACAGTCTCCTTGCCATTGAAAGTCATTCTCCTTCCAATCCTTTTGTTCCATCTATTGCCCCTTATGCTAGCAAGTGCCATACTCCACTTAATATCCGTCTCTTCAAGATCAGCATCACTGATTTGCTCAAGATCCTCATCGGTAACTAGAGAACCATTTGGCAAGGCAGCAATGTATGCACACACAGTATCCAAGTCAATACCAGCTGGTTTGAGACTTGGGGAACTAACATTGTAGATGTCATCGGCTGAAGTTGAGCCACTGACATATGTTGACTCAATGACTGGATGAACATCCAATCCGCTGACATGTGAAACACTGTCAACGGTTTGTGAATGATTGTGAGAGATGAATGCCACACTTCCAGAAGTTGAACTGATTCCTTGTTTGAGAATGGCTTTAGGTTCCATGGTCCTTGATTGATTATAGATATCATCAAAGGATGCATTCCAATAAGCCTTGGTGGAAATGATAGATTTTACATGAATCTCCCATGCATCACCAAGACCTCCAATAAAGGTAGTTGTGATATCTTCCTCCTTAAGTTCTGTTCCCATGAATGCCAACTTGCTAGTGATGTCTTATAGACGACTTCTAACCTCACTAAGCTTCTCATTAGGAAGAGCTTTGAAGACAATATACTCAATCATCAACTACTTCTTCCTTTGTTTAAGGGTTTCCTCATTACCACCATAGATGGTTTCAAGAGCTTCCCAAAGCTCCTTAGCAGACTCATACTTTCTGAATTTATGTTGCTCTTTAGGACCAACAGCAAGTTTGAGTGTGCTTAAGGCTTTCATATCATTCCTTCTATATGCCACTTCAGCAGCAGAAACAGCTCTTCCATCTTCGGGCTTTGCTTTAAGATCATCACCAGTCTGTCCAGTTGTTCTTCGTGTTTCTATAGCAGCTTGCATCTTTGCTTCCTTATTGAATTGATTGCCATACTCAATAACTTCCCAAAGAACATAGTTATCAACTTGTAAATATTTCTCAAAGTTGAATTTCCAAAGTTAAAAGTTATCAGGATCAAGTATGGGAATTTTGAGATTGTGATTTGAAGATTGTGATACGACTGAGGTGGACATGATGCTTAAATGATATTAGGGTTTCAGCGATTTAGGGTTTTTAGGGTTCTTTTGATCAAAGTTCCTCAACAAGATCTGATACCCCTTGTTGATCCCAAACTTAGATTGATTTAGCTTTGTATTATCAAGATTGAATCAAGTATAATACGTAGAGAAACTTTGTGTTAACAACAATCTAAGTGTTATGCGGAATTTAACACTTAGAACAAAGAACAATGTTAAACACAATATAAACCAAACTTTCACTTCGATTGATTAAACTTTTCGTACAATGAAAGTGTAAAACGTATATCAAACCTAAACCCTAAGACCTCCCTTTATAACATAAGGAGTCTTGTACAATAAGCAAACTTGTCAACTATTCTAGGAAGATATATTAAGATAAACATAGAAAATACAATATACAATGCATATCTTCCTAACATATAAAAACGTGTTGACTAAGTATTATGGGATTTCTCTTGTGAGCGCTTGAATATTTCTTGTCAGCGTCCAATCTGTCAGTGCCTAAATAACTCTTGTCAGCGTCTGAAATCTCTTTGTCACCGGCATAGTGATGTAGCTAATTTTATTCCCAACAGCCAAGTCTTAAAACTTCAAGGTCCTTTTTGTAATTTTGACCAACTTTAGGGATCAAACTTGTAATTATGAGTTTCACAAAGGTATAAAGTGTCATTTCTTCAAAGTTGAAGGACCTTTCTTGTACATCTTCAAATCTTCAAGGACTTTTCTTACGAAATTCATAACTTGGGTCCGGTTCATTGTGCGGCTTCGTTTCTCGTGTTCGTTTTTGCTTGTTTCTTGTGATCTTTTGTCTTTTTCATGATATCCATACCTAAAACACACAAATAGCAAACACAAGCATATTTCACGGTATTTTACGACATTTGTTAGCATTTAAAGCCCAAAAAGAACGATGAGACCATGTATAATTGTAGTCTCATCAAGATTCAATAGTAACAGATTATTGTGAGATTAAGCATAACTTAGTATTGTGAGATTAAGTGTAATCAGTTTATTGAGAGATTGAGTCATTTGAAATTATTGCGATA
The DNA here is from genome assembly GCA_025667525.1 of Glebionis coronaria. Classification (NCBI taxonomy): domain Eukaryota; kingdom Viridiplantae; phylum Streptophyta; class Magnoliopsida; order Asterales; family Asteraceae; genus Glebionis; species Glebionis coronaria. The sequence goes on from CM046877.1 coordinate 364,537,484, forward strand.
TTCAATAGTAACAGATTATTGCGAGATTGAGCATAACTTAGTATTGCGAGATTAAGTGTAATCAGTTTTTTACGAGATTGAGTCATTTGAAATTATTGTGAGATTAAGTAACAAAAATTATTGCGAAAATGAGCTTATACAAATATTGCGAAATGATTTGTGTTTCAAAAATAAATATAAGTCTTATTGCCAGATTGAACATAACATATTATTGCGAGATTGGGTTTCACCCAGTTATTGTGATATTTAGTAATAAAAAGTTTTTGCGAGATTTAGTGATAAAAAATTTATTGCGAGATTTAGTAAAAATATTGCGAGATTTAGTGATAAAATATTTATTGCGAGATTTAGTGATAAAAAATTTATTGCGAGATTTAGTGTTAAAAAAAATTTACGAGATTGAGTAATACAAATTTATTGCGAGATTGAGTAACTTAAAACATACTGCGAGATTAAGTAACTTAAAACATATTGCGAGATTAAATGATAACAACTTATTGCGAGATTATGTGACATTAAGTACTGCGAAATGAACAGTCATGAATTTTTACGAAATGAGGAATATTTTTATTTCAAAAATTTTCTAAGTCTTTTTGCAAAATAAGGTGACAATTTTTGCATAATAATTGTATCATTTGTCTTGTGTGTATTCAAAGGTTTTGATATGACATGCTTTGCTATGCTAAGGGTTAACATGAATAATGATATATATTTGTGTGTATCAATTGTCTATGTCTTATCTTAAGCAGGAACCATGTCTACCACCGAGGATCAACAAGGCGCACTCGATCTTCCACTTGTATCAATGGAAAACAGACTTCCATTTGCTAAAAAAAACCTCAGACTGAAGGATGATTTTGATCCACGGCAGCCAGCATTTAAAGTCGCCATGGATATACTCGACATCTCACCAATCGGAAACGCATTGCGTGCAACGGCGACTGTTCCAGAAACGTACATGCATGAATTCTGGACTTCTACACAAGACAAGTCGACCTCAGAGACTACATTCAACATTAATCTACAAAAAAAGACACTCAGCATTGCTCATTTCAAAACCATCTTTGGATTCACTCCTCTTTCTCAAGGGGAGAAATATGATAGTCCTCCCGCAAAATCCCAACTTGTGGAAATGATCACGACTGTGGGTTATGCTGACAACATTCGTACTATCTCTCAGTTTGACACTTCAAAGCTAGGGAAACCATAGAAAGCGTTGTTTAGCATGATCATACGGTGTCTTACAGGAAAATCCAGTGGTACAGATACCTTGAGACTTCCTCAAGCTCAAATCTTCTGGGACTCTACAATGCTAAAAAATTGGATTATGCTTCGCTTATATGGGTAGAGTTTTACGTTCAAGGTTTCCAAAACACCAAGAAGAAGTCTGATCATCTCCAATTTCCACGATTCACGAAGCTCATCATTAATCACTTCATGAAAGATGACTCAGTTGATAGACGTGGACAGATTTTCTATCATACCGAAGAAGATGATGACATTCTGGATCACATGAAATTCGGAGGACCAACGAGTAAATACACAGGGATTCCAGCTCCAGTTCCAGACACTATGCTTTATTATGGAATCAAGGAAAGAAAAGCATACAGGGAATTACTGAAAGCCATCGCAAGAGAAGAAAAACGAGCAAGATCTGGAAAATCTATAGAAGAATCCACTCCCACCAAAAGCAAAGGCAAAAGGGTGAAACATGTAGCTAAGCATCAAAAGTCATCATCATCAATAGGTAAAGCTAAAGGATGAAAAATCCAATGAGAGGCTTGTTTATGAGGAAGAGGAAGACGAAGCAACTACCATTTCTAAAGAAAAACAGAAGAGGATACTTACAAAGAAAAGCAAGAAGAAAATTCTTTGTGAGGAAACCATTGGTTCGGGTGATCCTTCCAAAGCATCTGAAGATTCAGACAAACAATTTAGAGATCCCGATGCTCAAACAAAATCAGAAGAAGACGAGGAAATCCATACTACGGAGGAAGAAGAAGACGAAGAGCCCACAAATAATGAACACGAAGTTGGGTCACCAAACAAGGAAAGACCAGAAAATCAAGAAGACGATGAAATTCAATATCAATGATCTGGATATGAAGGTGATGGAGGAACATAAACATAAACTGGTTATTTAGTTTAATTTGTGGTATCTTTTATTTAATAATCTTATTTTGTGTTTTTTAAGAATAATTTTTATCTTTTTTCCTAAGTTTAGTTTTCCTATAAAATTAGGACTTATTTGTATTAAGTTATTATGAAGTTATGAATAAAAAAATACAGACTTTTAGTCTTTTGTTAATCAACTTAAATCCAGGTTAGGGTTTATTATTTGATTTCATTCTAATAATCGGGTATTCGTTGAATCAACGATTGTTGGAGTTTACCTGATTATCGGTATTCTTTTTGAATCAACGATAGTTGGAAGGATTGTGTCTGGTATTCTTTGGAATCAACAGATTCAGTTATCTATCTTTGTTACTTGTATCTTTGTTTTTCCGCTACATCAGTTGGTATTAAGAGCCAATGTTCCTGATTAAGATGTTAGAATATCCATTTTTCGAGGGTGATGGTTCATGTTTTGATGAATGGGAAGATTATGGTGCGGCTAGTGATGATTATGAAGGACCTCCAATATTTGATGATGATCAATATGAAGAAGAATATATGCTAGTTTATAATACTGATATTAAAGATGTCATTGAGGAAGAAGAAGGATTTATCAGAAAAGAAGAATTTGGTCGGGAAAAAGATAACATTGAAGACATTGTAGTTGTGGCTACTAATCTTTATTCTACAATGATCCAAACTACCATGGTCGACAAGTTGGGTTTAAAGACGATCAAGGTTCGAGGTAGATTCATTATAAATAAAGGAAATTTGATGCAAGGGATACAACTTTGGATGCTACGAGTACAAGTACCAGCGACACAAACTCGAGGACGAGTTTTTTGAAGTGAGGGAGAATGATGGAGGAACATAAAAATAAACTGGTTATTTAGTTTAATTTGTGGTATCTTTTATTTAATAATCTTATTTTGTGTTTTTTAAGAATAGTTTTTATCTTTTTTCCCAAGTTTAGTTTTCCTATAAAATTAGGACTTATTTGTATTGAATTATTATGAAGTTATGAATAAAAAAAATACAGACTTTTAGTCTTTTGTTAATCAACTAAATCCAGGTTAGGGTTTATTGTTTGATTTCATTCTAATAATCGGGTATTCGTTGAATCAACGATTGTTGGAGTTTACCTGATTATCGGTATTCTTTTTGAATCAACGATAGTTGGAAGGATTGTGTCTGGTATTCTTTGGAATCAACAGATTCAATTATCTATCTTTGTTACTTGTATCTTTGTTTTTCCGCTACATTAGAAGGTCAATTTAGAAGGTGATGGAAATGAAAATATGGATACAGACACTGAAGAAATCTACAAGGATGTCAATGTTAACAATCCTATACCGACAACAAGTACACTTTTTGTGCCGGAGGATGCTGACGTGACTGTCACTCCAGCCACTCAAGAAAAAAGTAAGTCTACTTGTGGGTCGGACCTTGTGAACACATTGTTTACTTTTACTTGTCCAGATGCAAATGCAACCGCGGAAGTCACTAACACTGATCCATCAACGAATGTGAACATGGTGGATATTCTGGTTACTTTGGCTCGAGGAATTGTGCTCCCACTTTCCACACCTCTAGTATTCAGTACTATTGTGACAACTGTTTTTATTACTCAACAATCAACCGAACAACCCGTACCATCTACCTCTCACCAAGCCATCAACGTAGATTTCATGCACACGATTGAACAAGGCATGAAAGCTCAAGAAGAGGAAATGGCGAAAGTCAAAACGGAATTAGCTCATCGTCTCACGCTAGAAGAGAGATCAAAGAAACGTCAAGAAGACAAAATCGCTAAACTCAAAAAGAGAGTAGATTGTCTTCGAAAGATGAAAAAGACATACAAAAACGACAGAAAGATTCTAACAAAAGAAAATAAAACATTCATCGATTCCATCAATGATCACATGCAAGACATCATCCAAAGCGAAGTTCAAATATCTCTCAACAAGGAATGACCATCTTTACGCAAGGATATGAAAGAAATAGCCGCCAGAAATTTCTTGATCAAGTCATCCAACATTCAAGAGTCAGAATATGCAATAGCTAGAGGACTCACAGACTTTGAATTGAAGAGGATGTTGCATACTCGATGATAGAACTTGGGTCCTACACCAAAACACCGATTCAACGGAAACTACATGACATACTTCAGGAAGCCATTGATGAAGACAACGAAACATTCAAAGAGCATGGCAGTGTGGTTCCCTATAGAGCACACAAAAGAAAACGAGTGTGTTCTGATGATGATGATGACGAGGAAGTTGATGAATCAGACGATGCTGATGATAATGATAAGAAAGACAAGTCTGATGATGATGATCAAGATGACACTGACGAGGATGATGATGATGATGATGAGAAAAAGAATGATGACGATGATGAGGAAGAAAGTGATGATGGCGATGAGTACGAAATGTTGATGATGATGAGGACGAGGATGACGATGATGATGAGGAAGAAGATTCCAAAGAGAAAGACGATGGTGAAGATCATGATGATAATCAGGATAAAGGAGACGAGGATAAAAATGATGATGCTGCTAAAGATGCTACTACTCCAGCCGATAAGCCCCCTCAGGTTACCCAAAGAAATAGGGAGATCCGTAGCAAGAAACTCCATGATAAAGTCATCACTCCTACAATCACACCTACTCCTGCACTCACATCTACAAAAAAAAGCTTCGTCTTCTGAACACCAAAAGGTTCATGATTCTTGTCAACATTCTGGCCCGATTCAAGAAGACGACCCACCAGCAACGGATGAACATCAGTCACCACCTCTGGTATTTGATTAGATTGTACATCAAGATATCCCTGAATCGGAACCCATCGCGGAGTCAGCCCCAACAACTTCTACCTCAATAGGTGTTGCTACGACTAATGGATTTCCAATAGAAGTACAAGACACACGAATACCAGATCAAGAGTTGGTTGATGCAGTCAACATAGATGTGAATGCACCTGAGCAACCTTGGGTTATCAGAAGCTGCACTTATTCATCAAATAACCGATAAACATGAAGATGATTTCACATAACTCCTCAACAATATCATCGACTTCTCAGGGTTCATGATGTGTACGTATGGAACTCATCAAATGAATCCTGTGTTACTCAAGAAGGCATCTAAAGATCGAAACTTATTTGCCAGCACGAAGATTAGCAAGGAAGAATCCAAGTATCATTCAAATGAACTCTTAAAGGCAATGAACACGTCGATCAAGTGTCTCCACAAAATCGACACGACTTCATTGACTTCCACATACATTTTCGGGGTCAACTCTATTCCAGTTGAATTCTTCCTGACTCATGATTTCAACTACTTACGGCAAGGGGCAAACAAATATGCTACTTCATTAACCTTGGTGAAAGATGTACCGTTTGATGATACACCATGGATTGAAGAAAAAGTTGCTCTACTATGGCGCCAAGGAGTAGTCTCTGAATACGAAAAATACGATGAACTGGGAGTTTCACATTAGGGTCCTAGAAAAAAGTTAGCGTACAACTACATTTGTTGCGCTAAATTCGGCGCTGTAGTCCGTTCAGATATTCGCATCAAAAGTATTCAGGGAGGAAAGATTGATCCTCGGTTTGGCTATCCTTATCTGTTAGAAATCCGATTCAAACGACAAGACGATAAGACTTACACAATTTGTGAAGGATACCTATAGCTACTTCGTCTTGAAGATATCGGAGATTTATTGCTTCTAATAACTCAACAAAAAGTAGATCATTTGCCTTCAGACATCATCATTATACTGAGTTCAGTTGTTCGACTGTACACACGCAAAGTTGTGATCAAGAAACGAGTGGAAGATCTACAACTTGGTGTGGAAAGCTATCAAAGGAAGCTGAATCTTACCTCACCTTACACTACCATTCCTAAACATCATCACAAAAAGCTTCCATACATGAGCAATAAATTACCGGTTCTAAGAACATTTTATGTAAACGACAAAAATGTCATGAAATGCATACGAATCTCTGAGCTTTACAAATTCAGTGACCGGACTCTCAAGCATGTTCGTGATAAATTGTCACATCTTAATGTTGGACACATGCTTCCATAGGAAAATTATGAATCGAAAGACTGGTTCAAGCAGAGTGCTCTATACATGATCAAGAAAATCGAGGAAAAGCTAAGGTAAAGACGGTTGATACGAAGTTTGGAACGATTCGTTGATGGCAGGCTGTATGGAGTTCATCACAGGCTACTTGAACGATCCACTTGATGTGTTGATTCGTACTATCTCAGGTCAACTCCATACATTATTTGTGACTATGTACATTCTTGTGAATATTAGGCTTTTGTGGCATGGTGTAGTGTAAAAGTATGATATTTTTCAAGAATTTCTCATGAGATTCTAAATCTTTCAAAATATATCTTACTTAAGCACTACAACTAACCCTCATTAATTTGAGGGAGAGCATTAATATGTTCTATGGCGAAATCATAATTTCATCTTTTATCCAAGACCGGTTAATCCATTTGTATCCAAAATATCAAGGTTTAACATTTTGGATAAGGGGATAAAATGAGATTAAGGAGACTTGTAAATATATGTGGCTAAGGTTAAAAGGACTTAATGTAAAAACCAACTTAATATGTGTTATGCACATGTTGAGGGGGAGCGTTTGTGATAACAAAAACACTAAGGTACAAAAACTTTTGATACTTATATCATATGTAGCTTAAGTGGTTTTCAAGGAATTTTCATAGTGACGAGTACTTACCCAAAACACACTTAACTCATGACAGTTATGGTGACAAAATGGTGGTAGGAGTAGGTATAAGTCCAATGATTCTTCCAGAACCGGAGGAATCTTCCCAAGGAAAATTCCATAGCTAGAAATAGTAGTCCTTAGGAAAGATGGGGAACGATTGTGAACGTGGCATAATGCCAACCAAGTACTTAAGCTAGCACTGGAACAATCACAACAAGGTGCTAGTTATGACGTATTGGTAAGCATTGAAGGGGTTGAAGAAGGAAAAACGAAATGTAAAGATAAATGGTGTAAAGAAAGAAGCCTTCCTTACAACTTAGGCAGAAACCGGGTCAACACATCTTGAAGAAATTGAACATAAGACGTCATGGACCCAGTGATGCAATACACAACCCCTCCCAGCTAACTCAAATATCTCTCAAAAGATATTTGTTTTAATATCGCGGAGTTCAACACATTATCTATCGGTTTATTCACTTCGAATAAATTGGTATTGAAAAGGTGGAAATCCTCTCCAGCCTCTGCTCAGTAAATCAAAACGCACTATTGAGTTTAGAGCCACGAGATCATCAAAAGTCTCATTAGGACACTTTCCAAATATTCCTTGCTTCTTCACACACTGTGAAAAGTAAGAAATATTTTTATGCGTCCTACGCAATATTCTTGTAATATTGCCAGAACATCCGAGTGATATGAAAGTATTACAATGAAGATGAAAATCCTGTTTGAGCCAATATCAAACAAGCTCATGGTAGGTGACATGTGCGGTTCTTTAAGAACCAATATTGTGATAACTAGTAAGAAACGATGGTTTGATTCTTAACTGAATTCAAACTTATTCCAGGGCCTCTATGCAAGATCTAAGTGATCTTGCCAGAACACTCAGAGTGACACTCTTTATGTTCGCAATCAGCTTTGGGCGGTCGAATAAAGAGAACGGGTTTACCCGCGAAATCTTGTCAATGAGATTTTAATTAAATCTACCTGTCACAAGTACGATATCTAATATCGTCCAACGGTCTTCACCGACCGGACGTAAAATGCTACCGAATTAGAATGAAATGGCTTTACAGTGTCCGAGAAGAAGTTGTTCTCGCATACTTATATTTTCTATATCAAATATTTCAGCAAAATTCAAGAAAGTTGAATCTAAATTCTTCCGTTGTCTCAACTCTGAGACTTTCAAGAATTCAACAAAGTATAAGTATGTGAGACATGAAATCACGAGGAGGGAAGTATCACAAGAAGGCGAAGGACGCACGTGAAGATGATCTCTAACCACATAACAAGTCCAAGGTCAATAGAACATGCTCCAAGCCAAAGCCTGAAGATTATCAACACATATTCACAACTACGAAGAAAAAGAAAAGAAGAAACGAGAATGGAATATGAGCTCAAGAACGAAGATCTAGTATAGTATCCTAGGTTTAGGACTTTGTAATTTGAAGTGACCTCCCTTAGGGGGAGATTGTTGGAAATACGTTTTTAACGTATATTAGAAGTATCGGTCACTCCAACAATATTATTAACGTTGCTAGCTCGTAGTTATATAAATTTAAACAATAGTTAACTAAACCGATCATGGGCTTGTCCATGGGTCGTAGGCCCAAGTCTACTATAGAATTGGGTATATAAACCCTCTCCTTTGATGGAGAGGGTGTTGGTTGGTTCACTTTTCTATAATATTACACATAGTTTCTCTCTACTTTCTCTATTTACGTTATCTCTCTAGAAAACCATCAACCTCACTCTAGATCTAAGATTACCAATATTCTGCACTAACCCTGTTTCTCTAACCCGGTATGAAATTCCTAACCCAGTAGTTGCTCTAACTCGGTAGTCACTTTAACCCGGTAGTCACTCCTAACCCGGTAGTTACTCCTAACCTAGTAGTCACTCTAACCCGATAGTCACTCTAACCGGGTAGTCACTCCTAACCCGGTAGTCACTTCTAACTTAGTACTGCCAAAAATGTAACTCGGTATTTTCAAACAGACCCTAATCCGGTAGTACGAACCCAAAATAAAAAAATTTAAAGAACGAGATTTTAAAATTTTCCAATGAAACGAATTGTACTTCCAAGTATTATAGGCCTCAAGACACCATAAAAATGCAAGCTTTTTTGAATTTAAAGCCAAAAAAAATAAATTAAGATTCGTACTTGATTTGAAATATTTTACCCAAAAGTCAAACCAAACAAGGAAACATTTTGGGTTTTATGCTATAAAATGAAAAGTAAATCAATACTAAATGATAGTAGATAGTTTAGATGAAGATTTGATCACAAAAAGAAAATTGGTCGGGCCCTATATGTAGTATATAAGACACGTTCAACCAAAAACAAGCACACAAACAATCACTTTCATCCGATGTCTCTTGATACCAATTGTAGATTTAGGTAATCCTTGATTAGTTTCTAGAGAGACAGTAAAGAGATGTTGGAACATACATAATTATAGTGAAAGAAACTAGAGAGAGAAAGTGTGAACATGTATGTGTAAATTAATGGAACCAACACCCTTTTCATTTAAAGAGATGGTTTATATACCCATGACTATTACGTCATGGGATTACACGTTTGGGCTTAGTCTTGGACAAAGGCCCGGTTTGTTTACTACGTACTAGTTAACTTAAACTTTTTTTTTAACGGCAATTTGGTGTAGCGGAGTATCTTGCGTGCCACCGAGGCACCAAGTCTCTCGACCCGAGTTCGAATCATCTCACGAAGAGAATATCAACCCCATGCTAGCCATCCAGTTTCTCATTAAGGGTGTTCAAGGCATTGCGATGGGATTCAAACCCGACAGCCTATTCTGGGAAAATACCCCACATGGGGAATGACAGGAGTCGAACCCCTAACCTCCCTCACATGGAAACTATAACCAAATGCATCCATCCAACTGAGCTAGACTTCATTTGCACTAGTTAACTTAAACTACAAGCTCGTTACATTTATATATTGTTGGAACGACCTATCCTTCTAAATACGCAAAACGTATTTCCAACAAACCTTATGATTATATTACACATTAACACTTACAAACTTGTTTGCAACATTTCTAAACACAAATCAACATACTACACCAGCAGAATCATTTACATGACAGTTTAACCACTCTTAATGATAGATTATTTGAATAAAGTAAATATTGCAATCTATATTAATTTAAGCTCAAACAGATCAATGATAAGCTATATAAAAATACATTAAAACAACTAGAACAACAGTTAACCAATAATCAAGTAAAAAAATCTAAACTAGCAGATTTAATCAAATATGAAGGAGTAGAGAAATTTGCATCTTTGGTTTCAACTAAACAAAAACCATTGCTCAATTGAGCTTGTTTACAAATCTGGCTAATCCAGTAAGATCAAGTCATAAAGTTTCATCCAACCTAACGCCACTTCCATTGCTTGACTTGATCTTTTACCCGTTTTTGTGATTTTGAGCTTTTCCTCGTATAAAAAGCACAATCAAGCTATGGTAAGCTTGATTGTACAAGATAGCTAACGGTCAAGTATAAGCTGATCAAGAGCTTATAGCTTTTATAAAACCTTTAGAACATAAGTGCTTAAACTAAAATGAACAAAAGGAGAATGAGACTAAATCAAAGTTTTATTTCATTAAAATAGAAGTACACTGCTTGAAAATGAAATAGAAATGATAAGAAAATACAAGCTTAACTAATTTCAACACTATAAAAGCTATAAATTGGTGCCCAGAGCTTGGTAATCTTCTCTTGTATTTATAGCTATGATTGGAGTCTGGGTGACGTGGTAGATTCATTTTAGACGATGATAACCGTTTTGATCAAATACTTTTTGTAGCCTTTGGATGCCTTCCACCATTAATTATCCAATAATATTTGAGAGGATTGCCAGCGTGGAAGGTAATGATGCAACCATTAACTGATATGTCAGTAGAGGAATTCAATGCTAGTCATAGCCTATGAATCGTCCAACCTTGATCATAATCCTCTGGTTCGCTTGAATAACTATTCTTCAAAAATATTGTAGCGTGAATAGTGCAAGACATGAACTCAAGTCTAATTTTTGGGCTTATATACTTTTTTTGACCCGACCTAACTTATTTTGTTGACTTGGGCCTTTTGGGATATCATTTTGGGCTTCGTGTTAGATCAGTTTCATAAACAAAGGTATATGACTTTAATAGGCTTCAAGGCCCGTTAATGGTTTGTGGGGCCCACTAGCATAGAAACTTGGCCCAATAAAGCTTGTATCTTTGCCTTGGCTCTTGATTTTTCACTTTTTCAATCCCGTGTTCGTTTTTGTCCGGTTTTTAACCGTTTCTTATGATCTTTATTATATCCGTACATGTGCACGCAAAAACGAAAAAACAAGCATATACAATATACAATTGTACACTTTTATAAATTCAAAGTCCGGTTTATAAATAAGTAAGATATGTGTTTTCCCTCATATGAATCCGCTATCCCTTTTTCTCTTAATTTCTGCAATGGAGGGACTTCATTTATCAATTCACGAATATGTGGAAGATAAACTGATTATGGGGGCAGTTGTAGGGGAGAATAATATCAATATATCACACTTATTTTTGCGGATGATGTCGTCTTCTTGTCTTAATGGAAATCTAGGTAAGTTGGTGGTATTTGACACGTGCTTAACGAATTCCACTCACAATTAGGTCTTAAAATAAACATTGATAAGTCTAATTTGTACGGGGTAGACTTTAGTACAAAAGATGTATGTAACATGGCTCGTACATCGGGATTTACAGTTGGATCTTTGCCATTTTCTTACCTAGGTATTGCAATTGGAGCTAATACGGCATGTAGAAATAACTGGGATGTAGTGTTGCGACGCTTTCGTAATCGCCTTTCTAATTGGAAAGTTAAGATGTTATCTATAGGGGAAGACTAACGTTTATTAAATCAGTATTAGGAAGTTTGGGTATTTATCTAATGTCTTTTTTTCAGGGTGTCCGAGGATGCGTTTTCGAGTATGGAACAATTGAGGTCTCGTTTTTTATGGGGGAGTTAAGAAAATGAGAAAAACATAACATGGGTGGCGTGGGATAAAACTCTAACTTCTATGGATAAAGGTGGGTCGGTATCGGCAGTTTGCCTGCACTAAATTTAGCTCTCCTTCAAAAGTTGAGGTGGCGTTTTTATAACGAAAAAGAAGCTTTATGGTGCCTTGTGATAAAGGATATTCATGGTGACTATGGAGGAAATTCAAATAGAGATAATCAACGTAAAAGAAAGGGTATGTGGTCTCATAATATTGGTTCGGCAAATTATCTTCATGACAAGCAGATCATTCACTATAATACGGTCAAATACAGGCTTATCAGTGGGGAGCAAATTCGTTTTTGGTTGGATGCTTGGATTGAAGATCAACCACTATGTGTTCAGTTTAATCGTTTATTTAGATTGGAGTTAAACCTAACTTGTAAGGTGTGCGAGAGATGGGGTGATGATTGTGGGATATGGAATTAGCGAAGAGATGTAAAGGCTGGTATCGAACAAAGAACATGAAAGTCCCTAATCAATGCTAGAAACCCTAAACTTAACTTAATCAACACAAGGTATTACTTTTCAAACGGAATCTTATTATTGTATAATAAAGAATTACAAGTGTTATGGATAACACAGTTTGATGACAATGTGTTGTGCACACTTTGAACAACTATAAACCCTAACTTATGAATACAGTCGTAGCTGTTTGATTCACTAAGTTATATGCAATAATGTTATGAATATCTCAAAGTGTTAAACATTAATGCATGGATATACATCCTATTTATAGTGTTACGAGATTGACCTAAATAGTACTTGATGGTGACTACACAAGCTTTTACAAGTTCCCACATCAGTCACATGATGTCCTTCTATTCTTGGTAGTCTTCCATTATGCTTTAAGGAAACAGTTGTCAAAACAGTTTCCTTTTTCTTCATAGTCTCGAACACACAAATGGCATGTCCAAAGTATGCTGAGTGTTAACAGGGTATTGCCACCCCTGTTAACCCTCAAACCCTCAGAGTCCCTGATACATCTTGGCTGTTATCCATCACAGCCAATGAGTATGTCTTCAAGTAATCTTTGACTTCCTTGACAATGTCTCTGACATGGACTCCTCTGAGGTTGCTCACAGAGATTTGGATCTTTGTGAGTCTTGCGAAACTTGCCTGCCTCCTAGACACAGGCAAGGGACTATCTAACAGCCTAATTATGTTTAAATCAATGATCAGGGAATCTAACAAGTTTAGATTCCCAACAATCTTGTTGTCCCTCTTATATGATGTTATATAATACGAATTAAAGAAAGAAAGGAAGATATGAGAAGAATTCTAGAGAGAGAAAGTAGTGAGAGAAAGTAGAGAGAAAAATGGTTGGTGAAACTTGTGGAATATTAGATTAGAGAAAATGAAATGACCAACACCCTTCCTAACATGCTAGGAAGGGTTTATATAGCCTTTGCTTACATGTAGCTTAATGGGCTATATGATCATGGGCCGGGCTTTCCTTTTGGGCTTTGGTTACTTATTAATGAACCTTAGCTTAAAGTTAAGCCCGTAATAACACGACTAATATACTACCTATTACAACGTTCTAAAATACGATACATAATAAACATATGACCGAGCATTCTTGTTTGGCTCAATATTTTGAGGCTAACAATCTCCCCCAATGAGAGGTCATAAACCTTGGTCATTTAGGAAATTTGTAGAGATTACTAATCTCGCCATAAAGGAGTCTTGAACGTGTAATAGTAGTCTTGTTCCTTCATGCTGTGATCTTTGAGCCTTTGTCGTTGTCTTTCGACTTTGTCTTTAAGCTTGAAATCTTCAAATCATCCTTGACTTGTCTTTGCCATCTTGCGATCTTGTGTCTTCATTCACATGCTCACACTATTAATTGTTGAATATGTCTTTAGGCATGAGTATGTGGTTTCTGAATCTTTGACTTTGGTGAGTACACCGTGACGCCACCTTCTCGAGACAAAACATAGACACGGACTGAACGGCTTTGACATTCGTCCTAAATCGGTAGCGTTTTACCTCCGGTCGGTGAAGACCGTTATACGATATTAAATATCGTACCTGTGATCAGGTAGATTCAATTAAGAATCTCCTTGACAGGGTTTCGCGGCTGTACTAGCCGTTCTCTTTACTCGACCGTCTCAAAGCAAGACTGCGAACATAAAGAGTGAATCAATTGGATAGATATCCGTTTGATTAAAGTCGTCAATTCAAATTCCTGGAACAAGTTTGATTCTTAACGAATCTTACCATTGTTGCTTTCCAGTTGACACAAGTTTGATTCATAAGAATCTCACAAGTCACCTACTGTAGCGCTGTTTGAGGTTGACGCTAGAAGGATTTCCATTCGTCACTGTGAATATTAATGAATATCACTCTGAATGTTCTGGCAAGACCATGAAGATATTGCGTAGAAACCTGAAACGAGTTTGAATCAATTCAGAATCAAACCACTGTTTCTTTTCAGTTTTACATATGTTCAATTCATAAAGAATCTTGCATATGACCTACCGCAGTGCTGTTTGATGTTAACACTGGAAGGATTTCCACTCATCATTGTGAATACTAAGTAGTATCACTCTGAGTGTTCTAGCAATATCGCAAGGATATAACGTAGGACTCTGTTGATCTTCATCCGTGTGTCCTAACGAGATTTGATTGATCTCTTGGCTCTAGACTCTATTTGTTCACTTTTAGTGGTCGGAGGCTGGAGCAGATGCCACCTATTCAATATCAACTATCTCGGAGTGAGAAAGTCAATAGAAGTCATGTTGTTCTCCGTGACAATAAAACAAACTTCTTTTGAGAGAAGCCTGAGTAGCTAGGAAAGGGTTGTGCTTCACATCACTGGGTCCATGATGAGTTTGTCTTCATGATGAGTTGACCCGGTTTCTGCCTAAGTTGTATGGAGGGCTTCTTTCTTTACACCCTTTATCCTTACATTTCTTTTTCATTCTTCAACCCCTTCAATGCTTACCAAGACATCATTACTAGCACCTTGTTGTGATTGTTCCAGTGCTAGCATCAGTACTTAGTCGGCATTCAGCTATGTTCACATTCTACTCCATCTTTCCTAAGGACTTCTAATAATCTATTGGATTGTCCCTGGGAAGATCCCTCCGGTTCTGGTTGGATCATAGGACTTAAACCTAACCACCCTTTTGACACCAATAACGTCGTGAATTAAAGATGTTGTGGGTATTTGATCGTAACCATGAAAACCACTTTAAATTCTAACAAAGTGTTTGAAAAACATTTAACACCTTGCTAGTTTTGTCGTTTCAGAAATGCTCCCCCTTCACATGTGCATCGATAATCGAAAGTGTTTCGCACATGTAGGTAAGAGTTAAAGTGCTTGAGTCTTATATTAGATCACATTTTAATCACATTTTCTCCCCCTATCTATAATATATAAAATCTTTTGATATTAGAGATACCAAATTTGATTAAAATATATTTTGAAAAATAGTCTTGAAATCTCCGGGAGAAATATGTGTTAATCTTTTGCATGAAGTTAAAATGCTCCCCCTCAAAAATTGATCCAATTGAATTGTCATTGTGAGGATATGATCCACATTTCACTTTTTGAGGATGGGAGTTGTTGAACACATAATTTTTGAAAGATTTTGAATATCATTGAAAAATTCTTGAAAAAATTATGTTCAACGCTTTTTGAAAAATCAATTCTTTTTGTCGAAAGGTTTTTCTAAAGCATAAACTTGAGTTCATAGACTTTGAATGTCTTGACAAATCCACTCAAGTGTAAGAAGATTTAACTTCTTTTGCTAAGGGTAAGAGCACGAAATCGTACACTCCCCCGTGAATATTGATCCGGGTTGCAATCTGAAAGTGATTACAAACCATTGTGTTGAGCTCAAAACGTTGAATGTTTTGTGACAAGCTCAACCCGTGATAGATTGCTCTACCCGTTGTTTGGAAATATTTGTCCAAAATAGACAATTTCCTTTTATTAAAAGAAGAAATGACATGTTTTGAAAAATATTTACAACTTTCATTCGAGCTTTATGTACACACCCGTGTCGTTATTGAGCGACATTTCTAGGCACGTCCATATTATCGATACTGAAAGACATGTCGAAAAGAATTTTTTGGTCTTTTGAAAGTTTTTCCATTTTTTTTTATTTTGTTTTTCTATGGATATTTACATTTTATTATATTTTTGTGTTTTCTCAAGTTTTTCGAAAATAATCTAAAATAGACTTTTGTACAGCAGAAGAAGGTGATATAGAATGTACAGAATTGGAACCCTTTGAAGAAGGAGAAGTGGGTTCAGAATTCGCTGTTGTACCTGCAATCACAGAAGAAGAATTTGCACAAATACTAGAATTAGGAGTAACAAATTCCTTTTCAGCGTGTAGAACAGTAGCATTAGTGCTGGTGCAGGTGTCATCACTCTTCTCTATTAGAATCCACTTAAGACCAACTTATGTGAAGATCCGACCCGTTGGTTTCCACTGAAGACTAGATTTAGGAGTAGCTTTCTCTTGCACAGCGGAAGACTTCTTTGGAGAGAAACTATGTCCTTTTTGAATCCACGTTTCAGATTTGGTGTGGTTGCTTTTCTTTACGACGGGTTTGTATCTCCTTGTTGTCTTATGGGATTCTGTATTCGATCTCCGTTCAAAGGAACGAGATTTGACCTCATAGAGGTATTGCAAAATGCAATGGTCATGATTTCCATTGTGAATGCCCTTTTTGCAAGTGGGACATACAGGGAATTTTGGATTCACGAAAGTACTGTATTCCTTTGTTTTCCAAATCGTTCAGGCGTAGTGTTTGAAACACGACTATCCATGGATGGTTTCCAATTCCTAGATTGCTGAAGAGGGATCCTAGGTTTTGGTTGACTACCATTAGGATTGTGTAGAACTCTAGCGGGATTTGGGGAACTAGGTTTTTCATACACTGGTTTGTCTTTCTGAATCTTCCCTTTTTGTTTCGCATCCTCTAGGTTGTAGGTATGAACGAGGTCATTTGAACCTACAGATTCCTTTGTGGACGTGAATGTCACACGTTTTGGAGGAGTCCTAGAAGTGCTAGGTGCATTCACATGGTTGGGTTTAGCAGCAGTGTGCTTTCTAAATGGAGGAACATAGGGTGATATGGATGGTTTTGGAACACTTGGTTGCACATCAGTCTTAGGGGGTAACCTAGATTTCATATGAGAAGAATTGGAGAACGGAGTCGGTTTTCCTAAGATAGAAGGCCTTGGATCCTTGTAGGCATTGGGTTGTCGAACAACAGGTTTCTTAATGCTAGGTTCCACGATTTTCCCACCCATTTTAGCAACGAGTTTCTGCAACTCTGCTATTGCTCTGTCCCTGTCTTGTAATTG
This sequence comes from Glebionis coronaria, assembly GCA_025667525.1. Lineage (NCBI taxonomy): Eukaryota > Viridiplantae > Streptophyta > Magnoliopsida > Asterales > Asteraceae > Glebionis > Glebionis coronaria. Next base: position 364,554,722 of record CM046877.1, read on the forward strand.
AGCTTTCAACCCTTTAATTTTCAAATTCTGTTCATTCATTTCTCGAAATGTTTGGGAAAGTTTTTCTTGCAATTTATTATCATGTGGAAAACTACCAACTTCTTTTTGCAGAGCAAGTTCAAGTGAATGACAATGTTTTTGAAGGAAATCAGTTTTGTGTTGAAGTAACTCAAAAGCCTTTTTGTCAACATTTTCTTTACGTTTCGAAAGCTCAATTTCAAGACGTTCACATTCTTTGATCTTATCAAGATATTGGCATGCAACTTCAGAATATTCGTCAATATCAGCACAAGATGTAAAATAAGCACACATAACATCTTTAGAAACGCATTCTTGCAAGAGTAAATCATATTCATCTGAAAAATCAGACTTCTCCATTTGAAGATCATCAATGTGTCTCTCAAGAGATTCAACGTATTTTAAATCATCAAACATTTCAGTCCGAATGAACTCCTCCAGTTGAAGAACAGTTTCTTTAATCAACGCCGTGTTAGGAATTAAGAGTTCTTTCACAAGCAAGGTAATATCTTGAGGAATCGGACGTGTCCACTCAGCATTTTCACGTTTGGCCCAGTCTCTTTCAACAATAGATTTAACATTATCTATGTGGTGTTTAAGAATACCTAATGTTTTCCTACTCTTGCTTTTAGATTCATCTAGAGGGAGGTAGTTTATGTATTTGTAAACATTAGATTTCTTAGGGGCAAATGCTTTCTTCCATTGAATTCTCTTTTGTTTGCATTCTAGAAACACTTCCTCACGAGTTTTCTGAGTTTGTTTGTTGAAAAGACCATAAAGACTATTCTCATAAGCATAATTATATGGTTTCACAAACTCCTTATTGACAAGTGGTTGCCTATCATCATCCCAAAGGGCAGTCTCTTCAATATTGGCACTAACAGGCATGCAATCAAGATCTGTCCTTTCAGTCTCATCAAGATAAAGACACGGGTTCGCAGCTTGAGCTTTGGCAAGGTACTCAGGGCTTGCAAAGCTAGCTTGACCCTTAAACATTGATGGAGGTGCTAGCATTCTTACGGATTGAATAGAATCATGCGTTTTATAAACAACGTTCTTCAAAAATTCGACTTGTTCTTCTAATTTTGTTACTTTTTCAGTTTCTTTCTCGTATCTAATTTTGAAGTCTTGTTTTAACGCATCTACCTCTTGTTTCTTATCCTCAAGAATTTTAGCAGAATCAGTAGTGGTCATAGAGAGCTTTTGTTCAAGTTCGTTAACTTTGGTATTTGCAAGGTACGTTTTTTGACGTTCATCCATTAAGAAAACATTATATTGACGCTTCTCTTTGGCTAATAACTCAAGAGTTGTATTATATTTGTTTTCAAAATCGTCCTTTTGACTTTTTAACGCACTACCCTTGTACCCCTCAAGCTCTTTGGTCTTTTGAAGAAGCTCAGCCCTATTACTTTCAAGGGTCTCATTAGATTTAATTAGAGCGGCTTTGCATTCTTCAAAGTTTTGAGTGAGCGCTGTGTTTGCCTTCTTTAATTGCTTTTGACTCTTTCTAGTTTGATTGACATCTTTTTGTAAACTAGCAATTAAATTAGCAAGCGCGACACGCTCCTCATCATCATACTCATTTGCATGTTGATCATCCTCAAACTCATTATTGCACATGTCTGATGAATTTGGTGTGGTATTGCTATCAACCTTTTCCGTCATACATGTGTCAATAAGGTTTGTTGTTTGATCACTATGCTCGTGCGTATTGGCATTGGCAAACACATTAAATTCAGCATTGTGTACCTCTTCCAATGGCTCAGAATCGTAAACAGGACCATTATCATAGGAAGGTGTATTGCTGATGACATTCTCATTCTCAGAGTCGATGTGTTGTTTGTCAGAGCTGCTGTTGTCTTTCCCAGAGCTGTTATGATCATTCTGATCACCATGCGTTGTTTTCCCTGTTCTGCAGCTGTCAGTTGCATTACTCGATATTGTCTCGTTACTTACAGTTGAAACTGGACTCGTATCCATTACATGAATCTTTGCGACCGTGCACTCTTGCATTTTCAGCCTTTTGTCAATCATCTTCTTGATCATGTCTTTTGCATGAAGTAGGCGTTCATCCAAAAGCCTTTCAATTGATTCCATGTTTCCAAAAATCAAGTCTCTGAATGATTTTGCTTCCATTGTAGTGTAGTCTTTGAAGTGTTGATTTGCATCTCGAACTTCGGACTCAAAATTGGGATTCTTGAATAGCTTTGAAGCAAAGAATGGTTGAAACGGTGTTCTGAGTGTTTTGAAGGCTTTCTTGGAATTTGTCTCATGGAGGTTTTTGTTGAGTAATTCATTCTCAAGATTCTTCAAGTGGTCTCTTAAGTCATAAGTGAACGTGCGATGATCATTTCCGAAAAAGGAATGAAAAGCACGCATATACAAAGGATTGTACGAGAAGGTCTCTCTTTCCAGACGTTTTAGATTCGTTTTAAGATCACTGAAAGCTTGCATACAACGTTGTTTAAGGACTTGTTCTTGTAGTTGCATCTCTCGTTCTTCTCTGTCTGAACACGCATTGCTCGTTTCCATGATGATGGTGTCTCAGTTGATGAAGTGACTTCGGATCTTAAGTAGATATGGTGTGATTGGTTTGTGGTTGCAATTTCGAAAATTCCGATTTTATTTCCAGTCCGACAATAAATTCCTCAGTCCGACAAAACGGTAAGCTGAAAAATTTGTCTTACCAAATTTTGAAATCAAGTCTGAAATAGCCAAAAACTAATAGGGAAAAATTTTGAAAAGTGAAAAATTTTGACAAAAATAAAACCTAAAAATTTGAATTTTGGTCCGAAAATTTGAATTTTTGGTCGAAAAATTTTTCGCATCGCCAAAATTTGAATTCGAAGCATAAATAGCCTAAAAATGGTCTAGGAAAAAATAAATTTTAAAATGGTTTTCCCGCCAAAAAAACTCTTTTTTTTTTTTTTTTTTTTTAATCTTCGTGTAAACGATATTACGAAACTAGTCTAGATGGTGGCTAAGTCGAAAAAATACTCGAACAAAATTTAGCTAAACAAGTCATTGGAATGTCCATCGGAATGTGCCATCGGAATGTCCATCGGAATGTTCATCGGAATGTGACTTAGATCGCAATGCACTGTCGGAATCCCAGATCGCAATGTACTGTCGTAATCCCAGATCGCAATGTTCAGATCAGAATATGTTCAGATCGGAATGTTCAGATCGGAATGTCCAGATCGAAATGTGTCTAAAACAAATTTGGCAGAGTAACGACTCAAAAGTCCCTTGAAACCGTCGGAATCCCAGATCGCAATGTACGATCGGAATGTCCAGATCGGAATAAGGTATCGGAATCCTTAGATCGCAAAGTGGAACCAGTTGGTTATTGCGATCAAACCCCTCTTTTGTACTTTCCGATGGTGGTACAAGCTAGAATTTCGGAAAGATGAAAAACAAGAAATTTTCAACTTTTGATCCAAAAAACTTGTGTTTAAACCAAAAACCAAGATACCCAAGTCACAATGGCACGAATCAAGAAGGTATACGAATCGAAAAACACTAAAAAACAAGAAAAATCTTGAATTCGTGGATGAAAGAAGGATTAAAGCAAATAAATCAAATGAAAACGCAACAACCAATCACAAAACTACCCCATGGCGATTGATACCAATTGTTGTCCCTCTTATATGATGTTATATAATACGAATTAAAGAAAGAAAGGAAGATATGAGAAGAATTCTAGAGAGAGAAAGTAGTGAGAGAAAGTAGAGAGAAAAATGGTTGGTGAAACTTGTGGAATATTAGATTAGAGAAAATGAAATGACCAACACCCTTCCTAACATGCTAGGAAGGGTTTATATAGCCTTTGCTTACATGTAGCTTAATGGGCTATATGATCATGGGCCGGGCTTTCCTTTTGGGCTTTGGTTACTTATTAATGAACCTTAGCTTAAAGTTAAGCCCGTAATAACACGACTAATATACTACCTATTACAACGTTCTAAAATACGATACATAATAAACATATGACCGAGCATTCTTGTTTGGCTCAATATTTTGAGGCTAACAAATCTCCCCCTATTTAAACATAAATAATGCTAGATCTAACTAAGTTAAGGTAAGTGAGTTAACAGCTTCTTCTTACTCATAACAGATCTAAACAAACATACCTCATGATTTTATTAATACTTAAAGAAAATTACAAGTGCATTACATAAGTAAAATAAAAGGTGAAGGTAAAATTGGGCTGTGAACATCTTCAATAGTCATCATTTTTAATCCTTTCTTCAGCTTCAGCCAAGTCAAATCTGTTATCTAATTCTTCCTGCAAAGTCTTTGAAAACTTCTTGGAATACTCTGAGTTGATCTTGAGTGACTTCTTGTGACAAAGTAGCTGAATTGTTGAAGCCAAGCACAGCTCATCTTCTCTTTGAAATGCATACTGGCAAGCCCTGTTCATAAATTCCATTCCTCTTTCAGGCTCTATATAAGTCTGACCATCAACAGGGCCAACTATACCATTGGGTAGGATCAAATCCCTGTGCATGCCATCCACTTGAACGTCATCTGTAACAAAAGTTTCTTTAATGAGTTGAGACATTCTTATTCTTTTGTTGCCTGTCTTTGGGGGTTCTTGTTCAAAAGGCTGTGGAGGGGGATCGATCTTGAGTTTGGCAGCGGTTTCTTTGATCCAGGTAAACTTGGCCTTAATAGTCTTAAGCAGAATAAAATTGGCCTGTCCAGTTATTTTGGCAGCTAAGGCTTCAAGTTCGAACCATTCTGATAACCCAAGTGTCTTTAGCCGGAAGTTGTCAAACACATTCATATTTCCCTGTTGGTTATCCCTCCATAAGATCATCTGTAGGGTGTTTGTGGATTTATGAATGGTGTATTTGAACTTGGTTATCTTGCCAGGGGCATATCTGTTGTTCACGCAGGCGTCATAGTCAGCTTTGACTTTCCTTAGTGCCTCAGCGTGTTTTGCTTCCATTTCCCTCAACCTTTGTTTTTGCTTTTCTCTTTCAGGTGGTGTCATCTTCCTCAGAGTAGCTTCATTCAATTCTTTGGCTGTCTTGAGTTCATTTAATCTCTTGAATTCCTTAGCCTGTTTCTCTATTTCTTCAGGGGTTAAAGGAATCTCATTGGAAGGTGTAAAGGTTGAGAATTGGGAAAGGTCTGTGGTGGATCCTCCTGTCTCTAGCATCGCAGCTATCTTCTTGAGTTTTGAGTCTGTGTCAGCCAAAACTATCTCCTTTCCTTTCTTCGAGACAGAGGACTCCACACTTATGTTTTTCAAAACCTTAGCTCTTCTGATAAACGCTGTCTAAGCCTGAGTTTGAATTGATTTGGGAAGGGAGCTAACAGTGAACTTTAGCTTCTTAGCAGCTGGTTTATCATCATCCCCAGGCTCGCTGGTGTTAACCAAAACCAGGGACTTTTATAGATCAGCTCCATCTTGATTCTGTTGCTCCCCCTGAGTGTTATCCTCATCATCAGGTATTATAACAGGTGTGATGACTTGGAGAGGAACAGGTGTGATGGTGTTGTCTGCTGATGATGAGCCTTGTGTAGCAGATGCAAGGTTGAGTGTTGGTTCTTTCTCCCCCTCACGTTCATCCTGGCTACGCAGACGTTTGGATGAACGTGCCTGAAAATGCCTTGCAATCTGTTCAACAGAGGCAGCCATAGCACGTTGCCTTTTCCTTGAAGCCCTGGCAATCTTCAGCAGGAGGTTGCCATTTGCATTTGTATTGGGCTGAACACGACTGACAATAAAGTTAGCATGACGGTATTGCCTGTTGGGAACAGCATCAAATTGCCTGTGCATGGTTAGCTCATGTTCATGAAACATGGCAGGGACCTCTGTGTCAATGACATCCTTCACTCTAGTAGAAAGGTGACTTAGTCCTTGGGCTACACCTTTCCTGGCACCATCCTTGATTGGCTCAGTAACCGCCTCAGCCACAGCCTTTTGTATGATCCCAGGGAATGTAACAGTGAAGTTGTGCATTTCAGACTTGATCACATCCAGCTTTCTTGATAACCGTTCAATGTCTGACTGATGATGAACAGGCTGAAGATTCTTGATGTTGAGGCTTTGCTGAGCATAATCATCCCCCCTTGGTAAGAGATCAAAGTTAGTCTGGGCAGGATGATCAAACAAGAGAAACTCCGTTGTTGGATCATAGGCTGGGCGTTGGAAAACTGTTGTTGTTGAGGTAGCAGAGTTTGGAGTAACAACAGCGTCCTTGGGAGGAGGAGTCTTATCGCCAGCTGGTGTGGACACAGCTATTTCTTTGGGAGGAGAGACAGATAACTGATCTTCCTCATCTTCGTCATCCTCCTCCTCAAACATCCCTTCAGGGATTTCATCCTCAGGCATCGACTCTAGATCAGAGACATCATCCTCCAATGTTAGCATTTCTTCATCAATGTTTATCAGAGGCTCTTCTTCATTGGGTTTGTCTTGAGTGATTGTATCAGCCTCCTTCTCTTTTTGTACCTGGGATTCAGTGACTGGCTGTACAATCTCAGCCTGCAAATTTTTAATTAGTAACAGGGAAAAGATAAGGGGAATGGTCGCCATTTCGCTGTCCCAGAGAGGCTGAGGGTGATTACTCAGCCACTCCAAAGGATAAATCCTTGGGATTCTTTTAAGTTTGAAAAAAAATATGGTTAATGATCGCCATTCGCTGCCCCTAGGAAAGACGAGTGTGATTATTCAGCCCCCCAAAAGGTTAAAACCTTTGGGACTCTTTTGATTGTGAGACATATGTTGTTTATGGATTGCCATTCGCTGCCCTAGGAAAGCTGAGGGTGATCATTCAGCCCCCCCAAAAGGTTAAGAAACCTTTGGGACTCTTTTAAGAGTGAAACATATGTGGTTGGAGGTCGCCTGTTACGCTGCCCCTAGGAAAGCTGAGGGTGATGATTCAGCTCCCCCTGAAAAGGATAAATCCTTTGGGACTCTTTTAAGGAGGGAACCAAGAGGCTGTGTGAAGTACAGCTGATCAAGGTTGAGACATAAGTGTATTCAGGTTGTTGTTAGCCTGAATACTGTCTAGAGGGTGCAGGGTTATCGGGGTGCTTTATAAACACAAATGAATCATTCCCTGGTGCAAAGACAGGGTGTACAGAAGTCTTAAAGAGTTCTAAGTGCATGGACAGACTTCTATGGGTCGAGGATTACCCTAACTTCACCACTCTCTCCTACAGACAAATGAGAGTGGCTGCTTGTGAACCTCTAAAAATGTACACTGATTACCTGTGAGATATCAGCTGATTAGGCTGGTTTTCTGTCGTCTCAGCTGACTTAGAGACACTAGACTCCTGTTGTTTGTCAGCAGATGTATCTGATTCCACATGAGTATCTGGAACAGAGGAGGTGTCGGTCTTCTTTCCCTTGGCCTTAGAGACAGCTTTGGTGCGGGAAGAAGGGGGGATTTTCTTCTTCTTAGGCTGTTGGCCAGAAGAAGCCTTGGACTTGGTAGTGTGCTGTCCAGAGGTCAAAGACTTAGACTTGCCAGACACACTAGAAGTATTCACCTTCTCAGAAGAAGGGAGCAAGGGCTTCTCAGCTGTTGGTAGATGGTTGGCCACATTCATCATATGAGCGGTGACAGGGACATCTTCAGCTCCTATTTCTTTGTAGATGGCACCTGTGATGTGGTAGGGCTTTAGAGCAGTCAAAGCATTGTTGTGGTAGTTGTCTCCCAGCAGACTTTCGAAGATCAGAGACAGGAAGCGCACATAGCAGATATTCTTTTCCCTGACTTGATTTCTCCCCTTCAGCTGTTCTACAAGGTTGGAGAAGAGAATGCTTCCAACATAAACATCAGCTCCCCAGATCAATCCATATGCAATAGCCTGATGGTTGAAAGACATCTGATCTTGGGATCCCTGCATTCCTCCCAGGGATTTAACAATGTGGGTGAAGAGGACACGCCACATGGGAGTGAAATACTTAATCTTCAGGGGTGATTTGGAGAGGACCTCAGCTTGTGTAAGGGCAGGGTTTACATCATTGAGGGTTTGAGTGTGGCCAGGGCTTCTTTGACAGCCTTTTTATCAACGACCTTCAGGCATTCATCTCCATGCTTCAATCCGGCCACACTCGAGAAATCTTTAAGGGAGAAGGCGAAAGGGTGTTCATTGCATGAAAGGCTAAAAGTTATAGTGTCTTTTACCACTTCAGCAGAATACCAGAATTCCCTAAGGTATTCTTGGTAAAAGGTGGATGGGGATTTGGTGAAGGCTTCACTTAGGTCACAATTCTGCATGAAACTAACCAGATCTGAGTAGGTGCTATTTGGAGCCTTTATCCATCCAATGGCGTTGTTGGAGGCGAGGATGCTTTCGTTGATCTCGAAGTTAACATTTGCTGCTTTGGGAACTGAAAACGCCATGGATTCGAGGTTGAAGGTGAAAGAAAATGGCGGATAGGTTAAGAGAGAGAAGTACTTAGAGAGAGAAATGATTTGAGAAAGAGAATGGTGGTGGGTGAGAAGAGAGAAGAGACAATATATATATTCAAATTACGTAAACAGTTATTCAACCGCATTAAATACAAAGTGAGAAAATGACTGTTCAAGTGGGTCCCTTGACCTTTCAAAACTTATTTGTCTCCTCGTTATTCGAAAAATAAATGATTAACTATTTGAGAATGTTTTTTGCATTTACTTGGAAAGTAACTACCTAGTTTCATGTGAAAAACATTTAATATATAATCAATCATTTAATGAACACATTTAATATCAAGCCACAGGCTTTGAGATATTGAGCATCCCTAGCTCAACAACTAGCCTGTTGAACGAAGGTTCAGCCAAAGGCTTTGTAAAGATATCAGCTAGTTGCAGCTCTGTGGGAACAAAATGCAGCTCAATATCTCCCTTCATTATATGATCCCTGATAAAATGATACCTGATATCAATGTGTTTGGTACGAGAGTGAAGAACAGGGTTGTTGGATATGGCAATGGCGCTGGTGTTGTCACAAAAGATTGGCACTTTGTCATATAAAATTTCATAGTCAGCCAATTGACTTTTCATCCAGAGCACCTGAGCACAACAGCTGGCTGCAGCGACATATTCTGCTTTAGCGGAAGACATAGCCACAAAGTTTTTCTTCTTAGCACTCCATCCAACCAATTTTCCTCCTAGGATTTGACAGCTGCCTGAAGTGCTTTTCTTGTCAATACAGCATCCAGCATAATCTGAATCTGAATAGGCATTGAGATCAAAGCCTGATTCCTTTGGATACCATAGGCCTAGGGATGGTGTTCCTTTGAGATACCTGAAAATTCTCTTAACAGCCACTAAATGGGATTCTTTTGGGTTAGCTTGGTACCTTGCACAGAGACATGTGGAGAATTGGATATCTGGACGACTAGCTGTTAAATACATGAGTGACCCAATCATGCCTCTATATAAAGTCTCATTAACAGAGACCCCTGACTCATCAGGGCCCAAGTTGTTGGGTGGAAGCATGGGGCATTTCACTGATGCACAATCAGCTAAGTCATATTTTTTAAGTAAATCCTTAACATACTTTTCTTGACAAATTGAAATTCCCTTAGGACATTGTTTAATTTGAAAGCCCAAAAAGTAAGTTAATTCACCCATCATACTCATCTCATATTTCTTGGTCATTAATTTAGCAAAACGTTTACTAAGATTGACATTTGTTGACCCAAAGATGATATCATCCACATAAATCTGCACAATGATGAAATCACTCTTATCCTTGAAGGTAAAGAGTGTTTTATCAATAGAACCCCTGACAAATTTATTTTCAGTTAAGAAATTAGAAAGAGTTTCATACCATGCTCTTGGAGCTTGTTTCAGCCCATACATGGCTTTGTGTAGTCTGTACACATGGTTGGGAAACTCGCTGTTCTCAAATCCTTCAGGTTGAGCAACATACACTTCCTCAGCCAAATCACCATTGAGGAATGCACTCTTTACATCCATCTGATACACAGTGATGTTCATATAGGCAGCATAAGCAAGGAAGATTCTGATGGCTTCAAGTCTTGCAACTGGAGCAAAGGTTTCATCATAATCAATTCCTTCAGTCTGAGAAAACCCCTGTGCTACAAGTCTGGCCTTGTTTCTGATGATGTTCCCAATTTCATCCATCTTATTTCTATAGATCCATCTAGTGCCTGTGATATTCTTTCCAGGTGGAGCTGGCACTAGTGTACATACTTTGTTCCTTTTGAACTGATTGATTTCTTCTTGCATAGCAGCTACCCATCCTTCTTCTACCAGAGCCTCAGCTACTCTTTTAGGTTCAATTTGTGAGAGAAATTCAGCAAAGAGACATTCATTGGCTGAGGCTGACTCTGAGTCTTGGATTCGCTGTCTAGTAGTGACCCAATAATGTTGACAAGAAGAATGTGTTGATCTCTTGACCATTTATTTTGAGGAGCTGGATTCAAGGACAGGAACACTTGTGGGTACAGCTGGTACAATTTGAGTTTCATCCTGCTGACTAGGAGGGCTTTCTTCAAAGACTACTTCAGTGTCAGAGTCTTCTTCAGCCATGTCAAGAGGTACAACTTCATTATCAGCAGGAGAGTCTTCAGGGATTTGAAGAATAGGTGAGTCATCAATAACATTAGAAGGAGAAGGACAAACAGAGGTTTGTGGTTCTTCTTCATCAAGTTCCTGAGAGATAGGAACTTCTATGTTGTGAGTAGACAGAGGGTCAAAGGCAGGGACATAAGGAGTGAGAGTGTTGGAGTGATGATGACTGGTAGGTCTAGGTTCTGTGAACTCATCACTTGGGAAAGATACATTTTCATTAAAATCAATTTCATCACCCTCTGTTCCTGTTCTCTGTATGACTTCATCATCTTCATTGAATCTAACATGGAAGGTTTCTTCTACTTCTTCTCTTCTGATGTTGAATACTCTAAAGGCTTTGGCTGTTGGAGAGTATCCCAAGAAGAAACCATCATCAGCTTTTTCATCAAACTTTCCAAGTTTATCCCTGTAGTTATAAATGAACACAGGACATCCAAACACATGAAAATAGCTGACATCTGGAGATCTTTTTCTGAAAACTTCATAGGAAGTTTTACCATGTCTTTTGACAATGATTGATCTGTTTTGAGTGTAGCAGGCAGTGTGAACAGCGTCTCCCCAAAATTGCTTTGGTAGGGCTGCACCATTCAACATAGTTCTGGCTGCTTCAATCAAAGTCCTGTTTCTTCTTTCAGCCATACCATTTTGTTCAGGGGTACCAGCTGAAGAGAAGTTCTGTGAAATCCCTTTTTCATCACAAAAAGATTCAAGTTGATGATTCTTGAATTCAGTACCATTATCACTTCTTAGAGCTTTGACTCTAACATCATTCATATTTTCAACCTGTCTGATGAAGGACATGATGGTTTCAGCTGCATCACTTTTCCTTATGAGGAAGAACACCCATGTGTATCTTGAAAATTCATCAACTATGACCAAGGTGTATTTGTTGTGATTAATGGTCTGAGGTTTGACAGGCCCAAACAAATCCATGTGAAGGAGATGTAAGCACTTGTCAATAGAGAATGATTGCCTAGTCTTGAATGAAGATCTGTGATGCTTTCCTTTGACACAGGCAGAACAAGTCTTGTCTTTAGAAAACATTACTGAAGGTAGACCAGCAACCAGATTTTGAGTGGCTATCTTGTTGATGTTCTTGAAGTTGAGATGAGATAGTCTTTTGTGCCACAGCCAATTGACACTTTCAGAGGCTTTAGCAAGAAAACAATTTGAGCTGTCTTCAGAGCAAACAGCCATGTTGATGACATAAACATCTCTTCTTCTAGGTGCAATAAGCACAACATCATTGTTTTTGTTGAATATGGTTCCCTGAGTCTTAGTAAACAAAACCTTATAGTCAGCATCACACAATTGGCTGATGCTAATAAGATTGTGTTTAAGACCATTCACATATGCAACCCTGGTAAATGTAATCCCATTGCAATTCACTAAGCCATATCCTTCTGTGTCACCTGAAGTGTTATCTCTAAACACCACTTTAGGACCAGGCTCCTTTGAGTATCTATGCAGGCATTGTTGAATCCCTGTCATGTGTCTAGAACAGCCACAATCTAGATACCATACCGATTCCTTGAGATATTTCTGCACAGATACATAGAAATATGTTAGTTCCTATGGTGAACCCACTTTCCAGTGGGTTCCCTGAATTGCTTATTAGCAACTCTTGTGTTCCTGAAGAACTTTTGGCGTTGGGAGGGACAGTTCACTATTTAATGGTTATAACTTCCACAGATATCACACCCAGGGAAGTCACCACACTCGTCTGAGTGATGGTCTGTGAACCCACAGAATTTACAGGGAGGAAAAGGTTTGTAATTTCCCTGTTGTCTTTTGGAACTCTGTGGTCTATCCCTAGAGGGTGTCTGAGCTCTTTTAGCTGCCATGTGTCTGTCATGATCTAAAGTCATATGGTGAGAGTTTTTACATACATTGCAATAAGGTTTGATTAACCTTTCCCCTTTGGGTTCACCTAGGACTGACTTAGGTTCATGTGAAGTAGAGCATTCAGCGGAAGGCTTAATGTGTTGTTTCAAGAGTTCTACTTCTTTCATAAGCGACAACAGGCGATCTTCAGTGGTAGGGTCAACCTTATTCACAGCTTTAGTAGCAACAGGCTTAAAAGCTACTTGTTTACCAGTTTGTTTAGCAGGCACATGAAAAACTTTAGCTGGAGGTTTCTCAATATCTGAACTAAGTTCACCCTTAGCAGTTCGAGAGGAACTGCTAGGTTCAACTCCAGAGAGTTTGGTCAAAGGTGGTAACTCAGTCACATCTTCAGAGACAGGATCAGTAGTCAAGGTGGTATCTGACATATGAATTGTCTCTGTAGATTTGAAGACAATGTCTTTGGGTTTGGTGAGAATTCTCAGCTTATTTTTCTTAGCAGATATATCCCTTTTTAAGTCAGCAGGCACTTCATCATTAAGCAATTGATCTATAGTGAACCTAGCACACAGCCATTTTTCAATAACCTTGTTTAACTCAGAGACTTGATCATTTAAAGCAATGTTTTTCAAGGTTAATCTAGCTACTTCATTTTGCAGGGGAATTTTCTCTAAATTAACCCGCCTGAGAGTTTCACATTCAGCTTTAGCATTTAGCATTTCAGATTTAACAGAGTGAAACTTATCAAGTAGGTTCTTTATTTGTTCCTCAACAAAGTGTAAATCAATAATGGTGTAATCAAGGACATGCTTACGTTCATCACTATCAGACATGGATAAAAGCATGTGTACCTTTTTCATTGTGATGTCAACCCATTGTCCTGATCTTGCATCACCTTTTCCAACAGCTGGCTCATCCTCAGCTATCGCCATGAAAGCCCTGACTCTGGTGGTGTCTTCCTCATCTGAAGTCAGTGGCTCATCATTCCAATCATAAGTTTCAGCAACCAACCCTTTCTCTGTCTTTTTCTCACCACCCTTCTTCTTGGACAGAGCTTCAATCTTCAAGTTCATTTGTTCTAACTCAGCTTTAAGTGTCTTGTACTTATTTTTGTAATCCTTCTTCTCAGTGTCTGATGAATTAGATTGATGAGATGAGTTGTTATGTTGTTTGAACTTGTAAGGTTTGGATGAAGATGATGGATAAGAGGGTGAGGATGTCTTGGTGGAAGGACAGTCTTTTTGAAAATGTCCAAGCTTTCCACAGGCAAAGCAAGTTTCTTTTGACCTGTCAGTTGGTTTACTTGTTGATCCTACTCTTCCTGATCTTTTGAAGTATCTTCTTTGGTTGGCTAGCAAGGCTCTTTCATGAAACTCTGCATTAAGGTTTGTCAAGAACTCTTGGATGCTACGGGTATCTTCTTCAACATCAGAATCGCTGTCAAGAGGATGTGTTGCAGAGATCAAGGCTTTGGAAGATGCTCCTTGGACCACAAATCTTTCAGTCTCTAACTTGTAAATAGTATCAATCAGCCCTTCTTCGTAATTATACTTTCCATAAAGCTGGGCAAGGGTGTCATTTTTGATTGAGTTGTTAGCTCTCTGAGTCTGATTCATACTCAGCCACTTTCTTGGAAGGCTGTTGACGAATGTGGCATTGATCTCAGCTTGACCAATAGTGACGTCATTCATTGCAAGGTCATTGAGAAGAATCTTCAGCCTTGTATAGGTTTGCTAAACCTTTTCACCTTCAAGTGACTTGAAGGCATTGAACTGAAGTCTGAGTGCCTGAATCTTCGTTTCTCTTGTTTCAGAGGGTCCTTCATGGACAAGGATGAGGTCTGTCCACATTTGTTTGGCTGTAGGACACTGAATGACAGACTTCAGGATATGTTTGGGAAGACAGGATATTATGATGCTCTTGAGACGGTTATCTTGGTTTGCCAATTTTCTATCAGCTGGAGTCCATTGTTTGAGAGGTTTGGGAAGAGGGTTTTCTTCAGTGGATGTAAGCGCCATGGGAATATAAGGACCATTTTCTAAAATTTCTAGGTGAAAAGGTTCAAGTCCATCGAGATACACAAGAAATTGACTCTTCCAACTGGCAAAATCTTCTTCATCAAAGACCGGTACACTTGTGACGTGTTATCCACCTCTTGAGTCAAGAAGTTGGGGTAGATCATCGTCATAGGCAGGAGGGTTGAGTCTTGGTGAAGATGGGTTTGTGAAAGGTGATTGTGGTGGGTTAGAAGTTTCTGGCATGTTGGATCTTGATTATAAAACTGAGAACGATGTTTCTTGAAGGTTTTAATACCAAACACCGCTCTGATACCAATTGAAAGTCCCTAATCAATGCTAGAAACCCTAAACTTAACTTAATCAACACAAGGTATTACTTTTCAAACGTAATCTTATTATTGTATAATAAAGAATTACAAGTGTTATGGATAACACAGTTTGATGACAATGTGTTGTGCACACTTTAAACAACTATAAACCCTAACTTATGAATACAGTCGTAGCTGTTTGATTCACTAAGTTATATGCAATAATGTTATGAATATCTAAAAGTGTTAAACATTAATGCATGGATATACATCCTATTTATAGTGTTACGAGATTGACCTAAATAGTACTTGATGGTGACTACACAAGCTTTTACAAGTTCCCACATCAGTCACATGATGTCCTTCTATTCTTGGTAGTCTTCCATTATGCTTTAAGGAAACAGTTGTCAAAACAGTTTCCTTTTTCTTCATAGTCTTGAACACACAAATGGCATGTCCAAAGTGTGCTGAGTGTTAACAGGGTATTGCCACCCCTGTTAACCCTCAACCCCTCAGAGTCCCTGATACATCTTGGCTGTTATCCATCACAGCCAATGAGTATGTCTTCAAGTAATCTTTGACTTCCTTGACAATGTCTCTGACATGGACTCCTCTGAGGTTGCTCACAGAGATTTGGATCTCTGTGAGTCTTGCAAAACTTGCCTGCCTCCTAGACACAGGCAAGGGACTATCTAACAGCCTAATTATGTTTAAATCAATGATCAGTGAATCTAACAAGTTTAGATTCCCAACAGAACAACTCGAGAATATGTATTCCATGTTAATAGGCATTAAGTTACATGACGGTTATGATAAACTTTGTTGGTGTTTGGATGGTGAAAGGAAGTTTACCGTTGCAGGTACTCGTTGGCATATTGATGCATTTTTACACACATGTAGCAATATAGGTACTATTTGGTGCAAGTGAGTTCTAAAGAAGGTAAATTTTTAAATATGACGAGTTTTGTTGGATCAGTTACCTACAGGGTATAATCTACGCGTATAAGATTTGAAATTGAGTTTATTTTGTGTCCCACATGTGGAATTGGCATGGAAACCACGTCCCATATTTATTTCGCTTGCTGCGTTGCAAAATATAATTTAATTCATATACATAGTTGGTGTAATTTATCCATGTTTAGTGGTGTGTTGTTTTGGAGGGGGGGGGGGAATGGTGTGAATTGCTTCCAGTTACAAACAATCAAATATCAAAGATGCATGTAAGTGGTCTTGTCATATGTTGGATGCTTTGGTGGTATAGAGAGATTAGTAGATAAAGGATGCGTAAGAGAGATTAGTAGATAATATTATTTTGTTGTCGTTTTCTTCAGAACAATTAAGTATCATTTGTAATTTTTTTAGTCTAGCTTTGGCTAGGGCCTTTGTAATAAAATGTTATTCAAAAAAGTTTAGTTATTTCGTTACGATTTTGATCCAACTAACGACCAAAATGTTAAAAATCGCATCTCAAAGGTTTTTTAGCAAGAAAATGGAAAGTTCGCGACGTTTTCGCACCATTTTTGTCTCACGTGATTTTTCATACTTTTACGATATTCAAAAAGGTAAAAGTTATAAAATATCATCGTACTTATTAAAATGTGTCGACTTTAAACACTTACTAATTAATATCGAGACTTTATCATTGTACTTTCATTTTTGTTCTGACTATACCAATATAAGCCTGAAATGACTATATTACCCTTAAAAATAACTAATATACCCTTTGAAGAATCGTATTTTTCAAATGGTATATTAGTCATTTTTAAAGGTAATATAGTTATTTCAAGCTTACATGAATTTGAAAGTATAATAGTAAAATTTTTAGCTATTTAATAGTTTTATCCCATTCAAAAAGACAAGATTTGCAGTTTACGATATCCATCGTCACTTCAATCCAAATAACAGCATTTCACAAACTTATCATTAAAACAAACGAATTAAAAACCAATAGCATATTCGAGCTCGAATTATAAACCTTACTACTTTATACAAACCATAGAAAGATTACAAAACAACAAGCTGTTGTTGAACTTAGCAACAAACTCAATTCAATACAATCCATCAAAACCTTTCAAGCAAAACAGCTTTTATTTCTCAGATTCATCGAGCTTTTCTCCATTCGGGTGGGAAGGGGTCTGGATATAGACAAATTAACCGAAGAAGGTTCAGAGCAATTACCACAGTTTGGATCAACATTGCATAGAACCCCAGAATTTCCAAGGAAATGGAAGTCATCCATTGATTGCCTGTAGATTCTGGGAGACGGGTTTCTCTGCTTAGCTTTGCTTGATTCAGTCAAGCTCATATAGCTCGGTTTACAGCTGTTGTGATTACTACTTTCTTCTGTTCGTTCCATGGAAATAGGAGTCATTGACGAAGTGCAGAGAGATGATGAACCTGAGCTTCCATTATAGCGGTACTCAGAACTTGGACTAGATGATGCACGAGTGCGTTGAGCAGCAATTTGAGGCGGTTTTGCTGAGATTCTGGTGGTCATGTTGTTTCGTTTGACGTTGACCATTTCAGGTTCTAATGATTTTGAACTCATTACTTTGTGGGTGTCATCATGGTTTTTGGATGGTGGGGGTGGTGTTTCAAGTAGGTTGTTTTGACCTTGCTCCATCAATCGATTTTCCCATGGCTTGGCTGACATCCAACGCTCTAACCAACTCCAACCCCATGTACTCTTGTCAAACTGCTGGTTTTTAAGTGATTTAGAAGAAACACTTGATTTCGAGTCCAACCCATGGGTTGATTTCCATTGCTGCAAAGTTATAAATTGAAACGTTAGTATGAACTAATGTTGTTTGATGTTTGAAGATTAAATTAGTCCTGATTTTTAAAGGGATTTATTGTCAAATTGACATTTTGTGTACAAGAGGTTTAAAACATGGGTAAATAGGCAATGCTCTGTTTTGGTACCACCCTTAAGGATTCTTAACTAGATATTTTGACCACCTAACAATGCTATAACTCGAAATAAGTTTATCCAAACATCAAAAAGTTAGTATTGTGACTTTAAATAATCAGTTCCAAATCAAGAATCCAAATGGTTACTACATGGAACAAACATGTATTACCTTCTGAGCAAGACCATATGCTAGTGCTCGTTCACGTTTAAAAGCCCCCTCTTGTCTCATTTGAATCTTGGCTTTAACCTCTTGTAGAGTTCCTCTTTGGTCACACCATCCCTCCTGGAGTTGATACAGAATGTAATCATCAACAAATGTATATGATATCTGACAAGATAGTGAATCAGTTCAAGTGTTGATTATTTGTACCTCAGCCTCTTTTAAAAGTTCGGCTTGTGTGCGTCGTTCATTAAGCATGTTTTGGACAGCTTGACCTTCAATGGACATGCGAACTCGACGAGCCCTGACCCTCGCTTGAACACGAACAAGAGCCTGCATGCATCGAAGGGTCACGGCAGCCTGTTTCCTGACTTGCCTCCCTCGAACTAAAGCTTGAATCCTAACCACTCCTTTCAAAGCTCTTAATGCTCTTCTTGCCTACATCAATTTAACAATATTATTTATAATGGGATAATATAACAGGTAACAGCGAGAACATTAACTTGGGATCAGATTGCAAGCATTGCAAATAATACAAATCATAGAAATTGTCATCAAGACATTACATATAGATTTTATTGCCATTCAGTTACCAAATACCATCTCAAATAACATATACTAAAGGACTCTTAGTGAAAATCAAAATCTACAGTCTCAAGATATATGATGGGCGAAAAAGAAACTCTACCATGAAAAAGGTTTAAAACTAATTTGAGATAGCCAACAGATCGCTGTGATTTTGAGACTTTTCATATTTGATCTGATTACACACATACATATAACGATGTGAACCCTTTAAAAACATAGCAGAAGTGAATATTTTAGACCTAACACAATAGTCTATGTAACATAGGTAAAACAATTACCCCAAACTAAAATTTATATACCATCATAATCTAAAACTGCCCAACAATTTGTAAGCACTTGAGCAACAACACGATGAAAACATTAGAATGTAACTTACCAAAAACCCACGAAAAGCCGTTTGGATACGAATAGCAGCCCATTCTTGTCTAACAGCTTTGAAATCTTTAGGTTGAGCCCTGACAACAGCAGCCACGGCAGCAGAAAATGCATCTGAACTAACAACTGAAGATGCATCTGATCCATCAGATGTTGTTCCCCTGTAACTTCCTTTAAAACCCTTCCAACCCGATCCCATTTCGCCCGATGAACTCCTCCATAACTTCCATTTCTTACCACTTTTTCCCACTTTATCCTACACACAAAAATAATATCATTAAAACAAAACATTCTGTTTTATCGGTTGTATCAAAACGCAATACCAAAAAACACATTTATGCGAAATACTTTGTTACACTTGTTGCTCGGCTGCCCTCAAAGATATTTTGATGAAATTTGTACAATCTCGAATACCCTCAAAACTATTTATATGTAATATTAAAACGCAATAACCAGATTCAAAAAATACAAAAACATGTTACATATAATTACAATTAAAAGTTTCAAATCAGGAAACAAATCCAACAATACCTGGTCAACTTTATCAGATTTCTTAGATAAAAGAGCTTTCATCCATTTGCCTGAACCACCCATGTTCGTAAAATCGATCAAATGACACACCCAACAAAATCGAAAACTGAGAAATGGGTTTTTTATAAGAAGCGAAACCTTGGAGCAAGAGTAAAAATGTGTTAAGAAAACATAGAGAGAATATATTGTACTGAAATGATGGTGGTTGGTTATTGGGAGTAGTAGTTAGTTTGTCGTTTAGTGTTTGAAATTTGAAACGCAACGGGCAAGAAATGTGTTGTGAATCCCGCTTATGGAGAGACAATAAATGCCATTGTGTTTTGGTGATATTTACGAAAATGACATTGTGTTGTTCATGAAAAGAAGTGATTTGACTATTTGACTCTTGTCGGTATCATGAAAAGGTTAAAAACACATGGTCCTAAAAGATGTAAAGTAGACATGAACAATGAAAAGTAATTGGATTTGAACTATTTTTGTGGATTTGATACTGTCACCTTTTTAATTTTGTGAATTTTTATAAATTAAGGTGTTTTAATGTTTGAAAAGATTTTGTTATTCTAAAACTGTTAAATAACGTTAGAACCAGCTTAAGACCCGTGTAATACACGGGTTGTCTAAATATATTTTATCTCAACGTTTTTTTTTCTTAAATCGGAATATGAAAGTGTCTATTGTATGTACAATGTTTATGATACGTTCAGTCGCTCATAAGTCATAACAAAAATAGCGGTCTTTACACATACTAATGTTCAAATAATATAGACTTGTACCAACAGTCAAACCCAAGATGTAAATTACTACAATTTAGCAGTTACCGGATCTACTTAAAAGGAAAAGTTTTCTGAACAAAAGGTTACATATATTCCCGAGAATAAAAGGGTAAAAGCTTGAAGTTTCAAGTCATAATGTAGCCAAAAAGTAGCATAAACTATATTTTATTCAGTATAAACTCAAAGGTACATCAGAAGTCTTCAGTTCACACAAGTCAACCTTAAATATATCCCATATAAAAGGGTCCTTCTGCTCCAGTTTAAAAGCATATTCCAGCTCCTCTTTAATCTGGTGTGTGCTTAATAAACATATTGCTAGTCAACCTTTTTAGCCAGTACATGTGCTTGTTGAACAATAAAAGAAAATAAAAAACATAACACCATTAAGAAACATGCAGAGATATCAGCCAAGTTTTTAAAAACAATTATATTAGAAATCGAGTAACATAAACAAATTTCAGCCTTGAATAGCAAATTTTTCTATCACACATAATTTACATCAGTGAGTTTCAAATTTATATCTTGAAGTAACCATATGCCTTAGGTTAACCACACAGGTTGACAAACTTAGTAAAGCATCTCAATACGGAGTATAATTTTAGCTTTATGTTTCACTTAAGAAAAAATGGATAACCAAGCGATTATCAATTCAGAAGATAATTTACTAAAAACACAAAAAATTCAAGTAAGAAGTTATGATCATTCGCTTGACATAATGTGGTTTCATTATTGTAACTGTAATTATTGTAATAGACATGACAACAAAGATTATTAGCATAAGCTATCAACACAGACCCACTATGAAGTTGTTTAAAATCTCTAGACAAAAGGAAATATGCAACCACATAATTTAGACCATATACCAACCATCTCATACTCTTTCACGACCATTGAACCAAAAACAATACGTTACATAATTTTGGTATCTCAAAATGACTAAGATTGGTCCATACTATTAAAATGGGTAAAAGCCTTACCAAGATTATCACAATAGGTAATAATTGGGCCCAATACATCATAAGGGGCAAAACCTTGTCCTATCTTTTAACATAGGTAAGAATCTGATCTATTAGTCAATATGGGTAAAAAAAAGTTAACCCATGATATATAAATGAGTAAGAATCTGATCTATTAGTTAATATGGGTAAAAAAATTAACCTATGATATATAAATGAGTAAGAATCTGATCTATTAGTCAATATGGGTAAAAAGAATTAACCCATGATATATAAATGAGTAAGAATCTGATCTATTAGTCAATATGGGTAAAAAAATTAACCCATGATATATAAATGAGTAAGAATCTGATCTATTAGTCAATATGGGTAAAAAAATTAACCCATGATATATAAATGAGTAAGAATCTGATCTATTAGTTAATATGGGTAAAAAAATTAACCTATGATATATAAATGAGTAAGAATCTGATCTATTAGTCAATATGGGTAAAAAAATTAACCCATGATATATAGATGAGCAAGAATCTGATCAATGATCAAAATGGGTAAAAACCTACCCCTACTATCAAGAGGATAAATGTTCACTTCCTAAAATGCTGAGAACTACAGTTACTCTGCTATATGCAGCCTTCCGTTCTTGATAAGGTATAAATAAGTCTATCACACAAAAACATAGAAAACAACTATTTAACATATAGATCCAAGTATTGAAAATGATATAATCAGCAAAGAACTATTTATCTATTATTTTATAAAGCTATCTAATAAGTTTAAAGCTTCAATTTTTCCTTAATTTTTTAACATGATAGCCATAAATAACATATTTAAGCACAATGTGACATGACTCGTTGCTTTTTTTAGCCATTAGAACCTGATGCATAGGTGAAATACACGCACAGACCTTGAGTTGTTGCTTGTTTATCTTGGTGTGATGTAAGAGGCTGGATCAACGGCAACCTAATATCTTTGAGTAGTACCTTATACATCTTCCTCAAATAAGATTAACCTTTATAGTTCTTCAAAAAAGAAAACAAAAAGGAGTAGTGGTTAGTAAAAAAATACTTGATTAATGTATAACTAAAGTGATATATCTAAAACATATTAAACATGCAGACCCTACAAAATATTTGTGATTTTATTTTCTTCATTAAATTGAGCCATTTTTGCATTACTTTCCCTTCCTCCCTAATATTCAACCTAGAATTGCATTCTCACATTAAGTAACAAATGCATCTGATGTCAACAAAGCATAAACGATAACAGTATAGTTCCACTAAATTCCTTTTAGTAAGTAGATCAAGTCATTCTTTGGTTAAGCATTTTATCAAATACATGACATGCTTATTCCTCAAAAGACTAAGAACAACAATTGTTAGTTTCAGAACAACAATTTTTTTTTTGCTAAGATATACCAATAAAATAGTAAACATCTTTTTCCATAAGCACCATAATCATAGTTTGACTTGCAAACACATATAGATAAATAAGTAGCCCATATTAATCAATGACCTTTACAATTAAAAAAACGCTTGTTCAATGATAAGAAATACCTGAACAATCTTAACAACGCCAACATACTTGTTCAATTCGCTGGAAACCAAAATGAAGAAAAAAAATATTTGGTTTTAATCAATCAAAATCATAAACAGAAAGAAAATGAATTGGATTTGAAAATTGGAGAGAATACAGAACGAATGATGGTGGTGCTTGAATAAAGTAAAATGAAATAGAACTGATAAAGTTCAATAGCAAGATGAGGGTGCAAAGGCAGAGGAAATTCAAATTTTGAATTCTTGATTGGAGAGTTCTTACTTTTTACAAAGTACATTGGAATTTAAAAAAAGATTATAATATCTAACTTATTGTAATTTTATTTTAAAAAAATAAATAAAAATAGGTGACATCACAAATCTGAATATTTTATAGCAACAAAAATTGAGAGCATGACACATAAGTAAAAATGACCTCACTCAAAACTCTCTTTTAATAGAAGTTATAGATTAATAATGTGTTATTAGAGAGCTAGGTATGACAACAAGCCAAAACCTTCCCATTTAAGTTCTGTTGGCTGCCATCTCATCTGGCACTTTCACTTTCTAAAAACTCATGATATGGCAACAAGCACCTCCTCTTCATTTGAGTCAACCACTACTAATTTAATTTTCTTTTCCTTTATTTTATACAACTTAATTCATTTCAATTAAAATAAAATTATAATACATAAATAAAAATACAATACGATACGGTTCCAATACGACATGCGTCAAAATAAAATACGATACAATACGAGTTCGACGTAATATAATCGAAATCTGAATCTGCTGCAAAAGAATACGTCAACATAAAATACTTAGCTCTTTCTTTCTTGGCTTGCTGCTCCAACTCTTTTTTGCCCTTTCTTCTTCTGCTAATGTTTCTCATAATGCTTCTTCATCAAGAAGCAGTTGATGTTCTTATTCCTCAGTAAGACAAATCTCAGCAAGTACCTCGTATTCTTCAACAGAGCTCTCTGGTTGATCAATAGTAGGAACTGATGATCCAACCATCGTGTTTGTGTAAGGTTGTGGAGGGATTGATTCATGTATTTTTTTGGTGTCGATGGGTTGATTTGAGTTTCTTTTCATTTGTTTTGTTTCTTATCTCTAAAGTATTTCCATGAGACATGTTTATGAGTATGTGTTTTTGTATGTGAAAATTAAAGCAAGTGGTAGTAGCTTTTATAGAAAAAACATAGCTGTTAAAAATTACCGTTGGAAAATTCAAACTAATACATAGCCGTCGGAAAATTCAAACTAATACATAGCCGTTGGAAATTTCAAACTAGTACATAGCAGTAATTACTAATACAGCATGGAAATTAAAATTCTCTAACCCCTTCTTTTTAAGATTCTGTTGATGCAAAAGTTGGGTGATCCTTGCTAGACCCGAATTAGGCTTAATTCAGGTTGGCTGGACTCCGGTTCCTGCACCAAGTGAATTGTATGGTTGGGATCCTGCACACTAAACAACACGCGTTAGGCTTACCGTGGGAATGTTTCCCACGATTAGACTCCGGCGTGAGAGTAAGTAATCAGAATGGAGTGTCCCCGTTGGCTGTTTTGATCATAGTCCTATGCGCCCATAGAACATGTGGTAGTTCGTCCACCCATTTGGCACTTCGTTCCTCCAAGCGTGCCTTGATGCCGTTTCCCAAGCTTCTATTTGCTTGTTCCACAAGGCCATTTGTCTGCGGGTGCTTAACAGACGCAAAGCGCCGTTTTATATTCATTGTTGTGCACCAGTCCTTGAATGGATTATCCGCGAACTGCTTCCCGTTGTCCGAGATGATTTCTCCTGGTAAGCCAAAACGGCACACGATGTTCTCCCAAACAAACTTTTTAACTTGTTTTCCTGTGATGGATTTGACTGCCTTGGCCTCTATCCAACGTGTAAAGTAGTCCATTGCGACAATCAAGAACTTAACTCCCCCCGCAGCTACGCGAAATGGTTCTGCGATGTTGATTCCCCACTTATAGAATGGCCATGGGGATGTAATAGGTGTAAGCTCCTGCTGCGGATGTCGCGACACTGGTCTGTGCACTTGGCAATCACTGCACTTGCGAATCATGTCGCGTGCGTCCCTATGCATGGTAGGCCAATAGTATCCTGTTCGTAGGGCCTGAGCTACCACGCATCATGGACCTGCATGCCGCGTAACCCTTAATGTATCTCACTGATCACATAAGTGGCCTGACGTGGTCCAACACACCTCAACCACGGCTGCAAGAAAGAGCGCTTATAAAGGATACCTTCTCGAAGTTCGAAGTGCTGCGACTTCCTTCTGATGCGTCGTGCCGCTTTTCATCGTCCGGAAGGGTTTCATTAGTCAAATAGTTGACGATCGGGGTCATCCATGTAGGTCCATCCTCCTCAACTATGGTAGCGACTTCCCCTTCTGTTATAGACTTTTCCTTGAGTATTTCCACTAAGACTTGCTTGGATAAGTGGGCGAAACTTGTAGACGCGATCTTGCTAAGAGCGTCCGCCTTCTTGTTCTCACCTCTTCGTACCTGCTTGATAGAAAACTTGCTGAAAGCTGCGATGAGTGACTTGACTTTCTCCAAGTATCTGACCATGTTATCCTCCTTAGCTACATATCCACCTAGAATGTGGTTCGCGACAAGCCGTGAGTCCACGTAGGCCTCAAGGTTGCGGACCCCCATTCTAGCGTCGATTTTTAAACCCGCAATTAATGCTTCATATTCCGCCTCATTGTTGGTGGCTGTGAACTCAAAGCGAAGGGCGTACGTAAACTCCATTCCTTCCGGATTCGTAAAGATGAGACCAGCTCCTGACCCATCCGTACACGAAGATCCGTCCGTGAATAACACCCATGGTTCTGCTGGAGTTTCGTCTTGTTTTACGATTGGTCCTTCTTCATCCGGCTTCTCTATTAAGAAATCAGCCAAGATTTGTCCTTTAACAGCCGTCCTTGGCCTATAAGATATGTTGTGTTCTCCCAATAGAATGCTCCACTTTTGTAGCCTACCTGCCACATCCGGTCTGGAGATGACTTGTTTTATTGGTTGGTCAGTAATGACTACAATTGGGTGCGCCTGAAAGTATCGGCGCAACCGTTTTGTAGCAAACACTAGTGCCAAAACCATTTTTTCCATAGAGGAGTAATTCAACTCCGGCCCTTGTAATGTTCGACTTATGAAGTAGACCGGAGTTTGTACCGTGTCCCTATCCGTCATGAGTACCGCACTTATTGCTCCATGTGTGGCTGATAGATACATAATGAGCTCCTCCTTTGGCCGGGGAGCTACTAGTATGGGGAGAGATGCGAGGTGTTGCTTGAGTTGACCAAAGGCTTCCTCAACTTCCGTTGTCCACCAGAAGTCTCCCTTTTTAATGCACTTCTTGAGTGTTTTGAATAGGGGGAGTGATTTCTCTGTGGACTTTGATAAGAACCTATTTAGCCCGGTCAGCTTTCCATTTAAGGACTGCACCTCTTTCCGCGTCTGAGGGGATGGTAGCTGTATTACTGCGTCCGTTTTTTCTAGGCAAGGTTTGATGCCATTTGGATCAATCATATATCCGAGGAACATTCCTTCCGTTGCCCCGAACGTGCATTTCTTTGGATTTAGCTTCATATTAATCCTCCAAAGTGTCGAACGTCTCTTGGACATCTCGGAGAAGTGCATCCTCCGTATGACTTTTGATGACTAAGTAATCCACATAGACCTCCAGGTTACGGCCTATCTGTGAGTCAAAGGCTTTGTCCACAAGCCGCTGGTATGTTGCCCCGGCGTTCTTTAGTCCAAACGGAATTTTTGTATTACAGTATACGCCTTGACTAGTATGGAACGCCGTCTTCTCTGCGTCTTCTTCCGCCATCTGGATCTGGTGGTATCCTTTATATGCGTCTAAGAAGCACTTAAAGGGATATCCACATAGGGATTCCACTTTCCAGTCAATCTCCGGTAACAGGTAACAATCCTGAGGACAGGCTTTGTTCAGATCCGTAAAATCCACGCACATGCGCCAGCTTCCGTCATGCTTTTTGACCATGACTGGATTGGATAACCACTCGTGGTAGTATACCTCGCGCATGATACCTGCGTCCACTAGTTTCCGTACCTCATCCAGTATCACTTGGCTGCGTTCAGGTGCCTGACCGCGCTTCTTTTGCTTGACGGGTTGGAACCTTGGCGGATTTGGAGCTTATGTTCTGCTATCGTGCGTGGTACGCCCGTCATATGCTTGGGCTCCCATGCGAATATATCTAAATTTGACTTCAACAGAGAGCACATGGCCCTCTTGCCGTTATCCGAGAGCGTTCCCCCTATGGACACCTCTTGTTCCGGATAATCAGGATGGATTGCCACCCCCCAATTGGGAGATGGTGATCCATCCTTGGGTGGAACAGGTGGAACCGGTGTTGTCACGACATGACACTCGGATAATGGTACGATTGTGTTGTAAATGGTGACAATTCCTCCTTCCACAGGGAATTTGATCATTCCGCGTGCCGTGGAAGGTACCGCCCGTATGGCCAGAATACCTGGTCTGCCTATGATTGCATTATATGGAGAGTGTGAGCGTATCACCATAAAGTTCATCCACGCAGTGGTGGAGTGCTCTTCATTTCCAATGGTTACAAGCAGACGCAGTTGCCCTATTGGCCAGATGGTGTCTCCACTAAAACCAATGAGCGGCGCCGTGGCCGGTACTAATTGGCTTCTTATTTCTGGTCCTACCTGTACAAAACAGTGTTCGTACAGTACTTCTGCTGATGACCCCCCATCCACATACATGCGACGAACCTTGTGTGTTCCAATGCTTATCTCAATAGTGAGAGGCGCATCAATCACATCACTTGCCGTGATGGGAGGGAATGAGATTTCTCTGCCGCGTGAAAATTTTTGACTAATTTTCTGCCTCGTGCGGCGCTGTCTGGATTGGATCATATATATAGTTGAAGGTTTGTCCTTTTGGGGATCCTTCTTGTCATACTTCTTGTTGTCTTTTCCATCCTTCCAATCCTTAACCAAATGCTTGAGTTTACCTGACTTGATCAGTGACTCAATGTGCTTCTTGAGATGGATACACTCCTCCGTACCATGGCCCTTGTCGTTATGGAATTCGCAGAAACGATTTTCTTGGCGACGGTCAAGCGGAGTCGTCATTGGGGGAGGCCTCGGAAAATTAGCCCCTTTCGTCAGCAAGATCTCCCGGTAGGACATCTTTAGAGGGGTAAACTTATCGTCCGGCTGCCCTCCCTTGTTTTGGCTCTTGTTATCTGAGCTCCTCCCATTGTTTTGATTGCTTTGACCGCCCGACTGTCTCCTGGACTGGTCGTTCGATCGGTAGCCATTTCCTTTTGAAGGATAGGCCGCGGCAACCGCGGTTTCTCCCTCTATGAAGTTTCTGACCCTTTCCATGAGGTCGTCATACCTCTCCGGACGCTTGTCATTGAGACGCCTGATTAATTCCCTGTCTGTTATGGCATGCATATAGTCGGAAATTTTCAGGAGTTCCGGCATTGTCTTTGTGCGTGTGCACTCATCATTGAAGCGCTCAGTGAAGGCTTCCGTAGACTCCCCCGGCCGTTGCTTAATGGTTGCCAATGAGACCGGGTCCCTATTATACTTTTCCGCTGAGTATAATTATTCTTGAACGCAGTGCGTAATTCATTGAAGCTATCAATGCTTCGTGGAGGAAGTCCTTCAAACCAGTCGCGAGCATTGCCGATCAAGGTTGAATTGAACATTTGGCACCATATAGGCATGGGCCATCACTCAATTTTCGTCTGTGTATCAAATATCTTGAGGTGATCATCCGGATCACCAGTTCCATCATATGTCTTGACACACACCGGCATGCGACGTTTTGTATCCTCGGAGTAGTTCCGTATGCGGAGAGTAAAAGGATCTTCCCTGGGGTCTGCCCATGGACGGGTGAGACTAGGGTCACACCACGGTTGGGAAAGATCTTCTACTTCCGTCTCTCGGTAATAAGGACCGCCATAGTACTCCTCATTGTTTGGTGGCGGTGGAGGAGTACGCCTAGGCTGACGGCACTTGGGCGGATGGTCATCCGAGTCCTCTCCTGATGGATCGGGAGAAAGAGGCGGTGCCCCATCTCTTGGGTGAGGACCGCTCTTGTGAGACGAGTCAGGGGCCTTCTTCTCGATATTCATCCTATCCCACACACTCGTGCGGCGATTGGCTCTGGTCAGTTCCTGATCTGGTCGTTCGGGTGAACCGTCGGACCTCTCTCCCTCTTCTCGAGACTGCATTAATTCCTGCATGAGACGATCCCCTATACGTTCAAACACATTCCTAGGTTGAGGAGTTTCCTCAAAGAGGCTCCGCTCCTGAGGTCGGGTCCTTCTCTTCCTCTGAGTTTGAGAAGAGGTGCTTGGTTCGGCATTGCCAAAGTTGAGTCTAGATTGGAGGTCCCTCCCTAGATTCAACCTTGATGCAATCCCTGAGACGATCCTATCAAAGTTCTGTGTGAGAACTCGAGTGAGATCCTTCTCGCTGAGTGGTTCGACCTCTACTACTTCCTCGGTCGATGGTCTGCGCGGCTCCTTGTTAGGAGGATTGGGCGCACTCCCTGAATCAGGATTATCCAAGGTCGAAGTAGGTGGTGGGGTCATGGAGAACGTGCTCGTCACCCCCATGGATTGAAGACCACTCCGTCTGTTTGGTCCGGCAGCTTTATGGCTAGGGGATCGATTGGAAATTAGTATCCCTTCCCATTGGGGCTTCCGATTCCCAGGATTTGCGTTCCTGGGATTCCCCTGCGAATGCCCCTTCGTCATTAAAGATTCAAGATGATATTTTTGCTCTAGCTTAGTGTAAGGGGTCCCACAGATGGCGCCAACTTGTTGATGCAAAAGTTGGGTGATCCTAGCTAGACCCGAATTAGGCTTAATTCGGGTTGGTTGGACTCCGGTTCCTGCACCAAGTGAATTGTATGGTTGGGATCCTACACACTAAACAACACGCGTTAGACTTATCGTGGGAATGTTTCCCACGATTAGATTCCGGCGTGAGAGTAAGTAATCGGTTAGGGTTATAGGAATCGGATGAGAGTTTTAGAGTGTAGAATGTAATACCTTTGTGGAACCCTTGGGGGTTCCTTATATAGGCAGTGAAACCCTAATGGGCTATCACTGATGCTTCGGCCCCAAGGTAAGGATAATCACCAGATTTAGATTGATTGTTATCTTCTAATTATGGTGAGTGAATGTCCTCTTCTTTGGGATAAATCCTAATCATAGTAGGAGTATGATTCTGTCTAACCCTGCACCGCGCATGCCGGGCCGTGGGCCGCACAAATGTGTGCGGTTACTGTTCATCCAAGCCCATGAGCTCAAATAACATTATTCCCACCCATCTGTGATGGGCCGGATACAGGTAGTACCCGTGGGCCGGGTTCATGACACGGCTTGGGACTATACGTCATCAGATTCTATTTGCCTTTCGATTTTGGCCGCTTTTCGAAACAATGCATCATGCATCTCAGTCTTTGTCGGATTCTTTTTTCAAAAATTTGGTCATCAAATCACGCCACTCTTCTGGAACATCAGTGCATTTTTCATATGCTTTCTACAAATCATCTTTAGCAATGAAGCACTTTCAAATTTAAGGGCTAAATCTATCATCAATTCCTGTCGAACGCTATCGTCTTTAATCAGTTTAGCAACCATTTCTGGGATTTCTTCAAATGTGTGTGGAGCTGAACAAGTGTTTTGATTATTTGTTGATTTGGAACAAGCCATATTAGTTTTGTTGATTTTGAATTAATTTTAAATTTTAAAGGTAAAATGTAGGTGTATTTATAGAGTGGGGGTATATGAAAGAAAAGGAAAAAATATTAAAAAAATTGAAAAAAAAGAAGATAATATTACCGTTAGAATTCAAACATTTAAACCATGTAGGACCCATTAGTCTTTTGTCTTATTTTCGCCGTGTACACGGCGAGATGGTCGTTTGGCAAGCTAAGACGGTGTGGCAACAAGGGTTGGCGAAGACTTGGCGAGCGCCATGTCATTTTGGCGAGCAAGCCAAGCCGTCACACCTAGCTCTCTTAGTGTGACATCTTGGCGTTATTTAAGCATTCTTACAATTACACACAAGTAACTAAACATCATATTACCTTCGTCTCAAAATTATTATCCATCTTTTCTTTTTCATCTGTTTCGAAATTATTGTTCACTTCTAAAAATAATAGGTGGGTTTGTTTAAGTTTACTATATTGCCCATAGTCAAATTAATATTTACAAAAATAAAAGAAACATTAAGTAATTATCAAAAGGTAAAATTGTCTTTTTTCGCAGAAATTAAAACAGTAATTAGTACATTTTTATTAAATTGTGTATTTCTTATTTGTGAATAATAATTTTGGGACGGGTAGTATTTCTTTTAACATACTCATTTAGTCCTATTACTAGAGTATACATATTCATTTGAGTTGTATCAAACTAATTGGTTACTTTCAAAAGTAAATTAAAAAGGTTAAACTAAGTTTATTATATTATTTTTATTTGAAGTAATAATTGTAAAATTTAAAAAATTTATAAATTATAGTAAAATTATTATTTTGAAAAAAGTAAAATGAAAAATATAATAATGTTAATACTTTTTAAAATTGTTTCTATTTGTCTGTTTACAACAATAATGAGACGAGGGAGTACTATTTAAAGATCCATATTCGTGTTATTGTTTGCATTATCACTACTAGGTGAAAATCCGCGCATAGCTGCGGAATCGCATAGCGGCAATTATGAAACGATAAGCTTTATAATAGTAAGATGAAATTCTAGTTGGAAACTGTCGTAACATACGATAATTCAACTTAAAATCTTATTCAAATAAAAGAACATATGGTAAAAATGAAAGTGAAACATTACATCAAGTATGAGATAAAATAAAAGAACAGATGTTAATCGACGCGTAAAACTTCTTTGTACACGACATTTGACGTGTAGACTCCTTCTTCACCAAACTCTTTGACTGGTTTCACCAGTACCTTGGTAGTTGAACGTGAAATCCCTCTAGACAATGCAACATAAAGCTGGCCATGTGAGAAAACAGAGTCCGGCAAATAGACATCCACATTTGGAATTGTTTGCCCTTGAGCTTTATTGATAGTTATAGCAAAACAAAGACGGATAGGGAATTGTGTTCTCTTTAACATGAAAGGGAACATGTCTTCTTCAGATGGAGCAAGAGGGATTCTTGGTAATAGCACTCTTACCCCCAACGTGTTGCCTGACAGCAATTTCAGCAGTGATGACATTAGGTCTGAAGTGTTTGCATATCAACCTCGTGCCATTACACAATTCATTTGTCGGATTCCTTAAAAGAATGATCGGACATCCAACTTTCAAGCGCAAGCGATGGGGTGGTATTCCCAACTTGGCCCGGTTAGAACTGCAACGTTTTCTTTTTCAACGTACTATATCTACCAAGAAGAAAATAGTTGTTGTTCACATATACGACACTTTTTTAGATCATCTAAATAAGCATGATTTTGAAGTGCTTATTTTTCAATTAAAAGATCCGTTGGCAGTTGTTTAGCAAATAATTCCTTTATGTTAAAATTTTCTCTTTTTTATTTCAATTTAAGTAACAGTGGTTTTCTGACTTTTTTGTTGAATATATAGATAACAAGTTTTTGAAACTCGTGGTTCCTTGAGGTGGATTTTTTGTATTTTTTTCTTTATTATACTGTTCGTGTTTATAAGCGATGCAACAACATAGTTGAAATGTTATAATGAAAAAATAATTTTTATACTTTATATGAATCAAACTTTTCGGTAGGAACCAGTTAAAACTAACCAACAACTATGAACATATGGTGTTATTTTATAGCTATGGCCATGACATCACATGAAGCTACATGTATAGAATACATAACAAGAACAAAAGGATTAGGATCATGGAACTCTGCATTTATAAAGCAAAATTAGAAGTCCATTCATAACAAAGCAGCATACGTTGAACTCTACTAAAAAGGACAATTATTGATATTTAACTCAAACATCTAGACTGTAGCATTCATAACCTCCAATCGTCAACACATATTAGGGATTGTTTCAAAATAACAAACTTTGAAGCAAACAACCTCGCTGCTACATTTTTTCATTTACTGGTACTTGAATCAAACAAGGTGGCAACAAATGCTTTTAACAATTATGTGAACTTTTACCGGTACTCGATTCAGCAGTTGAGTTTTTTCCCATCGTATATTAAGAATAACATCTATATGCTCATCCAAATGTTCATTGTTACTGAGTGACATACAAAGCTTTGTCCCCATTGATTCTTTTTCCCAAGTTAACGAATGCCTTAAACGTGGAACCCGACACTTAGCCTTTCTAGCTTATGTGGCCTGTGACAAACAGACTCTACATCACTATCACAACTATCAATTTTTTTAATAACGCATAAAAAAACTATTCCATCTGGAATTAAAAAACGAGCATACAACACTTTCATCATCATTTCCTTTTCTGTAAACATCCTTTTCGGGCAGTACTTCTATAAAGTTTGGAAAAATGTTTTAGGTCGTTTATGTTATGCATCAACAAACCACATAGCGCAGACTCACCCTACACCAATAAGTATGGTATCACCGCTTTAACTACTAATGAGCGAAATCTGCAGTTAGAAAGGCTAATTGTCTACTCATACAAACGACTAAATGGGCATTTGGTTTATACCTAATCATTGTCTAGACCCAACTGCAGATAGACTTTTGACCCAATACTGAACAATTTGTGGAGATTCAGATTTTCTTTGAAGATAGATGCAATACAAAAGAAATATATGCACAAATTATGTTTACTATAAGATATCATGTACAAAAAGAATTTGGAAATGAATACAACAAAAGAGAGCTTCTCTTGACTATGTTCTAATGCACATCGTCTGAAACAACAAGGTGTGATGCAGTAAAAAATTAGACATATCTAAGAATAAATGAAGGGTCTATAGAAAATTAGAGATATAAGTGTCTAGCTCAGATTTGATTCATCGTATCTGTTGCAGAGATCTGTATACAAAAAGTTAATGAGTTATCAGACTACCAAATGATCTGGACAAGTCCCTCCCTTTCTACTGTTACTTTATCATCCATAGACAGGTTTCCTTTAGCATCTTCCAATTTGGCTGCAGTGATCCATGTATCGGGTTCTTTAGGAATAAATTGTGGTGCCTTATTTAGTACTCGTTTCACTGCATCATAATTCGCTTTCTGTTAATAAACTGCTCAAAGTGACTGTCAATCATTACTCTTGATTTGTTTATGGCAACTTATCTTCATAAGGTATGATTCCCTTTATATATAGTCTCGTAAAAAAACACAGAAGTGATTAGTAGCGGCAATATATATATTTTTTTGACATTAATGCAATATGAAACCAAATTATAGAACTATATACTTTAGACGTTGCAGGTGTGTTTCACAAAAAAACATGATATAACTTTTTAGTCACTTTTATTACAAACGGCTAGGGATCTTGGGTGCAAAAAGTAACACGATGCTTATTTTGATTTTACGAAACAATTTTGTTTCTAGAATCCTAACAAGAAGTAAGAAGACACTACCTTTAGGTTCAGATATTGAAAGCCAGACGGTAAATTCTGAGTAAAGATGGCGCCATCGGTCACCTCTTGCAGCAGCACCATTTTTCCCTCCTATTGTAGCAACTACTGAACGGATATGACCGTTAAACGTGATGATATATATTTATCGCATATCAATCGAATTCCATAAGCAAAAAAAGATTGAAGTCTTTATGGGGAAGTCCATACCTACTTAAGCTTTCCAATATGGCACTTTCTGCTTCTGCTACAGCATTTCCCCATCTGCAGTTATACACAGAACTATCACATTGTCGTACTTTTTATTTATTTGAAATTCTTAAGTTATTTATTAGGAACCACAAAAATGAAGACCTACACTAACCATTTCAGCTCTGGAACAGAACTGATGACCAACATCAATACCTGATACATTAATTCATTACCACGTGTTTAGAATGATACATTAATTGCATTTAGCACTTTCCCTAACCGCTATTATCCTATTTCCAGCTAGTGATTTTCCCTCAAAGGTATTGATAAGCTCACGTTTATATTAGACACAATTAAAACTGACCTCAAATTTTTAAAGAAAATATTAGATGTACCTGGTCAAGATCAATAAATTTAGTTCTCTCATATAATCTGTTGGGGACAATATGGGAATACTCCATTATCAATGATCCATGTGATGGCAGTATCAATGAAGGACTTATTAAGCCCCTACACAACATGAAAAAGATATAATATCAATATTTAGATGATAACTCTTTTCACTGAGGTTTCACGAGTAATATATGAACACAAAAACAAATAAATTAAATCAAGATTAGTCGTTCAGTAAGAAAGTGGAATTATTATAAACTTGTCAAGTCTTGAATTTGGTTCAGCATGTTAAGTCTTTGAATGAAGGTTAGTTATGTCTAGTCTATATCAATCAGATTGAGGGTGCTTAATTTGAATCAGGCCTGAATATACTATGTCCTAAGGGTAATCACCAGCAAAACGTAGCTGTCAATAAAAAACTTGATTCGGGTTCTAAGGGTTTCATATTGTTCCGAACCAGCTATGTGCTTAAAATATGTTCTAAATAATGGTATCTGCATACTCAAAGACAACTTTGAAAAAGACCTTGAAATGCATAATTTTTCTAGAAGTGAGTTGAGTGGCGTCGTGTAAATCCGCTTTTTTCAACGCTGCTAAGAGACCATACTAAAGTTATGCTATAGTTGCAACCCATCCAAAATCTTGTGTACCCGGTTTTGACCCGTAACCTGAAAACAACACCACCGTGACCTAATCATCAAAAAGCTCACAATATAGTAATAATTACCATATCATCAAAATAAGGAAAAAACATAAAAATAAAGATTAATAGCATAAGACAGTGGGTTTGACTCACGTTGCATAACAACTGCAATAGAAATAGGGTAAGCAGCAATCGGTTGTCGTCTTCTCTTTTTACTTTTGTGGATACATCAATATTATCTGAGTAATTCCTCCTGCATAGTTTTAACATGGGTATATATATAAAATCATGACTAAATTTGAATTGCAGAAAGATTGCACAAGGGTGTACGCTTTGAGTATGACCATTTATCTGAGTAACTATACATAGTACACGTACAAAAATAGTGAAAACCTTTTCCGTATATAATTTTTTGTTTCAACTTCACGAGTTTACTTTTCCAGCCATGTTCATTAAAATGATTTAATACTTTTCGTGATTAAGTTTCAACTTCGCAGTTCCTCTTAAGTTTCTAGCCGTGTACATTATAATGATTAAATACTTTATGAGATTACTTGTAAAATGAGAAGCATACATTGTAACCAAGTGACATACTCAATGCTTAAAATGTACTTGTTTACATACCTAATATGTAAGTTTATTTGCAAGAACCAGCGGTGACTCGTATGGTACATCGATCAACATCAAATACACAGGTAACCATTTAGGGGACTGTATAATGTGCACAGTTGATTTAAACCACCCGACCCGCCATATAATTTAACCAACCATTTAAGGTGTAACTTTTGTCGATACTTGAGCAACGATTTCAGAATCAAAAGTAGGCAACATCTGGTCCACCTATAGATGATGCATCCGTTCATAAGCAAGAGTTATGTATCTAAAAATAAATAGATTATATGAAATTCTTATCCTAGAGTTGTCATCATGCCAGCAAACACGTTTATGAATTAAAATTCCATGAGTGCTAAAATTAAATGTAACATATATCAGAAGTAGAAATAACATAGCTAGAAGCATTATCGTGGGATGTGATAACAACAACATTGAATATGTATTAGCTTATATAGCTCAATCATAAACCAACATTAATGTACTACTAAATCTGCCCCAATCCTAAGTTTTAAGAAAAAGTTACATGCCTTCACTTTGATTCATTACTAAGATTAAAAAAAAACTAAAAACATCTTTTAGACATAACTTGATCCAGACTGCATCACATCGCTTCAAACCGAACTATTTCAAGATAACAAGTGAACAACATTCAACAAAGCATTTATATACTAAATAGATCATAAGATTCTTTAATATTTTGTGTTTGTTTTTGTCTTGCAAAATACTATCTGTCAATTGTAGCGAGGTGCAAATATCATTCAAGGCAGAACACATACTTCAAAGTGAGTTCAAGAATAAATTCTTTAACCTCAAAATCCAAAAGGAGATCGTCAGGTCAGAATATAAATGTGTTGTAGGAAAAAAAATGCAATGCTTATTGGGGCGAAATAAGCGGCATGGCATTTTGCAAGAGATGAGTACATAAATATTATAAAACTGGTCATTGGGGATAAAGTAAGCAGGGGTCAAAAAATGCAATGCTTATTGGGGCGAAATAAGCGGCTTTTATAAAAGAGCATACTCGAAGAGTATAACACGTAAGTTTATGTCGCTGCTACTTGTCTAATTCCAAATACACACGCAAAATAAGAGACTCGGTTTCACATTAATAACTCAAGGATTGTTTGTTTCAGGCCAAATAAAGTACTAGATGACATATTTGTAACTTAAGAAACGGCACAATCTATTCTAATAAAAAACGAGTCTGTACACAATCAAGTTTCCAAACCATGTGTCGCTATTAACAGTCATTAAACATAACCGTAAGCGTGTCATCATGCGTAATATTGGAAGCAACACCAGTGACAGAAGGTCGTGCCATCAAAGAAAATCCAAATGGTTCTTTTGCATATGGACATGACCAGTAGACGACTGCGTTGCAACAACAGGAGCAGGCGATTCCGAGCAGGATCAATAACAAACAGGCTAATACAATCATTGCGGTTGCTAAAAACGGCAGGCTCAGATTTGTGATTGTTGGACGGAGGAAAAGGCGATGCGACCCGCCATGGCTGCAAGCACAATGACGTGTTGCCCCGCCAAGATAAATGCCTATTTCACCCATGACGATCCGTCAACGACAAACACAATAGTGCCATCATCGCCGCAATGGATACATTAAGTTAGAAAATACTATAGAACCGCCACAATAGTCTCATCATCGCCAAGATACAAGGGGTTACCCACGCAAGCTATAACCTCCAAATATAAACATATATAATCATAACTTATTGATACACGGCTTTTGACACCCCGTAAGAAAATTTAAGTTCGTTGATGTATGTCTAATCGAATTGATCTAGGTTCTCTATGTGACTCAGTTGAATTTGGTAAAACAAATATTTTTGGTTGGTTTTAAATTTAATTGTGCAAAGACTAAAAAGTAAATGTCGTTAAGTAAAGTGGCGTGAAAATAAATCTAAATCTAATTTAAACGAAAGGTTGCGATATTTAAAGACGTGAAGGAAAGTAAAATGATTAAACGACTAAAAATTAAAGCGTGACGGAAATTAAAAATGGATAAAGTATATAAAAATATAAGCTAAAAATTAAACAAGACAAAGTATGAAGAAAAACCTCCCAAATCGGAATATATTCCGATCTTACCTTGATCGGAATATCAAACCAATCCTGTCGGAATATCGGGGTAGACCCTGATCGGAATATGGATAGGACCTTGGTCGGAATGCTGTTTGGAACACCAATCGGAATATCTGTCACTTACCTGATCGGAAAACCAAACGAGCACCTCAATCGGAATGTTTAATAGGCCACCAATCGGAATCTTGTCACTAGTACCAATCGGAATGTCCAGGAATCAAACTGATCAGAATACCAAAGCCCCCTCAATCGGAATGTGTAGTGAGGTCCAGATCGGAATGATAGCCAAAAGCCCTGATCGGAATACCACAAACACCCCCAATCGGAAAGTTAAAACCCTTTTCCGACCAAGCAAGGAGCTATGGTCGGAATATATATCCCTTTTCCGATTTTACCAATCGGAATACGGCAGAAAAAGTACAAATGAAGCTAAACAAATAATCTATGATTCTAATAAGCACAAGACTAAAAACCTAAGGTAAACCGTATGAAAATAAGCTAACAAACTGAAATTTAACAACTTTTTAAACACAAAAAGGATAAGCTTTAAGAAAAACAAGTTTTTGTACGAAAATAACTTTTAGAAAAACTATATAAACTTGAAAATAACAAAATAAGCTATGAAAATAAATGATTTAAGACAATCAAAAGCATAAAAATGAAATCTTTAAACAAATAAACAAGATCAAAAGCATATAAATCAAAGATTAAAGAAAGGTAGAATGAGATCAACAAGATAAAGTAAAGGTGCAAGAATTAAAAGAGACACTTACTTGAAATTAAATGGTAAATAAGGTGCAAGACATGTAATTAAAGGTGCAAGTAATTAAAGGTGCATAAAAGTAAAGGTGGAAGAACTAATTGTCACGATTAGTCAACGAAATCAAATGAATGAAAATGGGAGGTATATATAGGTGATTAGGGGAGAGGTTAGAGGAAGCTTCCTCCCCTCCTTCCTTTCTTCTTAATTGCGCCCTTAAGTCCTTCCTTCTTAATCTTTTTGTTAATCTTGGACTTTGATGACTTTTGGCTCGGGATTTCTTTGGACTCGTCTTTTAATTCTTCGATAAATAAGACTTGAGTTCCTCGGCTTTAAGTAAACTTCCGTCTTTTGACTTTTTCTTCGATAAATCTTCAGAATTGGTCTTGGACTTCCGTTATTTTTGCACTCTTGACTTCTTGACTTCGTCTTTCATCTCTTTCATCAATAAAAGTCCGTAAATGCCCGTGAATTCCCGTGTTTTCTCCACTTTTCACCTTTTCGTCCTAAATCACAACAAAAACACAAACCACGCATAATTCCGACATAAAAGACATAAAATACACGTTTTGGTCCGGTTATTATTGTAATTAAGTGGTAGAAAAGATGTGTGTTTACACACATATCAAATCCCCTACACTTGACCATTGCAATGTCCTCATGCAATGCATTAGTTACAAAGCACGTTTACATTTTTCATCATAATCAATCCACGTTGGCCTTTATTAAAGAGATAGAAAATTATAAACATTAAAAGTAAAGAAATCAAAAGCATACCTTGGGTTTTGGAAATGTCATGAATAATCATCATCCTCAAGTTTTCACTTTCTCCAAACCAAGCTTAAAAACGAGATCATTGTTATTATAAGTTAGTAAACTAACACGAACTCATGTGGGCCAATTATTCACTTAGACTCCCTTATTCCTAGGTGTATCTCTTATATTTTATTATTTGTCTTGAATGATCACGAGGATGCATTGTTTGACTTATTTCGATAGTTATTTAGTCTGAAAATAAAGTGGACGATTTAATCAATAGTTAGCTAAAGGACAAAATCTTTTAAAACTGCTTCTCGGGACCTCATAAAGTTCATATCTTGGCATAACTCGCTTCGCGATTTGAGACCTTTCTCGAACCGATATTTGGCAGCGACTTCATACTTCAAATCTTGAGAGACGTTCATGAAATTATGGTCTTCTCTTCATAAATGGAATTTCTTCACTTGAAGTTTTGAGAGATTCATACTTGGACCACGACTTCTTCATTTTTCTCCAATCTTTATTTTTGACTTTGAT
Organism: Glebionis coronaria; assembly: GCA_025667525.1. Taxonomy (NCBI): domain Eukaryota; kingdom Viridiplantae; phylum Streptophyta; class Magnoliopsida; order Asterales; family Asteraceae; genus Glebionis; species Glebionis coronaria. The sequence goes on from CM046877.1 coordinate 364,594,860, forward strand.
ATACAACGATCCGCCTCCTTTTATGATCTGGATCTATTTATCCTCATACCTTGTTAGGGTCTTTTCGGATACACTTCTCCATGAGTTTTGGGGAGTATTTGCTTTTCGTCGTGTGTCTCGATCCTTCATATTGATTTTCGATAAATGATTCTTCACATCACTTTGGATCTTTAGCAACAAAATATAGTCCTCATGCCTTGTTAGGGCCTGTTTGGACTCGCCAATCTTCGCATCCCACTTCAATAAGTTATGCCTTGGCTATGAACTCTAATCCATACCGAGCAACTTTTAAACGATCTTGGGCTAGAAGCTAAGTAACTTTTCAAATCGTACAACCTTATTTATTAGCAGATAAATTATTTAGCAAGCGATGGAAGAATAGGCTTATAATTAACTCACACAAATTCACGAAAGAATACCGAACTTATAATTGACTCTATCATCTCTCGTTCTCCACAGTTTAAAATCTCAAGTAATGAGACTCGTGGATGCTTAGCCTATTAAATCAAAGTTTTGGGTTTTCGAGTCGCCTATAGGATCTTGCGAATTCTTAGACTTTTTCAAGTTTAGAAATCGCGTTTTAAAGTTCCCTTGATAAACGACTCTCTAGGATCAATTATAGGAACTTGCGAAAAGTTCTTGTTCTTAACCCGTGAGAGTTAAGACTTTCGCGTTTTATAGCTCCCTATATAAAAGCCTAGCAAAACTTGACTTAAACACGTTAAGGATACTAGCTAGAGTAAACTAAGATAAGTAAACTCGGGTTGAGTCAAAAGATTCACAACGTTTAAAAATTAAAACCACTTTATTAAAAATTTATTCTAATAAGGAAAGAAAATAACTATACAAAGGGAAAAACTAATAGGCCAAAATAGATCAAAAATTTTGAAAAATGTCGAAAAATTGATTTTCCGGTTAAAATAAGGACAAATACAAGGAAAAGAGCCACTTAACTTCGATAGAAGTCCCCCCTACACTTAAGATAAACATTGTCCTCAATGTTTAAGCATGTGGGAGTAAACTCCCCTACCCTTAGGACATTGTGCACTTTGTTTAAATCTCGCTAAGAAGGAGACAACTAAAGAGATTCATATTTAATATTGAGAAAATATAAAATAGTGAATCGAAAAGAGTTTAGGATAGAACCGGGATAATGGAACACGGAATCACGGGTCGTCAAGAATCATCAAGAGTGGATCATTGAAGCTCGAATCCCTGATTAAAAGAAGAGAGGAGAGAGCAAACACCAACGGGTCTCCCCCTACACGTATGATAAAGAAAGCGAAAAGATAGATGCATGGGTTGCCTCCCAAGAAGCGCTTGAGTTTTGTTAACCGAGTCATTAGCCTGACTCGACCTTGATCATCAACGGAAGAAGCATAAAACATATCCACCAGGATCAAAGACATAGTTTTCGTCCATCAAATAGCATAAGCTTAAGGCGAATAAGGCAAGCCAAAGAAGAGTAGGCAAGGTTCCCTTAAGCAGCGATGGAGCAAGGTGGAAGCAAGGTTGAAGTGGTGCAAGCAGATTTCCATAAGTTCCAAAGATATTTCCTTTTATTTCATCAGGTGGATACTGAGATGGCTGCAGAATGTCAATACCGGGATCGAACACCTTTTCCTTTAGGGAAAATAGCACTCAAGCTCAGCCGAGTGTGAAGAAGATCCGCAAAGAAGCACAACCTCGTACTCAGAAAGGGGACAAAGAGGTGTCAAATCATATGTGCAACGGATATTGGTGTCGACCGGTTTCTTCTCCTTAGAAAGAATGTGCTTCAAATCCAAAGTAGGATCAAGACGATAATCTTCAAAGTCCAAAGGAGGGGCATCACTCTCATGAGGGAAGTAAGTGTTGAGAAACGTAGAGAAATCTTCCTCAAATGAGTAATCGTCCAAAGTAGGATCGAGTGATGGCGGAGGATCTTCATCATGTGAAGAATCGCTCGAAAGAGTATCGGCCTCATCGAAATCATCATACGTGGGCAGCTCGGGATACTCAGAAGTAAGGTCATCATAATCATCCGAATCTGAGCTAGACTCATCATCATAAGCATCAAAGACCGGTGGAGAATCATAAATGGGAGAAGGTTCCAAAGTAGGGAGAGAATCGTCCACATCATCATGAAAAAGTGGATTATCGATGCAAGAGTCGAATAGAGGATTATCGTAGACGGTAAAGTCATCGAGCACATTAATCATATTCACTGATTCGTGGCCTCCAAAGTTGTACTTGTAAGCTTCCCCATTTTAAAAACTTGTGCATCATCCCCGACTCTTAATATTAACTCACCTTCGGCCACATCCACTAAAGCTCGTCCGGTTCTCAAGAATGGCCGACCAAGTATTAAAGGAATACGAGGGTCCATTTCATAATCAACTACGACAAAATCGACCGGGAAAGTAAATGTGCCAACTTTAATGAACACGTCTTCGGCTATACCAACGGGGTAAGCGAGAGTGCGATTAGCAAGTTCAAGAGTCATCTTTATTGGAGTGTGGTCGGGCAATGATAGTGTTTTCCAAACACTCAGTGGCATCAAATTAATACTAGCCCCGAGATCAGCAAGGGCAGTAAACTCTTCAGTTTTGTTGAACACGCAAGGCAACACAAAACGACCGGGATCTCCAGGCTTTTCCGGAAGTTCTTTAAGAATAACCGCAGAGCAGTTTTCATTTAATCGTGTTTTGGCGAGTTCAATCAGTTTTTCCTTCTTGTTAAGCAATTCCTTAAATGCTTTAACAAATTTGGGCATGTGGACAAGTGCTTCAAGAAAGCTAATGTTGAAGTTCATTTGAGAAATTATCTTCACATAGCGTGTCACGTCGGAGTCCTCTTTGGTTAGCATTTTGGTCTTGCCTATACGAGAGGGATAAGGGATATTGGGTTTGGGTGGGGAAGGTGCAGGTGTAGGTAAAGGTTGAGATGTTGAAGGGTCATTTGTGGGAACTTCATCACGTCGAGGCAGAGACGGTAATGGTGCACTAATACTAGGTGTAGGAGGAGTAGGGATACATGGTGGTGGAGGAGGTGTAGATGATGGTGGTGGGATTGGTGGTCCTACGATGGTGACTCCACTACGAGTAGTAATAGCACTCACATTGGCTCGCGGATTGGTGACGGTGTTTAAAGGTAGAGAACTTGAAGTAGAAGGTTGAGTAGAGGGCAAGAAACTAGCCAACATATTCTTTAATTCATTCGTTTGAGTGCTGAAGGAGGATTGAATATTATCACGAACCTCGGATCTTATCTCATTTCCTTGCTTCGTGATATCTCCTTTCAAATTGATTATTTGGCTCTGTAGATTCTTGATTTGCTCACCTTGTGTTCTCATGATGGCTTCAACATCGGGGTTAATGGGTGGGGTTTGTTGAGCGGGTGGGTGATAAGGATTAGAAGCTCTTGGTGGGATTTGGTTGCTTCTACTGTAGTTGTTGGCGGGGTTTTAGTTTTGAGGAGAAAAACCGGGTGAAAGGTAATTGTTGGATCGGTAACTCAGCAGATTTCTATCCCCTTGAGGTCGAGCTTGGTAATTTTCGGTGAATATTTACCATAAGCTGCATACACATTTTCCGGATTTCCTTGTGTCGAAGGACAATCGGTGTATGAGTGAGGACCGCCGCATGTTTCACAAGGATTAGCAACCGCTTTGACTTGTTGTTGTTGTTGGTTTGAAGCCAAGAGTTGCATACTTCTGCTCATTTCAGTCAGCACACGGGTGAGTTCGGTCATATCAGGGTTTGCTGAAGTGGAGGAAACATTGACTCTCGGGTTGTTCCTTGAAGAAGCAGAGGAATCCCAGTTTTTGTGGTGAGTAGTCATGTTCTCATATAGCTCTCTACACTCCTCGGGTCTCCTTTTCATGAATGTGCCACCGGCGGCTGCATTGATCGTATCACGATCTCGAAAAGTTAAACCGTTGTAGAAAGTATCAATTAAGGTCACGGGTAGCATGTTGTGGTTTGGACATCTATCGATCAAGACATTATATCTCTCCCAAGCATCAAAAAGAGATTCATCAGGATCTTGCATGAAACCGCTGATTTGATTGCGAAGGCTTGTGACCATGGATGGTGGAAAGTAGCGCGACAAAAAGCGTTGAGTCATGTCATCCCAAGTGTGAATAGAATTCTTTGGGAGACGATCAAACCATTTCTCGGCATGATGTAATAAGGTATGTGGAAAGAGTTGTAGGCGAAGTTCATCCATTGTGGCACCAGCCAACTTCATGCTTTGGGTGATTGTAATGAACTTGTCGAGGTGTTTGTTGGCATCATCATCAGGCAATCCACGGAATGGGTTTGTTTGTACTTGCTGAATCATGTGGTGCTTCAACGAAAACTCAGGAGCGTTGATTTGCATCGGCGCAATCGGTCCTCCTCGTCCAAACATTGTAGGTTGACAAAGCTCTTCCATGGTCCGAAGATCGGGCTGTGGAAGAACATTGTTGTTATTATTGAGGTGCGGTGGATTATTGTTGTTGTTAACACCTGACATACTTAAATCTTCTTGAGTCTCGGGCTCTTGATAATTAGAAGATCTAGTACGCATACACCTGAAAATACAAAAGAAAACAAAACCAAACACAAAGACAATATATATACACAATAAAGATAAAATCTTTTTGAATTTTTGAAATTTTTAATTTTTATGGATTTTTATCAATTTTTAATTTTTATTATTTTTTGATTTTTTTATGCAAGAAAAATAACGCTCACAAGTGAACGGATCCCCAAAAGCAACGCGTCTCTCACAGAAAACCGTTAATCTTTACGAAAAGAGCCGGCAGCGGCGCCATTTGATACACGGCTTTTGACACCCCGTAAGAAAATTTAAGTTCGTTGATGTATGTCTAATCGAATTGATCTAGGTTCTCTATGTGACTCAGTTGAATTTGGTAAAACAAATATTTTTGGTTGGTTTTAAATTTAATTGTGCAAAGACTAAAAAGTAAATGTCGTTAAGTAAAGTGGCGTGAAAATAAATCTAAATCTAATTTAAACGAAAGGTTGCGATATTTAAAGACGTGACGGAAAGTAAAATGATTAAACGACTAAAAATTAAAGCGTGACGGAAATTAAAAATGGACAAAGTATATAAAAATATAAGCTAAAAATTAAACAAGACAAAGTATGAAGAAAAACCTCCCAAATCGGAATATATTCCGATCTTACCTTGATCGGAATATCAAACCAATCCTGTCGGAATATCGGGGTAGACCCTGATCGGAATATGGATAGGACCTTGGTCGGAATGCTGTTCGGAACACCAATCGGAATATCTGTCACTTACCTGATCGGAAAACCAAACGAGCACCTCAATCGGAATGTTTAATAGGCCACCAATCGGAATCTTGTCACTAGTACCAATCGGAATGTCCAGGAATCAAACTGATCAGAATACCAAAGCCCCCTCAATCAGAATGTGTAGTGAGGTCCAGATCGGAATGATAGCCAAAAGCCCTGATCGGAATACCACAAACACCCCCAATCGGAATGTTAAAACCCTTTTACGACCAAGAAAGGAGCTATGGTCGGAATATATATCCCTTTTCCGATTTTACCAATCGGAATACGGCAGAAAAAGTACAAATGAAGCTAAACAAATAATCTATGATTCTAATAAGCACAAGACTAAAAACCTAAGGTAAACCGTATGAAAATAAGCTAACAAACTGAAATTTAACAACTTTTTAAACACAAAAAGGATAAGCTTTAAGAAAAACAAGTTTTTGTACGAAAATAACTTTTAGAAAAACTATATAAACTTGAAAATAACAAAATAAGCTATGAAAATAAATGATTTAAAACAATCAAAAGCATAAAAATGAAATCTTTAAACAAATAAACAAGATCAAAAGCATATAAATCAAAGATTAAAGAAAGGTAGAATGAGATCAACAAGATAAAGTAAAGGTGCAAGAATTAAAAGAGACACTTACTTGAAATTAAATGGTAAATAAGGTGCAAGACATGTAATTAAAGGTGCAAGTAATTAAAGGTGCATAAAAGTAAAGGTGGAAGAACTAATTGTCAGGATTAGTCAACGAAATCAAATGAATGAAAATGGGAGGTATATATAGGTGATTAGGGGAGAGGTTAGAGGAAGCTTCCTCCCCTCCTTCCTTTCTTCTTAATTGCGCCCTTAAGTCCTTCCTTCTTAATCTTTTTGTTAATCTTGGACTTTGATGACTTTTGGCTCGGGATTTCTTTGGACTCGTCTTTTATTTCTTCGATAAATAAGACTTGAGTTCCTCGGCTTTAACTAAACTTCCGTCTTTTGACTTTTTCTTCGATAAATCTTCAGAATTGGTCTTGGACTTTCGTTCTTTTTGCACTCTTGACTTCTTGACTTCGTCTTTCATCTCTTTCTTCAATAAAAGTCCGTAAATGCCCGTGAATTCCCGTGTTTTCTCCACTTTTCACCTTTTCGTCCTAAATCACAACAAAAACACAAACCACGCATAATTCCGACATAAAAGACATAAAATACACGTTTTGGTCCGGTTATTATTGTAATTAAGTGGTAGAAAAGATGTGTGTTTACACACATATCACTTATATACTAATCCTTGAATCGCAATTTAATTTAAATGCAAAAATGAACCCAAAAGTAATAAATGTATAACCATCAGTTTATTCAAAATGCTAGAATCATAAACTAACAAAACCCCTAATCTCTAACAAACCCTACGTGTAAAATAAAATTTTTAAAAAAATAAAAAAATTAAATCAATGTATATACCAGTGTTGATGGATTCGACACAATTTCAACGCTCGATATCTCATAAAACAAACCACCCACATAAGCTACCCAACATCGCCAGCCGACACCAACGCCACACACCAATATAAGGCGGCAACGAAGAGGTCGACGACATCGAAGGATAGCCCCATGATATAAGGTGTGTTAATGTGAAACCGAGTGATTCGATTTTTAAACAGAGTGTTAATGTGAAAGAGAGAGATGATAGCCACATTTAATATAACCTTGCTGCCAGCTATTACCTTAAATTCTTTCCTTACCTGCGTGATTCAATTTTTAATAATTGAAACTGCCAAAGAATCGTATAGTAGAAGTCTTGGAGGAGTCAGACTAAATAGTATTCTCGCATAGTAATTAAAGGGTTTCTTTTTAGGGATATGTTGAGAATATAATTAAGGTATTGTTGAGGAAAACTACTAATTATAGAAATGAAGATATTTTTGAAAAAAAATTATACAGCCTTTATAAGTAGTAGAGATGTATGAACTAGTATTAGTTACGGAGTACTATTTAATGCATTATTAGTTACTATACGGTTGCATGCACACTTACTTAACAGAGCGAGAGACATAGTATAATAAGTCGAGTAAAGCCTCCTGAAACCAGAAAATCACAATGTTCACATTTGTTAGTAAGGGGCTGTTTACTTTTCACTTAAGTGTCGCTTAGTTAACAGTGTTAGACGGATATATTGAAGCCTTTGAGTTTTGTATTTAGTTAATAGGCTTAGCCCATAATATGTTTGCATCTAGAATAATCTACATGGATTATATATTATACATGTTTGTAAATCAATGGCACACAATTATAATTCCATTCTAATAAACAGATCCATTTGTGGAGAGAAAATGGGAGTGTTTCTTTTTGGAGTGTCTAGTTCCAAAAGAGTGAGAAATATAGCCTCCACCCAATCAGAGGCAAAACAAGACCAATAAAACAGGTGAGGACAAGAATACCATTCACACCTTTCTTTTCTTCACCACTTTCTTTTCTTACATCTTCACTGCATACCATAGCTCATCATCACTTACTCCTCCACGTCGTAGATCCTCAAAGACTAGAGATCATCCGCGTTAATTTATGTTCATGAATCATAATTGCATAAGGTGATTGTTGTTGTGACTGAATAGGTTGATCTAAAGCTACACTTTTCCTATCACGTAAATGATTATGGTTGTGTTTTTTAAGAACCTTTTCTTGCATTTTCAAGTGGGTTTGTTGGTTATGATTTTGGTTGTGTTTTTGAGATCTTAATTGTATCTTTTCTGGATTTGATGGTGGTTTATATGTTTAGTTAGGTATTGATTAGTTAACACAATAGTACCTTTAGTAATGGACATGACAAATTAATTGGGTTTGTTGCTAGTATCTATTATAAAGTTATTGGAGATTTGGAGAAACTAATCTGTTATGTATGAACTGATTTATGATATGAGGGTTAAAATGGTCATCTATCAAATATTCACATAGAAAAAGAAACAATGTTTTATTCAATGCCATTTGCCCAAATAAATGTCATATAGCCACACAGATCCATATCCACACGCCTCTTAGGCTAGGCACAACGCTGCCGTTTTTTTCGGTCATGAGTCGGTCGCGACCGAATTGTCCCGTTACGGCGATTCGGTCACCGGACTAGATCGGGCACAATTCGACTCCACACACGAACGATTTGGAAAAAGTTGTTTAGTGGCTGTGTTTGTGTATAAAAAAATTTTAATTTAAAATTTATGTTTATGTTTGTGTTTGTGTATAAAAAAAATTTAAAATTTAAAATTTAAACCATATAACATAAAAAGAAACCTAAACAATTTTTATTCGAAATTTTAAAAATTTATTCCATACTAAAACATGAAAATACTGAAAATACTGAAATTGGAATACAATAGGAAATGAAATACAATTGGAATACAATTGGAATACATTAGTCAGTTCCCGGATCTGAATCCGAAAACTAACCAGGTAACTCCCAACGCACTGTTTCTTCTTCATCTTCTTCCGCCATAATTTGTGCCTCCAGCTCCCTTCTTTTCCATTCTTCTTCTTCCTGAGTTTGTCTCAACACTTTTTGATCTAGGTATAGTTGATACACCTCATTGTCAGACATTCTGCCATCTGAGTCGTTTTGAATTGGAAAGGGTAGATCGCGCGACTCATTTCTGCTTCGGTGTTGTTGCGACGAAGAACCGATATGAGTTGTTTGAGATTGGGACGAAGAACCCAAGTTATTCAACCATTTAGTATTTTCTTTAATTCTAGCCTCCAATTTTATCGACTTTATAAACAAAGATCTCCGGAAGGTGAAATCAATATCAGATTGATTTCTAAAATACGTGTCGATTAAATGACGCTTCTGTGGGGAGAGATCACGGCATTTCTCACATTTCGTGCGTAATTTCGTATTTTATTCGGACGCAGCATCAAAATCATCACCTAACTTCGTAAGCTCATCGTAACAACGTTGTTGTTGAATTATTTGTTTCTGAATCATAGCCTTAATCTCGGCTTCGATATGTGGGAATGAGCATGCCATTTTTGATTTCTGAATGTGTGTGTGAAAAAACAGAGTTGTGTGAGAATATATTGAGTTGTGTGTGAAAAAAACTATGTGTGAAAATGTGGTATTTATAAAGAGAAAATAATGATTAAAAAAAAATTCAACTTATGATTCGGGACGAATCATATACGATTCGTGACCAATCATATATGATTTGTGACGAATCATATATTATTCTCTCCATACGTGACTTAAGAAAAAAAAGTTCGTCGAAAGTATATACATGTGCCCCTCGATAGATAGATGATTTAATTCTCGTCACAATTGTGTATTTTTTTTCGTTTGACGATTTACCATTTGTGAGATATTTAATTTTTAAAAAAGTGGTGGGAAGTGGGTTTTTAAAAAAATGGGTGATTATAATTGGTTGGATAGGTTTATGCTAATTTAAGTGTCTATATAGATGTTAACTCTTATCAACAGGGTCGATTACTAATTAATAAAGATTAAAAATGATCAATCAAATGGTACGTTTTGAGACATTATTCTTTGCAATCTATGAAAAGTATTGATTCCTCATAATCTATCTATCTATATACCTATAAAGGGTGTATATAAAATGTTAAAAAGTTGAAACTTATTAGGAAAGTATTCTAACATTGAATGTTGAAAAATCACATATTTAAGGCATTGTTGAAAATTTTAATGCTTACAAATGTATTATCTAAATCACAAGTCAACTATAAAAAGTTAAAAACACAATACAAAATATTGAAAACCCTTAAATTTGGAAATGTTAAAAACGCATTAATCATCCTTTTAATTATTTTTAGCAGTTTGAAACCGTATTTTCAAATGTATTGGCTGTCATATTGCATATTGAAAGCGTATATAACACATAAACATGTAATTTTTTCTAAACCTAAAAGCCTAAAACACACACAAGAACCACATATATCGTTATAATCTTATCGCCGCCTCCATCTACCGAATCTGCCATCATCTCTTGATGGTTTAGGTGGTTTCTGGCGGTTGTGATTGGTGGTATATTGGTTGACGGTTTAGGTGGTTTCTGTTGGCCATGTTTGGTTGTCGTTAGTGTCTTCAGTTGTTAATGGCCACCATGTCGTTGTGGCTTGGTGGTTAAAATATTTTGAGATCTGTAACTAACTATAATTTTGTAGTCAAGGTTTGTGATTTTGTTGTCTTTCTTTTAGGTTTTGCAGATCTGTTCGTTGATCCACAACGAGTGTTGATTGTTCGCATATGCTTTGAAAGGTATTGGTAAATAGAAAAATAAATGAATGTTGACGATGATCTTGGGGATGCTTTTGGTGAGAAAGGTGGTATGAAAACTATCTTAAAATGTTTAATTGTGTTCTAACATGTTTTTAATCATTTTTATTAAATCATAAGGATTATGGGCTTATGGCTGATAGTTTCTCGAGGCTATTATAAACCTTGTGTGGATATATGCCTGAAACTTGTCGACTGGCATAGTTTGAATCTAATTAATAACATGGCTCGAAATGATAGTTTCTGAATTTTGTTATGACCCTTGTGCGGATATATGCCTGAAACAGTGAAACTTATCGACTGGCATAGTTCGAATCTGATTGAATGGCACAGTTTGAAACTTATTCAATCTATGCATGAAATATTACAATGGATGGCTGGAAATTAGAACTATAATGGCGACACTTAAAAAATATTTAATACACTTACTTGAAACTGATCGAGTGACGCATTAAGTAGTAACTAGGAAACAATTCACAATTTATTATTACCCTTGACTTGAAACTTAATGGAAATAAAAAATACGGTTAGCATTTAATGTATACACAGTCAATAATTTAGGAATTTATACAGTATTAAATGGTATTTGAATGGAATGAAATGGTCTTTATAGTGTTTACGTTTATAATTTCTTAATAGAAGACTTTTTTAGTGTTATATAAAACTAAATATTTGATACAAAGTAAATGGTCAAGTTTATGATTTGTAAAAAATAATTTTTTATATTAGAAGTATTTTCCAAAACTTCATCTTAATTTTGTATTATATAAACCCAATAGTTTTCATTTGCAATTTGTGGTATTTCATAGGTAAGTTGGTCATTCGTACTTATGATTAAGTTATTAAGTTAAGTTGATGGAAATGAATAATTCAAAGATTGGCGATGTTGATATTGAGGTTAGAACATTATTATATTTTATTTATCGTCATAAATTTGTTCCTTCGTTGATTTAGTTCATGGTCGTATATATAACGCCTACTTTGCACCCTTTTTGTTTCTTTATATATAGGCTCACCTGGTTCCCATTCCCACTCTTAATTACATTCCGTTTTTCAATCCCAGTTTTCTAAATTGGAACTAGGAAGATGGTATTGTCATCTCAGCTGAGAAGATGATGATGGATGATGCACGAGACATGTCAACTCCGACTGTTGAAAATCAAGTTTTGGTACTTGGTTGGAAAATGATTTATAGTTTACTCGATGGAGGAAAAATGGATGAAAGTTGAAAGTGTACTATATTTATACATGTGTGTCTTTGTAGAATTCTTTTTTGCTAAAACGTCTTGCTTTAACAAGATACAGAAATAGAAATTATAAACAAACAAAAAACATTTTTATTTTTTTGTTTGCTACAATAGAAATGACTATAAAAGTACTAGCATCTCACTTCGTTACATTATACGTTATTGATAGGTGTGAAAACACCCATCGTTTCTACCACTTAATTATATTAAAACGGGACCTAAACGTATATTTTATGTCGTAAATGGCGGAATTATGCGTGGTTTGTGTTTTTATTGTGTTTCAGGGTCGATAAGGTGAAAAGTGGAGAAAACACGGCTTTCACGGGCTTTTATTGAAGAAAAAGACAAAAGACGAAGTCGAAAGATCAAGAGTGGAAAAAGAACGGAAGTCCAAGACCAATTCTGAAGATTTATCGAAAAAAAAGTCAAAAGACGGAAGTTTACCAAAAGCCGAAGAACTCAAGTATAATTTATTGAAGAATTACAAGACGAGTTCAAAGAAATTCCGAGCCAAAGTCATTATAGTCCAAGATTTAAGAAGATTAAAGAAAGGAGGGACCTAATGACGCAATTAAGGAAAAGAGGAAAGAGGGGAGGAAGCTTCCTTCCACTAATCCCTTCCTCCCCTATAAATAGACATCACTAGCCATTTGTTTAGGTTGTTGGAGGCTTGACAAGCCTCCCTTCCCCATTTTTCATTTCTCTTGTTCTTTAAATTTATGCATCTTAATCTTTATGTATCACACCTTTAACCTTCTTTTAATACCAAGTAAGTTTACCTTTAATTGTTGTTAATCTTTATCTTATAGCCAATCTCCTTCTACCTTTCTTGTTTGATTTGTTCTTTATTTTGATTGTTCATGTTCTTGAGTTTTTTATGATTTTGATCAAGTGGGTTTTAATTGATTTGGTTATGTTTGTTAGTTTTGATGATTTGTTTTGATTAATTATTGTTAGTTGATGCTTATTGGTTGTTTTGATTGTTTGATTTTGATTAATTTGTGGATTGGATCGTGGTACTGTACATTCCCCTGTTCTTCGCTTGGTGTTTCTGTATTTTATCATTCCCAGAAGTTCCGGATCAATGATCCTTCATTCGGAACTTTGAAGTTCTGTGTCAACATTCCTTCATTCGGAAGTCTAAAAACTTCCGGATCAAGTGCTTCATTCGGAAGTCTAAAAACTTCCGGGTCAAGTGCTTCATCCGGAACTTTGAAAGTTCCGGATCAAGGGATGCTCATTCGGAAGTTTGAAGTTCCGGATCAAGGGGTGCTCATTCGGAAGTCTGAAGTTCCGGATCAAGGGGTGCTTCATTCGGAACTTTGAGAGTTCCGGATCAAGGGCTCTTCATTCGGAAGTTTAAAACTTCCGAATGAAGGTTTTTGTCAAATTTGTTTTTGTTTGTTTTTCCTTTTAAGTTCTTGTCTTTTATTTTTAATATTATTTTTCCCGTCTTTTTATTTATGTGCACTTTTATTTGCTTTCCTTTTATTCAAGTTTAATTTCGTGTCATTTACTTTATTTACCTTTCATTTACTTTTTGTTAGGTTTTAATTCTACGTCCTTTCATTTCCCGTCATTTAATTTTAAAGTTTTAAATATCGCACCGTTTACATTTTAACTTGTCTTAATTTCTTGTCATTTATTATTAAGTCTTGCTCATTTATTTTCCAAAACCAAAAATATTTGTTTCACCAAGAACAACTAATCTCACACAATTAACTGGAGATCAATTCGAAGAGATAACGAGAATAACGAACTTTCAACTAGCAAAATCTTAGTATTAGTTATTAAGCCTCTTTACAAAAAAAACCTGACCCATATTCATATCTAATTATAATTTCATTCTTTGTTACACACTATTACAAAGGTTACAAAGGAACATGGACATATTTAACAAGAATTGAAGCGGTCATAATGAAGACTAAAGATGAATCCTATGTGTATACTAGAAATGAACTGATGTAATGTTTCACTTTCGGTTAAACTCAATTTTAATATTTTTGATGCAGGTTAAGAATTCATGACATGTTTCGAGCGAGTCTAATTTCATTTTAATATTTTTACGTTTTATTTTGAATGTTATACGATACACTTACCACGATATCTCCTATTGCTAATTATTAGCTGCTAGGCAATTCCGCCGCTATGCGCGGGCACTCGTCTAGTAACTTTATAATTCACAAAAGGTATTGTTTTTCTACAAACACATCACCGTTTACAAAATCTATTTTTCGGTTAAACCACTTTGGGCGTGTTGGTTCAAATGAGCGATAACAGTGATCAGTGGTAATGAGCAGTAGCAGTGGGCAGTAGTTGTGAGCAGTAGATGTGAGCAGTAGTAATAAGCAATAGCTGTTATAGCTCACCGTTCATTTGTTCACCGCTCATTTATTACAGATCCTTAAAAGAAGCATTAAAAAACTAGCATTGCTAAAAAATAGCACCTCTCTCCGCTCTTTTGCCAAACGACTAAAAAGAATCATAACGCTCACGCTTCTTTTGTCAAACAAGCATTAAAAATAAAAATGCTTTTCCTCACCGCTCACTGCTCCAAAAAGCTTCATCACTGCTCCTTGCCAAACATACCCTTTGTAAACCAAAAAGAAAATAAAAATGTACATAATTTTGTTTACTTGAAGAATTATTTATCACACGTAATAAGCATTGTGATACATACATCTCTCTATCAAAAGCCACTTCTAATAACGGAAGAGATCCCCAACAACCCCTTATTTATCAAAGTCTCAATGAATAATTTTTATTCATTGATTTATTTTTGATCTAATGGTCATCATCAAACCCACCTCCCACCTACCATATTTTACAACAAAAAAAAAGATCGGGATCCCACATACCACCTCCGATTTTCGACGACCACCACAACAAACTTACCGATTTTCAACCACCACCACAACAAAACCACCCATATCCGACGACCTCCACATGGATCCACTATTTTCCGGCGAGTTCTACAATAAACCCGGTTCTCCGGCGACTTCCACAAAAAATCCACCATTTTTCGGTGAGATCCACAAGAATCCACCAATTTCGGTGAGTTCCACAACAAACCTAGATCTCTAACGCCTTCCACAACAAATCCACCATTTTCCGACGACATTCATAAAAAACCACTTTTCTGGCGACATCATCACTGACTTATATATGAGTTATGGTAACTCATATATGAGTCACCATGACTCATATATGAGTCACCATGACTCATATATGAGTCACTATGACGACTCATATATGAGTCACCAAGATGACTCATATATGAGTCACCATTACTAATATATGAGACACCATAATTATGTTACAAAAGTTATTACATGTATTACAAACAGGTACATCTGCATTGGCATCTACATTATTAATAACATCGACATTGGCAACAATATTTTCAGTAACATCGCCATCGGCATCTACATTTTCAGTAACATAGAAGATGGTGGTTTGTTGTGGAGGTCGCTGAAAGATGGTGGATTGTTGTGGAAGTCGCCGGAAAAGAGTAATTTGTTGTGGAGGTCGTCGGATAAGGATGGGTTTGTTGTGGAGGTCGCCGAAAAGTAGGTTTGTTGTGAAAATCTCCAGAAAATGGTGGATTTGTTATGGAAGTCGTCGGAAAACTAGGTTTGTTGTGGAACTCGCCGAAAAATAGTGGGTTTGTTGTGGTAGTCGCCCAAAAATGGTGGATTTGTTGTAGAAGTCGTCGGAGAACTGGGTTTTTTGTGGAATTCGTCGAAAAGTGATGGATTCTCGTGGATCTCGCCGAAAAATAGTGGATTCTTATGAGGTTGGTCGAAATCAATGGTGGTTGATCGACTGTGAGTTTGTGTGTGTGTGTTGGGGAGGGGGTGAGAGGGCTAATGGTGGTTGGTATAAGAAAGAAGAAGATAAGATACGGTTGAGGGGATTGGTGGGGAAAGGTTTGTTTATTTTTTTATTTTAATTTAGACCGTAGGATAAAAATATTTCTTATATTATATACGATTGAGTTGTCATATACATTAAATGTGAGTCTTAACGATAGAAATCTTATATAAGATATTGTAAATTAGCAAAACTGATACAAAGTACTGAATTAGTCATAATGACCCATAAATACAGCCAATCAACTCAAGTTATAAACACAAGAAAGTTAAGAGTTGTCTGATTCTTTAATGTTACACCATTTCATCTTCACGCATTAATCCTCCTAAAATACAATCAGCCATGAAGTTTCAAAACACGTACAAAGCTCCCTTATAAATAGGGACATTCATCACTAACAATTTACCACCACGGAAGCCATAGTACCGCCACAACAGATGCCATGTTTAAGCCACCTTCAGAATGCTAATTGGTTACTCTCCCATACAGGTTGCAGGCGGCATCCAAACTTGCCTCAAGCTTTAGCAAACATCAATGGTACCTACTTTGGAGCTCACGAGCCACACATACTTTGAAGGTGCTAACTTTGAGAGCTTCACGTGTTGGAGTCATTTTTGGGTTCACAATTGAGGAGCACGCAGGTTTTGCAAATAACTCCCCTCCAAATTCTGCTTCTTTGAAAAGGTTGGTTAAAGAACCATCAGTTGCTACTCCATCCTAACATACTGAGGAAAGAAAACACGACAGGTCAGCATCTATTTATGTCGTGATGTTCTATTGTTATTTGAACAAATCCTACAATTCCTTTTTAGTTAACTAACCTAATTGAATGATTAAATGCTCCCAAAACGGACTTTGAAGATTTCGACACCAAAAGAGATGTTTGCTGCAACATCTGACAAAAGAAGAGAATGTATGTTAGTTACTATATACTGATATAACACCATGATATATTAAATACCAAGATGGCGTATCTGTGTATCTGCAATCTTATTGTTTCAGATATATGGAAAGTGACTATGCAATTGAATAAACAACCATAGTGGCAGATTCAGAATACTGCAAACTACAATAGCATCAAAACCAAAAGTGCTTGCCAAAATAAAAGGCCATGATCTAATTTGTATCACAAATTTCCACAATTTTCCGTGTCCTAGAAAAACAAGGACAACTGGAATACAATTGGTGGTTATTTATAGCAGGAATACAAAAGATAACCAACCATCATCTAATTAAAGCTATAATTCACATGCCTATATAAATCTGTAAAAAGCATACCACTCTCCAACTATATCTCACATTATTTCTTTTCATGTTTAAGATCAAATAAGGACCATTAGCAGATCAAGAACACGAAAAAATATTCTCGAGACCTCTTTCTATGGGAAGATACATCGTCAAATTGTATGTTTTCGTTTCAAGAATTTATACATTAACTTTTTTTCATGTACAGGTAATATATTTTTCATAAAGATCAATTGAAGATCAATGATGGTTTACAAGCAATGTGTATCTAACACAAACCATTACAGACTAATATAAGAAGAATATCAGGCATAACAGTACTGCTTAAAACCAAAAGCACCTCAGCCAAATTACAATACGAAATCCACTATATCCTAATCCTATCGTTCAACACAAACTCATTAGAAAAAAATAAGAAACGTCACCGAATCTAATCTAAGCACAAAAACAATATTTTGGAAACATTTGGATGAAAATTAAGAAATATATCAAACTGAAGAAATGCAAGAAAGTATATATGGAGCTAGTGTCAACACATCTCAACAAATCTACTTATACTATATAATCTCATCTCACATTTATCAATCCCATCTCCATATTAATATCAACTCGAAAGTAAAAGAAATAAAACAAGATATCGAAAAGTATACTATATAATCTCACACCGAAAACCACCACTCCTGAAAAGTAACGATCTCACCGGATCTAAACGATTCGTGGGTTTGGATCGGATTCTATTCGATTGTAATTCAGTTTATAGCTAATTCGATTTATAGCAGATTGTATTTTGATTCGGTTATATAACAATATTGGTGGGTTTTGGACCAGATTCGATTCGAAGCAATGGCTTTTGATTGGGTTTTGATTGTAGGTGATGATTTATCTCGGTTATGATGTTTGAGCAGATTTGGATTCGACATATGTTTGAGCAAGATTGTAAGATTTGATGGTTTTGAGAGAAATAACGTACGGGGCGGATGAAACTATGTGAGGTTTATTATGGTTAGTTATTAGTAAAGATTAGGAGTTACTGTATTTGTTTGTATGTTGGACCGGGTAAACATATATTGGTCCTACCAAAAATATTTAGGAGTTATGCGTACAGTAGTAAATATAGGCCCAATGTTGTGTAAGTCCATGTAAGTTAAATTGGGAGGTTAAATTGGGAGTTAGATATTTGCTGATGACAAAAACTTGAAATTCATATTTTAAAGTTCTAATAATTCTTATACACATCAAGTATTTGACACAATGTTTTTATAAACATAAAGTAACAAAAGACTTTTTAATAACCGGCAAAGTATTTTATTTTCAAACAAAGTACTTTTTAAGTTTGTTTAACTTTGTGTTGTAAATACTTATGTAACTTCGTGACACGAGAATTATGTTTGTTTGATTATCTTTTTAAACTTTGTTACAAGAAACGCCAATATGTAAGAATGTCTTCGACAAATATTTTGAAAAGATTTTAGCACATTTTATATTTTGAGAATATTTTTGCTATGACAGGAATGGGATAGTGTGTTACAAGTTGTAAAAATAAATTTGGTGCAACTTATGATACATATAACACACACGATCTACACTGATCACATACGAACCTCGACTTAAAGCATGCATTACAATTATGTTACAAAAAAACATGACATCGGCTTTAAAACTTAATTAAGAAAAATGATTACACGTTATCAGCTTCATGATACAACCGGGGCATCGCCCGGGCTCGACAAGCCTCGTGGATTGAATGGTTGTGATGAGTTCACCAACTCTTTGATAAATATAAGGACTAGATAAAACTTTTGACCTTCTAATAAATGTTCAAAGAAAATCACACTAGCATACTATATGAAACAAACTACAAACATTTAATAGCATAAATTACTTTTTTCTATCCACTTGTTTATTTGCTACATCTTATATTAACTCTCAATTTTTACATATTACTACTATATACTGTTTTAGGAAGCTTGGGGAATTTTTTATTATTTCCGTAGGTTTTGGCGGGGAAAAAAAATGGGCACGTGTCCCTTACGTGTCTATACCCATTATCTTGCTAAAAATTTCTCTCCCCAACTGTTTCCCTTAAATCCCATGGATCTGTAAAACCACACACATTCTCTTCATGTTTTCCCAAAATCAAATAACCTACATCCCTAAACAAGATGAAAAATCATTTTATACTAAATTAATCATACCAAAAAAAACACAAACACACACCATCATAGGACAAAAATTGTATAAAGTGTCTGTGTTAGGGTTAATTGAAAATGGATGCGACGAAGATTACAAACATGCGACTGAAATAATTGGTAAGATCTAATCTAATTTCTTAAGTTGGTCTACTTTTATATACATCTTTAGTTTTGAACTATCGTTTCAATTCAGTGACTTTTTTTATTTAAAATCAATTGTTTTTATGATGATTGTCTAAATCTTAAGCTTTTTTGTAATTATCTGTTCTTTTTTGATAATAGGTTTCAGCAATCATGCATCAATATATATATTCAATTATTGTGTTGTTTTTATATTCTTATTATTGATTTTGGATGTTTGAAGATGATTGTCAAATTCAGTACTTAGGGATCTTTATTTATAATTTTTTGAGGCTTTCTTACATATCAATAATTTATTTCATTTGTGTTTTTTGGTGCAGCCGACAAATGCACATGAAATTCAGGGGTATTGATTTGGATCAATTTGTTTTGTCGAATATGATATTCAGCAACTTAACGAAGACTGACTTGCTTCTTTTTGAGGTGAATCTTTCTTGGGCTTTATATATAGGTTTTACTTTTTGGTATTATTTTTAATTTTTAAGTGATTGAGCTCACAGATTAAACAAACACCCCTTAATTTTTTGGGTTACAAGTGTTTTGATGATCGTGAAAATGTTGACTTTATAAATCCAGAGGTCAGTCTTTCATCTGAGATGCTTTTTGGAGTTGTTGTAGCTCTTAAAGAACATGTATATATATGTTGTATGCTGTCATTTTTAACATATTTTTGCTTTGAGATATGATTGAGATGTTCAAACATGGCGTAGTTAATTTTGTGCATGTATATAGTTAATTATCAATATGTGTATATCAGGAAGTTATGATTACCATAACTCAATAAGGACGCTTTTCTTACTACTAATAATATGAGACGAGTCTTTAAAATGAAGTATGGTTGAATATTAATTCAGAATACTCTAATGAAATTAAATCAAATTATTGCAAATATATATGAATAAGTCTTTAAAGTCAAGTTTGGTTATTATGTAGTAACATTTTTATATAAAAAAGTTATAAATATCATATTATTGCATATATATTTGAACATTGTGTTTGTAGTTGTTCGGTTAAGTTACATTTCTGTATTTGATGTGATGGTTTTTCTTTCGATTATTAAGATGTTAAGAATATGCATATACCGTGTACGATAAAATGTTGCTGAGAATTTACAGGTTTGGTTGTGTTTTTTTAGGTTCTTGCTTTCTGGGGTTGTTGGGTCAAACCGACCCTCTATCTTGGCCGATGCTTTGATAAGGAAGAACATGAGATCAACAAAAATTGCATAAACGCAAAAAAAGGTATTCAATTATTCATACGAAATTGATTCGTGATTAAATCCATGATTGCAGCGGAAGGTCCAACAGTGCAAGGAAATCGTTGAACCATAGGATTTATGGAGTTCACCTTCATTCTCACCCAGGTTAGTCATATTTAGATTGCATATTGATATTCACGTTATAAGTTCTACTG
Source organism: Glebionis coronaria (assembly GCA_025667525.1). Classification (NCBI taxonomy): domain Eukaryota; kingdom Viridiplantae; phylum Streptophyta; class Magnoliopsida; order Asterales; family Asteraceae; genus Glebionis; species Glebionis coronaria. Next base: position 364,615,529 of record CM046877.1, read on the forward strand.
TACTCGATGCTTATTTGGAGTTTTCGACCATGATTAAAAGCCGACTGGGAAGCGTTTAGACCCTTAAATATTACATGTAAACTCACCTTTTAAATACGCAAGAGCCGTAGTGAAAATGGTAACTTTACTTAACACCCCCTTAATGGTTTAGGATTCATTTATGCTAAACTCAGTTATTACAAATTCTGATGACGGGTAATTGTTTTTATTATTAGCCAAATTACATTTTTTCGAATTAGGATGACATATCATAAACATGACACAATCCTGATAATGTTCGGGATGGTATTCATTTTTCCAAATATCTTAAAACAGGGCTCTTTTTTTAAGAACCTGTTACAGGTCGTCAATGATGTGCTGAATATTTTCGAGGGTCTCATGAGAACTGTGCACTCGATCACAGGTAAGCTTGAATCGTGGTATTGAAGTTTTTATTTATTTATGGCAGTCGATTTCTTGCCAACAGTTCATTGTTGTTGATGTATGCTTCAGCTACACAGAAGACATTGATGGACAATTTGACAAGGGCCACAAAGGTGGAAGAGCTGCTTCATTCAACATCATTCTCACCAGCATTGACACCGTTAAGGTACTTTGGAATTCGCATTATAAACTCTGCTACTTCGTACATACTTGATATCGCTTTTTTCAGTAGCAAAAGTGCTCCCTCCATTGAAGATAAAGTTGACTCGAATATCGTTCCGTCTCCTAACTGTAGCTATGTCGTTTATCTCACTATGAGGTTGGATAGGCCTGCTGCCACCTGTGACAAAATAAAAGTATGTATTAAAATGTTAGTCCTAGCTCTTGAAGAAAAAGATAAATGGTTACATTCCTGTATGAAACTTTATAGCTTCAAATCTTAGTCGAATAGGGCAATTTATAGATACTCGATTTGGTATGGCGTACAGAGTTGCGCATAACTCCATTTCCGTAACCTTATTTAGTATAAACCCGTAATCAGAATAAATATGCAAACTTTTAAATTGGTTGTTACAGTATGATGCTTCTTTTATGATCTTGATCAGTTGCATGTCATTTTGATATATCATATGTATACCAAACTGTAGATACAATTGCTACGTATGTGAATTAACCAAAAGAAATAGGAGTGGTAACATAATCTTCTGCGTTCGGCTTATATTTGTGGCTAGACTCGACTAAGAACAAATATTAAAGATTTTAATATATTCGTCGATGTGTGATAGGTTGATAGTTATCTTTTGATGCAGGCTGATTCAGAAAGTTCGTCAGAAGATGACAAATGGCAGATTACCTTTTTGGGCTTGATTCGTGACGGAATCAGAATATGAGTAAGTTATGTATTCCCTTCTTTTGTGTTTATATTTTATTCTCTTTAAATTAAAAAAATATGTTATTCATGCGTAAGCTATATGGGTCTGAATTACTATGATATTATTCTTAAGTAGAATGTTATTGGTGTTAGGAAAAATGCATGCATTATGTTATTCACATATGCTTCCGATAAGCATCTAATATTAACATATTTGTAGGTGGAGGATGCATCAAATTGTTTATAGACATGACCTCAAGTCTTGCCACAAGATGTACCTGGAAATAACCAGCAAATGAGGACGATGCAGATAATGAGAAATACATTTTACGTGCATCAGTTTTAAATAAAGAGTAACTGTATTTTTTTGAGATTGTATTTATTTGAGATAAAAGGGGCTGAGGTCAATGCTTATTTCAAAGTGCAGATTGGTATGTGTATGAAACTCCAAAGTATTCCAAAAAGTTGATTTGATTTTTTTATAAATTTAAGTTAGCTGTGATGATTATGGTGAGCGCAACTAAAGTTTGATAAGATCACACGTGAACAAAATTCGTCGCCCCGCAGCGAAGCGCGGGTTTTCATACTTGTATGTACTTATTGTCATTGTATGCTAATTTTATTATTAAAAATACTAATTGTCATACATGCATACTAATGTTTTTCCTTATATTTGTTAATCTTTGTTTTGATGTTAATTGTTTATATAACTTTGCTACATGAATAAACCAAAACTGAATAAAAATGGAATAAATCGACCGAAACTAGAAACAATATTTGTTAATCTTTGTTTTGATGTTAATTTTTTTATAAAAGTTCTAAAACCAAATAAACTGAAACTAAACCAAAATGGAATAAACCAACTGAAACTAAAAGCCGATAGTATGGTTTTTACTTTTCCGAAAACCGAATACTTTCGATACGGTTTTAGTTTTCAGCCAAAAACAGAACCGTGAAAATCAAACCGGCCCAAACCATTTTATTATATAGACATGTATATTTAATATAATATATAGATTAGTACCAAATCTAAATTTTAAAATTCATATTCATCTTTTGGTAAAATAAAAGTAATATATTTATTTGAATGTTTATGTACGTGTTTTTTTTATGTAAATGTGTTTACTTGACAATATATAATAACATATGTGATAACGTTCAGCTCTAACTCTTCCAGAGTACTTTGAAGATAAGAAGTCTTCACTTCACCAACTAAGGCGGTTCAATTGTTGAAGACAAGTCCTAAAGAAGAGTTTCAGTTCAGTATAGTTTGACAATGCCAGACTGAATGATGTCGATCTACTCTTGGATGATGAAGATACTTCAGTCATCCTGAAGGTTTACAAAGGCGGAAAAAAGATCTACTTTAAGTCCAAGTATAAAACAGATATCATTAGAAATAAGGTTGCTTTTAAAGTTATATAAAAGTACAAGCTTTATTATGTGTCTTACTTTGTAAATAATACTAGGTATGGTTTATCACATGGTCTTGTTGGATGAACTAAACGTGTAAAATAAGATCTTTTGTAAATCCTAATATGTAGCCTATAAAAGAAACATATCAAGGTGTGAGAACACATCTTTTAGATTATAAAGTTTTAACACTTTCAAGAGCATTCTTCACTCCCAACATCAAACTAATTATTTAACTTAGTGATGAACATTAGGTTTGAGACTTATACTCATAACTTTGGTTTGTAGTTTAAGCAGAGGAGATCACCCAAATATTGTCATTCAACCAGTTTGCTATTCCGCAAGCAAAGTGTGTCATATGTTCTTATTAAGTTTTAATAAATCTCTATACGTTGCAAAGTATTTTTGTGTCATTGTTTTACTTATTCATAATTGTTATTTACTTTCTTAAAACAACTTACTTGTTTACCATGACACGTGCTTATACTTAAGGCTGACAAGTATTACCTAATTAAACGGGACCAAACCCACACCTTGGATTTCACTAATTTTGTTAAACTTTATGTACACGACTAAACATAAACAATAAATACAAAATAATACTTCCTCTGTCCCAAAATCATTGTCATCCGACAATAACACACATTTTAAGAAAAATACATTTACTATAGCATTCTTTCTCTTATTTTTTGATAAAATAACAGTTTTACGCTTAGTTAATTAATTTAAATCTTTTTTAAATTTTATAATTATAATTTGAAGCAAATGTAACATAGTAAAACTTGATCAAACTTTTCTTTATATTATTAGTAACGGACAATTAAATTAGAAAATCATAAAAACAAAATGTAAAAAATAATATTAAGACGGAAGAAGTAACCAAGTTTAAACATTGTTTTCTTCAAGTCACTCAAATATATTAATTACATAAAAATTAAATACTTTAAAAACTTTAATAGTTTTTATAATTAAAGTAAGGGTGAAAGATATAGATACGCAATATAGTTTTTCAAGAAAACCAAAATACGTAACCAACTTTATTTGTACTAGTAGTCCCAGTATACTTTCAAATTTTGTTCAATATACGTAATATGACCGGCTAGGTGACTTGTTTGACAGGTTACATTTTAAAATTCTATAATTATACTCCCTTGACCTTTGGGGACTTCCACTTTTAGTTTCTAAAAACAAAGGGGAGTTTTACTTTCAAAGTTTATTTTTTTCGAATTTTTGTGCAAATTGTTTTTAGAAAAGTTAATTTAAAAATAAGTTTTAAGGCAGATTTCTATAAAAAAATACAAACATAAATTTTTGAAAAATAAAAGATTTTTTAAAAATTATTTTTTTAAAAAATCTGAAAAATTATTTTTGAATAATTTTTAAAATAAGGCAGATTTCTATAAAAAAAATTTAAAACATAAATTTTTTGAAAAATAAAAGAATTCTGAAAAAAATAATTTTTTAGAAATCTTTTTCAATTAAAAAATTTATGTTTTTAATTTGTTATATAATTTTTGAAAAATTATTTTTTTTCGAAAAAATTATTTAAAAAAAAACAATTTATAAAAAAAAGTCTTTTCGAAAATTAAAACTTTTTTAGAAATTTTGTTTTTCATTATAAAAATAAATATTTAAAAAATATTTTTTTTGTCAAAAAAATTTTATATTTTATAATTATATAATAGAAATCTGCTTTTTTTCAAAAAAATTGTTTTTTTAATTTATTTTTCTTAACTTTTTTTTTCATAAAATTTTGAAAAAATAAAATTTCGGTTTTTTTCAAAAAACTTTTTTTTCTCAAAATTTCGAAAAAAATAAATATTATGATATTTTTTGAAAAATAGTATTTTTACTTCTACTTGTATAAGTTTACACAAAAAAATATTCGAAATATATGCTGGAAAAATAAAGGGACTAAAAGTGGAAGTCCCCTAAAAGTCAAGGGGTCATAATTATAAAACTGGAAGGTGAAACTTGTCAAACAAGTCACCTAGCCGGTCATATTACGTATATTGAACAAAATTTGAAAGTATATTGGGACTACTAGTACAAAATAAAGTTGGTTACGTATTTCGATTTTCTTGAAAAACTATATTGCGTACCTTTATCTTTCACCCTGAAAGTAAAGTTTTAAGTAATAAGTTAAAATAAAACTCACACTTGATTACTACTTAATTAATTTCACCCTATTTATTAAATTAAGGAATGTCAAATCAAAATTTGAGAGAGTATAATTCGTGTAAGTATAACTTAAACAATTATGTGATAGTTGTTCGTGTGTGGTCTCGAAAAAGGTCCCGTAAACCACGACACGTGTCACTCCTCGGAAGAGATACAGGAACAAAGCCGAAACATGTTGTTGATGCAAAAGTTAAGGCAGACCGAGCTTAACCCAAATTAGGCTTAATTTGAGGTCTTGTGGGCTCCGGCTCTCGCACCAAGTGAAACTTGTTTTGGGACCCTACGCACTAAACAGACACCGTTAGGCTTACCGTGGATTTGTTACCCACAATTAGACTCCGACATGAGAGTAAGTAATCGATTTGAGTATATTAGTGTTTAGAGTATTGTGTATATCGTACCTTTATGGAACCCGAGGGGATCCTTTTATACTCGAGAGAGTCCAGGATGGGCTCCCTGTTCTTGTGGCCTTATACTTTAGTTTTGCAATAGGGTTCTAGATTATTGTCTCGGTATCCTCTCGAATTGATCACGGTTCTAAGTGGAATGATTTGTTCTTGGTTAATTAAAAGGAGTTGGTTGGTTTATCTATTTTAAACTAATAGCAAATAAATGTAAGTGGCGTTGAGAAAATTATAAGCTTTGAAAGATTAAACTAAATTGACGAGTTAAAAATGAAAGCTTGAAAGCGTAAAGGAGAGATTAGAAAAATACTTTGAAAACTCAATTAAACTAACACTCAAAAACTTTGCTAAAACTTTAAAATTTAAAAACATGTTCTATCAAATTATTTATATCGGAATGCATCAAAGACATCAGCATCGGAATATAACTAAACCAACCCATCGGAATGTCAAAGTGAAGTCCATCGGAATGTTCATGTAAGTTACCATCGGAATAATTAAAATCAAAGCTGTCGGAATGATGTCTAGATCGGAATATCTAAAGACCCTTTGTCGCAATGTCAGATCGGAATGTGGTAAATAAAAATTGGCCAGAGTTTCGACTTAAAAAGGAACCTTAGTCCCGTCGGAATGTGCGATCGCAATCCCAGATCAGAATAAGGGGTAAGATTCAACCGATCGCAAAGTAAAACCCTTTAGGGTTATTGCGATCTAACACTCAACCGTCGGAATATACAAAACCCCAAGATTGCGATGAAATGCAATGTTGATCCGAAATTTGGTGGCAACTTTAAAACTCAATAAGCACAATCCATAAGCTAATTTACCCGCAACTTAAATACTTCAAAAAGCTTAAATTTGACAACTTTTGAAAACATAAAGTCATAAACTTTGTAAAAGAAACTTTTGAATGACTAAAACCTTGATGAAATCCGAAAAGCAATAAGCTAAACTTGAAATGAGCCAATAAGCATTAAGAACTTATAGCCTAAACCAAATAAAAGCTTAAAAAGTAGTAAAAAGATTAATCTTTTAACTATTTAAACATGAAACAAAATCAAACCGTATGGATTGTAATTTTCGGATTAAAGGCAAAATAAAACCAAGAAATGTAGAAAGAGATTTAAAGAACAAAAAGCTAAACTTGAATCAGATTAAAAATACAAAAGCTTAAAACTTGAAATGTTAGAATGGAGGAAAGAAAATCTTAGTGAGAGAAAGTTGAGAACTTTCTCTCTCTAAAACTTAGAGAAAAATGAAAAACTAAAACAAAGACTAACTACTCCAAATTTGTGAAGTAAAGTCCTATTTATAGGCGTGTGATGGTGGGCTTGTGAATGGGCTTTGGTTTCGGGCTTCTTTTCTTCTTTCTTCTTTAGTCTTTACGTTTCTTAAATAAACGTTTACGACTTTGAATTTTGAGAAGTGTCGGTGAATAATTCCAACTCGTCTTATAATCTTTTGTCTAATAGACTCGAGTTCTTCGACATATAAAGATCTTCCATCTTTGGCCTTTTCTTCGATAAATCTTCAAATAGGCGCAATGACTTCAAATCTTTTGCATCTCTTGGACAATAAACTTCGTCTTGAGTCTTTTTCTTTGATAAAACCCGTGCAATCCCATGTTTTCTTCAATATTCATCCGGTTGACTCTGAAAACACAATAAACACAAAAACCACGCATAATTCCAAACAAATGATATTAAATACGTGTTTTGGTCTTGTTTTAGCCAGAAATAAGTGGTAAAAGGATGGGTGCTTTCACACCTATCAAATCCTCTATACTTAACCGTTGCCATGCCCTCATGCAATGCTTAGTGATAAAGCAAATTTATATTTTTCTCATAATCAATCAACCTTGGCCTTATTAAAATACTATTAAACAAAAATTAAAGTACTAAGAGAAATTAAAACTTTAAAGCAAACAAAAGGATAAAAAACCATTTTCACTTGAAAATAGCTATATGGAAATAACTAGCAAAGAGATCAAGGACTTATATTAGGGCTTTGGTGCTACGAAGATTTATCACCCTCAAGTTTCCCGTTCCCCAAACTAAGCTTAAAAACGAGATCATTGTTATTATAAGTTAGCAAATCAAACACTTACACACATGGCTTAATTAAATGCTTAAACTCCCTTATTCCTAGGTGTATCTCTTAAATTTTATTTTTGTCTTAGAATGATCATGAAGATGCATTTTTGGACTTATTTCGATAGTTTATTTAGGCTGAAAGCAAAGTAAGACGATTTGATCAATAGTTAGCTAAATGACAAAATCTCTTAAAACTGCTTCTCGGGATATCAAAAAGTTCATATCTTGGCATAACTCGGTTCACGATTTGAGACCTTTCTCGGGCCGATATTTGGCATGTACTTCATACTTCATATCTTGAGAGACGTTCTTGAGATAATGGTCTTCTCATCGTAATAGAGTTTCTTCACTTGGAGACTTTTGAGGGGTACTCCAACTTTGTTGACCACGACTTCATGATTATTTCTTCAACCTCTAATTGGGATTTTGAGATACAACGACCCGCCTCCTTTTCGGACTTGGATCTATTTATCCTCATACCTTGTTAGGTTCTTTTCGGATAGACTTCTCCATGATCTTTATGGGAGTTGATTGCTTTTCGTCGTGAGTCTTGATCCTTCATATTGATTTTGGGAATAATGCTTTTCACATCACTTTGGATCTTCAGCAATAAAATGGAATCCTCATGCCTTGTTAGGGCCTTTTCGGACTCGCCAATCTTCACGCCCCGCTTCATAAGTTATGCCTTGGCTATGAACTCTTATCATTACCGAGCAACTTTTAAACGATCTTGGGCTAGAAGCTAAGTAACTTTTCAAATCGTATGACCTTACTTATTGCAGATAATTTATTAGCAAGTGATGGGAGAATAGGCAAATAATTACACCAAGTGAGCTTGTGCAAGAATACTGACTTATAATTGACTCTATCATTTCTCGTTCTCCACCATTTAAAATCTCAAGTAATGAGACTCGTGGATACTTAGCCTAATAAACCAATTAAGGTCTACATGGTTAAGGATACTAGCTAGAATAAACTTGGACAAGTCTATTCGGGTTGAGTCAAAATAATCGCAACAAGCCTAATATGTCAAAGACTTCTAAACTAGCTACATCACTTTATTAATATTTTTGACTTTATTGCGGGATATATACATATGATAGCAACGAGAAAAATTTAAAAATTACGACTACATGGCCAAAGTTAATTAAAAATTTGAAAAATGTTGAAAAAGATGATTTTCCGGTTAAATGAAGGCATTTTCATGGAAAAGTCCACTTAAAACTTCGATAGAAGTCCCCCTACACTTAAGATAAACATTGTCCTCAATGTTTAAGCATGTGGGAAAAGTCTCCCCTACACTTATGACATTGTGCACGTTGGTTAAATCAAGCTAAGGAAGAGACGACTAAAGTGATCAATTTCAAAATGTGAGTATGAAGAAAATTAAATCACGATAGTTGAGAGATAGAACCGGATTTCGGATAACACGGGAGCACGGTTCTTCAAAGGTTCCAAGAGTGCATTCATCCCTGTAATCACATCACCACACAAATACAAACACCTATATAGGTCCCCCTACACTTAGGAGGTTAAAACGGAAAAGGATAGATACTCGGGCTGCCTCCCGAGGAGCGCTTGTTTTTTATAACCGAGTCACGAGCCTAACTCGACCCAAAATTAGTTCATGGGAAACGTGGTGAGGGATGGAATCATCTCGTGAGAGATGTCCTCACCAAAGTACAAATTCACTCGTTGGCCATTCACCTTAAAATTCGGTCCATTAGGTTGAGCGAGCTCGAGAGTACCATATGGAAAAATTTGGGCAATGGTGAATGGGCCGGACCAACGAGATTTCAGCTTGCCCGAAAAGATTTTCAACCGAGAGATAAAGAGTAAAACTTTGTCTCCAACTTGGAACTCTCGGTTCTTAATCTTAGAGTCGTGAATGAGCTTAGTCCTTTCCTTATAGATCAAAGAATTTTCATAAGCCTCATTACGGAGTTCATTCAGCTCATTGAGTTGGATCTTGCGAAGGTCACCGGCTTTGTTGATATCAAAATTAGCCCACTTCAAGGCCCAGTAAGCCTTGTGCTCCAACTCAATGGGGAGGTGGCATGCTTTCCCGTACACGAGACGATATGGTGTACAACCAATTGAAGTCTTGTATGCGGTACGAAAAGCCCACAAAGCATCATCAAGTTTATCAGCCCATGAGGCACGATGCTCTCCCACGGTTCTTTCAAGAATTCGCTTTAATCCTCGGTTAGAGATTTTGGCCTGGCCATTAGTTTGTGGGTGGTAGGCGGTGGAAAGACGATGATTTACACCATACTTAGCCATGACTCTAGCAAATTGATCATTGCAAAAATGAGTCCCGCGATCACTAATAATTGCACGAGGCACACAGAATCTAGCGAACAGCGATTTCAAAAAGTTACAAACCACCCTTGCGTCATTAGTAGGTAAAGATTTGGCTTCAACCCTCTTTGAAACGTAGTCAACGGCTACAAGGATGTATTTGTTTCCTTTAGAGGAAGGGAATGGCCCCATAAAGTCGATACCCCAAACATCAAAGATTTCACATTCTTGAATGAAATTCTGAGGCATCTCGTCTTTATGTGTGATCTTGCCTTGTTTTTGGCAAGCATCACAACGTTTAACCATCTCGTGAGCGTCACGATAGATGGTGGGCCAATAAAATCCCGAGTCAAACACTTTTTTGGCGGTGTAGTTGGGACCAAAGTGACCACCGGTGGGTCCTTTGTGGCAAGCGTCAAGGATTTCTAAAGCTGCCGGTCCATCAACACATCGGCAAATAATCAAGTCGGCACATTGTTTGAAAAGATACGGGTCATCCCAAAAGTAAGTCTTAATGTCTTTGAAGAACTTTTTCTTTTGTTGGGATGTTAGCCCGTCAACGAGAATTCCACCCGCTAAGTAGTTTGCAATGTCTGCAAACCACGGGGTTTCATCAGAAGTCGAGTTGATAGACATTAAGGTCTCCAGGGGAAAAGAGTCATTGATCTCTTTGTTCGGATGATCCCCTTGGTAAGGATCCTCAAGTCTACTGAGATGATCCGCGGCTAGGTTTTCAGCTCCTTTTTTATCGCGAATTTCGATTTTAAATTCTTGGAGTAGCAAAACCCAGCGAAGAAGTCTTGGTTTGGAATCTTGCTTGGTTAACAAGTACTTTAACGTGGAATGATCGGTATAGACGATTGTGGTGGAAAGGACAAGATAGGGGCAGAACTTTTCAAAGGCATAGACAACAGCTAAAAGCTCTTTTTCGGTTGTCGTGTAATGCAATTGAGCCCCCATCATTGTCTTGCTAGTATAGTGGATTGGTTGGAAGTGTTGATTCACTCTTTGGCCCAAAACCGCTCCAATAGCAAAGTCGCTAGCATCGCACATCAACTCGAAAGGCAGCTCCCAATTAGGGGTAACCAAGACGGGTGTCTTAGTAAGCTTATCCTTAAGCAAGTTGAAGGCTTCAATACACTCGTTGGAAAAGATAAAAGGAGTATCTTTCTCCAAGAGGTGGGTCATCGGGCGAGCGATTTTAGAAAAATCTTTGATGAATCGACGGTAGAAGCCCGCATGACCAAGGAAACTTCTCACACCCTTCACAGTTGAAGGTGGAGGCAATTTAGCAATAACATCGACTTTAGCACGGTCGACTTCAAGACCGGCTTTGGAGATTTTGTGTCCTAGCACGATGCCCTCTTTTACCATGAAATGGCATTTTTCCCAATTAAGAACAAGGCGAGTGTCTTCACACCGCTTAAGCATACGCTCTAAATTGGCAAGGCAAGCAGAGAAAGAATCGCCATAAACTGAGAAATCATCCATGAATACTTCCATAGTTTCTTCAACCATGTCATGGAAAATAGCCATCATACACCTTTGGAACGTCCCAGGAGCATTGCATACACCGAAAGGCATGTGTTTGTAAGCAAATGTTCCGTAGGGACAAGTGAATGTGGTCTTTTCTTGGTCTTTGGGATCGATGGGAATTTGAAAATACCCAGAGAAACCGTCTAAAAAGCAGTAATAGTCATTACCCGCAAGACGTTCGAGCATTTGATCCATGAAAGGAAGAGGAAAGTGATCTTTTCTCATGGCATCATTGAGCTTGCGATAATCAATACAAACTCTCCACCCAGTAACGAGGCGATGGGAATCAACTCGTTGTGTTCATTGGAAACAACGGTTATTCCGCCCTTCTTGGGCACATAATGGACGGGACTTACCCACGGCGAATCCGAAATAGGGTAAATCAAGCCGACATCTAGAAGTTTTATAACCTCTTGTTTGATGATGTCATGAATGCGAGGATTAACCCTTCTTTGGCTCTGGATTGCGGGTTTGAAGTCATCTTCCATGAGAATCTTGTGAGTACAAAAGTTCGGATCAATTCCGCGGATGTCGGAAATTTTCTAAGCAATTGCCTTCTTATGATCTTTAAGCACGGCGATGAGGCAAGAATTTTCTTTTTCTTTTAAGTCCTTAGCAATAATGACAGGCGACTTCTTGTTTTCTTCAAGGAACACGTACTCGAGATGGGGCGGCAACTCCTTAAGTTCTAAATCCGGAGGATTTTCGATGGGAGGCGTTTTCAAAGTCGGAGCATCGATAGTAATAACCGTGGGAGATGGTGGAGAAAGATTGTCTTCTTTAAGAAGGTTCTCAATGAGGCGAAGATCTTCATCCCAATCTGTGGGAGAATCGTCATTAGCTAAGTTCACATCTCCCATGGTGGCTTCCAAATCTTTCCAAAGGAAATCACTTTCTCCAAATAGAGATAGTGATGAATCAATAGAGGAAACGGTCTCAACATTGGGAAGAGAGGTAGGAATACTTTTACAAGCATCTTTGAAGTGTTCTTCACAAGCCTCATCAAGAACGTCAATACAATTAACACTTTCGTATGAATAAGGTTGTTTAGAAAGCTTTCCCATGTTGAAAACGATTTTGTCGTCACCCACTCTCATGATAAGCTCACCGGCTTCAACATCGGTGAGAGTGCGACCGGTCCTCAGGAATGGACGACCCACAATTAATGGCACACGAGGGTCCATATCGTAGTCGACGACGACGAAATCGGCAGGAAAAGTGAATTTTTCGACTCCTACAAAGACGTCTTCGGCTATCCCCACTGGATAAGCAACCGTACGGTTAGCTAATTCCAAAGTCATTTTGGTGGGGACAAGCTCAGGGAGAGATAATTGCTTCCAAACGCTTAAGGGCATTAAGTTAATACTGGCACCTAGATCGGCTAGGGCCATGCAATTCTCTACTCCCGGGAAGTTGCAAGGGATTAAGAAGCGACCCGGATCACCAAGTTTGGTTGGCAATTTCCTTAAGAGCACTGCAGAGCAGTTCTCATTAAGTTGGGTGTTAGCAATATCAAGAAGCTTCTCCTTATCGCTAAGAAGATCTTTGAACATTTTCGCGTACTTAGGCATGTGAGAGAGAGCCTCAGCGAAGGAGATTTTGAAATTCAATTGTTTAAACATTTTGAGAAAGTTCGAAACCTGAATATCATCCTTGCTTTTGAGCTTCTCTTTCCTTAACCTTGAGGGATAAGGTATATCGGAAGAAGAGGAAGTCTTTGGGAGAATAGGATCACTCACATCCTTGGGTGGAGGAGGGGTAGAAGTAAGAGGTGGAGAAATTAGGGAAGTAGAAGGATGAGGAATAGGAGCAGGTGACTCGTTTTCCTTAGTCATAATCACCGGTGGAGGTATAGGAAGCTCGGGTTCCTTGGTACCTTTGCCACTGCGAGTGGTGATTGCTTTCATCTCTCCTCTTGGATTCGCAACGGTGTTACTCGGAAGATCACCCGAAGAAGAGGGTTGATTTCCTTGGAAGAAACTAGCCATCATGTTCCTTAAGTCATTCGTTTGACTATCCAAAGTGTTTCTCATATCAGCTCTCAGATCGTTCCCTTGTTTCACCAGGTCTGCTTTCAAGTTTAGCACTTCCCGTTGGAGATTGTCCACGATCACATCATTAGTCCTCATGTAGGTTCCAATGTCTTGGTGTAATGCGGTGGGTTGGTTGGGAGGAGCATTGTATGCGGGTGGTTGATAAGCAGGTTGCTGATAAACTTGGTTGTTTCTTTGAGGTGGATGTGGTTGTTTGTGAGGTGGTATGAATGGTCCACGAGGTTGTTGTTGTTGTTGAGGAGGGCGGTTGAGGTTTTGTTGTTGGTTTGGGTTGTTAGGAGTAAAACCGGGTGGTGAGAGATAGTTGTTTGAGCGGTAGCTAAGCAGGTTGCGGTCACCTTGAGGACGAGCTTGATAAGCGGGCGGAGGATAGGTACCGTATGATGCATTCACATTCTCAGAAGGATAGTCTTGGGTGGCGGTACAAGTGGTGTAAGAGTGAGGACCCCCACAGATTTCACATGGTTGGCTGACAGCATTGACTTGAGCGTCTTGAGCGTTTTTAGCGTTGATGCTGTTGGTGTTGTTAGCGGTGTGGGTAACAAGCGATTCAAGAAGCGTAGTAATTTTGTCAAGTCGCTTGTCGCTGTCACTAGTACTAGCACTAGCGGCATTGGTCCTAACACTCTTGGTTTGCACACGAGACTTATTCTCAATGATCCCAAGCAACATTGGAAGTCTTAACCAAAATATTACCCCCCGAGGCACTGTTTAGTGAATCTTGGTCATTCATGCTTAAACCATTATAAAAAGTGTTAATTTGGTGCACTATGGTAAAACCATGTTGTGGGCATTTTCTCAAAAGGTCTTTGAAACGGTCCGAAGATTCACTAAAAGACTCATCGTACTTTTGTTCAAAATTGATAATTTCATTCCGCAAAGCGGTAGTACGAGAGGGTGGGAAAAAGTAGTTGATAAATTTGGTCTCCAAATCCGTCCACGTAAGAATACTCTGTGGCAGTTCCTTAGCAAGCCAATGCCGGGCTTGTCCCTCTAAAGAAAAGGGAAAAAGTTGTAAACGGATTACCTCTTGTGGAACACCATTGAATTTGACCGTATTCGTGAGTTGCTGGAATCTCTTGATGTGGTCATGTGGATCATCAATGGTACGCCCCAAGAATGGTTGAGCAGAGACCATCTGGATAAAACCGGATTTGAGCTCAAAGTTGCTGGCTGCAATCGCGGGTATGATAATTGGATCATTGTTGCCGTCTACATGTGCTTGTAGAAGTTCAATCATCGGGCGATTGTCTGGTAGAGGCTCATTGTTGTTGTTATTATTGTTGTTGAGAGGTGGGTTGTTATTGTTATTGTTTTGAGGTGGATTATTGTCGTTGTTTTTTACACCGACCATGTTTAAGTCTTCGAGAGGCTCGGGCTCTTGATAAGACGTTGATCGTGTACGCATGCACCTGCAAAAGAACTAACAAGGCAAAAACAAAGCAAAAATATTTTTGGTTTTTATGTTTTTTAATTTTTAGGATTTTTGAAAATTTTATATTTTTTTGGGTTTTTGAAAATTTTTATGAAAAAATAACGTTCACGGTGAACGGATCCCAAAATCCAAGTTCTCACAAAAAACTGTTGATCTTAACGAGAAGAGCCGGCAGCGGCGCCATTTGATACTTGTGTTTTGAAATAGGGTTCTAGATTATTGTCTCGGTATCCTCTCGAATTGATCACGGTTCTAAGTGGAATGATTTGTTCTTGGTTAATAAAAAGGAGTTAGGTTGTTTATCTATTTTAAACTAATAGCAAATAAATGTAAGTGGCGTTGAGAAAATTATAAGCTTTGAAAGATTAAACTAAATTGACGAGTTAAAAATGAAAGCTTGAAAGCATAAAGGAGAGATTAGAAAAATACTTTGAAAACTCAATTAAACTAACACTCAAAAACTTTGCTAAAACTTTAAATTTAAAAACATGTTTTATCAAATTATTTCTATCGGAATGCATCAAAGACATCAGCATCGGAATATAACTAAACCAACCCATCGGAATGTCAAAGTGAAGTCCATCGGAATGTTCATGTAAGTTACCATCGGAATAATTAAAATCAAAGCTGTCGGAATGATGTCTAGATAGGAATATCTAAAGACCCTTTGTCGCAATGTCAGATCGGAATGTGGTAAATAAAAATTGGCCAGAGTTTCGACTTAAAAAGGAACCTTAGTCCCGTCGGAATTTAGCCAATGGCTGGGTGTCTTTTGCTAAGCGAAAGGGTGGTATGCAATGCTTTGATGGAAAGATAGATTCTTTAAGGAATTGGACCGACAGATTCTTCTGGGTTGATGACGCCGCCTTTCCCTTCCACTTTCCATTCTTGACCCCTAACACCGTGAGGAAGGACCCCCTACCTGGCCCCGACTCCTACAACGCTGCAGATGCGGAGACTCTAAACAACAACCGCATCCCCGTGCAACCCTACCCGGAGAGTGTGTTAGTCACTCTTGGCCTAAGTCGCACACCCTTTGTGGTGAGCACATGGTAATAGCGTTTCGCAGTGAGAGTGGCCAGGGTTAGTGGTCCTTCCCGCCTTCATCATAACCTTCTGTAAGTACCATCGCACATTAGGATACTAAAATATGTTTCCCTATTTTCTGTTTGCTTCTTTTCGCAGTTATGGATGTTCTTGACCTTGTCCGTGGTGCATTCCCCGAAAATTTGCTGGTGTTGTCTCGCCCTCAACGGGAAAATGAAGAATCACTTCATGACCGCGCGCAGAGGAATACCATGGATTTAAAGATTGAAGAGCCATCGACCGCCCAAGGGAGCGAAGGCCCCGGCACTGACCAACCGCCACCATCCCCACCAATGCAACAGTTAGAACATCAACCACCTGTTCAACAACCACCACCATTTCTTAGCTCCTCACTGTCGTCAGATAAATATACCAAAGATGCCGAAAAAACCACGGATGAGTTTGAGGAAGAGGACTTTATCTCCTTATGAAAAAGACCCAGAAGCCCCCATCATCTCCCCACAAAGTCGCACGCACCAGGGCTGGTCCCTCCTGGACAGGGGTGCGTACTACAGAGGAAGAATTTGAAGATAATCTTGCAAAGACCCCTCCACACACTCCCGTCGCGACCATCAATCTGAGGTAACAATTTCCTCCTATATGGTAGCGTAGGCTGTTCATTCCCCGCTGCATTTCTATGCGATCATACTTTAAACGTACATCTAACTATTAGTTGCATGCAGCAGCGACGAACAGGATAGATCTTCTACAAAAGCCAAGACAACACCCTCCCCCCAAAAAAATTGTTCATCAGCAGGAGAGGATGCATTCGCCCAGGATCCTACCTTTGCCCCTGACTGGGAGCTCCCCGCATCATCCAATCTCACAAGTGCTTTTGACTACGCGAGCTTCCTAGACAGCATCATGCCTCCTGGCCGAAGGGTAGTACTTGAAGGAATGAGTGACTCTGTCTTGGCCGATGAGGCAAGTTATCTAGCGACGCAGCATGTGACTTTAATATCGCACCTCAAGAAGAGATTTCTTGAGTTGTCTGCCCAACTCCGTACGACATAGGAAAAGTTGAGGCAGGTTACTGATGAAAAATCCTCCGCTCTTGGCGACATGCAAGAAAAAATAGACGAAGAAGCCGAGAGAGGAATAAAAGATGCCGCCCTCCTCCATTCCCTAACTCAAGAAAGAAACAGATTATCTGCTGCCATGGAGGAAGAGCGCACCCATCTTAGCCAGATAAAGGCCTCCAACATTGCTGCCATGGAGGCTTTTGAGGAGGGGAAAGATAGGTTTGTTGCTAATGTTGATGCTCTGGGTGCGAGGGTAAAGGAGGATGTGAGCGACCTCAGCTGCCAATTGAAGAGGTAACGGAGGGTCTCATCTTGGCGTGCCATAAGGCAGAGGGCACAGAATCATTGGCAGATTTTCATCTAAAGCCATCTATGGAGCAGTTAATTGTGCCTGTATTCGCGCATCTCAAGGATATTCTTGATCCTTTCAAGATTGTGAAAGAAGTGCCATTATCTAAGGTCCTTGCAGCGCATGAGAGTCGCGCAGCTGCCAAGAAAACCCTGCTAAACATAGAAGAAGCGCCTTCTGTTGGTGCGACCCACCTTGCTCCTACCATCCCTGTGCTGCCATTACCATTGCTGGAGAGGGATTCGCGCCTTCCGGACCGGATGGAAAAAAGCCTTAAGGATCATCGCGCTACTGCTTGTTGCCCTCCTTTGCTGAAACTGAAGAGATATTCCTCTGAGACCCATCTGCTCTCCAATCATCTTAGAGATTTGTAAACACATTTTCATGCTTTGTATTTTCAAATGTTTGATATAATAAACACTACTCTTCTTTTGTTATAGAATGTATATTTTAATGTTTATAGCACGATTTCGAGTAATAAGCTAATGTAAGCTTATAAATGGTCCATATGGGTTTGAGAAGCTCATTACGTGCGGTATACCGCTACTACCATAAGGACGGTCAGGTGAGGCTGAGCCATTGTTAGGTTTGCACAAGTGTGTCTTAACAGTCTCAGAGTTTACTGGCTGCATAACTTGCTACGACGTCATTAATAGCAAGGGGGCCTAACAAAGATACATGATCCATGGTCGAAGGGGGTGCATCCCACTTACTCGACGAGTCTAATTAGTAGGGTAGGCTCATTCCTCTTATTCCTCCTGGAAACGTTGTACACGCGTGCGCCAATAGGCAATATAATAAGAAAAAAGTATGCATAACATAAAAAAAAGTTTTGAGAATGCGCCGTGGAACTAGCTAGGGACCACGACTGTTTTATTAATACTTGCAAGTTTTTTGAACACAAATAATAAAAAGAAAAAAACAATACATTCACTTGGGAAGTTTTGTCTTTAAAGGTAGCACTTCTTTAGATGACATATGTTCTAAGGTCTTTGTAGGTCACGACCATCCATGTCGCGCAGTCGGTACGCACCATTTCCCAGTGCGTCTGTCACTATGTAGGGTCCTTCCCATTTTGGTCCAAGCTTCCCTGTATTCTCAGCACGACTTGCCGCGTTTGAGCGATACACAAAATCGCCTGGTCTGAATGAGGTCTTGTGTACCCTAGAATCATAGTAACCTTTCACTTTTGCTTTTGACTTTGCCTCGCGGATTGCTGCTAACTCTCGTCGCTCCTCGAGTACTTCTAGGTTTAATCGTAGTTCATCATCGTTAGTAACCAGGTCTACCTCTGTTGTGCGGAGTGTTTGCAGTCGTATCTCAGCTGGAATGACTGCTTCTGTCCCATATGTAAGTGCGAAGGGGGTATCACCTGTGGTCGTCTTAATCATCATGCGATGTGCCCATAAAGCATGCGACAACTCATCGACCCACTTTTTATTATGTTCCCGCAACCGCGCTTTTATGCCATCCTCCAAACTCCTGTTTGCTCTCTCCACAAGTATATTTGTTTATGGATGTGCAACCGATGCGAAACATTGATGTATCCTAATAATTCGTTTTTTAGTGTAGTTGTCTCTCGGTCTTATCGAATTGATATAACTATCCAAGCTTGACTTTATTGTTTTTGGTTGTAAAAATTGAATGGTATTTATGTCTAATTGGCACAAAGCAATTAAAAAGGTAAAAATACTCTATAATACCTACATATACGTACTACGCTAAAAACTTTACACTTATCACAATTAAATGCACAAAATAAAAAAAATGCAAAATGTAAATTTATTCTACAAATGTAAAATACAAAGTACAAAATTAAATCTACAAAGTACATTTTATAAAGTTCTAAAATACAAATTGTTACATGTGTAAAAATAAAATTCTAGTATACTACAAACTCAGCCCAATACTCAGCCAGGCCCAAATCAGTTATCAACTGGTATAATTTTTTTATACAAAAAAACTGGCCCAAAATGAATATCAGCCCAAAAGACATAAAACGTAACTCTTACAATTCTGTTAACAGATTTCGTATTTTACTAAGAGCCCAAAAGAAAACTAATAGCCCAACTAACTAACATATAGGAAAACGTTTATTGATAGTCTGACTATACCAAATTCGTTTTCAAACTGTATTTTTTTAACAGTCAATCAACTTTAAAATTTTCAAACTAAAATCAATATGAAGTAAATCTACAAAAGTATACTCTAACCTAATTAAACTTCTACTAATCTATAAACCAATTATATCACACTTCTACTAATCAAACGATATCAGTACAATCAAATAGATCAACTTAAGGTTGCTACATAAAATGAAACAAGCACAAATCTACTTATACAGATATTATGCAAGGACCAAAAGTCAGATATCATGAAACTAAGCTAGCAACCAATTACAGATAACAAACAGACGAAAAACGATCAAACAAGCAGGTTGCAAGTAATTACCAAATCAACAATACAAAACACAAACTAATATACAAATTTGCAGTAAATAGGAAATTTGCAGAAATTGAAATACGTGCTTGACCTATTCTTCCGAAGTAAGTCCGTTGAGTAGAAGTATGGCGCTGAGCCAACTTTTTCTATAATACCTCCAACTTCTAACTAATCAACTTGTAAACTTCAACTACCTGCCAACAGAAATCATCTATACACAAAAGTCTTGATCAACTAATCAAAAAAGCTTGTAACCTGCATATTGAAACTCACACGAACTTGTTATCGCTCATAAGCTTTGAGCTTATGAGCTATCAATCTAAATAGAGATAAGAAAACAAGTAAACTAAAATGTCATGAAGGATTAATAAGAAATCTCTCATACACTAATTAAGCTTCATTCGTCAGCAGAACCAACAAAATTTAAAATTAAATATCTGACTAACTGTTTTGTAACTGAACTGAAAATGATCTCTAATATCGGAGAACAACGTCACGTCAGCTTATGCAAACTGATGAGCTATCACTTCTTAACAACTAAAATCCAAGCTCTTAACCAAACTGAAATTTAGTCTATTGTGAAAAGTGTTTTGAACCAACTATCAGTTCTAAAGAAAACACGAGTAAAACAGTTCGAGATCTTTATGAACAGTAAAGATTATTATAATAGCAAACAACTAACTCTGAAAATCTGAATGAGCTACTAGTTATAATAACAGGGCAAGACGAGCACCACTCATAAGCTCATATTGAGCTTATGAACCTTTAGACTTAATAATACCCAAAAATCACAAAGATTGTTTAAAAGCTTAAACTGAATGATATCACGCGAACAACTAACAAATTCAAATCATTAAGAGTAAAAGGATCTAATCACAAGCTATTAAGTGCTTATGATCACAACTATGAGCTTAAAAGATCAGTTTTAACAAGCTTAAACAACCTGGTGAACAGTAACCGAGAATAGAGTGAAGAAAATTAAAGCTTTTATTAATGGTGAAAAAGTTGGTTACAACTGATTAGAACTAATGACAGAAAGTGTAACTAAGTAACTGACTCGAAACTAAATTTTTAACTAACTAAGTAACTGAAAATTGAAAGATTAATATTCAACTCCTATCTAAAATCCTAACCTACTGTGTGTAAAAACACCTAAGCTAACCACTGAAAAATGAGGTCTTGATCATCTATTTATACCCGTCTAAAGAAGATGAGATGTCGTGTTGCTTCCAATTAAATCGTGCCACGTGGAAAATACGATGATCTTGATTTGTTCTTCATTCTTCAAATTGGGGTTTTCTTCGTTACTCTATCTTATACAAATTAATTCATACCTCCTTGTAAAGGAGATGAAGAGGATTGTTTTTCTTTCTTTGAGTTTCTCTTGAATCCTTCTTGATCTTCATAAAAATTGGCTTGCAGGTCTTGGTGGTGAGAAGATGATAAACTGTCTGTTCCTCTCTCTTTGTCTGGAGAAGAAGAAAGACGTGTTATGAGTATGTTGACTATGACTTGGTCAATTGACCAAGTTAACTATACTTTCTCCCTAGTTTTCTTTTTGGTCCTTCATTTTCTTCTTTCTTTTTAAACGTGTTTAAAAACTTTTAAGCAAGTTCTTTTCATCCTTGGTTTATATAGAAATTGCAACTTAAGCCCTCCGTCTTGGTAATATTGGCAAGTAAACTCCTTGAAAGCTTCTTTTTGTCCTTTTCCTTGTCTTTTCATCAAATAAGTCCTTGAAACCGCATGTTTGCTCAAAAATGTATCTTCTTACCTGAAAACACATGAAACACAAATACCCACGTAGTTCTGATAATTTTCAGTTAAATATAATGTATTTGACTATGTTTTGAGTGGTTTTTGGATCATTATTGATGAGTGTTTTCACACTTATCAACTCCCCTCCACTTGACCATTGCCATGACCTCATGCAATGCAACAATTTAAAGCTCTAGAGTGCACTTTTCTCATAATTAACCCACCTTGGCCATTTTGTGATTTAATAAACTATACTATATTACATGATGAATGATTTTGAATATATACAATGCAATGCAAGAAAATAATTCTATTTATATATTTTTGGATTTTCTTGAAATGGTTTTGATGGAAATAACTCATAAAGAAATCAATGACTTAAATTAGGGCTTTGGTACCATGGACACTTATCACCCTCAAGTTTCACTTTCCCCATACCAAGCTTAAAAATGGGATCATTGTATTCACAAGTAAAAAGTGCATCAACTTATTCATGACAATTAAATGTGGAACCGGTTATTATTTGAGCAAATTGCTTGAAGGAAAATTTGTCATTATTTGAAGCGTGAAATATAAGAAATGTAAAATCCAAAAATAAGGAAGCACGGTTTTAATCCTAAGTAATCCTCTCATCTACTACTTGAAAAACCGCTCACAATTAATATTAAGTCCGTTTCAAGAATAATAAGTCATTCGCCTTATGTGTAAAATCCTCATGTCATGCATTAATAAGTAGCTACACACTCGCTAAGGAAAGAAAAATAAAACTCACGCAATAATTTACATCCTCCGCCTTTTTGAGACTTTGGATCTTCAATCCCGCAACCCGTCAAGGTAATATTGGATTGGAGAAACTATCAAATCCCCGCAACCCGTCAAGGTAACATTGGAATTCAATAGTTACTATAATTAACACTTCACTGCCCCTCTTGGGTGTCTTGTATAATTATTTTTTTTCTTTTTTTTTCTAGCCACTCATTTTTTTTAAGTCGCTCTTATTTTTCTTTATTCCTCACAAAGAAAGTTGAAAAGAATAAAAGGGAAAACACCTGCTAAATATTAAGCATGACATAAGTCTAGTACACATAAAACGTTCTAACTTAGAATCTTAAGACGTACTCATACCAACCATGAATGATTAGACAAAAATGCATAAGAGACTACAAACCAATTAAAACCGTTCTTGATTATTTATTAACATATATACATGCGAAGAAATTAGATGTAAAGAAGAGAAGGGTTTAGCCACAAGTAATTATCATGAAGTTTATCTAGCCCTTTTATATTTGCTTCAACTCTATCATTTCCCACTCTCCACAAATTTAAAATCTCAAATAATGAGAGTGGTGGATGCTTTGCCTAATAGACTAATGAAGGACTACATGGTTAAGGATACTAGCTACAGAATGCTTGGATAAGCAAAATCGGGTTGAGTCAAAATATCCATGGCGGGCCTAATATGTCAACGAAGTCTAAATTTGTTAACCAAGTTCTTTATTATATTTTTTCTCTTTTATATATTTTTGATGAAAAATAATAGAAGAAATATATACAATGCAAATGTGTTATGCAAATGAAAAATGATTTATGCAAAAATTATGAATGCATATTTTTGGTGGCCAAAGTAGATCAAAAATTTGAAAAGTGTTTGAATAATTAATTTCCAAGTTATCATGAAGTCAAGGGCAATGGTCTAGGTAAGGCCACTTCGATAGAAGTCTCCCTACAATTAAGATAAACATTGTCCTCAATGTTTAATAGTATTGGAGTAAACTCCCCTAAACTTATGACATTGATAACTTTGCTTAACCCAAGTTAAGGAAAGATCAACTATAGTGAATTCATTTTTAAGCACAACTGTTTTGAATATCACAATAGCAAAAACTTATCAAAGTGAACCGGATACACGGGCCTCCTCCATAAGCTCCAAGCATGAAATGAGAGAGAGCAACCCTCGAAACAAACACGAAAAGACGAAGAAAGGCACCCCTCCACTTCAATTCTGTTATAACATCCTCTTAATTAAACCTAACCTATTTAAATCTACTCTACGTTTTCTATCCTAGTTATTTAATTCTTGAGTTTTTTAACCCTAAGTCGCTAGCTCGACTCGGCCCCGAATTAGGTTGTCCTTGGGGAAACCATCATGGAGAATAAATGATATCCACTTTAAAGCACATCTCACATGATACACTCAAACTTAGCACGTCGTCATTTACTATAAGGTTTACAATATCAGCCTCGATAAATGGAACGGTCCAACGTGTCTCAAGTTTGTCCAACATACGAAATCTCTCATATAGAAAGTACCCCAGGATCAAATACATAGTTTCCATCTCGACATGTGAACAACTCCAAAGTAGGTAGCATCACCAAAGTAAGCTCACACAAGAATTCCATCTCAATAGAAGTCACACTCTTAAAAGGAGTAGATGAAAACCATTTTTTCCCAAACATACGTATCCCAGGATCAAAAACCTTTCCCTTCATGGGAAAATAAGGAGATGAACTCGTATCAATCATATAAGATTCCCCCTTATATATCAAAGCATCATGAGACAATGAAGGTGTAGGTATCAAAACATTCATAACTATGATGTCCATGTTAGGCTCGTCATTATCATCAAAAGGTGGGTAATCTTCCATAGAAGGCATAGTGAAAGGAAGATCAAAATAGTGTCTTGTCAAGAAGGTGTAGGCTCTATGGTCCCAAAAAGTAAGTTCTCACTAAGATGAATCTCATCCTCCCAATTAGAATCACTATCATCAATCTCTAAATCAGTATTAGCAAGATAAGCCTCTATGGTGGCATCAATATCCATATGAGAATCCATATCAAAGATTTTGGCTTCTAAAGGTGCCATAGGTGAAAAAGGATCAATCTCTAAGAGTATAGGATCTTCATCAATAACCAACTTCAAGGGTGGGAGGGTGGGAATAGAAGGATCAAAAGAAGGTGTATTAATGAGAGAATCATTCAAAGGAATGATATCATCATAAAAATCAATAGGTGCAACCTCAAAAACCGGTGAAGAAATATCAATGAAAGGTTCTTCTTCTATGGAATCATCATTATGGGTTGTGTTCAATGCTTCAATCAAAGAGATGAGACTATAAACGTTTGATAAAACCTCACGAATATGAACATCTTATACTTCTTCTATCGGAGCAACATCTTCATCCAAATTAGGAATGTCATCTTGACATGAAAAGTCCTCAGATGATATATCATAAGATGCCTCACTAGAATCACAATCATCATCCTCTATTTGTGGAAAGTCTTGCAAAAACTCTTCCTCAATCTCATTATCCTTTTCTCTAATCAATTCATCAAGATCAAAATCACCAAAATCACTAGTAGTAGCATGAAGGTCGACATGTGATGATATCTTAATGTGGTCATGAGGAGAAGAGGTATCAATACGAAGATCGTCACATGGTTCATTGGAAATACGCTCAATCTCTCTTTGGATTGGGATAAGGTTCTCAACACTAGAAAAGGTTAATTCATCCAAATCGGTGTTTGTATTAGTGCTAAGAGGCTCGTCCCCCATGGTTAAAGAGTCGGTGGGTTCCACGTGAGGTAAAGGTGATGAAGGTGTGTCATTATTAAGTGTCATACAAATCGAAGGTTCATCATAATCGTCATATAAGCATCGATTAAGCAAACGAGCACGAGTAGCAAAATATTGTTCTTCTTCCTCGATTGTAGCAATCTTAAAGAGGAAATCATTTAAATATTTCCTGAGGCGACAAGAAATTTTTTTCAACGATTCACGAAACATATCACCGAACTCCTTGTCATAAAGTTTCCAAGTCTTAATTTCCACTTCCTCACAAAACTTAATTTGTTCCTCTAACAACGGGCACACATTTTTCATTTTCTCAATGCTTATGTCTTTCTTACTATCAATCGCCTTAGAAATTTCATCGTTCGACTTGTTTATTGTCTCAAGTAAAGAAAGCGACTCATTGCAAATATAAGGGGTATAAGCAGGCGGACGACAATCATAACCATAATGGGGTGTGTTCCCACAAAACTCACATGAATAAGTCGAAGAATATGGTGAAGGTGGATTTCCATAATTAGGTGGATTATAGTTTTGAAAAGATTCATGATTATGAAAGTTCTCATGATTGTAACCTTGAAAATTTCCTTCATTTTGAAAACCCTCATAATGTGAAAATCCTTGATTGTGAAAGGTGTCTTGATTATAGCCTTGAAAATTTTCATCATTTTGAAAGTCTTCATTGTTTGAAAATCCTTGATTATGAAAGGTTTCATGATTATAGCCTTGAAAATTATCATTATTCTGAAAACCCTCATAATTGGAAAATCCTTGGTTTTGGTATGGCTCATTAAAGGGTTGATCATGAAATGATGGTGGATTTTGTGATGAAAAACCGGAATATCCCATATAGTCATTACAAGTGTAGTCCATTTGAATGTTAGGTTGAAAATTAGGATTCTCGGGTCCATTATAAGCATAACCCTCCCCATAATAGCCATTGTTTTGATCACATAAATAAGTATCGTGTGGACTTCCACAAGTCGAACAAGTTGAATAATTAGCGTTGGCGGATCGTTGTTGCAAAATCTCCAACATGGAACGAGTATCCATGTTTAACAAGGTGGCCGAATGTATATACAAGTAAAATGACGTTTAAAAGCTTCCTCAGGGAAGGAAGTAATACACCAAAGGTGGTATGGTTACATGTGTGCGAGTACACGTGTAAGTAAACTCGAGGAGTGAGAGATGAGCTCTCAGTCGACTTTTTAGAGAGAAGAGATTATCTCCCTCGAGGTGCAGTAATTAATATCCACAAGAAAATATATATATGTAATAATAATTCGGTGGCACACCACTCACCACTATCACTTTTGAAAGACCCACAAGGAAGCGGAGAAACGAGGCGACGCGTAGCACTTAAGAGCCTGCTTCTTTAGAATGTGAAATACACTCGCCTTATACCCCCCACACAGTGGCCTCTTTCTCAAGATCAAGAAGATTATGGTATTTATCTATTGTGCCTTAACTAAATTTGATCGATACATGTGTTAAGGACCGGAACTCTCCCTAACACGGTGTATTGCCTCGGCAATACTTATGGAAGTAGATGTATTAAGTGTTCGTATCTACGTATACTTATTTACATATAATAATATATCAAAAATATTTTTGTATTTATTTGATTTTTTAAGAAAATACTATATGTACGTAACAACGATGAAAACCGATATAGTATATATTTTTTAGCGTAATCTTTTAGGAAAAAGATTACTTTTTGGATTTTTTTTATTTTTTTGGTTCAATTCTTTAGGAAAAGAATTGATTTTGTGGTTTTTTTTAGTTTTTATATTTTTATATTTTTATATTTTTGATTTTTTATGTTTTGATTTATAATACGTAAAAATAACGTTCACAAAGTGAACGGATCCCAAAATCCAATCGTCTCACTCGAAACCGTTAATCTTCACGAAAAGAACCGGCAGCGGCGCCATTTAATAATTCGTTTTTTAGTGTAGTTTTCTCTCGGTCTTATCGAATTGATATAACTATCCAAGCTTGACTTTATTGTTTTTGATTGTAAAAATTGAATGGTATTTATGTCTAATTGGAACAAAGCAATTTAAAAGGTAAAAATACTCTATAATACCTACATATACGTACTACGCTAAAACACTTTGCACTTATCACAATTAAATGCACAAAATAAAATAAATGCAAAACGTAAATTTATTCTACAAATGTAAAATACAAAGTACAAAATTAAATCCACAAAGTACATTTAATAAAGTTCTAAAATACAAATTGTTACATGTGTAAAAATAAAATTCTATTATACTACAAACTCAGCCCAATACTCAGCCAGGCCCAAATCAGTTATCAACTGGTATAATTTTTTTATACAAAAAAAACTGGCCCAAAATGAATATCATCCCAAAAGACATAAAACGTAATTCTTACAAATCAGTTAACAGATTTCGTATTTTACTAAAAGCCCAAAAGAAAACTAATAGCCCAACTAACTAACATTTAGGAAAACGTTTATTGATAGTCTGACTATACTAAATTCGTTTTCAAACTGTATTTTTTTAACAGTCAATCAACTTTAAAATTTTCAAACTAAAATCAATATGAAGTAAATCTACAAAGGTATACTCTAACCTAATTAAACTTCTACTAATCTATAAACCAATTATATCACACTTCTACTAATCAAACGATATTAGTACAATCGAATAGATCAACTTAAGGTTGCTACATAAAATGAAACAAGCACAAATCTACTTATACATATATTATGCAAGGACCAAAAGTCAGATCTCATGAAACTAAGCTAGCAACCAATTACAGATAGCAAACAGACGAAAAACGATCAAACAAGCAGGTTGCAAGTAATTACCAAATCAACAATACCATACACAAACTAATCTACAAATTTGCAGTAAATAGGAGATTTGCAGAAATTGAAATACGTGCTTGACCTATTCTTCCGAAGTAAGTCCGTTGAGTAGAAGTATGGCGTTGAGCCAACTTTTGCTATCATACCTCCAACTTCTAACTAATTAACTTGTAAACTTCAACTACCTGCCAACATAAATCATCTATACACAAAAGTCTTGATCAACTAATCCAAAAAGCTTGTAACCTGCATACTGAAACTCACACGAACTTGTTATCGCTCATAAGCTTTGAGCTTATGAGCTA
This sequence comes from Glebionis coronaria, assembly GCA_025667525.1. NCBI lineage: Eukaryota > Viridiplantae > Streptophyta > Magnoliopsida > Asterales > Asteraceae > Glebionis > Glebionis coronaria. The sequence continues at coordinate 364,643,610 of CM046877.1, forward strand.
TCAAACTAAATAGAGATAAGAAAACCAGTAAACTAAACTGTCATGAAGGATTAATAAGAAATCTCTCATACACTGATTAAGCTTCATTCGTCAGCAGAACCAGCAAAATTTAAAATCAAATATCTGACTAACTGTTTTGTAAGTGAACTGAAAATGATCTCTAATATCGGAGAACAACGTCACGTCAGCTTATGCAAACTGATGAGCTATCACTTCTTAAAAACTAAAATCCAAACTCCTAACCAAACTGAAAATCAGTCTATTGTGAAAAGTGTTTCGAACCAATTATCAGTTCTAAAGAAAAACACGAGTAAAACTGTTCGAGATCTTTATGAACAGTAAAGATTATTATAACAACAAACAACTAACTCTGAAAATCTGAATGAGCTACTAGTTATAATAATAGGGCAAGACGAGCACCACCCATAAGCTCATATTGAGCTTATGAACATTTAGACTTAATAATACCCAAAAATCACAAAGATTGTTTAAAAGCTTAAACTGACTGATATCACGCCAACAACTAACAAGTTCAAATCATTAAGAGTAAAAGGATCTAATCACAAGCTATTAAGTGCTTATGATCACAACTATGAGCTTAAAAGATCAGTTTTAACAAGCTTAAACAACCTGATGAACAGTAACCGAGAATAGAGTAAAGAAAATTAAAGCTTTTATTAATGGTGAAAAAGTTGGTTACAACTGATTAGAACTAATGACAGAAAGTGTAACTAAGCAACTGAATCGAAACTGAATTTTTAACTAACTAAGTAACTGAATATTGAAAGATTAATATTCAACTCCTATCTAAAATCCTAACCTACTGTGTGTAAAAACACCTAAGCTAACCACTAAAAAATGAGGTCTTGATCATCTATTTATAGCCGTATGAAGAAGATGAGATGGCGTGTTGCTTCCAATTAAATCGTGCCACGTGGAAAATACGATGATCTTGATTTGTTCTTCATTCTTCAAATTGGGGTTTTCTTCGTTACTCCATCTTGAACAAATTAATTCATACCTCCTTGTAGAGGAGATGAAGAGGATTGTTTTTCCTTCTTTGAGTTTCTCTTGAATCCTTCTTGATCTTCATAAAAATCGGCTTGCAGGTCTTGGTGGTGAGAAGATGATAAACTGTCTGTTTCTCTCTCTTCGTTTGGAGAAGAAGAAAGACGTGTTATGAGTATGTTGACTGTGACTTGGTCAATTGACCAAGTTAACTAAACTTTCTCCTTAGTTTTCTTTTTGGTCCTTCATTTTCTTCTTTCTTTTTAAATGTGTTTAAAAACTTTTAAGCAAGTTCTTTTTCATTCTTTGTTTATATAGAAATTGCAACTTAAGCCCTCCATCTTGGTAATATTGGCAAGTAAAGTCCTTGAAAGCTTCTTTTTGTCCTTTTCCTTGTCTTTTCATCAAATAAGTCCTTGAAACCGCGTGTTTGCTCAAAAATGTATCTTCTTACCTGAAAACACATGAAACACAAATACCCACGTAATTCAGATAATTTTCTGCTAAATATAATGCATTGACTGTGTTTTGAGTGGTTTTTGTATCATTATGGATGAGTGTTTTCACACTTATCATATCCCCTTCTCTACACACCAATCTTTAAAAGGATTTTCTGCGAACTGCTTCTCATTATCTGAGATTAGTTCACCAGGTAGTCCAAAACGACATACTATGTTATCCCATATGAACCTTTTCACCTGATTCCCAGTTATCGTTGCGACTGCCTTTGCCTCAATCCACCTTGTGAAGTAATCCATCACAACTATGAGAAACTTAACTCCTCCCGCAGCTACAGGGAAGGGTCCCGCTATATCAATTCCCCATTTGAAGAATGGCCAAGGGGAGTTAATTGGCGTGAGCTCCTTCTGAGGCTGCCTCGGTACTGGTCTGTGTACCTGGCAGTCATTGCATTTGTTAATAAGCATTCGCGCATCCGTATGCATAGTTGGCCAGTAGTACCCACTGCGCAATGCTGTCGCCACCACGGACCTTGGTCCTGCGTGCATTCCGCATGATCCCTCATGGATTTCATAAATGATATACTGCGCCTGTCGTGGTCCTACACACCTTAACCATGGTTGGAGAAATGAACGCTTGTAAAGGATCCCGTCTCTGACTTCGAATTGCCTCGACCGCCTTGACACTCGCCGTGCCTCATTTTCATCATGCAGGAGTGAGTCATTCGCTAAATAATCTATAATCAGTGTCATCCATGTAGGGCCTTCTTCCTCTACAACCGACACGACCTCTTGCTCTTTTATTGACTTGTCCTTCAGGATTTCCACTAGGACTTGTTTCGATAGGTGCGCAAAACTGGTAGAATCTATTCTGCTAAGTGCGTCTGCTTTCTTGTTCTCCCCCTGGGTACTTGGCGTATCTGGAACCTATGGAACCCTTGAATCAATGCTTTGGCTTTTTGTAAGTACTGCAACATATTGTCCTCTTTTGCTTCATAATCACCAAGTATGTGGTTTGCTACCAACCAAGAATCTACGTTTGCTTCGAGATTGCGCACCCCCATTCTCGCTGCGATTCTTAGCCCTGCTATCAGCGCTTCATACTCTGCCTCATTATTTGTGGTTGTGAATTCAAAACGTATTGAATATGTGAACTCCATTCCTTCTGGATTGGTGAGTATGAGTCCCGCGCCTGATCCATCTGTGCAGGATGGCCCATCCGTGAACAAGATCCACGGGTCTTGGTCTTCTTCCTTTTGATCCAGCCCCTGAACACCCTCTTCTGGCTTTTCAATGATAAAGTCTGCCAGGATTTGTCCTTTCACGGCATTGCGAGGCCTGTAGGTAATATTGTGTTCTCCCAGTAGGACACTCCATTTTTGGAACCTGCCTGCGACATCTGGTTTTGAGATTACCTGTTTTATGGGCTGATCCATTATCACCACTATCGGGTGTGCTTGGAAATATCTGCGCAACCTTTTTGCTGCGAACACTAGTGCGTGCACTAATTTCTCCATCGAGGTGTAATTTAGCTCAGAGCTCTGCAGCACTCTACTTATAAAGTACACTGGTGTTTGCACGTTGTCCCTGTCTGTCATTAGCACCGCGTTAATCACTCCATGCGTTGCGGATAAATATATTATCAACTCTTCTTTAGGTCGCGGTGCGACTAACATGGGGAGCGAAGCCAAATGCGCCTTTAGCTCTTCGAAGGCCTTTTCTGCTTCCTTCGTCCAATTGAAGTCTCCTTTCATAATGCACTTTTTAAGTGTTTTAAATAGGGGGAGCGACTTCTCTGCTGACTTGGACAGGAACCTGTTCAATCCTGTAAGCTTCCCATTTAGTGACTGCACCTCCTTCTTCGTCTTTGGGCTCTGGAGCTGAATAACCGCGTCTGTCTTCTCCGGACAGGGTTTGATTCCATTGGGGTCAATCATGTATCCTAGGAACATGCCTTCCGTCCCCCCAAAGGTGCACTTTTTTGGATTTAACTTCATGTTTATCCTTCTGAGGGTAGAGAACGTCTCTTCTATGTCCCGAATAAGCTCAGTCTCTGTATGACTCTTTATTACCAAGTCATCGACATACACCTCCAAATTTCGCCCTATTTGGCTTTCAAATGCCTTATCAACCAGTCGTTGATACGTGGCCCCTGCATTCTTTAGTCCAAACGGCATTTTCGTGTAACAGTACACCCCATGGCTAGTATGGAATGCTGTCTTTTCCTCATCTTCTTCTGCCATTTGTATCTGATGGTATCCCTTGTACGTGTCCAGGAAGCATTTGAAGGGGTATCCACACAATGATTCCACCTTCCAATCTATTTCCAGGAGTGGATAGCAGTCTTGGGGACAAGCTTTACTGAGGTCTGTGAAATCAACGCACATGCGCCAGCTGCCATCATGTTTCTTTACCATCACCGGATTAGCGAGCCAGTCGTGATAGTAAACTTCCCTCATGATTCCTGTGTCCACCAGCTTTTTTACCTCGTCCAGTATTACTTTGTTGCGCTTTGGAGCTTGTCCTCTTTTCTTTTGCCTAACTGGAGGGTATCCTTCGCGGATCTGAAGCTTGTGTTCAGCTATCGACCTTGGCACCCCCGTCATATCTTTGGGCTCCCATGCAAAAACGTCCATGTTATTCTTTAAAAGGCGACACATGTCTGTCTTTCCTTTGTCAAATAATGTCCCTCCGATCGTTATCTCTTGATCCGGGTACTGCGGATGTATTGCTACCTTCAAGTTTGGTGGTGATTCCACCTTCGGTTCCATCGTGATCCTAGGCGGTTATGTGATCGCGTTGCATTCTGGGGGTGTAACTGCCTTGTTGAATATCGTTACGATCCCTCTATCAACTGGGAATTTTATCATACCATGAGCCGTAGAAGGTACCGCTCGCATTACTAGTATAGCTGGTCGCCCTATGATCCCATTATACTGTGATGGCGACCGTATGATCAAAAAATTCATTGGGACTTCCATCGAGTGCTCATTATCTCCCACTCTTACTGCTAATCCAGTTGGCCTAAGGGCCATACTGCTTCTCCACTGAATCCGATGAGCGGGGAGGTCGCAAGCATCATTTGGCTCTTTATTTCTGCACTAAGCTTTAGAAAGCAGTGTTCGTACATTATTTCTGCCGATGAACCTCCATCCACATACATACGATGTATGTTGTGCTGACCAATGCTTATTTCTATCACTAGCGGGCCGTCTACGACGTTCCTTGCATTGAGTGGGGGAAAAGAAATGTCTTTCCCCTTTGAGAATTTTAGGCTCACCCTCTGCCTTGTCCTTCGTTTCCATGATTCCACCATGTAAATGTTTGTGGTGGCGATTGTTTGTCTATCATCCTTCGTGTTTTCCTTGACAAGGTGTTTTAGCTCGCCTTTCTTTACTCTATTCTCGATGTATTTCTGCAGCTGAATACATTCATTTATAGCGTGCCCTCTCTCATTTTGGTACTCACAGTATCTATTACTGGCGCACTTTTCGACCGGGGTAGTCATTGACGTTGGCCTTGTGAAACTCGCACCTTCCATTACTAGGATTTCCCTTGGGGTTAACTTAAGGGGGGGGGGGGGGGGGGGGTAAGCCTTGAGTTATAAGCTCGCCCCTGCCTTCTCCTTCCTACATAATCAAGGCCTAGAGATTTTCTTTGATTGTTGGGTCCTTCAATGGGCATGCGAGTAGATTTATGATCATAAGTACCTCGTGTTATTTCCGAAGCAGCCGACTCCCCTTGTATGAAAGACCTTACCCGCCTTAGCACTCCGTCAAAGGTTCCGGGCGTTCTTTCATTAAGTTTCTTTATTAAGTCGCTATTCCGTATCCCCACCATGAAGCAGGATACTTTCAAAATTTCTGGGCAGTCCTTTACTTGAAGACACTCGCTTTTGAAACGTTCCAGGAAGTCTTCCAAGTATTCGCCTTGGCGCTGCTTTACTCTGGCAAGCGATACAGCACTCCTATCATGCCTTTTTTGTTGCACATAATTTCTTTTGAACACTTTTCGCAGCACTTCGTACCCGTTGACTGTTCGTGGCGGAAGCCTATCAAACCACGTCCGCGCGTTCCCTATGAGTGTGGAGTTAAACATATTACACCATACGGGCTCTGGACATTGTTCGATGCCCGCCTGAGATTCAAATACTTTCAAGTGGTCTTCTGGATCCGTCGTGCCATCATAAATTTTTACATTCGATGGCATGCGGCGCTTTCTGGTGTCTCCATAATGCTGTATGCGCCTTGTAAAGGCGTTTTTCCTGGCTCTCCTCCACGGTTGTGAGAAGATTTGGTCATCTGAGGAATAACTTGCACGCATATATTTTCCGGACGGACTATCACTTGATCCTGACAGATCGTCCTCTGAGGATGCGTTATGCTTAACGCGCTTTGATTCCTCTACCATCTTTTCATATTTTGCCACCAAAGGAATGAGTGATTGTAAGTTATGAGCTACATACTCCTCCATCATGCGTGCCTTTGTAGCGATGACTTCCCCTCTCTCCTCCTGGGGCGTCTTTATTTTTTGTTTGTTGGGAGGAGGCTGAGTTGACTCCCATTCAATGTCTTTTTCCCCCACGATGGGTAGGGTAGTTGAGAATAGTCCTCCCGCTCTTACGACTAGAGGATTGTCCATGTCCCGAGTGTTTGCCTCGCTGGTAGATCCAGGGGTAACATTTGCTGATGTGATACGGCCATCCACCATCGAGGATCCTTGACGGCCGTCATTCTTACCGCTTTTCGTCATTTGTTAGAGCGTAGTAAGGGTCCCACGGATGGCGCCAACTTGTTGATGCAAAAGTTGGGGCAGACCGAGCTTAACCCAAATTAGGCATAATTTGGGATCTTGTGGGCTCCAGCTCTCGCACCAAGTGAAACTTGTTTTGGGACCCTGCGCACTAAACAACCACCGTTAGGCTTACCGTGGGTTTGTTACCCACGATTAGACTCCGGCGTGAGAGTAAGTAATCAATTTGAGTATATTAGTGTTTATGGTATTGTGTATATCGTACCTTTATGGAACCGGAGGGGTTCCTTTTATACTCGAGAGAGTCCAGGCTGGACTCCCTGTTCTTACGGCCTAAGAAAGAGATAATGACTTGAAATAGCTTGATCTTCATTATCCAACTAAGGCAAGTTTATATCCCTTTTTCTTAGGCGAATATAACTATAATATAAGTTATATTCGGTTTGATCCTGTCGCACTGCAAAGAGGACTTGGCTAAGTAATTAACCTCTTGTACGATAGCGGCTTACCAGGCCTTATGGGCCATGTGCGCACATTGCACAAGTATCCAATCCATTCTTGATGGATACGGGTAGTACCCGTGAGTCGGACTATCCAGCCCGACTAGGGACTATACGTCATCACATGTAACACGAACCTGCCTCACGTGGCATGAACAATAGCAATGACGACAGAAGTGATGTAAGATGACCCTAGGTCCCACCTAAGGCATAGGTGCATACTCAAATAAGAAAGGAACAATGTCAGAACCTAAGAGTATACAGACCCGTTTCAGGAAAGTTGACAAGTATGAACTGTCAACATCACAGTATGAACAGTACCCTATATATATATATATATATATATATATATATATATATATATATATATATATATATATATATATATATATATATATATATATATATATATATATATATATATATATATATATATATATATATATATATATATATATATATATATATATATATATATATATATATATATATATATATATATATATATATATATATATATATATATATATATATATATAGCTCTTATATTTATTATAAAACACACTGAATGCTCTGACAATACAATTAATACCATACTTCATACCTCACTCCCTGTCGACGTATATTCGGTATAGGGCCCTACCTGACAGGCCCGCGGCCCAACAGGCCCACAGGCCCATACACCTAACTTACCCTTTAAGAAACCCTAGTCCTATAAATACAAGGGTAGGGGTCTCATTCTACATTAGGTTATCTTTCATACTTACACCACTTTTACTATATATCATCCCGATACTAACTTGACCGTCGGAGGTGGACCCGGGGCTCCGGCCTCGGGTCCACTCCTAACCGGTTTTCTATTTTTTGCAGCATTACTCAGGACCGGGGAAGATGATGAACGGCCCAGGAGGGTCGTCGAACCGGCCCAACCAAACTATGCTTCAACAAGTTGGCGCCATCCGTAGGACCCTGACTAAACTACGTGGCAGGTTCTCGTAAAAGTGAAAAAATCAATTTCGGTAACTTTAAAACCTTTGAAATTTTGTTTTTTCGCTCACTATATTGTGCTTACCTCTGTTTCTGGATAGAGGGGGCCTTAAATCGTTCGATGATTATATTTTTTTATCACATGTGTGGGCCAAAAAGCAATCTAATATTTAGGTCACAAATTAATATCACTGGCACAAGGCTTATTCTTAATGAGATGCAACTTACAAATAAAACACTATTGAGATCTAGTTGATACACGGAAATTGAGAGCAGTTTTTACAATATGTTTTTTGTAATACTCGCGGATTTCCAATATGCTTACAGGCCATGAACAAATTTTTGCCTTAATGCGTCATTAAGATAATATAAACATGGCGACTATTTTTTATTTTAAAAAGATATGATATGTTTAATACAATCTTTTAACATTATATGATCTTAAGATTCTTTCTTCTTTAATATTTGTTAATTTAGTAAGGGGGTCATGGGATAATATATTCTCAAAACTATCATTATTACGTATACGTACAATATGATAGGATACTTTAAAAATCAAACTAGGAATGGTATATTATCACGTCGTAAAATATTTGCTATTTTTTTATATTCGCGGTCATTCGACCCCGTCCTTATGTAATACTCCGCATGTTTGGGTATATTTTATTTATATTTTTTATCCGTGGTTATGGCATGTGCATCCGCGATCATCCACAAGCTCGGATGTATTTTATATTTTATTTTCTATTCGCGTTGATGGCACGTCCTTCCGCGACCGTACATACATCTGGACCTATCTTATTTTATTTTTTAACATGGTCACGAGCCGGGTCGTTCCGTGATACTCCGTACATTCGGATATTTTGTTTTATTTTTTATCCATGGTTATAACACGCTCATTCGCAGTGTATTTGTTCATACGCTGATCTACTTGGCATGAGAATCTTTTTTTAATTATTTTATTCTTTCTTAGAAGAACAGAAACGAAACATATAAGTTAAAATCATGTTTTCAAATACAACACAACATTTTATAAGATGATATTGTGTTTTCATACGCAAAATATTGACATGCATTTTTTTTTTGTCATGAGAAGTTCAAAGTAACTTTTTAGATAGATCAGTAAAACCATATATAACTATTTGATTTAAGTTCATTTAGATATTATACTTTTCTTTGGATATAAAGAGACTCATCTCCACCATCTATATTATTTTAATTTAATGGATAAGATTAAACACAAAATATATTTTCACCATCTTTTTTCAAACATAAATATCTCTTAAACCGTTATTCGTTATGCGAAAAAACAATACCGTTACGAAGAGCATTTAATTATCTTTCTATTGATATGGTATATGATACACTTTCATATCCATTAAAAAGTATGGTATCCAAAATAACTATTCTCTACTTATTTTCTAAAAGTTCAATCTTCTTTATACAAAATATACAAAAACGTATAGCCACGTGCATACATTTGGTGCACTATTACGATAGATTTTGGGTACACCATATGCATCCCTTCACATGTTGTTTATTAGCAATATATGCTCCAAATATCGATATTTGACATATTTTAATATGAGACGACAAAATATGTATTGCACTAAAGGCGTATACATTTACGATAATATTAGCTAAAATTTTCAAAAGAGAATATTACTCTTATATACGGATATATTTTTCAATTTTTTGATAATATCATTATTATTAAGAAAATATTATTCACATCTTTTAAATTGGTAACATGAATTTATCAATATATTTTAAAATGGGTGACACGATATTACCTATATTTTTAAAAATGATAGTAAATGTTCCTATATCTTTTATATTAACTTTATCGATTTTTATATAGAAGATATTACATATATCTTTCGATTGGGTTAATATATTTTATCCGCGATCGTGACTTTGTCCTTCCGCAATAGTCCACACGCTCGAACATATTGTATCTTTTCGCGGCTGTCAGGAGCCGTGTTATTCCGCGATCGTCCGTACGTCCGGACCTATCTTATTTTCTTTTATTTTTTATTTGTGGTCAGGAGCCGCGTCCTTTCACGTTAGTCCGCCCATTCAAACGTGTTATTTTATTCGGTCGCGACGATCTGTCTGTCCGAACGTATTATTTAGTTTGGTCACTGCGATCCGCGCGATCAAACGTCTTATTTTATTTAGTTTCGTCACTGCGATCCGCGCGACCAAACGTCTTATTTTATCTAGTTTGGTCGCTGCGATACGCGCGATGAAAAATAATATTTTATTTTGGATGTTGCGATATGCGCGACCAATCATATTGTTTTATTTAGTTCGGTCGCGGCGATTCACCCATCCGAACGTATTATTTAGTTTTGGTCACTGCGATCCGCGCGATCAAACATAATATTTTATTTTGGTCGTTGCGATTTGCGCGATCAAATATATTATTTTATTTAGTTCGGTCGCGGAGATCCGCCTATCCGGACGTATTATTTAGTTTGGTGTTTGCATTCCGCGCGATCAAACATAATGTTATATTTTGGTCGTTGCGATCTGCGCGACCAAACATATTATTTTATTTAGTTCGGTCGCGCCGATCCGCCCATCCGGACGTATTATTTAGTTTGGTCGCTGCGATCCGCGCGATCAAACATAATATTTTTTTTGGTCGTTCTGATTTGCGCGATCAAGTATATTATTTTATTTAGTTCGGTCACAGCAATCCGCCCATCCGGACATATTATATTATTTAGTTTGACCGCTGCGATCCGCACGATCAAACATAATATTTTATTTTGGTCGTTGCGATCTGAATGACCAAACATATTATTTTATTTAGTTCGGTCGCGGCGATCCGCCAATCCGGACATATTATTTAGTTTGGTCGCTGCGATCCGCGCGATCAAACATAATATTTTTATTTTGGTTGTTGGGATCTGTGCGACCAAACATATTATTTTATTTAGTTTGGTCGCGGCGATCCATCCGTCAGGACGTATTATTTAGTTTGGCGTGGTGATCTGCGGGATCAAATGTATAATCTATTTAGTTTCGTCGCGGTGATCCGCGCATTCAAACGAATTATTTTCTTAGACTGCCCGTTTGAACATTCACCATACACAATCGTACCTCGGTCATGATTATGACTTACGCATTCCTACATTCGTTGACAACATCTTATGCCTATTATTGTTTAAATTGTATTTCATACATATTCACCGTGTTAATGTGCGAAGTTTGATCCCTATAATACACACACGCCTTATGTTTTATTTATAATAAATATTCACCATATTAAGGTGGATCCGCCACCTTTCTAGTATGCCTAAGAAGCGTGGGCCATATCCCATAGGGGTAAGCACTAAAAATTCTTCAAATTTTTCGGATACTTAACATATAAGTTTAATACTACTAGTAAAAATAACACCATTAAACTTGGGGGTATAGGGGTATCATAATACCATTGATATGATCTTATTTGATTATAGTTTAGCATTTATATTTTGAAGCATGTAGCATACTACTTTATGCAGTGTAAATATTATTGCGCGTATCAGCTATCCGTCGCAGGTCAGGAACCTGCTTGTCGCGTAAGAGGGTTGCGACCCCAGCGGTTGTGGATCATGTATCCACACTAAGTACGTAAGAGGCATTGCAAGCCCGGTACTAAGATGAATTACGCGTTCGCAAAAGGACAGATCACGTATCCGCCGCGGGTCATGAACCTGCTTCTCGCTTAAGAGGGTTGCAATCCCAGCGTTATCAATGATACTAGTATCTAAGCCTCCAAGACACACTGCAGGCGCACCATAACCACTATGTTACTACAAGATTACTTATCTTGTATGGTCAACTGCCACCACAGACTCTCCAGAGCATGCACATCATGTACGTGTGCAAATGATACCGCATACGGTATCAATGGTATTATACTATATGCTAAACTCCGTATTCGCACTTAGCATGCAAGAGGTCTTGCTAACCTGTTGTGTGCTAAAGTCGGATGCCGTATTCATATTTATCACGTAAGAGGTATCGCGAGACCTGTGTTAAGTTGATTAACATAAAGCCATGCGCTATGCCATATGAATACTCACATAATACGGCCACGTAAGAACATATTTAGTTGGCCATAAGTTGGATATCATATTCGCATCACCTTGCCACAGAAGTAAGTCTTTTGTTGGCTTTAAGATGAATGCAATATTCGCACTATGTTGCATCATTAGTGGGTATAAGAAGTACGTCTTCAAAGTATTCACGATGCCACATACGGGTTCCACCTCCACCTTCACAAAAGCTTCTTATCATCCTCACGTTAGTGATGAATAAAGATAAAACCTTGCCAATGCTAGTGTTACCCCGGTTATAGAACACGCTTTCTTCTTACGGGGTCTTTACTGTCTAATCAGTGGAAACCAAGCATTCGAGCACAACCACTCGTCTTACGTATACGTGTTCTCCCATTTCCTTCATCGTAGATATACTTACAGGTAGCGGATATGGTGTAAAAGTCTAGTAAACTTTATGATAACCTCACATACTAGACTAGGGGGGGACATGATGACGTATAGTGGCTACACTCACTATTCGCAACCCCATCCCATCGTCTTTTTGCCAAAGGTAGTCTATTACGAGTGGAGCTATATGATACGGATAACCCACGAGGACGTCCTAGCAGCAAGCCGCACGCGGTTGTTAGTGAGCGTGATACATGAATGAGTCTAGCATAACATGATCAAGGACCATGTCATACTAGACTGGGGGACATGTCGACGCATAGTCGGTATAGGGCCCGACCCGACAGGCCCACGACCCAATAGGCCCACAGGCCCATACACCTAACTTACCCTTTAAGAAACCCTAGTCCTATAAATACAAGGGTAGGGGTCTCATTCTACATCAGGTTATCTTTCATACTTACAAAACTTTTACTATATATCATCCCGATACTAACTTGACCATTGGAGGTGGACCCCGGGGCTCCGGCCTCTGGTCTACTCCTAACAGGTTTTCTATTGTTTGTAGCATTACTTAGGACCGGGGAAGACGATGAACGGCCTAGGAGAGTCGTCAAACTGGCCCAACCAAACTATGCTTCAACACTCCCCATACTCATTGTCACACCGGAGCTTGGTCCTGGGATGACACCCGGGGCGAGTTAACGTATGTTGTTTCTTGTGTGTAGCTGCATCATTCTCATCCAGCTTACGTGGAAGGTGTTTTGTCCCATAGGCCCTACTGGAGGATTTTAGCATCAATATTTTGGTGCCATCCGTGGGACTCAAACTTCAAACTACCTTGAGTGTTTGATGGCGGGTCCTTCTCAATCACCAGTCACCCCCTCCGGTCCCTCGGGTTCCGAGGGATAACGAAAAACGTCAACCACATAGCGACGAAACCGAAACTCGCTTGAACAACCTCCAGGCTCTCATAACCCAATATAGCGGCCGGTTGACCGGGCCAAATGTCACACCTGTCCGCTTGTCATTCAAGGAGACCAAACCAAGGCGAAACATAGCCAGACCAGCCGTCGAGACGGGTCCGACTGAAGAACTGGAGGAAGATCTGTCGAAGACATATAAGGAGATGTCTCGCTCGCCATTCACGAAGCAGATCATTTAGTACTCATCTCCAAAGAACATCCTCTCTCCTCATCTCAAGTTGTACGATGGAAGTACTGACCCGGACAACCATGTCAAGCGGTTTTTCGGGGCTGCAAATCAAGGGGACTGGTTGATGCCAGTATGGTGCTGGATGTCTCAACACACATTGGACGATGCATCTCGAGGGTGGTTCGATAGCTTTCCCAACGGAAGCATCGACAATTGGGTGGATTAATAAGTGTGTAAACACTTATCCTTTTGCCAATAAAATCAAGGAAAAACAAGACCTAATCATGTGTTTTATATCGTAAAAGTCGGAATTACGCGTGGTTTTGTGTTTTTATGTTAAAATAGGTACAAATGATCAAAATAATAGAAAACACGGGATTTCACGGTCAAATGTTGAAGAAAAGTCCAAAAAGAGACCAAGACAAAGTCAAAAGACCAAACGTGTGCCCAAATTCACGAAAACCGGCTAAACCGACACGGTTTTGAAGAAAAGATCAAGGAAGCCAATTTCGAGTTCGTTTTTAATGAATTTAATCATTTACGAAGATTTCGAGCTTAGTGGGTCCCACATTTGCTTAATGGGCCCATAAGCCCATTTAAATGGTTACAATTCAAATAACGGATCATGGAGCCCAAATGAAAACAATTTATAAAGACAAATTGAGCAAAAGCCCAAATTACCTACAAATAAACGGAGGAAGTAATAAATTTGGGCCAAGCCCATTTATCTACAAATTGGGACGGTTTTGATGGTCAGTCAACTCTCATACAGTTTATTTACTTACCAAAATCCCACTCACGAATTAATAACTTTACCACTCCCACGTTTTTTTTTCATTGAATAAATAATTTACACCACCCTTTATTGATTATCGATACAAACAATGTGAAAAACCCACTTCCCTTTTCTCTCCCCACAAACACAAAACACAGATAACTTTTCTTTTACCACCATCAAACCCTAATTCACCCATATCAATTTTACCCACGAAATTTGGGGATTTTTACAAAATTGTGTGATTCACACGAATCCAATTAAATCCCCCCAAGAATCAGAGGCAAACACCAATTGTGGTCCTATCTCTTTCATCCGACGTGGCCAATTCTTTTGTGTTGATTGGTGAAAACAAATCACCAATACCATCCCTCCAATCATATCACACCAGGCTGGCAATCCATGTGAAGGGTGGTGTTCTCAGCCGTTTGATCAAATGAAGAAGAAAGAGAAAAGAAATATGCGGCCAAGATTAGAGAACTTGGGCACCAAGTCCATGAAGGGAGATTAGGGTTTGCCTATATAACCCTCACACAACTTGTAATGAAGGAGATTCCATTTTTTTTGTTTATTTTATTTTACTTTTTTTTAATTAATTTAGGAGTAGGGATAAATTAGATTTAATTTTTGCAAAATTAGATTAGGTTTAATGTAATTTTTATTTTCAGCAATTGTACTCTTTTTAAATAATTAATGAAAAGTTGAATTTATTTAATTTCGTCTAATTTTAATTTCTGTCGAATTCAATCTTAATCTTCAAACTATTTTTTTAATACTACTATTCGCATTTTATTATTATTATTATAAAAAAAAAGAAAAAAAAATATATAAATCTGTTCGAGGCCTATTATTTGGTTCAAGTATTTGGGACGAGGAGCTGATTATGATGATGATGATTCGAAGATGGTGTTTGTTTGATTCAGTGACAAAAGGGGGTTCAGCGCCCACCATCGGCTCAACGGATTCAACATCGGGTTCTAAATCTTTTTTTACTTTTATAAGTTTAGTTTAATTTGATAATCTGCTTAGTTATATTGGTTCTATTTTGCTTTCTGTTTCGATCTGCTTAAATTTGGTTCAACCAGTTTTTAGTTACTGTTTCTTTTTCTTTTAATATTTTGTGGGATTTAGTTTAAAATTGGATTACTGCTAGTTTAACCTGCTTGCATTTAGTTTGTGTCTGTTTTTTTATTTTCGGTTTATTTCGTATGATTAAGTTTGTATCGTTTTTTTTCGGTTTAATCTGCTTGCGTGGATCTGTGTAGTTAGACTTATGTTTGATTAAGTTTTTGTTTTGGTTTTATGTTTTCAGACCTGCTTATGCTTATTGAGTAGAAGATTTTTATGCTTTCTGCTTATTTTTAGTCTTAGATTTATTTGCTTATTTGTTTTCAGTTTGTTTACGTTGCGTTTGGATCTGTTTTAATTGAGTAGCTTATTTCGCCTTTGTAGCTTATTTAAGTTTATATTATTTTAACTGCTTATTTCATGCGTATGTTGGTTGGCTTATTTGTTTCAAACTGTATTAGCTTATTGATTTAAAGCTGTTATTTACTTATTTGGTTCAGCTTATTGCTTATTTGGTTTGTATTCGTACTTTGTTGTTGCATAAAACTCAGACCTTTTGGTCGGAGTATCAAGATTCCTAATATAAGTTCCAAAAAAGTAAAAAAAATAATAATAGCTAAATTTTGTCTGTCGAGGGTTTCGAACCCTCGACCACTCGAATAGCAGCCTCACGCCCTTACCAATTGCTCTTAGCTAATTTTGTGTTTTATATTGCAACGTTAAATTAATATAGGTTAATTTTTTGGCAGCTTTTTATTAAATAGTTTTATTAAGTTTTGTTAGTTTTTATTTTAATTAAAAAAGGTTTTTATTTCCTTATTCATTTTTAAAAAAGATAAAAAAAAGAGAAAAAAATATATTTTATTTAAATTACTTTTATAAATTTTAAATTCTAGTTTTTATAGATTAAATTAGTTATAAATTTACTTTTATTTAAAATAGTTTTCTTTTATGTTTTTAAATTTAGTTTTAAAAAATAATTTTTCAATTAAGTTTTATTTAAAAATAGTTTTCATTTAAAAGTTTTTAAGTTTTATTCAAAGTTAAATTTTGTTTTCAAATTAGTTTAAATAGTTAAATCAGTTTTATTAAATAGTTTTTATATTAAATAGCTTTTAGTTTAAAATCCAAAAAAATTATTTACCAAAAACAAATTTAGTTTTACGTTTTAATCGGAAATCAATTCGAGTCGAGTCGAGGATAAACGAACTAAATTGAATAAAAATACCTAGTATTAAAATGGCGCCGCTGCCGCTTCGCTCGTACGATTGACGATTTTTCGTGAAGACGTTTGGATTTTGGGATCCGTTCTTTTTTAACGTTACGTTTCTTGTTAACAAAATCAAAAATACAAAAAAATCAAAAACTTAAAAATACAAAAAAATTAAAAAATCACAAAAGCAAATTCTTTCCTAAGATTTGCACCAAATAAATTAAAAGATCAAAAAGTAATACTTTTCCTAAAGTATTACACCAAAAATATTACGTATTAGTGTTATTTTTCTTAATTCGATTTCTTTCGATTTTTCTTGTGAATATATATTTTTCTAAAAAATACAAAAAGGTTTTTCTTTTATTATAATATATTACGTAGCATAATAATTATTGTTATTTCGATTTCTTTCGACACTACCATGGATAATCGTCCGATTTGGGAAATATTGCAAGAAGAGCGTTATAAGATTATGTCCGAGGAGTGTTCGACTTGTGGTGGACCTCATGCTTATTTTAATTGTGACAAAACTTATGAGGAGGTTTATAATAATGAGGAAAGTATGTGTTATGATACTAATACTTATTTTGGCTCCCCTAGTTTTCCTACAACTAGTGACCCACCACAATATGATCAACGGTTTTATGGGGAATTTCAAAATCAAGGGTTTTCAAATAATGAAGGTTTTCCAAATGAAGGCAATTTTCAAAACAATAATCAAGGGAGTATTTCACAACCTCAAATGGATTTAATTCTTAATAAACTTGAGGAACATGATAGATTCATAAGAGAAATGCAAGAGGAAACCGATAGGAAATTCATGCTCATTTTAGAAACCTATCAAGCTCAATGTGATATTGAGCCGTCTTTGAGAGTTGATATTGAGGCTAACACCACTACTAGTACTGATGTTCCCACTGTGGATCCTTCCATCTCTCAGCCAATAAAGGAGAGACAAGGCCCGGAGATTATCATGAGTTTTACTCACCCTCCGGTGTTTACACCCACGGATACTATTAGCTCTCCTCTTTCCTCACCTATTGAGGAAATTCCCGAGATTATTCTTGAGCCTTCATTACCCATTGATGACCCCATTTCTTTTATGACTCCTTCACCTACTCCCACAAATGACTTTATGCTTTCTTCAAAACCTCTTAGCGAGACGTGTTTTGATAAACCAATTTTTGAGGAGTGTGAAGAACTTTATAATGAGTGCATAGAAGAAGAACCCATAAGTTGTCCTACACCTAAGGAGTTTGTAGATAGGGATGAGTTATCTTGTGATTCCTTACTACATTTTTAATTATTCCTCGGGTTCGGATGAGGATGATTCTCCTATTTTACCAAAACCGACTTTTAAAAACCATGATACTAATGATTTATCGGTTTCTTTACTCCTTAGTGATGACCTTTATACCCCGAGTATTGAGAAATTCCATCACGAGGATGCTTTTTATGATCCCGTGTTATTGGATTTCTCGCATGAGCTTAATTGTGATCATGGTATTGATGACAAGGCAAATGGAGTTTTAAAACTTGATATTGATATTGATTTTGAAAACTCGGATTTTGATAAATTCACATTTGCCTCTTCGCCAATTACTTTTGATTCTACCATCGATTCTCTTCCACATATAACTTTTAGTGATGATGATGGTTTTCTCATTCCCGAGATCAATGAGTTTCTTAATATTGATACTCTCGTGGATGATAATTTCACATATGTTGAGAGGACCTTTTTACCTTCTATGACTTATCCTCCTGCCTCTCATTTATTATGTTCCTCCGGGACCGAGGACAAGATCTTTGATCCCGGTATTACATTCGAGGCTTCCCTATGGACCATTTAATTCGGGGTCGAGTCAGGCTCGTGACTCGGTTAACAAAAACAAGCGCTTCTCGGGAGGAAACCCGATGATCTATTTTTCTATCTATTTTCTACAATAAGTGTAGGGGGAGCCTTGTAGGTTGTCTGTTTTGTGTTGTGATTGTGCAGGGACATGTGCTTAATGATCCACTTTTGGTACTTTTGACGAGACTCGTGTTCCCGTGTTTCCCGTGTACCCGGTTCCTTCGATAAGTTTTTGCTATTGTAATTTATACTTGTATATAAATAAAACGAATAAATGTAATCACTTTAGTTGTCCCTTCCTTAGCTCGATTTTAAAACAACATACTCAATGTCCTAAGTGTAGGGGAGTTTATTCTCCCACATGCTTAAACATTGAGGACAATGTTTATATTAAGTGTAGGGGGGATTTCTATCGAAATTTTAGTGGGCTTTTCCATGAATTTGACCTCATTTAACCGGAAAATTTTTAAAAAAAGTTTCAACGTTTTTCAAATTTTTGATCTATTTTGGCCTAGTAGTATTTTTATTTATTTATTTTCTATTCGTCATCGCATCGTATTTATATTTTCCATTTCAAGAATAAAGTCAAAAATAAATAAATAAAAAAATGGTTTTAACAAGTTTAGATATCTTTGATATATTAGGCCCGTCGTAAATATTTTGACTCAACCCGAGTTAACTTATCTTAGTTTACTCTAGCTAGTATCCTTAACCATATGGACCTTAATTGGTTTATTAGGCTAAGCATCCATGAGTCTTATTCCTTGAGATTTTAAATTGTGGAGAACGAGAGATGATAGAGTTGATAATAAGTTTAAGGGTTACTTCTTCCTTATATGAGTTTTTTGTGGCTCTTTCTTCCTGCTTGTATATTTAAATGCTTAATAAATGAGGATTTTTGCGGTGTCGATTCGATATCTTAACTCTTAGCCAAATCTTCATTCTCCTTGTAATTAAAGCATGAACACATTGAGGGTGCCAGCGTTGTGGACTTCCGACTAAAGTGGCTCATAACCACTAAGTAGGAGGTATTCAGACCATGGGACCATGGACTTTGGCCTACTATATATATCATAAATAAAGAAAGAATAAGATTAAAACATGACCTCAAGGAGCCTTAGGGTGTGGGGCATGTAGCACGAACCTTGTCATTAGAGCCATAGGGTGTATCGCATGGTAAGTGTTGAATAAAAATTGATTCAAAAATCAATTCCCTTGTTTATCGTTCAAGGAGCCTTAGGGTGTGGACAATAGACGGGGAGCATTTTTACATCTTAAAGAGCCTAAGGGTATATGATGTGAATTTGCTAAACTCCACATAAAGTTTACATGACTTTGGAGGAAATAATTAATAAGTAGTACTATTGGCCAAATTTTGGGTCCGGGAATTTATTCCCCAAATCGTGTTAAATCATCCTTAATGTGGGCTTGCTTTAGTGACAACGTTTTTGAGGACGAGGTTAGGTTTTGAGTGTCGGGTTTGCACCGTTGGCCTCTATTTTTGGAATAATAAATATAAAATAAGTCAAATGATCCTACGGGTGAATGACAATCAATAAAATCTAGAGATACAACCTAGGACTTGGAGAAAGAGTATTACACAATTATCTTATATGATCTCGTTTTTAAGCTTGGTATGGGGAACGTGAAACTTGAGGGTGATTAATATTCATAACACCAAAGCCCTAATTCAAGTCTTAGATTTCTTTACGAGTTTCTTCCATCAAATAATTTCCAAGTTAATAAATTGTTATAACTTTTGTTTCCTTTAAAAGTTTTTATCTTTTCATCGTAGTAGTAGTAGTAATAGTAATAAAGGCCCAGATGGGTTAATTATGAGAGAAACGTAACTTTATGATTTAGAATAATGCTTTGCATGGGGTCATTGCAATGGTCAAGTGTAGGGGATTTAATAAGTGTGTAAACACTTATCCTTTTGCCACTAAAATCAGGGAAACACAAGACCTAATCATGTGTTTTATATCGTAAAAGTCGGAATTACGCGTGGTTTTGTGTTTTTGTGTTAAAATAGGTACAAATGATCAAAAGAAGAGAAAACACGGGATTTCACGGTCAAATGTTGAAGAAAAGTCCAAAAAGAGACGAAGACAAAGTCAAAAGACCAAACGTGTGCCCAAATTCACGAAAACCGGCTAAACCGACACGGTTTTGAAGAAAAGATCAAGGAAGCCAATTTCGAGTTCGTTTTTAACGGATTTAATCATTTACAAAGATTTCGGGCTTAGTGGGTCCCACATTTGCTTAATGGGCCCACAAGCCCATCTAAATGGTTACAATTCAAATAACGGATCATGCAGCCCAAATGAAAACAATTTGTAAAGACAAATTGAGCAAAAGCCCAAATTACCTACAAATAAACGGAGGAAGTAATAAATTTGGGCCAAGCCCATTTATCTACAAATTGGGACGGTTTTGATGGTCAGTCAACTCTCACACAGTTTATTTACTTACCAAAATCCCACTCACGAATTAATAACTTTACCACTCACACGTTTTTTTCATTGAATAAATAATTTACACCCACCTGGAACTAGGATTTTTAGTCCTTTTTAATGTTCGTTTTTCCTCGATTCGACTCGAATTTGATTTCCGGTTTAACGTTTCAACTTAACTTGTTTTGGGTAAAATCTATTTTTGGGTATTTTTAAACTAACTAAAAATTATATAATTAAAAACTATTATAAAAAATCTATTTTAAAAACTAATTAAAATGATTAAACAAATCTAATTTACTTTAATAAACTAAATTTTAAACTATTTAAATGAAATAAAAACTTTTAATCTAATCTATTTTAAAATGAATCTATTTAATTTGAAAAATAATTTGTATTAAATAAAACTTAAACTAATATTTGAAAACAATTAAATTTATAAAATTTAAATAAATTTTTTTTTTCTTTTTATATATTTTTTTAAAACTGAATTAAAGAGATTGAAATAAAACTTATACTAAAATTAATTAAATTAAAAACTTAATTAAATATATTAAATTTAAAACTGCCAAATCAAGATTCCCTATATTAATTAAACTGCAAGTGAATAAACGCAAATAAAGGGTCCAGCAGAGTGGTTGAGGCGTTGTATAGTTAAACGAGGGGTCTGGGGTTCGAATCTCACCCCAGACAGGATTTGATAATATTTTTAACTATTTTTTTGGAACTTGTTATTTTGGACAAATAATCAAAACTGATCAATTGGATCAGTTTCTCAGCAGTGTAATACAGCAAATAACAACAAATAAGCCACACAGTCAAAACGTTTAAGCAATATAACCAAATAAGCAGAATACTAGTTAAGCAGAAACAAATAAGCTAATATAGGTTGATAAGCTATAATAATAATCAAAGAAAACTATTTAAAACAGGAAAATCTAACTAATAAGCAATCAACAAATCCTAATAAGCTACCTGAGAATTAAATCCAACTCAATCCAATTATCAATAACGGAATCAGCAATTTATAAAAAAAAACAAGCATCAGCAGACTAAAATTTACCAAAACAGATATTCAAGAACTCACGCAACAATTTTCCAGCAAATCGAAATCTTAAATCAGCAAACTAAAAACTCAAATAAATAATAGCTAAATAATCTCGATCTATAACAGCTTAATAAAACACCAATCGAAAACAGATAAAATCAATACTCAAATTGACACAAGCAGATTAATAACAAATAACATAAACTAAATAAATTTAACAATAAAAATAAAAGAGTTAATAAACACCTTGTGTCGAAACCATTGAGCCGATGGTGAGGCACTGAGCCACCTTATAGAACCGAAACAAACACCAAACCAAACACCACCTTCGATTTAACCCAAAATCATCATCAATAATACCTTCTCTCGGACCAAAACTCTCGAACCAGTGAATCAACAAGGCAAAATAGTACTACTTTAATGATTTCCCAGTGGGGAAAATCAACTTTTACTTTCCTTTATATATATATATTTTTTAATAATAATAACCAACAATAACAGTGACAATATTTTTTATAAACGAATTAAAAAGAAACAGTAACTGAAATTAAATTGAGACGAGAATTAAAACGAATTTAATTTTTCATTAATAATTAAAGAGATTACAAACACTGGAATTGAAAAGATTACAAGATTAAAAACCCTAATCTATTTTACTGAAAATTAAAAAATAAAGAAAAAGTGCCCAATTACATGATAGATGGGGGTTTTTATAGGGTAACCCCGAACCTTCTAGGTTCTCTTGGTGACCATGGTGAAGGATCTTGGCCGCATATCTTCCTTCTCTTTCTTCTCTTTTGATCAAACGGTGGAGAAAAGCCCATGTGACTCGGATTACCATCATGGCACTGAGTTGTGCTAGTTGTGTTTCCTCCTTGGTGAAGTGGCATGATTAGATTGGTGGAAAGGGTTTTGGTGAGGTGGATGAGCCAATCACATCCAAGGATTTGGCCACGTATGGAGAGAGAAGATCATCAT
Source organism: Glebionis coronaria (assembly GCA_025667525.1). NCBI lineage: Eukaryota > Viridiplantae > Streptophyta > Magnoliopsida > Asterales > Asteraceae > Glebionis > Glebionis coronaria. The sequence goes on from CM046877.1 coordinate 364,666,299, forward strand.
CTTGGTGGATTGATCCGAAAACTGGGGGGAATTAATCCCAATCCGTGTGAATCACACGAATTGGGTAAAACCCCCAATTTTTACTTGTTATTTTTTTACTGAATATGGAATTAGGGTTTGGGTGTCTGCGTGATTTGTGGAGAAGAAGATGGTGGGTGAGAGGTTTTCACATAGTTTGTAACGTAAATGGGATAATGGGTAATTAAAAGTTCTATTTATTTGGGGAAAGTAATAAAATTTACACGTGTGATAGGAATTGGTAAACTTTGACTGAGGTGTTGTGTTTGGTGATTGTTGACTGTGAGTAAATAACTTTGACCGAGCCAAGATAAATGTATTCATCCGTTTCATGTTTTGGTATTTGGGCTTGGGCCCAAATTTTCCATCCGTCATAATATGTTATAAATTTGGGCCATAATTTGGGCTTATACTCCAAAGGTAAACACTTTAGATCCACTAATGTGCTTTTGGGCCCAATAAGCTTGTGTGGGACCCACTTGGCCCAATTAATTCCGATAATATTAAATCTGCTAAAAACGAGCTCGATTCTGACCTTCTTGAACATTTCTTCAAAATTAAGTCTGCTTTGTCGGTTTTCGTGATCTTCGGCACACTTTGGTCTTTTGACTTTGTCTTTTATCTCTATTTTGGACTTGATGAGATGGCATTTATACATGATCTCATCGTTCTTTTCGGGCTTTAAATGCATAAAATGTCATAATATACCATATATATGCTTGTGTTTGTTTACTTGTGTATTTTAGGTATGGATATCGTGAAAAAGACAAAAGATCACAAGATACAAGGAAAAACGGACACGAGAAACAAAGCCGTACAAAGAACCGGGCCCTAATCATGGAAAATTCAACAAATACCCTTGAAGACAAACAAAATTGATCCTCAATTATTGAAGAAATGACACTTAAAACCCTTGTATAGTCATAATTACAAGTTTGGTCCCTTAAGTTTGTCAAAATTACACAAAAGGTCCTTCAACTTTGAAGAAATGGCAAGATTAGTCCCTCAACAATTTCAAATTGTCAATTATGGTCCCTCATCAAGCCAAAGATACATTGAAGACCTTTGAAGATCAAAAATGTCCAAGATCAGTCCTTCAAATATGCAAAAGTTCCAAAAATAACCCTTGATACACCTTTTGGAAAGTTTTGTGCAAAAAATGACAAGTTGTAAAAGTTGTTACAAGTATATTTGGGCGCTAATGGATTTTAAAACACAAGTGACAAAAGAAAGGAAAAAAGAAGGGCTAAAGTTGTGCTATTGAAACATTCAAACCAGAAACACGCGCTAAACACATCCACTCCCCCAATTTCGGATCAAACAAGTTACTATTCACCTTCATCCACCCAGTTTTACCTTCACTTAAAACAAGGGGTAAATCAAAATTACCCACACCCACGTGTGATTCACACATGCAGAATCCCATCCCACACATAAAACCCTCACTCCCACTACTCCCTGGACCCCACACTCAACCTCCTTAACCAATGAAAACACAACTTGGCCTTCAAGTAAAATGATGTGGCCAAATCAACAGCCTAGACTCTTTGCTTCATATCAAAGCTGAAATGAACGTCCAAGATGAAATTGAACAGCTCATTCCATCAAAACGTCTAGAAGGACTTATGGCATTTAGGGAATTTCACTTCTAGGGTTTATGAATAATGTTTAGCCAGGCATTTGCCTATAAAAGGAGACCTCAACATGTGAGAGTCCCTTTGTTCCAGTTTTAGGCTATCAATCTTTGTAATTCCTTTTTAAGTTTAATAAAATTTGAATTTCTGAAAATATTGAATTCTCTTTTTGATTTGATTAAAATTTGGTGTTTGAGTAGCCTAATTCTGAGTTCCATTTGATTGTTAAGGCCTTCCTTAATCTTGTGGTTAAGGCACGTCTTGATTCATTAGGTTTTTAAGGTTTGAATACCTTGAAATCCTAGGTTCTGATTTGGCTTATATTTGTGTACTAACCCTTAGCCTTAAGCCTTGAGTTCTTTCAAGCTTGTTGACACCAAGCCTGAGAAGGATTCTAAGCCTTTGGTTGAGTTTGTTTGTTGTTTGTGTTGAAGACATATCATAATCAAAGCCTTGTTCTGCTTTGAACATCAGCAGGCTTTGATCATCTTTGTTGAAGTACCTTGGTCTTGTTCTAGTTGTTGAACAAGGTCCAAGGAGCATAGCTGGCCTTCCTAGGATGTTGTGGAAGGCAGGTATAATCTCTTGGTTAAGATTCCCCTAAAAATTTCATGTTTAAGGCTGTTTTGAATTTGGTGCTTTGATTTTGAGTATTGGTGTTTGTGCTGGTGATTTTTGTGTTTGATTGTGTTAGTTGCTATTGTTTAAGTGGTTTTGATCATTAAAATCAGTAGGTTATTAGTTAAAATCACAAGTTTCTTTGTTAAGTGGTAGATTAAGGAGTGTTTGGGTCTACTGCTTGAATTGAGATTGTGGTTTGCTAAGTGCTTGTGCTGTGGTTGCAAGTGTTTGTATCTGTTTGTTAGGAGCATATGTTCATCTGTTTGCAGGTTTTGTGGGTTTGCTCACATAGATTCATTATTTGGCTATAAAATATTCAAAACTTGGTAAAATTGGCTAGGATTTTGAGGACACCTAGATCTAAGCTTAGGCTAGGGCTAACAAGTGCTAAATCATAGTTAATCACATCAGGGAAGAAGGATTTGAGGCTTGAAATTGGATCAAGTGTCAAGTATATCAGCAAACTTGTTTTCTGCATATGTTCATTGTTCATCAGTAACTTCTAGTGCTTTGATCTTGTTGTTTACTTTGATTCAGTGTTTGATTCTTGTTGCTTTGTGTTTATTCTTAGTTTATATAGCTTGTGTATGCATCCTATTAAGTTTGGTTGGCTTATTGTGGCTAAATCTGCTTATTAAGTGCTTAACTGCTTATTTCCATATCTGGTGCATATCTGGTGACTGTTTGGCTTATTGTGGCTTATTGTGTGAACCAATTTGTGATTTTATTGTTGCTATTGACTCCTTGTGATTCACTGATCACAAGGGTGCCTTTGTTTCCAATTGAATCAAACCAGAACTCTCAAATAAGCTTGGTCAAATAGTCAAAGCAGTGGGAACTCCTTTCCCCTGCTAGTTGCCACTGATAGTGTAAATCTGGTGTCAGCTTATCAATAAGCTATGATAGCTTATTCCAACCTGCAACAACTCTGTTTTTGTAATAGGTGCTCATATTTTGACCCATTTGTTCATACTGGAGCATTTGGGTGGTTGACCTTAGGGTTTGACTAGAAAACCAACTCCTTTGACTTTTACATAAGTTCATTTGTGCTTATTCTGGCTTATTGGTTGTGCTTATTGAGTTTTTGTTGATTGATTTTGCTTATTGAGTCCATTTAAAATCTTTTGCAAGTTGAATCAAGTCCTGAGGTGCCCTAAATCTCTAAAACGACTATTTTGTCTTTTAGTGAAATTTTTCTTTGCTTATTTCTGGCTTATTGAGTGAGCTTTTTCAAAAATTCTTTTTACAGATCTCATAAGCATCCCAAAAGAAGGTTGTGTGTCAAATTAGAGATTATGGCATTAGCTTATGGCTTAATGGGCTGAAAAGCCCAATAAGAATAAGCTGAGTGTTTAATAAGCTGTGATAAGCGCATTTTCAGCTTTTGGGCCTTTAGAGTTTTGTTCTTAGAATTGAATTTTAAGTCAAATAGGGCTTTTCCAAGTCAATTGGGCCAAGTTTGACTTTTTGGGCCCAAAAGCCCAATTTGGTTGACTGTTTTTGGTTTTGGCCCATTTGAGGGCCCAATAGGGGTATTCTGGTAATTTCACTTTGATTTTCTGATTATTTAGGTTTAAATAAACTAGTTTGCAAGTTTTTAGAATTTTTTATAATTTTTGGATTTTTAATATTATTTTAATATTATTATATTATTATTTTTAAAATTTCACATTTTCCAACTTTTTACATTTTTCTTAGGTTTAATACATTAAAATAGGAATTTAGCAACTTTTAGAATAATTTTATCACTTTTAGATTAATTTTTATAATTATTTTAAGTTATAATAGTTTTTAAATCATTTTAAATAGTTTTTATTAGTTTAAAAATTTCTAAAAATAGTTTTTAATCTTTTTAGGTCATTTTAGAGGTTTACCAATTGAAAAATCTTTATTTGGGCTTTTTGATAATTTATTTGATTTTTAGGGCTTTAATTAGCATTTAAAAATTGAATATTTAATTATTTAAAAGGTTTGAAAAAGTTTTGATCATTGGTAAACTCTTAGTTTACTATTTTTGATTTTTGGTGAATTTTTGGTAATTTTTAAAATTTATTTTTATTTTTGTGGTTTTTAAGGTTCTACGTCTTAACTTTCTAGTAGTATTTATTTTTATTTTTACGTCTTCGTCATCTTCTTTTCTCATCCCCTTCTAAACCAAATATTAATCACAAATCTTGAACATCTTAGTCACACACATATACCTCCTTGGGAAACGAACTTTCATTGGGTCATTAACACTTGATTTTTCCTAAAGTCATTTGTTCAATGCTTACCGCTTTTACGCCTTTTTCCTAAAAGGTCATATTTTACCACAACCATTTTGGCGCCGCTGCCGGGGAGGTGTGTCGTGATTAATTTGCATTGTTGTTTTTAATATTAACCAAATAGTATTTGTTTTAGTAGAACTCTACTAATACGTATTATCGGTTTTCTTGGTTTTTCTTGTACAAATATTATTACTATATTGTATTAAGTATCACAATAAATATACAATATCTCCAAAAGTGTGAAAACACAACCTTAATTGGGATTTCATCAGTCAATTATTGTATTCGAATCTAAAACAAAAAGAAAAAGGCAAAAATAGATAAATACTTTCGTGAAGCTCGATTTTGAAAGATACAAACTATAAGGTGGGTATAAGGCGGGTATTATAAAATATACCCTAAGGAAAAAGGCTCTTAAGTGCTTCGTGCCACCTCGTTTCCCCGCTTGCTTGTGAGTATTTTGAGATTGAAGACTAATCGAGGGTTTTGCCGCCCAAAGTATTATTACGTATAATATATTTGCTTGGTTTCTTTGTGATTAAACCCTCTTGAACAATTTGGTTTTCACCAAAGTTCTAAAGTCATTGGAAGGCGTTCACTCCACGTGATCGTTTTCATTCCTTTGAGGCTTCTTTAATCAAGAGTTTGATTCGAGGAGAGATTTTGTAGATTGTTGTCTACGAAGATACACCAAAATCCAAAAAAATTAAATATCATCAAAAATACAAAAAAATTGAAAATTCACAAAACACCTAAAAAAATCTTCTTTGCTCACCTCCCATTCTTCGTGAAGTTTATGATCACTCGTAATCAAGCAAAACGAGCTCGTAAACGACTTCAAAAGCAAGCCAATCAAGAGACGTTGATTGTAGTAGAACCTCCAATTGTTGAACCTATTGTAGAACAAGAAGTCGTCATGGCTAATCGTACTATGATGGAGTTGCTACAAGCACCCACCGAGGGTTTTGGAGAGGCTATTGTGATTCCTGCGGAGAATTTCGAGATTAAGACGGGTTTAATGTCGATGTTGCAAGCAAATAAGTTTAGAGGTCACGAGAAAGACAACCCGTATTACCATATTAGGAATTTTAACCGTCTCACCGCCACTAGCAAGTTTAAGGATGTTCCACATGACGCCATTAAGATGATGTTGTTTCCATACTCGTTGGATGGACCCGCAAAAATTTGGCTCGAGAAAGAACCACCAAATTCGATTTTGACATGGGCCGATCTCGTTTCTAAGTTTGTGAACAAATTTTTTCCACCATCTAAAACAACACACTTGAAAAATAAGATTTCACGATTTGTGCAAAGAAATAATGAAAGTTTTTCAATGGCATGGGAACGATTTAAAGAAATGTTACATGAATGTCCACACCATGATTTTATGGAATTGCATCAAGTGGATACTTTTTATAATGGGCTTAATGATCATGAACGAGATTATTTGAATGCCGCCGCGGGTGGTAATTTTTTGTGCAAGACGACAAATGAGGCTTTACAAATCATTGAAAATAGATCTAAGGTTTATAACCCTCGTAACACACCGAGTGTTGCCAATATGGGTTCGTCATCTTCGTCACAATTGTCTCGTAGCATTAATGCCTTACATGATGAAGCTAATGAGGAAAATCGGTTTTTTGATAGATTTGCTAATCTAATGTCCCATTGGAAGGCTCAAGAAGCTTCCAATTCCGCTTCGGTTAAAGCGGTTGCTAAAAGTTGTTTGTCTTGTGGGGGAGCTCATGATCTTTCCGAGTGCATTACCGCGGATGGTAACACTTCGAGTGCTTATGTAGCAACGGGAACTTACAACCAAAACGATCAAGGTTCCCGCCAAAATCAAGCTCCACCAAATCAAAATGTTAACAATTATCGAAACAACAACAACCAAGGTAATTACCAAGGCAATTCACGCAATTACAACAAGGGGAATTATCAAAATGGGAATGGACAAATTTCTAATCAAAACCAAAACCGTGATTTTCAAAATACTACACAAGGTTTTCAAAATGCTCACACTAAAAATTTGCAAGGAGAATTTTTGGATTATGCTAAAGCAAATGATGCTAAATTTGATAACATGCAACGTGAGATGATTAGCTTAAGATCCGAGTTAAAAAACGAGTTAAAAAATGAACTTGCTAATGAACTAAAAACTCATGCAAACAAAATGGAAGGAAATGTCCAACGTCTTCAACAAAATCAACAAAATCAACAAAAGATGGAATTAGGACAACATGAGATTAAGCAACAGTTATTAAAAGCGGATGTTAGGCAATCAAAATTTGAGGACCGAATGGCTAAGATGTTTGAAGCAATCATGTGTAAACCCTCTTCCTTGGGTGTTCTTCCTAGTGATACCATTGCAAACCCGAAGGGAGAAATGAAGGTTATTACTACACGAAGTGGTAAAACTTTCAAGGAACCAATCTCTCGTCCAAGTACTTCTACGGAGAAGGAAATCGAGAAAGAACCTGAGGTGATGGTCGAAAAGGAGCACATTACAATCCCACGAAGTACCGCTCAAACCACACCTACGGTTGAACCAATACCTATTGTGGAACCCGAGTTTCCAAGGCCGTTGCCTAATGTCCAACCCACACCACCTTTATCTTACCCTTCGAGACAAAACAAAGAGAAGTTGCAAGAACGTAACAAACAACAAATCGAGCTTTTTATAAAAATGTTTCAACAAGTGCATTTTGATGTGAGTTTAGCCGACACGTTGTTATATATTCCTCGTTTCGCTTCCACTTTTAAAAGTATGATGAGTGATAAGGAAAAGCTTTCAAAGCTTGCTAATTGTTCTTCGGTTTATCTTAACCGCATACCAGAAAAAGTTGGTGATCCTGGAAAGTTTCTCATTCCTTGTGACATACAAGATATGAAAGAATGCCTCGCCTTGGCCGATCTTGGTGCGAGCATTAATTTGATGCCATTTTCCATTTGGAAATCGCTTTCGCTTCCGGCTCTCATTCCTTCGAACATGTCCATCGAGATGGCCGATCATTCTACGATTATGGCATGTGGAGTAGCCGAAGATGTTTTCGTGAAAGTTGGGAAGTTCTAATATCCCGTTGATTTTATAGTAGTTGACATCCCCGCGGATCCTCAAGTTCCTCTAATTTTAGGTCGATCATTTTTAGACACTTCGAGATCGCTTATCGATGTTCATGCAAGAACTATCACTTTGAGATTCAACGAAGAGGAACTTGTTATAAACGCTACTCAAAACTCGAAACCTTCTCATGTTTATGCAATCGCTACTATCGATCACATTGACATCGTTGATGTGGTTTGCGATGAGTTTTCACAAGAAGTGTTAGGTTTTTCCGATAGCTCGTCAAGTGGCAATCCCACTATTTTGGATCTGATTCTTTCTAATTCCACACCAAATCTCACTCCATTCCAAGGAGGCGATCTCACTTCAAATGAAATCGACAATGAAGATGAGGTGTTGATTAGTGATGATACTTCTATTCCACCATTTCTTTCGTCGATGGAAGTTATGAGTGTTGAACCAAAATCTTCAATCGAGGAACCACCTATCCTTGAATTGAAAGATCTTCCTTCTCACCTTGAATACGCATTCTTGAAAGGTGATGACAAGTTTCCGGTTATTATTGCAAAAGATCTTGCTAATAATGAAAAAACCGAGCTCTTGAAAGTTCTTAAGGCTCATAAAGGGGCAATTGCGTGGAAAATATCCGACATTAAGGGTATTGACCCAAAATTTTGTACTCATAAGATTTTAAAGGAGGAGGACTACAAACCCGCAATTCAAAATCAAAGAAGGGTGAATCCCAAAATTCACGATGTCATTAAAAAGGAGGTCCTTAAACTCCTTGACGCGGGAATGATTTATCCTATATCCGATAGCCCATGGGTGAGCCCAATCCATTGTGTCCCTAAAAAGGGAGGAATGACCGTTGTGCCCAATGAAAACAACGAGTTAATTCCTACTCGTGTTGTGACCAGTTGGAGGGTGTGTATTGACTACCGAAAGTTTAATGACGCCACTCGTAAAGACCACTTTCCTTTGCCCTTCATGGATCAAATGTTGGAGCGACTTGCGGGAAATGAATTCTATTGCTTTTTAGATGGTTTTTCCGGTTACTTTCAAATCCCTATCGACCCTCGTGATCAAGAGAAGACTACTTTTACGTGTCCTTATGGAACGTTCGCTTATCGTAGGATGCCTTTCGGACTTTGTAATGCACCCGGTACGTTTCAACGGTGTATGATGGCAATTTTTCACGATATGATCAAGAAGTCGATGGAAGTGTTTATGGATGACTTCTCGGTGTTTGGTAATTCGTTTACGTCATGTTTATCTAATCTCGAGCAAATGTTAAAACGTTGTGAAGAAACCAATCTTGTGCTTAATTGGGAAAAATGTCATTTTATGTGTAAACAAGGAATCGTCTTAGGACATAAGGTGTCGAAGGCGGGGATTGAGGTCGATAAAGCTAAGGTAGACGTCATCGCCAAGTTACCTCATCCCAAAACCGTTAAGGGAGTTAGGAGTTTCCTAGGCCACGCGGGCTTTTATCGTCGTTTCATCAAGGACTTCTCGAAAATCTCTCGTCCTATGACACACCTTCTCGAGAAGGATGCTCCTTTTAACTTCAATAAGGATTGTGTTAAGGCTTTCGAAACTCTCAAAAGGAAACTTACCGAAGCTCCCATTCTTGTTGCTCCTAATTGGGAATTACCCTTTGAAATCATGTGCGATGCAAGTGATTATGCTATAGGGGCCGTCTTAGGGCAACGTTATGACAAGCATTTCCGTCCTATCCATTATGCTAGTAAGACGATGACCGAGGCTCAATTAAAGTACACCACAACGGAAAAGGAATTCCTTGCCGTGGTCTATGCTTTTGAGAAATTCCGACCTTATCTCGTCTTAACTAAAAGCATCGTGTATACCGACCATTCGGCTATCAAGTATCTCTTAGCTAAGCAAGATGCTAAGCCGAGATTGCTTCGTTGGATGCTCCTCCTCCAAGAATTTGATGTCACCGTGCTTGACAAAAAAGGAGCCGAGAATCTAGCGGCCGATCATCTCTCTCGTCTAGAAGATCCTCACAAAGATGTTTTCGAGAACAAGGAAATCACCGAAACATTTCCTCTTGAGACTCTCGGTGTAGTGAATTCTAAAGACACCACCCCATGGTTTGCTGACATTGCAAATTACTATGCGGGCAATTTCATAATCAAGGGTATGACGACACAACAAAAACGAAAATTCTTTCGTGACGTCAAGTTCTATTTTTGGGACGACCCTTATCTCTTTCGGATTTGTGCGGATCAACTCGTTCGACGTTGTGTGTTTGGTGCCGAAGCTTCTAATATCCTTAGAGCTTGTCACGAGGGACCCACGGGTGGTCACCACGGTTCCAATCTCACGGCTAAGAAAGTGTTCGATGCCGGTTTCTTTTGGCCTTCTATCTATCGTGATGCACACGCACTTGTGAAGTCGTGTGATTCGTGCCAACGTCAAGGAAAATCATCTCAACGTGATGAAATGCCGCAAAACATAATTCAAGTATGTGAGATTTTCGACATATGGGGAATAGACTTTATGGGGCCGTTCCCATCGTCTCATGGCAACAAATATATCCTCGTCGCGGTGTACTACCTTTCTAAGTGGGTGGAAGCTAAGGCTTTGCCTACTAATGATGCTCGTGTGGTAGTGAAGTTTTTGAAGCAACTATTCTCTCGGTTCGGAACCCCTCGTGCTATTATAAGCGATCGTGGAACCCATTTTTGTAATGACCAATTCGAAAAGGTTCTAAAGAAATATGGAGTTACTCATCGTCTTTCTACGGCTTATCACCCGCAAACGAGTGGGCAAGTCGAGGTTTCGAACCGAGCTTTGAAGAGGATTTTAGAGAGGTCAATTGGAGAAAACCGTGCTTCATGGTCTGACAAACTTGATGATGCTTTATGGGCCTTTAGGCCCGCTTATAAAACACCTATCGGTTGCACTCCTTATAAGTTAATCAATGGGAAGAGTTGTCATTTGCCCATTGAGTTGGAACACAAGGCATATTGGGCCCTTAAGCATGCAAACTTTGACTTGAAGACCGCGGGAGATCACCGGAAAATACAATTGAATGAATTGGATGAATTAAGAGATAATGCTTATGAAAATTCATTAATTTTTAAAGAAAAGACTAAAAAGTTTCATGATTCAAAGATTAAAAACCGGGTTTTTAACGTTGGTGATCAAGTGTTGCTTTTTAACTCTCGTCTTAAGATATTTTCCGGGAAATTGAAATCTCGTTGGTCGGGTCCGTTCACCATTACACAAGTGTTTCCATATGGGACCATTGAGCTAGCTCAAGATGATGGTCCTAATTTCAAGGTGAATGTACATAGGCTTAAGCACTACTTTGGTGGGGAAATTCCTTCAATGGTTGCCCTCGACCAAGTCACCTTCCCCAATGATAATTAGCATTGAGGGGATCGAGTCGAGCTCATGACTCGGTAATAAAAAACGAGGTGCCTCGTGGGGGAGATCCCATGCTTATCCTTTATGCTCACTATTCACTAATAAGGGGACTTGTACCCTTTCAACTCGTTGTCTCGTGGTTGTTCGTGATTGTGTTATCTAGATCATCATCATTATCTACGATTGAAGACTCTCGTGTTCGTTTACGTGAGCTTCTATCGTTCGTTTGAAGAAGATTTTCACGATTCCATGACATATCCTTTATTGTTCTAACAATTATCTTTTAGCATACTTAATAAACGGCTTTAGATATATTGTTGATCACCCTTTCCATGCTAGATCCTAAGCATTCGACTCTTCGTCTCTAGTATGGGGGTGCTCCACCTTTAGACTCGAAACATTGAGGAAAATGTTTACTTTTAGTATGGGGGGTGAATAGGTACTTGCTTTGCTACGCCCTCACGCTTTCCAACTTTCAATGTTTTGTTTTGCTAATAAGGCTAAAAATGGCCAAATTTTAAAATTTTTCTTAGTTTTCATAAGTATTTTTATGACACGAATGTATATTTTCCGATGGGTAGAATAAGAGTCAATTTTTGACTTGATGGGCATTTGGAGCCATTTACATTCCTTAACCCGCTCAATTCAAGTTTTGCTAGACTTTTATATAGGGAGCTTTAAAACGCGAAAGTCTTAGCTCATTCGGGTTAAGAACAAGAACTTTTCGCAAGTTCCTATAATTGATCCTAGAAAGTCACTTATCAAGGGAACTATAAAACGCATTCTCTAAACTTGAAAAAGTCTAAGAAAGTGCAAGATCCTATAGGTGGCTTGAAAACCCAAAACTTTTATTTGATATAGTCTTAATGAAAGCTAATCCAAATTTGGCTTAATTTTGACTTGCATGGCTAAGTATTCACGAGTCTCTTTAATTAGAGGTCTTTATATAGTGAAGAACGAGAAATGATAGAGTTAGACAAGTGATCATGCTAAACGTAGAACATGAAAGTGTTCTTTCAAAAACTCATATGTTTTTAATTGTGGCTTTTTCTTCCTATAAGATCAATGCATTAGGAATAAATCATAATTGCAATAAGTAAGGTCGTACGATTTGAAAGGTTACTTAGCCTCTAGCGCAAGATCGTTTAAAAGTTGCTCGGGGTTGAATAGAGTTCATAGCCAAGGCATAACTTATTGAAGCGGGACGCGAAGATTGGCGATCATCCAAAAAGGCCCTAACAAGGCATGAGGAGCTCTATTTTTGCTAAAGATCCAAAGATGATGTGAAGTATCATTATTCATAAATCAATATGAAGGATCGAGACACACGACAAAAAGCAATTACTCCCCTAAAGATCATGGAGAAAGTCTATCCAAAAAGACCCTAACAAGGTATGAGGATAAATATATCCAAGTCCGAAAAGGAGGCGGATCGTTGTATATCAAAATCTAAAGTAAAGATTGAAGAAAAATGATGAAGTCGTGGTCCAATATGAAGAATCTCTCAAAAACGTCAAGTGAAGAAATTCCAAAAATATGAAGAGAAGACCATAATTTCGAGAACGTCTTCCCAAGATTTGAAGTATGAAGTACATGCCAAATATCGGTCTGAGAAAGGTCTCAAATCGTGAAACAAGTTATGACAAGATATGAACTTAAGGAGATACACGAGAAGCCGTTTTAAAAGATTTTGTCCTTCGGCTAACTATTGATCAAATCGTGCTACTTTGCTTTCGGACTAATAACTACTCAAATAAGTCAATATGAATCACTTGTGATCCATGACAAATAGATAAAAAATGCTAGTAACCCATTTCTTTTTATAATAACTAGGATTGCGGGGAGAAAAAGTATTACACAATTTGGACGTATGAGTAGTGTTAGCATTGTGACTTGTACCAACAATGATCTCGTTTTTGCACTTAGCATGGAATGTATGACAATCAAGGATGACGAAGTTTACTCTAAGGGACATTTACTTGTTTCTATTCTTTGACCCTAAAAGTCACTTTTCGTGATGAAAATCATATGTTATGTCTTTACACATCATCGTAGTATGTTGCAAGTCTTTTACTTTTCAATAAAGGGTAATAAAATTGAACTTTGGTGATGCTTAGATACTTTATTCTAGCATTGCGTGAGGGCACAACAATGGCTTAGTATGGGGGAGTGATGAGATGGCATTTATACATGATCTCATCGTTCTTTTCGGGCTTTAAATGCATAAAAATGTCATAATATACCATATATATGCTTGTGTTTGTTTACTTGTGTATTTTAGGTATGGATATCGTGAAAAAGACAAAAGATCACAAGATACAAGGAAAAACGGACACGAGAAACAAAGTCGTACAAAGAACCGGGCCCTAATCATGGAAAATTCAACAAATACCCTTGAAGACTTGAAGACAAACAAAATTGATCCTCAACTATTGAAGAAATGACACTTAAAACCCTTGTATAGTCATAATTACAAGTTTGGTCCCTTAAGTTTGTCAAAATTACACAAAAGGTCCTTCAACTTTGAAGAAATGGCAAGATTAGTCCCTCAACAATTTCAAATTGTCAATTATGGTCCCTCATTAAGCCAAAGATACATTGAAGACATTTAAAGATCAAAAATGTCCAAGATCAGTCCTTCAAATATGCAAAAGTTCCAAAAATAACCCTTGATACACCTTTTGGAAAGTTTTGTGCAAAAAATGACAAGTTGTAAAAGTTGTTACAAGTATATTTGGGCGCTGATGGATTTTAAAACACAAGTGACAAAAGAAAGGAAAAAGAAGGGCTAAAGTTGTGCTATTGAAACATTCAAACCAGAAACACGCGCTAAACACATCCACTCCCCCAATTTCGGATCAAACAAGTTACTATTCACCTTCATCCACCCAGTTTTACCTTCACTTAAAACAAGAGGTAAATCAAAATTACCCACACCCACGTGTGATTCACACATGCAGAATCCCATCCCACACATAAAACCCTCACTCCCACTACTCCCTGGACCCCACACTCAACCTCCTTAACCAATGAAAACACAACTTGGCCTTCAAGTAAAATGACGTGGCCAAATCAACAACCTAGACTCTTTGCTTCATATCAAAGCTGAAATGAACGTCCAAGATGAAATTGAACAGCTCATTCCATCAAAACGTCTAGAAGGACTTAGGGCATTTAGGGAATTTCACTTCTAGGGTTTATGAATAGTGTTTAGCCAGGCATTTGCCTATAAAAGGAGACCTCAACATGTGAGAGTCCCTTTGTTCCAGTTTTAGGCTATCAATCTTTGTAATTCCTTTTTAAGTTTAATAAAATTTGAATTTCTGAAAATATTGAATTCTCTTTTTGATTTGATTAAAAGTTGGTGTTTGAGTAGCCTAATTCTGAGTTCTATTTGATTGTTAAGGCCTTCCTTAATCTTGTGGTTAAGGCACGTCTTGTTTCATTAGGTTTTTAAGGTTTGAATACCTTGAAATCCTAGGTTCTGATTTGGCTTATATTTGTGTACTAACCCTTAGCCTTAAGCCTTGAGTTCTTTCAAGCTTGTTGACACCAAGCCTGAGAAGGATTCTAAGCCTTTGGTTGAGTTTGTTTGTTGTTTGTGTTGAAGACATATCATAATCAAAGCCTTGTTCGGCTTTGAACATCAGCAGGCTTTGATCATCTTTGTTGAAGTACCTTGGTCTTGTTCTAGTTGTTGAACAAGGTCCAAGGAGCATAGCTGGCCTTCCTAGGATGTTGTGGAAGGCAGGTATAATCTCTTGGTTAAGATTCCCCTAAAAATTTCATGTTTAAGGCTGTTTTGAATTTGGTGCTTTGATTTTGAGTGTTGGTGTTTGTGCTGGTGATTTTTGTGTTTGATTGTGTTAGTTGCTATTGTTTAAGTGTTTTTGATCATTAAAATCAGTAGGTTATTAGTTAAAATCACAAGTTTCTTTGTTAAGTGGTAGATTAAGGAGTGTTTGGGTCTACTGCTTGAATTGAGATTGTGGTTTGCTAAGTGCTTGTGTTGTGGTTGCAAGTGTTTGTATCTGTTTGTTAGGAGCATATGTTCATCTGTTTGCAGGTTTTGTGGGTTTGATCACATAGATTCATTATTTGGCTATAAAATCTTCAAAACTTGGTAAAATTGGCTAGGATTTTGAGGACACCTAGATCTAATCTTAGGCTAGGGCTAACAAGTGCTAAATCATAGTTAATCACATCAGGGAAGAAGGATTTGAGGCTTGAAATTGGATCAAGTGTCAAGTATATCAGCAAACTTGTTTTCTGCATATGTTCATTGTTCATCAGTAACTTCTATTGCTTTGATATTGTTGTTTACTTTGATTCAGTGTTTGATTCTTGTTGCTTTGTGTTTATTCTTAGTTTATATAGCTTGTGTATGCATCCTGTTAAGTTTGGTTGGCTTATTGTGGCTAAATCTGCTTATTAAGTGCTTAACTGCTTATTTCCATATCTGGTGCATATCTGGTGACTGTTTGGCTTATTGTGGCTTATTGTGTGAACCAATTTGTGATTTTATTGTTGCTATTGACTCCTTGTGATTCACTGATCACAAGGGTGCCTTTGTTTCCAATTGAATCAAACCAGAACTCTCAAATAAGCTTGGTCAAATAGTCAAAGCAGTGGGAACTCCTTTCCCCTGCTAGTTGCCACTGATAGTGTAAATCTGGTGTCAGCTTATCAATAAGCTATAATAGCTTATTCCAACCTGCAACAACTCTGTTTTTGTAATAGGTGCTCATATTTTGACCCATTTGTTCATACTGGAGCATTTGGGTGGTTGACTTTAGGGTTTGACTAGAAAACCAACTCCTTTGACTTTTACATAAGTTCATTTGTGCTTATTCTGGCTTATTGGTTGTGCTTATTGGATTTTTGTTGATTGATTTTGCTTATTGAGTCCATTTGAAATCTTTTGCAAGTTGAATCAAGTCCTGAGGTGCCCTAAATCTCTAAAACGACTATTTTGTCTTTTAGTGAAATTTTTCTTTGCTTATTTCTGGCTTATTGAGTGAGCTTTTTCAAAAATTCTTTTTACAGATCTCATAAGCATCCCAAAAGAAGGTTGTGTGTCAAATTAGAGCTTATGGCATTAGCTTATGGCTTAATGGGCTGAAAAGCCCAATAAGAATAAGCTGAGTGTTCAATAAGCTGTGATAAGCTCATTTTCAGCTTTTGGGCCTTTAGAGTTTTGTTCTTAGAATTGAATTTTAAGTCAGATAGGGCTTTTCCAAGTTAATTGGGCCAAGTTTGACTTTTGGGCCCAAAAGCCCAATTTGGTTTACTGTTTTTGGTTTTGGCCCATTCGAGGGCCCAATAGGGGTATTCTAGTAATTTCACTTTAATTTTCTGATTATTTAGGTTTAAATAAACTAGTTTGCAAGTTTTTAGAATTTTTTATAATTTTTGGATTTTTAATATTATTTTAATATTATTATATTATTATTTTTAAAATTTCACATTTTCCAACTTTTTACATTTTTCTTAGGTTTAATACATTAAAATAGGAATTTAGCAACTTTTAGAATAATTTTATCACTTTTAGATTAATTTTTATAATTATTTTAATTTTAATAGTTTTAAATCATTTTAAATAGTTTTTATTAGTTTAAAAATTTCTAAAAATAGTTTTTAATCTTTTTAGGTCATTTTAGAGGTTTACCAATTGAAAAATCTTTATTTGGGCTTTTTGATAATTTATTTGATTTTTAGGGCTTTAATTAGCATTTAAAAATTGAATATTTAATTATTTAAAAGGTTTGAAAAAGTTCTGATCATTGGTAAACTCTTAGTTTATTATTTTTGATTTTCGGTGAATTTTTGGTAATTTTTAAAATTTATTTATATTTTTGTGGTTTTTAAGGTTCTACGTCTTAACTTTCTAGTAGTATTTATTTTTATTTTTACGTCTTCGTCATCTTCTTTTCTCATCCCCTTCTAAACCAAATTTTAATCACAAATCTTGAACATCTTAGTCACACACATATACCTCCTTGGGAAACGAACTTTCATTGGGTCATTAACACTTGATTTTTCCTAAAGTCATTTGTTCAATGCTTACCGCTTTTACGCCTTTTTCCTAAAAGGTCGTATTTTACCACAACCAGGACTTTTCTTCAACATTTGACCGTAAAATCCCGTGTTTTCTCTTCTTTTGATCATTTGTACCTATTTAACACAAAAAACACAAACCCACGCGTAATTCCGACATTTACGACATTAAACACATGATTAGGTCTTGTTTTTACTTGATTTTAGTGGCAAAAGGATAAGTGTTTACACACTTATTAAATCCCCTACACTGACCATTGCAATGACCCCATGCAATGCATAGTTTTAAAGCATAAAGTTACATTTTTCTCATAATCAATCCATGTCGGCCTTTATTACTATTATTACTACTACTACGACGAAAAGATAAAACTTAAGAAAAAAGACAAAAGTTATAATCATTTATTAACTTGGAAATTATACGATGGAAGAAACTCGTAAAGAAATCTAAGACTTGAATTAGGGCTTGGTGTCATGAATATTAATCACCCTCAAGTTTCACGTTCCCCATACCAAGCTTAAAAACGAGATCATTGTTATTACAAGTTAGCATAACTAACACTTGCTCATGTGGTTTAGTTAATCACTTAGACCTCCTTATTCCTATGGTGTATCTCTTGTATTTTTTTTTGTCTTGAATGATCACGAGGATGCATTTTTGACTTATTTCGATAATTTATTAAGGCCGAAAATAAAGTGGGACGATTTAATAAATAGTTAGCTAAAGGACAAAATCTTTTAAAACTGCTTCTCGAAAACTCAAAAAGTTCATATCTTGGCATAACTCGTTTCACGATTTGAGACCTTTCTTGGACCGATATTTGGCTTGTACTTCAAACTTCAAATCTTGAGAGACGATCTTGAAATTATGGTCTTCTCTTCATTTTGGTATACATCTTCATAAGGAGTGAAAGATGTCTCAAACGTTGACCACGACTTCTTCATTTATCCTCTTCTTTATTTAGGATTTTGATATACAACGATCCGCCTCCTTTTCGGACTTGGATCTATTTATCCTCATACCTTGTTAGGGTCTTTTTGGATAGACTTCTCCATGATCTTTAGGGGAGTAATTGCTTCTCGTCGTGTGTCTTGATCCTTCATATTGATTTGGATTAATGATCTTCACATCATCTTAGGATCTTTAGCAAAAAGTGAATCCTCATGCCTTGTTAGGGCCTTTTTGGACTCGGGTATCCTCATGCCTTGTTAGGGCCTTTTTGGACTCGGGTATCCTCATGCCTTTTTAGGGCCTTTTTGGATAAGCCAATCTTCGCGTCCCGTTTCAATAAGTTATGCCTTGGCTATGAACTCTAATTAATACCAAGCAACTTTTAAACGATCTTGTGCTAGAAGCTAAGTAACCTTTTAAATCGTACAACCTTATTTATTGCAAATATATTTATTAAACAGTGATGGGAGAAAAAGCTCATAACTAACTCACATAAGTTAATGAAAGAATACCGAACTTATAATTAACTCTATCATCTCTCGTTCTCCACAATTTAAAATCTCAAGTAATGAGACTCGTGGACGCTTAGCCTAATAAACCAATTAAGGTCCATATGGTTAAGGATACTAGCTAGAGTAAACTAAGATGAATAAACTCGGGTTGAGTCAAAATATTCACGACGGGCCTAATATATCAAAGACATCTAAACTTGTTAAAACCATTTTACTTATTTATTTCATTTTTTTTACTTTATTCTTGAAATGGAAATTATTATGATGCGATAATAAATGGAAAGAAAATAAATAAAAATACTACTAGGCCAAAATAGATCAAAAATTTGAAAAACGTTGAAAATTTTTTAAATTTTCCGGTTAAATGGGGTCAAATTCATGGAAAAGCCCACTAAAATTCGATAGAAGTCCCCCTACACTTAATATAAACATTGTCCTCAATGTTTAAGCATATGGGAGAATAAACTCCGCTACACTTAGGACATTGAGTACGTTGTTTAGAATCGAGCTAAGGAAGGGACAACTAAAGTGATTACATTTATTCGTTCTATTTATATACAAGTATGAATCACAATAGTTTTGATAGAACCAGGTACACGGGATCACGGGTCGCGTCAAAAGAACCAAAAGTGGATCATCAAAGCATATGTCCCTGCACACAATCACAACACACAAACAACCTACTTGGCTCCCCCTACACTTATTGGTGGAAATGGATGAAGGCGAAAAAGGGTGGAAAGGATGGTAAAGGTAAAAATCTAACCTAGTTATACGATGCATGAATTATTTATCACGAGTCTCTAGGTCGACTTGATTTCCCGAATTAATTCAAGGGAAATGTGGAGAGGGATGGAATCATCTCGTGGGAGATGTCCTCTCCATAGTATAACTTAACCCGTTGGCCATTCACCTTAAAGTTAGGCCCATTTGGTTGGGATAACTCAATGGTGCCATAAGGGAAGACTTGGGCCACGGTGAATGGACCGGACCAACGGCTCTTAAGTTTACCCGAAAAGATTTTCAACCGAGAGTTAAATAATAGAACTTGATCACCAACATGGAACTCTAGGTTTTTAATCTTGGAATCATGAATGAGCTTAGTCTTCTCTTTGTAGATTAATGAATTTTCATAAGCCTCATTCCTGAGTTCATTGAGTTCATTGAGTTGGATTTTCCTATGATCACCGGCTTTGTTTATGTCAAAATTAGCCCATTTCAAGGCCCAATAAGCCTTATGCTCCAACTCAATGGGGAGGTGGCACGCCTTTCCGTACACAAGGCGATAAGGGGTACAACCTATAGGTGTCTTATAAGCGGTACGGAAAGCCCACAAAGCATCATCTAATTTATCGGCCCATGAGGCACGATGCTCTCCCACGTTCGCTCTAAGATTCTCTTAAGACCACGGTTAGAAACCTTGGCTTGTCCATTAGTTTGAGGATGATACGCGGTGGAAAGTCGGTGATTGACACCATCCTTAGCCATGACTCGTGCAAATTGATCATTGCAAAAATGAGTCCCGCGATCACTAATAATAGCACGAGGCACACCGAATCGAGCAAACAATTGTTTCAAGAAGTTAGCAACCACCCTCGCATCGTTAGTAGGTAAAGCCTTTGCTTCAACCCATTTTGATACGTAGTCAACGGCTACGAGGATGTACTTGTTTCCCTTCGATGATGGAAACGGCCCCATAAAGTCGATGCCCCATACGTCAAAGATTTCACATTCTTGGATGAAATTTTGAGGCATCTCATCTTTATGTGTGATCTTGCCTTGCCTTTTGCAAGCATCACAATGTTTAACCATTTCATGTGCATCATGATAAATGGAGGGCCAATAGAATCCGGAGTCGAAAACTTTTTTAGCGGTGTAATTAGGACCAAAGTGACCACCGGTAGGTCCTTTATGGCAAGCTTCAAGGATTTGTAAAGCCGCCGGCCCATCAACACATCTACGAATGATTAAATCCGCACATTGCTTGAAAAGATAAGGGTCGTCCCAATAGTACGTTTTAACGTCCTTGAAGAATTTTTTCTTTTGTTGGGACGATAACCCTTTGATAAGAACACCACCCGCCAAATAGTTTGCAATGTCGGCAAACCATGGGGTATCATCAAGATTGGAATTAATAGACATTAAGGTCTCAAGGGGAAAGGATTCATTAATCTCTTGATTTGGAGATTCCCCTTGATACGGATCCTCAAGTCTACTAAGGTGATCCGCGGCTAGGTTTTCCGCTCCTTTTTTATCACGAATTACGATTTTAAATTCTTGTAGGAGCAAAACCCAACGAAGGAGTCTCGGTTTAGCATCTTTCTTGGTCAACAAGTATTTTAAGGCGGAATGGTCGGTGTAAACGATGGTGGCGGAAAGCACAAGATAGGGGCGGAATTTCTCAAAAGCATACACTACAGCTAAAAGCTCTTTTCGGTAGTGGTATAATGAAATTGATCCCCCGTCATTGTCTTACTCGCATAATGAATGGGTTGGAAATGTTTGTTAACTCGTTGACCTAAAACCGCTCCTACCGCGAAATCACTAGCATCGCACATGAGCTCGAAAGGTAACTCCCAATTTAGAGAGACTAAGACCGGTGCCTTAGTTAATTTACCTTTAAGAAGTTCGAAAGAGTCGAGACATTCTTGAGAGAAGATGAAAGGAGCATCCTTTTCTAAGAGATGAGTCATTGGACGAGCTATTTTGGAGAAATCTTGGATGAAACGTCGATAAAATCCCGCATGGCCTAAAAAACTTCTAACTCCTTTGACGGTGGTAGGTGGAGGTAACTTAGCAATGACGTCAACTTTAGCACGGTCGAATTCGATACCGGCTTTGGAAATTTTATGACCGAGGACGATGCCTTCTTTTACCATGAAATGGCATTTTTCCCAATTAAGAACGAGACGAGTGTCTTCACATCGTTGGAGCATACGTTCTAAATTAGCAAGGCAAGAAGAGAAAGAATCACCATATACCGAGAAATCGTCCATAAAGACTTCCATAGTTTCTTCAACCATGTCATGAAATATCGCCATCATACACCTTTGGAAAGTCCCGGGAGCATTGCATAAGCCGAAAGGCATTCTTTTGTAAGTGAATGTTCCATAGGGACAAGTGAATGTGGTTTTCTCTTGGTCTTTTGGATCGATAGGGATTTGAAAATATTCGGAAAAGCCATCTAGGAAACAATAGAAATCATTACCCGCTAAACGCTCGAGCATTTGATCCATGAAAGGAAGAGGGAAATGATCCTTACGAGTGGCATCATTGAGCTTACGATAATCAATGCAAACTCGCCAACCCGTTACGAGTCGAGTAGGAATCAACTCGTTGTTTTCATTGGGAACAACGGTGATTCCGCCTTTCTTAGGCACACAATGGACGGGACTAACCCATGGCGAATCCGAGATAGGGTAAATCATTCCGGCATCGAGAAGTTTGATAACTTCTTTCTTAATGACTTCGTGAATTTTTGGATTAACCCTTCTTTGATTTTGGATTGCGGGTTTAAAGTCATCTTCCATGAGAATTTTATGAGTACAAAAATTAGGATCAATTCCGCGAATGTCGGAGATTTTCCAAGCAATTGCTTTCTTATGATTCTTAAGCACATCGATAAGTCGAGATTTTTCATCTTCTTTTAAGTCCTTAGCAATAATGACGGGCAACTTATTATCCTCCTCTAAGAAAACGTACTCTAGATGAGACGGCAAATCTTTAAGCTCTATATCCGGCGGATTGTCAATGGAAGGATTGGTCAAAGTAGGATCATCGTTTGTAACTTCTTTAGGAGTAGGTGGAGAAATATTGTCCTCATTGAGAAGTCTCTCAATAGTACGAATGTCTTCATCCCAATTGGTGGGAGAATTATCATAGTTAATCTCGAGAGGACCCAAGCTAGCTTCAAACTCATCTAAGTCACTTTCTCCAAATGGAGTCAATGAAGGAGCAATAGAAGCTACGGTCTCAACATGAGGTAAAGGAGAAATCCCGCTCTTACAAGCCTCGTGAAAATGTTCTTCGCATGCTTCGTCGAGCACATCGATGAAATTCACGGATTCGGGCTCATCGGGAAGTTTGGAAAGTTTACCCATGTTAAAGACGATTTTGTCATCCCCGACCCTCATGATAAGTTCATCCGCGGCTACATCAATTAATGTACGCCCGGTTCTCAAGAAGGGTCGTCCCACAATTAAGGAAACACGGGGATCCATTTCATAGTCGACGATGACGAAATCGGCGGGAAAAGTGAATTTGTCGACTCCTACGAAAACATCCTCGGCTATCCCCACCGGATAAGCAACCGTACGGTTAGCTAATTCCAATGTCATACGAGTGGGGACTAGCTCGGGTAAAGATAATTGTTTCCACACGGACAATGGCATAAGATTGATACTCGCTCCGAGATCCGCCAAGGCCATACAATTCTCAACACCCGGAAAATTACAAGGATTAAGGAATCGACCGGGATCTCCTAACTTAACCGGTAATTTTCTCAAATGAACCGCGGAACAATTCTCATTCAAATGGGTATTGGCGATATCAAGCAACTTTTCCTTATCACTTAAAAGATCCTTAAACATTTTAGCGTACTTAGGCATGTGAGCGAGCGCCTCGGCAAAGGTGATATTAAAATTCAATTGTTAGAACATTTTTAGGAAGTTCGAAACTTGAATATCATCCTTATTCTTCAATTTCTCTTTCCGCAACCTTGAGGGATAAGGTATATTGGGTTGAGATGAAGGCTTTGGGGTGGATTGCTCACTCACATCCTTTGGAGGAGGAGGAGGAGTAGAAATAGAAGGTGAAGGAACCGGTTTTGGAACCGAAGGTGTGGTAGAAAATTTGGGTATCGGTGGAACATAAGGTGTAGACGAATGCATAACGGGAGGTATGTCACAAGTGGAAGAAGAAGGAGGTTGTGTCGAAGAAGAAGGAATCTCGGGTCCTTGGTTAGGTGGGGAAGGTTCTACGGTGGTCTTACCGCTCCTAGTAGTGATAGCATTAACATTAGCCCTAGGGTTGGTCACGATGTTCGAGGGAAGGGTACATTGGGGACGAAAGGTTTGAATCATAGTCAAAAACTTCTTATCGGTCGATTCTTGCATCTCTCTCATCATTCGTTCATGGTCGGATAATTTTTGTAAAACCAAGTCCATTTGAGGATTATGCATGTTCATTTGATTATAACCTTGATTAGGAAAACCTTGGTTTTGATATTGATTAGAACCTTGATTAAATCCTTGATTTTGAAAACTTTGGTTATTATATCCTTGATTATTTAACCCTTTGTTTTGCCCTTGAAAATTCCCTTGATTTTGATTAAAACCCCATTGATTAGTATTTCCTTGAAAATTACCCCGTTGAGGACCTTGGTTCCTATTTTGGGCGGGTGGGGGTGGTCTTTGTGGTGCTACAAAACCCGGGGGAGCCAAATAGTTATTAGACTTGTAAGACAAATGTTTAACATCATCATTTGGTTTGAATTGAATCCGATCAATTTCATTGTTATTATAAGCATAAACTTCTTGTTGATCATTGTAAACCTTGTCACAATTAAAGTATGAATGTGGTCCACCGCAAGTCTCACACGTTTCACTTTTTTCTTTTACGGCATGCACATGTGTAGTGAGGGCATCGGTTCTTAGAGCAAGGTTTTTCACAACTGAAGTAAGCTCCTTAATTTGATCATTCACCTCATTATTACTAGTACTAGCACTTGCCATATTAGCCCTAACACTTTTGGTTTGCACTTTTGCCTTGTTCTCAATAATGGCCCAAGCCTCGTTCATGGTTTTCACAAGAATATTGCCCCCCGCGGCACTATTCAGTGAGTCTTGGTCGTTTAGAGTTAAAACATTATAAAACGTGTTGATTTGATAACTTTAGTAAAACCGTGTTGTGGACATTTTCTCAAAAGATCTTTAAAACGATCCCAAGACTCACTAAACGTTTCCCCATATTGTTGCTCAAAGTTGATTATTTCATTCCTTAAGGAAGTGGTCCGTGATGGTGGGAAAAAGTAGTTAATGAACTTGGTCTCTAAGTCGATCCATGTGGTAATACTTTGGGGTGGTTCCTTATCAAGCCAAATCCGGGCTTGTCCCTCGAGGGAAAAAGGAAAAAGCTGGAGGCGAACGGCCTCTTGGGGCACCCCATTGTATTTGACGGTATTAGCTAATTGGATGAAACGTTTGATATGAGCGTGTGGGTCATCATTAGTACGGCCTAAAAATGGTGTAGCGGAAACCATTTGAATAAAACCCGATTTAAGTTCGAAATGATTAGCTCCAATATTTGGCACCACAATCGCGTCATCGTTTCCTTCAACGTGAGATTGTAGAATCTCAATCATTGGTCGATTATCCGTTGCCATCTTATTGTTGAAAGCTAGATTCTCGGGATCGGCTTTAATGACGGTCTTTTTGTTTTTCTTCTTCTTCTTTTTAGAAGAATTAGAAGTATTTGGTACACCAATCGGTATGTATGTATGCGCGCGAGTGCGCATACAATTAAAACTTTGGAATGAGGTAGGTGACCTCGGTCGACTTTGAGAGGAAAATGATTTTCCCTCTCGAGGAGCAATATGAAAAATCTACAAAAATATATACTTAAATACTAATTGAGTCGGAAAACCAATAATTGGTCGTCCCTCTCAATATACGCACAAGAAAGCGGGGAAACGAGGTGGCACAAAGCACTTAAAAACCTTTTTCCTTAGATGGCCTTTTATAGCGCGTCGCCTTATACCCACCTTATAGTTTGTATATTTTGAGTTCAAACGTCTTACTAGTATTTATCTATTTTGCCCTTTTTTCTCGTTATGGATTCGAATACAATAGTTAGGTGATGAAATCCCAACTAAGGCTTATTTGAAAAGTAGGTAATTTTATTGTGCTACGTAATATATTATAGTAAAAAATCTTTTTGTATTTTTTTAGAAAAATATATATTCACAAGAAAAATCGAAAGAAATCGAAATAAAAATTAACACTAATACGTAATATTTTTAGTGTAATGCTTTTAGGAAAAAGTATTACTTTTGATTTTTTTTTAATTTTTTTGGTGCAATTCTTAGGAAAGAAATTGCTTTTGTGATTTTTTAATTTTTTTGTATTTTAAAGTTTTTGATTTTTTTGTATTTTTGATTTTGTTGCAAGAAACGTAACGTTCAAAGGATGAACGGATCCCAAAATCCAAACGTCTTCACGAAAAAAATCGTCAATCGTACGAGCGAAGCGGCAGCGGCGCCAATTTGGAACTAGGATTTTTAGTCCTTTTTAATGTTCGTTTTTCCTCGATTCGACTCGAATTTGATTTCCGGTTTAACGTTTCAACTTAACTTGTTTTTGGTAAAATCTATTTTTGGGTATTTTTAAACTAACTAAAAATTATATAATTAAAAACTATTATAAAAAATCTATTTTAAAAACTAATTAAAATGATTAAACAAATCTAATTTACTTTAATAAACTAAATTTTAAACTATTTAAATGAAATAAAAACTTTTAATCTAATCTATTTTAAAACGAATCTATTTAATTTGAAAAATAATTTGTATTAAATAAAACTTAAACTAATATTTGAAAACAATTAAATTTATAAAATTTAAATAAAATATTTTTTTTCTTTTTATATATATTTTTTAAAACTGAATTAAAGAGATTGAAATAAAACTTATACTAAAATTAATTAAATTAAAAACTTAATTAAATCTATTAAATTTAAAACTGCCAAATTAAGATTCCCTATATTAATTAAACTGCAAGTGAATAAACGCAAATAAAGGGTCCAGCAGAGTGGTTGAGGCGTTGTACAATTAAACGAGGGGTCTGGGGTTCGAATCTCACCCTAGACAGGATTTGATAATATTTTTAACTATTTTTTTGGAACTTGTTATTTTGGACAAATAATCAAAACTGATCAATTGGATCAGTTTCTAAGCAGTGTAATACAACAAATAACAACAAATAAGCCACACAGTCAAAACGTTTAAGCAATATAACCAAATAAGCAGAATACTAGTTAAGCAGAAACAAATAAGCTAATATAGGTTGATAAGCTATAATAATAATCAAAGAAAACTATTTAAAACAGGAAAATCTAACTAATAAGTAATCAACGAATCCTAATAAGCTACCTGAGAATTAAACCCAACTCAATCCAATTATCAATAACGGAATCAGCAATTTATAAAAAAAACAAGCATCAGCAGACTAAAATTTACCAAAACAGATATTCAAGAACTCACGCAACAATTTACCAGCAAATCGAAATCTTAAATCAGCAAACTAAAAAATCAAATAAATAATAGCTAAATAAACTCGATCTATAACAGCTTAATAAAACACCAATCGAAAACAGATAAAATCAATACTCAAATTGACACAAGCAGATTAATAACAAATAACATAAACTAAATAAATTTAACAATAAAAATAAAAGAGTTAATAAACACCTTGTGTCGAAACCATTGAGCCGAAGGTGAGGCGCTGAGCCACCTTATAGAACCGAAACAAACACCAAACCAAACACCACCTTCGATTTAACCCAAAATCATCATCAATAATACCTTCTCTCGGACCAAAACTCTCGAACCAGTGAATCAACAAGGCAGAATAGTACTACTTTAATGATTTCCCAGTGGGGAAAATCAATTTTTACTTTCCTTTATATTATTATTTTTTTTTAATAATAATAATAACCAACAATAACAGTGACAATATTTTTTATAAACTAATTAAAAAGAAACAGTAACTGAAATTAAATTGAGATGAGAATTAAAACGAATTTAATTTTTCATTAATAATTAAAGAGATTACAAATACTGGAATTGAAAAGATTACAAGATTAAAAACCCTAATCTATTTTACTGAAAATTAAAAAATAAAGAAAAAGTGCCCAATTACATGATAGATGGGGTTTTTATAGGGTAACCCCGAACCTTCTAGGTTCTCTTGGTGACCGCGGTGAAGGATCTTGGCCGCATATCTTCCTTCTCTTTCTTCTCTTTTGATCAAACGGTGGAGAAAAGCCCTTGTGACTCGGATTGCCATCATGGCACTGAGTTGTGCTAGTTGTGTTTCCTCCTTGGTGAAGTGGCATGATTAGATTGGTGGAAAGGGTTTTGGTGAGGTGGATGAGCCAATCACATCCAAGCATTTGGCCACGTATGGAGAGAGAGGATCATCATTCTTGGTGGATTGATCCGAAAACTGGGGGGAATAAAACCCAATCCGTGTGAATCACACGAATTGGGTAAAACCCCCAATTTTTACTTGTTAATTTTTTACTGAATATGGAATTAGGGTTTGGGTGTCTGCGTGATTTGTGGAGAAGAAGATGGTGGGTGAGAGGTTTTCACATAGTTTGTAACGTAAATGGGATAGTGGGTAGTTAAAAGTTCTATTTATTTGGGGAAAGTAATAAAATTTACACGTGTGATAGGAATTGGTAAACTTTGACTGAGGTGTTGTGTTTGGTGATTGTTTACTGTGAGTAAATAACTTTGACCGAGCCAAGATAAATGTATTCATCCGTTTCATGTTTTGGTATTTGGGCTTGGGCCCAAATTTTACATCCGTCATAATATGTTATAAATTTGGGCCATAATTTGGGCTTATACTCCAAAGGTAAACACTTTAAATCCACTAATGGGCTTTTGGGCCAAATAAGCTTGTGTTGGACACACTTGGCCCAATTAATTCCGATAATATTAAATCTGCTAAAAACGAGCTCGATTCTGACCTTCTTGAACATTTCTTCAAAATTAAGTCTGCTTTGTCGGTTTTCGTGATCTTTGGCACACTTTGGTCTTTTGACTTTGTCTTTTATCTCTATTTTGGACTTTTCTTCAACATTTGACTGTGAAATCCCGTGTTTTCTCTTCTTTTGATCATTTGTACCTATTTAACACACAAAACACAAAACCACGCGTAATTCCGACATTTACGACATTAAACACATGATTAGGTCTTGTTTTTACTTGATTTTAGTGGCAAAAGGATAAGTGTTTACACACTTATTACCACCCTTTATTGATTATCGATACAAACAATGTGAAAAACCCACTTCCCTTTCCTCTCCCCACAAACACAAAACACAGATAACTTTTCTTTTACCACCATCAAACCCTAATTCACCCATATCAATTTTACCCACGAAATTTGGGGATTTTTACAAAATCGTGTGATTCACACGAATCCAATAAAATCCCCCCAAGAATCGGAGGCAAACACCAATTGTGGTCCTATCTCTTTCATCCGAGGTGGCCAATTCTTTTGTGTTGATTGGTGAAAACAAATCACCAATACCATCCCTCCAATCATATCACACCAGGCTGGCAATCCGTGTGAAGGGTGGTGTTCTCAGCCGTTTGATCAAATGAAGAAGAAAGAGAAAAGAAATATGAGGCCAAGATTAAAGAACTTGGGCACCAAGTCCATGAAGGGAGATTAGAGTTTGCCTATATAACCCTCACACAACTTGTAATGAAGGAGATTCCATTTTTTTTTTCTTTATTTTATTTTACTGTTTTTTAATTAATTTAGGAGTACGGATAAATTAGATTTAATTTTTGCAAAACTAGATTAGGTTTAATGTAATTTTTATTTTTAGCAATTGTACTCTTTTTAAATAATTAATGAAAAGTTGAATTTATTTAATTTCGTCTAATTTTAATTTATGTCGAATTCAATCTTAATCTTTAAACTATTTTTTTAATACTAGTGTTCGCATTTTTTTATTATTATTATAAAAAAAAATATATATATAAATCTGTTCGAGGCCTATTATTTGGTTCGAGTATTTGGGACGAGGAGCTGATTGTGATGATGATGATTCAAAGATGGTGTTTGTTTGATTCGGTGACAAAAGGCGGTTCAGCGCCCACCTTCGGCTCAATGGATTCAACATCGGGTTCTAAATCTTTTTTTACTTTTATAGTTTAGTTTAATTTGATAATCTGCTTAGTTATATTGGTTCTATTTTGCTTTCTGTTTCGATTTGCTTAAATTTGGTTCAACCAGTTTTTAGTTACTGTTTCTTTTTCTTTTAATATTTTGTGGGATTTAGTTTAAAATTGGATTACTGCTAGTTTAACCTGCTTGCATTTAGTTTGTGTCTGTTTTTTTATTTTCGGTTTATTTCGTATGATTAAGTTTGTATCGTTTTTTTATTTTCAGTTTAATCTGCTTGCGTGGATCTGTGTAGTTAGAGTTATGTTTGATTAAGTTTTTGTTTTGGTTTTATATTTTCAGACCTGCTTATGCTTACTGAGTAGAAGATTTTTATGCTTTCTGCTTATTTTTAGTCTTAGATTTATTTGCTTATTTGTTTTCAGTTTGTTTACGTTGCATTTGGATCTGTTTTAATTGAGTAGCTTATTTCGTCTTTGTAGCTTATTTAAGTTTATATTATTTTAACTGCTTATTTCATGCGTATGTTGGTTGGCTTATTTGTTTCAAATTGTATTAGCTTATTGATTTAAAGCTGTTATTTACTTATTTGGTTCAACTTATTGCTTATTTGGTTTGTATTCGTACTTTGTTGCTGCATAAAACTCAGACCTTTTGGTCTGAGTATCAAGATTCCTAATATAAGTTCCAAAAAAGTAAAAAAATAATAATAGCTAAATTTTGTCTGTCGAGGGTTTCGAACCCTCGACCTCTCGAATAGCAGCCTCACGCCCTTACCAATTTCTCTTAGCTACTTTTGTGTTTTATATTGCAACGTTAAATTAATATAGGTTAATTTTTTGGCAGCTTTTTATTAAATAGTTTTATTAAGTTTTGTTAGTTTTTATTTTAATTAAAAAAGGTTTTTATTTCCTTATTCAGTTTTAAAAAGATAAAAAAAAGAGAAAAAAATATATTTTATTTAAATTACTTTTATAAATTTTAATTTTTAGTTTTTATAGATTAAATTAGTTTTAAATTTACTTTTATTTAAAATAGTTTTCTTTTATGTTTTTAAATTTAGTTTTAAAAAATAGTTTTTCAATTAAGTTTTATTTAAAAATAGTTTTCATTTAAAAGTTTTTAAGTTTTATTAAAAGTTAAATTTTGTTTTCAAATTAGTTTAAATAGTTAAATTAGTTTTATTAAATAGTTTTTATATTAAATAGCTTTTAGTTTAAAATCCAAAAAAATTATTTACCAAAAACAAATTAAGTTTTACGTTTTAATCGGAAATCAATTCGAGTCGAGTCGAGGATAAACGAACTTAATTGAATAAAAATACCTAGTATTATGGATCTATGAGATCAATTTGTTAGAAGGTTCGCACTAAGGAGGAAGTGCAAAAAGGAAGCCATTGATGTGACCAAGATCGTCCGGATGGCTCACGAAACACTCCTTGACTTCAAGGAACGGTGGACCGATGAAACGAGCTACATAGAAGGAGCCCCTGAAATAATGTTAATCTCCTCCTTCGTGAGCTACTGTAAGTGTCCCGAGTTAGCCTAGCGGTTCGTCGACAAAACCCCTCAGACGATCACCGAGATGATGAAGAGGGTAGACGACTATGTCAAGTCAGAAGAGGCATTCTGAACCACAGAACTACCAAGGGGGAGTATGCGGATAGAGGGCACAACCTTTCCACAAGGTGGAAAAATCCGGAGGTTCTTGCCACAGAGGGCAAGGTCGTTATAACCGAAGATCTGATAAAGGGAAGGAACTGTATCATCCATACCCGTAATATCCGCCGCCCCGCCCATACGAAGCACGGAAACTGCTCTCAATCTAAGCTATAGATTCATTGTCTAGGACTTCGAAAGAAATTTTATCCTTTGAGACCCACTTACGGTTGCCGCGACCGGAGCCAACTAAAGGATCATTAGAAGGGAAAACATGGACAAGTACTGCGATTATCACGGTCATAAAGGTCACCTAACCAATGACTGTTTCTAGTTAAGAAGACACCTAGAAGCTGCATTCGAATCAGGAAAGCTTAACCATTTAGTCGGGGATCATGAGCCAAGAAGGGGTACAAAGAGAATCCCCCCAAAGGACAGAGGCGACAACCGAGGAGGGAACGATCAACATGGTCCGATCGCGCAAGTCCGGTGAAAAAAGAAAAGAGCCCACCCTGGAAGAGTTGGCATTGAGGCAGGTTCCCATCAGTTTCCCTCCGTTAAATGGAGACGACGCCTCCGACCAGCCGTTGATTGTCGAGGCGGATATGGAAGGGCATCTGATACGACGGATACTCATAGACAACGGTGCATCCATACAAATCATGTTCGAGCTTTGCTTCGATCAATTATGCCCATCCATTAAGAAAAGGCTGGAGCCAACACAATCAAGCCTGGTCGGATTCTCAAGGGAAGAGCTAACACCGCTGGGGAAGATAGAGCTAGCCATGTCATTCAAGTCCTAAAGGTTAACCCGAATGGTCAACCTGAAGTTCACAGTCGTCCGAGCTATGTCACCTTATAATGTCATCTTGGGAAGGATAGGGATCATGGCATTGAGGGCGGTCTTGTCCACCGCTCATGCCATGTTCAAATTTCCCACTCCGAAGAGAATTGACACCTTAATTCGTAGAGCATCCATAGTGTCCGAATACCGGCTATTGGAGGACAAGCAAAATGACTAACTAGGAAAGGACGGATAGGGGAGTCATAGAGCAAAATGCCAAAAAGGAGTCTGTCGAGAATGACGAGGCAGACAACCCTCAGACGGAATAGGTGTTGATTAATCTTACCTATCCAGACCAGCTTGTTGTAATAGGGAAGAACTTTCCAAAGGAGGGAAGGGCACGCCTGATCGACTTGCTCAAAAGAAGCCAAGATGTGTTCGCTTGGACCCCTTCCGACATGACGAGAGTACCCAAGCGGTTGATCAAGCACTCGCTGAATGTCAATCCCTCCATGACTCCGGCCGCACAGAAGCGGCGAGTGTTGGGGGAGGAGAAAAGCCGGATCGTGACTAAGGGAGTGGAAGAGTGGGTCAAAGCCGGGATAGTCAGACCGGTTAGATACCCCACGTGGATACCCAAAGCGATCCTGGTAAAAAAGGTAGATGGGACGTGGCGGATGTGCATCGATTTCAAGAACCTAAACTCTGCCTGCCCAAAGGACTATTACCCACTCCCGGAGATCGACCTAAAGATAGAATCAGTCATGGGGTTCAAATACAAATGCTTCTTAGACGCCTACAAGGGCTCCACCAAGTCCAAATGAACGAAGAAGATAAGGAAAAGACAGCCTTTTACACAGACCAATGGACTTACTTCTACACCAAAATGCCCTTCGGTTTCAAAAACGTGGGAGCAACATACCAAAGGTTGGTGGACGCGACCATTAAGCAACAAATAGGCCGGAACCTCGAAGCCTATGTTGATGACATGGTCATCAAAAGTGTCTCAGAAACAAGTCTGTTGGCGGACATCGCCGAAACCTTCAATAACCTTAGGAAAATAAACATGAAGCTTAACCCAAAGAAGTGCTCCTTCGGGGTGGAAGAAGGTAAATTCCTAGGATACTGATGTAGTGATCTTACTACTCTTTAGAAAAAGAGAGCAAATAGGGTAAGCAATGAATACGACGATTTAGGAAAACCGTGTATTAATGATCCTAAAATGAGTTCGTTCTCAAGGAGGCTTAGTGTGTGTGTAATGAATTGATTATCTTTTTGATTATACTTGTGAGAAAGAAAAGTAGAAATGAGATTAGAAGAGAATGGCGGTTACGAGGACGGATTAAACTAAGTCGAAAAAGGTGTGCACGTAAAACCGTAAAAAGCACTAAAATTAAAATTTTACCCTAAAAATTCCTAAAAATAACCAAAAATCCACAATAATATTCTAAGAGTTTACTAAAAAATCCAAACTTGCCAAAACCTTTTAATTAATTAGATAATGACTTTTTAATGCTAATTAAAGCCCTAAAAATCAAAATTAATTATTAAAAAGTCCCCAACAAGATTTTAAAGTTTGTAAACCTCAAAAGTACCCTAATTAAGCTAAAAAGTATTTTTCAAAATTTTAAAATCACCAAAAACTATTTTTAAACAATTAAAAACTACTAAAATCAATTAAAACTTAAATTAATTCTAGAAAATAATTAAAAGACTCTAAAAATATTTGGAAAGTTGCAATTACTAATTAAGTGTATACAATCTAGGAAAAATATAAAAACTTAGAAAATCAGACTTTTAATTTTTAACAATAAAATAATATTAAAATAATATTAAAAATCCAAAAATCATAAAAAATTCTAAAAACTTGCAAACTAACTTAATTTAACCTAAATAACTCAGAAATGAAAGTGAAATTACCTAAATACCCTTAATGGGCCTAGAAAATGGGCTAAACCCAAAACAGTCCACTATTGGGCCAAATTTGGGCCCAATATAAAAAAGTGTTCAAAAATAAGCCCAAAAAGCACTGGTTGACTCAAAATTTGATTTTAAACAACTTTTTCCAAAGGCCCAAAAGCTGAAAGTGTGAAATAAGCTAGCTTATACCAAACAGCTTACTCTTAATGGGCTTTTTGGCCCATTAAGCTATAAGCCAATGCCATAAGCTGAAATTAAACACACAAGCTTCTTTTGTCCTAAATAAGACTTCTACAAAAAGAAATTTGAAATAAGCCAAAGGAATAAGCCTGAAAATGCAATAAGCAATCTACAGAAAACGACAAAATAGTCGTTTTTGAGTTCTAGGCCACCCCAAGTGCTGATTCAAGTTTCTATAGCTTTTAAATGACTTAATTAAGCAAAATCAACAAAGAGTTTTCAAATAAGCTGACTCAATAAGCTGGAAAAAGCAAATAAGCATTTATGTAAAAGTCAAATAAGTTGGTTTTCTAGTAAAAAGTCAAGGTCAAAGTCTAATAAGCTCCAGTCTACTCAAATGGGTAAAATAATGAAGACCTATCACAAAAATAAGTTGTTGCAAGTCTGGATAAGCTAAAATAGCTTATTGATAAGCTGAGTTCAAAATAACACTAGCAGGGGCTAGTTTTGGGTGTTGAGCAGTGGAAACTTTTTCCACTGCTTGACTTGTTTGACTTTTTATCTTTAGTTACTTTTTTGGAGATTCAGATTACACAAAGGCACCCAAATGATCTTTGGATCAAAAGGAATCAAGAACAATCAAAATATCATAATTACAAACACCCAATTGATACAGTTTAATCAATAAAGCACCAGATATGATACAGACATGAACAAATAAGCAGTTGAGCACTTATAAGCAATTTTAGCACAAATCAGCCAGCCAAATTCAACCACATGCATACACAAGCTATTATAAACTCTAATAAGCAAGTCTAAACAGGTTTCATGCAATGATTTAAAGAATTAAGCAAGATTCTAGCCAATGAATGTTACTGATGAACACTAACACATGCAGTTTTACACTTTGCTGATGTATTTGACACACAAGCCAGATTCAACACCTCAAATCTCTCAAACAGGTTACAATGACTTTGTTTAAACCACTTTTAGCCCTAAGCATGCATACACCCTAAGTGTTTCCAAAATCCTAGGTCAAAACAGGCAATAACAAAGATTTTATAGCAGATTGTTTGATTCAAGGCTTCAAACCCAAAAACTTGCAGCAAAACACTCTCAACCAAGAATATATCAGATATAGAACACAAACACAAACTTTCCACAACACAATAACAAGATTCAAGCTTAAACAGGTAGACCCAAACACCCCTTTATCTTTTCAAATCCAAATTTAAACAAGAAAAAGTGTGATTTAGTTATCCCAATGATTAATCTAGCATACAAACAACATTATCATGCAAGACTAAGCAGATTTAAGCCAAGAAATCAACAAGAACACCAATAGAGCACAAATCCACAAAAATTCCAATATTTATCAGATTTTCAAGGATTTTAGACAAACCTCATGGATGTACATCCACACCCACGAATTTATGAGCTTATGTGCTAGCTAGAACAAGCACAAGCTTCCAATAACACCCCTGCTAAGATTCAACAAGGTTAGAAGCAAGATTATCAAAACAGGAACTTGAAAAGCCTTGATTAATGCAACCTTGTTACCCCACACTTGATTATCCCCAAGTTATAAGCCTCACCACACCTTAATCAACACAATTAGGATGCTATGATCAGCCCTATAACCCAAGAATTCCAAGGTTGAAACAAGAACTTAGCAAAATATCAAGCTTGAAGGAAAAATGCAAACTTTTGCACTCTCCTTAAAAACAGGTTTTTTAACTTCAAAATCAGTGAACAAATAACATAAACAAGAATAAAATAAGATGGCACTTGGTCTTTCTTCAACACACTTAACTCAAATTTCATAAATCTGAAAAAGGGATTTACAAGTGCTTGAACAAGGAAAAACCAAAAGCAAACGTACAAGTGAGTCCCTATGGCTTTATATATAGCCTTACATGTGAACTAAGAACAGATAAAAGTGCTAAACCCTAATGCTTGAAGTCCCAAAAATGCCCTTGGAAAATTTGAATATCTTGGAGTCTTGTGAAGAATTCTTGACTGTTTGTGGTGTGTATAGCTGTAGAAAGTTGATCAAAGGTCTCAAATAAGCTTAGTATCCAAGCTTTGTTGTGGGACGTTGGATTGTTGGCCCTACTGTTTGTCTTCTTCCTTACTTTGTAGCAGGGGAGGCATGTGTGGGACAAAGGGGTGGTGAGGTGTTCAAGTTTAAGGTTGGGATGTGATTAGCAGATCATTAATCATAAATCTACACAAGATGGTGGCTTAATTTTGGCTTAAACAAAATTACCCAATTTGTATCAAGAACACTAAGAACATGTATTTAATCCGTTTGGTTTTTTAAATGGGTGTTTAGCGCCAAGTTTAAACTAATATGTTAAGATTAGTTAATAAATACTAGTGAGTGGGATCTGATGTGGAAGAAGGGTGACTTGTGATTGGTTGAAAGGAGATAGTGGGACACGTGGGAGGTATTGGTTGGTCTAGGTTAGATCCTTGTCTGGCCAGCATTAAACCTCCATCTTTGCACAAGTTGTCATTTGCATTCCAAACTCTATCAACGCCCATTTTAGATTTATCAACTTTTGCAACTTTACACTTTTGCCCCAAAAACTTTTGTGAAGTAAATTCAGGGGTATTTCTTGCCATTTTTTAATTCTTCAAGGGCAGATTCGGCATTTTGATGATGGATAATTGTCTTAACTTGTATAATTGATGTTTTGGAGGACTGAATTTGCCAAGTCTTGTTTGATGAGGGACCAT
This sequence comes from Glebionis coronaria, assembly GCA_025667525.1. Taxonomy (NCBI): domain Eukaryota; kingdom Viridiplantae; phylum Streptophyta; class Magnoliopsida; order Asterales; family Asteraceae; genus Glebionis; species Glebionis coronaria. The sequence continues at coordinate 364,703,023 of CM046877.1, forward strand.
TTTTGCCAAATGTTGAAAGTCAAGGGTCCTTTTTGTAATTTTGGGATTTTCAAAGAACCAAACTTGTGATTTCTTGTACTTTGAAGGTCTTCATGATGTGTTTGACTTTGTGGAGGATAATGGTTGACAATTTAGCTTTGTTGAGGGGCTAAACTTGCCAATTCTTCAAAGTGGAGGGCCCTTTTTGTAATTTTGACAAACTTTAGGGACCAAACTTGTAATTATGAAGATACAAGGGTATAAAGTGTCAATTCTTCCATATTGGAGGACCCTTCTTCATAATTATTCAAATCTTCAAGGGTTGATCTTGGGAAAGTCTTCATTAGGGCTTGGTTCATTGTGCGGCTTCGTTTCTGATGTAGTGTTTTTGCAACCCTTTAGGAAAAGAGAGGCAAAGTAGTGGTAAGCGTTAAGTGTCGGTTTAGGAAAACCGAGCACTAATGACCAAACAAGTTCGTTTCCCAAGGAGGCAAGTGCGTTGTGGTAAGAGTTGATAAATGTTTGTGATTATATGATTGAGAAAGAAATGGGATTAGAAGAGAAATACGGTTACGAAAACGAATTAAACTACGACGAAAAAGGCGAACACGTAAAACCGTAAATAGTACAAAAATTAAAATTTTAACCTAAAAATTCCTAAAAATTACTAAAAATCCCCAATAATATTCTAAGAGTTTACAAAAAATCCAAACTTGCTAAAACCTTTTAATTAATTAGATAATGACTTTTTAATGCTAATTAAAGCCCTAAAAATCACTTTTAATTATTAAAAAGCCTTAAACAAGATCTAATAGTTTGTAAACCTCAAAAATATGATTAAAAACCTAAAAACTATTTTTTCAGATTTTTAATATACCTTTTACTATTTTTTATGACTTTTTAAAATAAAAACTTAAAATAATCCTAATAAATTAATGAATAAAGGGAAAAATATACTTTTTGCTCAGAAAAGTCAAAAACTCTTATAATATCCTAGGAAAAATGCTAAACAGGAAAAAGCTACAAGAAATAAGCTAGAAATAGCTTATTTAAAAGCTTCTAAAAAAATAAGCTACAAACCAAATAATGCTTAAATAAGTAATGAAATGAAATGATAACGTAAAAAACCATCCGGATCACTGGTTAACACATTAGTCCTTGGAAAGCAAGGTCGCGTGTTCGAGCCCAGGCCAGGTGAGTTTTTGCAAAAACTTTTTTTTTTTTTTTACTTTTAATACTTAATCCAGTAACTACTTAAGTCACAAAAATACAAACACAAATCCGAGTTATCAAAGATTAAACCCTAGAAATCCAAAAACGTGCCCAGTTTTGCTCAACTTTCTGATGAACACAAGTGTGAGTTCTTTTGATATCTTCACAAGTGAAAATTGGGAACAAGAGGACTTGTCCTTGATTTATGGTGTGTTTTTGATGGACAAAAGGCACCCTTATACTCTTTGGAGTATAAGGAGTCAAATCAAATGCAAAAATAAGCAGGTACAACAATCAAATCACACAAAATAAGCAGATGAAAGGTTGCTGATATACTATGCTAGGTCTGAGGGGTATTTTCTGATGCAACTAGCACATAAGTGAGATTCAATCCTCCAAATCTTGCACACAAAGGCTCCAAATAGCATATAATCACTGCACAATCCTAAACAATCCTAATGACTAACATAAAACAAGATTTGATGCACAATTTTCATAAAAACATGCAAACACAAGGCAGTCACTGATTTTTAACCTTTTGTACCAATTTTTAACTTGCAAACTTGTTTAAATCAACACCAATCTGAAAACTTAAGCTAACAAACAACCTATTGATATCCTATGAGTGATTATAACAAGTTTAAACTTCAAAAATCTTTCATAAATCTCAGTTAACAAGCAGATCCAAACACCCCTTTAAACTTGAAATTGAAAATTTTTCAAACAAAGACTTCACAAAACTTAACCATAATGATTATAAACACTCTAAACATGCATATCATACCCTGATAACTCAAATCAAACCAATAAGCATGTAATAAAACAACTTTCACAAAATTCATACAACTCACAAAATTTCTGAAAATGAAAACTGAAAACAAAGGGACAAGGTGGTTACCTTGTTGGACCTACATCCAGGCCCAACAATGGTTGCTTAACCATCTCCTATAGGCTGGGGCCTATGCAGAACACTTGAACAACACTCCTTTAACACACCTGCTAAGAAAAATTGAAAAGAAACAAGCAAAATATTCAAGTCAAATATGATTTTTCTTTCTCTTTTAAAAACCTTTTCACAAAACTTCCTTATACTTCCTTTAAAACACTTGCACAACAACTTTAAAGACCTGGAAAACCAAACCTTGAACAAGGTTTTTGCCAAAAACCCAAACTTTCAGAAACATCGAACAAAAACTAAAATTTAAAAAAAAACTTAAAAAAAAAACTTGAAACACAATCTAAACAACAAAAATGTAAATGAGGATCCTGGAATCTTTTCATCAACAACACTTAACCAATTTCATTCATTAATCAAATGGGATTTACAAGCTTGTGATCTAGGAAAAAATTCAGGAACAAGCATGATGAGACACATACGTCTCATTATATACTACTCTATAGAACTAACTAGAAGCCCTGAATAAAATAATACAATAAATCAAAACCCTAAACCCTAATGGGGGAAATTCCAGGAATGCCCCTTGGTTTTGACTGAAATCATGGTCAAGGTGGATACATGTGAAGTTGCCAGCCGCCTTTGTTGATCTTAGACGTTTATTTGGAGTGGGGGACAAGTAGTTGCATCTTAACCATTCATCTTGTCGTTTTTAGGGGTTGGGAATGAAAGTGACGCAGTAGGGGAGGTCCCTACTGCTCACATGGGTGAAGTGGTGAAGGTTTTTGGGGTTGGGAAATGATTAGGGTAAGATTAATTATGATTCTGGAGGGTTTAAGGGTAAAACCCTTTGATTTGATGAAATGGGAGATTAGGGTTTATGTGTTCTTGAGCTGGGGATTAAGGGGTGTTTAGGATTGATGATGTGAATAGTACCCGTTTGCCTCCAAAACTTGGGTTTAAAAACAGATTATTAAATAATCTGTTATTTAAGTAGTGAGTGGAAGGTGACGTGTGTGGGATGATGAGGTGGTGATTGGTGATTGGTGGGTTGGGGTGAGGTGGAAACATGATTGGCTGGGAGTGGTTTAGATGTTTGGCAGAATAGGTCCCCCTACTTCCTTTGTTTCTTCATGTTGTATAAAAATGGCACAAACTTCATTTCCCTTTGTAAACAAGTTTCATCATTTGGCAATTTTGGCACAAAAACTTTATAAGCTTGAAACAAGGACTAAACATGTAATTTCCTCATTCTTCAAGGACTGATTTTGACATATCTTCATACTTTAAGGCCTTGACTTGTTTGTTGACTTCTTGGAGGACCAATATTGACAATTTAGATTTGTTGAGGGACCAAATTTGCCAATTCTTCAAAGTTAAGGGTCCTTTTTGTAATATTGACAAACTTTAGGGACCAAACTTGTAATTATGAAGATACAAGGGTATAAAGTGTCAATTCTTCAAACTTTGAGGACCAATCTTCATAACTCTTCAAATCTTCAAGGGTTTTCTTTGGAAAATTCTTCATTAGGGCTTGGTTCATCGTGCGGCTTCGTTTCCCGTGTTCGTTTTTGCTTGATTCTTGTGATCTTTTGTCATTTTCTCAATATCCGTACCTAAAATACACAAGCAACAAACACAAGCATATATTTGGGTATTTTGATGATATTTAATGCATTTTAAGCCCAATTTGGACGATGAGACTATGTATAAAAGCAGTCTCATCAGTTTCTCGTGTTCGTTTTTGTATGATTCTTGTGATCTTTTGTCATTTTCTCAATATCCGTACCTAAAATACACAAGCAACAAACACAAGCATCTATATGGGTATTTTGATGATATTTAATGTATCTTAAGCCCTTTTTGGATGATGAGACTATGTATAAAAGCAGTCTCATCACTCCCCCATACTAAACCATTGCCGTGCCCTCACGCAATGCTAGAATTAATTATCGTAGCATCTCCAAAATTCATTTTTATTCACTTTATTGAAATGATAAACTAGCTACACTACTACTATTGCTACTTCTACTTGCGTTTTAGACATAATGTATGATTTTCATCGCAAAATGGGACGTTTAGGTTCATAGAACAAGAACACGTGAATGCTTCGTTAGAAATAATTTCATCGTTCTCGATTTTCACCCCAATTCCATGCCAAGTGTGCAACGAGATCATTGTCATTATAAGTTAGTAATGCTAACACTACTCATATGCCCTAATCACGTACTTATCCTCCCATTATTCCTAAGTTGTATCTCTTATATTTTATATTGTCTTGAATGTTTCTCGATGATTCATTGTTTGACTTATGCGATAATAGAGATTTAGGTCTAAAAATAGAGTCCTAACGGTGTAACCAAGACCATCAAATCAATAACCCCTCCTAATAGACAACGATGTCAAAAAATTAAGTTGACAAGAAGAAACGATAAACACGGTTTTATAACGGTTTTGAACATGAGACTTAATACCAAGACTTTTATACGCCCCCTAACGGAAGGGCCTTATTATCTTTGGTTTACCTCCATCTTTTATTCAACTTCGCCATGAAGCTTTTATTATGACTTCGGTCTTGCCTTGCCTTTTATTATCCGCCTCATCGGTAGTTTTATTAGCCAAAGACGTATATCCTCACGCTAAGGCGAATTTTGGATCTTTAAAGCTTCAAAGATTAAGGCTTGATTCACTTTTAATTTTGCATAGATTTTTCGGCCTTGTGGGGCTTCAAATTGTTTGCTTGATTTAGGTGAGCACTTGAAATCTTATTATTGGGTGAAGCTTTTGATTATTCGGGTGCCAATACTTCAAAACCGTGACGCTGGCGATACCTTAATGTCTTCCCAATTTAATTACACAGAAGCTACTAGAAAAGACTAGAAACCCAACAATCCCAACTAAACCGCTAAGTCAATATTTATTAAGCAAAAAAAATATTTACATGCGAAGGGAGAATAAGCAAACAACGAGAACACATGAGTTTTTGAAAGAATACGAGTACTCTACGTTTAACATAGTAACTAATAATTAACCCTATCATTTCTCGTCCTCATTTAAGAGACTTAGCCTAATGTGAAGTTAAGGAATCAAAGCTAAGTGCTCAACACGCACGGTCGAGTAAAAAATTACTCTTATTCTCGCCATCGGAAAACCTACATTCGTGTCTTCAAACACTTATAAAACATGAGAAAAAATTTAATATTTGGCCATTTTTAGCCTTATTTTGCAACAAAAACGATAAACAAAAAGATAAACTTTGGAAAGCGTGAAGGTTTGGCAAGGCAAGTATCTATTCACCCCCATACTAAAGTTAAACATTGTCCTCAATGTTTCTAGTCTAGGGGTGCAAACACCCCCATACTAGACACGTAGTCGAATGCCTAATCTAGCATGGAAAGGGTGTAACCATTAAATTAATAGCCGTTTATGAAGTGTGCTATAAACCTAAGGTTAGAACAATCAAGGATATATCATGGATATTGAGAAATGTCTCCAAAGCAAACGATCGAGTGCTCCCATAAAACGAACACGAGAGGCTCCAATCGTGAAGATCATGATCTAAAAACCACAATTCACAAACAACCACGGAACAAAGGTTGGAAGGGCACAAATCCCCACACGTAAGCTACATTAGAAAGCGATAATATGTACATAGGATAAGCATGGAACTCCTCCACGAGGCACCTCGTTTTTTATTACCGAGTCATGAGCTCGACTCGATCCCCTCAATACTAATTATCATTGGGTAAGGTGACTTGGTCGAGGTAGTTCAAGGATGGAACTTCCCCGCCAAAGTAGTGCTTCAACCTATGTCCATTCACCTTGAAGTTAGGACCATCATCTTGAGCTAGCTCGATGGTCCCATACGGAAACACTTGAGTCCCGGTGAATGGACCGGACCAACAAGATTTCAATTTACCGGAAAATATTTTCAAGCGAGAATTAAAAAGCAAAACTTGATCCCCAATGTTAAAAACCCGGTTTTTAATTTTAGAATCATGCAACTTTTTAGTTTTTTCCTTATAAATCAATGAATTTTCATAAGCAATGTCCCTCAATTCATCCAATTCATTTAATTGCATTTCCGGTGTTTTCCCGCGGTCTCCATATCATCATTACAATGCTTTAGGGCCCAATAAGCCTTGTGTTCCAACTCGATAGGCAAATGACAATTCTTTCCATACACAAGCTTATAGGGAGTGCACCCAATGGGCGTCTTATGAGCGGTCCTAAAGGCCCATAAAGCATCGTCCAACTTATCCGACCAAGATTGTCGGTTTTCCCCAACGGATCTCTCCAAGATACTCTTCAAAGCTCGGTTTGAAACCTCGACTTGCCCACTCGTTTGTGGGTGATAAGCCGTAGAAAGCCGATGTGTAACCCCATATTTACTTAGGACCCTTTCGAATTGGTCGTTACAAAAATGGGTTCCACGATCGCTTATGATCGCACGAGGGGTTCCAAACCGAGAAAACAAGTTCTTCAAAAACTTGACTACCACACGAGCATCATTGGTGGGCAACGCTTTGGCCTCCACCCACTTATATAGGTAGTCAACCGCAACGAGGATATACTTATTACCACGAGATGATGGGAACGGCCCCATAAAGTCTATACCCCAAACGTCAAAGATCTCACACACTTGGATGATATTTTGTGGCATTTCATCTTTTTGTGAGGCTTTTCCTTGTCGTTGGCATGCATCACATGACTTCACAAGATCTTGTGCATCTCGGTAAATAGTAGGCCAAAAGAAGCCGGCATCAAACACCTTTTTAGCCATGAGATTAGCACCGTGGTGACCACCCGTGGGTCCCTCATGGCAAGCTCTAAGGATGTTAGAAGATTCGGTGCCAAATACACAACGTCGGATGATTTGATCCGCACAAGTTGGAAACAAGTAAGGGTCGTTCCAAAAGTAGAACTTGACGTCACGAAAGAATTTTCGTTTTTCTTGAGTCGTCATACCCTTGATGATGAATTTACCCGCATGGTAATTTTCAAAATCCGCAAACCATGGGGTGGAAGAGTCAAGCTTAGAATTCACTACACCTAATGTCTCGAGCGGAAATGTTTCGGTGATTTCCTTGGGCTCGTAAACACTTTGGTGAGAATCTTCCAAACGAGAAAGATGATCGGCCGCTAGATTCTCGGCTCCTTTTTTGTCAACGATTTTGTGATCAAATTCTTGAAGGAGGAGAATCCAACGAAGTAATCTAGGTTTAGCATCTTGCTTTGCCATGAGATACTTAATAGCCGAATGGTCCGTATACACTATGCATTTCGTCAAGACGAGATAAGGTCGGAATTTCTCAAATGCATACACCACGGCAAGGAATTCCTTTTCCGTTGTAGTGTATTTTAGTTGAGCCTCGGTCATCGTCTTGCTAGCATAGTGAGTAGGCAAGAAGTGTTTTTCATGACGTTGCCCCAAAACGGCCCCAATAGCGTAATCACTAGCATCACACATGAGCTCAAAGGGGAGGTTCCAATTGGGAGCAACAAGAATGGGAGCTTCAGTAAGTTTCCTCTTAAGGATTTCAAAGGCTCGTACACAATCTTCGTCAAAGACAAAACGTGCCTCTTTTTCAAGAAGATGTGTAATGGGTCAAGAAATCTTCGAAAAATCCTTGATGAATCGACGATAAAAGCCCGTGTGGCCTAGGAAACTCCTAACTCCCTTGACGGTTTTGGGATGAGGTAATTTGGCGATGACGTCTACCTTAGATTGATCTACCTCAATCCCTGCTTTCGAGACCTTGTGCCCTAAGTCGATTCCACTCTTAACCATAAAATGACACTTTTCCCAATTGAGCACAAGGTTGGTTTCCTCACAACGTTTCAACATTCTCTCAAGGTTCGACAAACACGAAGTGAACGAATTACCAAACACGGAAAAGTCATCCATGAAGACTTCCGTCGTCTTCTCGATCATGTCATGAAAAATAGCCATCATGCACCTTTGAAAGGTTCCCGGTGCATTACAAAGTCCAAATGGCATTCTACGATAGGCAAACGTTCCACATGGACACGTAAACGTAGTTTTTTCTTGATCACGAGGATCGATGGGAATTTGGAAGTAACCGGAAAAACCATCTAAAAATCAATAGAAATCGTTTCCCGCAAGACGCTCCAACATTTGGTCCATGAAGGGCAAGGGAAAATGGTCTTTTCGAGTGGCTTCATTCAACTTACGATAGTCAATGCACACTCTCCATCCGGTCACGAGCATGGTAGGAATTAACTCGTTGGCATCGTTTGGCACAACGGTCATCCCTCCCTTTTTAGGGACACAATGAATAGGACTCACCCAAGGGCTATCGGAAATAGGGTAAATCATTCCCGCGTCAAGGAGTTTAAGGACCTCCTTTTTGATGACGTCGTGAATTTTGGGGTTCACCCTCCTTTGACTTTGGATTGCGGGCTTGTAATCCTCCTCCATTAATATTTTGTGGGTACAAAATTTGGGATCGATTCCCTTAATGTCGGATAACTTCCACGCAATTGCCCCTTTGTGATCCTTTAGAACATCGACAAGTGCGGTTTTTTCATCATTCGAAAGTTCCTTCGCAATAATAACCGGCAACTTGTCGTCCTCCTCCAAATAGACATATTCGAGATGAGGAGGTAAATCTTTCAACTCAAGGATAGGTGGTTCCTCAAGTGAAGATTTGGGCTCGATACTCATAACCTCCTCGGGTGGAGTAAATGGGAAATCGTTAAGAAAATCCTTGATAATCGAGAAGTCCTCATCGTTGTCGAGGTTTTCGTCACAAGTACGTGGAACATCGAATTCTTCCAACGTAAAACCACCACCTTCAAATGGAGTGAAGGTTGGTGTTGAATTATCAAGGATTGGATCCAACATAGTGGGATTGCCACTAGTTTCTTCATCACCAGAACCTAGAACTTCTTGTGAAAATTCCTCGCAAACCACGTCGATCATATCAACGAGGTTTATGGTTGCAACAGAATAAACATGAGAAATTTGAGAGTTTTGAGTTGCGTTTATAACAAGTTCCTCGTCGTTGAAACGTAAGGTGATCTTTCTAGCATGAACATCGATCAAAGCCATAGACGTATCTAAAAACGAATGACCTAAAATGAGAGGAACTTGAGGATCCGTGGGGATATCAACAACGATAAAGTCTAAGGGATAGTAGAACTTCCCCACTTTCACAAAAACGTCTTCCGCCAAACCACATGCGGGAATCGTGGAATGGTCGGCCAACTCGATAGACATTAGTAAAGGAGTAAGATTAGGAAGATTGAGCGACTTGAAGATTGCAAGTGGCATCAAGTTAATGCTAGCACCAAGATCGGCCAAGGCGAAGCATTCCTCCATATCTTGGATTGCACAGGGAATCAAGAATTTACCGGGATCACCGACTTTTTGAGGTATGCGATTAAGATAAACCGACGAACAACTAGATAATTGGTGCAATTTCTCCTTGTTGTTCAACATACTCTTAAAGTTAGCGGCAAATCGAGGCATCATGACCAAAGCATCGGCGAAACTCACATTAAAGTGCAAATCACGAAACATTTTCATAAAAAGCTCAAATTGATAATTGTCGCGCTCTTGACATTTCTCCTTCCTAAGTCTCGATGGATAGGGTAAAGGTGGTGTGGGTTGAGGCATAGTAGGCATAGCGTTTGGAATCTCGGGTTCCAATGTTGGTAAATGGTCAACCGTAGGTGTGGCATGAGCGGTACTTCGTGGGATTGGGACATGCTCCTTTTGGACCACCACCTCGGGTTCTTCCTCAATTGCTTCCTCCGTAGGAGAATTGGTTGAGGAGTCGGTTCCTTAAGTGTCTTACCACTATGTGTGGTAATCACTTTCATCTCACCCTTAGGGTTGGATACGGTGTTGCTAGGAAGACTACTCGAAGACGGTTTACACATTATTGCCTCAAACATAGACGAGATTTTATCTTCAAAATTGGATTGCCTCAATACGGCCTCGGTTTGCCTTTTCTCGGCCTTAATCATCTCTTTGTTTAATCTCATGTTGCCCTTGTTCCATTTTTTGTTGGTTTTGTTGTAACCTTGTGACATTTCCTTCCATCTTGTTGGTGTGGATTTTAAGTTCATTAGCTAACTCATTTTTCAACTCTTTCTTCAAGTCGTTCTTAAACTCGGATCTTAGGCTAATGATTTCTCTTTGAATATTGTCAAACCTAGCATCATTCCCATTAGCGTATTCAACAAAATCATTTGGAAGATCTTTCAAATTTTGCAAACCTTTGTTGTTTTGAAAATCATTTTGATTCTTGTTTGAAATTTGATTATTAGCCCCTTGATTACCATAGTTTCCTTTGATGAAATTGTTTTTGAAACCAACTTGATTGTTGCGATAGTTGTTGTTGGCATTTTGATTTGAACCAAAACCCGGTGGAGCCAATTGATTAGAGCGGGAAACTTGACTGTTTTGGTTGTAATTTCCCGTGGCCGCGAAGGCACTCGAAGTGTTACCACCGTTGGTAATGCACTCGGAGAAATCATGACCTCCACCACAATACATGCAAGAAACCTCAACCGCTTTAGCCGTAGCGGGAGCACTTTGTTCACCAACTTTAAACTCAATCAAAAGTCCTTTTAGCTTATCAAAAATCTTGTTTTCCAAGTTCGCCTCAATTTGGCAAGCATCGATGGTTGTAGACAAAGAAGGTGAAGCCGAAGACGAAGCCTTACGAACACTAGACGTGCTACGAGGACTATACACCTTAGATCTATTCTCAACTATCACCAAAGCTTCCTCAACCATTTTACACAAAACATTACCACCCGCGGCGGCATTCAAATAATCCCTTTCATGATCATTAAGTCCATTGTAAAACGTGTCAATTTGATGCAAGTCGGAAAAACCGTGATGAGGACATTCATGTAACATTTCCTTAAACCTATTCCAAGCCGTTGAAAAACTTTCATTAAATTCTTGTGAAAACTTTGAAATCTTGTTTTTCAAATGCGTAGTCTTAGAGGGCGGAAAAACTTGGTTCACAAACTTAGACACGAGATCCTTCCACGTCAATATAGAATTGGGTGGCTCTTTCTCTAACCAAATTTTAGCGGGCCCCGCTAAGGAATACGGAAAAAGCATCATCTTAATCGAGTCATTCGAGACATCCTTAAACTTGCAAGTGGCGGTAAGACGATTGAATTGGCGGATATGGTTGTGTGGATTGTCCTTCTCATCACCACGGAATTTGTTGTTTTGGATCATCGACAACAAACCCGTTTTCACCTCAAAAATCTCCGCAAGGATAACGGGAATCACAATGGCCTCTCCATAACCCTCGGTGGGTGCTTGAAGTAACTCCATCATTGTTCGATTCGCCATGGTTGGTGCTTCTCTTACAATGGGTTCGTCAATAGGAGACTCCTCACTAGAAAGATTGGGAGTGGGAGTTTTATTCTTTCGTTTACGTGCACGTCTTGCTTGATTACGAGTTAGCATAAACGTCACGTACAACGATGGGACTAGCAAAGAAGATTCTTTTTGGTGTTTTGTATTTTTTTAATTTTTTTTGTGGTTTTTGATTGTATTAACCTTTTTGGAATTTGGTGAATGTATTAAGTAGACACAAATCTACAAATCTCCTCCTTAATCAAATCTCTTGATTAAAGAAGCCTCAAGGAATGAAAACGATCACGTGAAGTGAACGCCTTCGATGACTTTAGAACGTTGGTGGAACACCAAAACGTTCAAGAGGGTTTAATCAATGGAAACCAAGAAAATATATATGATACTTAGTAATACTTTGGGCGGCAAAACCCTCGATTAGCTATCAAAATCAAATACTCACAAGGAAGCGGGGAAATGAGGCGGCGCGAAGCACTTAAGAGACTTTTTCCTTAGGATATATTTTATAATATCCGCCTTATACCCACCTTATAGTTTGTATTTTTAAAGATTGAGCTTCACGAAAGTATTTATCTATTTTTTGCCTTTTTCTTTGGTTTGAGATTCGAATACAATGATTGGGTAATGACCTCCCAAGTCAAGGTTGTGATTTCTCACGTATTTGGAGTACTTGTGAATTTATTATTCTACGTATACACTATAGTAATAGTATTCACACAAAAACCGAAAACCGATAATACGTATTAGTAGAGTGCTACTAATACAAATACTATTTATGGTTAGTATATAAAAACAACAATTCCAATCAAAAAACAACACGCCTCCCCGGCAGCGGCGCCAAAAAATGATGTAGTGATTTTACTACTCTTTAGGAAAAGAGAGCAAATAGGGTAAGCAATGAATACGACGATTTAGGAAAACCGTGTATTAATGACCCTAAAATGAGTTCGTTCTCAAGGAGGCTTAGTGTGTGTGTAATGAATTGATTATGTTTGTGACTATACTTGTGAGAAAGAAAAGTTGAAATGAGATTAGAAGAGAATGACGGTTACGAGGACGGATTAAACTAAGTCGAAAAAGGTGTGCACGTAAAACCGTAAAAAGCACTAAAATTAAAATTTTACCCTAAAAATTCCTAAAAATTACAAAAAATCCACAATAATATTCTAAGAGTTTACAAAAATCCAAACTTGCCAAAACCTTTTAATTAATTAGATAATGACTTTTTAATGCTAATTAAAGCCCTAAAAATAAAAATTAATTATTAAAAAGTCCCCAACAAGGTTTTAAAGTTTGTAAACCTCAAAAGTACCCTAATTAAGCTAAAATGTATTTTTCAAAATTTTAAAATCACCAAAAACTATTTTTAAACAATTAAAACTACTAAAATCAATTAAAACTTAAATTAATTCTAGAAAATAATTAAAAGACTCTAAAAATATTTGGAAAGTTGCAAAATTCCTAATTAAGTGTATATAATCTAGGAAAAATATAAAAACTTAGAAAATTAGACTTTTAATTTTTAACAATAAAATAATATTAAAATAATATTAGAAATCCGAAAATCATAAAAAAATTCTAAAGCCTTGCAAACTAGCTTAATTTAACCTAAATAACTCAGAAATGAAAGTGAAATTACCTAAATGCCCTTAATGGGCCTAGAAAATGGGCTAAACCCAAAACAGTCCACTATTGGGCCAAATTTGGGCCCAATATAAAAAAGTGTTCAAAATAAGCCCAAAAAGCACTGGTTGACTCAAAATTTGATTTTAAACAACTTTCCCAAAGGCCCAAAAGCTGAAAGTGTGAAATAAGCTAGCTTATACTAAACAGATTATTCTTAATGGGCTTTTTGGCCCATTAAGCTATAAGCCAATGCCATAAGCTGAAATTAAACACACAAGCTTCTTTTGTCCTAAATAAGACTTCTGCAAAAAGAAATTTGAAATAAGCCAAAGGAATAAGCCTGAAAATGCAATAAGCAATCTACAGAAAACGACAAAATAGTCGTTTTTGAGTTCTAGGCCACCCCAAGTGCTGATTCAAGTTTCTATAGCTTTTAAATGACTTAATTAAGCAAAATCAACAAAGATTTTTCAAATAAGCTGACTCAATAAGCTAGAAAAAGCAAATAAGCAATTATGTAAAAGTCAAATAAGTTGGATTTCTAGTAAAAAGTCAAGGTCAAAGTCTAATAAGCTCCAGTCTACTCAAATGGGTCAAATAATGAAGACCTATCACAAAATATAAGTTGTCGCAAGTCTGGATAAGCTAAAATAGCTTATTGATAAGCTGAGTTCAAAATAACACTAGCAGGGGCTAGTTTTGGGTGTTGAGCAGTGGAAACTTTTTCCACTACTTGACTTGTTTGACTTTTTGTCTTTAGTGACTTTTTTGGAGATTCAGATTACACAAAGGCACCCAAATGATCTTTGGATCAAAAGGAGTCAAGAACAATCAAAATATCACAATCACAAACACCCAATTGATACAGTTTAATCAATAAAGTACCAGATAAGATACAGACATGAACAAATAAGCAGTTGAGCACTTATAAGCAATTTTAGCACAAATCAGCCAGCCAAATTCAACCAAATGCATACACAAGCTATTATAAACTTTAATAAGCAAGTCTAAACAGGTTTCATGCAATGATTCAAAGAATTAAGCAAGATTCAAGCCAATGAATGTTACTGATGAACACTAACACATGTGTAGTTTTACACTTTGCTGATGTATTTGACATACAAGCCAGATTCAACACCTCAAATCTCTCAAACAGGTTACAATGACTTTGTTTAAACCACTTTTAGCCCTAAGCATGCATACACCCTAAGTGTTCCTAAAATCCTAGGTCAAAACAGGCAATAACAAAGATTTTATAGCAGATTGTTTGATTCAAGGCTTCAAACCCAAAAACTTGCAGCAAAACACTCTCAACCAAGCATATATCAGATATAGAACACAAACACAAACTTTCCACAACACAATAACAAGATTCAAGCTTAAACAGGTAGACCCAAACACCCCTTTATCTTTTCAAATCCAAATTTAAACAAGAAAAAGTGTGATTTAGTTATCCCAATGATTAATCTAGCATACAAACAACATTATCATGCAAGACTAAGCAGATTTAAGCCAAGAAATCAACAAGAACACCAATAGAGAACAAATCCACAAAAATTCCAATATTTATCAGATTTTCAAGGATTTTAGACAAACCTCATGGATGTACATCCACACCCACGAATTTATGAGCTTATGTGCTAGCTAGAACAAGCACAAGCTTCCAATAACACCCCTGCTAAGATTCAACAAGGTTATGAGCAAGATTATCAAAACAGAAACTTGAAAAGCCTTGATTAATGCAACCTTGTTACCCCACACTTGATTATCCCCAAGTTAAAAGCCTCACCACACCTTAATCAACACAATTAGGATGCTATGATCAGCCATATAACCCAAGAATTCCAAGGTTGAAACAAGAACTTAGCAAAATATCAAGCTTGAAGGAAAAATGCAAACTTTTGCACTCTCCTTAAAAACAGGTTTTTTAACTTCAAAATCAGTGAACAAATAACATAAACAAGCATAAAATAAGATGGCACTTGGTCTTTCTTCAACACACTTAACTCAAATTTCATAAAACTGAAAAAGGGATTTACAAGTGCTTGAACAAGGAAAAACCAAAAGCAAACGTACAAGTGAGTCCCTATGGCTTTATATATAGCCTTACATGTGAACTAAGAACAGATAAAAGTGCTAAACCCTAATGCTTGAAGTCCCAAAAATTCCCTTGGAAAATTTGAATATCTTGGAGTCTTGTGAAGAATTCTTGGCTGTTTGTGGTGTGTATAGCTGTAGAAAGTTGATCAAAGGTCTCAAATAAGCTTAGTTTCCAAGCTTTGTTGTGGGACATTGGATTGTTGGCCCTACTGTTTGTCTTCTTCCTTACTTTGTAGCAGGGAGGCATGTGTGGGATAAAGGGGTGGTGAGGTGTCCAAGTTTAAGGTTGGGATGTGATTAGCAGACCATTAATCATAAATCTGCACAAGATGGTGGCTTAATTTTAGCTTAAACAAAATTACCCAATTTGTATCAAGAACACCAAGAACATCTATTTAATCTGTTTGGTTTTTTAAATGGGTGTTTAGCGCCAAGTTTAAACTAATATGTTAAGATTAGTTAATAAATAATAGTGAGTGGGATCTGATGTGGAAGAAGGGTGACTTGTGATTGGTTGAAAGGAGATAGTGGGACACGTGGGAGGTGTTGGTTGGTCTAGGTTAGATCCTTGTCTGGCCAGCATTAAACCTCCATCTTTGCACAAGTTGTCATTTGCATTCCAAACTCTATCAACGCCCATTTTAGCTTTATCAACTTTTGCAACTTTACACTTTTGCCCCAAAAACTTTTGTGAAGTAAATTTAGGGGTATTTCTTGCCATTTTTGAATTCTTCAAGGGCTGATTTGGCATTTTGATGATGGATAATGGTCTTGACTTGTATAACTGATGTTTTAGAGGACTGAATTTGCCAAGTCTTGTTTGATGAGGGACCATTTTTGCCAAATGTTGAAAGTCAAGGGTCCTTTTTGTAATTTTGGGATTTTCAAAGGACCAAACTTGTGATTTCTTGTACTTTGAAGGTCTTCATGATGTGTTTGACTTTGTGGAGGATAATGGTTGACAATTTAGCTTTGTTGAGGGGCTAAACTTGCCAATTCTTCAAAGTGGAGGGCCCTTTTTGTAATTTTGACAAACTTTAGGGACCAAACTTGTAATTATGAAGATACAAGGGTATAAAGTGTCAATTCTTCCATATTGGAGGACCCTTCTTCATAATTCTTCAAATCTTCAAGGGTTGATCTTGGGAAAGTCTTCATTAGGGCTTGGTTCATTATGCGGCTTCGTTTCCCGTGTTCGTTTTTGTATGATTCTTGTGATCTTTTGTCATTTTCTCAATATCCGTATCTAAAATACACAAGCAACAAACACAAGCATATATATGGGTATTTTGATGATATTTAATGTATTTTAAGCCCTTTTTGGAAGATGAGACTATGTATAAAAGCAGTCTCATCAGATACATGGTAACATCAGAAGGGATAAGGGTAAACCCAAAGAAGACGAAGGCAATAGGAGACATGAGGTCTCCAAGAACCCTCAAGGAGATGCAATCGCTGAGCGGAAAGCTACTAGCATTAAACCGCTTTGTTTTAATGTTCGCTAAACGCTCCCTGCCATTCTTCGAAACCTTGAAAACATCACCAAAGAAAACGGGGACGAGTACCGATGGACTCTTGAGGCCGAAACCGCTTTCCAAGAAATGAAGAAAGTGGTGGCGAATCTCCCGTTATTGACTACTCCGGTCAAAGGGGAAACACTATACATTACTTGGCCATGGACAAAGACACAGTCAACGGTGTTCTCATGGCTGAAAGGAAGCGTGGGCCAGCCTCTATTTGGTACGTCAGCCGGGTGTTGCATGACGCCGAACACATATATGCTCCGTTGGAAAACCTGGATTTATGTTTACTACACTTGTCAAGAAGACTAAGGAGGTACTTTGAGGCCCACCGAATTAAAGTGATCATTGATTAGCCGATCAGGCAAGTTCTATCGAAGGCCGAAGCATTAGGAAATTTGGCTAAGTATGCCATTGAGCTAGGAGCTTACGCAATAAACTATGTGCCTAGAAATGCCATTAAGGGACAAGTCCTAGCAGACTTCCTAGCGGAAACGCCGTCCGGAGAGAGGCTGATATGCACTATGGAGGTGTCGGAGCCCAATGAAGCAGAGTGGGCGATGTTTACCGATGGGGCTGCAAGCTCAAAAGGAGCCGAATCGGGTTTCGTAATGATTGATCCGGTTGGTACGGAATATACATATGCCCTCTGTCTCGACTTCGAAACTTCAAACAACGAAGCCAAGTACGAGGCATTGTTGACAGGCTTGAGATTAGCGGAGAAAATGGGGGTACAAGTGCTTGAAACCAAAATGGACTCAAAGCTGGTGGCATGCTAGATCAATGGTGAATTCGTCCCTTGCAATGAGTGGATGAAGAAGTATCTCGCCATGGCAAAAGAGCGTGTAGCCAAATTCAGCAAGTTTGCCATCCAGAACATACCAAGAAATAAAAACCAGAAGGAAGACATCCTAAGCAAGCTAGCATCAGTGGCCTTCAACCATCTCACCAAGGATGTCCTTGTTGAAGTATTAGCGTCTCAATCAATCGAGCCGGAAGAAGTCAATGATGTGGTGGAAAAAGAAGGGGACAATTGGATGACCCCAATCCTCAAATACCTGCAATAAGGCATATGGCCCACAAACCCCAATGAAGCCAGAAATCTGTGAATCAAAATACCACAGTTTGTCATTGAGGAGGGAGTGTTATTAAAAAAGTCATACTTATCCCCTATGTTGCGGTGCATAAGTCCGCTTCAAGCAAACTATATTATCAGGGAGGTCCATGAAGGAGGGTGTGGAATGCATCCCGACGATAGGTTAGTGGTGGCCAAAATAATGAGACAAGGATACTATTCGCCGACAATGTATCAAGACACAGACGAAGTGGTGGTAAAATGCGAATCTTGCCAATTCCATGCTTTAGTCCCCAAGCTCCTGAAGACACTCATGACTTCAATCATGTCTCCATGGCCCTTTTACCAATGAGGTTTAGACATGCTCGGTCCTCTTCCTAAAGCCTCGGGAAAATTCAAGTTCATCAAAGTCGCTATAGACTACTTTTCAAAGTGGATCGAAGCAAAGCCGCTGGCCAAGGTACGGGGAAAAGATGTGAAGAAGTTCGTCTGGGAGAACATAGTATGCAAGTTCGGTGTGCCAGACATCATCGTCACGTATAAACGAACCCAACTAGTTAATGACTCATTCAAAGGGTGGTGCGTCGGCGAATGAAACAAATGAACACCTCCGTGGCACACCCGCAAGCTAATGGTCTCATCAAAAGGGCTAAGAAATCACTTATGCATGGCCTGAAGGCACGATTGAGACGGGATATGATCGGATGGGTGGACGAATTGGCCAGCGTCTTATGGGCTCACCGAACCATGATGTAGACCAGTAATGGGGAGACCCCATTCAGCCTCACTTATGGTAGTGAAGGCGTTATTCTGGCCGAAATAGGGATGAGGACATACCGAACACTGATGTTTAACGAGGTGTAAAACCCACATGCTTTTACCATGCATAGTACCCTTAGGATCGTACGTACTAGATTAAAACGTTCCTAATATAGCATGATTACGATTACGTGTTAGTAGTTTACGTATTACGTACGTGTTAGAACACGATAAGTATTTACTACGCACGATCATGTAATAATTATTTGACGATAATTAATCACGAACATGCGATCATGAAATTATGAACGTAATTAAAACACAAACTATTATTAATTACGTATATATATTTATTACGAGCGTAATTAAATATATTAGATCACGGTATTTACGTAACGAGAACAATTAAAACACGAACACAAATAATCACAAACGTTTAATTTAATAACGAGACACGGAAAAAGGTACGGGTACCCCATGTGGGGTCCCTACCCGCAGCCAACAAGGACAAATGGGCCAAGCCCATTTGTCAAATTCACTGAAGGGGGTTATTTTATTTTTACTACTCAAATAAACTTTACAGAAGATTTTTAACAAAACCTAAAAACCTCCTTCCTCCTTGTCTCTTTGTGCCGCCACCCTACAACCACCATAGAAGGTGATTTTGATCTTGGATCTTGAAGTTTTAGTGATTGATCGTGTTGGTTCTTCGTCCTTTTGATCCACGAATTCGGTAAAACCTTTTTAAACCTTTTCTTTTGATTTAATCTTCTTATAAATTATGAACATGTGATGTTTTTACAAAAACATAATAATTAAACATGGATCCAACATGATTTGGTGTTAAATAAAATCAAAAGAGTGTTTTTAAGGGGTGTTTATTTTGGCCGCCGGCTTCACCGAACCCAAAAGGGGTCTCGGCTTGCCAAGCCGACCACCACCAAGACCATATGGTCTTGGTTGGTGCGTGTGGGTCCCAAGACAGCAGTGAAACAAGGGGTACCCCGAGTTGGTTCGGGGTACGGTGTCGATTTCATGTCCGGTTCATGTTTTTTAGTCTAGATCCGGTTCATGGTGTATGTTAGTTTTTTTTATGTTTATGATCTTAGGTTAAAATTAAATTAATAAAATGTTGTGATTAATTTAATAACACGACTTAGGTTATTTAATTATAAATGATCATGAAGTTATTTTAACCTAAGTATTTATATATATTTAAGACCTATAATTAATTAATTATTTTAAAACCATGGATATAATTAATTAATTAACATGACTTAGGTTATATTATTAATATATAATAATACATATTTTAACCTAAGTATTTAACGTATTTAATTAAAAACATGTTAAACTTTAATTAAATATTTTAACCTAGAGTTTAATTAAATTACATGAAATGATTATTAAACTATACATTATATCATATGACTTAGAAAATAATCATGAAAACACTTAGGCTTATATACTTAGCTTATTTAACCAGCTTATTTCTAATTATGGAAACTTTCTATTTTTAGAAACTTAATTAAATAAGGCAGCTAATCTATTTATGGAAACCAGCTATTTTTAGAAACTTATTTATTTCAGGCAGCTAATCTATTTATGGAAACTTATTTAATTAAGGCAGCTAATCTATTTATGGAAACTTTCTGTTTTTAGAAACTTATCTATTTTAAGCAGTAAATCTATTTTTGGAAACTTTCTATTTTTGGAAACTTTCTATTTTTGGAAACTTTCTATTTTTGGAAACTTTCTATTTTTGGTAACTTTCTATTTTTGGAAACTTTTTATTTTAGGAAACCTGCTATTTTTGGAAAGTTACTTATTACTACACAGTAAGTATAATAACACATGAAATACAAGAAATACTTAATCAGATTAAACAGAATATAAGATAAAACACAGTTTAAGGCATTAAAACAGTAAAACATGGTAAGAACACATAAAATAAGCTAAGACATGACATAAAACCAACTACGTATTTAGTAAGCAGATACTTATTCATGTACGTATTTGTGACAATCCGTCAATTTATGATTGATATTTTATTCTCAATATTTATTTGAAAATATTATTTTAATGTTATATTATGAACTCACTTATTTTTGGGAAGTAATTTGGATTTACGTCTTGAAGTATCGTCGACTACGTCTAAACCGGAGGATTCAACGTTACGTGCTCACGTTTACATACACCGTTTTGGTGATAGTCCGACATTTCAGAAAATAAATTTATCCGTGAATATTATTTTGAGATTTTAAATTTGAGTTGGTTCATAAACTCATAAATTTACGAGAAGAGATTAGGACTTACGATTTTAATTTAACGTCCTTTACGACTAAACCGGAAACCTTAGGATTACGTATTTACGTTTTCGAACTCCGTTTTTGATGAGACAATTTTTATTAGATTCGTTTTGTGCCGTTGATTCATAATTTATAAAAACGTTTTTCGTAAAACGACCCGAGGGCACGCAAATCAAGGAAACTAGAATCGAGGAGTACCCGTAAATAAATGGGGATGAGACAAGTGGGACACTTGTCCCACCCCCACTCAAAACCGGCCATAACTAGCTACACACCCTTGAGGTGTCATCTTGAGGTTACTAACTTAACACTTGTCATACAAGCTTAACTTGTAAGCTTAACCAAACCTCAAAACAACTAGAAATACCACTACTCCCATTTCTAACATGCAAAACAAGCTAGAAACTCTCCCATCCTCTCTAAAATTTCCGTCCCATCTCACCCATCAAACACCATCATTGATCAAATTTAACCATAAACCTTATGTTATTCATACATAAGTTGAAGCCCTTTTGAAGCCCTATTGATTGGTGGTGATTATAACATCCAAGGAGGAGTTTCTATGGATCCCTAGGGCTGATTTTTCACAAGGTGTTCATGAACAATGGTGGTCTTGAAGATGGTCTTGGTTATTCACAAGTTTCTCCATCAAAATCCATGTTTTGATCACAACCTACATCATCATGGTGGTATAAAGATTGTTGTCCTCATCCTCTTGTTATTTTGATTATGTAATCTTGTATTTGTTTTACTTATGTATATGTATATGATGATGAATGATGATTAAAAATATTGTGTGGGGATTTGGTGTTGATAATCATGCTTAAAAAGATGAAAAACTATATGTAAAAAGGTTAAAATCATGCTTAAAAATGATGGCTGTATAAAACAGTAAAGAACCATGTCATGAACTGATAAATGGCATAGATTAATGGATATACAGTAAGTAATATGTCTTGTACACATGTGAGAGTTGGTCATGCAATGGAATCATTAGGATGAGTGAGATATGATCAAAACAAGTTTAGAGTAAAAATCTGAGTTCACTGTTTTGGACGATTTTTAGAAAATACTTAGAGGCTTATTCAACAGTAGCTATAGAAGAGTTAAATGGATCACATATCATGTAGTTTATGTCATAAACATTTGAGCTTCTATCTCCATATAGAACTCAAGATATGGCAGTTTTGGTGAACATGAAAATAAAAATCAGATTTTTGGAAATCAAAGTATAATAGTATTATATAAGCACTCAAATAAAAATAGTATAAAATGTGAATTAAAACCCACTAACTCATATAATAAATTTATATAAATATGTATAAGGATAAATAAATGGAAATTTTATAAAAATGGTGGTTTGATAAGTTTTATAAGTTATAAAATATAAACATGATTTTTACGACTTTTTCGGCTATTACCGTAAATTAACGTTTTTGTTAAATAAAACTTAGATGGTTGGACCCGTCTAATGTAAACTTTTATAAACTCATATACTGATATATAAGCATATATAACAAGTAAAAACCGATAAAACCCGAACTATATAACATACGGACATTAACGGGCTAAGTTAACGTTATTGGACTAATAATACAACAAAATGGGCTAAAACACATATAAACTTATTTATTGGGCTTAAACCATTTGGGCCCAACATATAAAGTATAAATACTGATAATACAAGTATGAAATGGATTAATACAAGTTAATGAACTTATAATAGGCTTATTGGACCTAAAACATGTAAATAGGTAAAACTAGTAAACTAGTAAGAAATTACCGACACATAACACTAAAATGAGTAAATGAGAATATGTAAACCCACTTTATCATCATATATATAAAATCATCATATGTATACATAATTGTTATTTTTATAAAGTCATTGGACATGAGTCTAAGACGAGTATTATTTGTCTAGGTTTCCGTGATTGGAGCACGTACCGTACGTCCGAATTGCCGATAACCCGCCTTCCCACATCAACGTGAGTTCATAGCCTCGCACTCTTTTAAATGTTTTATAAATATTTTATAAACCCGCGAGGGAGATAACATGTTAATCTTTATTAAATAGGACACCATTTGTCCCGATTGTTTGTTTATTGATTTGGACCCGAATGATTGTATGACCCGATTGTATGACCCGATAAATGATTAAATGACCCAATAGATGAAATAAAATGGATTATTAAAGTTAGGTTATGTCACTAAAAGTCTCATTAGCATGAATTGTGAACTACCGGGATTTGGTAGACGCTTATGCATATAATAGTACTATTTGGGGACGATCACCCCAGTTCGCGCCTTGACGGTTGATCCCCGTCGTGCCACATTGATTGGTAAGCGAATTTATGTATGAGAAGATTTACACAAGCGTGATTATTGTGACGACACGCTAATTTAGATGGGAAAATGATTGTCGGGTTAGCTACCCGTTGTTTATTGTAGTAAGGTAACAATGTCATGCGGCTTATAATAATCCAAAAATAACGAAAATACTGCTATAAGCATTGAATTACAATATATTGACTGACTAGCAATACAAGGTCTATTTATCGATATTATGTTCGTGTTTTGGTTTTACATAACCATACTCATATAACGGTTTTATTTAACTCTATACGACGTTATAAAACGTATTGTATGATGTTTTTACGACAATGGTTCGTATAATGGTTTTGAAGGCAACAACCTATATTATGATTTTTGATAAGGATCTTTATTAAATGACTTTGGCTATTTTATGGCCTATTACAAAGATTTGTACAAAATGATTTTCGGTAATAATTTTATACCGGTGTTATATTGATGGATTTAATTAAAACTCTATGAATTCACTCGGCGTTTTCGCTGACCTTTTCTTTTAACATGTTTTATCTCAGGTACTTGAAGGTAATTCTCGAGAAGACGACAAGAATTCATGGCCCGCAATTAAATTATAATTTCCATTCAAACACTTTGTAAAACTTTGTATGAAATAATATGACTTGGGACCTATGTAACTTTTATATTTATGAATGGAAATGCTTTATTATTAAAACGACGCGATTTTTAAGCGTTTTCTATGATGTGAGTAATGTGCTATCCCGTAACACCAACGAGTCTTCCGCTGTATTGAGTTTTATAAATTTGGGGGTGTTACAGTTTGGTACCAGAGCTCTCGTTATAGAGAACGAAAGATTTTTAAAACCAAGGTTTTGAATAAAACATTTCAAAATCTTTTAACTATAAACATTTTTCTAAAAATGTCTAAAAATCTTTTGACTATAACGGTACCGAAGAATTCCCGAGTTACCGACAAGGCCAGACTGAGAAGTGTTATTTTAATATATATATATAACCTGGATTATATATATATATATATATATATATATATATATATATATATATATATATATATATATATATATATATATATATATATATATATATATATATATATATATATATATATATATATATATATATATATGATGTAATTTTATTACATGATTGTTTGATGATTATTTTGATATTTATACGAGGTATTTATACGACGTAGATTGTCACAAGGAACCCTAAATCCCCTAGTAAATTAATTGAAGCTATTCTCGTAGGAATTCTAGCTATCCTAGATCTAAACCAAGTTGTGGATATTTATGATCCCAACAAATGGTTGATATTCGTAGAAATGTAGATATTAGTTGATTGTGATCTTGAAGAAGAATTGGCGAGATTAAAATTGATATCGATTTTATGACGATCTTTCCTTATAGAGTGGAGTTTGACAAAACGTTACCACCTGGAAAGGTGTCATCTGTATCGTTGTCACCCAATTCTTAATTTAAAATCAAAAGAGTGAATGTTGCACTTGAGACTGTAATTGGAACCATTACCCAAAAGCCTCATGCCAAAAGTACCTTTCCGAGAAGTCTAATTGAATGTGTGAGTCATTTCATACTAGTGACTTATTTGATAACTATTGTTGTAAGAGTTATAGGATTGGAAATTAAGTGTTGATCATATCAAGCTTTCATTGCCCTTTTAAGGTTTATGAATAAGGTTGAAAGTATTGGAAAATGAGGTAGGATGTTGCATTGAGTATAAGTTGGTTGAAACTTGAATAAAGTAAAATTTAACTTATATGGAATATGAGATTGTTAAGAGGAATCCGTTAAGTTCTGTGATTGAATTATAAGGTTTTAAATGATTGTTGATTCGTGTTAAGGGTTGTTCCTAGGCCATTGTCCAATAATAAGGATGCCCAGTGTCCAGGAAATAAATTGAAGAAATGTTCTTCTGAATAGGGACCGATGGATCTTTCGGGACAGGTGGAACCCCCATGACTCTTTTAGATTAGTATTCATTGTGGTATCTTTTAAAAATCCCTAACTTAACTGAGATATCAGTTGGTATGATGAGTTTTTGGAATTGTATGACATAGTGACACGTAATGTGTTACGGTACAATTTTGACTTGTTTGTGATTAACGAAAAGACTACCTCTGATTGCTAAATCCTACATGTATCGATGTTATCTATCTTTATTGCTTCATCCTAATGTTAGCATTAGTGATGCAACCATTGAACAAGTACTCATCTTGATTTGAGTTACGTTGTAGATTATTCTTTTTGAGTGCCATTGAGGTCATGAACCTCATGATTATTTGGCTAATCTCATTTCTTGATATATTGTAGTTAGTTCTTGGTGAACAACTTTTCATCACTCTTTTGCATATCACTCATTGTTTTTATAAGATAAAACAGTATTCCTTGAGAAAAATTGATTTTTCATCACTATAAGGATTATTCAAAGTGAGATTTATAAGTAATTATTATCGAAATGAAGTTGTTTATAGAACACCTTGGAAAACTTAATTGTTTTCATAACAAAGAAAATCTTTGTAAAGTTATTTTTGATTCTTATTTAAGAATTAAGCATGAAAATGTTTTTATTATAAACATGATGATAAAATTTTGACGAACTGAGTATTGCATCGTTAATCTTGAAATTGTATATAGTTGCGCGCCTACATACAATTTGGAAGTGACCATGCAAGGCTGATTAGTAGTCACCATGAAATTATTAATAAACACTAAATTTTCTTTGAAGATTGTGAATGATTAAAATTTATGAGATCTGCAAGAAGTGAAAAATAGGGACATATTGATAGGGACACCTACATATGTGCCCGTACTATTTATTCTTCTTAGTCGAATTTACTCATCTGTGGAAATTGTCTTATTTGACAATTGACAATTCTTTCTTGTCCAATTCTCCCGTAGTGAGATTCTTAGGAAAAGTATTTGATTACCGAATGTTGATACCCGACTGGATGTATCGACGTTCCTATCATTTCTTTTGATTAAGATTTAATTTGAATGGCCTGGGTAATGATCCGAGGAGCTTTCGAATGCGTACTCAAATTAATGAAAACAAGGGATATATTCATATTCGTTAATGTTTTCGTCTGTATCTGATTTGAAATTCTCTCGCGTATATTATGCGTTGACCTTACTCTTTTAAGGTTAGTTATGTCTCCAGATATCCTTGAAGTGTGAAGGATTATGAGTTATTATTAGTCTTTTGAGAAGTTCACATCTTATCAACGGTAATGAAACTGGAAAGTTGATAGTGCCAGTAGAATGGATTGATTGATTATGACATGACGACATTGTCTTAATTGATGGGAACTCGAGTAGAATTCCCTTAAAAGATAAGATGTTGATTATCAAAAGTGATCTAAATAATTCTTGATGGATGACCATATCCTGCATTTAGACTTGAAATTATACCATGAATGGTTGTGAATTAGTCATAGATATAATCTAGAAAGAACCTAATATGAATTTATTAAAAGATGTTTCTGTTATCTGAAACTTTAGGAGGTATTTATTGGTGAATTACCTAGACTTTCGCCATTAAGGCATATTGAAATTGGTATTGATAATATTCTTGGTGCTGCACCTGTGACATGTGCACTGTACTTCAGCACCATCTGAATCGAAAGTGTTACCGTACAACTGAGAGGGTTGTCGGAGAAAGCTTTTATTCTACCAAGTTCGTCATCATGAAGAGCTATGGTGTTATCATTCCTTATATTAATTAATTACCGTGAACTAAGTAAATTGACGATTAAAATCTATATCCACTACCCAAGATGATAGATTTGTTCGATCATTTACAAGGTTCTAGCGTATGTTCTAAAGATTTGATCCATGGCATGGTTATCATCAACTTCGCATCTGCGAAAAAGATTATCTATTCCAATCACTACATCTAGAACTTGTAATGAATATTATGAGTTTCATGTTATGTCGTTCGGATTTACTAATGCATATGTAACATCCATAAATTGGGTGAATCACGTGTGTAGGCTGTAAATTGATAAATTCATGCTTGCGATCATTAAGAACCATCTGTTTGTTTATAAGAATAAGAATGAGTTAATAATTAGTTATAGACTGCCCTAAATTGGCCAAACAATGAAAACTTGTACCTTGAGTATTTAACATGTGATTAAAGACTTAATCCACATTATTTGACCGTGGGATTAATAAGATAATGTAATCTATATTGACTCTTCAAAAATTTAGAGCCCTTTTAAGACTTCGGGTTTTACCAAAAAGAAAGTGCAAATGTGTTTTGACAAATGTTTTATCAGAAAGAACTTTTGAGGGATTATTCCCTTATACCTAGAACATTTAACTAAACTCCTGTTTAGGGGTAAATGTTCGTGTATACCTCAAGACAACCTAAGAGGGATTGAGGAAACCATTTTAACCATGACCTAAAACTTGAAACGACAAATTTTACTTGTCAACTAAGAAAATTTTGACCAGAGTATAAACAAAGATTTTTCAAACATTTACAGATCTTACTAATTACTTTCAGTAAACCAACAAAAATTTTGTTAATTAAATTCAAATTTATTTTGAACATTTTTTATAATTGGACAAACTAAGAAAATTTAAAAACTTTTTGCGTTTACATTTCATAAAAAATAAATATTTATTATTTAGTTAGTGGTAATAATTATCGACGCTTTAAACGTCGGATTGAGTAAAACTGATAAAAACAATAGTTGAGATAGAATTAAAACTTAGAAAATATGAAGAAAGGTGAACGTAATTACTGACGCATTATGTAGAAAGGATAAAGAACCAATTAGGATGTGTTCCTTAGTAATGATGGTACAAAATAAAATTGCCGAACAATATAAAAATAAACAATGTTTGTAAAAAGGATAATATAGGTAATAAATAGTGGTTCGCGGCTAATATGAACCATTAAAATTGAGAAGCCGATAGCGCTAAATGTTTTAAAGACCACTTGTGATTGTCTAAATATGGAGGATTGTGAGATATAGTTATGTTGGAATCTTGTAAGTATAAGTATTCTATTCCTGTCATTTCTGATTAAAAGTATCTTTATCTGAAGAAGATGTACTAATGACAAATTATGAAGGCAAACATCGCCTCATACATTAGTAAACGTCTAACTATTGCAAAGGTCATCATCTGAATTTGATTCGATTTGGGTCATCGTCGACAGACTGACCAAATCTGCTAATATCATTCCTATTAATGATAGATTCTTGATGAAGAAATTGTCTCTTTATATTTAAAGGAGTTGTGTAAACATGGTGTGCCTGTATCGATCATCTCTATCAAGATCCTCACTTCGCATTGAATTTCTAGAGATTTGCTCAGAAGTCATTAAGAACGAATCTGGATGAGAGTACTGTGTACCACCCCAATCGAAGGGACGAGGTAAAGTAACGATACAAAATACTATAAGCACTATTTTATGCTTGAATGATTGACCTTTGGTAATGAACCATATAATCGTTTTCCTTTAGAGAGATTATCATTGATAATTATCGTGTTAGGATCGAGATCGAATCTTGTTAGGATCTAAATATTAGAACATCTGTAAGCAGGAGTTGAGATAAAGACACCCGACATACACCCATTGTGAGTTGGACATGTCTTTTAGGTTTAAGGTTTCCTAAGATGGCGAACCTGACCTTACAAAATACTCGACCCACGAGACCTGAAATGATTGTTGAAATTAGGATCTGATTATTGACTGCCGGTAGTGGGTAGGAGGTTATGTGAATATGAAATGTAGATCTTGAAGTGCCAGATGGGTAGCGAAGTTATGCCAAAATTTTTAACCTTGGAAAAAAAATGAATTAATGATCTGAAAGATCATGGGATATAAGTCCTTGTTGTATGGGACCATTCAGATGATGTAAAAGTTGGGATTGAAAGGCATATAAGCTGGATCTACCCTAGGACTTCAAGAGCTGCGTGAATTATGTTTCGTATATCGAACTTGACAAAATGCCTATCAAGTGAAAATCTGATTGTTTCTTAGTAATGTTTAGATCGGCGAAAAGTTACATTCATCAAAAACCCGTGAACATCATGGATAGAGAAAGTAAGTCAACAATAAGCCTGATCTTATTCCCGTTGTTATGTTTGATGAAACTCGCGTATTGTAATGAATTACACTTGTGAGAAAAGACCAAATGTGGAGGAAATACCCACATGGCTTTAACTCTATAAGAAGCGAGTAGTAAGATTATCTTTGAGGACAAAGATCCCGTTTAGGGGTAAATGCCGTGACAATCCGTCAATTTATGATTGATATTTTATTCTCAATATTTATTTGAAAATATTATTTTAATGTTATATTATGAACTCACTTATTTTTGGGAAGTAATTTGGATTTACGTCTTGAAGTAGCGTCGACTACGTCTAAACCGGAGGATTCAACGTTACGTGCTCACGTTTACATACACCGTTTTGGTGACAGTCCGACATTTCAGAAAATAAATTTATCCGTGAATATTATTTTGAGATTTTAAATTTGAGTTGGTTCATAAACTCATAAATTTAAGAGAAGAGATTAGGACTTATGATTTTAATTTAACGTCCTTTACGACTAAACCGGAAACCTTAGGATTACGTATTTACGTTTTTGAACTCCGTTTTTGATGATACAATTTTTATTAGATTCGTTTTGTGCCGTTGATTCATAATTTATAAAAACATTTTTCGTAAAACGACCCGAGGGCACGCAAATCAAGGAAACTAGAATCGAGGAGTACCCGTAAATAAATGGGGATGAGACAAGTGGGACACTTGTCCCACCCCCACTAAAACCGGCCATAACTAGCTACACACCCTTGAGGTGTCATCTTGAGGTTACTAACCTAACACTTGTCATACAAGCTTAACTTGTAAACTTAACCAAACCTCAACACAACTAGCAATACCACTACTCCCATTTCTAACATGCAAAAAAAGCTAGAAACTCTCCCATCATCTCTAAAACTTCCGTCCCATCTCACCCATCAAACACCATCATTGATCAAATTTAACCATAAACCTTATGTTATTCATACATAAGTTGAAGCCCTTTTGAAGCCCTATTGATTGGTGATGATTATAACATCCAAGGAGGAGTTTCTATGAAGCCCTAGGGCTGATTTTTCACAAGGTGTTCATGAAGAATGGTGGTCTTGAAGATGGTCTTGGTTATTCACAAGTTTCTCCATCAAAATCCATGTTTTGATCACAACCTACATCATCATGGTGGTATAAAGATTGTTCTCCTCATCCTCTTGTTATTTTGATTATGTAATCTTGTATTTCTTTTACTTATGTATATGTGAATGATGATGAATGATGATTAAAAATATTGTGTGGGGATTTGGTGTTGATAATCATGCTTAAAAAGATGAAAAACTATATGTAAAATGGTTAAAATCATGCTTAAAAATGATGGCTGTATAAAACAGTCAAGAACCATGTCATGAACTGATAAAATGGCATAGATTAATGGATATACAGTAAGTAATATGTCTTGTACACATGTGAGAGTTGGCCATGCAATGGAATCATTAGGATGAGTGAGATATGATCAAAACAAGTTTAGAGTACAAATCTGAGTTCACTGTTTTGGACGATTTTTAGAAAATACTTAGAGGCTGATTCAACAGTAGCTATAGGAGAGTTAAATGGAGCACATATCATGTAGTTTATGTCATAAACATTTGAGTTTCTATCTCCATATAGAACTCTAGATATGGCAGTTTTGGTGAACATGAAAATAAAAATCAGATTTTTGGAAATTAAAGTATAATAGTATTATATAAGCACTCAAATAAAAATAGTATAAAATGTGAATTAAAACCCACT
Organism: Glebionis coronaria; assembly: GCA_025667525.1. Classification (NCBI taxonomy): domain Eukaryota; kingdom Viridiplantae; phylum Streptophyta; class Magnoliopsida; order Asterales; family Asteraceae; genus Glebionis; species Glebionis coronaria. The sequence continues at coordinate 364,734,061 of CM046877.1, forward strand.
AACTCATATAATACATTTATATAAATATGTATAAGGATAAATAAATGGAAATTTTATAAAAATGGTAGTTTGATAAGTTTTATAAGTTATAAAACTATAAACATGATTTTTACGACTTTTTCGGCTATTACCGTAAAATTAACGTTTTTGTTAAATAAAACTTAGACGGTTGGACCCGTCTAATGTAAACTTTTATAAACTCATATACTGATATATAAGCATATATAACAAGTAAAAACCGATAAAACCCGAACTATATAACATACGGACATTACCGGGCTAAGTTAACGTTATTGGACTAATAATACAACAAAATGGGCTAAAACACTTATAAACTTATTTATTGGGCTTAAACCATTTGGGCCCAACATATAAAGTAAAAATACTGATAATACAAGTATGAAATGGATTAATACAAGTTAATGAACTTATAATAGGCTTATTGGACCTAAAACATGTAAATACGTAAAACTACTAAACTAGTAAGAAATTACCGACACATAACACTAAAATGAGTAAATGAGAATATGTAAACCCACTTGATCATCATATATATAAAATCATCATATGTATACATAATTGTTATTTTTATAAAGTCATTGCACATGAGTCTAAGACGAGTATTATTTGTCTAGGTTTCCGTGATTGAAGCACGTACCGTACGTCCGAATTGCCGATAACCCGCCTTCCCACATCAACGTGAGTTCATAGCCTCGCACTCTTTTAAATGTTTTATAAATATTTTATAAACCCGCGAGGGAGATAACATGTTAGTCTTTATAAAATAGGACACCATTTGTCCCGATTGTTTGTTTATTGATTTGGACCCGAATGATTGTATGACCCGATTGTATGACCCGATAAATGATTAAATGACCTGATAGATGAAATTAAATGGATTATTAAAGTTAGGTTATGTCACTAAAAGTCCCATTAGCATGAATTGTGAACTACCGGGATTTGGTAGACGCTTATGCATATAATAGTACTATTTGGGGACGATCACCCCAGTTCGCGCCTTGACGGTTGATCCCCGTCGTGCCATATTGATTGGTAAGCGAATTTATGTATTAGAAGATTTACACAAGCGTGATTATTGTGACGACACGCTAATTTAGATGGGCAAATGATTGTCGGGTTAGCTACCCGTTGTTTATTGTAGTAAGGTAACAATGTCATGCGGCTTATAATAATCCACAAATAACGAAAATACTGCTATAAGCATTGAATTACAATATATTGCCTGACTAGAAATACATGGTCTATTTATCGATATTATGTTCGTGTTTTGGTTTTACATAACCATACTCATATAACGGTTTTATTTAACTCTATACAACGTTATAAAACGTATTGTATGATGTTTTTACGACAATGGTTCGTATAATGGTTTTAAAGGCAACAACCTATATTATGATTTTTGATAAGGATTTGTATTAAATGACATTGGCTATTTTATGGCCTATTACAAAGATTTGTACAAAATGATTTTCGGTAATAATTTTATACCGATGTTATATTGATGGATTTAATTAAAACTCTATGAATTCACTCAGCGTTTTCGCTGAACTTTTCTTTTAACATGTTTTATCTCAGGTAGTTGAAGGTAATTCTCGGGAAGACGACAAGAATTCATGGCCCGCACTTAAACTATAATTTCCATTCAAACACTTTGTAAAACTTTGTATGAAATAATATGACTTGGGACCTATGTAACTTTGATATTTATGAATGGAAATGCTTTATTATTAAAATGACGGGATTTTTAAGCGTTGTCTATGATGTGAGTAATGTGCTATCCCGTAACACCAACGAGTCTTCCGCTGTATTGAGTTGTATAAATTTGGGGGTGTTACAATATTTATGTAGCACTAGTGATTCGGAAGTAGGATTCCTCGCAGTTCATCTTTTCGTTCACTGGACATAAGGTACGAATTCCCGTCCTTTCAGTATGGACATTCTTTCCTTATTAGGATTCCCCGTATGCAGCCAACTGTTTTCCCGTAGTATAAGTTACGTGTTTGATTGCTTATGTTTAATTAAGATTACCTATAGCCATATACATGCATGACCAGTTTCACCTAGTTATGGAGGTACCATAACCATAACATTAGAGGCACTAATGTTATCACTTCACCACGGCGGAGTGATTGCTCGTGGCGTCCCTTCAGCTTTTGGCCATTTATTTATACTTATCATGTGGGCATATGGGTGCATCCTAGTTACATGTTTTTATTCAGGATTTCATGGTGAATGTGGTGTGTGCCTTGCATCCTTCACAAGGAGCTGATCCCTCCTACCCAAAAACTAGTATATTAAATTAGAGACAGCCCCTCTAATTTGCATGATGAGGTCACCCCTCTAATTATTCATGCACGTTGGATTTTCATGACCTATATTGGCTAATGGTAAAATATGACGAACAGTTTTTATAAGATAAACATAAGACTTTCAAACTATAAAACCAGTTTTATCAAGACTTAACCAGGTTACTCGGGACTTAGTTTTCTTCCGCTGTTATTATGTTATATGCTTATCCTATTCACGCTTTATTGTACATTCGTGCACTGAGCGTATTTGCTCAGCCGTTTTCCTTTTCTATGTTCCCAAAACGGTAGGTACTCAGGGACGCTCGTAGACACTAAGAGTACGTGCATATGGACTGGAAGCTGTCTAGCCTTCTTTACTTTATGCATTTCCTTTCTTATGATACTTATGCTTTGGACATTGTTTAGTCCTTTCCTTTATTATACTATGTTTGTGTGTGATGAGCTTTACTTTTGGACTACCGATGTTTGATTCCGGTATTTTCCTTTTATGGTCAAGTAATGTTTAGACATTTTTCCTTGTATGCTTTGATGACACGCCATAATTGTTGTGATATTTCCATTTCCAAAATTGGGTGTTACACGAGGGAACCAACGAAGAAGAGCTTCGCCTACACCTCGACCTCATCCAAGAAAGGAGGGAAATGGCCGCCATCAGAGAAGCAAAGTACAAGAAGAAAATGGAGCAATATTACAACAAGAGTATGAAGCACATGTCGTTCAAAGCCATAGACTATTTATACAGGAAAAATGAAGCTAGCCGAGTGATAAAGCTAGGCAAGCTAGCTTCAAGCTGGGAAGGCCCGTACCGGGTCACCGAAGCCTTCCAGAACGGCTCTTATAAGTTAGAAACAATGGAGGGAAGGAAATTCCAAGGACATGGCATGCCATGAACTTGAGAAATTGTTTCATGTAACCACAGTTGGATGTAAAAGTATTATTTATAATATAATATAGTATGTGCTTTGATGTTTTGGTTTTTAGTCGTTTTACTTACCTTTAGGAAAAAGTAAGCAAACGCTAAGTCGTGGTAAGTATTAATCAATACATTTTAGGAAAAACGTAAAGACGAATAATCGAGTTCGTTCTCGAGGAGGTATGGTGTTTAGCCAACAATTATAAACGTATTTAATCGAGTTATTACGCTTTTGGAAAGAAAGAAAGAAAAGAAAACGTAGACGAATTATGCTAAAAACGGTCGAAAACGTGTATACCTACGAACGTAAAAACGCGACCCAACGGAAAATTTCACCTAAAAAATAGTTAAAAATTACTAAAAGTCCTAAAAATTATAATTAAAAATAAAATATAAACTAAAAAATTTGAAAGTGCTTAAATTATTTTATATTAATATTTAAAGTTAATTAAAAATATAAAAGATAAATTAACTAAGAAAATGACAAAATTCAAACTTTTTTTATTTGTAAACCTAGTTTATACTTTTTAAAAACTAACAATATTTTTTTGAAAATTTTTCTATACATTTTTCTATTTTTTATGACTTTTATATTTTTATTATGAATTAAATACTATTTAAACCAATTAAATTATTTAAAAATATTAAATGTTTTTGTAAAAAAACAAAAACATACAGAAAGTGAGAAATATTATTTTAAATCTAGGAAAAATATAAGTCCTAAAAAATAAGCACTGATAAGCTGCGAAATAAGCTATATAAGCTGTTATATATAAAAAAAACTAAAAAGGAAAACAGAAAGTGTATATATAGAAAACAAAAGAGAATGCTAACAAAAAGATTAATGAGTGCAGATGGTTCAGAGGTGGGTTCCTATGTATGATGGGAGTATGTGCTCAGGGGTTCAATTCCCACCTGCTGCCATTTTTTTGCTAATCCTTTTATTTGGACCTTCTGTTGCCAAAACTATATAAAAGGAAAACGAGAAGAACTTTAAATCAAAATCACTTAGAGAACATATGGTTGTAAGGGTGACTGCTGTGTTGGTGGGAAGGGCAGAAGTCACGAGTTCAAACCCTGTTGCTCCCTTTTTGACAGACAGAATACTATTGTTGACAGCTTCTAGCAGGAAAGCTTACCCAAACACCCCTTACGAAAATAACATGAGTACAACAGACCCAAACTCCAATGTGCAGGTCTGCTTCACCACGAAAACGACCCCGGCGGTTCTATTCCTCGAAACTACTATATCGAATACACTTTAACGCAAGGCATTTTTGACAACAATCTTATGGTGATTATGTTGAGTGTGCAGGTCAGAGGTTTCAAGACCTTCTGCTGCCCCTTTTTTTGCTTAGTTTTTGATTAATGCTTTTCAGCTTTTGGAGATAAGCACAACCACACATAAGCAGTAGACTTATGGTGAGTAACAATCAATATTAAGGGCAAAAATGAACACACATAAACTGAATTCAAGGCAGACTAGCAAGCAATCCAACAATGCACAAGTATGAACAGTAGCTAACTTAGCGAAAGTGAACTTTTATGTACAGTTTTGGCTTAAGACAACTTATAGAATAAGCACTTCTAATTCTCAGAACCTTAAAACAAAATTAAAGCACCTTATGAACTACTATAATGCACAATTACAAGGCCTAATTCCATAAATACAAGCTATGATTCTTGCTGATTTATATGACCACAGTTATGCCTTTTTTTGAGCGAAAAAGAGAACTAAAAGAGCACTATTTTGAGCAAATGGTTTCCAATCTTAATGCAGCCTATCATAACTTACAAATGACTAAAAAGTGAACCTAAAACAACTTGAATCTAGCATAAATAACAACTATACCTCGATAAATCATGAAAACTTACAAATCACCTCAGAGAGTTGTTTATGCCAACAGGCGCTTAACCTTTTTACATTTCTTTGTTTATGGTTGGTGTACAATCACTCAATACAACCCAGTCACAAAAACAACAACACACCTTCTCAAACTTGATTCAAGCTTACACACTTCTATCCCTCACTACACAAAATCTACCAAACCTATGAAATTAGACAGATTTTGAACCAAACTTAGCAAAATGAAAACTTAGACCTAAAACTACCAAACTTATGAATAAAATCAAACACCCTAAGCCACTCAATGGGGCAGAGTACAGCAGGGGTAAAGAGGTGGTAATCCTACCCTCAATCCTAGCATTCCCAAACACTACTTTAGGCTCGACAGAAAATTAAAGCAATGAGAAAAAAATGAATAAGCAGATTATGAACACGAACAACAAGACAATATGCGGAAAAGAAAATAAATAAAACAAAACACATAAGCACATGAACACGGATTAAGCTAAGCAGAACAAAGGACTTCAAAGAAATAAAAAAGGAGGAGAAACCTTACAAGGCGGTCCAAGCTCTAAAAATCTACTCCCCTTGAAAGAACCTCAACTCAACTATTTACACCTCGAACAACCAAAATCTACCCGAGCTTATCAACCAAGCTTATGCACATCAAAAACATCCACTTGGAATATCAATCACTGGAAATTTCTTGAACTCGGAGCCAACTCCTTTCCTGAAATAATTACAAGACCAAAAAGAACAAAGCCAACATGAGCTATAAGCTCAGCTTATTATCAATAAGCTGAGACTTGTAGCTTATGCTACAGTGAACACCCAACACTCGAAAACTTGGATTTTGGTAAATAGAAAAAACTTTCTTTCAAGTTCCTTTTACAAAACCTCCTTTTTAAACCTTAACAATCTAACAAAAATCCTCAATAAAAAAAGAACTCTTTAACAGATTTTGGAAATAAACATGGCAGAACATCAACTTTTCAAAAAATATTTCTTGAAAAAGGTAATATATTTGACAAGTTTAAGCAATAGACATGAATTATGATGGAACTAAGATTTAATCTCAAATTACACCAACTTTTAAGCTATAAAAAAGAATTTATCAAATTACCAACTTATATAAATAAAAAAGGATTTACAATATTTGAGAGAAAAACTGGAACAAATAAAAACTAAGGACCTAGGTGCCTTATATACTGGCAAAAATTGTTCTAGAAGAAAAAAAGAAGAACTAAACCCTAATCCATCGAATTTCCAACAATGCCCTTGGCTTTTGAATTAAAAAGTTGGTCAACAATAAGAAAATGTGATCTCTGTATGTATACAGCTGTTTGATTTTGATCTCAAGCGTCCAAGATAGTTGTGGAGAGCAAGAAAAGCATGAGAGACGTTGATTCCACCTGCCACATTTGTCTTCATCCCTTTGTACACATTTTTGGGTCAGGGGAGGGGACCATAGGCCATGTAGGTGAAAGTGATGGAGTTTGGGGATGTGAGATAGGGTTAATAAACCACTAATCAAGTTTCTGGAAGGTTTAATGATTTGATTTTGGGTAAATCAAATTTGGGGATTAGGGTTCTTGGTAAGTAATTTTGGGTATTTGATTTGTTGATGATGCATAGTAAGTGAAAGGCTCCATCACTGTTAATATATTAATATGTTTAAAACAGATTTATTTATATTAAACATGACTAAGTGGGGTGTGGGTTTTATGAGGTGTAAGGTTTTGATTGGTGGACTATAGTGATGTGGCAGCCCAGTTGGGTATTTAATGGGTGAATTGTGTTTTTTGGTTAAATGAGTTTAGGCTTTTAACAACATTAGTCCCCCTCATAACAGCCGTTTAGTACTATTATTAACATCCATGGTCCTTGATATATTTCACCGTTAGTCCTTCCCCATTTGCACCATTAGTCCTTTAACATTAAAAAGGATCTAATATTTAACATCTTCAAACATAAGGGCTGATTTTTGACAAGAATAAAACTTTAGGGACCCTAAAGTAATTTAGTGATTCTTAGGGCTATAAAGTGTCAATCTTCAAAACTTGAGGGACCAAACTTGTACAAACTTCAAACTTGAGGGTCTTTTTGGAAAATTCAAAAATCAGGTCCGGTTCATTATGCGACTTCGTTTCCCGTGTTCGTTATTGATGGATTCTTGTGCTCTTGTTATCTTTTTCTCGATATCCATACCTAAAATACACATTGAGCAAACACAAGCATATATATGGCACTTTTTATGATATTTTAACCATTTTAAGCCCGTTTTGGACGATGAGACTATGTATAAAAGCAGTCTTATCATGCTTTCTCGTTAAAGGAGGAGTAATTTTCCGAGAAGCAAACTTTTGATAAGCACCGAACAGTCTTTAAGGCATAATTATAAAAGCAACATCGAAACACCCCATAGTGAGTCTGATCAACTCAAGGGGAAGGGGACTGGTTGTAAAGGATGAGACCCTCGTCAAGCGACAACATATTTGTCGTAAAGGTTAAGAGCCTCATCGACCCACCGATGGTAAAGGTTAAGAGCCTCATCCACTGGAGCAAGAACGCACCAATTCGGACGTTGAAGAGGACCGCTTGTAAAGAATGAGACCCTCATCAAGCGAAAACCTATTTTTCGTAAAGGTTAAGTGTAACACCCCATTTTGATAAATGTTATGTCACGCGTAATTATGACGTGTCATCAAAGCATGCAAGGTAAATGTCTTAAAAACATTAAATGACCATGAATGGAAATACCAGAAACAACCATCGATAGTCCAAGTATAAGCTCATCACACATAAACATAAGTACTGAAATGGAAAAGGACTAAAAAATGTCCAAAGAATTATGTAACATAATGTATGAAAAAATGCATAAAGTAGAGAAGGCTAGATAGCTTCCAATCCATATGCACGTACGCTTAAGTCTACGAGCGCCCTTGAGTACATGCCGTTTGGGAACATGAAAAGAAAACGGCTGAGCATAACGCCTAGTGAACGGATATACAAGTATAGCATGAAATGACATAAGCATAACACACTAATAGAAGCGGAAATTTTAAGTCCTAGTAAACCTGGAACATGTTCATAAAACTGGTTTTATAGTTTGAAAAGACTTATGTTTTTATGTAAAATCTGTATTAGTTAGCCAATAGCCCATATAGGTCATGAGGTTCCACCGTGCATGAATACTTGGAGGGGAGACCTCGTCATTCAATTAGAGGGGTTGCCTCCAATTAAATAGTTTGGGTAGGAGGGATCAACTCCTTGTGAAGGATGCAAGGCACACATCGCATTCACCATGAAAATCCTGTAAAACATGTAACAAGGATGCACCCATACGCCCCACATGATAATATAATATAATGGCCAAAACTGAAAAAGGACGCCACGAGCAATCACTCCACCGAGGGGAAGTCATAACACTGGTGCCTCTAGTGTTATGGTTATGGTACCTCTATAATTAGGTGACACTAGTCATGCGTGTATATGGCTTAGGCAATTATTCTAACATAAGTAATCAAACATATAAAACAATACTGGAAAAACTGTTGGCTGCAAACGGGGAATCCTAATAAGGAAAGAATGTCCATACTGAAGGACGGAAAATCCGTACCTTATGTCCAATGAACGAGGAAAGACGAAAGGAAGAAAGTCCTACTCCAATCTCACTAACGTTACAAAAATGGGGAACATGTATAAGTATTCTGATTACTGAGTACGTAACTGATTATAACATGTCTTAGCTTGTTTTATATGTTCTTGTCTTGTTTTACTGATTTATATGTTATACTGTGTTTATCATGTATTTCATGTATTCTGATTAAGTATTAACTTGTATTCTTGTATTATTATACTTGTGTAATAATAAGTAACTTTCTAAAAATAGTAGGTTTCCTAAATAGAAAGTTTCCAAAAGTAGAAAGTTCCCAAAAATAGGAAGTTTCCAAAAATAGATCCGTTTCAAATAACAGATCACTTTCTAAAAATAGAAAGTTTCCAAAACTAGTAAGTTTCCTGTAATAGAAAGTTTCCATATTTAGAAATAAGCTGGATTAATAAGCTAATAATATAAGCTTAAGTTTACTTGTTAAATATCAAAAGTCATGTAATTATTAGTATAGTTTATTAATAATATCATGTTAATTAAATAAACTATAGGTTATACGATTTAGTTAAATATAAGCATGATTTATTTAAATTAAGGCATATAAAATACTTAGGTTAAACATGTATTAATAATATATTATTTATAACCTAAGTCATGTTTTATTAATTAATTATAGTCCATGTTTTCAATAATTAATTAATACTATAGTCTAAATTAAATGGTAAAAATACTTAGGTTAAAACATGTATTATTTTCTAAATAATAATAATCTAAGTCCATGTAAATTAAATTAATACTAGTCATGGTTTAAATTAATTTAATTTGTCTTGTTAAAATAATATAACTTGTAAAAATTAGTTCCGTGCCCGAACCCGTGTTTTAATTTAGACCAAACGTGAACCGGACCGGACCCCTTGGCCGGACTGAACCAAACATCTCTTAGTAGTCGCTACCCGGTTTAGCCGGTTGCCACTGCTCGTGTAAAATCACCACCGGCTGTAGCCGATGGTTCCCCCTAGCTTGTCTCGGCTTCCCACTGCGCACAACAAGGTTCCCACCGGCAGTAGGCCGGTGGTTCCCCCTGCTGTGCTGCGTATTTCCCCTACTTGAACCAAACAGCCACCGACTTAAGCCGGTGGTGTTGTTTCTGTTGTGCCAAGACCACAACAAACCATAAGGCCACCCCGACTCACGTCGGGGTCCTTGTTTCTTACTGTCGACCAAACCCAAGCCACGCCGAGATCTTAAGGTCTCGGTGGTGGTGCGATTAACCAAGCCGAGAGATTGGTTGCTCTCGGTGGTGCGTCGACCGAACCAAACCAAATCCAAAAACCCTTCTTTTTTATGTTTTCATAATTAAACCAACATGTTTTTTGTTTGTTTTATGATTTACATAACATGTGTTCTTGATCCCAATTAAAAGAATAAAAGAAAAGGATTAAAAAGATTACTGAATGCATGATGAATAAGGATTAATAACACGAACATGAATACCCGAATTCAATAACCAAAAATCAACCAACACCTTGGTGGTGTCTTTTGTAGCCGGCGGCAAAAGGAGAGGCAAGGAAGAACTAGGGTTTTTATTTTTTTAGAAAAACTCTGTAGAATGAACATGTATTTTCCCTTTTTGGTTTATTTAGCAAAAACAACTTGGGCTTGGCCCTTTCCCTACATTGTCCGCGGCTATAAGGCCCCCATAAGGCCTTGATGGGCCTTGTTCATGTTTAACCATTTATGTGTTCATTACTAATGTGTTCGTGTTAGTTGTAATTAACTATTCGTGTTATAATAATACTTATACGTAATCGATATTTGTCGTATGATAATCAATATATACGTAGTTACATGTTCGTGATTTAATGTTCGTGATTACATGTTCATGATTATAATTATTATAATTAATACTTATCGTGTAATACCACGTACTTAATTATTATCGTGCACTAACACGTACGTAGTTTCTATAATTAATATTCGTGACACGTGTTCATGATATAAAAGGAAAGTTTTAATTGGTACAAACGTTTACTAAGTGTACTGTTCATGGTAAAAGTATGCGGGTTTTACAACTGTTCCCCCCTAAAAAGAATAATTCGTCCCCGAATTATAGATAAAGTAAACTGAAAGAGGAACATACCCGAATTCAAAACTTGAAATGAGGGTAAGAAGCCCGGATAGACTCCTCTGTTCCCAAATGGGTTCCCACTCGGTATGATCCCTCCATAGGATTTTGACGAATGTAATCGTCTTCTTCCTCATGACTCGTTCTTGTCTATCAAGAACTCGTTCGGATTCCTCGATGAAGGTAAGATCTTCACGAATCTGTTCAAGTGGATACTGAACCGTGTGAAGGGGATGATAATTGTACCCTCTGAGTAAAGACACATGGAAAACGTCATGAACGTGAGAATTCTGCAGAGGTAACGCTAAACGATACGATACTTCACCGACTCGCTCGATGATATCAAACGGTCTGATGAATCGAGGATAGAGTTTCCCTTTGATTCCAAAATGTCTAACAACACATGTCGGTGATACCTTTAGAAAGACATGATCTCCCACGTTGAAATGCAAATCCCTACGATGCTTGTCGGCATAACTCTTCTAACGTGCACGAGCTTCTTGTAATTTCTCCTTAGCTACAATTACCTTCTCGTTGGTCAACTCTATCATCTCTGGTCCTTCAAGTGTTCGCTCACCAACCTGATCCCAGCAGATTGGGGCGCGACACTTTCTACCATACAACATCTCAAACGGTGCACACTTGAAGCTGGCGTGCCAACTGTTGTTGTAACACCCCATTTGTTAAGATTGAATACTACAGTAAAGTATGGTGTGTCATCAAAGCATGCAAGGTAAATGTCTTAACATTCATGACCATAAATAGAAATACCAGAAAGTCTAAGTAACTCACACACAAGCAATATTAAGTACTGCAAATGGAAGGACTAAACAATGTCCAAATGAAATAAATTTTGAGAAAGTAGGAATAAATGCACACTTGATGCTGGTGTGCCAACTGTTGTTGTAACACCCCATTTGTTATGATGGAATACTATAGTAAAATATGGCGTGTCATCAAAGCATGCAAGGTAAATGTCTAAACATTCATTCCCATAAATAGAAATAACGGAAACAAACATCGATAGTCTAAGTAACTCACATACAAGCAATATTAAGTACTGCAAATGGAAGGACTAAACAATGTCCAAATGAAATAAAGTATGAGAAAGTAGGAATAAATGCATAAGGTAAAAGAGGCTGGATAGCTTCCATCCGAATGCACATAATCTTGAGATCCTACTTGCGACCTTGGTACCTGCCGTTTGGGAACATGGAAATGGAAAACGGCTGAGCATAACACCTAATGCATGAATATACAATAAAACATAGAAACATAGAGTAATGAAAGCATAAAAGAGCATATAAAGGATGAAAGGCATAAAAAGCAGCGGAAAAGAATAAGTCCTGGGAACCTAGATGAATGTCATGTTTACTGGTTTTAGTTCTGAAAACATAGCTTGCGTTACTTATGAAAATCTATATTAGTTAATATAACAAAAGCCAATATAGGTCATGAGCTCAACAACGTGCATGAATACTTGGAGGGGTGACCTCGTCATGCAATTAGAGGGGATGCCTCTAATTAAATGGTAATAGGTAGGAGGGATCAGCTCCTTGTGAAGGATGCAAGGCACACACCACATTCACCATGAAATCCTGACTGACACTATAACTAGGATGCACCCATACGCCCCACATGATAAAAAAAATAATAAAGGCCAAATAACTGAAAGCGACGCCACGAGCTATCAATCTGTCGTGGTGAAGTCATAACACTAGTGCCTCTAGTTTAGTGGTTATGGTACCTCCATAACTAGGTGAAACTGGCATGCATGTATATGGCTAAGGTAACTAATAAACATAAGCTTTTAATCTGTAACTACTAGGGAAAACAGTTGGCTGCATACGGGAAATCCTAATAAAGGAAGAGGTTGTCCTTACTGAAGGACGGGAAATACGTACCTTGTGTCCAGTAGAAACTAACGGAAATGCTGAAGAACCTACTTCGCCTTGACGGATAATACTACAAGAATGGGAACGTTTATGAGTTGACTGAATTACATGTGTTTTACTGGTTTTGTATGTTCTTAGCTTATTATTCATGTTATATCATGTTTTAACCGTTTTAAGTGTGTACTATAGTTATTCTTGTATTATGTTGTTTATTATTCATGTAATATGATATTATAATACTTGTATTGTAATACTAAGTAACTTTCTAAAAATAGTAGGTTTCCATAAATAGTAAGTTTCTAAAAAATAGAAAGTTTCCAAAATAGTAAGTTTCTATAATTAGAAATAAGTTGGATTATTAATGTCAAGTAAAGTTTAATTAGTAAAATACAAGTCATGGTTTAAAGGTTATAGCTTATTAATTAAATAACTTGGTTAATTAATTAAACTATACATTATAAGAATTTAATTAAAAATACATGTTTTAATTAAATTAAGCTAAGTAAAATACTTAGGTTATACATGAAATATTGATTTTAATATTTAAACCTAAGTCATGCCTTTTATTAAATTAAATAGTCTAGGAAATAATTTAATTAAACATATTTTCTGATTTCAATACTTTCTCGAAACCCGAACCCGTGTTTTATAATTAACCCGAGCCCGTACCCGTGTTCCACATATAAGCCGAGCCAAACACCCTTGACAGTGGCTACCCGGCCTAGCCGGTTGCCACTGTCCGAGTGGTTTACCCGCTGCCGAGCCACGGCTAGGCGCTGCCGGCTCGGTTTCTACCAGTTCACACTGGTTCCCACTGGTTCACACCGGTTCCCACTGTTTTTGTTGTTCGGTTCCCACTGTTAAAACCAAAATTCCCACCGAGACCCTATTGGTCTCGGTTGGCACTCGATCCAAACCCAAAACCATACCCGAACATACCCCGACTCTACGTCAATGTCCCCTTATCGTGCCAAAACCACACCAAGCTGAGACCATAAGGTCTCGGTGGTGGTGATTTAAACCAAGCCGAGAGCCCCTTGGCTCTCGGGTGCGTCTCGACCAAACAAACAAAAACCAACACTCTTTTATTCTTGTTTTTAAATTAATCTTACATGTTCTCCTTATTGTTTTTAAGATTAATTACATGAAATCATAAAAAGAAATTAAAAGAAAAGGTTTTGATGATTACCCGATACATAGTTGTTTAAGGTTAAAGAGCACGAACACAAACAAGTACTTTTCCAAGATTAAAAATCAACAAACACCCCTTTGGTGTTTGTTCCTACCGGCGGCAAAGAGAGAGAGAGAGAGAGAGAGAGAGAGAGAGAGAGAGAGAGAGAGAGAGAGAGAGAGAGAGAGAGAGCAAGAGACTTAGGGTTTTCTTGTTTTTGATAATTATGATATGTTTAATTCCGTGGAGGAATTAATTTAGGATTATACTTGGGTCATGGGCCAAGCCCATTCTTTCCTTTCTTTCTCTCTTAGCCGTGGACATCTAAGCCCACAAGGGAAAACCCGTAGTTTTTGTTAAGTTAAATAATATGGTCGTGTACGTTCATGTTTTATTTATCGTGAATTTGGTTATCGTGATCATGCACATTTATAATATATATACGTACATACATGTTATTTAATATCATGACACGTGAATTATATTATAAATGGAAAGTTTAAATTTTATCATATTTTCGTGTATTTACTGTTCATGTGTAATGTTCATAGTATTTTAATGCGGGTTTTACAACTCTTCCCCTCTAAAAGAACAATTCGTCCTCGAATTGGATAAAACATAAACTGAAAGAAACATACCCGAATCAGAACTGGAAATGATGGTAAGAAGCCCCTATAGACTCCTCCGTCTCCCAAGTGGCTTCCCGCTCAGGATGATCCCTCCAGAGGATTTTGACGAAAGGGATCGTCTTCCTCCGCATGACACGATCTTGTCGCTCGAGAACTCTCTCGGGTTCCTCAAGATATGAAAGATCCTCTTGAATCTGATCAAGCGAATACTAGACAACATGAACTGGATGATAGTTATATCCTCTAGGTAAGGACATATGGAACACGTTGTGAACATGTGATAGCTGAGGCGGTAACGCTAAACGATATGACACTTCACCAAAGCGTTCTATGATGTCGAACGGTCCGATGAAGCGAGGACTGAGCTTCCCTCTGATTCCAAAACGTTTAACTCCCCCTGCAGGTGATACCTTGAGGAAAACGTGATCACCTACGTTGAAAGATACATCTCTACGACGTTTATCAGCATAGTTCTTCTGGCGAGCACGAGCCTCTTGAATCTTTGACTTAGCGACAACGACCTTCTCATTGGTCACCTCAATCATCTCTGGACCCTCAATCAGTCGTTCGCCCACCTGATCCTAGCAGATTGGGGCACGACACTTCCTACCATACAACATCTCAAAAGGTGCACACTTGATGCTAGCGTGCCACCTGTTGTTGTATGTAAACTCCACTAGATAGATATAATCATCCTAGCTTCCTGACCACTCTAGAGCACACACCCGCAGCATGTCCTCTAATGTCTGAATGGTACGTTCTGACTGTTCGTATGTCTGGGGATGAAAGGCAGTGCTGAGCTTAAGTCTTGTGCCCTAAGCTTTCTGCAGACTCTGCCAGAAACGTGATGTGAAACGGGGATCTCTGTCAGAGATGATTTCTGATGGAGTACCATGTAGTCTCATGATCTCCTTCTTAAAAGTGTCTGCTAATTTGCTGACCGGATGCTCTTTGCCGTTCGGTAGAAAATGAGCAGATTTAGTCAATCTATCAACAATAACCCAGATGGCGTCGTTCTTCCTCTGAGTCACAGGAAGACCAGTAACAAAATCCATGGAGATTTTGTCCCACTTCCATGCTGGAATATCTAATGGTTGTAGTAAACCACTAGCTCTCTGGTGTTCGATCTTCACCTGCTGACAGATCATACATTTTGAAACGAAGGTGGCAACAACCTGCTTCATACCACTCCACCAAAAATGCTGCTTCATGTCGTGGTACATCTTGGTAGAACCAGGATGTATGGTAAATGGAGAGCTGTGAGCTTCAGTCAGCACAGCTTCCCTGAGTATAGAGTCATCAGGAACCACTAGTCTAGTGCCCTGCCATAAGATACCGTCATTGTCCACGCGAAACTCCATCTGTTGATCAAGGTTTTGAATGATAACCCAAATCTCACCATCGTCCTTCTGAGCTTCCTTGATATTAGAATGCAAGTCTGGTTCCACTCTAAGATTAGCCTAGTAACCATGCTGTCCTCATACACAAAACTCAATATCAGTCATCTCTATGTCACGGATGATCTCCTTTGCACTCCAGATGTCAGCAATTATACTCGACCTTCTGCTTAGAGCGTCTGCCACCACATTCGGCTTACCAGGATGGTACTGAATGTTGGTGTCGTAATCCTTCAATAGCTCTAACCATCTCCTATGTATCATGTTCAGTTCCTTTTGGGTGAAGATGTACTTGAGACTCTTGTGATCGGTGAATATGTCACATGATTCACCATACAAATAATGTCTCCAGATTTTCAGTACAAAAACAACTACTGCAAGCTCCAAATCATGAATAGTATAGTTTTCTTCATAAGGTTTCAGCTGTCGTGATGCGTATGCAATAACCTTTCCATTTTTCATGAGAACGCAACCTAGACCCTTTCCTGAAGCGTCACTATAGATCTGAAATCCACCTGAGCTAGATGGGCGAGTAAGAGTAGGTGCAGCCACTAACTTCTGCTTAAGATCTTCGAATCCCTTCTCTCGTTCTTCCGTCCAGACGAATTTCTCTCCTTTCCTCATCAGCTTAGTCAAAGGTAAGGCTAACCATGAAAAGTTCTATACAACCCTACTATAGTAGCCAACTAAACCTAGAAAACTTCTGACCTCAGTAGCGGATTGATAAGTGTGGAAACACTCATCAATAATGATCCAAAAACCATTCAAAACACAGTCAAATACATAATATTTAACTTTAAAATATCATAATTACGCGTGTATTTGTGTTTTGTGTGTTTCAGGTAAAAAAGATACATTTTGGAGCAAAGACACGTTTCAAAGATTTATTTGATAAAAAGAAGAAGAAAAGGGCGAATGAGCTTTCAAGGACTTTACTTGCTAATAATACCAAGATGGAGGGCTGAACTTGCAATTTTTACAAGATGAAGGACGATAAAGAAACTTGATTTAAAAAGTGCTTAACACTTTTGATTAAAGAAAGAAGATGAGGGACCAAAAAGAAAGTTAATGGAAAGTTATTTACTTGGTCATTGACCAAGCCGGTCAAACACAAAAACACAATCACGTCTCTTTCTTCTTCTCCAAACGAAGAGAGAGAAAAAATTTAAAGATCTCCATACTTTCTCCATTCCACCTCCATAACCTGCAAATCAATTTC
This sequence comes from Glebionis coronaria, assembly GCA_025667525.1. Lineage (NCBI taxonomy): Eukaryota > Viridiplantae > Streptophyta > Magnoliopsida > Asterales > Asteraceae > Glebionis > Glebionis coronaria. Next base: position 364,751,199 of record CM046877.1, read on the forward strand.
ATGGATAATCAAGAGGGATTAAAGAGAAACTCAAAGAAGGAAAAACGATCCTTATCCTCTCCTCTACATGAAGATACAAATTAATTAGATCAAAGATGAAGAATGAAGAAACGCCCAAATTAAGTCAAGAGTGAAGAACGAAGCTAATCCTCGTATTTTAGACGTGTCATCAAGGGATTGGATAGAACACGTCACACCACCACCTCTTCACGCCTATAAATAGAAGACGAAGACTTCATTTCAGACGGTTAGCATAGGAGTAGTTCACATAGTTGTAGGTGTAGGAGTAGATAGATAATCATTCAACTAGTTGTATTCTTGTTAGATTTCATTTAGACTATAACTGAATACAGTTAGTCTCTTTGTAACCGTTTTTATTATTCACCATTAATGGAAGATCTTAGCTTTTCATTTTTTCTATCTTTTTAATCTTGATAATCGCAAGTTCATTCAGATTTCTGTTTCTCTTTGCTGATATTATTCACGTGATATCATTGTAGATAGAAGTATGATGATATTTTTTTAGTTTTCTGTTACTGTTCATCGAGAGGTTTTAGATCGGGTCTGTTGAATAAGCTTTTCTGTTTTATTCTTGTAAAGAGTTTATTATAATGTTGTAGGTAGTTAGATTACAGTTACAAGTTTCAGTTACTCCTTACATTTCAAGCTTTCGAATTAAACTGATAATCTAGTTAATTGAGTTTTCGAGCATTTCACACACCTGATGAGTTTTGGTTAAGTAGATATCGATTTGCATGATTACTTAGAGTATACACACGTTTAGAGATTCAAGTTGCCTTAATGCAAATTCAGTTAGAACAGGTAGTATAGCATTTTGTTTTGCAAGGTTTTCTTTGGAATTTGTTTCGCAGGTTTTGCTGGGATTAACTGTTCACAAGCAATCCATGTTTTTCTATGTTTTGCAAATTTACAGGTTTTGAAGTAACTGTAGCAGGATCGTTGAAAATTTCAGTTCAATCAACAGTTCAGCAGAAAAGTGGCGTGGAGTTCAGTTTATTGCAGTCCTATATCGATCTTGAAAAGCCGACTCAGCGCCGAGCTTCGACTCAAAGGTCTTACTTCGGACGAATAGGTTAAGCGCATTTTACATTTTTTTTCTGAATTTTAGTTAAATGTGTTTGCTGCTATGTTGACGTTGTAAATTTGATTGTTACTTGCCTGATTCGTTTATCTGAATTACTTGAATCTGTTTTGAATTCTTGTCTTTCTGCTTCGCATTTATAGCCTATTAAATTTCTGCATTATCTCTTAACCAGTGTTTAGTAATTGGTCTAAGCTGCTTTAGGATGTTCAGATATTGGTATTTGATCTTTCTGCGTTAGACCTGTAGTATTAATTAGATGTTTGTAATTAGTTAAGTTATAATCCATAGCATGTAAGATTGGGACTGTTCACTTTATAAATTTCTTGCTGATTTAGGACTAAAAACTTAAGCAGTTATAGGATAATAAGAGTAGGAATTACTTTGTTTAGAAGTCAAAACTTTAAGTTGTGGTAGGTGGTCCTTGTTTTGATTTACTGTCATTCCTAGTAGTGTAAAGAATTTTCGATTTCGTTCATTAGAATTTTATTATTTTTATTTTTTTGAAGAATGTTTCTTAGTTACTTACTTCATTAAATTTGTTAGCGTTAAGTAGTTGCTCGTGATTTTGATCTTTTGTATTTTTGGTTATGACTCTTGCAGTAGTTTAGACTGGAACTGGTTTTCAGTAGTTAGGCCTTTAACTTGATTGGTTAATTGTGTAACCTTTATCTACTTAGACAAGGGCAATTTGGGTCCTCTACCTGTAGGTTTGATCAGCAATTGTAGAGTATCAATTCTTTTTGTTTTGGGCCACTTGTTGGTTTTGGGCTAGCAATATTTATTGACGTATTAAAAAAGTCAGTAGTCATCTTTTTTCAAAGTTAGTTTTGTAAAGCTTAGAAAAAGATTAGATAATTTTCATTAGTCATTTAGACTAGTAATATGTCATAGGCTTAATTGTTGTATGAGTCCATTAGGCCTAGTAGTTTTAATTGAATATTGTATTCTTTGTTTACCTCGTTTATATGTGCTTTTGTATATTACATTCTCGTTTATATTCGTTACGTATACGTAGTATAATAATAGTAGTATAGATTTACAATTTGTGTTCAAGTAGTATAAAATTTCATAAAAATATCTTTTATACCAAAAACAATTAAGTTACACTTGAAATTGTTATATCAATTCGATAAGACCGAGAGAAAAACGAACTAAAAAGACAATTATTAAATGGCGCCGCTGCCGGTTCTTTTCGTGAAGATTAACGGTTTCGAGTGAGACGATTGGATTTTGGGATCCGTTCACTTTGTGAACGTTATTTTTACGTATTATAAATAAAAAAGATAAAAAAAATCAAAAAGATAAAAATACAAAAACTAAAAAACCACAAAATCAATTCTTTTCCTAAAGAATTGAACCAAAAAAAATAAAAAATCCAAAAAGTAATCTTTTTCCTAAAAGATTACAACAAAAATATATATTATATCGGTTTTCTTCGTTTTTTATATACATATAGTATTTTCTTATAAAATCAAACAAATACAAAAATATTTTTGATATATTATTATATGTAAATAAGTATACGTAGATACGAACAACCAAGTTACCTATTTCCATAAGTATTGCCGAGGCAATACACCGTGTTAGGGGGCATTCCGGTCCTTGACACGTGTATCGATCAAATTCAATAAAGCAAGAATAGATAAATACTTCCAATAGGCAATAATTCGAAGAATACAAACTACAAAGTGAATAGAAAGGCGATGTTCTATAAAATGCCATCTAAGGGTCAATAGGTACTTAAGTGCTTCGTGCCACCTAACCCCCCGTTCACTAGTGAGTATTCTAAGAAGGAAAGCTTCATTGGGGGTCTTGCACCCAAGTAGTACATACGTATAATATATTTTCTTATGGATATTAAATATTGCACCTCGAGGGAGATAATCTCTTCTCCTTCAAAATTCGACCGAGAGCTCATCTCTCACTCCTCGAGTTTACTTACACGTGTACTCGCACGCGTGTAGACATACCACCTTTGGTGTATTACTTCCTTCTCCGAGGAAGCTTTTAAACGTCATTTTACTTGTATATACATTCGGCCACCTTGTTTCACATGGATACTCGTTCCATGTTGGAGATTTTGTGACAACGATCCGCCAACGCTAATTATTCGACTTGTTTGACTTGTGGAGGTCCACACGATACTTATTTATGTGATCAAAATAATGGCTATTATGGGGAGGGATATGCTTACAATGGAACCGAGAATCCTAATTTTCAACCTAACCTTCAAATGGACTACACTTGTAATGACTATATGGGATATTCCGGTTTTTCATCACGACCTTCACCATCATTTTATGATCAAACCTTTAATGAGCCATACCAAAACCAAGGATTTTCCAATTATGGAGGTTTTCAAAATGATGAAAATTTTCCATGCTATAATCAAGAGACTTTTCAAAATCAAGGATTTTCAAATCATGAAGATTTTCAAAATGAGAGCAATTTTCAAAACTTTAATCAAGGGGATATTTCACAATCTCAAATGGACTTAATTCTTCAAAAGATTGATGAAAATGTTAGAAAACTTAAAGAAATGCAAGAGGAAACTGATAGGCAATTCTTAATTTTGGAAACACAACTCTTGCAAAACTTTACACCTCAAGGAGCTTTACCATGTGATATTGAGCCGTCAATGAGAGTTGATGACGAGGATGATACTATTAGTAATGAATATCATGAATCATGTGAAGAAGAATATTTTGCTACTCGTCGGCCTTATCAATTCTTCTATGACGATGATGACGAACCTCCGATTTGCATGACATTTAATGATGACACACCTTCATCACCTTTATCTCACGTGGAACCCACCGACTCTTTAACCATGGGGGACGAGCCTCTTAGCACTAATACAAACACCGATTTGGATGAATTAACCTCTTATAGTGTTGAGAACCTTATCCCAATCCAAAGAGAGCTTGAGGGTGTTTCGAATGAACCATGTGACGAGCTTTGTATTGATACCTCTTCTCCTCATGATCTGTGACAAATCTAACATTTTCAGGTAGTGAAATATTTTCTCGTATAATATTTTGAAACTTATTTTTGTGTTGGTTGACGAACTCACAATTTACGGATTTAAATTTGGGCTTACGTGCATAATTTGGCGTCTTTTACGACTAAACCGGAAACCTTAGGATTACGTATTTACGTTTTTTAACTCCGTTTTTGATGAGACAATTTTTATTGGATTCGTTTTGTGACGGTGATTCATAATTTATAAAAACGTTTTTCGTAAAACGACCCGAGGGCACGCAAATCGAGAAAACTAGAATCGAGAAATACCCGTAAACTAGTGAGATGGGACAAAACACATTGTCCCACCCCACTAGCAATATGGGACGGTTATACTTGACACCACAACACCAATGTGCCATCAAGTTAAGTAGCTTACAACAAGTGTAAGCATATGCTTACACATTAAGCTAACCTTTACCACTTACTAGCTAAACTAGCAACTTGTTTCATTTACACCATTTCTCACATGCAACTCAACACCAAAACTCTCTCAACCCTCTCCTTTGTGCCGTCCCAAATAAGCCAACAAACACCATCTTTGATCTTTTCTAGCCATAAACCACATGTTTACTAGTTTTATTAAGGTGTTCTCTTGAAGCCTTGATCATTTGGTGGCCATATTAACATCTTTGGAGGTGATTTGCTTGTGTCCTAGGGCTGATTTTCCAACCTATGTTCTTGATAGTTGATGGTCTTGGAGATACTTGTTGTGTTCATCAAGTTCTTGTCTTCCTAAAACAAGAAATCCACTTGGATTGGTAAAGAAGATCATCCTCTCCATTTTTCTCTTGTTATTTTGTAAAGAACAAATGTATTTTATTTCATTTTTTATATGTATATTATGTATATATGATGATAAAAATGTTGTGTGGGGATCAAGTGTGGATAAATATGCTTAAAAATGATGATAACTATAAGAAATGAAGCTAAAATCTTGACTATTTAGTTGGCTGTATAAAAACAGTAGATAACTAAAAGATGAACTGATAAAATTGCATGGTTTGATCTGTTTACAGTAAGTAGATGATGTTATACACATGTGAGAGTTGGCCATGCAATGGAATCAAAATAATGAGTGAGATATGATCAAAACAAGTTAGGTGGTATAATCTGAATAAGCAGTTTTGTAGGGACTGTTAAGGCAACTTAGACTCAAAATGGGCAGTAGCTATAACTAAGTTATATGTAGCACATATTATGAAGAACTTGTCATCCAAAAATGAGCTTCTAAGTCATTATAGAACTCTAGATATGTTAAAAATGGTGAACATGAAGTTAAAAATCAGATTTTTGGAAATAATGTTTATTATTATTATTATATAAGCACTCACATTATAATGTATAAAATGTAAAAATATAAACCCACTAACTTATAAAACTTATTTATATAAATGTATAAAAGGTTAATAAAATGGGTAAATTATATAAATGGTGGTAAAAATAATATTTATAAGTAATAAAAACTATAAACTTGATTTTTACGACTTTTTCGGCTATCGCCGTAAAATTAACGTTTTTCGCCAAATAAAACTTAGACGACCAAACCCGTCTAATGTAAAGTTTATAAAAGTCATATACTGATGTATAGATAACTAAGACAAGTAAAAACCGATAAAACCCGAACTATAAGAATTACGGACATTTACGAGCTAACTAAACACATTAGACTAATAATTGGACTTAATAAGATAAAAACTTATAAAAAGAGCTTATTGGGCTTAACCCATTTGGGCCCAACATGAAAAGTATATATACTGATAATATAGGTATAAAATGGATAAAAACAAGTTAAAGAACTTATAAAAGACTTAATGGACTTAAATTAGGTAAAATCGGTAAAACTAGTGAACTAGTAAGACGTTACCAAAACGTAAACACTAAATTGAGTAAACAAGGATGTATAAACCCACTTGATCATCATATGTACAAAATCATCATATGTATATTGTTATTTTGATAAAAGTCATTGGACCGAGTCTAAGACCGATTATTATTTATATAGGTTTCCGTGACCGAAGCACGCCCGTAGCCGATAATCCGCCTTTCATTAACAACGTGAGTTCATAGCCTCACACTCTTTTAAATGTTTTATAAAATGATTTGTAAACCCGCGAGGGAGATAAAATGCTAGATTTTTATAAAAATAGAACACAAGTAGTCCCGATTGTATGCTTAATGATATGGACCCGAATGATGCTATGACCCTATATTCGAGACTAAAAGGATTATTAGTAGTTAGGTTATGTCACTTAAAGTCCCATTAGCATGAATTGTGAACTACCGGGATTTGGTAGACGCTTATGCATTTGATAGTACTATTTGGGGACGATCACCCTAGTTCGCGCCTTGACGGTTGATCCCCGTCGTACCACATTGATTGGTAAGCGAATTTATATATGAGAAGATTCCATAGCGTGATTTTTGTGACGACACGCTAACTTAGATGGGCAAATTGTTTGCCGGGTTCGTGGCCCGCTTTTTTCATAGTAAGGTAACAATGTCATGCGGCTAATAATAATCCTACAAAGTATGCTATAAAACATAAATAATAAACGATATGATACGACGCTATTAACGATGAATATATTACCTATCATGGTAATATAGAGACTACGGTCTCATGGACGGTTTAAGATGTATGCTTGAATTATATATTGCCTGACTAGCAATATGAGGACTTACTTCCGATATTATGCTTGTGTTCTGATTTTAAATGATTGTTTTATATAACGGTTTTCATTAAACTCTATGAATTCACTCGGCATTCGCTGATATGATTTTTGCATGTTTTTATCTCAGGTGCTTGAAGGTAATCCGGATGGAGATCGACTCTGATGGCCCACTTAATATTAAAAATGTTCATTCGATCTGTGTTTTGTAAACTTAATGACCTGTATAATTTGGGACCTGTTGTACGCTTTTAAACTTTTTATCGAATGAATGTTTGTTAAACCTTGTACAACCATTTTTATGTGTTGTCTATGATTGGAGTTATTGTGCTATCCCGTAACACTCTGAAAGACCCTTCCGCTGTACCGATACGAAAAATGAGAGTGTTACAGTTTGGTACCAGAGCTCTCGTTGTAGAGAACAAAAGATTTTAAAAACCAAGGTTTTGAACAAAACTTTTCAAAATCTTTTGACAATGAACATTTGAGAAAATATTTGAAAAATCTTTTGACTATAACGGTGCCAGAGATCTCCGACGTTACCAACAAGCCCTATTGAGAAGATATATATTTTGATATATATAATTTAATTTATATATATATGTATATATCGTGATTTCATTATGTAATTGTTTAACTAGTATGTTATCCTAATACGAGATATATATATAAATGCAGATTGTCATGGCTGACCCTAATATTCCTGTAGAAAACCATGCTATTCCCGGACCTAATATAGAAGATGATCCTTATTTAGACTTAGTAGATTATGATATAGATGATGAGGAGGAACCATTTGAGGATCCCGAGCCCGAGTTAGGACTAGGAGATCAGATTGCCCCTCAGGTTGACTTAGTAGAGAATGAGATTGAGAATGTGGATATTGAGAATGTTAATATTGAGAACGATGATGAGATTGGGTTAGATGAGTTAGATGACGAGATTGATGACGAGGATGTCAAGGAGGATGTAGGTATAGATGTTGAGGTTGATGACGATGAGGAAGCTGAGCTTATTTATCCGTATGATTTTCCAGAGGGCGAACCTTTACCCCCACCAGTTTATTTGTCTGATTCTGAGGATGAGTTACCTAGGGACGAAATGTCTGAATCATCTGAATCTGATTCTGAATCAGAGGAGGATGAGGATGATGATGCACCTGACGGTACCGATGGTATTGCTACTCGTAGACGTGAGATAGGAGAGTCGTCTAGTACTCGAGAGGCTACTCATATTGATGGTCTTGCACCATGGGCCTTGAGACGTGATCTAGATGCTTCCCGTGTTAAGAGTTGTATGACAGAGGTTGGATTAGGTGTTGTTCAGACTCAGGTTGCTTATTTGGAGTCGAAGGCTAAGGTTGGCGAGAAAGAGCGAGAATTGCTTAGTTTGGATTTAAGTGATATAGAACGTGGTTTGAATGAGGCTTTTAGGAGGTTATCGGTATTGGAAAGTGGTGAGTATGCTGAAATGAAGAGAAAGGTGAATTCTATGGAGATTCAGTTGAGTGTAGCTCGTACGATGCGTGAGAAAGCCGAAAAGGAGTTGAATATATCTGTGGGATGGAATAGTAGATTTTATGCTGACATGGTTGAAAGAGGAGTAATCCGTAAGCGCCCAGCTGAAGATGTGTCTAGTGATCGTCCGACGAAGATTCAGAAGACGATGGATGATGGACCATCTAGCGGTTCTCAGTAGACCAGTCTATATTTAGTAGTGACCTTTATATCTTTTGTGCTTTTGTAGCTTTGACTGAACCGACTTGTTAGTAATAGACTTGGCACGAATTTTGAGTGTATATAGTGCTAGAACTTTGATATGGGATACTAAGACAATACTTTTGTTTCAGATCGAATGAAATATGTATCTTGTCTTGAATTCCATATTATGCCTTATTTGTATCTTGATTATGAATTCGATCCATATTATATGAATCCTTTGTTGGATGAATGCTTAATACTTTGAAATTGTGGAATTATAGAACTATGCCGCCCAAGAAGGTTGTGACTGAGGATGATGTACGTAGGATTATTACGGAGCAAGTTACCGCATCTATGACTGAATTTATGGCAAATGCTAGAAATGAAGTTGGCGGTAGTGGAGCTGGCGGTAGTGGAGCTGGCGGTAGTGGAGCTGGCGGTAGTGAAGCTGGCGGTAGTGGAGCTGGCGGTAGTGGAGCTGGCGGTAGTGGAGCTGGTGGTAGTGGAATTGGCGGTACTAATGTGAATGTGAATGCTAATAATGTGAATGCTAATGCTGGAGGAAATGTAGGAGGACTTGGAACTAATGCACCTGAAGTTGGTGGCTGTACTTATGTGACGTTCATGAAGTGTGAACCTCTACCTTTTAATGGAACTGAAGGTGCTGTAGGATTAAGCCAATGGATTGAGAAGATGGAATCGGTGTTTAGGATTAGTAAGTGTAAGGAGGAAGATAAGGTGACTTTTTCTATGGCTACTCTTAAAGGTCGTGCGTTGATTTGGTGGAACGGGAGAATTGCTTTCATGGGTCTTGATGCTGCTAATGCTACTCCTTGGGCTGAAATTAAGAAGTGGATGACTTTGGAGTTTTGTCCTCGTAGTGTGATCATTAGGTTAGAACAGGAGTTGATTCATCTGAGAATGAAAGGTGTGGACATTGATAGTTACACGAATCGATTCCATGAGTTGGCCTTGCTATGTCCTCGATTGGTTGAACCCGAAGAGATCCGAATCGAGCAATATGTGAAAGGGTTGACCAGGAATATCTGGGGGGACGTAACATCATCGAAACCACTGACCATTGATGATGCTGTTCGAATGGCTTACCAACTCATTGGACAGGTAATTCAGGATAAGGAAGATGAAGCCCGTGTAGGTGAGAAAAGAAAGGGAGACGGTGATCGTGTAGATAGAGGTGATAATAGGAAGAATTTCAATCGCCGTCAGAACAAGAGAAAGGGGAATGCAAATGTTCTTACCAACAATGCACCGCGCAACGATGATAGATGTCCTAAGTGTGGCAACAAGAGCCATGCTGGCGACTGCTGGAAGTGCCGAAATTGCGGAAAGCTTGGACACAAGGTTGAAAGGTGTAAGAAGGGAACCATTTGCTTCAACTGTAATGAAGAAGGTCATAGGAAATCGGAATGCCCCAAGTTGAAAGCGATTGTACCTGGAAGAAACCCCCAGGGTGGTATCTACCAACTTGGAACAATTGAGGTGAAGAAAGAGGATCCGAATGTCGTTACCGGTACGTTTTTACTCAACAATCATTATGCTGTTGCTTTATTCGATTCGGGTGCCGATAGGAGCTTTGTATCCACTAAATTTAGTGCCCTTATTGACATTGAACCTGTTGAGATAAGTACCAGTTACGAGGTGGAATTGGCTGATGGTAAATTAGTGAAAACTAATAAACTATTAGAAGGATGCTCTCTAAATCTCTTGAACCATTCCTTTCCGATTGATTTGATGTTGTTAGAATTAGGTAGTTTTGATATTATTATTGGTATGGATTGGTTGTCGTTGAATAATGCTACTATTTTATGTGGAGAGAAGAAGGTTAAGATTCCTCTTAGGAATAGGACGTTAGTAATTGATGGTAGTCGAGGTGAATCCCGTTTGAAAATCATTTCATGTATTAAAGTCCAAAAGTACATCAGAAACGGTTGTGAGTTATTCTTTGCTCAAGTGACCGGGAATGAGTCTAGGGAGAAACGATTGGAAGATTTACCTATTATTTGTGAATTTCTTGAGGTATTTCCTAAAGATTTACCCGGACTTCCACCGATAAGGCAAGTAGAGTTTCGAATCGATTTAATTCCTGGTGCTGCACCGGTGGCACGTGCGCCTTACCGATTAGCCCCTTCTGAATTAAAGGAGTTATCTGAGCAACTTAAGGAGTTGTCCGATAAATGTTTTATTCGACCGAGCTCATCGCCTTGGGGAGCTCCAGTCTTGTTCGTTAAGAAGAAGGATGGATCTTTTCGTATGTGCATTGATTATAGGGAACTGAATAAGTTGACAATTAAAAATCGATATCCTTTACCTAGGATTGATGATTTGTTTGATCAACTGCAAGGATCTAGTGTGTATTCTAAGATAGATTTGCGGTCAGGATATCACCAACTTCGCGTCCGTGAAGAAGATATTCCTATAACTGCATTTAGAACTCGTTATGGACACTATGAATTTCAAGTAATGCCATTTGGGTTAACTAATGCACCTGCGGTTTTCATGGATTTAATGAATCAAGTGTGAAAGCCGTACTTGGACAAATTTGTGATTGTGTTTATTGACGATATTCTAATCTATTCTAAGAATGAAGATGAGCATAGAGAACATTTGAGGATTGTTTTGAATTTGTTGAAGGATGAAAAGTTGTATGCTAAGTTTTCGAAGTGTGATTTCTGGTTAGATTCTGTGCAATTTCTTGGTCATGTGATTAACAGAGATGGAATTCATGTTGATCCTGCAAAGGTTGAAGCTATTAAGAATTGGTCTGCACCGACAACGCCAACGGAAGTGCGACAGTTCTTAGGATTGGCTGGCTATTATAGACGATTCATTAAAGAATTTTCTTTGATAGCTAAACCCTTGACTAAGCTTACCCAGAAGAATAAACCTTTCGTTTGGGGAAGTGATGAAGATGGAGCATTTCAGACATTGAAGCAAAAATTATGTAGTGCGCCAATCTTATCATTATCCGACGGGAGTGAAGATTTTGTAGTATATTGTGATGCCTCTCTTAGAGGTTATGGAGCTGTTTTGATGCAGCGAGAGAAAGTGATAGCTTATGCTTCTAGGCAATTAAGGAAGAATGAGGAGAATTATACTACTCATGATCTTGAGTTAGGAGCTGTAGTCTTTGCTCTTAGGTTGTGGAGACATTATCTGTATGGCCCCAAGTGTACGGTATTCACCGATCACAAAAGCCTACAGTATATTCTCGAACAGAAGGAATTGAACATGAGGCAACGAAGATGGATAGAGTTGTTAAGTGATTATGATTGTGATATAAAATATCACCCAGGAAAAGCCAATGTTGTTGGTGATGCGTTGAGTAGGAAAGATAGAGAGCCTATAAGGGTGCGTTCTCTAGTCTTGACCGTGCACAATAATTTGCCTGAGCAAATTAGAAATGCGCAAATAGAAGCTTGTAAGAAGGAGAATTTTGTTAATGAAGGGTTCCGAGGAGAAGGAGATCCTTTAGAGGTTAGAGCTGATGGAGTGAAATGTTTAAGAGGTCGTATGTGGATACCTAAGTTTGGAGGCTTAAGAGACTTGATTATGTTAGAATCCCATAAATCTAAGTATTCCATTCATCCGGGATCTGATAAGATGTACCATGATTTGAAGAAGTTGTACTGGTGGCCGAATATGAAAGCTGACATAGCTATGTATGTTCTTCAATGCTTGACTTGTGCTAGAGTTAAAGCTGAACATCAAAAGCCATCAGGACTACTTCAACAGCCAAAGATTCCTGAATGGAAGTGGGAGCGAATTACGATGCACTTTATCACCAAGCTTCCTAGAACATCATCTGGAAACAATTCGATTTGGGTTATTGTCGATAGACTGACCAAATCAGCACACTTCATTCCGGTTAAGGAGCAGTTCTCACTAGAGAAGCTGACTCGAATATACCTTGACAATGTTGTATGCAAGCATGGAGTGCCTGTATCGATCATTTCAGATCGAGATCCTAGATTCGCATCGAATTTTTTGAAATCTCTCCAAAGATCTTTGGGAACGAATCTCGACATGAGCACTGCTTATCACCCCCAGACTGATGGGCAGAGTGAAAGGACGATACAAACACTGGAAGATATGTTGAGAGCTTGTGTGTTAGACTTTGGTAAGAATTGGCATAAACATTTGTCGTTAGCAGAGTTTTCGTATAACAATAGTTACCATTCTAGTATTAAGGCTGCACCGTTTGAAGCTTTGTATGGTAGGAAGTGTAGATCTCCTGTATGTTGGAGTGAAGTTGGGGATACCCAGCTCACGGGACCGGAACTGATCCGGGAGACTACGGAGATGATAGTTCAGATTAAGAAGAGGTTGTTGACTGCCCGTAGTAGACAGAAAAGTTACGCGAATGTGCGGCGGAAGCCAATGGAGTTTGAAGTGGGTGACCGAGTAATGTTGAAAGTATCGCCATGGAAAGGCGTTATAAGATTTGGGAAACGAGGAAAATTGAATCCCCGTTATATTGGACCCTTTAAGATTTTATCTAGAGTAGGTCCGGTGGCTTACAAACTAGAGTTACCCCCAGAACTTCATGGTGTTCACAACACATTCCATGTATCTAATCTGAAGAAATGTCTAGCAGTGAGTGATGAGAAAATTCCGTTAGGTAAGGTTCGAATAGATGGGAAGTTGCATTTTATCGAAGAGCCCGTAGAAGTTATGGACCGTGAGGTAAAGCAACTGAAACAAAGTCGGATACCTATTGTCAAGATCCGATGGAATTCAAAGCATGGACCGGAGTATACTTGGGAACGAGAGGATGAAATGTGGAAGAAATATCCGCACCTCTTCGATTTCAATAAGAAACGGACATCCAAATGAAATGGATCACGAGGACGTTGATCCCTTTTAGGAGGAAAAGCTGTGACAAATCTAACATTTTCAGGTAATGAAATATTTTCTCGTATAATATTTTGAAACTTATTTTTGTGTTGGTTGACGAACTCACAATTTACGGATTAAAATTTGGGCTTACGTGCATAATTTGGCGTCTTTTACGACTAAACCGGAAACCTTAGGATTACGTATTTACGTTTTTGAACTCCGTTTTTGATGAGACAATTTTTATTGGATTCGTTTTGTGACGGTGATTCATAATTTATAAAAACGTTTTTCGTAAAATGACCCGAGGGCACGCAAATCGAGAAAACTAGAATCGAGAAATACCCGTAAACTAGTGAAATGGGACAAAACACATTGTCCCATCCCACTAGCAATATGGGACGGCTACACTTGACACCACAACACCAATGTGGCATCAAGTTAAGTAGCTTACAACAAGTGTAAGCATATGCTTACACATTAAGCTAACCTTTACCACTTACTAGCTAAACTAGCAACTTGTTTCATTTACACCATTTCTCACATGCAACTCAACACCAAAACTCTCTCAACCCTCTCCTTTGTGCCGTCCCAAATAAGCCAACAAACACCATCTTTGATATTTTCTAGCCATAAACCACATGTTTACTAGTTTTATTAAGGTGTTCTCTTGAAGCCTTGATCATTTGGTGGCCATATTAACATCTTTGGAGGTGATTTTCTTGTGTCCTAGGGCTGATTTTCCAACCTATTTTCTTGATAGTTGATGGTCTTGGAGATACTTGTTGTGTTCATCAAGTTCTTGTCTTCCTAAAACAAGAAATCCACTTGGATTGGTAAAGAAGATCATCCTCTCTATTTTTCTCTTGTTATTTTGTAAAGAACAAATGTATTTTCTTTCATTTTTTATATGTATATGATGTATATATGATGATAAAAATGTTGTGTGGGGATCAAGTGTTGATAAATATGCTTAAAAATGATGATAACTATAAGAAATGAAGCTAAAATCTTGACTATTTAGTTGGCTGTATAAAAACAGTAGATAACTAAAAGATGAACTGATAAAATTGCATGGTTTGATCCATTTACAGTAAGTAGATGATGTTATACACATGTGAGAGTTGGCCATGCAATGGAATCAAAATAATGAGTGAGATATGATCAAAACAAGTTAGGTGGTATAATCTGAATAAGCAGTTTTGTAGGGACTGTTAAGGCAACTTAGACTCAAAATGGGCAGTAGCTATAACTAAGTTATATGTAGCATATATTATGAAGAACTTGTCATCCAAAAATGAGCTTCTAAGTCATTATAGAACTCTAGATATGTTAAAAATGGTGAACATGAAGTTAAAAATCAGATTTTTGGGAATAATGTTTATTATTATTATATAAGCACTCACATTATAATGTATAAAATGTAAAAATATAAACCCACTAACTTATAAAACTTATTTATATAAATGTATAAAAGGTTAATAAAATGGGTAAATTATATAAATGGTGGTAAAAATAATATTTATAAGTAAAAAAACTATAAACTTGATTTTTACGACTTTTTCGGCTATCGCCGTAAAATTAACGTTTTTCGCCAAATAAAACTTAGACGACCAAACCCGTCTAATGTAAAGTTTATAAAAGTCATATACTGATGTATAGATAACTAAGACAAGTAAAAACCGATGAAACCCGAACTATAAGAATTACGGACATTTACGAGCTAACTAAACACATTAGACTAATAATTGGACTTAATAAGATAAAAACTTATAAAAAGAGCTTATTGGGCTTAACCCATTTGGGCCCAACATGAAAAGTATATATACTGATAATATAGGTATAAAATGGATAAAAACAAGTTAAAGAACTTATAAAAGACTTAATGGACTTAAATTAGGTAAAATCGGTAAAACTAGTGAACTAGTAAGAGGTTACCAAAACGTAAACACTAAATTGAGTAAACAAGGATGTATAAACTCACTTGATCATCATATGTACAAAATCATCATATGTATATTGTTATTTTGATAAAAGTCATTGGACCGAGTCTAAGACCGATTATTATTTATATAGGTTTCCGTGACCGAAGCACGCCCGTAGCCGATAATCCGCCTTTCATTAACAACGTGAGTTCATAGCCTCGCACTCTTTTAAATGTTTTATAAAATGATTTGCAAACCCGCGAGGGAGATAACATGCTAGATTTTTATAAAAATAGAACACAAGTAGTCCCGATTGTATGCTTAATGATATGGACCCGAATGATGCTATGACCCTATATTCGAGACTAAAAGGATTATTAGTAGTTAGGTTATGTCACTTAAAGTCCCATTAGCATGAATTGTGAACTACCGGGATTTGGTAGACGCTTATGCATTTGATAGTACTATTTGGGGACGATCACCACAGTTCGCGCCTTGACGGTTGATCCCCGTCGTACCACATTGATTGGTAAGCGAATTTATGTATGAGAAGATTCCATAGCGTGATTTTTGTGACGACACGCTAACTTAGATGGGCAAATTGATTGTCGGGTTCGCGGCCCGCTGTTTTCATAGTAAGGTAACAATGTCATGCGGCTAATAATAATCCTACAAAGTATGCTATAAAACATAAATAATAAACGATATGATACGACGCTATTAACGATGAATATATTACCTATCATGGTAATATAGAGACTACGGTCTCATGGACGGTTTAAGATGTATGCTTGAATTATATATTGCCTGACTAGCAATATGAGGACTTACTTCCGATATTATGCTTGTGTTCTAATTTTAAATGATTGTTTTATATAACGGTTTTCATTAAACTCTATGAATTCACTCGGCATTCGCTGATATGATTTTTGCATGTTTTTATCTCAGGTGCTTGAAGGTAATCCGGATGGAGATCGACTCTGATGGCCCACTTAATATTAAAAATGTTCATTCGATCTGTGTTTTGTAAACTTAATGACCTGTATAATTTGGGACCTGTTGTACGCTTTTAAACTTTTTATCGAATGAATGTTTGTTAAACCTTGTACAACCATTTTTATGTGTTGTCTATGATTGGAGTTATTGTGCTATCCCGTAACACTCTGAAAGACCCTTCCGCTGTACCGATACGAAAAATGAGAGTGTTACATGATCACATTTAGATTTCATCACATGTTGACCTTCATGCTACTACTAGTGATTTTGGTGACTTTGATATTGATGAATTGTTTAAAGAAAGGGATAATGAGATTGAGGAAGAGTTTATGCAAGACTTGCCACAAATAGAGGATGATGATTGTGATTCTAGTCAGGCATCTTATGATATATCATCCGATGACTTTTCATGTCAAGATGACATTCCTAATTTGGATGATGATGTTGATCATATAGAAGAAGTGGAAGATGTTCATATTCGTGAGGTTTTTATCAAACGTTTATCATCCTATCTCCTCGATTGAAGCTTTGAATGAAAACCATAATGATGAGTCCATAGAAGAAGAACCTTTCATTGACATTTCTTAACCGGTTTTTGAGGTTGCACCTATTGATTTTTATGATGATATCATCCCTTTGAGTGATTCTCTCATTAATACACCTTCTTTTGAGCCTTCTATTCCCTTCCACCCTTGAAGTTGGATATTGATGAAGATCCTATACTCTTAGAGATTGATCCTTTTTCACCTAAGGCACCTTTAGAACCAAACACCTTTGATATAGATTCTCATATAGATATTGATGTCACCATAGAGGCTTATCTTGCTAATACTGATTTAGAGGTTGATGATAGTGATTCTAATTGGTAAGAGGATATTCGTCTTAGTGAGAACTTGCTTTTTAGGAACATAGAGATTACACCTCCTTCACAAGACACTATTCATCTTGATTCTTCTTTTTCTATGCCTTCTATGGAAGATTACCCACCTTTTGATGATGACGAGGAGCCTAACATGGACATAATAGTTATGAATGTTTTGATACCTACACCTTCATTGTCTCATGATGCTTTGATAACTAAGGGGGAATCTTATATGGTTGATACAAGTTCATCTCTTTATTTTCCCATGAAGGGAAAGGTTTTTGATCCTGGGATACGAAAATTTAAGAAACCTTGGTTTTCATTTACTCGACTTAAGAGTGTGATTTCGATTGATCTGGGATTTTCGTATGAGCTTACTTTGGTGATGCTACCTACTTTGGAGTTGTTCACTTGTCGAGATGGAAACTATGTATTTGATCCTGGTGTGCTTCCTATTTGAGAGACTTCGTATGTTGGACAAACTTGAGACACGTTGGACCGTTCCATTTATCAAGGCAAATATGGTAAATCTTATAGTAAATGGCAACGTGCTAAGTTTGAGTGTATCATGTGAGATGTGCTTCAAAATTGGATATCCTTTATTCTTCATGATGGTTTCCCTAAGGACAACCTAATTCGGGGCCGAGTCGAGCTAGAGACTTAGGGTTAAAAAAACTCAAGCCTTGAATAACTAGGTTAGAAAACGTAGAGTAGATTTTTAATAGGTTAGGTTTAATTAAAAGGATGTTATAGTAGAGTTGAAGTGGAGGGGTGCGTTTCTTCGTCTTTTGGTGTTTGCTTCAAGGGTTTCTCTCTCTCATTTCATGCTTGGAGCTTATGGAGGAGGCCCGTGTATCTGGTTCACTTCGATTAGTTTTTGCTATTGTGATATTCAAACACTTGTGCCTAAACTGAATACCCTTTAGTTGTCTCTTTCTTAGCTTGGGTTTAAGCAAAGTCTATTCAATGTCATAAGTGTAGGGGAGTTTACTCCATGCTCTTAAACATTAAGGACATTGTTTATCTTAAGTGTAGGGGAGACTTCTATCGAAGTGACCTTACCTAGACCATTGCCTTAACTTCATGATAATTGGGAAATTAATTTTTCTAGCATTTTTCAAATTTTTGATCTACTTTGGCGACCAAAAATATGCATTCATATTTTTTTGCATCAATCATTTTTCATTTGCATAACACATTTGCATTGTATAAACTCTTCTTTTATTTTTCATTAAAAATATATAAAAAGAAAAAAAATATAATAAGGACATGGTTTAACAAATTTAGACTTCTTTGACATATTAGGCCCGCCATGGATATTTTGACTCAACCCGAGTTTGCTTATCTTAGCATTCTCTAGCTAGTATCCTTAACCATGTAGTCCTTCATTGGTCTATTAGGCTAAGCATCCACCACTCTCATTATTTGAGATTTTAAATTTGTGGAGAATGGGAAATGATAGAGTTGAAGCAAGTATAAAAGGGCTAGATAAACTTCATGATAATTACCTGTGGCTAAACCCTTCTCTTCTTTACCTCTTATTTCTTCGCATGTATATATGTTAATAAATAATCAAGAACGGTTTTAATTGGTTTGTAATCTCTTATGCATTTTTGTCTAATCATTCATGGTTGGTAAAAGCACGTCTTAAGATTCTAAGTTAGAACGTTTTATGTGTACAAGACTTATGTCATGCTTAATACTTAGCGGGTGTTTTTCCTTTTATTCTTTTCTACTTTCTTTGTGAGGAATAAAGAAAAATAAGAGCGGCTTATGAAAAAAAATGAGTGGCTAAAAAAAAAAAGAAAAGAAAAAAAATAATTATACAAGACTCCCAAGAGGGGCAGTATGGTGTTAATTATAGTGACTATTGAATTCCAATATTACCTTGACGGGTTGCGGGGATTAGATAGATTGCTCTAATCCAATATTACCTTGACGGTTTGCGGGGTTGAAGATCCAAAGTCTCAAAAAGGCGGCGGATGTAAATTATTGCGTGAGTTTTATTTTTCTTTTCTTAGCGAGTGCGTAGCTACTTATTAATGCATGACATAAGGATTTTACACATAAGGCGAATGACTTATTACTCTTGAAACGGACTTATATTAATTGTGAGCGGTTTTTCAAGTAATGGATGAGAGGATTACTTAGGATTAAAACCGTGCTTCCTTATTTTTGAATTTTGCATTTCTTATACTTCACGCTTGAAATAATGACAATTTGCCAAAAAGCAATTTGCTCAATTAATTACTGGTTCCACATTTAATTGTCATGAATAAGTTGATGCACTTTTTACTTGTGAATACAATGATCCCATTTTTAAGCTTGGTATGGGGAAAGTGAAACTTGAGGGTGATAAGTGTCCATGGTACAAAAGCCCTAATCTAAGTCATTGATTTCTTTATGAGTTATTTCCATCAAAACCATTTCAAGAAAATCCAAAAAATATATAAATAGAATTGTTTTCTTTGCATTGCATTGTAAATATTCAAAATCATTCATCATGTAGTATAGTTTAGTTTATTAAATCATAAAATGGCCAAGGTGGGTTAATTATAAGAAAAGTGCACTCTAGAGCTTTAAAATGCTGCATTGCATGAGGTCATGGCAATGGTCAAGTGGAGGGGAGTTGATAAGTGTGAAAACACTCATCAATAATGATCCAAAAACCACTCAAAACACAGTCAAATACATAATATTTAACTTTAAAATATCAGAATTACGCGTGTATTTGTGTTTTGTGTGTTTCAGGTAAAAAAGATACATTTTGGAGCAAAGACACGTTTTCAAAGACTTACTTGATAAAAAGACGAAGAAAAGGACGAATGAGCTTTCAAGGAATTTACTTGCTAATAATACCAAGATGGAGGGCTGAACTTGTAATTTTTACAAGATGAAGGACGATAAAGAAACTTGATTTAAAAAGTGCTAAACACTTTTGATTAAAGAAAGAAGACGAGGGACCAAAAAGAAAGTTAATGGAAAGTTATTTACTTGGTCATTGACCAAGCCGGTCAAACGCAAAAACACAATCACGTCTCTTTCTTCTTCTCCAAACGAAGAGAGAGAAAACATTTAAAGATCTCCATACTTTCTCCATTCCACCTCCATAACCTGCAAATCAATTTCATGGATAATCAAGACGGATTCAAGAGAAACTCAAAGAAGGAAAAACGATCCTTATCCTCTCCTCTACATGAATATACAAATTAATTAGATCAATGATGAAGAATGAAGAAACGCCCAAATTAAGTCAAGAGTGAAGAACGAAGCTAATCCTCGTATTTTAGACGTGTCATCAAGGGATTGGATAGAACACGTCACACCACCACCTCTTCACGCCTATAAATAGAAGACGAAGACTTCATTTCAGACGGTTAGCATAGGAGTAGTTCACATAGTTGTAGGTGTAGGAGTAGATAGATAAACATTCAACTAGTTGTATTCTTGTTAGATTTCAGTTAGACTATAACTGAATATAGTTAGTCTCTTTGTAACCGTTTTTCTTATTCACCATTAATGGAAGATCTTAGCTTTTCATTTTTCTATCTTTTTAATCTTGATAATCGCAAGTTCATTCAGATTTCTGTTTTTCTTTGCTGATACTATTCACGTGATATCATTGTAGATAGAAGTATGATGATTTTTTTTAGTTTTCTGTTACTGTTCATCGAGAGGTTTTAGATTGGGTCTTGTTGGGAATAAATTAAGGCCAGATCACTTGAGCGCTGCCAAGAGTAAACCAAGCGTTGACAAGAACAAAACAAGCGCTGACAGCTCAAGCGTTGACAAGATAAAGTCAAGCGTTGACACATTAAAGACAAGCACTGATGGGAAGATATACTCTACGTGTTTATTGTATTCTAGATTACTTCTAGTAAAGATAGGAACAACAATGTATTTTCTATATTTATCTTTACCTAGAATAGCTGATACGTAGATTATTGTACAAGGCTTCTTATGTCTATAAAAGAAGACCTTTAGGTTAATGTTTGATATAAGTTTTCATTCGTAAACTACTTTCATCGTAAGCAAGTTTGATATTAATCAAAGTGAAAGTTTGTTTATATCATTGTGTGTTCTTGTTTAAGTGTTAATTCCGCATAACACTTAGATTATTATAAGCATATACAAAGGTTTCTCTAAGTGTATTACTTGATCTAATCTCGTATACATAAAGCTAAATCGATCTAAGTTTGGGATCAACAAGTGGTATCAGAGCTTGTTGAGGAACTTTTGATCTTAAAGAACACTAGAACCCTAAAAATCACCAAAACCCTAATTTTCTCAGAAACCCTAAAAACATCATGTCTGAAGCAATAACCTCCCCTCCTCAGCTTTACCAAACATCAAGATTCCCATGCTTGATGCAACCAACTTTGACTTGTGGAAGTTCAACTTTGAACAATATCTGGGGATCTATGACTACACACTCTGGGAGATTATTGAATATGGAAACACATTCAATAAGGCTCAAAAGATTGCTAATGTTATTGCTCAAAGAGCAGCTGTTGATGGATGTTCTGAAGAGGATAAGAGAGAAAAACCTGGAGATGGTAGAGCTGTGGCTGCTGTTGTCATAACAAAGAAAAGGGTTGACATGAAAGCCCTAAATATTCTGAAAGTCTTTTTGGGACAAGAAAACCAGCATAAATATAGAGGCTATGAATCTGCTAGGGATCTTTGGGCAGCTCTTGAAGTTGCATATGGTGGCAATGCAGACACTAAGGAAGAAAAGAAAAAGCAACTCATGCATGATTATGCTGTCTTCAAAGCTCAACCCAATGAGAAACTGAGTAGTGTGAGAAGGAGACTGCTTGACATTACAAGCAAGTTGTCCTTCATGGGGACACAAGTTGGTGATGTTGACATTAATGCTACCTTTCTTAAAAGTCTTGGTGAGGTATGGAAGATTAAGGCAAGATCTATTCTTGCCAACAATACTTACAAGAGCTCCTCGTTTGATGACATCTACAACAAACTAAGGCTGTTGGAAGATGAAACTCTTTTAGAGCATGGAAGCAAGTCTACCAACTGTAACATGGCCTTCTTCTCTCATAGTGAATGTCAATTCAATCAGAAGGACTCTTACATGCATCCAGTTACTGGATCATCATATGTCAGCGCTGGAACAAGTCCTGTCAACGTCTCCTATTCAGACGCTAACACATTCAAGAATGACTCCCCAAGAGTTAAACCTGCTGGTTTGGATTTGGATACTGTTTGTGCTTACATTGCTTCTTTGCCCAATGGTTCAGTGATTACATATGAGGACCTTGAGCAGATAAGTGATGAGCACTTGGAAGAGATGGACATTAAGTGGAACATGGCTCTTGCTAGTATAAGAGCAAATAGGTGGAACAGAAGGTTTAAAAAGAAGATGACCTTCAATGCTAAAGACACAGCTGGATTTTATAAATCGAAAGTTGAATGCTACAACTGTCATCGTATGGGGCACTTCATGAGGGAATGCAGATCTCCTAGAAGATCTGATGCTGGTAAACCCTCAAGTCAAGTTGTTAAAGCTCAGGATTCCAAAGCCATGGTTGTAGTTCAAGGAATTGATGGTATGGGATGGGATTGGAGCTATCTGGCTAAGAATGTTGAAGAGGATAAAGCTTTGGTTGCTGATATTGAAGAAGAAGAGCATGTGAATATGCTCTCATGGCACACTCCTCCTCTTCATCTGATAATGAGGTATATGATGACGATTTTTGTAGCAAAGACTATAGGTTAAATACTGAAAGACTTAACAAAGAAGTGTTAAGATTATTAGATGATGTGAGCACTGAAAGATGTAAACTGTCTAATTACCAACTAGCTCTCACTAAAACTGAGAAAACCGTTTCTGAATATAAGAAAATGGAATTTGACTTAAAAGGTAAAATCAATATCTTAAAGCATGAGTTAGATGCTAGTATGGATATTAGAAATATCATGGAAAGGGTTAATGGTGAGATACAGGCTAAGTTAGATGAGGCTATTAAGAATAAAGATAATGTTGGCCTTAAAATTCAAAGATTTGATAGAGCCACCCAAACCCTAGGAGAATGTGTGGGTAAACAAAGGGATCCTAAGGACATGACTGGGATTGGGATGAATGATTACTCTTTGGTTCCACCACCAGCTGGTGACTTCTATGGGTGTCCAACAAAAGGACCTATCTTGGACTGGTTTGCCAGAGCTCCAAGAGGAGGAATTCATTCCTCCACCAAGAGTTGTCACTCCAGTTGAAGAGTATCAACAAAAGTTGACTGACCTGAATGAATGGAAGAAAGCTAACCCTACTTTGTTTGTTAAGGGTGGCTTACTATGGAAAGTCCCAATGAGTCAACACCCATTAAGGTTACTAACCCACTCATTGGTAAAGTTGTTGACCTAGGCTCAAACACTAATAGAAAACCTAGCATTAAATATGCAGAGATGTATAGGAATACTAGGTCACCCAAGAGCCAAGTTAGCAATCATGGAACAGGCTTCTTCTCTTCTAGACCTAAGGTTGTGTCTAGGAAAGCCTGTTACACTTGTGGTAGCTTTTTACACTTGGCATACAAGTGTGTCAATGCTCCCAAAGCCAGCGCTGACAGGAACAATTTCAGCGCTGTCAGGAATAAAGTCAATGTTGTTAGGAAGTCAAACGTTGTCAGACCCAAACCTTGTGTGCAGCAAAGTCCACAAGTGATTAGACCTGCCCCATTCTTTACTAGAGGGTCTAACACTCATGGACAAAGACCATTTCAAAAGACAAACACCTGGTCAAATAGGCAATGGGTTTCTGTAGCAAACCCTAGGTTTAACGCTGACAAGGGTAATTTCAGCGTTGACAGGACAAATTCTAACGCTGACAGAAACGTGACCAGACCTAAATATTTGCAACCACAAGGTAAGGGGTCTAAAGCTTCTTCAAGCTTAACATGGAGTCCCAAGAAAGATCAAAACCCTAATGATAATGGGATTTCTATGACTTGCAATAGATTTAATTACATTTCAAAGGTCATTACAAAACCTATTGGGGTTAATTGGGTATTTCATCCTAAGAAGGATGAGAATGGGGTTGTTGTGAGAACTAAGTCTGTTCTTATTGAAAAACCAGACAAATCCAAGTCTTTTAAGACTTGGGTTCCCAAAGAAAACTAATTTGTTTTCTTTATGTGCAGGGCATTCAAAGACATGTCAATGATTATGGATATTGGGATAGTGGATGCTCAAGGCACATGACAGGGAAGGAAGACTATCTAACGAACTTCACTCCCATTAAAGATGGTGATAAGGTTTACTTTGGAGGCGGATATGGTACTATCACAGGCAAAGGAACCCTGCTCACCAAGAATTTGCGTTT
Source organism: Glebionis coronaria (assembly GCA_025667525.1). Lineage (NCBI taxonomy): Eukaryota > Viridiplantae > Streptophyta > Magnoliopsida > Asterales > Asteraceae > Glebionis > Glebionis coronaria. The sequence goes on from CM046877.1 coordinate 364,775,673, forward strand.
TGAGAACATCTTTCTGGTAAAAGAACTTGATTACAACCTTTTTAGTGTATCACAAGTTTGTGATAACAAAAATAAAGTTCTTTTTACTGATACTGAGTGTTTGGTGTTAAGCAAGGATTTTAAGATCCCTGATGAGAAATATATTGAGTATAGAACACCTAGGCATAAGGACATATATAATGTGAATTTGAATGGGATTAAAATGAATAATAATATGTCTTGTTTTTATGTTAAGGCCTCAGTAGATGAGAGTAATTTGTGGCACAGGAGACTAGGGCACATAAATTTTAAAAATATAAATAGGCTTGTGAGACTTGGTTTAGTTGATGGTTTGCCTGAGAAGGCCTTCCACAATGACCACTCTTATGTTGCATGTCTTAAAGGCAAGAAGCACAAGGTCTCATTCAAGTCTAAACAGGTGCACACGAGTTCTAGACCTCTTCATATGCTTCACATGGACCTCTTTGGTCCAACCAATATAGAAAGTTTGAATGGTAAGTCATATTGCTTTGTCATCACAGATGACTTTTCTAGGTTTACTTGGACATTCTTTCTAGCTATAAAGAGTGACACAACTGATATTCTAATTGATTTTATCATTCAGATTGAGAAGAGGTCTGGAATGAGGTTAAAATGCTTAGGAGTGATAATGGTGGAGAATTTAGGAATAAGAAGCTAGATGATTTCTGTGCCAGGAAAGGAATTACAAGGCAATTTAGTATTGCTAGAACCCCACAACAAAATGGGGTTGCTGAGAGGAAAAATAGAACCCTAATTGAAGCAGCCATAACAATGTTGGCTGATGCTCATTTTCCTATAGCCTTTTGGACTGAGGCTGTTAATACAGCTTGTTATGTGCAAAATAGAGCATTGGTTAACAAAATTCAGAACAAAACACCTTATGAGTTACTTTGGGGTAGAAAACCTAATATTGGTTTTCTCAGACCTTTTGGTTGTCATGTAGTAGTGTTAGACACTAGTGATGCCTTAGGGAAATTTAGTGCAAAAGGTGATGAGGGTTACTTCATGGGGTATTCAGTGCAGAGCAAGAGATATAGTGTTTATCTTAAAGTAGAAAAACGTATACTTGAAAGAGTACATGTTAGGTTTTTAGAGAATAAGCCTAGTGATCCTGAAAGTGGTCCTAATTGGTTGTTTGACTTGGAACCCTTATCTAGAACTTTAAATTATTTGCTTGTCACTAATCCAGACATTGTGAAGGTAACTTCAAATGTTGTGGAGGAACAACTTGTTGATGTTTCAGGTACACAGGTTCATGAGAGGGTTGGATCACAAGCAGAAAAGGCATCTCCTATACTAGAATATGTCTCAATTCCCATCTGGACAGATGCTTTTGCTGCTGCTGCTGCTGCTGGAAAAGATAATGGTGGTTTCCAAGTACCACCAGATACAAACATGCATGGTCCTTCAGGCGCTGACAAAGGCAAATCTAGCGCTGACAAGACCAATTCAGACGTTGATGGTTCAGACGTTGACAACCACACTTCAAGCGTTGTTATCCCAAGCGCTGACAAACAAGATTCAGGCGTTGACAACACTTCTGCACATCTTTTCTCTTCCATTTTTGAACAAGGTGAACCTTCCAATGTTTATGAAGAGGCTCATCCTCATGTTGATGAAAGAGAGTCTGATGAAGAAGATATTAGCAACCTGGAGCATGAGGTTGAGGACACCAGACTTTTTGAAGGAGGGGTTCTCACTTCCACAATGAAGAATCACCCTACTTCCCAGATCATTGGTGATATTATGACTCTAGTACAGACTAGAAGATCTCATCAAGGTCTTGGTGGGTTTATTGCCAATATACACAAGAAGGTTGATACCCCTCTTGTGCAAGCATGTTTGTTTGCATGTTTTCTGTCACAACAGGAACCCAAGAAAATATTTGATGCTCTCAAAGAACCAAGTTGGGTGGAAGCAATGCAGGATGAGCTTCACCAATTTGCAATTCAGGATGTTTGGGAGCTGGTTGATTGTCCCAGATATGTCAGACCTATAGGGACAAGATGGGTTCTAAGGAACAAGAGAGATGAAAGAGGCATTATGGTCAGAAACAAGGCAAGATTAGTGGCTCAGGGATATACACAAGAGGAGGGTATAGACTATGAGGAGGTCTTTGCACCAGTTGCAAGGATTGAAGCTATTAGGATTTTTCTAGCCTATGCATCCTGCATGGGCTTCACAGTCTATCAAATGGATGTCAAGAGTGCCTTCCTCTATGGAACTATTGTTGAGGAAGTATATGTGATGCAGCCTCCTGGTTTTGAGGATCCAGAGAATCCAGATAAAGTGTATAGAGTCAAAAATGCTATGTATGGCCTTCATCAAGCCCCTAGAGCATGGAATGGTACTTTATCTACCTATTTGGTGGACAATGGATTCAAGAGGGGCACCATAGATCAGACACTATTTACTAAGAAGAAAGGCAAGGATGTGTTGCTTGTGCCGGTCTATGTTGATGATATCATTTTTGGGTCTACTGATCCAAAGATGAGTGAGGATTTCTCCAAGCTTATGACAGACAAATTCAAGATGAGTGCTATGGGGGAGATGAACTTCTTTCTTGGTTTACAAGTTCAGCAGAAAGAAGATGGTATCTTCATCGCCCCGGATAAATATGTTTTTGAGATCTTGAAGAAGTTTGGCTTTTCTCCACATGAAAAGAGGGCTACTACTCCTATGGATAGAGAACACCCTTGGGGAAAGATTGGAGATGGGAAAGATGTTGATGTCAGGCACTATAGATCCATGATTGGATCCTTGATGTATCTTACTGCCTCCAGACCTGACATTATGTTTGCTGTGTGTGCTTGTGCACGCCATCAAGTGACTCCCAAAGAATGTCACCTTTATGCTGTGACGAGGATCTTTAGGTACCTAAGATGCTATCCTGGTCTTGGTTTTTGGTACCCAAAGGATTCACCATTGGAGCTGATTGCCTATTCAGATAGTGATTATGGAGGTGATAAATTTGATAGGAAATCGACAACTGGTGGATGTCTGTTTCTTGGGAGCAGGTTAATATCTTGGCAGTGCAAGAAACAAACAGTGGTGGCTAATTCTACAACTGAAGCAGAGTATGTTGATGCAGCTGCTTGTTGTGGCCAAGTTTTGTGGATTCAGAACCAGCTGTTGGACTATGGGTATAATTTCATGCATACCAAGATATTTGTTGACAATAACAGCACTTTATGCATCATTAAGAATCCTGTACATCATTCTAAAACTAAACACATATAAATAAGACACCATTTTATAAGAGATTGCTTTGAGAAAGGTTTAATACAACCAGATAGGATTGACACTGAGGAAAATGTGTCAGATTTACTAACTAAACCTTTTGATGCTGGGAGGTTTCAATACTTGGTAACAAGTATTGGAATGGTCAATCTCACATAATATGTGTTTTGGAGTCTTTTTGTAAACAGGATGATGCATTGTTATTGGTCTTATGATGATTTAGATTTTCCACTATATTTTTCTAACACTGACAAAGGTTGCTTGAACGCTGATAAGTGTTTTTGCAACGTTGTCAGCAATATAATTGTCTAACACTGACAAAGCTTCCCTCAACGCTGTCATGTGTTATCGGGGCGTTGTCAGCAACAATGTTAGTTTTGTGGTTTTCAATCTAAATGTGTAGATGGTGTTAGCAGTATACCATTGGATACAGAGTTGCTTATGGATCAATGGAGAAGCATTTGGACAAGTTTTTATTTATGGATGATGGTTGGAATGTTTCATTCCTATCTTGACATAAATTTTTTATGTTCATACATGATTTTAGCAAACTTATGTATCATAGCTTAAGGGGAGGTTTTAGGAACCTTTAGGATGTTTGGGTATCCATATGATACTCTTATCACAATTCTAGATTGTGTCCACAAGTGAGTATGAGTTAGTTTTACTAAATCATGAGGCACTGTAGCATGCAAAGGTGATATACTATGCATGCTGCCAAGACATTTTTGGCCTAGAATTGGTTGTGGTCTGTTGGGAGACATGGGAATAATTTTGTTATGGGAATTACCTGGGAGTAACAAGGGATTTTATAAGGTAACTTGGTTGTTAAGAGTTTTGGTTAGCAAGGGACACTAGAGGACTGTTATGTCTATCTTGCTTAAGCAAGTGTGCATAACTGGACAGTGCTTGCTGCCCTATAATAATTATCAGCTTTTTGGTTATCTCCTCTAGGATAAATTACTTGTTAAGGTCATTTTTCATTTTTTTAAAAACATTTTTATTTTTGGACGCTGACAAGAATTTTCCAAGCGTTGTTGTGACCAAATTAGACGCTGACATGGCTATAGGCAAACGTTGACAAGATTATAGCCGTTGGGCGTTGATAGGTTATTTTTGACCGTTGACACTCAATGGGACCTACCCAGTTGTTACTTTTTGACATATTTTTAGGCCGTAATTTTGGGAGTTGTTTCTTTACATTTAATGCATGAGATAAACTTATACTTTTTCAATATTTTCATGATTGATTTTTGAAAATACTTGCCTATTTTTGGGCCTATCACATGCATTTTCTTCTCCTATAAATTTCGCTCCTATTTTTAAACAGGGTATCTATAATTCTTGTCTAACACAATTTTCTCTTATCAACTTCATCTTCTTCACTTAAATTTAACAGCTTTCATCAATGGCACCAAAGTTTAAACCATCAGAATTGGAATTGGGGTTCAGATATCAACACAACATGATTGCGTATCTTGACGCTGATGATGCTCTGTTTCCCCAATACACACAAATGGTGGTGTATTTGAACGCATCCCCCTTAAGGTATGCTCTTTCTCATGCACCACTCATTCTAGTCACACATATTAAACAGTTTTGGAACACTGTTAGTTCCTCAACAGTTAATAGAGTGACTACATTGACTTCTATTGTTCATGGGAGAACTTGGGTGGTTACTGAGGCCTTGGTACGCCAAGCCTTGCATCTTGATGATGATGATGGTATAGCCACTCTTCCCATTAATGAAATAGAACAAGGGCTTAGGGCTTTGGGATATCCTTTTCCTGATGAAGGTACTCTAAACAAGTATCATAAACAGGAATTTCCCCCCAGCCTGGAAGTACCTCATACATGTCCTCCTTCAATGTTTGAGTCCCAAATGCACTGCACACAATGAGATCAATAGATCCATTGCAAGTGCTATTGTGTGGATTGCAACAGGGCAAAAATTTAATTATTCTAAAATGATTTTTGAGGGCATGTGTAAAAAAAAGGGGAACAAAATGACTTTAGCTTATCCCTGTTTTCTCCAAATGGTTTTTGATGTCCAAGGTTACTGCACCAGGGATCATAATGATTTTTATAAGATCCCTGAGCAAAAGAAAGGTATTTTTATGAAGATGAACTCACCACCCCATCGTGACCTACCTTTAACCCCAGCTATGCTTGCTGTTATTGCAGCAGCACAACCCCAACCAGACCCCCAACCACAAATTGACCCCCAACCACAACTTGAACCAATACCTGAACCCATCCCTTCACCTGAACCTATGCATATTGACCAAGCTTCCTTCAACGCTGACACATCAAATGTTGGCGTTGATGTGCCTATTTCCAATGCTGACACCCAACCTTCACAAACCCAAACACCCCTTAACCAACCCACATCCACTCATTCTTCCACACCATCTTCTACACCCCCTGAATATAGGTTGATGAAACGCCAAAGGACTACTGGAGTGTTCTCCTCTGGTGGTCCTAGCCATCTAGCAGAGAGAACCACCACCACAAGTGTGGCTGGTGACCTGGATGAGGCTGGGACTATTGGTTCTGGCTTAGATGCTGGCCAAGGCAGTCCCACCATCATTAAGTCCTCATCCTTGCCCAATGAATCTGACTTGGGAGGTCAAATCCCCATTTCAGAAGAGGGTAGACTTGAACCAATGACTCTTATGGAATTGACGGCAGTCTGTATGAGCTTGCAAAAGCAAAATGCAGACTTAGTACAAGTTGTCAGCTCACAAGGCCTTGAACTCAAGCAATTGAGGGAGAGGATTGTTGTTTTGGAGAGTGCTAGTGCAAGGAGGGGTATGGAGGAATCTTCCAAAGGGGAGGAAGATCCAATAAATCTGAGTGATAAGGGCAGTCATGATGGTCAATCATTAGATGTTGCTGAGGCCCTTACAACTTTGAAGAAACAAACAGGTTTTGATACGTCCTTTGTTTCTCCTACCAACTTGAGTTTCTCATTTACAGCTATGTTGGAAGAAGTTACAAAAGGCGCTGAGACAGGATATTTGGGCGTTGACAAGGAAAATTTGGGCGCTGACAGAAATATTTTGGGCGTTGATAGGACAAGATTGAGCGTTGACAGATCTGCACATGAAGGTGATGTATCCCAATCATCATCTATCATCAAGGAGGTTTCTACTCAGGTATCACCATCTACCTTACCAACCATTGCACCATAAGATAAGGGTAAGGGTATTTTGGTAGAAGAGATTGTTCCAAAGGATGCAGCTCAAGTTGAATTTGATAGAAGATTGGCTGCACAAATCATGGAACAAGATAAAAAGGAGGAGTCACCATTTGTAGTGACTTCAGAAGAAGGAAGTGATGGAGCTAGCTCAGACTCAAGTGTGATGATTATAGAACCAGAAAGACTTGAGTATGGTGATGAGTTGGCTGAGGAGAAGCTGAGAGAATTGAAATTGCAGGTTGACTTTGACATGCCACAGGTGGTTCAAATGTACAATGCTTGGGAAGAAAGATGTATGGAGAATCCAGACTTGACCATTTCAGATCAAATATAGGGTTTGGAGATTCTTCTTAGAGTTCAGAAAGATTGCCAGGTAATTTTGAAACACAAGGCAAGTAATATTCTCTCAGAGTTAAAAAGGGATAGAAGGGAGCTATACTTCATGTTGCTCAGATGTCATGGAGTTGGATGGACTTATCAGAAGTTGAGGGCTTTGACATTTGATGAGTTGGAAAGCAGGTCTTATCCCATTTGGGTGAGAGTGCAGGAAGCAAACACTCTTAGACTTCTTTCTGATGAAAGAAAGGAAGAACTTGCAGAAGAAATGGAACTCAAGAAAGCTATGTTTGTTCCCAGGCCAGTGAAGAAGGGAATTTCATTTGAGTTTCCCAAAGATATGGATCCACTATATCCAAGTGAAGCTGTTATAAGAAAGAGCCTCAAGCTCTCACCATTAGAAGCTTCAGATATGGTGCAAGTGTTACCATTAGATTCCAGAAACCCAATTGTGAGCTATGAAGAAGATGAATGTGGGTTTTTGAAGATTGGCAGATATGGTAAAGAGGTACACACTTTTACCACTCTCATATATTTGTTTGCCAGTTGTGATAGAGAAGACTTGGTTGATCTATGGAGATTGCTGGAGACCAAGTATGAGGCTGAAGCACCAACTTCAGCTAATGGAATAAAATTGTGGTCCATATTCAAAAGAATGTGTGGACCAAAAGATGAGGATCCTGCTGTTTGGAAGGATCTTGAAGATGACCTCAGTGGTCTTCAATGGTGGTTATATTCAGCTGCTGGTGTTTACCATTTGAGTTCTACAAAGTTTGCTGAGTATCTACTTGTGGATGGTCAGTATTTCATATCCAAAGCTATTTTGGAGAAGATGAAGGACACTCAGCTGGAAATAGATTATTCAAGTGACGTGGCAAAAGATTTGATCAGATTTATTCATTATCAATATGAGAAGGTTTGTAAGATTCCTCCTAGTCCTTAATGCTTATTCAGAAACTTGATCATAAGAGTGGATATCAAGTTTAGGGGAGGATTGTTGGGAATAAATTAAGGCCAGATCAATTGAGCGCTGACAAGAGTAAACCAAGCGTTGACAAGAACAAAACAAGCGCTGACAGCTCAAGCGTTGACAAGATAAAGTCAAGCGTTGACACATTGAAGACAAGCACTGATGGGAAGATATACTCTACGTGTTTATTGTATTCAAGATTACTTCTAGTAAAGATAGGAACAACAATGTATTTTCTATATTTATCTTTACCTAGAATAGCTGATACGTAGATTATTGTACAAGGCTTCTTATGTCTATAAAAGAAGACCTTTAGGTTAATGTTTGATATAAGTTTTCATTCGTAAACTACTTTCATTGTAAGCAAGTTTGATATTAATCAAAGTGAAAGTTTGATTATATCATTGGGTGTTCTTGTTTAAGTGTTAATTCCGCATAACACTTAGATTATTATAAGCCTATACAAAGGTTTCTCTAAGTGTATTACTTGATCTAATCTCGTATACATAAAGCTAAATCGATCTAAGTTTGGGATCAACAGGTCTGTTGAATAAGCTTTTCTGTTATATTCTTGTTAAGAGTTTGTTATAATGTTGTAGGTAGTTAGATTACAGTTACAAGTTTCAGTTACTCCTTACATTTCAAGCTTTCGAATTAAACTGATAATCTAGTTAATTGAGTTTTCGAGCATTTCACACACCTGATGAGTTTTGGTTAAGTAGATATCGATTTGCAGGATTACTTAGAGTATACACACGTTTAGAGATTCAAGTTGCCTTAATGCAAATTCAGTTAGAACAGGTAGTATAGCATTTTGTTTTGCAAGGTTTTCTTTGGAATTTGTTTCGCAGGTTTTGCTGGGATTAACTGTTCACAAGCAATACAAGTTTTTCTATGTTTTGCAAATTTACAGGTTTTAAAGTAACTGTAGCAGGATCGTTGAAAATTTCACTTCAGTCAACAGTTCAGCAGAAAAGTGGCGTGGAGTTCAGTTTATTGCAGTCCTGTATCGATCTTGAAAAGCCGGCTCAGCGCCAAGCTTCGACTCAAAGGTCTTACTTCGGACGAATAGGTTAAGCGCATTTTACATTTTTTTTTCTTCATTTTAGTTAAATGTGCTTGCTGCTATGTTGACGTTGTAAATTTGATTGTTACTTGTCTGATTCGTTTATCTGAATTACTTGAATCTGTTTTGAATTCTTGTGTTTCTGCTTTACATTTATAGCCTATTAAATTTCTGCATTATCTCTTAACCAGTGTTTAGTAATTGGTCTAAGCTGCTTTAGGATGTTCAGATATTGGTATTTGATCTTTCTGCGTTAGACCTGTAGTATTAATTAGATGTTTGTAATTAGTTAAGTCATAATCCATAGCATGTAAGATTGGGACTGTTCACTTTATAAATTTCTTGCTGATTTAGGACTAAAAACTTAAGCAGTTATAGGATAATAAGAGTAGGAATTACTTTGTTTAGAAGTCAAAACTTTAAGTTGTGGCAGGTGGTCCTTGTTTTGATTTACTGTCATTCCTAGTAGTGTAAAGAATTTTCGATTTCGATCGTTAGAATTTTGTTATTTTTATTTTTTTTGAAGAATGTTTCTTAGTTGCTTAGTTCATTAAATTTGTTAGCGTTAAGTAGTTGCTCGTGATTTTGATCTTTTGGATTTTTGGTTATGACTCTTGCAGTAGTTTAGACTGGAACTGGTTTTCAGTAGTTAAGCCTTTAACTTGATTGGTTAATTGTGTAACCTTTATCTACTTAGACAAGGGCAATTTGGGTCCTCTACCTGTAGGTTTGATCAGCAATTGTAGAGTATCAATTCTTTTTGTTTTGGGCCACTTGTTGGTTTTGGGCTAGCAAGATTTATTGACGTATTAAAAAAGTGAGTAGTCATCTTTTTTCAAATTTAGTTTTGTAAAGCTTAGAAAAAGATTAGATAATTTTCATTAGTCATTTAGACTAGTAATATGTCGTAGGCTTAATTGTTGTATGAGTCCATTAGGCCTAGTAGTGTTAATTGAATATTGTATTCTTTGTTTACCTCGTTTATATGTGCTTTTGTATATTACATTCTCGTTTATATTCGTTACGTATACGTAGTATAATAATAGTAGTATAGATTTACAATTTGTGTTCAAGTAGTATAAAATTTCATAACAATATCTTTTATACCAAAAACAATTAAGTCACACTTGAAATTGTTATATCAATTCGATAAGACCGAGAGAAAAACGAACTAAAAACGAAATAGATGTAGGTCTCGGCCATTTTGTGATAAATTCAACCTTTGTAGGTACCATGGTGATCCCCTATAAAGATACAATATGGCCCAGAAATACCATCTTGCTTAACCAGAACTCACACTTGGTGAACTTGGCATACAGCTGCTTCTGACGAAGAATCTGCAAGACTCTACGAAGGTGTTCCTCATGTTCCTCCTTGGATTTGGATAAAATCATAATGTCATCAATGAACACGATAACGAACTTCTCCAGAAACTCATGGAAGACACGGTTCATCAAATCCATGAAGACTGTTGGAGCATTTATGAGTCCAAATGGCATAACTACGAACTCGTAGTGCCCATAACGTGTACGGAAGGCAGTCTTAGAAATATCCTGCTCTTTAACCCGTAACTAATGGTAGCTGGACCTCAGATCGATCTTGGAAAAATACTTGGCGCCCTGAAGTTGATCGAAAAGGTCACGCGGCGAAGGATAACGATTCCTGATCGTGATCTTGTTCAGTTCACGATAGTCTATACACAAATGCATGCTGCCGTCTTTCTTCTTTACGAAAAGTACCATTGCATCCCATGGCGATGCACTAGGACGGATGAAACCTCGTTCCAAAAGATCCTGCAACTGGTCTTTTAATTCTTTAAGCTCTATAGGATCCATGTGATAAGGAGCCTTGGAAATTGGCTCTGCACCTGGAATGAGCTCAATTCCAAACTTTACTTCACGAACAGGTGGTATGCTCGTAAGTTCATCAGGAAAGAAGACAATAAATTCTAACACCATAGGCTGATCTTGGATTGATGGAGACTCGGCAGTAATGTCATGAATATTGGCTATAAAGCCCTGACAGCCGTGTGTTAATAATGCACGCGCCTCCATGGATGAAATAATTTGTACCGACCTCCCTGGTAGAAAACCATGGTGTATGTACTCTGGAGATCTGACGTCACCGAAGATAACTCGATAAGTGTGGCAGTCTATCGTATCCTGGTGTTTGGATAACCAGTCCATGCCCAATATCAAATCATAATCGCACATGTCCAAAGCAAGTGCGTCAACTCTGCGGATTTTATCATCAAATTCTAGGGGAATATCTCTGTACACCTGAGTGATTCGTACAGAGTCCCTAAGTGGCGTGGAGATGCATAAGGCATTATCTAATGAAATAGGGGAAATCCTAACACGTACATCAAAAGTAGTGGATATGACTGAATGAGTCGCTCCAGTATCAAATAGAACACATGCCGCCAAACCATTCATAAAGAGATTCCCAGTGATGGTACTTGAAGTCTTGTTCGCCTGATCTCTAGTAGTAGTGAACACGCGACAAGAAGTAGGAGGTGGTTTAGAGTCGGCATGTCCAGAGGTGCCTTCTATCTCACCTTGGCGACAATCCTTCTGCTGATGGCCTTGCTGGCCACACTTGAAAAAACCACCAGTACCTCGCTGACAAACACCAGAATGTCTGCGCGAACAAGTAGGTCAAATAGGATGCGTGAATCCTCCAGCAGGCGTCCTAGCTAGCTGAGATCCTGTTTCAGGATTACATGCATGAGACATGATCATGGAACATAAGCATGATTACATAGAAGGTTTAATAATTACCAAATGAGGTAGAACGGTTAGGCTGTGAACCTCTACGGTCCTAATCTCGGCCGTTGTTATTGTTCCTGGATATGAGTCGCTAGAGTGTCAAAATATCATAACATAAAACAGTTTAACATGAAAGAAGGTAAATGCAGGGATCCGTTGTTGTTCGAGTTATTGGCATTGTTACGGTAATTATCATTAACGCCACGCCTCTCTGAACCAGAACGGTCGTTGGTCTGGCCGTTTCCCTTAAATGCTTGCTGCTTAACGGCCGCAAGCTTACGGTCGTTAGTCTTTTTTATGAAATTTAAGGTTGAATAGAGGATGACATGAAAATGAAAATACTGGTAGAAATGAATGGTTTACAATTAGCGATTGAAGATACCTCTTCACTGCTCGATCATCACCAAACTCCTCTCGTTCCTGAAGCATCTCAAGCTTTCGGGCTGCATCGGGCACCTGTGCCACTGTAGTGAACGTAGCACAAACCAAACTGTTGGCAACCAAAGTGCGAAGAGCCCAACGAAACTTCTCAGCTTGCTCCTCAGCAGTACCAGCTGTTGCTCCCAAGAAACCAGGCAAACAGAGAAACCTCTACATGAATTCGTTGCTGTTCTCCCCAGCAACCTGTCGGATATTATGATAATCCCTCTTAAGCTTCTCCTGCTCAGCATGGGGAAAATACTGGTTAAGGAAGAGCTCCTTAAACTGGTCCCAAGTCAACAGTGCAACCCAATTATCACCACCATTGGACTGCTTGACAGACTTCCACCATTGCAGCACATCACCTTCAAACTTATAGCAAGCCAGTCTTGCCTTGAAAACGCCGTCACAACCCATCACATCGAATATCTTCTTGATGCGAGAAATCCAAGCCTCAGCCTCATTGGGGATGTCACTCTACTAAAACGAACGGGGTCGCTGTTTGTTGAATCGCTCCAACCAAGTCATAAGGGTAACAGGTGGTGGTGGTGGAGGATTGTTGTAGTGGTTCTCAGGATGAGGGCAAAATTGAACGCCCTGGGCTTGAATTTCAGCATGAACTTCGTCCCTGATTTCATTACGAAGTTGGAGAAGGATGGCTTGCAAAGCTGCATTGACAGGTGCAACCAATTCTTTAGCATTGCGTGTGTTCACCATCTGACAGTTTAAAACAAAATGCAACATAAATAATAAGTCTGATAAAATATGACATGAATAGAAAATACATGAACAGTGTGTAAAATAGAATTTATTTATGATGCATAAAATAGTTTTAAAATGTGTTAGAAATACGTTTTTACGTATATTAGAAGTATCGGTCACTCCACAATATTATATACGTTGTAATAGCTCGTAGTTAGTGTTACTTATTAAGTTAAGTAAGAAACCAGCCCATGGGCTTGTCATGGGCCGGCCCAAGTCCAAATAAGGCTTGGAAGTATAAATACCCCTTTCCTCCTTGGAAAGGGGTTGGTTTTTGTTCATTTTCTAGTTTTCATCTAATAAAAAGACACATAGTTTCTCTCACTTTCTCTCTCTAGTTTCTCTCTCTAGAAAACATCAACCCACTTCATAGATTCATAGGTTATCAAGATTCTACATTTGGTATCAAGAGCTATGGGGTGATTTAAGGTAATGATTTGTGTGGTTTTTTAGTTTTTGATTGTATTAGTGTTCTTTAAGAAGATCCATCTTGATTCTTGGAGTTTTTGGTGTTTTTGTGATTGGGATTAGTAGATAAGTATTAGTTTTTACTTATTATTGTAGAAATCACAAAACTTTTTGGGTTATTTGGTAAAAATCTGGGTTTTTTATCATCTTTTTGATCGACTGTTCATACGAAACAAGCTTTCTATTTACCCAGACAAAGTTCCGAACCAAAAAGTTCCGGATCAAAAAGTTCCGGATCAACCAAAGTTCCGGATCAAAAAGTTCCGAACGAAAAGTTCCGGATCAAGGAAAGTTCCGGATCAAGGAAGTTCCGAACCAAAAGTTCCGGATCAAGGAAAGTTCCGGATCAAGGAAGTTCCGAACCAAAAGTTCCGGATCAAGGAAAGTTCCGGATCAAGGAAAGTTCCGAACCAAAAGTTCCGGATCAAGGAAAGTTCCGGATCAAGGAAAAAGTTCCGGATCAAGGGAAAGTTCTGTATCAAGGAAAGTTCCGGATCAAGGAAAAAGTTCCGGATCAAGGGAAAGTTCCGGATCAAGGAAAGTTCCGGATCAAGGTAAAGTTCCGGATCAAGGGAAAGTTCCGGATCAAATCTTCCGAACCAAAAGTTCCGAATCAAGGTATTCCAAGCCAAAATCTTCCGAATCAACACTTCCGAATCAACAAAAAGTTCCGAATCAAGGGATATTTTACTTTTTTTTCGACGATTTTTTAGAGGATTTAATCTTGGTTTCTTACAACAAAAACTCAACACAATTCACAAGCTTTACTTCACTGCTCGATCAACCGATAATCTTTGTCTCTTTGAAGTGAACAAAATGAATCTGAATTCAGTAATGCCTCAGATGACATCACTTACGGATATTTCCGTCATTACGGGAACGGATAATCGCCCGCCAATGCTCATCAAAGAAGTTTTTGAAGCATGGCAAGGCCGGATGATGTCTTACCTTAAGGGAAAACCGGTATATGGGAGGCTTATGGTCAAGTCAATTTTAAATGGTCCACTTGACTATGGTACCATCGTGGTTAACAACGTGACTCGACCAAGGGAGTTTGAAGAACTTACACCAGCTCAACAACTTGTTGCCGATGCAGACGAAAAGGCTCTTCAAACCATTCTCCAAACTCTTCCACATGACATCTATCGAATGGTAAGTCAGTATACGGTGGCAAAGGATTTATGGGAACGTCTAAAGGTGTTGCTACAAGGTACGTCTCTTACCAAACAGGGAAGGGAATGTCAGTTGTATGATCTGTTTGATAGATTCACGTACAACCCAGGGGAAACGCTTCACGATTATTACTTCAGATTCACCACTCTCATGAATGATCTGAATGTATACAATCTCGTGATTGCTCCATTCCAGGTTAACACCAAATTTTTGAATACTTTACCTCAAGCTGAATGGGGTGAGTATATTACCGATGTTAAGTTAACCAGGGATTTGCATAAGTGCAATTTGGATCAACTCTATGCTTTTCTTCAGCAACATGAGAAACATGTGATCATGCACCGTTCGCCTCGAGGTATGTACCCTGATTCCTTAGCTTTGATGGCGAATCAACCAAGCTTGTCACACAACAACACTCCTTATATCTTGGGACATCAAGCCTATCATCCATCACCTTACATGACACCAACCTTTCCCCAATACTCGATTCTACCGCAACCACCCACCTCACATCAGCAACAATATCGGTTTAATGCACCTTCATCACACTATGCTTCACAACCTCACCCAGCAAGTATTGCACCTTATGCTCAATCTTCATATTCTTCTTATCATGAGAATGCAACATATCCAACAAGCTACCCTGATCAAATGAGTATTCCATCTAGTGATTATGCAGCTCAACAAGACAAAGCAATGTATTGTGATGATGATGAAGTTCCCATTCATGTGTTCAAACAAGGAACTGACCCAGTTGAAGTGTTAACCACTATGTCTGCTTATCTCATAAGGACTTTAAGCAAACGAGGATTTAGGGGATCAACTCCGACTAACAATCAGTTGAGGAATTCATCCAATTCTCACCAACAAGCTACTATTTAGAATGGCAGGGTAATGGTTCAACCGATTCAACCATATCAGGGGAGACCTACTACATCAACCACCAATGCTCGCACGGTCAATCCTGCTCCAATGGTCAACACTCCTCCACGGGCTAATTCCACAGGCAAGTTGAGAATGATTACATGTTACAACTGCAAGGAAGAAGGTCACATGTCCAGGGATTGCAAGAAACCCAAGAGGAGAAGGGATGGTCAATGGTTTGCAGAGAAGATTTATCTGGTGAATGCTCAGGCACAAGGAAGGGAACTTGATGAAGAGGAGCTTGCATTTCTTGCTGATCCAGGGATTGCTGAACAAGACATTGTCACCACACAGAATGCAGCATACCAAGCAGATGATCTTGATGCGTATGACTCAGACTGTGATGAATTTCAATCTGCAAAGGCAGCTCTTATGGCAACTATCTCTAGCTTAGGGCCAGAAAAGAGATCTGAGGTACTTATTAATACCACTGATAATACCACTGATGCTAGTATTCAACCACATCAAGTTGTGCAAGAACGTGCTGATTCGAATGAATCTTCGGTGGTGAGTCTTTCAAATGAGGAGACAATCAATGATAGTAATATCAATGTGAGTCCCCAGACTTTGAGTGAATCACAACCGGGAGCCATTTCGCATACGCATACTCCTGCTCAACAAGATTTGGTCATGGTTCCTGCTACATTACTTAGCCAAATGAATGCTGCACTTTTAGAAACCCTAGCTAAGAATAAGAATTTGTCTGATGAGCTTGCCTAAAGCAACGAAAAAGTTCAAACTTTGGAATTAGTGCCTTCGTCTAGTGTTCTAACAAATCCCGAATATGATCACTTTCGAAACAAACAAATGGGTCACTTGCAAGAAATTGAAAACTTAAGAGCAAATATTTCTAATGAACTTAAAGAAAAGGAGTTAGTGGTCACTAATTTTCTAAAACTTCAAACGGATTTTGAATTACTCGAGTCTAAGAAGAATGAAATGGAGATTAATGTTGCTAATAAGATTAGAAGTCTAGATTATTTGCTTTTAAGACAATACGCTGCTTCTCAACTAGTGCACTTATTTGATGCTTCGTTTAGAGAATTTAACTTATCACGTCAAAAAGGCCTTCCCCCTAACCCACGGTATGCAAAACAAGCTTTAAGCCATAATCCTAGACTTTATAATGCAACCCAATTAGGATTGGTCTTAGACCCGATTGTTATTTTCGATGATCGCACCAATAAGGATCTAGTTGATGAGAATCGGTCATACAATTTTGCAAAATATCCCGATTGTGATTATTTTAAAATGAATCAGGAGCTTGCTAAAACGGATTTTAGAATTCGCTTCCATATGGACAAAGATCTCATTAAAGCACCAACCTACATGTTGAATGAATAAAACCCTAGTACATTTCCTACACTTGTCAACATGGAAGGTCCGAAGGAAATTCCAAAGGATCTTCCACCTGTTAGCACTGTATGGTTAAACTTGCAAGAGATTAATCAATATTTTACTAATTTTGACAAGGTCATTTTGGAATGTACGACTTCAAATGGCCTAAACGCCAGAGAATGGGCTTTCGAACACATGAACGATGTGTTTAAAAATGAGATCAATCCATTTGTCGAAAGTCTAAAAGGAAGTTTTGCATCTCTTAAAGAAAATCTTGAATTTGAAATTGGAGAAGTTCAAAAAGTGTTTTATGAAATGGACACCGCTTACGAACTACAACTAATTGAAAAGGAAAAGATTTTATCCGAATATGACCGGTTCTTGTCAGAAGTAATTTCGTGTGATGTGCTTACTACTGTAAATGTTAATTATTCGAATGAGCTTACATCCGCTATGATTAACTGTGATGCTGTGCATATATGATGATGTTTGTGATCTCTCTGTAAATGTTGCTGATATTGTAAATGAGGTAGATAATCATTCTTGTCACGAATCTAACGCTGAGTTTTTAAAGCTACAAGATTCTTACAATTTACTTTCAAAACGCTTTAATCAACTAGAACAACATTGTATATCTTTAGAATTAAAACAACAAACTCAAAATGAGGATCTTTTGATAACAAATAGTTGTGAAAATGGTGTTGAGACGAGTGACAAGATGATTGCAATAGTTAAGGCATTAGAGGAAGAGATTATGAGATTGAAGAGAGATGTGTCATCAAATGAAACACTAAAATTGGAACTAGAGGCCGCAGAGTCAAAAAACCAGGACTTAGAAATTAGACTTTCGTCTATTCTAGGGGAGATGGATCGTGCAAGACAGGGAATGTCCAAACTTTATGGTTCACTAGAAGAACGCTTCGCTTTTAATGCGGCACAACAACAATCTTATGTTGAACAATTGAACCAAAAATGTGAGGAAATCTCTGACTTAAACATCATGCTCATTGACAAAAATATGGTTTTGGCCGAGTTAAAGGAGACACTTCTTCTCACCCGACAAGAAGTTGTTGATAACTCAGCTACCGACTCTGCACCGTCCACTAGTGCTCCAACAACCAAGTCAGTAGTGCTTTATAAGAACCCGCTCCATAAGAAAAATCCGGTTACCTACGATGATTATATGAGGAATGCAATTAAGCATGTAGATCTTGTTAGGGATATCTTAGACGATCTTTATGCCTTAGATCCCTCAAGTAGCTACTATTATTCAGCCCATGAATATATTAAGCGTGTTCAATATTGCTTAGCCTACTTGCAATACATAGGTAAACCAGGTTCGGCACTACTCACTAATCGACCCATTGCTGTAACTCCATTTAATAAGACTCCAGGAGCAAAACCGTCATTGGCACAATCAAGTAAGGCACCTTTAAAATCTGTTGCTAATGTTCCCACTTTGCCTTCTACAGGATTAAAAGAGACTACTAAGGCTAAAGGATCGCCACTCAAGAAAGATAAGATCAAGCCCTCCACTAGTAGTACCAAAAAGAAGAAAGTAGAAGCTCACCATAGGAATGTTAGTTCAGTTTTAAATAAAAAGAATCATGTTAAGACTAAAAGCTCTGCGCCTGTGTAGAAGCCTAAACCATTCGTGAATTCTAATTTGAATGTTGGAATTGTAATGAATGTATGCTTTCCCAACGTCATGATTTGTGTCTTATTGATCATGTGAATGAAATGAATGCCATTAGGAATAATCTTGAATGGAAGCCAACTGGTAGAACTCGTGCCCAAGTTGGCTGGCAATGGCGTCCCACTGGTAGGACCTTTATATTAGATGGAACAATTTGCCCTTTAACTAGGAATGCATCCATTAAGGTTAGGTCTAAGCGTCCTTTAGTTAGGCACACTAGCACTAAAGTATGGAAACAGTGCCCTTTAATTAGGTCAGCCCCCACTATAGTGCCTATCAGTGAAGAAATACCTCAGGATTTAAGCCAACTAGAATCTACACCACCGACTAGGAAGAAGAAGGCTAGGAAATCTAAGAAACCTAAAGTTAGCAAATCTAAGATTATTAAATCTGTACCTGCTAATAACAAGGAACATTCAGATTCCGATACCTCTACATTGTCTTCGTGTGGTGATATTTTCAGGTGGTCCAAATCATCCTCTGGTATTTGGACTCCGGTTGTTCAAAGCATATGACCGGAGATCGCTCGATGCTCCGAAATTTCGTCAGCAAGTTTCTTGGTACGGTTAAATTCGGTAATGATCATATTGCAAAGATAATGGGGTATGGTGAATATCAGATTGGAAACGTTACGATTTCAAGGGTATACTATGTAGAAGGTCTTGGTTATAATTTATTCTCAGTAGGACAGTTTTGTGATTCCAACCTAGAGGTTGCTTTTCGACAACACACTTGTTTCATCCGCAACTTGGAAGGAATAGATTTGTTGAAGGGATCTCGTGGTGCAAATCTTTATACCTTGTCCTTACAAGACATGATGGCCGCCTCTCCAGTATGTCTTCTCTCTAAAGCATCTAAGACCAAGTCATGGTTATGGCATCGATGAGATATTAATCAAAACTTTGATGCTATTAATCATCTGGCTAAAAACGAATTAGTTCATGGTCTTCCAAAGCTCAAATTTCACAAGGACCATTTATGTTCCGCGTGTTCAAGGGGGAAAAGTACCAAGAAATCATACAAGCCCAAAGCTGAAGACACCAATCAAGAAAAACTTCATCTTTTGCATATGGATCTTTGTGGGCCAATGAGAACTGAAAGTGTGAGCGGTAAGAAATTCATTCTCGTCATTGTGGATGATTTCTCCAGGTTTACATGGGTTAGATTTCTACGTACAAAGGATGAAGCACCGAAGGCTATCATCACTTTTCTGAAATTCATTCAGGTACGTTTGAATACTACTGTCCGCCGTATTCGTACAAACAATGGAACAGAGTTCGTCAACCAGACTCTTCGTGATTACTATGAAGGAGTTGGTATCTCTCATGAAACATCCGCTGCACGTACTCCACAACAAAACGGTGTCGTTGAAATACGGAATCGTACGCTTATGGAAGCTGCTAGGACTATGCTGATTTATGCGAACGCTCCATTGTTCTTGTGGGCAGAAGCTATATCTACTGCATGTTTCACCGAAAACCGTTCTATCATTCGGAAACGCCATGGAAAAACACCTTACGAGCTTCTACATGATCGTAAACCCGATGTTTCATTTTTTTCGTGTGTTTGGTGCCCTTTGTTATCCAAACATTAATAGTGAGAACTTGGGCAAACTTCAACCAAAAGCCGATATAGGTATTTTCATTGGTTACTCGCCCTCCAAGAAAGCATACCGAATTTACAACCGTCGTCTTGGTAAGATTGTAGAAACTATGGACGCAGATTTCGATGAGCTGACAGCGATGGCTTTTGAGCAACGCAGCTCTGAACCCGCGCTTCATGAGATGGGAACCGGTGCTATTAGTTCCGGATTAGTTCCTAATAATCCTACTTCTACATCATTTTTACCACCAACAAGGCCCGAGTGGGATAAACTGTTTCAACCGTTGTTTGATGAATTCTTTGATCCCCCGAATGATGAAGTTCCAGCACCTGTAGTGATCGCTCCAATCCCTGAAGTGGTTGCTCAAGCTAATGAAGCTTTATCTAATGCATCTTCAATTAACATTGAATCGGATGCACCTTTACCAAGTGATTTTCAAACTACACCTGAATCGTCACCCTTACTTGTGCCTAATGATGTGGAAGAGGATTCTATTGATCACGATTTGGAATATGCTCACTTGCAAGAGCTTCCTTTCTTTGGTGTAGCGATACCTGAAAACCCTTCAGCCGCGTCTACCTTAGAAGAAGCTCCTTCTATTGTTCACTCCAGACCACCTAGGATTGAAAATCATAGCACCAAATGGACAAAAGATCACCCAATTAGGAATGCCATTGGAGATCTAGATCGACCAGTCTCTACACGCCATCAATTACAAGAGAGTGCACTCTATTGCTACTTTGATGCATTTCTCTCCGAAGTTGAACCTAAAAATTGGCAACAGGCTATGACTCAATCATCTTGGATTGAAGCCATGCAGGAGGAACTAAATGAATTCCAAAGACTTGAAGTATGGGATTAGTTCCTCTCCCTGACAAGGTTAACATCCTTACTTTGTTGTGGGTTTATAAGGTTAAACTTGATGAGATGGGTGCAGTCTTGAAGAATAAGGCTAGATTGGTTGCTAGAGGATGTAAACAAGCCTTGGGTATAGACTTTGAAGAATCTTTTGCTCCTGTTGCAAGATTGGAGGCGATTAGACTATTCCTTGCGTATGCTGCTCATATGAATATGATCGTCTATCAAATGGATGTGAAGACGGCATTTTTGAACGGTGAACTAAGGGAAGAGGTCTATGTTAGTCAGCCGGATGGGTTCGTTAGCACGGAGTTTCTTAATCATGTGTACAAGCTTAAGAAGGCTCTTTATGGGTTGAAACAAGCTCCACGCGCGTGGTATGATCTCCTTTCAACATATCTCATCTCGGAAGGTTTCTCCAAAGGCAAGGTGGACCCCACTCTATTCACTCTCAAGGAGGACAACGACATGATTCTGGTACAAATTTATGTTGATGATATAATATTTGCTGCCACTAACACAGAATTGTCAAATCGCTTTGAGAAGATAATGTCCACACGCTTTCAGATGTCAATGATGGGAAAAATTTCATTTTTCTTAGGATTACAGATTTCTCAAAATCCCAGAGGCATCTTTATTAATCAATCCAAATATGCTCTAGAATCTTTAAAGAAATATAACTTTGAAAATTGTGACCCCGTGGACACTCCAATGGTGGAGAAATCCAAGTTAGATGAAGATAGGAATGAGATTATTGTCGATCCAAAACTATACCATGGGATGATCGGCACCCTTCTCTATCTGACTGCTAGCAGGCCTGATTTGCAATTTGCTGTATGCATGTGTGCCCGGTATCAGGCTCGGCCTACCGAAAAGCACCTACATGTTGTTAAAAGGATCTTTCGGTATCTCAAAGGAACACTTCATCGTGGTCTATGGTATCCGAAAGATTCCTCTATTGCTTTAATATCATATGCAGATGCCGATCATGCTGGGTGTCAAGACACGAGGCGTAGCACTTCTGGATCTGTGCAACTCCTTGGAGACAGATTGATAAGTTGGTCTTCAAAAAGGCAGAAAAGCGCTGCAATTTCTAGCACGAAGGCTGAATACATCGCCATGTCCGGTTGTTGTGCTCAAGTCCTTTGGATGAGATCACAATTAACTGACTACGGTTTGGGATTCAACAAAATCCCGATGTATTGTGACAACAAGAGCGCCATTGCCCTTTGCCGCAACTATGTTCAACACTCACGGGCCAAGCACATAGACATTCGCTACCATTTCATTAAAGAGCAGGTGGAGAACGGAGTGATCGAGCTGTATTTTGTCACTACTGAGTACCAGCTGGCAGATATGTTCACCAAAGCCTTAGATCGAGGACGAATCGAGTTTTTGATCGACAAGCTTGGCATGAAATCATTCACTCCAGCGACTCTCAAAGAATTGGCAGAAAAATCAGCTGAATGGTAGTGGTAAACTATTCAGGCGTATCCTTTGTTCGTGATCATGTATATTATAGTAAATATATAAACCACAAAAGAAAAATACAAAAATATAAAACCAAGAAAAATCATAAAAAATATAAAACCAAGAAAAACCATAAAAAATATAAAACCTACAAAAACCATAAAAATTATTAAATCAAGAAAAACCAAAAATATTTTTCGTTTTTTAAATTGGGCATGTCTTTTTGTACGGTAATATTTACGGCTTTAGAAATGTCGATCAATATTGACACGGCGCCATAAATAGGGTCCGTATAAAAGTTGTACATTTTTAAAACATGCTCATTATGGCTTGTAGTTATTTCAGATTGCAACCCGGTTTTCATATTAAAGTCACGTATTTCTTTGGAAAACGTTGGCTTACAATGGGAATTAATTTTCTCGGGCATGATTTACAAGCCAAATCATGCAAAGGGATCAAGTTTACTTTACAACTTGGTCTAACACGAATTAGTGTACGTCTCAGTGCATTAATTTGTCTAAATAAGAGAAATCTTATTGCCACCACGAATCTATCTTTTTCAAGACACTGATTGGAAATGCTTTCATCAATATTTGACTCTTTAAACAATGACTACAGCTCTTTAAATAGAAAACGGGTCATCGTTTAAGGGGGAGAAAATATTAAATCATCTTTGTCATCAAAACGATTTTCAACAGTGGTTGTGGAAAATTAATTGGCTAAATGATTTATGAGTGGTTTTTACGACTTGTGATTGGACTAGCTTTAGATGTTGGAAACTTGCTAATAGGATGCGATGCTTAAGTTGGAAAATTAATTCGCCTGATTCATTTAAATTCACTTAATTAAGTTAATTAAGATTAGGGTTTCTGCCTTAATTTAGGATTAATTAATTAGAGGTTTTAGTTGGGTTTTATGCGGATTAGGATTAGAAGATGTTCTATTTCCTTAGCATGCCTTAAAACTCACAATCGCGCTTAGAATAATCACAAATAGGCTGCGTTTAGGAAGTTCCGAATGAAGGAAGTTCCGAATGAAAGAACTTCCGAATGAAGGAAGTTCCGAATGAAGGATGTTCCGAATGAAAGAACTTCCGAATGAAGGAAGTTCCGAATGAAGGAAGTTCCGAATGAAGGAAGTTCCGAATGAAGGAAGTTCTGAATGAAGGAAGTTCCGAATGAAGGAAGTTCCGAGTGAAGGAAGTTCCGAATGAAGGAAGTTCCGAATGAAGGAAGTTCCGAATGAAGGAATTTCCGAGTGAAGGAAGTTCCGAATGAAGGAAGTTTCGAATGAAGGAAGTTCCGAATGAAGAGGTTCCGAGTGAACTTCCGAATGAAGAAGTTCCGAGTGAACTTCCGAATGAAGAAGTTCCGAGTGAACTTCCGAATGAAGAAGTTCCGAATGAAACTTCCGAATGAAGAGGTTCCGAGTGAACTTCCGAATGAAGAGTTCCAAAAACTTCCGAATGAAGAGGTTCCGAGTGAACTTCCGAATGAAGAGTTCCAAGAACTTCCGGATGAAGAGTTCCGAATGAAGGACTTTCGGATGAAGAGTTCCGAATGAAGGACTTTCGGATGAAGAGTTGTTGGATTGATAGTTGTTTGCCTAATATAATTACTTCTTGAAATGTGTTATGCTTAGAAGTCAAAATGATATATATCTATATATTGTTTGTGCATCAACCTTTCATGTCTTATATTAAGCAAATACGATGACTAATCCAACAGTACAAGCACTCCAAGATTCTAGAGCAACCGTAATTACCGAAGCAAGAACCCTTGAACGAAGATTGATGAGGAGCTTAGAAAGATTCGTTGGTGGTAGACCATATGGAGTGCACCACAAGTTACTGCAACAATCCATCTAATGGGTCGTACATTTCAGGTCCACTTTATATTGGTTTTAATTGTGAATATTGTGCTTTTGCGGCTTGATGTAGTGTTAAGGTATGATAATTTTTCAATAATTTCTCACGAGATTCTAAATCTTTCAAAATATATCATACTAAAGCACTACAACTATCCCTTATTAATTTAAGGGGGAGCATTAACATGTTCTATGGCCAAACATCGATTTCATTTTTACCCAAAGACTGGTTAATCCATTCAATATCCCAAATATTAATGGTTAACATTTTGGATAAGGGGAGAAAATGGGATTAAGGAGACTTAAATGATACTTGGCTAAAAGATGAAAAAGACTTAACGATAATCCAACTTAATATGTGTAAAGCACGTGTTAAGGGGGAGCGTTTTTGATGAACAAAACACCTAAGGTACAAAACTTTTGATTTCAATATCACAAGTACCTTATGTGATTTTTAATGATTTTTCATGGTGGCTATACTTTCCCAAAACACGCTTAATTCACGACGAATGTGGTGACAAAAGGGTGGTAGGAATAGGTTTAGTCCAATGATTCATCAGAGCCGATGGAATCTTCCCAAGGACAATTCCCTAGATAGAATTAGAAGTCCTAGGAAAGTTGGAGAAAGATTGTGAACGTAGCTGAATGCCGACCAAGTACTTAAGCTAGCACTGGAACAATCACAACAAGGTGCTAGTTATGACGTATTGGTAAGCATTGAAGGGGTTGAAGAATGAAAAAGAATTGTAAAGATAAAGGGTGTAAAGAAAGAAGCCCTCCTTACAACTTTAGGCAGAAACCGGGTCAATACATATGCTATTGAGGTCATTTTTGTTAATGATTCTCGATATTGAAGAAAGACGTCATGGACCCAGTGATGCAATGCACAACCCTTCCCAGCTAACTCAAATATCTCTCAAAAGGTATTTGTTTTAATCACACGGAGATTAACACGTTATCTATTGGTTTATTCACTCCGAATAGACTGGTATTGAAAAGGTGGCACTCCTCTCCAGCCATCGCTCACTAAATCAAAACGCACTATCAAGTCTAGAGCCAAGAGATCATCAAAAGTCTCATTAGGACACTTTCCATTTATTCCTTGCTTTCTCACACACTGTGAAAAGTAAGAGATTTTCATGAATCCTACGCAGTATTCCTGTAATATTGCAAGAACATCCGAGTAATACGCAAGTATTACAATGAAGATGGAAATCCTGCTTGAGACAACATCAAACAAGCTCATGGTAGGTTACACGTGCGGTTCTTTTAGAACCAATCTTGTGAAAAACTGGAAAGAAACAGTGGTTTAATTCTTAATTGAACTTAAACTCGTTCCAGGCCTCTACGCATTATCATATGATCTTGCCAGAACACTCAGAGTGACTCTTTATTGATCACAGTGACGAGTGGAAATCCTTCTAGTGTTAACATCAAACAGCACTTGGTAGGTAACGTGCAAGATTCTTTATGAATTGAGCTCGTGATAACTGGAAAGCAACGATGGTGAAAATCTTAATTGAAATTCACTTGTTTCAGGTTTCATGAATTGACGGCTTCAAATCACAAGGATAAATTATCCAAGTGATTCACTCTTTATGTTCGCAGTCAGCTTTGGACGGTCGAATAAAGAGAACGGGTTTACCCGCGAAATCCTGTCAGGAAGTTACTTAATTGAAACTATCCGTCACGGGTATGATATCTGATACCGTCCAACGGTCTTCACCGACCGGAGGTAAAATGCTACCGAATTAGAATAAAATGTCAAAGCCATTTTATTCGTGTCATTGTTGTGTACCTGTTAAAGACGGTGGCGTTGCTGTGTACCTGTTCAAGACGGTGGCGTTGCTGTCTACCAGTTGAAGACGGTGGTGTTGCGGTGTACCTGTAGAAGCCGTTCCCACATGCTTATGTTTTTCTGCATCAAAGTTCAGCAAAATTCAAGAAAGTGCAAAATGAAGTCTTCCGCTGTACTAAACTCTGAAGCTTTCGAGAATTCAACAAAAAGACATAAGTGTGTGGAACATGAAGTCACGAGGAGGCAAGTTTCATAAGAAGGCAAAGATCACACGTGAAAGGCCAAAAGAACAATGCTCTCAAGCCAAAGCCTAAAAGATCAAATCAAAATATTCACAACAAAAAGAAAGAAGAAAAGACTACGAGCTAAAGATCGAAGACTTAGTATAGTATGCTAGGTTTAGAACTTTGTAACGTGGAGTGACCTCCCTTAGGGGGAGATTGTTGGAAATACGTTTTTACGTATATTAGAAGTATCGGTCACTCCACAATATTATATATGTTGTAATAGCTCGTAGTTAGTGTTACTTATTAAGTTAAGTAAGAAACCGGCCCATGGGCTTGTCATGGGCCGGCCCAAGTCCAAATAAGGCTTGGAAGTATAAATACCCCTTTCCTCCTTGGAAAGGGGTTGGTTGTTGTTCATTTTCTAGTTTTCATCTAATAAAAAGACA
Source organism: Glebionis coronaria (assembly GCA_025667525.1). Classification (NCBI taxonomy): domain Eukaryota; kingdom Viridiplantae; phylum Streptophyta; class Magnoliopsida; order Asterales; family Asteraceae; genus Glebionis; species Glebionis coronaria. Next base: position 364,802,325 of record CM046877.1, read on the forward strand.
CATAGTTTCTCTCACTTTCTCTCTCTAGTTTCTCTCTCTAGAAAACATCAACCCACTTCATAGATTCATAGGTTATCAATATTCTACAAAATGCATGGTAATTTAAATATGATGTTATGTCCATGAGTGAAAGCCTATTGGTCGGTTCACAAAACAAAAAGGCAAGTATGGACGCCTATGGGTCGGTCCACTAAACAAACAAAATGTTTCGATAAAACCACATGCGACTAAATAGGGCTAGTACTGTACCAACCATTACATAGTCAAAATTCCTAAGATAATGAGATGAAATGAATGAAATGAATACATGAAATGAAAATGAAATGTATGCATGAAAACCAACTGTCAGTTCTAGGAAGACGCTGGTGATTACCCGTAAGTCACAGGTCATGTTTTACAGAGCTACAAGTCGAAACCTTGGGCTCTGATACCATAATTGTAACACCCCATTTGTTAAGATGGTATGCTAAAGTAAAATATGGCGTGTCATCAAAGCATGCAAGGTAAATGTCTAAACATTCATGACTATAAATAGAAATACTAGAAACAAACATTGGTAGTCTAAGTAACTCACACACAAGTAATATTAAGTACTGCAAATGGAAGTACTAAACAATGTCCAAATAAAATAAAGTATGAGAAAGTAGGAATAAATGTATAAGGTAAAAGAGGCTGAATAACTTCCATCCGAATGCACATACTCTTGAGATCCTACTTGCGACCTTGGGTACCTGCCGTTTAGGAACATGGAAATAGAAAACGGTTGAGTATAACGCCCAGTGCATGGATATACAATAAAGCATAGAAACATAGAGTAATGAAAGCGTAAAAGAGCATATAAAGCATGAAAGGCATAAAAAGCAGCGGAAAAGAATAAGTCCTGGGAAACCTAAATGTATGTCATGTTTACTGGTTTTAGTTCTGAAAACATAGCTTATGTTACTTATGAAAATCTGTATTTGTTAATATACCAAAAGCCAATATAGGTCATGCAATTAGAGGGGATGCCTCTGAATTAAATGGTAACGGGTAGGAGGGATCAACTCCTTGTGAAGGATGCAAGGCACACACCACATTCACCATGAAATCCTGAATGAGATTGTAACAAGGATGCACCTATACGCCCGACATGATAAAAAAAATAATAAAGGCCAAATAACTGAAAGGGAAGCCACGAGCTATCACTCCGCCGTGGTGAAGTCATAACACTAGTGCCTCTAATGTTATGGTTATGGTACCTCCATAACTAGGTGAAACTAGCATGCATGCATATGGCTAAGGTAACTAATAAACATAAGCATTTAATCTGTAACTACTGGGGAAAACAGTTGGCTGCATACGGGAAATCTTAATAAAGGAAGAGGTTGTCCTTACTGAAGGACGGGAAATCCGTACCTTGTGTCCAGTAGAAGCTAACGGAAATGCTGAAGAACCTACTCCGCCTTGACGGATAATACTACAAGAATGGGAACATGTATGAGTTGACTGAATTACACGTGTTTTACTGAATCTGTATGTTCTTAGCTTATTATTCATGTTATATCATGTTTTAACTGTTTTAAGTGTTTACTGTAGTTATTCTTGTATTATGTTGTTTATTATTCATGTAGTATGGTATTATAATACTTGTATTGTAATACTAAGTATTTCTAAAAATAGCAGGTTTCCATAAATAGTAAGTTCCTAAAAATAGAATGTTTCCAAAAATAGTAAGTTTCCATAATTAGAAATAAGCTGGATTATTAATGTCAAGTAAAGTTTAATTAGTAAAATACAAGTCATGGCTTAAAGGTTATAGCTTATTAATTAAATAACTTGGTTAATTAATTAAAATATACGTTATAAGAATTTAATTAAAAATACATGTTTTAATTAAATTAAGCTAAGTAAAAAACTTAGGTTATACATGAAATATTAATTTTAATATTTAAACCTAAGTCATGCATTTAATTAAATTAAATAGTCTAGGAAATAATTTAATTAAACATATTTTTTGATTTTTAATACTTTTCCGAAACCCGAACTCGTGTTTTAAAATTAACCCGAGCCCGTACCCGTGTTCCACATATAAGCCGAGCCAAACACCCTTGACAGTGGCTACCCGGCCTAGTCGGTTGCCACTGTCCGAGTGGTTTACCCGCTGCCGAGCAACGGCTAGGCGCTGCCGGCTCGGTTTCCACCGGGTCAAACCGGTTCCCACTAGTTCACACGGGTTCACACCGGTTCACACCGGTTCCCATCGGTTCCCACTATTTTGTTGTTCGGTTCCCACTATTAAAACCAAAAGGTCCACCGAGACCCTATTGGTCTTGTTTGGCACTTGATCCAAACCCAAAACCATACCCGAACATACCCGACTCCACGTCAGGGTCCCCTTGTGTTTCGATTTAGCCACAACCACACCAAGCCGAGACCATGAGGTCTCTATGGTGGTGATTTAAACCAAGCCGAGAGCTCCTTGGCTCTCGGGTGTGTCTCGGCCGTACAAACAAACACCAACACCCTTTTATTCTTGTTTTTAGATTAATCTTACATGTTCTCCTTGATATTTTTTAAGATTAATTACATGAAATCATAAAAAGAAATTAAAAGAAAAGGTTTTGATGATTACCCGATACGTAGTTGTTTAAGGTTAAAGAGCACGAACACAAACACGTACTTTTCCAAGATCAAAAATCAACAAACACCCCTTTGGTGTTTGTTCCTACCGGCGGCAAAGAGGGAAAGAGTAAGAGACTTAGGGTTTTCTTGTTTTTGATAATTATGTTATGTTTAATTCCCTGGAGGAATTAATTTAGGATTATACTTGGTCATGGGCCAAGCCCATTCTTTCCTTTCTTTCTCTCTTAGCCACGACCATCTAAGCCCACATGGGAAAACCCGTAGTTTTTGTTAAGTTAAATAATATGGTCGTGTACGTTCATGTTTTAATTATCGTGAATCTGGTTATCGTGATCATGCAGATTTATAATATATATATGTACATACATGTTATTTAATATCGTGACACATGAATTATATTATAAATAGAAAGTTTTAATTTTATCGTATTTTCGTATTTTTACTGTTCATGTGTACTGTTCATAGTATTTTAATGCGGGTTTTACAGTTGTTGTATGAAAACTCTACCAAGCAGATATAATCATGCCAATATCCTGTCCACTCTAATGCACATGCTCGAAGCATGTATTCTAATGTCTAAATGGTTCGCTCCGACTGTCCGTCTGTTTGAGGATGAAAAGTCGTGCTAAACTTAAGTTTTGTACCCCAAGCTTTCTGTAGACTCCTCCCAAATCGCGAAGTAAACCGAGGATCTCTGTCCGAGATGATACTGGATGGAGCACCATGAAGTCTCATGATCTCCTTCTTGTAAGTGTCAGCGAGTTTGCTAACTAGATCGTCCTTGCGGATCAGTAAGAAATTAGCTGACTTAGTAAGTCGATCAACGATAACCCAAAATACATCATGCTTTCTCTTGGTCTGCGGAAGACCGGTAACAAAATCCATGGTGATCTTGTCCCACTTCCACTATAGAATGTCTAATGGTTGTAGTAGACCACTAGACCGCTGATGCTCGATCTTAATCTGCTGGCAGGTAAGACATTTGGAGACATAAGTAGCAACATCCTGTTTCATACCATTCCACCAAAAGTACTTCTTGATGTCGTGGTACATCTTGGTTGAACCAGGATGAATGGAGAATGGGGAGCTATGAGCTTCAGCCAATAACGCTTCTAAAACCCGCATCTAAATGCCATGAACAGTACATTACGTAAACATACGAACCAATTAAAACTTTCCTTTTATGTCATGAACACGTGTCACGAATATTAAATTCAGAAACTACGTACGTGTTAGTTCACGATAATTATTAAGTACGTATTAATACACGATAATTATTAATCAAAATAATTATAATCATGAGCATGTAATCATGAACATTAGAACACGAACATGTGAACTAGGTATATTTATTATTTCACGATACATATTGATTACGTACAAGTATTGATTATAACACGAATGTTTAACCACAAACTAACACGAAGATTTTAGTAAACGGACATGATAGGTGTGAAAACACTTACCCTTTTACCACTTAATTATAATAAAAACAAGACCAAAACGTGTATTTTATGTCTTAAAAGTCGGAATTATGCGTGGTTTGTGTTTTTATTATGTTTTAGGACAAAAATATGAAAAAGGAAGAAAACACGGGCTTTCACTGGCTTTTATCGAAGAAAAAGACAAAAGACGAAGTCAAAAGATCAAGAGTGCAAAAAGAACGGAAGTCAAAGGCCTATTCTGAAGTTTTATCGAAGAAAAAGTCTAAAGACGGAAGTTTAACGAAGTCAAAGAACCAAATCTAATTAATGAAGAAATTAGAAGACGAGTTCAAATTATTTATCGACAAATCCCGAGAAAAAGTCGTGAATGACGAGTTTATTGTCAAAGACGAAAGACGAGAAGACAAAAGAAATAAAGAAAGAAGCACAACCACCATACACTCCCCTTCCCTATAAATACCACCCTTAACCTCATTTTAGAGGTGTTAGCTAATTTCACCAATTAGTTCTCCACTTTATTTTATGCACTTTTCATATTGTCATTTACATACTTGTCTTTATTTTCAAGTTATTTCATGTAAGTCTTTTAATCTTGTCTTGAATCTTTAAGTTTAATTTCAAACTTTTCATAATCTTTCTTATTATACCTTTCTTTTTTTCATTTTTATTTTGATTCGGATCAAGTTTGTATCTTGTTTCATATTGATGCTTATTTGATTAAAAAAGTTTATCTTGTTGTTCTTATCAAATCCATACGTTTGATAATATCAACTTTTTGGTGCTTTTAGCTTATTTTGTGTTTAGCGTAATTTAATTTAAGTGTTATCAAAAGTTAAATCTTTTTCTTTTAGTTTATTTTATAAAATTTTCTTATTTTGTGTCTTGAAAGTTTTTAAATTTGTGCTTATTTAGTTCTTCTTATTATTGTTTTAATTAAGTTTTGGTCAAGTGACGATTAGTGCTTATTAAAAAGAGCTTATTTGGTTTTGCTTACTTGCCTTTTGTATACCATCGTAATATTCTTAAGGGTGTACTTGTTCCGATCGAGTAATTGTGATCGCATAAGCCTAGGGTTTCTACTTGCGATCCATTACTGTGATCAAAGACTAAGATCACATACTGCAATCTAGACTACGATCCATACTACGATCGTTGTTGAGATCCAGGGTGCGATCAGTGGTCAAGATCGGTGGCCACGATCCAGAATTTATTTATGGCTAAGATCATATCTTATGATCCACATGTTGCGATCGTTGGATACGATCTAGGCCATGATCGCTGGGTGCGATCCATTGCTTGGATCCCTTGCTACGATCACTTGTCACGATCCGTGTTGTGATCGTGATTACGATCTGGACTGCGATCCATGACCACGATCGTCTGTTACGATCTGGGGCTACGATCTGGGCCACGATCCCAGCTACGATCCATTCACAAGTTTTGATTTTTATTTCTTGTTTTTATTTTTAATTTCAAATTTAACTTTTCCGGCATTTTTACTTAGTGTTATTTTTAAACTAGTTTTGTCTTACTTTAATTTTTAAAGTTATCAAATCTACTTTTTGTCAAGTTTTAACCTCTCTTCATTTACTTTTAACGTTTTTAATTTTTCGTCATTTACTTAATTTCTTTTAAAGCCTTTATTTTTCGTCTAAATCTTTTCAAGCTTTTATCTCAAGCTTTTATCTATATTTCGTTTAAGTCTTTATTAGTTTATCCTTTGATTATTTGGCCATCTACTTTAAAGTTTGCATTTTTATTTTGTTACACAACGACAACCTTTTCTTTTATCCACCAAAGACGACTGAGTCGCATTTTAATCCGTGATCAATTCGATTAGACCAATTCAACGAACTTATTTTTATACGAGTAAAAATCAGTTATTAAAATGGCGCCGATGTCGGCTCTTTTCGTAAAGATTAACGTTTTTTTTGTGAGAGACGCGTTGGATTTTTGGATCCGTTCTCTTGGGAACGTTATTTTCAAGCATAAAAATTTTCAAATATCCTATAAATTATAAATTTTTTAAAAAATCCATAAAATCTAAGAAAGATAAAAAATCAAAAATATTGTATTTTATTTTTAGTGTATGCGTACTCGATCTTTGCCTTATCTTGAGCCCGTGACTTGTAGAGACTTAGATATGGCCGGTGTGCATAATAATAACAACCCACCTCATCCCAATGTGAATAATAACAACCATGACCCTCAAACCGAACTTCGTACGATGGAGGAGCTATGTCAACCGACTATGAATGGACGTGGAGGACCGATTACACCGATACAAATCACGGCTCCCGAATTTTCGTTGAAGCATCACATGATCCAACAAGTTCAGAATACTTGTCCATTTCGCGGATTACCGGATGATGATGCCAACAAACATCTCGATAAATTCATAATCGTCACTCAAAGCATGAAATTGCCCGGTGTTACCATGGATTTTCATCGCCTTCATCTATTTCCACACACTTTATCCTACCATGCTGAAAAATGGTTTGATCGTCTGCCGAAGAAATCAATTCATACATGGGACGAAATGACTCAACGCTTTTTGTCGCGCTACTTTCCACCATCCATGGTAACGAGCCTTCGGAATCAAATCAGTGGTTTCACTCAAGAACCTGATGAGTCTCTTTTCGATGCTTGGGAACATTATAGTGTCTTGATCGATCGTTGTCCTAACCATAATATGCTCCCAGTCACCTTAACTGATACTTTCTACAACGGTTTAACTTTTCGTGATCGTGATACGATTAATCCGAGGGTCAATGTTTCTTCTACTTCATCAAACCCCGAGATGACCGAACTCACCCGCACAATAGCCGAAATGAGAAAAAATTTCTTCGCCATGGCTGCGAACCAATTTCAACAAGTTAAAGCTGTAGCACTTTCTTGTGAGACTTGCGGTGGTCCTCATTCATACACTGATTGTCCTTCCACTCATGACAATCCGGAAAACATGTATGCGGCTTACGGTAACTATTCCACGGAAGGCTATCAAGCCCGACCTCAAGGTGATCGTAACTTGCTAAGTTATCGTTCCAACAACTTTCTTTCACCACCCGGTTTTTCTCCTCAAAACCACAACCCAAACAACTTCAATAGAAGCAATCCAAACCAACCTCGAGCTTCTAATCCATATCCACCACCCGCTCACCAAGCTCCACCCATCACTCAACCCACGACATTTGATCATGATGTTGAAACTTTCATGAGGACCCATGGAGAGGTGGTGAAAAACCTTCAAAGCCAAATTATTTGAAAGGTGATATCACTAAACAAGGGAATGATATTCAAACCGAGCTTAGAAATGATATGCAAACTTCTTTAAGCAACCAAACAAATGATTTGAGGGATATGATGGCTAGTTTCTTCCAAAGTAATCAACCCTCTACTTCGGGCTCTCTTCCTTCAAATACCGTGACCAACCCAAGAGCTAATGTGAGTGCTATTACTACACGAAGTGGAGCAACTCTAGTAGGACCATCTACCCCTCCCCCAGTTACTCCATCTACACCTCCTCCACCCCCATTTATTCCTTCTACTTCCACGCCTAGTACTAGTTCTACATTAACGTCTCCACCTCTTACGGAAGAAGTACCAAAGACAAAACCTTCATCGTCCCCACTTTCTACCTCTAAACCTTCTACCTCTCAACCCTCAACCTCTACATCTACACCTTCTACACCTACACCTCCTAAGCCAAATATTACGTATCCATCTCGGTTAGACAAGTGCAAATTGCTCACCAAGGATGACATTCAAGTGTCAAACTTTTTGAAAAAGATTTCTGGAGTGAACATCACCATTAGCCTTGTTGAAGCTCTTGCCCAAATGCCCAAATTTGTTAAGATGTTTAAAGATTTGCTTAATAAGAAGGATAAAATGGCCGAGTTTGTCAACACTGGATTAAATGAGAATTGTTCTGCAGTCCTTCTTAAAGAACTTCTGGAAAAACTTGGAGATCCCGGTCGTTTGTATTACCTTGTACATTTTCCAAAACCGAAGAATTTACTGCCTTAGCCGATCTCGGGGCAAGTATTAATTTGATGCCATTAAGTGTTTGGAAGAAGTTATCATTACCCGATCTTACACCAACAAAGATGACTGATGAGATGGCATTTATACATGATCTCATCGTTCTTTTCGGGCTTTAAATGCATAAAAATGTCATAAAATACCATATATATGCTTGTGTTTGTTTACTTGTATATTTTAGGTATGGATATCGTGAAAAAGACAAAAGATCACAAGTTACAAGGAAAAACGGACACGAGAAACGAAGCCGTACAAAGAACCGGGCCCTAATCATTGAATTCTCAACAAATACCCTTGAAGACTTGAAGACAAACAAGATTGATCCTCAATTATTGAAGAAATGACACTTAAAACCCTTGTATAATAATAATTACAAGTTTGGTCCCTTAAGTTTGTCAAAATTACACAAAAGGTCCCTCAACTATGAAGAAATGGCAAGATTAGTCCCTCAACAATTTCAAAATGCCAAATATGGTCCCTCATCAAGCCAAAGATACATTAAAGACCTTTGAAGATAAAAAATGTCCAAGATCAGTCCTTTAAATATGCAAAAGTGCCAAAAACAACCCTTGAAACACTTTTTGGAAAGTTTGTGCCAAAATGACAAGTTGTGAAACATTGATACAAAGGAAATGGGCGCTGATAGAAGTTTACTTGCAATTGACAAAAGAAAGGAAAAAGAAGGACTGAAAGTGAGCAGATGAAACATTCAAACACGAATTTGCGCCAAACACATCCATCTCCCCCAATTTCGGATCAAAACTTGTCACTATTCACTTTTACCAACCCAGAATTTACACCAACTTAAACAAAGGGTAAAATGAAATTACCCTTACCCACACTTGATTCACATGCCTATCATCTCATCCTAACCTTAAAACATACACTCCCACTCACCAAGAGGACCCACCACCAAAACCGTTTCACCATCATGTGACAACTTCCTCACCAAGGCTTGCCACGTGTCAAGATCAACAGCCCACATCATTTGCTTCATCACAAAGCTATTTTAAACGGTTTGGATGCATTTTGGACAGCTCACACCAAGAAAACGTCTAGAAGACTTAGGGCATTTAGGGAATTTCACATCTAGGGTTTGTGAATAGTGTTTAGCCAGGCATTTGCCTATAAAAGGAGACCTCAACATGTGAGAGTCCCTTTGTTCCAGTTTAAGGCTATCAATCTTTGTAATTCCTTTTTAAGCTTAATAAAATTTGAATTTCTGAAATTTGAAATCTCTTTTTGATTTAGTTAAAAGTTTGGTGTTTGAGTAGCCTAATTCTGAGTTCCATTTGATTGTTAAGGCCTACCTTAATCTTGTGGTTAAGGCACGTCTTGTTTCATTAGGTTTTTAAGGTTTGAAAACCTTGAAATCCTAGGTTCTGTTTTGGTTATTTTGTGTACTAACCCTTGACCATTTGCTATAAGCTCTTACAAGCTTGTTGACACCAAGCTTGTGAAAGGATTAGAGCCCTTGGTTAAGTTGTTTGCTGCTTGTGTTGAAGATATCAAGTCCTTGAGGTTCTACTTTGAATCATCAACCAAGGCAATTTGGATCTCCTTATTTGAAGTACCTTGGTCTTGTTCTAGTTGTTGAACAAGGTCCAAGGAGCATTGCTGGCCTTCCTAGGATGTTGTGGAAGGCAGGTATAAGCTCTTGTTAAGATTCCTCTAAAAATTTCATGTTTATGACTGTTTTGGATTTTGTGCTTTGATTTTGAGTATTTGTGTTTGTGTTGGTGATTTATGTGTTTGATTGTGTTAGTTGCTGCCTAGTAAGTGTTTTTGATCATTAAAATCAGTAGGTTATTAGAAGAAATCACAAGTTTCTTTGATAAGTGACTGATTAAGGAGTGTTTGGGATTACTGCATAAGTTTGGATTGTGGCTTGTTAAGTGCTTGTGTGTTGTTAGCAAGTGTTGGTATCTGTTATTTAGGTGCATATGTTCATCTGTTTGCAGGTTTTGTGGTCTTGAACACATAGATTCATAGATTGGCTATAAAATCTTCATAACTTGGTAAAATTGGCTAGGATTTTGAGGACACCTAGATCTAGGCTTGGCTAGGTCTAACAAGTGCTAAATCATAGTTAATCACACCAGGGAAGAAGGATTTGAGGCTTGAAATTGGATCAAGTGTCAAGTATATCATCAAACTTGTTTCTACATATGTTCATTGTTCATCAGTAACTTTTTATGCTTTGATCTTGTTATTTACTTTGATTCAGTGTTAGATTCTTGTTGCTTTGTGTTTGTTGTTAGTTTACATAGCTTGTGTATGCATCTTGTTAAGTTTGGTTGGCTTATTCTGCTTAAATCTGCTTATTAAGTGCTTAACTGCTTATTTGCATATCTGGTGCATATCTGGTGACTGTTTTGCTTATTGTGGCTTATTGGTGTGAACCATTTTGTGATTTTATTGTTGCTATTGACTCCTTGTGATTCACTGATCACAAGTGTGCCTTTGTTTCCAATTGAATCAAACCAGAACTCTCATATAAGCTTGGTCAAATAGTCAAAGCAGTGGGAACTCCTTTCGCCTGCTGGTTACCACTGATAGTGTTAAATTGGGTTCAGCTTATCAATAAGCTATAATAGCTTATTTTAACCAGCAACAACTTTGTTTTTGTAATAGGTGCTCATATTTTGACCCATTTGTTCATACTGGAGCATTTGGGTGTTAGACTTTAGGGTATGACTAGAAAACCAACTCCTTTGACTTTTACATAAGTTCATTTGTGCTTATTCTGGCTTATTGGTTGTGCTTATTGGATTTTTGTTGATTGATATTGCTTATTGAGTCCATTTGAAAGCTTTTGCAAGTTGAATCAAGTCCTAAGGTGCATTATTTCTCAAAAACGACTATTTTGTCGTTTTGTCGTTTTGTGGATTTTTGCTTTTCTATTTTCTGGCTTATTGAGTGAGCTTTTTGGAAATTTCTTTTGACAGATCTCTTAAGCATCCTAAAAGAGGGTTGTGTGTCAAATTAGAGCTTATGGCCTTAGCTTATGGCTTAATGGGCTGAAAAGCCCAATAAGAATAAGCTTTGTGTTCAATAAGCTGTGATAAGCTCACATTCAGCTTTTGGGCCTTTAGAGTTTTGTTCTTAGAATTGCATTTTAAGTCAGATAGGGCTTTTCCAAGTCAGTTGGGCCAAGTTTGACTTTTTGGGTCCAAAAGCCCATTTAGGTTGACTGTTTTTGGATTTGGCCCATTTGAGGGCCCATTAGGGGTATTTTGGTAATTTCACTTTGATTTTCTGATTATTTAGGTTAAAATAAACTAGTTTTCAAGTTTTTAGAATTTTTTATAATTTTTGGATTTTTAATATTATTTTAATATTATTTTATTATTATTTTTGAAATTTCACATTTTCCAACTTTTTACATTTTTCTTAGGTTAAATACATTAAAATAGGAATTTAGCAACTTTTAGAATAATTTTATCTCTTTTAGATTAATTTTTATAATTATTTTAAGTTTTAATAGTTTTTAAATATTTTTAAATAGTTTTTATTAGTTTTAAAATTTCTAAAAATAGTTTTTAATCTTTTTAGGTCATTTTAGAGTTTTACCAATTGAAAAATCTTTATTTGGGCTTTTTGATAATTTATTTGATTTTTAGGGCTTTAATTAGCATTTAAAAATTAAATATTTAATTATTTAAAAGGTTTGAAAAAGTTTTGATCATTGGTAAACTCTTAGTTTATTATTTTTGATTTTTGATAAATTTTTGGTAATTTTTAGAATTTATTTTTATTTTTGTGGTTTTTAAGGTTCTACGTTTTAACTTTCTAATAGTGATTTTTTGTTAATTTTTATTTTTACGTCTTCGTCAATTTCTTTTCTCATCCCCTTCTAAACCAATCATTAATCACAAACATTTAACAAATTTTTCACACACATATACCTCCTTGGGAAACGAATTTTCACACCATTAAGGGTCATTAGTGTTGATTTTTCCTAAAGTCATCACTCGATACTTACCACTTTTACGCCTTTTTCCTAAAAGGTGTAATTTACCACAATCACTTTGGCGCCGCTGCCGGGGAGGTGTGTCGTGATTAATTTGCATTGTTGTTTTTAATATTAACCAAATAGTATTTGTATTAGTAGAACTCTACTAATACGTATTATCGGTTTTCTTGGTTTTTATTGTACAAATATTATTCCTATATTGTATTAAGTATCACAATAAATTTACAATATCTCCAAAAGTGTGAAAACACAACCTTAATTGGGATTTCATCACTCAATTATTGTATTCGAATCTCAAACAAAAAGAAAAAGGCAAAAATAGATAAATACTTTCGTGAAGCTCGATTTTAAAAGATACGAACTATAAGGTGGGTATAAGGCGGGTATTATAAAATATACCCTAAGGAAAAAGGCTCTTAAGTGCTTCGCGCCGCCTCGTTTCCCCGCTTGCTTGTGAGTATTTTGAGATTGAAGGCTAATCGAGGGTTTTGCGGCCCAAAGTATTATTACGTATACTATATTTGCCTGGTTTCTTTGTGATTAAACCCTCTTGAACAATTTGGGTTTCACCAAAGTTCTAAAGTCATTCGAAGGCGTTCACTCCACGTGATCGTTTTCATTCCTTTGAGGCTTCTTAATTCAAGAGTTTGATTCGAGGAGAGATTTTCTAGATTGTTGTCTACAAAGATACACCAAAATCCAAAAATATTAAATATCATCAAAAACACAAAAAAATTTGAAAATTCACAAAACACCCAAAAAGAATCTTCTTTGCTCACCTCCCATTCTTCGTGAAGTTTATGATCACTCGTAATCAAGCAAAACGAGCTCGTAAACGACTTCAAAAGCAAGCCAATCAAGAGACGTTGATTGTTGAAGAACCTCCAATTGTTGAACCTATTGTAGAACAAGAAGTCGTCATGGCTAATCGTACTATGATGGAGTTACTACAAGCACCCACCGAGTGTTTTGGAGAGGCTATTGTGATTCCCTCCATCCTTGCGGAGAATTTCGAGATTAAGACGGGTTTAATGTCTATGTTGCAAGCAAATAAGTTTAGAGGTCACGAGAAAGACAACCCGCATTACCATATTAGGAATCTTACTGTCTCACCGCCACTAGCAAGTTAAAGGATGTTCCACATGACGCCATTAAGATGATGTTGTTTCCATACTCGTTGGATGGACCCGCAAAAATTTGGCTTGAGAAAGAACCGCCAAATTCGATTTTGACATGGGTCGATCTCGTTTCTAAGTTTGTGAAGAAGTTTTTTCCACCATCCAAAACAACACACTTGAAAAATGAGATTTCACGTTTTGTGCAAAGAAATAATGAAAGTTTTTCAATGGCATGTGAACGATTTAAAGAAATGTTACATGAATGTCCACACCATGATTTTACGGAATTGCATCAAGTGGATACTTTTTATAATGGGCTTAATGATCATGAACGAGATTATTTGAATGCCGCCGCGGGTGGTAATTTTTTGTGCAAGACGACAAATGAGGTTTACAAATCATTGAAAATAGATCTAAGGTTTATAACCCTCGTAACACACCGAGTGTTGCCAATATGGGTTCGTCATCTTCGTCACAATCGTCTCGTAGCATTAATGCCTTACATGATGAAGCTAATGAGGAAAATCGGTTTTTTGATAGATTTGCTAATCTAATGTCCCATTGGAAGGCTCAAGAAGCTTCCAATTCCGCTTCGGTTAAAGCGGTTGCTAAGAGTTGTTTATCTTGTGGGGGAGCTCATGATCTTTCCGAGTGCATTACCGCGGATGGTAACACTTCGAGTGCTTATGTAGCAACGGGAACTTACAACCAAAACGGTCAAGGTTCCCGCCAAAATCAAGCTCCACCAAACCAAAATGTTAACAATTATCGAAACAACAACAAAGGTAATTACCAAGGCAATACACGCAATTACAACAAGGGGAATTATCAAAATGGGAATGGACAAATTTCTATTCAAAACCAAAACCGTGATTTTCAAAACACTACACAAGGTTTTCAAAATGCTCACACTAAAAATTTGCAAGGAGAATTTTTGGATTATGCAAAAGCAAATGATGCTAAATTTGATAACATGCAACGTGAGATGATTAGCTTAAGATCCGAGTTGAAAAACGAGCTAAAAAATGAACTTGCTAATGAACTTAAAACTCATGCAAACAAAATGGAAGGAAATGTCCAACGTCTACAACAAAATCAACAAAAGATGGAATTAGGACAACATGAGATTAAGCAAGAGTTATTAAAAGCGGATGCTAGGCAATCAAAATTTGAGGACCGAATGGCTAAGATATTTGAAGCAATCATGTGTAAACCCTCTTCCTCGGGTGGTCTTCCTAGTGATACCATTGCAAACCCGAAGGGAGAAATGAAGGTTATTACTACACGAAGTGGTAAAACTTTCAAGGAACCAATCTCTCGTCCAAGTACTTCTACGGAGAAGGAAATCGAGAAAGAACCCGAGGTGATGGTCGAAAAGGAGCATATTACAATCCCACGAAGTACCGCTCATACCACACCTACGGTTGAACCAATACCAATTGTGGAACCCGAGTTTCCAAGGCCGTTGCCTAATGACCAACCCACACCACCTTTACCCTACCCTTCGAGACGAAACAAAGAAAAAGCACAAGAACAGAACAATTATCAATTTGAGCTATTTATGAAAAAGTTTCGTGATATGCATTTTAACATAAGTTTTGCCGACGCTCTTATCATGATGCCTCGATTCGCCGCAAACTTCAAAAGTATGCTAAACAACAAAGAGAAGTTACAATAATCGTCTAGTTGTTCATCGGTTTTTCTTAGCCGCATATCACAAAAAGTCGGTGATCCCGGTAAATTTTTGATTCCGTGTGCCATTCAAGATATGGAGGAATGCTACGCCTTGGCCGATCTTGGTGCTAGTATTAATTTAATGCCTCTCGAGATTTTCAAATCGCTTTCGCTTCCGGTTCTTACTCCTTCAAACATGTCTATCGAGATGGCCGATCATTCTACGTTTTTAGCATGTGGAGTAGCCGAGGATGTTTTCGTTAAAGAAGGAAAGTTTTACTATCCCGTTGACTTTATCGTTGTAGACATTCCTATCGATCGAAAAGTTCCTCTCATTTTGGCTCGCTCATTTTTGGATACATCAAGAGCACTTATCGATGTTCATGCTCGAAAAATCACCCTTCGTTTCAATGAGGAAGAACTTGTCATCAATGCAACACAAAACTCCAATCTTTCTCATGTCTATTCTATTGCAACTTTAAACCATGGTGACTCAACCAATGTCGTTTGCAAAGAATTTTCACCAAGAGTTTTAGGAAATGTCGCCAAAAACAATTTACCATTTCTCCGCCGGTGGAGGTTATGAGTGTAAAGCCTACAAAGAAGAAACCGTCAATACTTGAATCGAAAAATCCTTCGCCTCACCTCGAACATTCATTCTTGAAAAGTGTTGATAAGTTGCCGGTTTCTACGGAAGATCTTTCGGATGATGAATATGTAGACCCCGATGGGGAGGTTTTCTTCGTCGATAAACGTTTTGAGAACTTGCCACCACCAAAACCAAAACGGTTTACAAATGTGAGAATTTTTAGTGTAACTAACATCGTCTTAGAAACACCAAATATTTTCGACATAATCAAAAAGGGTTTTCATAAGGAGAGTTCAAAAGATAAAAAAGGAAAAGATCTTAAATGTGATTTAATTGATTTTTCTACAAATCTAACTCCGTCATCACCACGTGTTTTGAGTGCTACAAGCTTGTCTACTCCTTTTGACGATGTTTTGTGTGGTTCTAGTATGGGGGAAGCCCCTTATGTTCCCTCATCCTTGTCCACCGAGGACGAGATATTCGATCCCGGAATTTCATGTAAAGGGAAATCTCGGTCTTCCACCGATGCAATAAATGGAAAATCTTTCTATTTTATTGGTGCGAGTCTACCTCGAGTAGCTCGAAAGTTTGTCTTACCAATTGTCTCACCCTTCTATTTCTCATCTATTTTCTTCAAACTCTTTGAGTTTATGGCACATGTTGAAGTGGCGTTGATTTGTTTTGAAAACGAGAACGCCATTTTCGACCCCGGTATTTTGCATCATTTAAGGACTTAGTCCTTAATACCGGTTGCTTTTTGGGCCTTGTTTATCATGTAAGCCCCATCAAAAACTGACCATACCATGATTTTCCCTAAATGTTCACATTTTGAGGGGATCGAGTCGAGCTCATGACTCGGTAATCAAAAACGAGGTGCCTCGTGGGGGAGATCCCATGCTTATCTTTTATGCTCACTATTCACTAATTGTACCCTTTCAACTCGTTGTCTCGTGGTTGTTTGTGATTGTGTTATCTAGATCATCATCATCATCTACGATTGAAGACTCTCGTGTTCGTTTACGTGAGCCTCCATCGTTCGTTTGAAGAAGTTTTTCACGAATCCATGACATATCCTTTATTGTTCTAACAATTATCTTTTAGCATACTTAATAAACGGCTTTAGATATACTGTTGATCACCCTTTCCATACTAGATCCTAAGCATTCGACTCTTCGTCTCTAGTATGGGGGTGCTCCATCTTTAGACTCGAAACATTGAGGACAATGTTTACTTTTAGTATGGGGGGTGAATAGGTACTTGCTTTGCTACGCCCTCACGCTTCACAATTTTCAATGTTTTGTTTTGCTAATAAGGCTAAAAATGGCAAAATTTTAAATTTTTCTTAGTTTTCATAAGTGTTTTAAGACACGAATGTATATTTTCCGATGGGTAGAATAAGAGTTAATTTTTGACTTGATGGGCATTTGGAGCCATTTACATTCCTTAACCCGCTCAATTCAAGTTTTGCTAGACTTTTATATAGGGAGCTTTAAAACGCGAAAGTCTTAATTCATACGGGTTAAGAACAAGAACTTTTCGCAAGTTCCTATAACTGATTCTAGAAAGTTACTTATCAAGGGAACTTTAAAACGCATTCTCTAAACTTGAAAAAGTCCAAGAAAGTGCAAGATCCTATAGGTGGCTTGAAAACCCAAAACTTTGATTTGATATAGTCTTAATGAAAGCTAATCCAAATTTGGCTTAATTTTGACTTGCATGGCTAAGTATTCACGAGTCTCTTTAATTAGAGGTCTTTATATAGTGAAGAACGAGAAATGATAGAGTTAGACAAGTGATCATGCTAAACGTAGAACATGAAAGTGTTCTTTCAAAAACTCATATGTCTTTAATTGTGGCTTTTTCTTCCCATAAGATCAATGCATTAGGAATAATTCATAATTGCAATAAGTAAGGTCGTACGATTTGAAAGGTTACTTAGCCTCTAGCGCAAGATCGTTTAAAAGTTGCTCGGGGTTGAATAGAGTTCATAGCCAAGGCATAACTTATTGAAGTGGGACACGAAGATTGGCGATCATCCAAAAAGGCCCTAACAAGGCATGAGGAGCTCTATTTTTGCTAAAAATCCAAAGATGATGTGAAGTATCATTATTCCTAAATCAATATGAAGGATCGAGACACACGACGAGAAGCAATTACTCCCCTAAAGATCATGGAGAAAGTCTATCCAAAAAGACCCTAACAAGGTATGCGGATAAATATATCCAAGTCCGAAAAGGAGGCGGATCGTTGTATATCAAAATCCAAAGTAAAGATTGAAGAAAAATGATAAAGTCGTGGTCCTATATGAAGAATCTCTCAAAAACGTCAAGTGAAGAAATTCCAAATATATGAAGAGAAGACCATAATTTCGAGAACGTCTTCCCAAGATTTGAAGTATGAAGTACATGCCATATAACGGTCCGAGAAAGGTCTCAAATCGTGAAACGACTTATGCCAAGATATGAACTTAAGGAGATACACGAGAAGCCGTTTTAAAAGATTTTGTCCTTCGGCTAACTATTGATCAAATCGTGCTACTTTGCTTTCGGACTAATAACTACTCAAATAAGTCAATATGAATCACTTGTGATCCATGAAAAATAAATAAAAAATGCTAGTAACCCATTTCCTTTCATAATAACTAGGATTGCGGGGAGAAAAAGTATTACACAATTTGGACGTATGAGTAGTGTTAGCATTGTGACTTGTACCAACAATGATCTTGTTTTTGCACTTAGCATGGAATGTATGACAATCAAGGATGACGAAGTTTACTCTAAGGGACATTTACTTGTTTCTATTCTTTGACCCTAAAAGTCACTTTTCGTGATGAAAATCATATGTTATTGTAGAAATGTAAATCTTGCTTATGTTTTTAGAGAGAGAAAGAGATAGAGAGATGGTGGATTTCACACAAAGGTAGAGAGAGAAAGTAAGAAGAACTATGTGAAAAATAATGAAACCACACACCCTCTCCATCAAAGGAGAGGGTTTATATACCCAAGCCTTGTGATGGGCTTGGGCCTACAATGTTGGGCCGGCCTACACATGTTGTAGGCTAGGCTTGACTTTGTTTGTGTAATAAAGATATTAACTAAACTACGAGCTATTACATGGACTATCGTTGGAGTGACCGATCCTTCTTAATACGTAAAACGTATTTCCAACAATCTCCCCCTAAGGGAGGTCACTCCAAACAAGGGCATTACCCAAGTTACAATAATGAGATAAACCTAGCATACTATGCTTGTCTTGAGCTCGTAGTCTTCGTCTTTCTTTTCTTTTTCTTTTCAGGTGAACATGTTGATGTCATTTTTGATATCAATCTTGAGAATTAATCTCTTGCCTTGATCTCGTGCATCCATCACTTGTGATCTTAGCCTCTTCGTGACCTCACGTCCCACATACTTATACGGCGGAAGACTTAACTTTTAGGCTTTCTTGAATTAAATGAGATATTAAGTGCATACAGTATAAGCATGCGGGGACGACTTCTTCTTGGATTCCGCAACGCCACCGTCTTCAAATGCCGCAACATAAGTAGACACGAACGAAATGGCTTTGAACATTTCATTCTAAATCGGTAGCATTTTACCTCCGGTCGGTGAAGACCGTTGGACGATATTAGATATCGTACCCGTGACGGATAGTTTCAATTAAGTAACTTCCTGACAGGATTTCGCGAGTAAACTCGTTCTCTTTATTCGACCGTCCAAAGCTGACTGCGAACATAAAGAGTGAATCATTTGGATAATAATATCCGCATGATTTGAAGCCGTCAATTCATGTTCCTGGAACAAGTGAAATTCAATTAAGAACCGCACCATCGTTGCTTTCCAGTTGTCACGAGCTTGATTCGTATATAATCTTGCAAGTTACCTACCAAGTGCTGTTTGAGGTTAACACTAGAAGGATTTCCACTCATCACTGTGAACACTAAGGTATCACTCTGAGTGTTCTGGCAAGATCACTAAGATATTGCGTAGAGGCCTGGAACGTGTTTAAATTCAGTTAAGAATTAAATAGCTGTTGCTTTCCAGTTATCACAAGTTTGATTCATAAAGAATCGCACAAGTCACCTACCATGAGCTTTTTGATATTCGCTCAAGAAGGATTTCCATCTTCATTGTAAATACTTTCGTATTACTCGGATGTTCATGAAGATTTTGCGTAGGACTCTTAAAATCTTTCTTACTTTTCACAGTGTGCGAAGAAGCAAGGA
This sequence comes from Glebionis coronaria, assembly GCA_025667525.1. NCBI lineage: Eukaryota > Viridiplantae > Streptophyta > Magnoliopsida > Asterales > Asteraceae > Glebionis > Glebionis coronaria. The sequence continues at coordinate 364,822,012 of CM046877.1, forward strand.
AATATGGAAGTGTGTCCTAATGAGATATTTGATGATCTCAAATGGCTCTAGACTCGATCGTGCATTTTGGATTTTAGTGATCGGAGGCTGGAGAGGAGTGCCACCTTTTCAATACCAATTTATTCGGAGTGAATAAATCAATAGATAATGTGTTGTCTCCGTGTGATTAAAACAAATACCTTTTGAGAGATATCTGAGTTAGCTGGGATGGGTTGTGCATTGCATCACTGGGTCCATGATGTCTGTCTTCAATATCGAGCATCATTAAAATGATCTCAATAGCATATGTGTTGACCCGGTTTCCGCCTAAGTTGTAAGGAGGGCTTCTTTCTTTACACCCTTTATCTTTACAATTCTTTTTCATTCTTCAACCCTTCAATGCTTACCAATACGTCATAACTAGCACCTTGTTGTGATTGTTCCAGTGCTAACTTAAGTACTTGGTCGGCATTCAGCTACGTTCACAATCTTTCTCCATCTTTTCTAAGGACTACTATTTCTAGCTATGGAAGGTCCTTGGGAAGATTCCTCCGGTTCTAGAAGAATCATTGGACTTAACCTATCCTACCATCCTTATGTCACCACAATCTTCATCTTCGTGAAATAAATGGGTTTCGGGTAAGTATATGTCACCATGAAAATCTATTTTGATATAGCAAATCCATTTTGCTCCCCCTTAACATATGCCACGATATTCGAAAACATTTCACACATGTCAGGATGAGCCAGCACATTAAGTCAAACCATTTGTGATAATATCCCATATTAAATTACATTTTCTCCCCCATATTAAAAATATTAACCCAATCGATGTTTTTAATATCAATTGATTTAATGAAGTTTTAACAAAGGTTTTGGGAAGAAAAATGCAAGTCCATTTAATCTTCATGGTATCAAATGTATGAGATATGATACCGATTTGTAACATGACCACATATTCACCATATTAGAAAAGAATTGACAAGGTTGGACCTGATTGATGAGAACATCATATGATAAGATCAAATGGTTCTGGTCAACATATGTTGGTCGCCTCGTCACGTCTAAAGTCATCTCTTGACACCACATGTACGATTGGTATTGTTGTCTTGACACCAACTTGTGAACTTGGCACGTTTGGCATCGAAGATTCTGAATGCTTGACAATTGCTCCCCCTCAATTGTTGACCCGTGTTCTATTGAAAGAGCTGTAGTCGTCGTTTGAGTAGTCGCATCGTCGAGTATGTAGACACCAATTGTAGATTGCTATGGTTGTAGAGATGATAGCTTCATAAAAACAAGACTTCTCTTGTTTTAACAAATAAATGCACTGAGGCGTAGATAGATTTGTGTTAGATCAAGTTATAAAGTAAACTTGATCCCTTACAAGGTTTAAAGTAAACCTTGTCCGAAAAAAATTAATTCCCGTTGTTGAGCCAAAGCTTTCATAAGAAATACTTGACTTTAATGTGAAAATCGGGTTGCAGTCTGAAATAACTACAAGCTATAAGGGCATGTTTTATGAAATATTTACAACTTTTGTACGAACTCTATTTTTGGCGCCGTGTCGATATTAATCAACATTTCTAAGGCCGTAAATATTATCGTACCAAAAGACATGCCTTTGAAAAATAAAGTAAAAATATTTTTGGATTTTTCTTAATTTTTCAATTTTTATGGTTTTTATATGGTTTTATATTTTTGTATTTTGCTTTTGTGGATAAAAATATAAACAATATATACAAATGATCACCAAGGATACGGAGAATAGTTTTACCAAGACTATTCTTTCGCTTCATCTGCTAGTTCCTTTAGAGTCTCAGGCGAGAAAGTTCTCATGCCTAGCTTATCAGCTAAAAATTCAATTCGAGATCGATCTAAAGCCTTCGTGAAAATATCTGCCAATTGATACACAGATCGGACAAAGTAAAGCTCGATTACTCCATTTTCCACTTGCTCCTTGATGAAATGGTAGCGAATGTCAATATGCTTTGACCGGGAGAATTGAACGTTGTTGCAGCATAAGGCAATTGCACTCTTGTTGTCACAGTACATCAGAATTTTGTTGAAACCTAGACCATAGTCGGTTAATTGCGATCTCATCCAAAGAATTTGAGCACAGCAACCGGACATAGCTATGTATTCTGCTTCCGTACTTGAGATTGCAGCGCTTTTCTGCCTTTTCGATGCCCAACTGATTAGTCGATCTCCTAGTAGTTGCAAAGTTCCACTCGTGCTACGCCTGGTATCTTGACAACCCGCGTGATCCGCATTTGCATATGCCATTAGTGCAATAGAAGAGTCCTTCGAATACCAAAGTCCCCGATTAATGGTTCATTTAAGATATCGAAAGATTCTTTTAACAGTAGCTAAGTGTAACTCAGTAGGCCTAGTTTGATACCTGGCACACATACATATAGCAAACTGAAGATCAGGTCGACTGGCTGTGATATACAGAAGAGTACCGATCATTCCACGATAAAGTGTCGGATCAACGGCAACTCCATGTGGATCTGCATCAAGCTTAGTTCGTTCCACCATTGGAGTATCCACGGGGTCGCAGGATTCCATCTTATACTTCTTAAGCGATTCAAGGGCATACTTGGATTGATTGATAAAGATGCCTCTGGGACTCTGAGATATCTGAAGACCTAAGAAGAATGATACCTTGCCCATCATTGACATCTTAAACTTGGAAGACATGAGTGTCCCAAACTCATCTGATAATGTTTGGGTCGAGGCTGCAAATATAATATCATCAACATATATTTGTACCATAATCATATCTTTACCTCATTTCTGAATGAATAGCGTGGGATCCACCTTGCCTTTAGCGAAGCCTTGCGTAATGAGGAATTGTGACAAAAGATCATACCATGCGCGTGGAGCTTGCTTCAACCCATAGAGAGCCTTCTTAAGCTTGTACACATGATTAGGATAATTAGGATTCACAAAACCATTCGGCTGTTGAACATAGACCTCTTCCTTGAGTTCACCATTAAGAAATGCCGTCTTCACATCCATCTGATAGACGATCATATTCATATGGGCTGCATAAGCGAGGAATAGTCGAATAGCTTCCAAACGGGCAACAGGTGCAAAGGATTCCATAAAGTCGATGCCCAATAATTGCTTGTATCCACGAGCTACTAGTCGAGCTTTGTTCTTCAATATTCCGCCTAACTCATCGAGTTTCACCTTGTAAACCCATTTCAATGTGAGTAACTGCACTTGATCCGGGCATGGGACAAGTTCCCAAACATCAAGACGTATGAATTCGTTAAGTTCTTCTTGCATAGCTTCTATCCATCAGGATTGAGTAAAAGCTTGTTGCCATGTCTTAGGTTCAACTTCAGTGAGAAAAGCATCAAAGTGACAAAACAATGCACTTTCTTGTAACTGACTTCGTGTGGATACCGGACGATTAGGGTCACCAATAATAGAATCTATAGGATGATCCTTTGTCCACTTGCTGTCATGTTCACGAATCCGTGGATTGGAGTAAACTGTAGTAGGAGCTTCCTCTGAGGTGGACGTCCCGGCTTGATTAGGGTCGGGAATAGGTACACCAAAGAATGGAAGTTCACGCATTTGAGCGAATTCTAAATCGTGATCATCATCATCCTCTTCATCATCAATAGGCATGACATGGGTAGTTGAAACAGGTGTTGGTTGAGAATTACTTGTTGATGGTATATCTAGACCAATTGTAGGTGTAGACGTATTTGATTGTGCAACGGGTGCTGGAGCGAAAACTTCGGTTACAGGAGCTATTACGTCAGGTTCTGGAGCAACAATACTGGGAGGAGTAAAGAATTCATCAAAGAACGGTTGAAACAACGTATCCCACTCATTCCTAGTAGGTGGTGTGAATGATGATGAAGTAGGGTTGTTTGGGACAAGACCAGAGCTAATGTTACTGGGTCCCATTTCATGAAGTGCGGGTTCAGAGCTGCTTTGCTCAGAAGCCATTGCTGTCAGCTCATCAAAATCAACATTCATAGTTTTGAGGATCTTGCGAGAGTTACGGTTGTAGATTCGGTATGCCTTCTTTGCGGGGGCGTAACAAATGAAAATACCAATATCAGCATTTGGTTGAATTTTTCCCAAATTGTCACCATCATTATTTGGATAGCAAAGAGAACCAAATACATGAAGATATGATAAATCTGGTACTTTACCATGGAGAAACTCATAAGGTGTTTTACCATGGCGTTTACGAATTAGTGACCGGTTTTGGGTGTACACTGCTGTGGATACTGCTTCTGCCCATAAAAACAATGGAGCCTTTGCGTAAATTAACATCGTTCGAGCAGCTTCCATAAGTGTGCGATTTCGCCTTTCAACGACACCGTTTTGTTGTGGAGTGCGTGCAACGGATGTTTCATGAGATATGCCAACTTCTTCATAATAATCACGCAAGATTTGATTCACAAATTCGGTTCCATTATCTGTACGAATGCGTCGGACAGTAGTGTTGAGACGCACTTGAATCATCTTGAGAAATCCGATGATAAATTTAGGTGCCTCATTTTTTGCTTTCAGAAATTTCACCCATGTAAACCGAGAGTAATCATCGACAATAACGAGGATGTACTTTTTACCACTAAGACTTTCAACACGCATTGGCCCACAAAGATCCATATGCAACAGATAAAGTTTCTCTTGGCTGGTGTCTTCCGTCTTGGGTTTGTAAGATTTCTTAGTGCTTTTCCCCATTGTACACGCGGAACACAAATGATCCTTGTGAAATGAAAGTTTTGGAAGACCACGAACAAGTTCGTTTTTCGCCAAATGATTAATAGCATCAAAGTTAAGATGAGATAACCGTCGATGCCATAACCATGACTTAGTCTTCGATGCTTTGGAGAGAAGACATACGGGAGAAGCGGCCATCATGTCTTGTAGAGACAAAGTATACAAATTATTCCCTCGAGTACCTTTCAATAAATCAACCCCTTCCAAATTACGAATGAAGCAGGTATGCTCTCGAAAAGCAACTTCTAGGTTTGCATCACAAAATTGTCCCACAGAAAATAAGTTGTGACCAAGACCCTCCACGTAATACACTCTTGAAATTATAACATTCCCAATATGATATTCACCGTAACCCATTATCTTTGCAATATGATCATTTCCAAATCGAACCGTACCAAGAAACTTGCTGACGAAATTTCTGAGCTGAGAGCGATCTCCGGTCATATGCTTGGAGCAACCAGAGTCCAAATACCAGAGAACAATTTGGACCACCTGTTTTCAATAACAACAGTAGACAATGCATTGGAAACTATTGGTTCCGGAGTGTTAGCAGATACAGATACGTTATTATCAGAATTGCTAACATTTTTGTTATCCTTAGATTTCCTGCATTTTCTAATGTGAGTTTTAGCATTTACAGGTTTTACTGTTCCAATTTTCTGAGGTTTTGGAGTATTAGCGGGCACTACAGTGGGAGTAGACCTATTTAAAGGGCACTTTGTTCCTACAGTAGTGTTGGTGTTCCTATTTAAAGGACACGCTTGTGTTTTGGTAGCCTTGGTACTCCTAGTTAAAGGGCACGCTTTCTTCACTTCAGTGGGAGTGATCCTAGTTAAAGGGCACATATTTCCTACTATAGTGAAAGTTCTACCAGTGGGGCGCCACATCCAACCAACTTGGGTTAACACTTTCCCAGTCGGTTTCCATTCTAATCCATCTTTTCGGGCATACATCTCATTCACATGGTCAATAAGGCAAGAATCATGACGACTAGAAAACATACATTCATTGCAATTCCAACATTTCAAATTAGAATTCACACTAGGCTTAGAACGCTGCACAACCGCAGAGCCTTTAGGTTTAGCTACATGATTCTTTTTATTCAAAACAGAAATAACATTCCTAGGATGGGCTTCTACTTTCTTCTTCACTTGACTACTAGATGGGGGCAAGATCCTATCATTCTTCTTGTTTCTTTTAAGCTTAGATCTTTGAGCCTTAGTAGTGGTGCTTACTCCTGTAGAAGGCAACACGGGAATATTAGAAGCTGGTTTTGATTCCGCCTTATCTTTAGTGACCAAAGTTTGAGATGGTTTAGTCTTAGGGCCCTTGTTAAGTGGTGTGACGGCTATTAGGTTCCTTTTGATTGCACTAGAGGATGCTGCTGAGACAGTGGCTGCGTTATCCACAACATTCTTACCTTTTAGAGTACGAAGTGTTTCCTTTAACTCAGCCAAGACTAGATTCTTATCACAAATTTCTTCCCTCAAATAAGATATTTCCACCGACTTTCGATTCAATTGTTCAATCAATGATTGATTCTGTGTAGTGGTATTAGCACATGCGGGCTTTACTGAATCGAAGAGTCGTGTATTTTTCTGTTTTAAGTTATCAACTTTGGACAAAATCTTGGAAACTCGATTATCTAGATCAAGTATAAGATTCTCAGCAGCCTCAAGTACGTTCACACAGTGAAGCTCCTTAGATTTCTCTATGTCTATCGGCAAAGATTTAGCAACCTTGTCACTTGGCTGACGCTGTTTTGATTGTAAATTCAATCGAAAATTCTTTTCAAAGTTTGCATCATCGATATTAACACCTTCGAATGACGTTTCAAAGATTTCTTGAATAAATTGTTGCTTGCATTCAAGCGAAATACAATGTGTTTGAATCTCATCAAAACGTTTTGAAAGCGATGAATATGAATCTTGAAGCTTTAAAAATTCAGCGTCAGATTCGTGACAAGTACTATCTACCACATTATCCACAGATTCAACATTATGCACAGTAGAATCATTATCAACACATTTATTCACACAGACGGAAACTATATCATGAGACATCACTTGCTTCAGAAGCTGATCATTTTGGCGTAAACTCGTTCTATTTCAAGTAAACTGTTTTCATAAGCATCATCCATTTCATTGAAAACACGTTTAACTTCTTCTATTTCCAAATACAAATCTTGATCAAGATTACTAAGACAAGCTTTAACATTCTTTACAAACGGAATAATTTCGTCTCGGAACGCAGCTCTAGTGTGCTCAAAGTTCCATTCACCTTCCGTTATGGCCGAAGCCGTCGTTCGTTCCAAAATGACCTTGTCAAAATCGGCTAAGTGTTGGTGTACCGCATTTAAGTTAACGGACGGCTTACTTACCGGTGGAATTAACTTCGTTAAATCCTTTTTGACAAGTGTAGGAGACGTACTGGGAGGGTTTTCATTTGACAAACTTTGGGGCACAAGAACTGTCAATTCAGCTAATTCCTTTTGTAAGCGAATGCACGTCTTTTTAGAAAATTGATCTTTGTCATGTTGATCATAATCAATTGTATGGAATTTTGAAAGCATTTTAGAATGAGTTTCATCCGCAAGTGACTGTGTCGCGTCAGAACTACGAACAAAAGGTGCTTCTTTGGATTTGCCAATTATTGTCATATCATAAAGACCAGAAATATATTCCTGAGCTTGTTTTGCATAACCGGGATTAGGTGGTAAATCTTGAAGACGCTTAAGTTCGAATTCTTGAAATGATTTAGTTAAAAGATGAACCTTTTCTGTGGAAGCGTATTGTTTTAAAAGCTGTTGTTCCTTGAATTTAAGAAGTTTGGTAGCATTAATTTCTGATTCAACCTTTTTAGACTCGAGTGTTTCGAAATCCATTTTAAGTTTCTGAAAATCATTGACCACCGACTCTTTTTCTTTTAATTCATTGGAAAGATTAGCTTTTAATGATTCTATTTCTTTCAAGTGTTCAATCTTTTCAAAATGAAATTGGTCAAATTCAGAACATGTTATTTTCTCTGCTTGAGGGACCATTTCAAAAGTTTTGATCTTTTCTTTATGCAACGCAAGCTCAGCAGTTAGGGTAGAATTGGTATCTACGGATTATCTGAGGGCCATATGCATTTGATCTATAATATGTTTAGGCACCATTACCAAATCATGTTGAGCATAAGATTCCATACCCGTCGTAGCATTTGGTTGATGTTCACTCAAATGTGTAGAATTGGGTACCACATCATTTGAGTTACTAGTTCCCGAATGCTGTTCGAGGTTGTCATTTTTATGCCCAACTTGATGTTGGTTATCATCAATATTATTAGATGTGGTTGGTACCTCACTGATGACATCAGAACCGTAGTGAGAGAGATTAGCAACGAGAGCAGCTTGGGCAGAGTAAATGTCATCACAATCCGAATCGTATGCATCAAGATCGTCCGCTTGATAAGCTACATTAGAAGTAGAAACGACTACAATGCCTTCAGTATCTGCTGCCCCCGGGTCTGCAAGAAATGCTAACTCCTCTGAATCCAAAATCTTCCCCTTAGACTGAGCATCAACCAAATACATCTTCTCACGAAACCATGCATCATCCCTTCTCCTTTTCGGCTAAGTGCATTCCCTAGCCATATGACCTTGTCCTCGGCAATTGTAGCAAGTCACAACCTTCTTAGGACCAATAGGACTCCCATTTCCACTAGCTTGAGAATTCACAGCTTGATTGTTCCCAGTCCTTGTAGGAGGTCCATATGAATTTTGCCTTCCCTGAATAGGTTGCACCGTCACTTGACCATCTTGAACAGTGGCTTGTTGTCGAGGATTTGATGAGGTGCGGAGCTGATTGTTTGTTGGTGGAAATCCTCTAGTTGCAACAAGTTTTGACAAGTAAGCGGTGAGATGGTTTAGTACATCAGCCGGCGTATCATTTGGAGTAAAGACCGGTGCTTGGATTGGTGGAAGTTCATTAGAGTAGAAAGCTTGTGCTGGTTGTGCTTCTATTGGAAAATATCCTTGCTGAGGAGTATAGCCCATTAGAGAAGTGTTGGCTTGTGATGGTGATGTTTGATATTATAGTTGCTGTGGAAAAGATTGTTGATGAACACTTTGTTGATATTCTTGCTGTGGCATCATTGGTGGTTGATAGGATGGTTGCTGATAGATGTGTGGTGGTGGCTGCTGCAAGTATGATGGTTGTTGATAAGTATAAGCCATGTTTTGTTGAGAAGCATACATTGCAAGTGGATCATGAACTTGAGGTATAGACAACCGAGCCTCGATCACATGGCATTCATGTTGTTGAAGAAAAGCTTGAAGTTGATCCACATTGGTGTTATGCAAGTCCTTAGCCAATTTAACATCCGTCACGTATTTTTTCCATTCTGGAGGAAGAGTGTTCAAATACTTGGTGTTCAATTAAAAGGTAGGAATCGCCATGCCATAGATATTTAGCTCATTCAACAATAGGGTAAATCTCAGATAGTAATCATTGAGAGTCTCCCCTGGCACATAGGCAAACTTATCAAAAGTATCATAAAGCTTACACTCTCGTTCTTGTTTAGTTAACGAGGTGCCTTGCATGAGAACCCGAATTCTATCCCATAACTCTTTGGCAACTTTATGTTTGCTGACGAGTTTGTAGACATCTGGAGGAAGGGCTTGGAGAATGATGTTTGTTGCATACTTATCACATTTATCTTGAATCTTCATATCTCCAGTCAACTCACCCGTTGTGCGAGGACGAGTAGTCGTACCTTCCGTCACGGTACCATAATCTAATGGTCTATTGAGCACCGATGCCCAAATTAGATGTCCATTCTCCTTGTTCAACATATAAAGTTCCATTCGGGAAGCCCATTCCTCATACATAGTCTTCACCAACATTGGTGGACGATTATCCGTACCCGAGAGGATGGACTTATCCGTAAGAGATGTGTACTCCATTTCAATAAGTTAAGATTTATAATCTTTTGATCGATCAATGAAAGAAAGTAAATGTGTTTGTTGTTGTGAGTTGAAGTCGAGAAACAATGTTAAAATCCCCTAAAATATGTTCTCAATAAACCAAAAATTCCAAGTCAAAATTACACTCGAAATTTTTTATGGAAAAATTTGTGATTATCGGAATAGTGATCGGAATAGTGATCGGAATGATGATCGGAATGAACCCTAATCGGAATGTACCTAATCTGAATACCAATCTGAATACCAATCGGAATGCCGTGATCGGAATACCAATCTGAATACCAATCGGAATGCTGTGATCGGAATACCAAATCTGAATACCAATCTGAATGCCGTGATCGGAATACCAATGTGAATACCAATCGGAATGCTGTGATCGGAATACCAAATCTGAATACCAATCTGAATGCCGTGATCGGAATACCAATCTGAATACCAATCGGAATGCTGTGATCGGAATACCGAAACCCTATTCCGATTACACAGATCGGAATGTACTATAAACCCCTTTCCGATGACCTGATCGGAATAATTTCCACTTTTCTCGGACAAAACTCAACCAATTCGTGATTTTAAGCCAAAAAATGATCAAAACACCCAAAATTTTTGTGTTTTTAGCCAAAGTAACTATACCAAATCCCTACCACAACTATGTAGAAGATTTGTATCAAGAAAAAAACTATCAAAATCACAAAAAAAATTTTTGGACGTGTGAAAATGGATCAAAAATGGCGAGATAATCAAGAACACAAACACATGCACAATACAATCATCCCATGGATCTTGATACCATTTGTAGAAATGTAAATCTTGCTTATGTTTTTAGAGAGAGAAAGAGATAGAGAGATGGTGGATTTCACACAAAGCTAGAGAGAGAAAGTAAGAAGAACTATGTGAAAAATAATGAAACCACACACCCTCTCCATCAAAGGAGAGGGTTTATATACCCAAGCCTTGTGATGGGCTTGGGCTTACAATGTTGGGCCGGCCTACACATGTTGTAGGCTAGGCTTGACTTTGTTTGTGTAATAAAGATATTAACTAAACTACGAGCTATTACATGGACTATCGTTGGAGTGACCGATCCTTCTTAATACGTAAAACGTATTTCCAACAGTTATGTCTTTACACATCATCGTAGTATGTTGCAAGTCTTTTACTCTTCAATAAAGGTTAATAAAATTGAACTTTGGTGATGCTTAGATACTTTATTCTAGCATTGCGTGAGGGCACGACATTGGCTTAGTATGAGGGAGTGATGAGATGGCATTTATACATGATCTCATCGTTCTTTTCGGGCTTTAAATGCATAAAAATGTCATAAAATACCATATATATGATTGTGTTTGTTTACGTGTGTATTTTAGGTATGGATATCGTGAAAAAGACAAAAGATCACAAGTTACAAGGAAAAACGGACACGAGAAACGAAGCCGTACAAAGAACCGGGCCCTAATCATGGAATTCTCAACAAATACCCTTGAAGACTTGAAGACAAACAAGATTGATCCTCAATTATTGAAGAAATGACACTTAAAACCCGTGTATAATAATAATTACAAGTTTGGTCCCTTAAGTTTCTCAAAATTACACAAAAGGTCCCTCAACTTTGAAGAAATGGCAAGATTAGTCCCTCAACAATTTCAAATTGCCAAATATGGTCCCTCATCAAGCCAAAGATACATTAAAGACCTTTGAAGATCAAAAATGTCCAAGATCAGTCCTTTAAATATGCAAAAGTGCCAAAAACAACCCTTGAAACACTTTTTGGAAAGTTTGTGCCAAAAATGACAAGTTGTGAAACGTTGATACAAAGGAAATGGGCGCTGATAGAAGTTTACTTGCAATTGACAAAAGAAAGGAAAAAGAAGGACTAAAAGTGAACAAATGAAACATTCAAACACGAATTTGTGCCAAACACATCCATCTCCCCCAATTTCGGATCAAAACTTGTCACTATTCACTTTTACCAACCCAGAATTTACACCAACTTAAACAAAGGGTAAAATGAAATTAACCTTACCCACACTTGATTCACACGCCTATCATCTCATCCCAACCTTAAAACACTCACTCCTACTCACCAAGAGGACCCACCACCAAAACCGTTTCACCATCATGTGACAACTTCCTCACCAAGGCTTGCCACGTGTCAAGATCAATAGCCCACATCATTTGCTTCATCACAAAGCTATTTTAAACGGTTTGGATGCATTTTGGACAGCTCACACCAAGAAAACGTCTAGAAGACTTAGGGCATTTAGGGAATTTCACATCTAGGGTTTGTGAATAGTGTTTAGCCAGGCATTTGCCTATAAAAGGAGACCTCAACATGTGAGAGTCCCTTTGTTCCAGTTTTAGACTATTAATCTTTGTAATTCCTTTTTAAGCTTAATAAAATTTGAATTTCTGAAATTTGAAATCTCTTTTTGATTTACTTAAAAGTTTGGTGTTTGAGTAGCCTAATTCTGAGTTCCATTTGATTGTTAAGGCCTACCTTAATCTTGTGGTTAAGGCACGTCTTGTTTCATTAGGTTTTTAAGGTTTGAAAACCTTGAAATCCTAGGTTCTGTTTTGGTTATTTTGTGTACTAACCCTTGACCATTTGCTATAAGCTCTTACAAGCTTGTTGACACCAAGCTTGTGAAGGGATTAGAGCCCTTGGTTGAGTTGTTTGTTGCTTGTGTTGAAGATATCAAGTCCTTGAGGTTCTACTTTGAACCATCAACCAAGGCAATTTGGATCTCCTTATTTGAAGTACCTTGGTCTTGTTCTAGTTGTTGAACAAGGTCCAAGGAGCATTGCTGGCCTTCCTAGGATGTTGTGGAAGGCAGGTATAAGCTCTTGTTAAGATTCCTCTAAAAATTTCATGTTTATGTCTGTTTTGGATTTTGTGCTTTGATTTTGAGTATTTGTGTTTGTGCTGGTGATTTATGTGTTTGATTGTGTTAGTTGCTGCCTAGTAAGTGTTTTTGATCATTAAAATCAGTAGGTTATTAGAATAAATCACAAGTTTCTTTGATAAGTGACTGATTAAGGAGTGTTTGGGATTACTGCATAAGTTTGGATTGTGGCTTGTTAAGTGCTTGTGTGTTGTTAGCAAGTGTTGGTATCTGTTATTTAGGTGCATATGTTCATCTGTTTGCAGGTTTTGTGGTCTTGAACACATAGATTCATAGATTGGCTATAAAATATTCATAACTTGGTAAAATTGGCAAGGATTTTGAGGACACCTAGATCTAGGCTTAGGCTAGGGCTAACAAGTGCTAAATCATAGTTAATCACACCAAGGAAGAAGGATTTGAGGCTTAAAATTGGATCAAGTGTCAAGTATATCAGCAAACTTGTTTCTGCATATGTTCATTGTTCATCAGTAACTTTTTATGCTTTGATCTTGTTATTTACTTTGATTCAGTGTTAGATTCTTGTTGCTTTGTGTTTGTTGTTAGTTTACATAGCTTGTGTATGCATCTTGTTAAGTTTGGTTGGCTTATTCTGCTTAAATCTGCTTATTAAGTGCTTAACTGCTTATTTGCATATCTGGTGCATATCTGGTGACTATTTTGCTTATTGTGGCTTATTGTGTGAACCATTTTGTGATTTTATTGTTGCTATTGACTCCTTGTGATTCACTGATCACAAGGGTGCCTTTGTTTCCAATTGAATCAAACCAGAACTCTCATATAAGCTTGGTCAAATAGTCAAAGCAGTGGGAACTCCTTTCCCCTGCTGGTTACCACTGATAGTGTTAAATTGGGTTCAGCTTATCAATAAGCTATATTAGCTTATTTTAACCAACAACAACTTTGTTTTTGTAATAGGTGCTAATATTTTGACCCATTTGTTCATACTGGAGCATTTGGGTGTTAGACTTTAGGGTTTGACTAGAAAACCAACTCCTTTGACTTTTACATAAGTTCATTTGTGCTTATTCTGGCTTATTGGTTGTGCTTATTGGATTTTTGTTGATTGATATTGCTTATTGAGTCCATTTGAAAGCTTTTGCAAGTTGAATCAAGTCCTGAGGTGCATTATTTCTCAAAAACGACTATTTTGTCGTTTTGTGGATTTTTGCTTTTCTATTTTCTGGCTTATTGAGTGAGCTTTTTGGAAATTTCTTTTGACAGATCTCTTAAGCATCCTAAAAGAGGGTTGTGTGTCAAATTAGAGCTTATGGCATTAGCTTATGGCTTAATGGGCTGAAAAGCCCAATAAGAATAAGCTTTGTGTTCAATAAGCTGTGATAAGCTCACATTCAGCTTTTGGGCCTTTAGAGTTTTGTTCTTAGAATTGAATTTTAAGTCAGATAGGGCTTTTCCAAGTCAATTGGGCCAAGTTTGACTTTTTGGGCCCAAAAGCCCATTTAGGTTGACTGTTTTTGGATTTGGCCCATTTGAGGGCCCATTAGGGGTATTTTGGTAATTTCACTTTGATTTTCTGATTATTTAGGTTAAAATAAACTAGTTTGCAAGTTTTTAGAATTTTTTAAAATTTTTGGATTTTTAATATTATTTTAATATTATTTTATTATTATTTTTGAAATTTCACATTTTCCAACTTTTTACATTTTTCTTAGGTTAAATACATTAAAATACGAATTTAGCAACTTTTAGAATAATTTTATCTCTTTTAGATTAATTTTTATCATTATTTTAAGTTTTAATAGTTTTTAAATCTTTTTAAATAGTTTTTATTAGTTTTAAAATTTCTAAAAATAGTTTTTAATCTTTTTAGGTCATTTTAGAGGTTTACCAATTGAAAAATCTTTATTTGGGCTTTTTGATAATTTATTTGATTTTTAGGGCTTTAATTAGCATTTAAAAATTGAATATTTAATTATTTAAAAGTTTTGAAAAAGTTTTGATCATTGGTAAACTCTTAGTTTATTATTTTTGATTTTTGGTAAATTTTTGGTAATTTTTAGAATTTATTTTTATTTTTGTGGTTTTTAAGGTTCTACGTTTTAACTTTCTAATAGTGATTTTTTGTTAATTTTTATTTTTACGTCTTCGTCAATTTCTTTTCTCATCCCCTTCTAAACCAATCATTAATCACAAACATTTAACAAATTTTTCACACACATATACCTCCTTGGGAAACGAACTTTCACACCATTAAGGGTCATTAGTGTTGATTTTTCCTAAACTCATCACTCGATACTTACCACTTTTACGCCTTTTTCCTAAAAGGTGTAATTTACCACAATCAATGACTCTTGAGCTATCAAATCGAACTCTCGCTTACCCCGTTAGTATTGTCGAAGATGTGTTTGTTAAAGTTGGTACGTTCACTTTTCCGGTCGACTTTGTTGTTGTTGATTATGAAATGGACCCCCGTATTCCGTTAATACTTGGACGGCCATTCTTGAGAACCGGAAAGCTTTAGTCGATGTTTCTGAAGGTGAACTAATCATAAGGGTCGGGAATGATCAACAAACTTTTAAGATGGGGAAGATTACAAACAAATCCAATGGAAGAGAATCGGTGAAAATGATTGATGTGCTTCAAGACGAGTTTGTCACAACTCCATTTGAAACTACAAAGCTTGATGTCAATGATTTTACCGTTTACAACAATCCTCTTTTCGAGCCTATCTATGATAATCCTGTTTTTCAAAAAAATGTGGAATATTCTGAAGATCCTCCTCCCAATTTGGATGCTCCACCAATATATGATGCATCTGATGATGATTCTAGTTCCGATGTGGATGATTATGATGATTTTTCTTCAGAGTATAAAGACATGCCAACTTATGATGACTTTGATGATGTTGATACTCTTTCTAGTGATCCTTCAAATGATATGTCTCCTAATGATGATTATGCTCCTATTTTTGATGAAGATCCTCCGCCAACAATGCTTGATCCTACTTTGGATAATTACTCATTTGAGGAAGATTTTGCTACATTTCTCAATACATACTTTCCCAATGAGAATGATTCTCCTCCTTTGGACTTTGATTATGGTCTTTATCCTCCTCCGGATATTAAGAAACACCTTTTAAAGGAGAAGAAACATGAAGACACCAACATCCGTAGTACCTATGTTTTGACACCTCTCTTTCCACCTTCTTCGGATGAGATTGTGCGGTTTATGGGCGAATCTTCAAGGTCTACTGAGTCTAAGTCTTATTTTCCCCTAAAGGAAAAGGTGTTCGATCCGGGTATCACAAATTTTAAGCCATCTCAGTATTCATCTGATGAAATAAAAGGAAAGACTTTTGGAAACAATGGAGATATGCTTTCATTTCATCATACTTTCTACCACCGTGCTCAACAACTGCTTAAGGGAACTTCTCCTACTCTTCTTTGGCTTGTCTTGTTCACCTTAAGCTTGTGCTATTTGATGGACGAGAACCATGTATTTGACCCCGGTGGATGTTCTTCAAGCTTCTTTCCATTGTAATCAAGGTCGAGTTAGGCTCACGACTCGGTGAACAAAAACAAGCGCTTCTCGGGAGGCAACCCGAGTATTAATCCTTTTATTCCGTTTTTATAATAATTGTAGGGGGAGACCCTAGTATGTGTTTGTTGTTTTCTTTATTATGATGTGCAAGGATTCGAGCTTTCAAGATCAACTTTTGATGACTTTTAATGAACCATGATCCCGTGTACCCGTTTCCTGATTTTATCCTAAACTCTTTTGATTCACTATTTTATATTCTTCAATATTAAAATAGGAATTACTTTAGTTGTCTCTTCCTTAGCAAGATTTAAACAACGTGCACAATGTCCTAAGTGTAGGGGAGTTTACTCCCACATGCTTAAACATTGAGGACAATATTTATCTTAAGTGTAGGGGGGGACTTCTATCGAAGTTAAGTGGGCTTTTCCATGAATTTCTCCTCATTCTAACCGGAAAATTTATTTTTCGACATTTTTCAAAATTTTTGATCTATTTTGGCCTATTAGTATTTCCCTTTGTTATCTTTATTTTCTTTCATTACTAGAATAAATTTTTAATAAAATGGATTTAATGAGTTTAGATGTCTTTGATATATTAGGCCCGTCATGAATCTTTTGACTCAACCCGTGTTTACTTATACAAGTTTACTCTAACTAGTATCCTTAACGTATTTAAATCAAGTTTTGCTAGGATTTTATATAGGGAACTTTAAAACGCGAAAGTCTTAACTCATATGGGTTAAGAACAAGAACTTTTCGCAAGTTCCTATAATTGATCCTAGAAAGTCGTTTATCAAAGGAACTTTAAAATGCGAATTCTAAACTTGAAAAAGTCTAAGATCCTATAGATGACTTGGAAACCCAAAACTTTAATTTAATTGGCTAAGCATCCACGAGTCTCATTCCTTGAGATTTTAAATTATGGAGAACGAGAGATGATAGGGTCAATTATAAGTTTGGTATTCTTCCATGATTTTATGTGAGTAAATCAAGAGCTTTTTCTCCCATTGCTTGTTAATAAATTTAATTTCAATAAGTAAGGTTATACGATTTGAAAAGTTACTTAGCTTCTAGCACGAGATCGTTTAAAAGTTGCTCGGTATTAATTAGAGTTCATAGCCAAGGCATAACTTATTGAAGCGGGATGCGAAGATTGGCGAGTCCGAAAAGGCCCTAACAAGGCATGAGGGCTACATTTTGTTGCTAAAGATCCAAAGTGATGTGAAGAATCATTTATCAAAAATCAATATGAAGGATCGAGACACACGATGAAAAGCAAATACTCCCCTAAAGATCATGGAGAAGTCTATCCCAAAAGACCCTATCAAGGTATGGGGATAAATAGATCCAACTCCTAAAAGGTGGCGGATCGTTGTATATCAAAATCCCAAATAAAGATTGAAGAAAAATGAACAAGTCGTGGTCCAAGTATGAAGAATCTCTCAAAACTTCAAGTGAAGAAATTCCTATTATGAAGAGAAGAGCATTATTTCAAGAACGTCTCTCAAGATTTGAAGTATGAAGTCACTGCCAAATATCGGTCCGAGAAAGATCTCAAATCGTGAAGCAAGTTATGCCAAGATATGAACTTTATGAGGTCCCGAGAAGCAGTTTTAAAAGATTTTGTCCTTTAGCTAACTATTGATTAAATCGTCCTACTTTATTTTCAACCTAAATAAACTATCAAAATAAGTCAAACAATGAATCCTCGTGATCATTCTAGACAATAATAAAATATAAGAGATACACCTCGGAATAAGGGAGTCTAAGTGAATAATTGGGCCACATGAGTGAGTGTTAGCTTACTAACTTATAATAAACATGATCTCGTTTTTAAGCTTGGTATGGGGAACGTGAAACTTGAGGGTGATAAACATTCATGACATCCAAAGCCCTAATCTAAGTCTTCGATCTCTTTACTTTTTCTCCCTTCAAGTATTTTGTTATTTTTTATCTCTTTAAGTTTCCTTAATGTCTTATGTTTAATAAAGGCCAAGGTGGGTTAATTTTGATACAAAATGTAAATCTTTCTTTGTAACTAATGCATTGCATGAGGGCATTGCAATGGTCAAGTGTAGGGGATTTGATAGGTGTGAAAACACTTATCCTTTTACCACCTAATTATAATAAAAACAAGACCAAAACGTGTATTTTAAGTCGTAAAAGTCGGAATTATGCGTCGTTTGTGTTTTTATTGTGTTTTAGGAAAAATATGAAAAAGGAAAACACGGGCTTTCACGGGCTTTTATCGAAGAAAAAGACAAAAGACGAAGTCAAAAGATCAAGAGTGCAAAAAGAACGGAAGTCAAAGGCCTATTCTAAAGTTTTATCAAAGAAAAAGTCTAAAGACGAAAGTTTAACGAAGTCAAAGAACCAAATCTAATTAATGAAGAAATTAGAAGACGAGTTCAAATTATTTATCGACAAATCCCGAGACAAAGTCGTGAATGACGAGTTTATTGTCAAAGACGAAAGACGAGAAGACAAAAGAAAGAAAGAAAGAAAGAAAGAAGCACAACCACCATACACTCCCCTTCCCTATAAATACCACCCTTAACCTCATTTTTAGGTGTTAGCTAATTTCACCAATTAGTTCTCCACATTATTTTATGCACTTTTCATATTGTCAATTACATACTTGTCTTTATTTTCTAGTTATTTCATGTAAGTCTTTTAATCTTATCTTGAATCTTTAAGTTTAATTTCAAGCTTTTCATAATTTTTTGTTATTCTACCTTTCTTGTTTTTGATTTTGATTTTGATTCGGATCAAGTTTGTATCTTGTTTCATCTTTATGCTTATTTGATTAAAAAGTTTATCTTGTTGTTCTTATTAAATCCATACGTTTGATAATCTCAAATTTTTGGTGCTTTTAGCTTATTTTGTGTTTAACTTGTTTTAATTTAAGTGTTATCAAAAGTTTAATCTTTTTCTTTTAGTTTATTTTATAAATTTTGCTTATTTTGTGTCTTGAAAGTTTTTAAATTTGTGCTTATTTAGTTCTCTTATTATTGTTTTAATTAAGTTTTGGTCAAGTGTCGATTAGTGCTTATTAAAAAGAGCTTATTTGGTTTTGCTTATTTGCCTTTTGTATACCATCGTAATATTCTTAGGGGTTTACTTGTTCCAATCGAGTAATTGTGATCGCATAAGCCTAGGGTTTATACTTGCGATCCATTACTGCGATCAAAGACTAAGATCACATACTGCGATCTAGACTACGATCCATACTACGATCGTTGTTGAGATCCAGGGTGCGATCAGTGGTCGAGATCGGTGGTCACGATCCAGACTTCATTCACTGGCTACGATCCTATCTTACGATCCACATGTTGCGATCGTTGGATACGATCTAGGCCACGATCGCTGGGTGCGATCCATTGCTTGGATCCCTTGCTACGATCACTTGTCATGATCCGTGTTGCGATCGTGAGTACGATCTGGACTGCGATCCAAGACCATGATCGTTTGTTACGATCTGGGGCTACTATCTGGGCCACGATCCCAGCTACGATCCATTCACAAGTTTTGATTTTTATTTCTTGTTTTTATTTTTAATTTCAAATTTAACTTTTCCCGCATTTTTACTTAGTGTTATTTTTAAACTATTTTTGTCTTAGTTTAATTTTTAAAGTTATCAAATCTACTTTTTGTCAAGTTTTAACCTCTCGTCATTTACTTTTAACGTTTTTAATTTTTCGTCATTTACTTAATTTCTTTTAAAGCCTTTATTTTTAGTCTGAATCTTTTTAAGCTTTTATCTATATTTCGTTTAAGTCTTTATTAGTTTATCCTTTGATAATTTGGCCATCTACTTTAAAGTTTGTAGTTTTATTTTGTTACACAACGACAACCTTTTCTTTTATCCACCAAAGACGACGGATTCGCACTTTAATCCGTGATCAATTCGATTAGACCAATTCAACGAACTTATTTTTATACGAGTAAAAATTAGTTATTAGAACACATAATTTATTAAACATGAACAAAGCCCGTAAACCCCCTATGGGCTTATGTAGCCGCGGACACAAGGAAAAGAGGGGGCCCAGCCCAACTTGAGTCTTAACTAAATTAAGAAAAGGGAAAACACAGAGTTTCATTCACAGAGTTTTCTTAAAAAAAACAAAACCCTAGCCTCTCTTTTGCTTCCCTTTGCCGCCGGCTACAAGAGACACCACAAGGGTGTTCTTTGATTTTTGATCTTGGAATTCAGGAGATCGTGTTCGTGTCTTTATCCTTATCAAATCAAGTATACGGTATCACCAAATCCTTTCATCTAGTTATTTTTATTTTTTATTTAGATTCATGTGTTCTTTAAAATAAAAACAAATAAAACATGTTAATTAATCAAGAAAACAAGGAATTAAGTTGGTTTTGGTTAGGGTTTGTTCGGCCGACACACGAACCGAGAGCCCTAGGCTCTCGGCTTGGCTCGTTTTGCACCAACAGCCGAGACCAAGGGGTTTCGGCGTGGTGGTGTTCGTTCGAAAATAGGGAAACAAGGACTCCGACTCACGTCGGGGTAGCCTTGTGGCTTGTTTGGGTCTTGGCGCAGCACAGCAACACCACCGGCTCAAACCGATGGCTGCTTTGGTCTAACAGTGGGAACGACAGCAGGGTAGGGGGAACCACCGACAGTCAGCCGGTGGTTACTTTGCTCGGACAGTGGCACCGGCTAGGCCGGGTAGCCACTGTTGGGGTTTTTTGGCTCGGTCCGGTTCAAGGGGTCCGGTCCGGCTCATGGTTTGGTCTAGATTAAAACACGGGTTCGGTCAATGGGTTAATTTTACGAGTTATATAATTTTACAAATTAAATTATTTTTCAAGAAAAATTAAATTAATAAAAACATGACTACTAATTAATTTAATTTGATCATGACTTAGGTTATATTATTTTTAATAAATAATAAATTCTTTTAACCTAAGTATTTTACCATTTAATTTAGACTATAGTATTAATTAATTATTTACACATGGATTATAATTAATTAATAAATCATGACTTAGGTTATAATTAATAAATTATTAATACATGTTTAAGCTAAGTATTTTATATGTCTTAAATTAATTAAATCATGCCTATATTTAATTAAATCGTATAACCTATAGTTTATTAAACTACCATGACATTTAATTAATAAACTATACTATTAAATACATGAATTATGATATTTAACCAGTAAACTTAAGCTTATATTATTAGCTTATTAATCCAGATTATTTCTAAATATGGAAATTTCTATTTTAGGAAACTTACTATTTTTGGAAACTTTCTATTTTTTTAGAAACTGATCTATTTTTAGAATCTGATCTATATTTGGAAACTTTATACTTTTGAAAACTTTCTATTTTAGGAAACCTGTAATTTTTAGAAAGTTACTTATTACTACATAACAAGTATAATAATACAAGAATACAAGATAATACTTAATCGGAATACATGAAACACATGATTAACGCAGTAATCAAGACAAGAACATATAAAACAAGCTAAGACATGCTATAATCAGTTATGTACTCAGTAACATAATAATTATACATGTCCCTTATTTATGTAGCATTAGTGAGTTCAGAGTAGGACTATTCATCCTTTCGTCTTTCCTCGTTCACTAGACACAAGGTACGGATTTCCCGTCCTTCAGTATGGACATTCTTTCCTTATTAGGATTCCCCGTTTGCAGCCAGCTGTTTTCCCAATATTGTTTTATATGTTTGATACTTATGTTAGATTAAATTCCTAAGCCATATACATGCATGACCAGTGTCACCTAGTTATGGAGGTACCATAACCATAACATTGGAGGAACTAGTGTTATGACTTCCCCACGGCGGAGTGATTGCTCGTGGCTTCCCTTTTTAGTTTTGGCCATATTATTATATCATCATGTGGGGCATATGGGTGCATCCTAGTTACATGTTTTATAGCATTTTCATGGTGAATGCGATGTGTGCCTTGCATCCTTCACAAGGAGTTGATCCCTCCTACCCAGATTTATTAATTGGAGGCAACCCCTCTAATTGCATGACGAGGTCTCCCCTCCAAGTATGCATGCACGGTAGAACCTCATGACCTATATAGGCTATTGGCTAATTATTACAGATTTTCATATAAAAACATAAGTCTTTTCAAACTATAAAACCAGTTTTATGAACATGTTCCAGGTTTTCCAAGACTTATCCATTTCCGTTGATTTTCAGTTTTGACTTATATTTTAGCCATTCATACCATGTTATATATCTGTTCACTGAGCGTATTGCTCAGCCGTTACTTTCCTTTCCATGTCCAAAAACGGCAGGTACCCATGGACAAACTCGAGCATTTAGAGGACGTGCATAAGATGGAAGCTGCCTTAGACTTCTTCTCATTTTTGCCTTCATATACTTATGCTTGTTTGGACACTTGTCTTGTCCTCCTAGTTCATTTACTTTATTTATGTTTTGGGCTTATGTTTGGGAACTGATGTTTGATTCTGGTTTTCCCTATGGTCATGTTTGTTTTAATACATATTACCTTGCATGCTTTGATGACACGCCATAAATACGCATAACAGTTCACTTACCAAAGTGGGGTGTTACAATTATGGTATTAGAGCCAAGGTTTTGACCTGTAGGCTCTAAAACTCTACCTGTGACTAGTGGGTAGTCACCAGAAGCTTCCTAAGTCAACTTTTGTTATTCTACGTATTGATGTTTTCAACACCCTGTTGTTTTAACCATATGATGTTTTCATCTGTATTGTTTTACTAATATGGATGAACAACCGTCATCTATATTTAGTTATGTGTCATTGTTTCATGCATGATGTTCCTCGTGAACTGTAGCTAATGTGGACTGAACCCCAGTAGTTCATAACTGGTTACATAAAATTTTTTCTTTTAAGTTTTGATAGCTGAGTTTCACTCATTTATTCCATGTATTATTGTTGTAGGTATTTTGATTAAGTAATGGTTGGTACAGGACTGACCATATTTAGTCGCATGTGCTTTTATTCGAACTATTTTGTTTTGGTGGACCGACCCATAAGCGTCCACCCTCGTTATGTCAATTTCGGTGAACTGACCCATAGGCGTTCACCTTCGCCCATACAAAAACTTTTAATAGACCATGTTTTATAAACTATTCCATGCATCATTTTTTATGTTCATCTTATGTTCTAATCAGATTAATCATGTCAAATTTATTTTGTGAAACGACTGATGGTCGTTCACACCAGCGATTTTCCGATTTCATGTCATTACAAGTCATAATTTTTTTAATGTCCCCTCATAAATTGTTAGGTCTTTATGTCAATTATGTTTTCATACTAGCATGGTTAACTTCATCTTCATGTTGATTATGTTTTATGCTCCTTCATGTAAATCTTGTTCTATGTTTCTTCATGATTGATTTCGTCTTCATGCTGATTATGTCTTACGTCTCTTATGTTGATTATGCTTTCATCATGTTGATTATACTTTCATGCAAGACATTGATGGATTTCATTTAATCCCACTTTCATGATAGTCATGGTTGGTTTTCATTAATCATGCTTTCATGCAAATCGTCGTTGAATTTTATTTGACCATACTTTTAGCGTCTCTCTATGCAACTAGAATGATGTCTATGCTGGAATTGCCAGGTTATCATGATGCTAGTTCCAGTTCGGTTTTCTAACCATTTAACCAATTATTCTCTTTTGAATTTACGTCAGACGATCGACCCCATATCGATCATTTCATGTCCATTCCATGTGTAATCCATGTACCGTATCCAATGTGTATTACACGTACCATAATCCATGTGTATTTCACATAAAATAATCCACGAATACTCGCTAGTCGATTCTAAATCATCTCAGGCGTATTCCACTTGTTGAAATGCTATAAGATGCTGATGCCGCTCATAACTCGGAGATGTTATTAAATGTTGATGCTACTGATTATTTGGAGACGCTACGAGATGCTGATGCTGTTCACAACCTGGAGATCCTACAAGACGAAGACAAAGGCGTTAGATCAAAGCGATTGGACGAGAAGATGCTTCACAAGATTTCCATCACAATCCATGTCCCTACCTTTTAGTTATATGTCACACGTCATTCAGTTGTCTTTTCATTCATATGAGTAGGAACCGGTATCATCCGGCCTCTCAGCTGAATAGTTACATGAATCACCGTCATGAGAATGACCGTCATGGCACTGACAGACAAGACGAAAGTAACCACTACTGTGACAGCAACTATTCTAGCAATCACAATAGAAAACCGGTCACAGACGTGATCAGAAATAGAAAGGTGACAACAGTCCAACCGATCTACCAATTTGGCATGATAACCTAAGAGTTTCAATTTTACTCGTTGCACACCTCGAGACACATGTCAATACATCGGTCAAGACACATGTCTCACGTATATTTTCGGAAGACACATGTCAAGACATCAGTCAAGGCACATGTCATAAGCATATTTTTTCAAGACACTAGTCAAGACACATGACTCACGTCTATATTTTAAAACAACCCTAAGAAATTCAGGGCAACCTTCAAGGGGTATATCCATTTTTTTGTGCCATGTATTAACCAAGCCACAAGAATTTCAGCCCCATCACCGGTGTATTATTCATGTTTGGACACGTAGGGTTCGTTCTGCGTGAGACAGGCAAAACACATCCAGTGAGATCTGTCACATTTGTTTCATGACACCTTCATTTCTTGATTTCATATTTCATTTATCCATGACCATAAAGGACACCATTCGTATCACCCATGTATACGAAGATTTTTCTTCATCCTAATGATAAGATTCAATCTGCGAAACTGCTTACCTCGAACAGATGCGAGTTATTATGATTTTGATTTTGGACTATGAACAACACACCATGTTACGACTGGTCGCCACTTATATCCGTTTATGTACAGTAATGTTTAGGCTCCTGAATACATTCAGCATGGTTTTCCATCAAGAAAATCTGTAAAAATTATCTATGCTTTACAAGCACGTGTTTTGTTAGCCCATGGGTGCGAAAATTTTTCTAACTATCATTTATCACACGACTACCAAAGTTCTTGTTATATATAATCAGCCGATTATCCCAATATCTTCCCATATAGATTATAGAAGAACCTTCTAAGGAGAAGAACGGTAACATGAGATTACGTGTCGACTGCCGTCGATTTAGACAAATCACCATTCATGACTGTTATTCTTCTCCACGTACTGACGAAGTATACAATTAACTACAAGTTGCTAAGCACTTATCCAAGATCTATTCACGATCAAGTTGCCAACAGCGAGGAATAAAAGAGCAGAACATTTCCATGACTGCCATTCGTACACGATTTGGTCATGCTAAATTCATGAAATTTTGTGTTGGTCTCACGAATACTCCAGCAGCATTGATAGATTTGATTAATTGAGTTTCCACGAACTCATAAACAGATTCATTGTATTTCTTTGATGACACCCTGATCTTCTCTAACTCTCGAGACGGGCACAAATACCATATTCGCACTATGTTACAATTTCTACCACAGAAGAAATCTCACCTAAAAAATTTTCTGTTACAGATTCTGGTTAATTTCAATGACACGCTGAATCAATTGATTCTCATAGTTAATCCTACCATGACTCAGCTTACGCGTAAGGAGAGAATCCTACACTAAATTATGTGTTCCAGGGGATCTTACGCTAAGAAAAGTCTAGTTTACAAAGACTCATGGTGTCCCAAACTTCCATGTATCCAGTTTCTATGAAGAAAGATACGGTTACCTTCATATCTAAGTACCTGACATACCACCAGGCTAAGATAGAACACCAAAAAACTAGGATTTATTTCCACCATTAGAAATTTATGAACGGAGAAGTGATGCGATCTCCATGGATTTTGTTACCGGATTTCCGCAAACACAGAGGAAGCATAATGCTATCTGGGTGTTATCAATAGTTTGACCAAGTCTTTAAAATCCTTCATCCGCAAGGATTTCACAGTTAGCAAATAATCATACATTTCCAGTCAAGGATCATCTGATCACTTAATACTCCTCCAACTATCAGACCGGATAGAGGTGCACGTTCGTATTTGTTGTCATGTTCATGTCCTTGTCCAGTTTTACGACATGCCTTCGCACTCACGTTCATGACACTGTTCACGTTCATGATCGTACCCTGGCTTACGATTTACGTTTCTCTTTTATTCTGGAAAATTTTGTAGAAGCTTGGGAGACCAGACTCAAGTTTAATAAACTTTTCATCATCTTGTATCAATGGTGTTACCTCTTCAGTTATCTCATGTTCACGATATGTTTCACATGTCATGTTCATTCCACGTTCCTCATATCACGTTCACGATAAGTTGCACGTATTATTATCCACCACATGTTTCTTATATTACACCCACAATATCTCCACGTATCACGTTCACAATTGTTCACGTATCACGTTCACAATTGTTCACGTATCACGTTCACAATTTGTAGAAATATTATAATCTATGATCCTATCAAGAGGGTTGTTGTTTCTAGAAAGAGAAACTAGAGATAGAAAGATGAGAGAAATATGTGTTTATTGAATAATAAAATGACAACCAACACCCCTTTCCATGGTGGAAAGGGGTTTATATACCCAAGTCCCTTAGTGGACTTGGGCCTCCGGCCCATGAACATGCTCATGGGTCGGACTAACATAAACTTTAATTAAACTATACTACGAGCCCTTAATATATTGTTGGAGTGACCGAGACTTTCTAAATACGAAAAATGTATTTCCAACAATCTCCCCCAAAGGGAGGTCACTCCAAATTACAAAGTCCTAATCTAGCATGTTAGATCTTCGTTCTCGTGCTCGTAGTCCACTTTCTCTTTACTTCTTTTTCTTTTTCTGCTTGTGAATATGTTGTAATAATCTTTAAGCTTTGGCTTGCAACATGTTCTTTTGGCTTTGACTTGTCTTGTAACTTGAGATAATCTTCACGTGCAGTCTTTTCCTTCTTGTGATGTTTGTCTCTTTGTGACTTCATGTCCCACATACCTATCCTTTGTTGAATTCTTGAAAGTCCCAGAGTTGATACAGCGGAAGTCATTTAGGTCAGACTTTCTTGAATTTTGCTGAAATATTTGATGCAGAAGGAATAAGTATGTGATGACGACTTCATCTGGTACCCCGCAACGCAACCGTCTTCAAATGCAACAACATAATAAGACACGAATAAAATGGTTTTGACATTCTATTCTGATTCGGTAGCATTTTACCTCCGGTCGGTGATGACCGTTGGACTATAATAAATATCATACTTGTGACAGGTAACTCAAATTAAAGATCTTCTTGACAATATTTCGCGGGTAAACCCGTTCTCTTTATTCGACCGTCCAAAGCTGACTGCAAACATAAAAAGTGAATCACTTGGATAATAGATATCCTTATGATTGAAGCCGTCAATTCATGAACCTGGAACAAGTGAATTTCAATTAAAAGTTTCACCATCTTTGCTTTCCAGTTGTCACTAGCTTGATTCTAATAGAATCTTGCTTGTCACCTACAGTAATGCTGTTTGATGTTAACACTGGAAGGATTTCCACTCTTCACTGTGAACACTAAAGAGTGCCACTCCGAGTGTTCTGGCAAGATCACTTGGATTTTGCGTAGAGGCCATGGAACAAGTTTAATCTCAATTAAGAGTCAAACCATCATTTCTTTCTAGTTATCACAAGATTGGTTGTTAAAGAACCGCATGTGTCACCTACCATGAGCTTGATTGATGTTGGCTCAAGCTGGATTTCCATCTTCATTGTAATACTTTTGTATCACTCAGATGTTCTGGCAATATTACAAGAATATTGCGTAGGACTCATAAAACATCTTTCTTGTTTTCAAAATTGTGTCATAATGAGACTTTTGATGATCTCGTGGCTCTAGACTCAATGGTGCATTTTGTTTTAGTGAGCGGAGGCTGGAGAGGATTGCCAGCTTTTCAATATCAATTTATTCGGAGTGAATAAACCGATAGATAACGTGTTGAACTCCGTGACATTAAAACAAGTATCTTTTGAGAAATATTTGAGTTGGCTGGGAGGGGATGTGCATCGCATCACTGGGTCTATGACACTTTGTCTTCAAGATGAGTTGACCCGGTTTCTTCCTAAGTTGTAAGGAGGGCTTCTTTCTTTACACCCTTTATCTTTACATTTCTTTTTCATTCTTCAACCCCTTCAATGCTTACCAATATATCATCACTAGCACCTTGTTGTGATTGTTCCAGTGCTAGCATCAATACTTGGTCGGCATTCAACTACGTTCACAATCCATTCCCCATCTTTCCTAATGACTTCTATTTTCTAACTATGGAATTGTCCTTGGGAAGATTCCTCCAGTTCAAGAAGAATCATTGGACTAGCACCTAATCCTAGCACCCTTTTGTCACCGCATCCATCGTGAATTAAGTGTGTTTTGGGTAAGTGTTCGTATTCATGAAAAACTCCTTAAAATCACTGTGGTACTTGTGATATAAATATCAATAGTTTTTGTACCTTCATCATTTTTGACAACAAAATGCTCCCCCTTTAACATATGCATAGCCCATATCAAGTTGGATTTTACATTAATCCCTTTTCATTTTTAGCCACATATGTTTACAAGTCTCCTTAATCCTATTTTCTCCCCTTATCCAAAACGTTAGCCATCAATATTTTGGATATTAATGGATTAACAGGTATTTGGGTAACAAAATGAAATCAGATGTTGGCCATATAACATATCAATGCTCCCCATCAAATTAATGAGGGTTAGTTGTAGTGCTTGAGTATAATATATTTGGAAAGATATAGAATCTCGTGAGAAATTCTTGAAAAATTATCATACTTTCACACTACAGCAAGCCACAAAAGCACAATATTCACAGTATTTACATACTCACAAGTAAAATATGGAGTTGACCTGAGATAGTACGACCCATTTTAAATGGATCGTTCCATTAGCTTGTGGTGCGCTCCATATGGTCTTTCACCGACGAATCATTCTAAACTTCTCATAAGACGTCTTTCCCTTAGCTTTTCATCAGTTTTCTTGATCACGTAGTTAACACTCTGCAAAAAACCCGGGTGCCAATATATAGTTTCCTCCGAGAGAGTCTTGTTATCGGTGATATGCACCAACTTTTACCTGATATGTTTGAGAGTCCCGTCACTGAATTTGTTGATCTCTAGAATTCTCATGAATTTCATCAGTCCACGGCCATTCATGTAGAAAATGCCGTGAATCGGGTCAGTGGTGTTGGTGTATGAAGATTTGCCCGTATGCCTAGGCAACACTTGAGTACGTGGTTTTGAAAGATTTAGCTTCCTTTGATAACTTTCCACGCCAAGTTGCAGATCTTCAACTCGTTTCTTGATGACAACTTGACGTGTGTACATTCGAAGAGCTGAATTCAATGCAATGATTTCTTTAGAGTTCAAGTGTCTGAGCGTGTTGTGAGTTATCAGAAGTAGCATGTCTTCAATATCTTCGAGACGAAGAAGTGGAAAATCTCCTTCATGGATAGTGTAGATTTTATCATCATCTCTTTTAATTCTGATCTCTGTAAAATGGTGATAGCCTATTTTGGGTTGAATCCTAACTCCTTGGATGCTTCTAATTCGATGAAGAGAAAATACTTGAGAACCTGAGTTGTGCAGACATGCATAGTTGTAGGCGCGTCGCACACGCTCGTCCTAATGTGAAGCTCCCAATTCAGCATAACGATCATATTCAGAATATACTTTCGGAACCCAGAGACGATTGACTTTTTCTTCTATCCAAGGTATTGACTCCCAGTTTGCAGCTTTTAGCAAATTAATGATGTCGTATATTTGTTTGCACCCTTGAGCTAGTACTCTAAATCATTGCTGACGAAGAATTCGAGTGCGATTTGATCATCATCTGCAATTGTCGGAAGAGGAGGTTTTTAGGTGCATGAATACCGTCCCTTTGAGTAGTTCTCATCATTTTCAGAAGCTCATTAGCGTTGTACTCATATTCTATTCTGCTGATCTTGGATTTAGCAAGAAGGGTTGGATCTTTGAGTCCTCGCACAACCATTGCTTGGGTTATGTTAGACCCATAGGTATACTCCAAGTATCTTGAAAAATCTATAGGATTGCTGAGGAATTGGGAGAATTCAGCTTCATAAGCCTTTTTCAGTGGACGAAGTGCAGCAGCGTTTGTAACCCAAGTTTGTTCTGGTGCATTTTCATCTATCTCGAGTGTATCAACCCATGCTGGTTCACTTGACTCTGGAACATCAGGAACTTGAGTAGATACAGGAACATCAAAAGTAGGTACGACTTCAGTTTTTGGTATGTCTTGGACTTGATCAGATACTGGATCATCCTGTACATCGGGTTCTATCAGTTGTTGTTGCACTAAAGGTGTGGTAACTGAAGTAGCGGTAACGGGGACATATGTGAAAGGGACAGATGTGGTTGTAGGTGTTGGGAATAAAATTAGCTAAGTCACTTGAACGCTGACAAGAGGAAATTGGACGCTGACAAGAGTAAACGAGACGCTGACAGATGAGACGCTGATACGAATTATCAAGGCGTTGACAAGGAGAATCTTAAAGACAAAGACAAGGACTAAATCTGCCAATGATGAATTCTTCAAGATGGTGGACAAAGTATGAAGATAAGAATTCAGAATATATTCTTAATGTTTAAAAAAGATTTAGTCAATATCTTATTTATGTATGTTTATCTTGTGTCTCTTCCTAAAATAGTTGATCTTAGCTTTTTGTACAAGGCTCCTTAAACCTATAAAAGGAGGCCTTAGGGTTAGACATAAGACACATCTCACATACATCTTTTCCACATATCTCATAACACTTTCATTGTAATCTTTCATTGTTATTATTAATCAAAGTGAAAGTTTGGTATTCATATATTCTGGTTGTTCTTCGTTCTGAGTATTAGTTTCCGCATAATACTTAGATTGTTGAATACATCAAAAGTTTCTCTACGTGTATTACTTGATCTAATCTCGTATACACAAAGCTTAATCGATCTAAGTTTGGGATCAACAAGTGTTATCAGAGCTTGTTGAGGAACTTTGATTTGAAGAACGAGATCCAATATCGTGAGGTGAACCAAGCTAAAAGGTGAAGAAGAATCTGATGATGTTTTCAGTTAAGGCCACGTCTACTTCAAGTTCCAATTCTTCTTCATGTTCTGATAATGAGGTATGTGATAACTCTTCTTGTCGTTTAAATACTGAGAAACTAAATAAGGAGATAGTAAAATTATTAGATGAGGCAAGTTCTGAAAGATGCAAAGTATCTAATTATCAAATTGCTCTCACCCAAACAGAAAGGACAGTAGCTGAGTATAAGAAAATGGAGTTTGATTTAAAGGATAAAATAAATATCTTAAAACATGAGTTACATCAAAGTAAAGATATTCAAGATATCACAAACAGGGTTAATCTTGATTTGATAGCTAAGTTAGATGAGGCTAACAAAAATAAAGATAATGTGAGTCTTAAAATCCAGAGATTTGATAAGGCCACACAAACCCTAGGAGAGTGTGTTAGTAAACAAAGAGACTCTAAGGACATGAGTGGGATTGGGATGAAAGATTATACTGGTGTTCCACCACCAGCTGGGGACTTCTATGGTGTCCAAACAAAGGACTTATCTTGGACTGGTTTACCAGAGCTCCAAGAGAAGGAATTTGTTCCTCCACCAAGAGTCATTTCCCCAGTTGAAGAGTATAAACAAAAGCTGACTGACCTAGATGAGTGGAAGAAAGCCAACCATACTTTGTTTGTTAAGGGAGGTTTATTGTGTGAAAGTCCAAATGACCCTACCCCTATCATCACACAAGAGTCTGTCCCCATCAAGATCACACACCCATCCACTGGCAAGACTGTTGACTTTGGCTCACACATTGTTAAGAAACCTAGTGTTAAGTATGCAGAGATGTATAGGAATACTAGGTCCCCAAAAAGCCAAGTTAGTAACCATGGAACAGGTTTCTTTGCTTCTAGACCTAAGACTATGTCTAGAAAAGCATGTTACACTTGTGGTAGCTTTTCACATTTGGCATACAAATGTGTCAACGCTTCCAATGTCAACGCTGACAAGAACAACTTCAGCGCTGATAAAAGTTAACATAGGTCAAACGTTGTCAGACCCAAAACCTTTGTGAACCAAAATTCACAAGTTGTTAGACCAGCTCCATTCTTTACTAGAGGGTCTAACACACATGGACAGAGACCCTTTCAAAAGACCAACACTTGGTCAAACAGACAGTATGTTCCTGTAGCAAACCCTAATTTGGGCGCTGATAGGAACAAATTCAGCGCTGACAAGAAAAAATTCAGCGCTGACAAGAACAAATGCAACGCTGACAGCTCCAAGTGTTGTATGAGACCTTATTTTAGACCATATAAACAAAGATACTTGGTTAATAAGGGTCAATGGTCTGAAGCATCATCCCACTTAACATGGAAACCTAAACAAGCGCAAAACTCTAATTTTAATGGTATTTCAATGACTTGTAATAGATTCAAATATCTTGAGAAGGTCATTACTAGTCTCATTGGAACAAATTGGGTGCTTAGGTCACAAAGGGATGAACAGGCATTTATGGTAAAGAATAATACCACTCTAGTTGAACAACTAGACAGATCCAAGTCCTACAAAGGTTGGATCTCCAAAGAAAACTAATTTGTTTTCTTTTTGAGCAGCCTATCCAAAAGCAGGTTAATGATCAAGGATATCGGGATAGTGGATGCTCAAGGAACATGCATTGTTGGTCTTTCCACTGATATTATTTTTATCCATTGACATGTTATCTCTACCCATTATTGTGGGAAAGGGTAGCCTCTGTTGGTGTGTGTTTTTGTGGTTTTTGTCTAACTATGCAGGAAAGTGGAGCTACATATGGATGGATACAGAATTGCAAACTTTTATTTATGATGGTTGGAGTGTTTACATTCCTATCTTGAGATAAAATTTTGTTTCTTCACATATAATGATTTGTATGCTTCTGTTAAGGGGAGGTAAACCTCTAGGTTTTTGGGTACTCTTAGAGCACTCTTGCACGATTCTAGATTGTGTCCACTGGTGAGTGGGGGTTAGAAATAGTGAAGGCTCTTTTATTATGAAATTGTTGGAATTTCTAAACCTCGAGGCACTGTAGCATGCACGTAATTTATTTTGCATGCATGCTGCCAAGACTTTTGACCTAGAATTGGGTGTGGTCGTATGGGTGACTTGGGGTAGATATATTTTTGGGCTTACTTGGGGAGTTGCAAAGGTTTTATATGAGTTAACTTTCTCTTTGGGGCATTTGTGAACAAAGGACTCTAGAGTTCATGTGTGTCTATCATGCTTTTGTATGAGTGTATGCATGAACAGTGTTTGTCACTCTTGCTTATTAGAGACTAGTTAGTTTACTTAGGATTATTACCTTTGCTTATGTTCTAACTAAAGTTTTCCATTCTCAAGTCCATTTTATGCTATGACATCTTAGCTGGTGTCATTGATAAACTTCTTTATAGTCCCAAAATGTTTCATCACCCTTTTATTTTTCAAATTTTTGGATATCTGGAAGCCTAATGGTCATTGAGATGTTTTTCCTAGTGATTGACATCTAGTAGCAGCAGAGATCACTTTCACAAGGGTGTATAGTGTTATGGAGATGGCTGAGACTATTGGCACTAGCTTTAATGCAGTTCAAGTCAGTCTTATCATCAGTAAGTCCATCCCCATGTCCTATGAATTAACATTGAGGATTCATTTCCCGAATGTGGATGAGGACAGTATGAAACCTTTGACATTAATGGAATTGACGAAAATCTGTATTAGCTTGTAAAAGCATAATACAGAAATGGTACAAATTGTCAAGGATCACAGTTTTAAACTGATAGACTTGTTGTTTTGGAAGCTGATGCAAAGAGGATGTTCTTGGTTCCGTCCTTGTATATTGATCTTGGAGAGGAGTCTTAAAAAGGGGAGGAGCAATCGAATTTGAGTGACAAAAGTAATAAAGAAAGCTCCAAAGACTCTACAGGTGTTGAAGATAACTAAGACCAAGTGAAGGCTGACTATACAAGTGATTTGAGTGATTGACTTTTCAAGATTTATTATTACTCAAATTCAGGGATAAGTATATTTGTAAGAATCCTCTCTGTATGTTTTATTTTATTCAGAAACTTGATTACTAGAGTAGATATCAAGTTTAGGGGAGGATTGTTGGGAATAAAATTAGCTAAGTCACTTGAACGCTGACAAGAGGAAATTGGACGCTGACAAGAGTAAACGAGACGTTGACAGATGAGACGCTGATACGAATTATCAAGGCGTTGACAAGGAGAATCTTAAAGACAAAGACAAGGACTAAATCTGCCAATGATGAATTCTTCAAGATGGTGGACAAAGTATGAAGATAAGAATTCAGAATATATTCTTAATGTTTAAAAAAGATTTAGTCAATATGTTATTTATGTATGTTTATCTTGTGTCTCTTCCTAAAATAGTTGATCTTAGCTTTTTGTACAAGGCTCCTTAAACCTATAAAAGGAGGCCTTAGGGTTAGACATAAGACACATCTCACATACATCTTTTCCACATATCTCATAACACTTTCATTGTAATCTTTCATTGTTATTATTAATCAAAGTGAAAGTTTGGTATTCATATATTCTGGTTGTTCTTCGTTCTGAGTATTAGTTTCCGCATAATACTTAGATTGTTGAATACATCAAAAGTTTCTCTACGTGTATTACTTGATCTAATCTCGTATACATAAAGCTTAATCGATCTAAGTTTGGGATCAACAGTAGGAGTGGTTGTAGCTGGAGTAGATGATGAAGCTGTATTGGCATCTACATCATGAAACTTCTTGGTGCATCTTCCTTGTCGGGATGGAGGTATCTTGGCTGTTTGAGTTGATTTATCTTTGGTAACATCATCCTTGTGAGATTTGTCACCTTTGGCAGCATCATCCTTCATACCATCATCATCATCGGACTTTTCTTTATCAGACTTGTCTTCCTCATCTCCATCCTTTTTCTCTTTATCATCGCCCCCTTCTTCTTCATCATCACCATCATCGCCTCCATCACCATTATCATCACCATCACTGATTTTTTCACTACCGCCTTCGTCATTACTACCGTCTTCGTCATCACTACCTCCTTCGTCATCAACTGCTTCTTCGTCATCACCATCGTCATCATCATCATCATCGTTGTCGGATTCGTTTTCCTCTTTCTCTTCATTTAAGATGTTGTAAGGAACTACAGTACCATGTTTCTTGAATATCTCAGTATCTTCATCCATAGCCTTTTTAAGAGCCTTGTGAAGAGTCCTTTGAGCTTTGGTTTGGTTGTACGACCCGACTTGAATCATACGAGCAGGTAAGAGCTTCTTCAACTTTTAATCATTGAGCCTTTGACCAATAAGAAAATATGACTTATGAGTGTCAGAAGACTTGATCATGAAATTGCTTGCAGCAATTTGTTTCATTTCGTCTCGCCAAGCAGGAAGTGTCGTGCCGAGAGATTCTTTAACCTTTTCATCAAGTGAGCTAACAATTGTTTCGTTAGCTTTGGCGAGTATGTCTTTCTCCTCTCGGTACCTCTTTTTCAATTCTCGAAGACGAGTGAACGTTGCTTCATTTTTGGCGACTTCAGCTTCTTTGACTTGAACAAGTTCTTCTGCATGTGCTTTTCGTGATAATTATAACTCTTCTTTGAATTTAGCAATCGCGTCTTATTGAGCTTTTCTTGTGGATTCTTCACTTTGTTGTCGACGGGCTAAGTCCTCTTTGACTTGAACCATCTCGTCTTGTTGAGATTTTATGTGTTGTTCCACTTGTAACATGAACAATGTCGGTAAAGATGGAATAAAAGATACTGGTGCTATCGGTGTTTGTTGTGTAGTGGTCATTGCAGTACTTGACATTGAAGCTGAGAGAGTTTGAGTTGGTAGAATTAATGGAGATTGAGTTGAAGCAGGTGGAGTCACTATAGTAACTGGTGGAGTCACTGTAATAACTGAAACCGTCACGAAAGTGCTTGTGGCTTTGTTAGGATCAATATTTGTAACGAGATGTTCGGTGTTTACAAATGTTGTCGTATCAGCAGACCCGACAATATCCATACTCTTCAATCCTTCATGAACTTGTTGTTCGACATGATGGTCAACATTTTCAGCATCTTGGGTATATTTCTCACGAATAGGTATATATTCATCAGGATTACCAAATTCATCAATATCAGTAGGTAGTATGGTTTCTTTTGCCATCATACCAGAACCACTACCCCCTATGTCTTTCTTACTTTGCATGGCAGCTTTCTTTATATTGCGTCTTTCATTTTTGCGAATAAGTTGTTCTTCATTTATATCTTCATCTTCATCCTCAAGCATCATCTGCTTCCCACTAGACTTAGCAACACGTTTCTTTCTTTTGGGCTTAGGTGAACCTGTTTCTTCTGTTGGTTCACTTTGTTTGCGTTTTCCTTTGGGTTTTAGTGAAGAAAACTCTCTAGACTCAACTCTGTTCTTTTTGTTTTCCATTTCGTCCAACAATTGCTTGTATGCATCACTTGCCTTGATTACATCATTCAGCATGTGATCAGGAACTTGAGCTGGGATACCTGTATAAATACCTTGTTGTCCGTCTTGTCTTATATCGATGGTATCATCGTCATCTGGTGTGTGTGGTGAGAGCTCCCTTCACACTTATCAATTGAGTTATCTTCTAGCATGAAATAATGAATGATGAGCTTGATGAATCGTGGGAATTGAAAGTACCCAGCCTTCTTCTTTGTTGTGTTGTGTAATAGTTGATAGTGAAACTCCTCCCATAGTAAATGCGCATAATTCACATTCTTACCTTTGTAGATTCCCCAAAAGATGCAAGCTTGTGGAAATCGCAGAGAATCATATCCACTGGTTTTAGCGGTAAGACATCGGATGAGTGTACCAAAGATTGCTTTCCAAGGTTGTCCTAACCTTGCGGTGTTGAATTGAGACACAATCTGTAAGTCAGGATCATCATATCCAAGAGAATGATACATCTGAATGAGTGCGTTCTTGTCAGGGTTGTCTGCAAACTTTTGACCTTGAGGTGGTGTCGACAATCCAAATATCCAACGAAAGTGAGGAATAGTGAGAGTCTTTTCCTTTTTGTTAATTGTGAATGCAATCTTATTGTATGATATCCTTTTCTTCGATGCCCAAAATTCATGCATGTAGACAGTTGAACCGAAGCTGTAGCCCTTAATGCCTTCCTGATTGGTGTACGATCAAGAATTTCTGTAGCTACTTTGTATGCATATTGAGATGAAGTGGTGTCTTCCTTTAGCCGAAAATTGTTTGGAATAAACTTGAGAGGCTTGTCATCGGTGACAGTTGTCTGATCAGCTTGAACTTGTTGTGACATGTTTACTGCTTAAAATAGAAGATACACAGTTGATACACACAAAACTATATATATTATAAACTATAGACCTCTAAGTATAGCAAACATATCATATAATAACAAAGTTTAAAATCATAAACAAGACTAAGTCTAAATTAATAGCTTTTTTGATAAAAAAATCACTTTGGATAAAAGACCACTTTGGATAAAAGACCACTTTCGGAGGAAAAATAGACTTTCGCAGAACTCAACTTTCACAGAACTCAACGTTCGCAGAATACAACTTTCGCAGAACTCAACATTCGCATAAACAACATTCGCAGAAACAACATTCGCAGAAACAACTTTCGAAGAAACAACTTTCGCAGAAACAACTTTCGCAGAAACAACTTTCGCAGAAACTACTTTCGCAGAAACAACTTTCGCATAAACAACTTTCGCAGAAACAACTTTCGCAGAAACAACTTTCGTAGAAACAACTTTCACAGAAACAACTTTCGCAGAAACAACTTTCGCAGAAGAAACATTCGCATAAGCAACTTTCGCAAAAGAAACTTTCGCTGAAGAAACTTTCGCAGAAAATCCTTTCGTAGAAAATCCTTTCGTAGAAAATCCTTTCGTAGAAACAATCTTTCGTAGAAAATCCTTTCGTAAAAAAATCTTTTCCTAGAAAATGCTTTCGTAGAAAATCATGTTTCGTATAAAATTAAGCATCGTAGAAATCGAAGTTTTGTAGAAAACCACCTTTCGTAGAAATCCATGTTTCGTATAAATCGAAGTTTCGTAGAAAAGCAAGTTTCATAGAACACTTAGTTTTGGATAAACCTTTGGTATACACTGTTTATCAGTAAATACGCAACTAGGGATAATCTTAAGGCCAACGCATTGTGTTTTAAGGTGATCTAGGCATACCCATCTGATCCTAATGCTTTTCCAATCAAAAACCCACTAATCAATTCATTATTAAGGAATCTTTAAACCCTAATTCTGATTGATCGAGACCTAGGGCACATATGTAATAATAATCACAATTGATAAACATAGAATAATCATGAAAGACTGATACCTTATTAACAGATACGATCCTAGATCTTTATTAAAACATCGAGGGTGTGGAAGTTTTATCAAAGGCGACAACAAGTTTGGTTGTGTTTGTGATGAGACGAAGGAGAAAAGAATGGGGGGCGGGGAACAGATTTATTTTATTTGACCTAGGTCAAACTTTTCAAAGTTTTCAATTTAAGTCCTCCTTTTCTTTCTATTTTACATATATAGTTAATGACCTAGTTAAGTTTAACTTCCGTTAATAAGCCTTAATATTCGTTATCACTTAGCCATTCTTAACCACTTTAGCCTAAAAACCAAAAATCTCTTAAAGCCAAAACTAATGAACATAGCTGATTCAAATAAATCACGAAACCCACGAAAAATCACAAGGCACATACGAAATATGATGAATATGAAGTATTTAACCGATTAATTTTCTGAAAGACTTTTGAAGACCATTTTGATGATGAAGACGATTTGAAATTTTCTCCCCCTTAAACAATGACCCGTTTTCTATTTAAAGAGCAGTAGTCGTTGTTCAAGGAGTCAAATATCGATAAAAGCTTTTTCCATTTAATGTTTTATACAAGAACGATTCGTGGTGGCAATAAGATTTCTCTTATTTTTACAAAATAAGTGCACTAAAGAGTACATAAATTTGTGTTAGACCAAGTTATCAAGTAAAGTTGATCCCTTGTATAGTTTTAAAGTAAACCATACCCGAGAAAATAAATTCCCTTTTTGAGCCAACGTTTTCAAAAGAAATACGTGACTTTAATGCGAAAAGCGGGATGTGGTCAGAAATAACTACAAGCCATATGGGCATGTTTTAAAAAATGTACAATTTTTATACGGACTCTATTTATGGCGCCGTGTCAATTTTAATCGACATTTCTAAGGCCGTAAATATTACCGTACAAAATGTAACACCCCCACAAAATGCTATGCGCAGCGGAACTACAACATTGGGTGCTACACAGTATTCATTGCACACAAGATATATCAAACGACTCTAAAAAGACGTCAACATAAAACTTGAATTAAAAATTGTTAGATGATACATGTCCACGGTTTTTCCAACCCCACTTGGTACAACAGAGTTTAGCGTTTTCGGTCCCCATGAATCTCGACCCAAGAATTTCAGTTTCACAACAACATAACATTAAAATTTAAAAATGTTTAAGTAGGAAAGGGAGGAAAAACAAGCAGACTCCAAGCCATACACACAACATCCATCCCATGCACGCTCCATGCTACACTTCAGCGGTTACCTGAAACACATGCCAAAATTTGGTCAACAAAAACGTTGAGTGGAATTTATAGGTTTTACAATTCATTTTGAAGGTATATAAAATAAAAACCATTCGTGATCATCCATAGACTTGTCGATCAAACAATATATATTCAGGATACTGACAATTGTGTTTAAGTTCATGACACTCAACCGTTAACTCAATCACCCGCGTAATAATTACCGGCGTGACTCAGATGAAACCATGGCCCCTAATAAGGCATCAGTTGCAATTATACCTTTTCTCTTATCACAAATTATCCGTCCGCAGGGGGTATCAACGTACTAGCCCTCGTCTCGGATAGGGTAGTCAACCCCATAGTACTATCACTTTGTATAAGCGGCTATGTCCCCCTTCTCGAGGGAAAGACAATAGTTAATAGTTCATGAAATTAGGGTCTTTTGCAACTAGGTACTCAACACAATTTCTAAGGCAACATTCGGGTCTAACAATCATTCATGACATACGTTCCTTTTAAAAACTAGCATGCATTTCCCTCGCGGGTAAAACAGTTTGAAATAAATATAAGCGAGGCTATAAATTCACACCTTATATATTAAGTAGTCGGTAGTTCGAGAGATGATCACTGACGACGATACGGATGCCCGGGTAAATCAACACCTATCAACAAATAACGCGTAATGAGTAATCTCATTTTAAATACCTTACGGTACTGTATAAAATACATAGATACTAGTCACTTAGGACAATTATAACTCACGCCAAAACAAAACAACAAGCATCACTCATTTTACACCATTCGTTCTTATTATTTACGTTATCCGTTTTTATTCATTTTCACCGGTACTTACCGAAAGTACGGGCTGTTTTACTATATTTAACCATTCCTATAAAATTTGACAAAATTCTCAAAAATACTATAAGACCTGTAGATAACACATTTTTAATCCCAATAAAAGTTTTTACTTCTACGACCCGTTACTCAACGCTTTTCCAAAAACTACATTTTCCGGGCTGAAATTGTACTTCGACCAACTTGGACCTCTTTGACCTATTTGAAATGTACCTTTGACTTCTTTGACTCCTAAGTCCACTTATAGACTCAATTACACAGGTTTGTGACCAAAATTTGACCCTTGACCTTTTACCAATTCATACTTGTGGTCCTCGGGATTTGACTAAAACTATACATAAATTCGGATTATGAAAGTTCTCGTCTCCCGGTACACGATCTTTAAAACCTCATAACTTTTAGCTCGTTTTGAGTCACGAGCTCTACCTTATACCAAATTAAAGCTAAGAAGACCCTCTATGACTAAATCTAGCTATCTAGACCTGTAGGAAAAATTATTTTTATGAAAAGGTCTTAAACTTTCTGCCTAAATTCAACCATACCAAAATCACACTTAAGCTCGATTCCAAACCTATTAATCATTACTAGGCTTCATCCTAAGCATTCCCAATCATAACCAAACACTAATTTCAGTCCCTAAACCCTATTGATCATCAACCTCATAATCTAAAAATCTAAAAACAAACATGCAAACACTTGTACCCATTTAATACATCAATGAACACAAGGCTAAACACAAAACCAAAGCTCAAAATCATCAATCACCATGGCTCCCCAAACACCCCCTTTTGCCGTGGGGTTTGGGTGACCAAATCACCACAACCAAATCAATTTTGGTGGGTTTTATTAGTGATTATGCTCTCATTTAGCATGAATTTAACATGCATCAATCCATTTGACCTCAAAAACGAGTTTGAATAATCTTGAAAATTTTTGGAAAAATTTTGTTAATGCATGTTTGAAATAACCATGAATTAACACTCACCAATGGATTTTAGAAGGTGGTCTAAGGTTAGATTTTGTCAAAACTCAAAAAAATGGTGGATTGTGGTGGTTTTGGGGTGTAGCCGTCGGCTAGAGGGAGAGAGGGAGAGTGTTTGTCTTTTTTTTTTTGTGAAATGTTTGTGTGTGTTTGTGTTTGTCACATTTTGTAAGATGGGAGGGGCCAAAGTGGTATTTTTGGGTTTCTTTTGGCCTTAAACAAAAACGTCATTAAAACTTTGCGGGATTGACTTACTAGTCAATTTAGAAAATTTCACGGGAGTCGGAAATCATCCCGAACACTCCAAAATACTTTTGGGATACTTTAAATGTACTCGGAAGGCTATAAAACTCACCCGACTCAACTTAACACGAACCGTAAGTAAAATTCTCGAAAAATTACATTATCGATAAATCGTCAAAAATTATAGAAATTTGGGCATCCATCGGGATCGTAATCGTCATCGTCCTTCTTGAATCGTCAATCGTAAAAATTATAACCTCGAACATCGGCTTTAACCAATATACTTATATATATATAGAAATTAAAATTTATTAAAAATTTCAAAAATTAGCGAAATTTAGGGTAACGTTAATGACCTCGGTTCTAGGGTGTCACATCCACCCCTCCTTAAAGAGAGCGACGTCCCGGCGCTCGCCTCTTCTTGTACTCACATTTCGTTCTGCTGGAACAGATGAGGATACCTTTCCTTGAAAAAGTCCTCACGTTCCCAAGTGTATTCCGGTCCACGCTTAGAATTCCATCGAACCTTCACAATAGGAATTCTACTACGCTTCAGCCTCTTGACCTCTCGGTCCATAATCTCCACAGGTTCTTCCACAAAATGCATTTTGTCGTCCAGTCGAATCTCGTCCAAAGGAATCACCAATTCCTTATCCGCCAAACTCTTCTTCAGGTTCGATACGTGAAACGTGTCGTGAATAGCACTAAGATCGCTCGACAATTTTAACTTGTACGCTACTGGTCCAATTCGTTCAACGATCTTAAATGGTCCAATATACCTCGGACTCAACTTTCCTTTCTTCCCAAAACGAATTACACCCTTCCACGGCGATACCTTGAGCATAACCATATCTCCAACTTCAAACTCCAACGGTTTCCTTCTGTTATCGGCATA
Organism: Glebionis coronaria; assembly: GCA_025667525.1. NCBI lineage: Eukaryota > Viridiplantae > Streptophyta > Magnoliopsida > Asterales > Asteraceae > Glebionis > Glebionis coronaria. The sequence continues at coordinate 364,864,763 of CM046877.1, forward strand.
ACTCTTCTGTCGGCTTCTCGCAGCAAGTAGTCGGTTCTTGATTTGCACAATCTTCTCTGTCGTTTCTAAAACCATTTCGGGTCCAGTCAATTGACTTTCTCCTACTTCACTCCAACACACAGGCGATCTACACTTCCTTCCATACAATGCTTCGAACGGTGCTGCCTTGATACTCGCATGATAACTATTATTATACGAAAACTCCACCAGAGGCAAGTGGCGTTCCCAACTTCCTCCAAAATCAATCACGCATGCTCGGAGCATGTCCTCCATCGTCTGAATAGTTCGTTCACTCTGGCCGTCAGTTTCCGGGTGATAAGCCGTACTTAAACTCAATTCAGTGCCCATCGCACGTTGAAGCGATTTCCAAAATTCCAAAGTAAATCTACTATCGCGATCCGAAATGATCGATAACGGCACTCCATGTCTGCAGACGATCTCTTTCACGTACACACTGGCTAGCTTTTCCATGCTGTCCGTCTTCTTTATAGGTAAGAAATGAGCAGATTTCGTTAATCTATCCACTATTACCCATATCATATCACATCCACTAGGAGTGCTAGGTAAACCCGTCACGAAATCCATAGCGATTTTCTCCCATTTCCATTCCGAGATCTCTGGTTGTACCAACAATCCAGATGGTTTCTTATGTTCTGCTTGAACCTTCGCGCAAGTCAAACACTTACTAACGTAACGAGCAATATCCGCCTTCATATTCGGCCACCAATAAACTTTCTTCAGGTCGTGATACATTTTATCCGATCCAGGATGTATCGAATACTTCGACTTATGAGACTCGTTCATAACCAATTCTCGAACTCCAGGCTTTCCTTCCTCAGATGAACACAATGGTAACCAAATCCGATTTTCAAAATATCTCAGTCCGTCTGACCTAATCACGAAAAGAGGTTTCAACATTCGTCCCAAGTTCTCAGCTTCAACATTCCCTTTCATTAGTCCCCTCTCTTGAGCCTTCAGTATAGTTTCGGTTAAGTCAACGCTCTCAGTCATCACCAAAGCTCTGACCCTCAAAGGTTTCTCCCGTTCTTTCCTACTCAGTGCATCCGCTACAACATTCGCCTTGCCAGGGTGGTAGCGAATTTTGCAGTCGTAATCACTCAGTAGTTCAACCCATCGTCTCTGTCGCATATTCAACTCCTTTTGATCTAAAATGTGCTGCAAACTCCTGTGGTCAGTGAATACAACACACTTCGTCCCATACAAATAGTGTCTCCACAACTTCAACGCAAAAACAACCGCTCCTAATTCCAAATCGTGCGTCGTGTAGTTCTCCTCATTCTTCCTCAGTTGCCTCGATGCGTAAGCTATCACCTTTTCACGTTGCATCAATACCGCTCCATAACCCTTACGAGATGCATCACAATACACTACAAAGTCTTCGGTTCCTTCAGGCAATGACAATATCGGTGCGGAACATAACTTGTCCTTGAGCGTTTTGAAAGCGAGTTCTTCCTCATTTCCCCATTCATACACCCTATTCTTTTCGGTAAGCCTTGTCAATGGTTTTGCAATCAACGAAAATCCTTCAATGAACCTTCGATAATACCCAGCTAAACCAAGGAATTGTCGAACTTCAGTCGGCGTTGTCGGTGCCGACCATTCCCTGATCGCTTCGACCTTGGCAGGATCCACGCGAACTCCCTTGCTATCAATCACGTGACCTAGGAACTGCACGGATTCCAACCAAAACTCACACTTCGAGAATTTCGCATACAGCTTCTCCTTCTTTAACAACTCCAAAATCTTCCTCAGGTGCTTCTCGTGTTCCTCCTTACTCTTAGAGTAAATAAGTATATCATCGATGAAAACAATAACAAACTTATCTAGATACGGCTTGCACACGCGATTCATGAGGTCCATGAATACAGCAGGCGCGTTTGTCAACCCAAACGGCATCACTCGAAATTCAAAGTGTCCATACCGCGTACGAAAGGCAGTTACAGGAGTATCCTCCTCTCTTACACGCAGTTGATGATACCCTGATCTTAAATCGATCTTTGAGTATACACTGGAACCTTGCAATTGATCAAACAAATCGTCAATCCTCGGCAATGGGTACCGATTCTTAACCGTCAGCTTGTTGAGTTCCCTATAGTCAATACACATCCGAAATGAACCATCTTTCTTCTTCACAAACAACACTGGCGCTCCCCAAGGTGATGAGCTCGGCCTAATAAATCCCTTGTCCATCAATTCCTTCAGTTGATCTGATAACTCCTTTAACTCGGATGGTGCTAAGCGATAAGGTGCACGCGTAACCGGCGCAGCTCCTGGCACCAAATCAATTCGAAACTCGACCTCACGGGTGGGTGGTAAACCCGGCAACTCGTCTGGAAAAACTTCCGGATATTCGCGGATAACAGGTACCTCTTCAATCCTTGCCTCTAAATCACCATCACTCGAAACTTGTGCCAAAAACACATCGCATCCGCTCTCTACATACTTCATCATTTTCAAACAGGAAATCACTTTCAAACGAGAAGTGCATTCATCTCCCTTCACCGTCAAGACTTTATTCCTCAACGGAATCTGAACCAATCTCTCGCCACAGACGATCATAGCACTGTGCGCCATTAGCCAATCCATTCCCACAATCACGTCAAACGATCCTAGCTCTATAGGCATCAAGTCGATTTTAAAAGCGTAATTTCCTAACTTCAAGGTACACCCTTTCAGTATAGAATTCGTACTAACAATTTTTCCATCGGCTAACTCAACGTTATAACTAGTCGTTAACAATACCGGTTTTCTATCGATATGACGACTAAATTTAACATCTATAAAACTCTTGTCGGAGCCAGAATCAAACAAAATACTAGCATAACAAGCGTCTAGTAAAAACGTACCGGTAACCACGTTAGGACCCTGTGGTTTATCAGCCGTCCCTACTTGATATACGGCAGCAGCATTGTTACCTCCCCGCTTGTTTCCTGCCTTCGGGCAATTCACTTGCACATGGCCTCTCTCTCCACATCCAAAACATCCCCTCATTCTGATAGCATTCGCCCCAGTGGCTACTCCTCCCGCTCGGCAACCAGACGTCCTATGACCTGCTTTTCCACATTTGCCGCATGCAGGCGGGAAATTCCCGACATGGTACAAATTGCACCTACCATAGTGGGGATTCACTTTTACTCCTCTGGGGTTCGTCACAGCCCTCATCCCTTCATTCCTTCGTTGGTTAAACTGCTGATTGCGGTTCGGACCATGGTTGTTTCGATTTCCACCTCGGTTCTGGCCCTGGGATTGATTGCTTTGTGCCGCTTCCCATTTCCTCTTGTTGCCTTCAGCAATGAAGTTCTGCTTGTCCTGGAGCTTGACGTCCATCAATGCGTGAGCCATCTGGACCGCTTCATCAAACGACCCAGGTTTTGACGAAGTCGTCTCACCTTTGATATTGCTGGATAAACCTTTGATGTACTGTTTCATCTTCTTGGCATCATTGGCAAAAACGTCTGGACACAAAAGGCTTAATTCATTAAACCTCCTGGTGTAAGCAGCGATATCATTGTTCTTCAAGGTCAAGTGCCTCAACTGATCTTCCAATTGCCCCAATTCCTCTTCCGGGCAAAACTTCTTAGTCAACAGAGCTTTTGTTGCAGTCCATGTCCTTGCATTCGCTACAGCCAATCCAACAGTGGCTACTTGGGTGTTCCACCAACTTAACGCATCATCAAGAAACGTAGCAGCCGCAAACTTCACTTTGTCCGCTTCTGAACAACCGCTGATTTCGAAAGTACTTTCAACCTTTTCCAACCATCTTCTAAGTTCTAGAGCTCCACCCGTTCCACGAAATTGCGTGGGACCGCATTTCATAAAGCTAGAATAGGTACACACTCTCGGGGCTTGCTGTCTCCCCGCGTTTCTACCCTGGTCCTGATTTCTCCCGGCTCGGTCTGCTTCTAGCGCATTTGCTATAGCTTCCTGAATCATTGTGTTTACACGATCGGCGGTTAACTTTGGAGGCATGGTGTTATCGAATATCTCTTTCTGCAAGACAGGGAAAATAGAAAAACAATGTAAGTATACACATCAAGATTAAGATGGATTTCTCTTTCAAGACATAATACACATACAACGACACATCACTACAGAGTTACTAATATTCATCAATTCACATCACAAAAGATCAAATTTAAGACATATCACAGATCATGAAAGGTAACATGGATTGTATTGATAATTAACCAAAATTGTGACAAGTATTGCCACTACAATCGTTCACCATAAAACTTAAGTCCTCAAGTTTTTCGTCATAATGCCATCATACAAAAGTCTAAAACAGTTCTATTACAATGATCAAAGAAAAAAATACAAGACAAGCAACTAGGCATGTGGTGATCCACACGGCCTCTTGGATGGCGGTTCGTCATCATCTTCCTCGGGTTCCTCATCGCTATCGTCCTCGTCCACATCATCCATTTTTCTCTTTCCTTTGTCATTCAGCCCACATTCAGTCTCCTTTTTCGTCCCTGACGTAGACCCACACTCAATCGCTACCTGACTTCCCACAGTAATACAAGCACCTCTAGTAGGTGGCTGGATCATGTAGTCATTAGCCTCCATCTCCAAATCGTCCACGAATCTCCAATCTGGGGGCAATGATGCTCTCACTCGATGTTCCCAACTCTGCATCCTTGATAATCTCACTTGATCTTCCCTAACACGGTCAAGACTAGCACTCAAATTCGCAACCATCGATCTTAGACTGTTGATGTCACTTTTGTTTACATTTCCATCATACTCAATTTTTGCAGTCCTTTCCAACAGTCTTTGGTGTTCCCTTTCATTCTTATCAAACCTCTTAATTACCCTGGTCTCAACTACAAACCGCTCATACATCAACCTCTCCATCCTCCTCAAACGACCTGCGGGATCCCAGTAGTGTCTTGGTCTCGGAAAGTAGACCCTTGCAATATTCTCATGAATCGATTGCGACTTGGATGATTTGCTGGACTCTACGTCGCTCCCATTACTTACTCGAACAAATCCTGGCACTGTTCTCGAATAGTCCTTGCAATTGTCCATCGGGCGATTAAAGGGTTGCTGCTCATATCGATCGGTTGGTGGTACTTCATAACCCTTTGGCGAATTCGGAGATTGAAACAAATCAGGTTCGGTCTGGCCTACAGCATTCTCGGGAATGCCATCATCCATTAGTTCCTCGGGCTCTTCCTCGGAATCCTCACTCTCGTCACTACTGATGCTAAAATTGTCCACCTCACTTTCATCATTGTCATTTTCCGGCCCTATTTCCTCTTCTGGAGCGATCCATCCATTATCATTGTCCGGCGGGTTCGGAGGAAACGGTCCCCCTTCGTGACCTACGACGTAATCGTTTCCATTATCATTAGGCGGTACCTCGGCCATTCCTGCAATAACAGCGAATTTCGGAGGGTACATAAGTAATTATACAATATTTATAAATACATGCATGCAAATGCAATGCAAAGGTGGTACATATGCCCAAAATGTAATAATATGATGCTCATGCATGATTAATACAAAAATTACGATGTCGGATATTCCACGTATAATTTCAACGTCTACATATAGTAATTTCCATACTTACGTAATAATTACCCACATATATACTTCACTCAAAAGTATACGTCAAATGCCATGAATACAAAAATAAATCTTACCGGAGCCATGCAGGATTGTTGTGTGTGCTTGGACCATTTATTACGACACCAAAAGTTATAGTTTAGGATTTTCAAAAACGACCTAGTTCTCTATAACTCATGGCTCTGATTACCAATCTGTAACACCCCCACAAAATGCTATGCGCAGCGGAACTACAACATTGGGTGCTACACAGTATTCATTGCACACAAGATATATCAAACGACTCTAAAAAGACGTCAACATAAAACTTGAATTAAAAATTGTTAGATGATACATGTCCACGGTTTTCCCAACCCCACTTGGTACAACAGAGTTTAGCGTTTTCGGTCCCCATGAATCTCGACCCAAGAATTTCAGTTTCACAACAACATAACATTAAAATTTAAAAATGTTTAAGTAGGAAAGGGAGGAAAAACAAGCAGACTCCAAGCCATACACACAACATCCATCCCATGCACGCTCCATGCTACACTTCAGCGGTTACCTGAAACACATGCCAAAATTTGGTCAACGAAAACGTTGAGTGGAATTTATAGGTTTTACAATTCATTTTGAACGTATATAAAATAAAAACCATTCGTGATCATCCATAGACTTGTCGATCAAACAATCTATATTCGGGATACTGACAATTGTGTTTAAGCTCATGACACTAAACCGTTAACTCAATCACCCGCGTAATAATTACCGGCGTGACTCAGATGAAACCATGGCCCCTAATAAGGCATCAGTTGCAATTATACCTTTTCTCTTATCACAAATTATCCGTCCGCAGGGGGTATCAACGTACTAGCCCTCGTCTCGGATAGGGTAGTCAACCCCATAGTACTATCACTTTGTATAAGCGGCTATGTCCCCCTTCTCGAGGGCAAGACAATAGTTAATAGTTCATGAAATTAGGGTCTTTTGCAACTAGGTACTCAACACAATTTCTAAGGCAACATTCGGGTCTAACAATCATTCATGACATACGTTCCTTTTAAAAACTAGCATGCATTTCCCTCGCGGGTAAAACAGTTTGAAATAAATATAAGTGAGGCTATAAATTCACACCTTATATATTAAGTAGTCGGTAGTTCGAGAGATGATCACTGACGACGATACGGATGCCCGGGTAAATCAACACCTATCAACAAATAACGCGTAATGAGTAATCTCATTTTAAATACCTTACGGTACTGTATAAAATACATAGATACTAGTCACTTAGGACAATTATAACTCACGCCAAAACAAAACAACAAGCATCACTCATTTTACACCATTCGTTCTTATTATTTAGGTTATCCGTTTTTATTCATTTTCGCCGGTACTTACCGAAAGTACGGGCTGTTTTACTATATTTAACCATTCCTATAAAATTTGAAAAAATTCTCAAAAATACTATAAGACCTGTAGATAACACATTTTTAATCCCAATAAAAGTTTTTACTTCTACGACCCGTTACTCAACGCTTTTCCAAAAACTACATTTTCCGGGCTGAAATTGTACTTCGACCAACTTGGACCTCTTTGACCTATTTGAAATGTACCTTTGACTTCTTTGACACCTAAGTCCACTTATAGACTCAATTACACAGGTTTGTGACAAAAATTTGACCCTTGACCTTTTACCAATTCATACTTGTGGTCCTCGGGATTTGACTAAAACTATACATAAATTCGGATTATGAAAGTTCTCGTCTCCCGGTACACGATCTTTAAAACCTCATAACTTTTAGCTCGTTTTGAGTCACGAGCTCTACCTTATACCAAATTAAAGCTAAGAAGACCCTCTATGACTACATCTAGCTATCTAGACCTGTAGGAAAAATTGTTTTTATGAAAAGGTCTTAAACTTTCTGCCTAAATTCAACCATACCAAAATCACACTTAAGCTCGATTCCAAACCTATTAATCATTACTAGGCTTCATCCTAAGTATTCCCAATCATAACCAAACACTAATTTCAGTCCCTAACCCCTATTGATCATCAACCTCATAATCTAAAAATCTAAAAACAAACATGCAAACACTTGTACCCATTTAATACATCAATGAACACAAGGCTAAACACAAAACCAAAGCTCAAAATCATCAATCACCATGGCTCCCCAAACACCCCCTTTTGCCGTGGGGTTTGGGTGACCAAATCACCACAACCAAATCAATTTTGGTGGGTTTTATTAGTGATTATGCTCTCATTTAGCATGAATTTAACATGCATCAATCCAATTGACCTCAAAAACGAGTTTGAATAATCTTGAAAATTTTTGGAAAAATTTTGTTAATGCATGTTTGAAATAACCATGGATTAACACTCACCAATGGATTTTAGAAGGTGGTCTAAGGTTAGATTTTGTCAAAACTCAAAAAAATGGTGGATTGTGGTGGTTTTGGGGTGTAGCCGTCGGCTAGAGGGAGAGAGGGAGAGTGTTTGTCTTTTTTTTTTTGTGAAATGTTTGTGTGTGTTTGTGTTTGTCATATTTTGTAAGATGGGAGGGGCCAAAGTGGTATTTTTGGGTTTCTTTTGGCCTTAAACAAAAACGTCATTAAAACTTTGCGGGATTGACTTACTAGTCAATTTAGAAAATTTCACGGGAGTCGGAAATCATCCCGAACACTCCAAAATACTTTTGGGATACTTTAAATGTACTCGGAAGGCTATAAAACTCACCCGACTCAACTTAACACGAACCGTAAGTAAAATTCTCGAAAAATTACATTATCGATAAATCGTCAAAAATTATAGAAATTTGGGCATCCATCGGGATCGTAATCGTCATCGTCCTTCTTGAATCGTCAATCGTAAAAATTATAACCTCGAACATCGGCTTTAACCAATATACTTATATATATATAGAAATTAAAATTTATTAAAAATTTCAAAAATTAGCGAAATTTAGGGTAACGTTAATGACCTCGGTTCTAGGGTGTCATACAAAAGGACATGCCCGATTTTAAAATGAAAAATATTTTTGGATTTACATGATTTTTTATAGTTTTTTTATGGTTTTATATTTTTGTATTTTTCTTTTGGCGGTTTATATATGTACGATAATATACAAGATCACGATAAAAAGGATACTCTAGAATAGTTTACCACCACTATTCTACATATTCTTCTGCCGACTCCTTAAGTGTTGCCGGTGAGAATGATTTCATGCCCAGCTTTTCGATCAAAAACACAATACATCCTCGATCAAAGGCCTTTGTGAATATATCCGCCAGCTGATACTCAGTGTTGACAAAATACAGCTGGATTACTCCATTTTCCACTTGCTCTTTGATAAAGTGGTAGCGTATGTCAATGTGCTTTGTGACAATCCGTCAATTTATGTTTGATATTTTATTCTCAATATTTATTTGAAAACATTATTTTAATGTTACATTACGAACTAACTTATTTTTGGGAAGAAATTTGGATTTACGTCTTGGAGTAGCATCGACTACGTCTAAACCGGAGGATTCTACGTTACGTGCTTACGTTTACATACACCGTCTTTGGTGACAGTCCGACATTTCAGAAAATAAATTTATCCGTGAATATTATTTTGGAGTTTTAAATTTGTGTTAGTTCATAAACTCACAAATTTACTAGAAGAGATAAGGACTTACGATTTTATTTTAACGTCCTTTACGACTAAACCGGAAACCCTAGGATTACGTATTTACGTTTTCGAACTCCGTTTTTGATGAGACAATTTTTATTGGATTCGTTTTGTGACGTTGATTCATAATTTATAAAAACGTTTTTCGTAAAACGACCCGAGGGCACGCAAATCGAGGAAACTAGAATCGAGGAGTACCCGTAAATAAATGGGGATGAGACAAGTGGGACACTTGTCCCACCCCCACTCAAAACCGGCCTAAATAAGCCACACAACACCACCACACCACATTTTGTAAGCTAAGTTAACACTTGTCCATTTTGCTTACAATGTAAGCTTACCACTACACAAAAACCACTAGCCAAACTCATACCATCATTTCCACCATGCAAACTAGCTACAAACTCTCTCCCCCTCATCCTTATGCCGTCCCATCTACACCTCCACACCTCCATCACTTGATCAATTTTAACCACAAACATATGTTATAATTAACATATGTTAATCTCCATTCAAAAAGATGAAGATTGGTGCAAGTTATAACATCCAAGGAGGAGTTTCCATGGAGTATAGGGCTGATTTTCCACAAGGTGTTCATGAAGAATGGTGGTCTTGAAGATGGTCTTGGTGATTCATAAGTTTCTCCATCAAAATCCATGTTTTGATCACAACCTACATCATCATGGTGGTATAAAGATTGTCCTCCTCGTCTTCTTGTTATTTTGATTATGTAAACATGTATTTTATTTCCTATTGTATATTTATATGATGATTATATGATGATAAAAATGTTATGTGGGGATTTGTTGTTGATAAACATGATTAAAAAGGTGAAAAACTATAAAGAACAAGGCTAAAATCTTGCTTAAAAATGTTGGCTGTATAAAACAGTAAAGAAACATATCATGAACTGATAAAATGATGAAGTAGAATCCATTTACAGTAAGCTATATGTCTTGTACATATGTGAGAGTTCGCCATGCAATGGAATCATTGTAATGAGTGAGATATGGTCAAAACAAGTTTAGAGTACAAATCTGAGTTCACTGTTTTGGACGATTTTTAGAAAATACTTAGATGATGATTCAACAGTAGCTATAGAAGAGTTAAATGTAGCACATATCATGTAGTTGATGTGATGAAAACTTGAGCTTCTATCTCCATATAGAACTCTAGATATGGCAGTTTTGGTGAAAGTAAAGATAAAAATCAGATTTTGGAAATTAAAGTATAATACTATTATATAAGCACTCAAAATTATATTGTATAAAATGTTAAGGTAAAACCCACTAACTAATGAATTTTATTTATATAAATATGTACAATGATAAATAAGTTGACATTTTATAAAAATGATAACTTGTTAAGTTTTATAAGTTATAAAACTATAAACTTGATTTTTACGACTTTTTCGGCTATTACCGTAAAATTAACGTTTTTGTTAAATAAAACTTAGATGGTTGGACCCGTCTAATGTAAACTTTATAAAACTTATATACTGATATATAAACATGTATAACAAGTAAAAACCGATAAAACCCGAACTATAGGACATACGGACGTTAACAGACTAAATTAACGTTATTGGACTAATAATACAACAAAAATGGACTAAAACACTTATAAACTTATTATTGGGCTTAACCCATTTGGGCCCAACTTATAAAGTATAAATACTGATAATACAAGTATAAAGTGGAATAAGACAAGTTAAAGAACTTATAATAAGTTTATTGAACCTAAAACACGTAAATAGGTAAAACTAGTAAACTAGTATAAAAGTTATCGACACATAACACTAAAATGAGTAAACGAGAATATGTAAACCCACTTGATCATCATATAAATATATATAATCATCATATGTATACATAATTGTTATTTTTATAAAGTCATTGGACAAGAGTCTAAGACGAGTATTATTTGTCTAGGTTTCCGTGATTGAAGCACGTACCGTACGACCGAATTGCCGATAGCCCGTCTTCCCACATCAACGTGAGTTCATAGCCTCGCACTCATTTAAATGTTTTTATAAATGTTTTATAAACCCGCGAGGGAGATAACATGTTAGTTTTTATTAAATAGGACACCATTTGTCCCGATTGTTTGTTTATTGATTTTTGGACCCGAATGATTGAATGACCCGATTGTATGACCCGATAAATGATTAAAGGACCCGATAGATGAAATTAAATGGATTATTAAAGTTAGGTTATGTCACTAAAAGTCCCATTAGCAAGAATTGTGAATACCGGGATTTGGTAGACGCTTATGCATTTAATAGTACTATTTGGGGACGATCACCCCAGTTCGCGCCTTGACGGTTGATCCCCGTCGTGCCACATTGATTGGTAAGCGAATTTATGTATGAGAAGATTTCCATAGCGTGAACTTTGTGACGACACGCTACTTTAGATGGGCAAATTGAGTATCAGGTTAGCTACCCGTTGTTGGTTTAGTAAGGTAACAATGTCATGCGGCTTATAATAATCCAAAACTAACGAAATACTACTAGACGCTTCGAATTACGATGTATTGCCTGACTAGCAATACAGGGTCATACTAATGATATTATGTTTGTGTTTTGGTTTTCATAACCATATTCATATAACGGTTTTTATTTGATTTTATACAACGTCATAAGACGTATTGTATGATGTTTTTACGACATTGGCTCGTATAATGATTTTTACGGCAAATGCCTATATTATGATTTTTGATAAGGATTTGTATAAAATGACTTTGGCTATTTTATGGCCTATTAAAATGATTTGTACAAAATGATTTTCAGTAATAATTTCATACTGATATTATATTGATGGAATTTATTAAACTCTATGAATTCACTCGGCGTTATCGCTGACCTTTTCTTTTAACATGTTTTATCTCAGGTACTTAAAGGTAATTCTCGGGAAGACGACAAGAATTCATGGCCCGCACTTAAACAATATTTTCCATTCAAATACTTTGTAAAACTTTGTATGAAATAATATAACTTGGGACCGATGTAACTTTGATATTTATGAATGGAAATGCTTTATTAATAAACGACGCGATTTTTATGGGTTGTCTATGATGTGAGTAATGTGCTATCCCGTAACACCAACTAGTCTTCCGCTGTATTGAGTTGTATTAATTTGGGGGTGTTACATGCTTCGCCCGTGAGTGTTGAACGTAGTTGCAACAAAGGGCAATGGCGCTTTTGTTGTCACCGTACATCGGAATTTTGTTGAATCCAAGACCGTAGTCAGTTAATTGTGATCTCATCCAAAGAACTTGATCAGAACAACCGGACATAGCAATGTATTCAGCCTCTGTACTTGATATCGCAACGATTTTTTGCCTTTTAGATGCCCAACTAATCAGTCTATCTCCAAGAAGTTGCACACTGCCAGAAGTGCTACGTCGAGTATCTTGACACCCAACATAATCCGCATCTGCATATGATATTAGTGTAATAGAGGAATCCTTCGGATACCACAGACCACGATGAAGTGTTCCTTTAAGATAGCGAAAAAACCTTTTCACAACATGTAAGTGCTTTTCGGTAGGCCGAGCCTGATACCGGGCACACATGCATATAACAAATTACAAATCAGGCCTGCTAGTAGTTAGATAGAGAACGGTGCCGATCATTCCACTATAAAGTTTAGGATCGACAGCAATCCCATCCTTATCCTCATCCAACTTGGATCTCTCCACCATTGGAGTATCCACGGGGTCACAATTTTCAAAGTGATACTTTTTCTAGGATTCAAGAGCATATTTGATCTGATTAATAAAGATGCCTCTGGGATTTTGAGAAATTTGTAACCCTAAGAAAAATGATATTTTTCCCATCATCGACATCTTAAAATGTGTGGACATTATTTTCTCAAAATGGTCATACGGTGTTTGAGTAGTGGCAGCAAATATTATATCATCAACATAAATTTGTACCAGTATCATGTCGTTGTCCTCCTTGAGAATGACCAATGTTTGGTCCACTTTGCCTTTGGAGAAGCCTTCCGAGATTAGATATGACGATAGGAGATCGTACCACGCGCGCGGAGCTTTTTTCAACCCATAAAGAGCCTTCTTAATCTTGTACATATGATTAGGATACTCCGGGTTGACAAATCCACTCGGTTGACTAACATAAACTTCTTCCCTTATTTCACCGTTAAGGAATGTCGTCTTTACATCCATTTGGTAGACGATCATATTCATATGAGCAGCATAAGCAAGGAATAGTCTAATCGCCTCCAATCTAGCAACAGGAGCAAAGGATTCTTCAAAATTACCAATGCTTGTTTGTAACCTCTCGCAACCAATATAGCCTTGTTCTTTAACACACCACCCAACTCATCGATCTTAACCTTAAAAACCCACAACAAAGTAAGAATATCACTTTGTCGAGTAGAGGAACTAATTCCCATACTTCAAGTCGCTGAAATTTATTAAGTTCTTCTTGCATGGCTTCAATCCAAGATGATTGTGTCATGGCTTGTTGCCAAGTTTTATGTTCCTTCTCGTAGAGAAACGCATCAAAGAAGCAATATAATGCGTGCTCTTGTAGTTGATGATGTGTCAAGACTGGTCGATCGATGTCACCAATAATATTGCGGATTGGGTGATCCTTTGTCCATATGGTGTTGTGATTTTCAATTCGTGGTCGTCTGGAGTAAACGAGTGCAGGAGCTTCCTCTAAGGTAGACGTACCGTTAGGGTTTTCGGGTATTTGTGAACTAAAGAATTGAAGCTCTTGTAGGTGAGCGATATCATCATATGTATACATAATTGTTATTTTTATAAAGTCATTGGACAAGAGTCTAAGACGAGTATTATTTGTCTAGGTTTCCGTGATTGAAGCACGTACCGTACGACCGAATTGCCGATAGCCTGTCTTCCCACATCAACGTGAGTTCATAGCCTCGCACTCTTTTAAATGTTTTTATAAATGTTTTATAAACCCGCGAGGGAGATAACATGTTAGTTTTTATTAAATAGGACACTATTTGTCCCGATTGTTTGTTTATTGATTTTTGGACCCGAATGATTGAATGACCCGATTGTATGACCCGATAAATGATTAAAGGACCCGATAGATGAAATTAAATAGATTATTAAAGTTAGGTTATGTCACTAAAAGTCCCATTAGCATGAATTGTGAACTACCGGGATTTGGTAGACGCTTATGCATTTAATAGTACTATTTGGGGACGATCACCCCAGATCGCGCCTTGACGGTTGATCCCCGTCGTGCCACATTGATTGGTAAGCGAATTTATGTATGAGAAGATTTCCATAGCGTGACCTTTGGGACGACACGCTACTTTAGATGGGCAAATTGAGTATCGGGTTAGCTACCCGTTGTTGGTTTAGTAAGGTAACAATGTCATGCGGCTTATAATAATCCAAAACTAACGAAATACTACTAGACGCTTCGAATTACGATGTATTGCCTGACTAGCAATACAGGGTCATACTAATGATATTATGTTTGTGTTTTGGTTTTCATAATCATATTCATATAACGGTTTTTATTTGATTTTATACAACGTCATAAGACGTATTGTATGATGTTTTTACGACATTGGCTCGTATAATAATTTTTACGGCAAATGCCTATATTATGATTTTCGATAAGGATTTGTATAAAATGACTTTGGCTATTTTATGGCATATTAAAATGATTTGTACAAAATGATTTTCAGTAATAATTTCATACTGATATTATATTGATGGAATTTATTAAACTCTATGAATTCACTCGGCGTTATCGCTGACCTTTTCTTTTAACATGTTTTATCTCAGGTACTTGAAGGTAATTCTCGGGAAGACGACAAGAATTCATGGCCCGCACTTAAACAATATTTTCCATTGAAATACGTTGTAAAACTTTGTATGAAATAATATGACTTAGGACCGATGTAACTTTGATATTTATGAATGGAAATGCTTTATTAATAAACGACGCGATTTTTATGCGTTGTTTATGATGTGAGTAATGAGCTATCCCGTAACACCAACTAGTCTTCCGCTGTATTGAGTTGTATAAATTTGGGGGTGTTACATGCTTCGCCCGTGAGTGTTGAACGTAGTTGCAACAAAGGGCAATGGAGCTTTTGTTGTCACCGTACATCGGAATTTTGTTGAATCCAAGACCGTAGTCAGTTAATTGTGATCTCATCCAAAGAACTTGATCAGAACAACCAGACATAGCAATGTATTCAGCCTCTGTACTTGATATCGCAACGATTTTTTGCCTTTTAGATGCCCAACTAATCAGTCTATCTCCAAGAAGTTGCACACTGCCAGAAGTGCTACGTCTAGTATCTTGACACCCAACATAATCCGCATCTGCATATGATATTAGTGCAACAGAGGAATCCTTCGGATACCACAGACCACGATGAAGTGTTCCTTTAAGATACCGAAAAAACCTTTTCACAACATGTAAGTGCTTTTCGATAGGCCGAGCCTGATACCGGGCACACATGCATATAACAAATTACAAATCAGGCCTGCTAGTAGTTAGATAGAGAACGGTGCCGATCATTCCACTATAAAGTTTAGGATCGACAGCAATCCCATCCTTATCCTCATCCAACTTGGATCTCTCCACCATTGGAGTATCCATGGGGTCACAATTTTCAAAGTGATACTTTTTCCAGGATTCAAGAGCGTATTTGATCTGATTAATAAAGATGCCTCTGGGATTTTGAGAAATTTGTAACCCTAAGAAAAATGATATTTTTCCCATCATCGACATCTTAAAATGTGTGGACATTATTTTCTCAAAATGGTCATACGGTCTTTGAGTAGTGGCAGCAAATATTATATCATCAACATAAATTTGTACCAGTATCATTTTGTTGTCCTCCTTGAGAATGACCAATTCTTGGTCCACTTTGCCTTTGGAGAAGCCTTCCGAGATCAGATATGACGATAGGAGATCGTACCACGCGCGTGTAGCTTTTTTCGACCCATAGAGAGCCTTCTTAATCTTGTACATATGATTAGGATACTCCGGGTTGACAAATCCACTCGGTTGACTAACATAGACTTCTTCCCTTAATTCACCGTTAAGGAATGTCGTCTTTACATCCATTTGGTAGACGATCATATTCATATGAGCAGCATAAGCAAGGAATAGTCTAATCGCCTCCAATCTAGCAACAGGAGCAAAGGATTCTTCAAAATTACCAATTCTTGTTTGTAACCTCTCGCAACCAATCTAGCCTTATTCTTTAACACACCACCCAACTCATCGAGCTTAACCTTAAAAACCCACAACAAAGTAAGAATATCGACTTTGTCGGGTAGAGGGACTAATTCCCATACTTCAAGTCGTTGAAATTTATTAAGTTCTTCTTGCATGGCTTCAATCCAAGATGATTGTGTCATGGCTTGTTGCCAAGTTTTACGTTTCTTCTCGCAGAGAAATGCATCAAAGAAGCAATATAATGCGTGCTCTTGTAGTTGATGATGTGTCAAGACTGGTCGATCGATGTCACCAATAATATTGCGGATTGGGTTATCCTTTGTCCATTTGGTGTTGTGATTTTCAATCCGTGGTCGTCTGGAGTAAACGAGTGCAGGAGCTTCCTCTAAGGTAGACGTACCGTTAGGGTTTTCGGGTATTTGTGAACTAAAGAATGGAAGCTCTTGTAGGTGAGCGATATCATCATATGTATACATAATTGTTATTTTTATAAAGTCATTGGACAAGAGTCTAAGACGAGTATTATTTGTCTAGGTTTTCGTGATTGAAGCACGTACCGTACGACCGAATTGCCGATAGCCCGTCTTCCCACATCAACGTGAGTTCATAGCCTCACACTCTTTTAAATGTTTTTATAAATGTTTTATAAACCCGCGAGGGAGATAACATGTTAGTTTTTATTAAATAGGACACCATTTGTCCCGATTGTTTGTTTATTGATTTTTGGACCCGAATGATTGAATGACCTGATTGTATGACCCGATAAATGATTAAAGGACCCGATAGATGAAATTAAATGGATTATTAAAGTTAGGTTATGTCACTAAAAGTCCCATTAGCATGAATTATGAACTACCGGGATTTGGTAGACGCTTATGCATTTAATAGTACTATTTGGGGACGATCACCCCAGTTCGCGCCTTGACGGTTGTACCCCGTCGTGCCACATTGATTGGTAAGCGAATTTATGTATGAGAAGATTTCCATAGCGTGACCTTTGTGACGACACGCTACTTTAGATGGGCAAATTGAGTATCGGGTTAGCTACCCGTTGTTGGTTTAGTAAGGTAACAATGTCATGCGGCTTATAATAATCCAAAACTAACGAAATACTATTAGACGCTTGGAATTACGATGTATTGCCTGACTAGCAGTACAGGGTCATACTAATGATATTATGTTTGTGTTTTGGTTTTCATAACCATATTCATATAACGGTTTTTATTTGATTTTATACAAAGTCATAAGACGTATTGTATGATGTTTTTACGACATTGGCTCGTATAATGATTTTTACGGCAAATGCCTATATTATGATTTTCGATAAGGATTTGTATAAAATGACTTTGGCTATTTTATGGCCTATTAAAATGATTTGTACAAAATGATTTTCAGTAATAATTTTATACTGATATTATATTGATGGAATTTATTAAACTCTATGAATTCACTCGGCGTTATCGCTGACCTTTTCTTTTAACATGTTTTATCTCAGGTACTTGAAGATAATTCTCGGGAAGACGACAAGAATTCACGGCCCACACTTAAACAATATTTTCCATTCAAAAACTTTGTAAAACTTTGTATGAAATAATATGACTTGGGACCGATGTAACTTTGATATTTATGAATGGAAATGCTTTATTAATAAACGACGTGATTTTTATGCGTTGTCTATGATGTGAGTAATGTGTTATCCCGTAACACCAACTAGTCTTCCGCTGTATTGAGTTGTATAAATTTGGGGGTGTTACAGTTTGGTATCAGAGCTCTCGTTATAGAGAACGAAAGATTTTTAAAACCAAGGTTTTGAATAAAACACTTCAAAATCATTTAACTATAAACATTTTTCACAAAATGTCTAAAAATCTTTTGACTATAACGGTGCCGAAGAATTCCCGAGTTACCGATAAGGCCAGACTGAGAAGTGTTATTTTAATATATATATAACTTGGATTATATATATATATATATATATATATATATATATATATATATATATATATATATATATATATATATATATATATATATATATATATATATATATATATATATATATATATATATATATATATATATATATATATATATATGATGTTATTTTATTACATGATTGTTTGATGATTATTTTGATATTTATACGAGGTATTTATACGACGTAGATTGTCACAAGTAACCCTAAATCCCCTAGTAAATTAATCGAAGCTATTCTCGTAGGAATTCTAGCTATCTTAGATCTAAACCAAGTTGTGGATATTTATGATCCCAACAAATGGTTGATATTCATAGAAATGTAGATATTAGTTGATTGTGATATTGAAGAAGAATTGGCGAGATTAACACTGATATCGATGTCATGACGATCTTTCCTTATAGAGTGAAGTTTGACAAAACGTTACCACCAAGAAAGATGTCATATGATTCGTTGTCATCCAATTCTTAAATTGAAATCGAAAGGGTGAATGTTGCACTTGAGGCTGTCATTGGAACCATTCCCCAAAAGCCTCATGGCACAAGTACCTTTCCGAGGAGTCTAGTTGAATGATCAAGTCATTTCATACTAGTGACTCATTTGATAATTTTTGTTGTAAGAGCTATAGGATTGGAATTAAGTGTTGATCATATCGAGCTTTTATTGCCCTTTCAAGGTGTAACAATAAGGTTGAAAGTATGGAAGAAGTAGGTAGGATATCGAATTACGATGTATTGCCTGACTAGCAATACAGGGTCATACTAATAATATTA
This sequence comes from Glebionis coronaria, assembly GCA_025667525.1. Taxonomy (NCBI): domain Eukaryota; kingdom Viridiplantae; phylum Streptophyta; class Magnoliopsida; order Asterales; family Asteraceae; genus Glebionis; species Glebionis coronaria. Next base: position 364,883,957 of record CM046877.1, read on the forward strand.
TGTTTGTGTTTTGGTTTTCATAACCATATTCATATAACGGTTTTTATTTGATTTTATACAACGTCATAAGACGTATTGTATGATGTTTTTACGACATTGGCTCGTATAATGATTTTTACGGCAAATGCCTATATTATGATTTTCGATAAGGATTTGTATAAAATGACTTTGGCTATTTTATGGCCTATTAAAATGATTTGTACAAAATGATTTTCAGTAATAATTTCATACTGATATTATATTGATGGAATTTATTAAACTCTATGAATTCACTCGGCGTTATCGCTGACCTTTTCTTTTAACATGTTTTATCTCAGGTACTTGAAGGTAATTCTCGGGAAGATGACAAGAATTCATGGCCCGCACTTAAACAATATTTTCCATTCAAATACTTTGTAAAACTTTGTATGAAATAATATGACTTGGGACCGATGTAACTTTGATATTTATGAATGGAAATGCTTTATTAATAAACGACGCGATTTTTATGCGTTGTCTATGATGTGAGTAATGTGCTATCCCGTAACACCAACTAGTCTTCCGCTGTATTGAGTTGTATAAATTTGGGGGTGTTACATGCTTCGCCCGTGAGTGTTGAACGTAGTTGCAACAAAGGGCAATGGCGCTTTTGTTGTCACCGTACATCGGAATTTTGTTGAATCCAAGACCGTAGTCAGTTAATTGTGATCTCATCCAAAGAACTTGATCAGAACAACCGGACATAGCAATGTATTCAGCCTCTGTACTTGATATCGCAACGATTTTCTGCCTTTTAGATGCCCAACTAATCAGTCTATCTCCAAGAAGTTGCACACTGCCAGAAGTGCTACGTCTAGTATCTTGACACCCAACATAATCCGCATCTGCATATGATATTAGTGCAATAGAGGAATCCTTCGGATACCACAGACCACGATGAAGTGTTCCTTTAAGATACCGAAAAAACCTTTTCACAACATGTAAGTGCTTTTCGGTAGGCCGAGCCTGATACCGGGCACACATGCATATAACAAATTACAAATCAGGCCTGCTAGTAGTTAGATAGATAACGGTGCCGATCATTCCACTATAAAGTTTAGGATCGACAGCAATCCCATCCCTATCCTCATCCAACTTGGATCTCTCCACCATTGGAGTATCCACGGGGTCACAATTTTCAAAGTGATACTTTTTCCAGGATTCAAGAGCATATTTGATCTGATTAATAAAGATGTCTCTGGGATTTTGAGAAATTTGTAACCCTAAGAAAAATGATATTTTTCCCATCATCGACATCTTAAAATGTGTGGACATTATTTTCTCAAAATGGTCATACGGTCTTTGAGTAGTGGCAGCAAATATTATATCATCAACATAAATTTGTACCAGTATCATGTCGTTGTCCTCCTTGAGAATGACCAATTCTTGGTCCACTTTGCCTTTGGAGAACCTTCCGAGATCAGATATGACGATAGGAGATCGTACCACGCGCGTGGAGCTTTTTTCGACCCATAAAGAGCCTTCTTAATCTTGTACATATGATTAGGATACTCCGGGTTGACAAATCCACTCGGTTGACTAACATAGACTTCTTCCCTTAATTCACCGTTAAGGAATGCCGTCTTTACATCCATTTGGTAGACGATCATATTCATATGAGCAGAATAAGCAAGGAATAGTCTAATCGCCTCCAATCTAGCAACAGGAGCAAAGGATTCTTCAAAATTACCAATGCTTGTTTGTAACCTCTCGCAACCAATCTAGCCTTGTTCTTTAACACACCACCCAACTCATCGAGCTTAACCTTAAAAACCCACAACAAAGTAAGAATATCGACTTTGTCGGGTAGAGGAACTAATTCCCATACTTCAAGTCGCTGAAATTTATTAAGTTCTTCTTGCATGGCTTCAATCCAAGATGATTGTGTCATGGCTTGTTGCCAAGTTTTACGTTCCTTCTCGCAGAGAAACGCATCAAAGAAGCAATATAATGCGTGCTCTTGTAGTTGATGATGTGTCAAGACTGGTCGATCGATGTCACCAATAATATTGCGGATTGGGTGATCCTTTGTCCATTTGGTGTTGTGATTTTCAATCCGTGGTCGTCTGGAGTAAACGAGTGCAGGAGCTTCCTCTAAGGTAGACGTACCGTTAGGGTTTTCAGGTATTTGTGAACTAAAGAATGGAAGCTCTTGTAGGTGAGCGATATCATCATATGTATACATAATTGTTATTTTTATAAAGTCATTGGACAAGAGTCTAAGACGAGTAATATTTGTCTAGGTTTCCGTGATTGAAGCACGTACCGTACGACCGAATTGCCGATAGCCCGTCTTCCCACATCAACGTGAGTTCATAGCCTCGCACTCTTTTAAATGTTTTTATAAATGTTTTATAAACCCGCGAGGGAGATAACATGTTAGTTTTTATTAAATAGGACACCATTTGTCCCGATTGTTTGTTTATTGATTTTTGGACCCGAATGATTGAATGACCCGATTGTATGACCCGATAAATGATTAAAGGACCCGATAGATGAAATTAAATGGATTATTAAAGTTAGGTTATGTCACTAAAAGTCCCATTAGCATGAATTGTGAACTACCGGGATTTGGTAGACGCTTATGCATTTAATAGTACTATTTGGGGACGATCACCCCAGTTCGCGCCTTGACGGTTGATCCCCGTCGTGCCACATTGATTGGTAAGCGGATTTATGTATGAGAAGATTTCCATAGCGTGACCTTTGTGACGACACGCTACTTTAGATGGGAAAATTGAGTATCGGGTTAGCTACCCGTTGTTGGTTTAGTAAGGTAACAATGTCATGCGGCTTATAATAATCCAAAACTAACGAAATACTACTAGACTCTTCGAATTACGATGTATTGCCTGACTAGCAGTACAGGGTCATACTAATGATATTATGTTTGTGTTTTGGTTTTCATAACCATATTCATATAACGGTTTTTATTTGATTTTATACAACGTCATAAGACGTATTATATGATGTTTTTACGACATTGGCTCGTATAATGATTTTTACGGCAAATTCCTATATTATGATTTTCGATAAGGATTTGTATAAAATGACTTTGGCTATTTTATGGCCTATTAAAATGATTTGTACAAAATGATTTTCAGTAATAATTTCATACTGATATTATATTGATGGAATTTATTAAACTCTATGAATTCACTCGGCGTCATCGCTGACCTTTTCTTTTAACATGTTTTATCTCAGGTACTTGAAGGTAATTCTCGGGAAGACGACAAGAATTCACGGCCCGCACTTAAACAATATTTTCCATTCAAATACTTTGTAAAACTTTGTATGAAATAATATGACTTGGGACCGATGTAACTTTGATATTTATGAATGGAAATGCTTTATTAATAAACGACGCGATTTTTATGCGTTGTCTATGATGTGAGTAATGTGCTATCCCGTAACACCAACTAGTCTTCCGCTGTATTGAGTTGTATAAATTTGGGGGTGTTACAGTTTGGTATCAGAGCTCTCGTTATAGAGAACGAAAGATTTTTAAAACCACGGTTTTGAATAAAACACTTCAAAATCATTTAACTATAAACATTTTTCACAAAATGTCTAAAAATCTTTTGACTATAACGGTGCCGAATAATTCCCGAGTTACCGACAAGGCCAGACTGAGATGTGTTATTTTAATATATATATAACTTGGATTATATATATATATATATGATGTAATTTTATTACATGATTGTTTTATGATTATTTTGATATTTATACGAGGTATTTATACGACGTAGATTGTCATAAGTAACCCTAAATCCCCTAGTAAATTAATCGAAGCTATTCTCGTAGGAATTCTAGCTATCTTAGATCTAAACCAAGTTGTGGATATTTATGATCCCAACAAATGGTTGATATTCGTAGAAATGTAGATATTAGTTGATTGTGATATTGAAGAAGAATTGGCGAGATTAACACTTATATCGATGTCATGACGATCTTTCCTTATAGAGTGAAGTTTGACAAAAGGTTACCACCAAGAAAGATGTCATATGATTCGTTGTCATCCAATTCTTAAATTGAAATCGAAAGGGTGAATGTTGCACTTGAGGCTGTCATTGGAACCATTACCCAAAAGCCTCATGGCACTAGTACCTTTCTGAGGAGTCTAGTTGAATGATCAAGTCATTTCATACTAGTGACTCATTTGATAATTGTTGTTGTAAGAGCTATAGGATTGGAATTAAGTGTTGATCATATAGAGCTTTTATTGCCCTTTCAAGGTGTAACAATAAGGTTGAAAGTATGGAAGAAGTAGGTAGGATATCGAATTGAGTATAAAATTGGTTAAGACTTGAATAAAGTAAAATTTAACCTGTATGGAATATGAGATTGTTATAGAAGTCATTAAGTTTTGTGATTAGATTATAAGGTTTTAAATGATTGTAGGTTTGTGCTAAGGGTTGTTCCTAGGCCATTGTCCACTAATGAGGATGCCCAGAGTCCAAGAAATAAATTGAAGAAATCTTCTTCTGAATTGGGACCAATGGATCTTCTGGGACATGTGGAACACCTAATGACTCTTGTAGATTAGTATTCATTGTGGTATCTTTTAAAAATCCCTAACTTAACTGAGACATCAGTTGGTAGGATGAGTTCTGAGAATTGTATGACATAGTGACGCGTAATGTGTTACAGTAAGATTTTGACTTGTTTGTGATTAATGAAAAGACTACCTTTGATTGCTAAATCCTACATGTATCGATGTTATCTATCTTTTATTGCTTCATCCTAATGTTCGCATTAGTGATGCAACCATTGAACAAGTACTCATCTTGATTTGAGTTACGTTGTGAATCATTCTTCGTGAGTGCCATCGAGGTCATGAACCTCATGATTATTTGGCTAAGCTCATTTCTTATCATATTGTAGTTAGTTCTCGGTGAACAACCCTTCATCACTCTTTTGCAGATCACACATTATTTTTATAAAGTTAAAATGGTATCCTTTGAGAAAATTTAATTTTCATCACAATAAGGATTATTCAAAGTGAGATTTATAAGTGATTGATATCAAAATGAAGTTGTTTATAAAACACCTTGGAAAACCTAATTGTTTTCATAACAAAGAACATCTTTGTAAATTTATTTTTGATTCTTATTTAAGAATTAAGCATGAAAATGATTTTATTATAAACATGATGATAAAATTTTGACGAACTGAGTATTGCATCGTTAATCTTGAAATTGTATATAGTTGCGCGCCTACATACAATTTGGAATGGACCATGCAAGGCTGATTAGTAGTCACCATAAAACTAATGAATAAACACTACATTTTCTTTGAAGAGTGTGGAAGATTAAATTTTATGAGATCTGCAAGAAGTGAAAAATAGGGACATAGTGTTAGGGATACCTACATATGTGCCTGTGGCATCTATTCTTTTGAGTTGAATTGACTCATCTGTGGAATTTGTCTTATTTGACAATTGATATTCCCTTCTTGTCCAATTCTCTCGTAGTGAGATTCTTAGGAAAAGTATATGATTACCGAGTGTTGATACCCAACTGGATGTATTGACGTTCTTATCATTTCTTATGATTTGATTTCATTTGAATGACCTGGGTAACGATCCAAGGAGCTTTCGAATGCGTACTCAAAATATGAAAACATGGGATATATTCATATTCGTTAAATGTTTTCGTCTGTACCTTATTTGAAATTCTCTCGTGTAGATTATGCGTTGACCTTACTCTTTTAATGGTAGTTGTGTCTCCATATATCCTTGAATTTGTGAAGGATTATGAGTTATTATTAGTCTTTTGAGAAGTCCACATCTTATCAATGGCAATGAAACTGGAAAGTTGATAGTGCCAGTAGAATGGATTGATTGATTATGACATGACGACATTGTCTTAATTGATGGGAACTCGAATAGAATTCCCCTAAATAATAAGATGTTGACTATCAAAAGTGATCTAAATAATTCTTAATGGATGACCATATCCTGTATTTAGACTTAAAATTATATCGTGAAATGGTTGTGAATTAGTCATAGATATTATAATCTAGAAGACCCTAATATGAATTTATTAAAAGATGTTTATATTATCTGAAACTTTAGGAGGTATTTGTTGGTAAATTACCTAGACTTTTGCCATTAAGGCAAGTTGAATTTGGTATTGATTATATTCTCGGTGCTGCACTTGTGGCTTGTGCACTGTACGTCAGCACCATCTAAATTAAAGGAATTACCGTACAACTAAGAGAGTTGTCGGAGAAAGATTTTATTCTACCAAGCCTGTCATCATGAAGAGCTATGGTGTTATCATTCCTTATATTTATAAATTACTGTTACTGAGTAAATTGACAATCGAAAACGATATCCATAACTCGAAATGGAAGATTTGTTCGATCATTTACAAGGTTTTAACGTATGTTTTAAAGATTTGATCCACGACATGGTTATCATCAACTTCGCATCTGCGAAAAAGATTATCTATTCCGATCACTACATCCGGTACTTGTAATGAACGTTATGAGTTTCACGTGATGCCGTTTGGATTAATTATACACATGTAGCACTCATAAATTTGGTGAATCACGTGTACATGCTGTAATTTGATAAATTCATGCTTGAGATCATTAAGGACTATTTGTTTGTTTATAAGAATAATAATGAGTTAATAATTAGTTATAAACTGCCCTAAATTGGCCGAACAATAGAAACCTGTATCTTGAATATTTAACATGTGATTTAAGATTTAATCATTTACATTATTTGACCATGTGAGTAAAAGATCATGGAATCTATATTTACTCTTCAAAAATTAAGAGCCCTTTTAAGACTTTGGGGTTTACCAAAAAGAAAATGGAAATATGTTTTGACAAATGTTTTAACAAAGGATTTTAAGGGATTATTCCCTTATACACAAACCATTTAACTAAACTTCTGTTTAGGGGTAAATGTTTGTGTATACTTCTGGACATCTTAAGAAAGATTGAGGAAACTATATAACTTATGACTTGAATTTGAAACGACAATTTTTGCTTTTCAACTAAGAAAGAAAATTTTGACCAAAATTTAAACAAAGATTTTTCGAACATTTACGAATCTTAATAATTATTTTCGATAAATCAACAAAAATCGTGTTAATTAAATTCAAATTTATTTTTGAACATTTTATATAATTGGTCGAACTAAGAAATTTAAAACTTTTAACGTTTACGTTTCATTAAAATTAAATAATTATTGTTAATTTACATGTAATAATTATCGACGCTTTAGACGACGGATTGAGTAAAACGGATAAAAATGATAGTTGAGACAAAACTAAAACTTAGAAAATATAAAATTTTTTTTTGAATAAATACGGTTATGATATTTATTTCATCAGGAAGGTGAACGTAATTACTGACGCATGATATAGAAAGAATAAAGAACCAATTAGGACATGTTCCTTAATTATGAAGGTGCAAAATAAATTGCCGAACAATTTAAAATATAGCAGATGCTTATAAAAAGGAATATGTAGATAATAAAAAGGGATTCACAACTAATGTGAACCATTAGAATTGAGAAGCCGATAGCGTTAAATGTATAAAAGGCCACTTGAGGTTGCCTAAATTTGGAGATTTTGAGATTTAGCTGTATTGAAATTTTGTAAGTATAAGTATTCTATTTATGTCATTTATGACCAAAAGTATCTTGGTCTGAAGAAGTTGTACTAATGGCAATTATGAAGTCAGACATCGCCTCATACATTAGTAAACGTCTAGCTATTGCAAAGGTCATCATCTGAATTTGATTCGATTTGGGTCATCGTCGACAGACTGACCAAATCTGCTAATATCATTCCCGTTAATGATAATTGCAAAAGAGTTATGTAAACATAGTGTGCCTTTATCGAACATCTTTATCAAGATCCTCGCTTTGCATCGAATTTCTAGAGATTTGCTCAGAAATCATTGAGAACGAACCTTGATGAGAGTACTATACCACCCCAAATCGAAGGGACGAGGTAAAGTAACGATACAAAGTAATATAAGTGATGTTTTATGTTTGAATGATTGACCTTTGGTAATAGACCGTATAATCGTTTTCCTTTGGAAAGATTATTATTGATAATTATCGTATTAGGATCGAGATCGAATCTTGTTAAGATTTAGAAATTAGAGCATCTGTAAGCAGGAGTTGAGATGAAGACACCCGACATACACCCACTGTGAGTTGGACATGTCTTTTAGGTTTAAGGTTTCCTATAATGGCAAACCTAACCTTACAAAATACCTGACCCGCGAGATCTGAAATGATTATTGAAATTAGGATCTGATTATTGACTGCCGGTAGTGGGCAAGAGGTTATGTGAATATGAAATGTAGATCTTGAAGTGCCAAATGGGTAGCGAAGTTATGCCATAATTTTTAACCTTGGAAAAAAATGAATTCATGATCTGACAAATCATGGGATATAAGTCCCCGTTGTATGGGACCATTGAGATGGTATAAAAGATTGGTTTGAAAGGCATATAAGCTGAATCTACCCTAGGACTTCAAAGACTGCGTGAATTATGTTTCGTAAATCGAACTTGATGGAATATCTATCAAGTGAGAATCTGATTATTCTTAGTAGAGCTTAGATCGGCGAAAAGTTGCATTCATCAGAAACCCGTGAACATCATGGATAGAGAAAGTAAGTCAACATTTAGCCTGATCTTATTCCCGTAGTTATGTTTGATGAAACTCGCGTATTGTAATGGATTACACTTGTGAGAAAAGACCGAATGTGGAGGAAATACCCACATTGCTTTAACTCTATAAGAAGCGAGTAGTAAGGTAAGATGATCTTTGAGGACAAAGATCCTGTTTAGGGGTAAATGCTGTGACAATCCGTCAATTTATGTTTGATATTTTATTCTCAATATTTATTTGAAAACATTATTTTAATGTTACATTACGAACTCACTTATTTTTGGGAAGAAATTTGGATTTACGTCTTGGAGTAGCATCGACTACGTCTAAACCGGAGGATTCTACGTTACGTGCTTACGTTTACATACACCGTCTTTGGTGACAGTCCGACATTTCAGAAAATAAATTTATCCGTGAATATTATTTTGGAGTTTTAAATTTGTGTTAGTTCATAAACTCACAAATTTACGAGAAGAGATTAGGACTTACGATTTTATTTTAACGTCCTTTACGACTAAACCGGAAACCCTAGGATTACGTATTTACGTTTTCGAACTCCGTTTTTGATGAGACAATTTTTATCGGATTCGTTTTGTGACGTTGATTCATAATTTATAAAAACATTTTTCGTAAAACGACCCGAGGGCACGCAAATCGAGGAAACTAGAATCGAGGAGTACCCGTAAATAAATGGGGATGAGACAAGTGGGACACTTGTCCCACCCCCACTCAAAACCGGCCTAAATAAGCCACACAACACCACCACACCACATTTTGTAAGCTAAGTTAACACTTGTCCATTTTGCTTACAATGTAAGCTTACCACTACACAAAAACCACTTGCCAAACTCATACCATCATTTCCACCATGCAAACTAGCTACAAACTCTCTCCCACTCATCCTTATGCTGTCCCATCTACACCTCCACACCTCCATCACTTGATCAATTTTAACCACAAACATATGTTATAATTAACATATGTTAATCTCCATTAAAAAAGATGAAGACTGGTGCAAGTTATAACATCCAAGGAGGAGTTTCCATGGAGTATTAGGGCTGATTTTCCACAAGATGTTCATGAAGAATGGTGGTCTTGAAGATGGTCTTGGTGATTCACAAGTTTCTCCATCAAAATCCATGTTTTTATCACAACCTACATCATCATGGTGGTATAAAGATTGTCCTCCTCATCTTCTTGTTATTTTGATTATGTAAACATGTATTTTATTTCCTATTTTATATGTATATGATGATTATATGATGATAAAAATGTTATGTGGGGATTTGTTGTTGATAAACATGATTAAAAAGGTGAAAAACTATAAAGAACAAGGCTAAAATCTTGCTTAAAAATGTTGGCTGTATAAAATAGTAAAGAAACATATCATGAACTGATAAAATGATGAAGTAGAATCCATTTACAGTAAGCTATATGTCTTGTACACATGTGAGAGTTGGCCATGCAATGGAATCATTGTAATGAGTGAGATATGGTCAAAACAAGTTTAGAGTACAAATCTGAGTTCACTGTTTTGGACGATTTTTAGAAAATACTTAGACGACGATTCAACAGTAGCTATAGAAGAGTTAAATGTAGCACATATCATTTAGTTTATGTGATAAAAATTGGAGCTTCTATCTCCATATAGAACTCTAGATATGGCAGTTTTGGTGAAAGTAAAGATAAAAATCAGATTTTGGAAATTAAAGTATAATACTATTATATAAGCACTCAAAATTATATTGTATAAAATGTAAAGTTAAAACCCACTAACTCATGAATTTTATTTATATAAATATGTACAATGATAAATAAGTGGACATTTTATAAAAATGATAACTTGTTAAGTTTTATAAGTTATAAAACTATAAACTTGATTTTTACGACTTTTTCGGCTATTACCGTAAAATTAACGTTTTTGTTAAATAAAACTTAGATGGTTGGACCCGTCTAATGTAAACTTTATAAAACTTATATACTGATATATAAACATGTATAACAAGTAAAAACTGATAAAACCCGAACTATAGGACATACGGACGTTAACGGACTAAATTAACGTTATTGGACTAATAATACAACAAAAATGGACTAAAACACTTATAAACTTATTATTGGGCTTAGCCCATTTGGGCCCAACTTATAAAGTATAAATACTCATAATACAAGTATAAAGTGGAATAAGACAAGTTAAAGAACTTATAATAAGTTTATTGAACCTAAAACACGTAAATAGGTAAAACTAGTAAACTAGTATAAAAGTTATCGACACATAACACTAAAATGAGTCAACGAGAATATGTAAACCCACTTGATCATCATATATATATATAATCATCATATGTATACATAATTGTTATTTTTATAAAGTCATTGGACAAGAGTCTAAGACGAGTATTATTTGTCTAGGTTTCCGTGATTGAAGCACGTACCGTACGACCGAATTGTCGATAGCCCGTCTTCCCACATCAACGTGAGTTCATAGCCTCGCACTCTTTTAAATGTTTTTATAAATGTTTTATAAACCCGCAAGGGAGATAACATGTTAGTTTTTATTAAATAGGACACCATTTGTCCCGATTGTTTGTTTATTGATTTTTGGACCCGAATGATTGAATGACCCGATTGTATGACCCGATAAATGATTAAAGGACCCGATAGATGAAATTAAATGGATTATTAAAGTTAGGTTATGTCACTAAAAGTCCCATTAGCATGAATTGTGAACTACCGGGATTTGGTAGACGCTTATGCATTTAATAGTACTATTTGGGGACGATCACCCCAGTTCGCGCCTTGACGGTTGATCCCCGTCGTGCCACATTGATTGGTAAGCGAGTTTATGTATGAGAAGATTTCCATAGCGTGACCTTTGTGACGACACGCTACTTTAGATGGGCAAATTGAGTATCGGGTTAGCTACCCGTTGTTGGTTTAGTAAGGTAACAATGTCATGCGGCTTATAATAATCCAAAACTAACGAAATACTACTAGACGCTTCGAATTACGATGTATTGCCTTACTAGCAATACAGGGTCATACTAATGATATTATGTTTGTGTTTTGGTTTTCATAACCATATTCATATAACGGTTTTTATTTGATTTTATACAACGTCATAAGACGTATTGTATGATGTTTTTACGACATTGGCTCGTATAATGATTTTTACGGCAAATGCCTATATTATGATTTTCGATAAGGATTTGTATAAAATGACTTTGGCTATTTTATGGCCTATTAAAATGATTTGTACAAAATGATTTTCAGTAATAATTTCATACTGATATTATATTGATGGAATTTATTAAACTCTATGAATTCACTTGGCGTTATCGCTGACCTTTTCTTTTAACATGTTTTATCTCAGGTACTTGAAGGTAATTCTCGGGAAGACGACTAGAATTCATGGCCCGCACTTAAACAATATTTTCCATTCAAATACTTTGTAAAACTTTGTATGAAATAATATGACTTGGGACCGATGTAACTTTGATATTTATGAATTGAAATGCTTTATTAATAAACGACGCGAATTTTATGCGTTGTCTATGATGTGAGTAATGTGCTATCCCGTAACACCAACTAGTCTTCCACTGTATTGAGTTGTATAAATTTGGGGGTGTTACATGCTTCGCCCGTGAGTGTTGAACGTAGTTGCAACAAAGGGCAATGGCTCTTTTGTTGTCACCGTACATCGGAATTTTGTTGAATCCAAGACCGTAGTCAGTTAATTGTGATCTCATCCAAAGAACTTGATCTGAACAACCAGACATAGCAATGTATTCAGCCTCTGTACTTGATATCGCAACGATTTTCTGCCTTTTAGATGCCCAACTAATCAGTCTATCTCCAAGAAGTTGCACACTGCCAGAAGTGCTACGTCTAGTATCTTGACACCCAACATAATCCGCATCTGCATATGATATTAGTGCAATAGAGGAATCCTTCGGATACCACAGACCACAATGAAGTGTTCCTTTAAGATACCGAAAAAACCTTTTCACAACATGTAAGTGCTTTTCGGTAGGCCGAGCCTGATACCAGGCACACATGCATATAACAAATTACAAATCAGGCATGCTAGTAGTTAGATAGAGAACGGTGCCGATCATTCCACTATAAAGTTTAGGATCGACAGCAATCCCATCCCTATCCTCATCCAACTTGGATCTCTCCACCATGGGAGTATCCACGGGGTCACAATTTTCAAAGTGATACTTTTTCCAGGATTCAAGAGCATATTTGATCTGATTAATAAAGATGCCTCTGGGATTTTGAGAAATTTGTAACCCTAAGAAAAATGATATTTTTCCCATCATCGACATCTTAAAATGTGTGGACATTATTTTCTCAAAATGGTCATACGGTCTTTGAGTAGTGGCAGCAAATATTATATCATCAACATAAATTTGTACCAGTATCATGTCGTTGTCCTCCTTGAGAATGACCAATGTTTGGTTCACTTTGCCTTTGGAGAAGCCTTTCGAGATTAGATATGACGATAGGAGATCGTACCACGCGCGTGGAGCTTTTTTCAACCCATAAAGAGCCTTCTTAATCTTGTACATATGATTAGGATACTCCGGGTTGACAAATCCACTCGGTTGACTAACATAGACTTCTTCCCTTAATTCACCGTTAAGGAATGCCGTCTTTACATCCATTTGGTAGACGATCATATTCATATGAGCAGCATAAGCAAGGAATAGTCTAATCGCCTCCAATCTAGCAACAGGAGCAAAGGATTCTTCAAAATTACCAATGCTTGTTTGTAACCTCTCGCAACCAATCTAGCCTTGTTCTTTAACACACCACCCAACTCATCGAGCTTAACCTTAAAAACCCACAACAAAGTAAGAATATCGACTTTGTCAGGTAGAGGAACTAATTCCCATACTTCAAGTCGCTGAAATTTATTAAGTTCTTCTTGCATGGCTTCAATCCAAGATGATTGTGTCATGGCTTGTTGCCAAGTTTTACGTTCCTTCTCGCAGAGAAACGCATCAAAGAAGCAATATAATGCGTGCTCTTGTAGTTGATGATGTGTCAAGACTGGTCGATCGATGTCACCATTAATATTGCGGATTGGGTGATCCTTTGTCCATTTGGTGTTGTGATTTTCAATACGTGGTCGTCTGGAGTAAACGAGTGCAGGAGCTTCCTCTAAGGTAGACGTACCGTTACGGTTTTCGGGTATTTGTGAACTAAAGAATTGAAGCTCTTGTAGGTGAGCGATATCGAAATCGTGATCATAGTAATCCTCTTCAACATCATTAGGAACGAGTGGAGGTGATGATTCGGGTGTAGTTTGAGAATTGTTGGGGGATGGTGCATCTGGTTCAATAGTGATAGTAGATGCATCAGACTGATTTCCATTATCTTGAGCAACAATTTCCAGAATCGGAGCTACTACTACAGGTGCTGGAGAATCATCACTTGGAGGATCAAAGAATTCGTCAAACATAGGTTGAAATAACTCATCGCACTCGAGCCTTTTAGGTGGTGTAAATGATGGAGAAGAAGGATTGTTGGGAGCTAATCCGAAACTGATAGTACCGGTTCCCATCTCATGAAGTGTGGGTTCAGAGCTGTGTTGCTCAGAATCCATCACTGTCAGCTCATCAAAATCCGCATCCAAAGTTTCTACTATCTTGCCAAGACGACGATTATAAATTCGGTAAGCTTTCTTTGCGGGTGAGTAACCAATGAAGATTCCAATATCAGCCTTCGGTTGAAGTTTGCCCAAATTCTCACTATTAGTATTTGGATAGCATAGAGCACCAAACACATGAAGAAATTAAATATCGGTTTTGTGTCCATGAAGTAGCTCATATGGAGTTTTTCCATGGCGCTTACGAATGATGGAGCGGTTTTGGGTATAACATGCGGTTGCCACTGCTTCAGCCCATAAGAATAAATGAGCATTCACATAAATCAACATAGCTCTAGCAGCTTCCATAAGTGTACGGTTACGTCTTTCCACGGCACCGTTTTGTTGGGGAGTGCGAGCAACTGAAGTTTCATGTGAAATACCGACCTCTTCATAATAGTCTCGTAGAGTCTGACTAACGAACTCATTTCCATTATCAGTTCAAATGCGGCGAACAGTAGCATTAAGACGTACCTGGATCATCTTAAGAAAAGTAATAATATATGCTGGTGCTTTATCCTTGGTTGCTAAAAATGTAACACCCCCAAATTTACATGTTTCAATACAGCGGAAGACTCGTTGGTGTTACGGGATAACACATTACTCACATCATAGACAACGCATAAAAATGACGTCGTTTAATAATAAAGCATTTCCATTCATAAATATCAAATTTGCATAGGTCCCAAGTCATTGTATTTCATAAAGGTTTTACAAAGCATCTGAATGGAAATTATTATTTAAGTGCGGGCCATGAATTCTTGTTGTCTTCCCGAGAATTACCTTCAAGTACCTGAGACAAAACATGTTAAAAGAAAAGGTCAGCGATAACGCCGAGTGAATTCATAGAGTTTAATAAAACCAAATATATCATCGGTATATAATTATTACCGAAAATCATTTTTGTACAAATCATTGTAATAGGCCATAAAATAGCCAAAGTCATTTTATACAAATCCTTATCAAAAATCATAATATAGGTGTTTACCTTCAAAATCATTATACGAACAATTGTCGTAAAAACATCATACAATCCGTTTTATAACGCTGTATAAAATTAGATAAAAACCGTTATATGAGTATGGTTTATGAAAAACAAAAACACGAACATAAAATCAATAATAAGACCCTGTATTGCTAGTCAGGCAATATATTGTAATTCAGTGCGTATGCCAATATTTCGTTATTTGGATTATTATAAGCCGCATGACATTGTTACCTTACTACAACAAACAACGGGTAGCTAGCCCGAAACTCAATTTGCCCATCTAAATTAGCGTGTCATCACAATAATCACGCTTATAGAAATCTTTTCATACATAAATTAGCTTACCAATCAATGTGGCACGACGGGGATCAACCGTCAAGGCGCGAACTGGGACTTTTAGTGACATAACCTAACTTTAATAAGCGTCTACCAAATCCCGGTAGTTCACAATTCATGCTAAGCGTCTACCAAATCCCGGTAGTTCACAATTCATGCTAATGGGACTTTTAGTGACATAACCTAACTTTAATAATCCATTTCATTTCATCTATCGGGTCATTTAATCATTTATCGGGTCATAAAATCATTCGGGTCCAAATCAATAAACAGGCAATCAGGACAAATGGTGTCCTATTTTATCAAAACTAGCATGTTATCTCCCTCGCGGGTTTATAAAACATTTCATAAAAACATTTAAAAGAGTGCGAGGCTATGAACTCACGTTGATGTGGGAAGGCGGTTATCGGCGATTTGGATGTACGGTACGTGCTTCAATCACGGAAACCTAGACAAATAATACTCGTCTTAGACTCTTGTCCAATGACTTTATAAAAATAACAATTATGTATACATATGATAATTTTATATATATATATGATGATGATCAAGTGGGTTTATACATTCTCATTTACTCATTTTAGTGTTATGTATTGGTAACTTTTATACTAGTTTACTAGTTTTACTTATTTACATGTTTTAGGCCCAATAAGCCCATTATAAGTCCATTACCTTAAATTATACCATTTTATACTTTTATTATCAGTATTATAGTTTACATGTTGGGCCCAAGTGGGTTAATCCCAATGAGTAAGTTTATAAGTGTTTAGCCTATTTAGTTGTATTATTAGTCCAATAACGCTAACTTAGCCCGTTAATGTCCGTATGTTATATAGTTCGGGTTTTATCGGTTTTTACTTGTATTAAGTACTTATATATCAGTATATGTGTTTTAACAAGTTTACATTAGACGGGTCCGACCGTCTAAGTTTTTATTGACGAAAAACATTAATTTTACGGTACTAGCCGAAAAGACGTAAAAATCATGTTTATAGTTTTTATAAGTTATAAAACTTACCAAACTACCATTTTTATATAATGTCCATTTATTTATCCTTATACATAGTTATATAAATGAAATATATAAGTTAGTGGGTTTTAATTTCACATTTTATACTATATTAGTTTGAGTGATTATATAATACTATTAAACTTTAATTTCACAAAATCTGATTTTTAGTTTCACTTTCACCATTTTTATCATATCTTGAGTTCTATAAGGAGATAGAAGCTCATTTTTGGATGACATAAACTTCATATTATGTGCTACAAATAAATTAGTTATAGCTACTGCTCAATCCATGTCTAAGTATCCTTAACAGTCCCTAAAAAAGAGACTATTCAGATTGGTATACTAATTTTGTTTTGATCATATCTCACTCATTTTTATGATTCCATTGCATGGCCAACTCTCACATGTGTATGACATCTTATACTTACTGTAAATTGATTCCACCATGCCATTTTATCAGTTTATCATTTGGTTACTTACTGTTTTTATACAGCCATCATATTTAGCAAGATTTTAACCTTTTACCTATGGTTTTCCATCTTTTTAACCATATTTATCAACACCAAATCCCCACACAATATTTTTATCATCATATATTCATCATATACATATACACTAGGAAAGAAAATACAAGATTACATAATCAAAATAACAAGAGGATAGGAAGAACAATCTTTATACCACCAAGATTAAGTAGTTTATGATCAAGGCTTGAATTTTTGATGGCAAAACTTGTGATAGATCAACACCAACTTTGAAGACCACCAATATTTGTAGAGTTCTTGTATAAATCAGCCCTTGGACATCACCAAATCACCTCCTTGGATGTTAGAATCACCTCCAATCTTCAAGGCTTCAAAGGAGCATCATCATGTGTATGAGTAACACATGATGTTATGGCTAAAATAGATCAAATGAGGGTGTTGTTGATGATTATTGGACGAAATGAGGGAGAGAGGGAGGATAGTATGAGTGGTTTTTCATGTGTAAATGAAGAAATGGTTTGTGTTAGATGGTTTTGTTGGTTTGATAGCTTACTTGTTAAGCTTAGGCTAACAAGTGTAGCTTGTAAGCTACAAACTTGACACCTCATGGTGTTGTGTCATGGTTTTGGCCATCCCATGTTAGTGGGGTGGGGAAAAACTTGTTTTGTCTCATCCCACTAATTTACGGGTATTCCTCGATTCTAGTTTCTTCGATTTGCGTGCCCTCGGGTCGTTTTACGAAAAACGTTTTTATAAATTATGAATCAACGGCACAAAACGAATCTAATAAAAAATTTCTCATCAAAAACGGAGTTCGAAAACGTAAATACGTAATCCTAAGGTTTATGGTTTAGTCGTAAAGGACGTTAAATTATAATCGTAAGTCCTAATCTCTTCTCGTAAATTTGTGAGTTTATGAACCAACACAAATTTAAAACTCCAAAATAATATTCACGGATAAATTTATTTCCTGAAATGTCGGACTGTCACCAAAGACGGTGTATGTAAACGTAAGCACATAACGTAGAATCCTCCGGTTTAGACGTAGTCGATGCTACTTCAAGACGTAAATCCAAATTTCTTCCCAAAAATAAATGATTTCATAATATAACATTAAAATAATGTTTTTAAATAACACTTGAGAATAAAATATCAACCATAAATTGACGGATTGTCACAGCATTTACCCCTAAACAGGATCTTTGTCCTCAAAGATCATTTTATATTATTACTCGCTTCTTATAGAGTTAAAGCCATGTGGGTATTTCCTCCACATTCGGTCTTTTCTCACAAGTGTAATTCATTACAATACGCGAGTTTCATCAAACATAACTACGGGAGTATGATCAGGCTTAATGTTGACTTACTTTCTCTATCCATGATGTTCACGGGTTTTTGATGAATGCAACTTTTCGCTGATCCAAACTTCATTAAGGAATAATCAGATTTTCACTTGATAGACATTTTATCAAGTTTGATATATGAAACATAATTCACGCAGCACTTGAAGTCCTAGGGTAGATCCAGCTTATATGCCTTTCATACCAACTTTTACATCATCTCTATGGTCCCATACTACGGGGACTTATTTCCCATGATCTTTCAGATCATCTATTCGTTTTTCCAATGTAAATTTTTTTGGCATAACTTCGCTACCCATCCGGCACTTCAAGATCTACATTTCATATTCACATAACCTCCTGCCTACTACCGATAGTCAATAATCAGATCCTAATTTCAACAACCATTTCAGGTCTCGCGGGTCGGGTATTTTGTAAGGTTAGGTTTGTCGTCATAGAAAACCTTAAAGCTAAATGACATGTCCAACTCACAGTGGGTGTATGTCGGGTGTCTTCGTCCCAACTCCTTCTTACAGATGCTCTCATATTTAAGATCCTCACAAGATTCGATCTCGATCCTAATACGATAATTATCAATGATAATCTCTCCAAAGGAAAGCGATTATACGGTTTATTACCAAAGGTCAATTGTTCAAGCATAAAACAACACTTCTAGTGTTTTGTATCATTACTTTACCTCGTCCCTTCGATTGGGGTGGTAAAAAGTACTCTCATCAAGGTTCATTCCCAATGACTTCTGAGCAAATCTATAGAAATTCGATGCGAAGCGAGGATCTTAATAGAGATGATCGATACAGGCACACTATGTTTACACAACTCTTTTAAATACAAAGAGTCAATTTCTTCATCGAGAATCTATCATTAACACGAATGATATTAGCAGATTTGGTCAGTCTGTCGACGATGACCCAAATCGAATCAAATTCAGATGATGACCTTTGCAATAGTTAGACATTTACTAATGTATGAGGCGATGTCTGCCTTCATAATTTACCATTAGTACAACTTCTTCAGATAAAGATACATGTAGTCAGAAATGACATGATTAGAATACTTATACTTATGAGATTCCAACATAACTAAATCTCGAAATCCTCCATATTTAGGCAACCATAAGCGGCCTTTGATACATTTAACACTATCGGCTTCTCAATTCTAATGGTTCACATTAGCCGCGAACCCCTTTTATTATCTATATTATCCTTCTTACAAGCATCGGCTATTTTTAAATTGTTTGGCAATTTATTTTGCACATTCATTATTAAGGAACACATCCTAATTGATTCTTTATCCTTTTTTCATAATGCGTTAGTATTTACATTCATCTTTCTAGATGCAATAATTATCATGTCTATAATTTACTCAGAAATTCTTTCTTCATATTTTCTAAGTTTTAGTTTCGTCTCAACTATCATTTTTATTAGTTTTGTTCAATCCGACGTTTAAAGCGTCGATAAATATTACAAGTAATTAAATAATAAATATTTAATTTTATGAAACGTAACCGTAAAAATTTTAAATTTTCTCAGTTTGTCTAATTATAGAAAAATGTTCAAAATAAATTTGAATTTAATTAATACGGTTTTTGTTGATTTATCGAAAATAATTATTAAGATTCGTAAATGTTCGAAAAATATTTGGTTATACTTAGGTCAAAATTTTCTTAGTTGAAAAGCGTAAATTATCGTTTCAAATTTTCAAGTCATGGTTTAAATGGTTTCCTCAATCCTTCTTAGGTTGTCTTGAGGTATACACAAATATTTATCCCTAAACAGGAGTTTAGTTAAATGTTATGGGTATAAGGGAATAATCCCTCAAAAGTTCTTTTTGATAAAACATTTGTCAAGACATATTTGCACTTTCTTTTTGGTAAAACCCAATGTCTTAAATGACTCTAATTTTTGAAATGTCAATATAGATCCCATTATCTTATTAATCACACGGTCAAATCATGTAAAGGATTAAGCCGTTAATCACATGTTAATTACTCAAGGTACAGGTTTTCATTGTTCGGTCAATTCAGGGCAGCCTATAAATAATTATTAACTCCTTCTTTTACTTAGAAACAAACAAATGATCGTTAATGATCACGAGCATGAATTTATCAAATTACAGCCTACACATGTGATTCACCAATTTTATGGATGCTACATGTGCATCGGTCAATCCAAACAACATAACATGAAACTCATAATGTTCATTACGAGTTCTGAATGTAGTGATTAGAATGGATAATCTTTTTCGCGGACGCAAAATTGATGATAACCATGCCGCGGATCAAATTCCTTAATATACGCTAGAACCTTGTAAATGATCGAAAAATCTATCATCTTGGGTAGTGGATATCGATTTAGATCGTCAATTTACTTAGTTCACGGTAATCAGTAAACATAAGGAATCATAACACCATAGATCTTCATGATGACAAGCTCGGTAGAATAAAATCTTTCTCCGACAACTCTCTCAGTTGTACGGTAATTCCATTAATTCAGATGGTGCTGACGTATAGTGAACATGCCATAGGTGCAGCACCGGGAATATAATCAATACCAATTTCAACTTGCCTTAATGGGGAAAGTCTAGGTAATTCACCAGAAAATACCTCCGAAAGTTTCAGATAACGGAAACATCTTTTAATAAATTTAGTTTAAGTTCTTTCTAGATTACAAGATCTATGACTAGTTCATAACCATTCATGGTATAATTTCAAGTCTAAATGCAGGATATGGTCATCCATCAAGAATTATTTAGATCACTTTTGATAATCAGCATCTTATCATTTAGGGTAATTCTACTCGAGTTCCCATCAATTAAGACAATGTCGTCATGTCATAATCAATCAATCCATTCTACTCGCACTATCAACTTTCCAGTTTCATTACCGTCGATAAGATGTGAACTTCTCAAAAGACTAATAATAACTCATAATCCTTCACAAATTCAAGGATATCAAGAGACATAACTAACCTTAAAAGAGTAAGGTTAACGCATAATCTATGCGAGAGAATTTCAAATCAGATACAAACGAAAACATTTAATGAATATGAATATATCCCATGTTTTCATAATTTGAGTACGCATTCGAAAGCTCCACGGATCGTTACCCAGGTCATTCAAATGAAATCAAATCCAAAGAAATGATAGGAACGTCAATATATCCAGTCAGGTACAACATTCGGTAATCAAATACTTTTTCAAAGAATCTCACTACGAGAGAATTGGGCAAGAAAGAGAATATCAATTTGTCAAATAAGACAATTTCCACAGATGAGTAAATTCGACTCAGAAGAATAAATAGTACGGGCACATATGTAGGTGTACCTAACAATATGTCCCTATTTTGCACTTCTTGCAGATCTCATAAATTTTTAATCTTTTCATAACTTCAAAGAAAATGTAGTGTTTATTAACAATTTCATGGTGACTACTAATCAGCCTTGCATGGTCCCTTCCAAATTGTATGTAGGCGCGCAACTATATAAAATTTCAAGATTAACGATGCAATACTCAGTTCGTCAAAATTTTTTCATCATGTTTATAATAAAAACATTTTCATGCTTAATTCTTAAATAAGAATCAAAAATAAATTTACAAAGATTTTCTTTGTTATGAAAACAATTAAGTTTTCCAAGGTGTTTTATAAACAACTTCATTTTGATAACGATCACTTATAAATCTCACTTTGAATAATCCTTATAGTGATGAAAATTCAATTTTTCTCAAGGGATACTATTTTATCTTCTTAAAAACAATGAGTGATCTGCAAAAGAGTGATCAAAATTCGTTCACCAAGAACTAACTACAATATGATTGGAAATGAGCTTAGCCAATTAATCATGAGGTTCATGACCTCGATGGCGCTCAAAAAGAATAATCCACAACGTAACTCAAATCAAGATGAGTACTTGTTCAATGGTTGCATCACTAATGCGAACATTCGGATGAAGCAATAAACGATAGATAACATCGATACATGTAGGATTTAGCAATCGAAGGTAGTCTTTTCATTAATCACAAACAAGTCAAAATTGTACCGTAACACATTACGTGTCACTATGTCATACAATTCCAAGAACTCATCCTACCAACTGATATCTTAGTTAAGTTAGGGATTTTTAAAAGATACCACAATGAATACTAATCTACAAGATTCATGGGGTGTCCCACATGTCCCTGAAGATCCATAGATCCCAATACAGAAGAAGATTTCTTCAATTTATTTATTGGACACTGGGCATCCTCATCATTGGACAATGGCCTAGGAACAACACTTAACACGAATCAACAATTAATTAAAACCTTATATTTCAATCACAGAACTTAACGACTTCCTCTTATCAATCTCATATTCCATAAAAGTTAAATTTTACTTTATTCAAGTTTCAATCAACTTATACTCAATGAAATATCCTATCTCATTCTCCAATACTTTCAACCATATTCTTAATCCTTAAAAGGGCAATAAAAGTTCGATATAATCAACAGTTAATTTCCAATCCTATATCTCTTACAACAATATTTATCAAATGAGTCACTAGTATGAAATGACTCGATCATTCAATTAGACTTCTCGGAAAGGTACTAGTGGCATGAAGCTTTTGGGTAAAGGTTCCAATGACAGCCTCAAGTGCAACATTCACCCTTTCGATTTCAATTTAAGAATTGGATGACAACGAATCAGATGACATCTTTATACGTGGCAACGTTTTGTCAAGCTCCACTCTATAAGGAAAGATCGTCATGACATCGATATCATATCTATTCTCGCCAATTCTTCTTCAAGATCACAATCAACTAATATCTACATCTCTACGAATATTAACCATTTTATTGGGATCTTAAATATCCACAACTTGGTTTAGATCTGGAATAGCTAGATTTCCTACAGGAATAGCTTCGATCGATTTACTAGGGGAGTTAGGGTTCCTTGTGACAATCTACGTCGTATAAATACCTCGTATACGTATTGAAATAATCATCAAACAATCATGTAATCAAATTACAACATATATATATAATCCAAGTTATATATATTTTAAAATAACTCTTCTCAGTTTGGCCTTGTCGGTAACTCGGGAATCTTCGGCACCGTTATAGTCAAAAGATTTTTAGACATTTTGAGAAAAATGTTTATAGTTAAAAGATTTTGAAATGTTTTATTCAAAACCTTAGTTTTTAAAAATCTTTCGTTCTCTATAACGAGAGCTCTGGTACCAAACTGTAACACCCCCAAATTTACATGTTTTAATACAGCGGAAGACTCGTTGGTGTTACGGGATAGCACATTACTCACATCATAGACAACGCATAAAAATGACGGCGTTTAATAATAAAGCATTTCCATTCATAAATATCAAATTTACATAGGTCCCAAGTCATTGTATTTCATACAGGTTTTACAAAGCATTTGAATGGAAATTATTATTTAAGTGCGGGCCATGAATTCTTGTTGTCTTCCCGAGAATTACCTTCAAGTACCTGAGACAAAACATGTTAAAAGAAAAGGTCAGCGATAACGCCGAGTGAATTCATAGAGTTTAATAAAACCAAATATATCATCGGTATATAATTATTACCGAAAATCATTTTTGTACAAATCATTGTAATAGGCCATAAAATAGCCAAAGTCATTTTATACAAATCCTTATAAAAAATCATAATATAGGCGTTTTCCATCAAAATCATTATACGAACCATTGTCGTAAAAACATCATACAATCCGTTTTATAACGCTGTATAAAATTAGATAAGAACCGTTATATGAGTATGGTTTATGAAAAACCAAAACACGATCATAAAATTAATAATAAGACCCCGTATTGCTAGTCGAGCAATATATTGTAATTCAGTGCGTATGCCAGTATTTCGTTATTTGGATTATTATAAGCCGCATGACATTGTTACCTTACTACAAAAAACAACGGGTAGCTAGCCCGAAACTCAATTTGCCCATCTAAATTAGCGTGTCGTCACAATAATCACGCTTATAGAAATCTTCTCATACATAAATTCGCTTACCAATCAATGTGGCACGACGGGGATCAACCGTCAAGGCGCGAACTGGGGTGATCGTCCCCAAATAGTACTATTATATGCATAAGCGTCTACCAAATCCCGGTAGTTCACAATTCATGCTAATGGGACTTTTAGTGACATAACCTAACTTTAATAATCTATTTCATTTCATCTATCGGGTCATTTAATCATTCATCAGGTCATACAACCATTCGGGTCTAAATCAATAAACAGGCAATCAGGACAAATGGTGTCCTATTTTATCAAAACTAGCATGTTATCGCCCTCGCGGGTTTATAAAACATTTCAGGAAAACATTTAAAAGAGTGCGAGGCTATGAACTCACGTTGATATGGGAAGGCGGTTATCGGCGATTTGGATGTACGGTACGTGCTTCAATCAGGGAAACCTAGACAAATAATACTCGTCTTAGACTCTTGTCCAATGACTTTATAAAAATAACAATTATGTATACATATGATAATTATATATATATATGATGATGATCAAGTGGGTTTATACATTCTCATTTACTCATTTTAGTGTTATGTATTGGTAACTTTTATACTAGTTTACTAGTTTTACTTATTTACATGTTTTAGGCCCAATAAGCCCATTATAAGTCCATTACCTTAAATTATACCATTTTATACTTTTATTATCAGTATTATACTTTACATGTTGGGCCCAAGTGGGTTAAGCCCAATGAGTAAGTTTATAAGTGTTTAGCCTATTTAGTTGTATTATTAGTCCAATAACGCTAACTTAGCCCGTTAATGTCCGTATGTTATATAGTTCAGGTTTTATCGGTTTTTACTTGTATTAAGTACTTATATATCAGTATATGTCTTTTAAAAAGTTTACATTAGACGGGTCCGACCGTCTAAGTTTTTATTGACGAAAAACGTTAATTTTACGGTACTAGCCGAAAAGACGTAAAAATCATGTTTATAGTTTTTATAACTTATAAAACTTACCAAACTACCATTTTTATATAATGTACATTTATTTATCCTTATACATATTTATATAAATGAAATATATAAGTTAGTGGATTTTAATTTCACATTTTATACTATATTATTTTGAGTGATTATATAATACTATTAAACTTTAATTTCACAAAATCTGATTTTTAGTTTCACTTTCACCATTTTTATCATATCATGAGTTCTATAAGGAGATAGAAGCTCAATTTTGGATGACATAAACTTCATATTATATGGTACAAATAAGTTAGTTATAGCTACTGCTCAATCCATGTCTAAGTATCCTTAACAGTCCCTACAAAACAGACTATTTAGATTGGTATACTAATTTTGTTTTGATCATATCTCACTCATTTTTATGATTCCAGTGCATGGACAACTCTCACATGTGTATGACATCTTATACTTACTGTAAATTGATTCCACCATGCCATTTTATCAGTTTATCATTTGGTTACTTACTGTTTTTATACAGCCATCATATTTAGCAAGATTTTAACCTTGTTACCTATGGTTTTCCATCTTTTTAACCATATTTATCAACACCAAATCCCCACACAATATTTTTATCATCATATATTCATCATATACATATACACTAGGAAAGAAAATACAAGATTACATAATCAAAATAACAAGAGGATAGGAAGAACAATTTTTATACCACCAAGATTAAGTAGTTTATGATCAAGACTTGAATTTTTGATGGCAAAACTTGTGATAGATCAACACCAACTTTGAAGACCACCAATATTTGTAGAGTTCTTGTAGAAATCAGCCCTTGGACATCACCAAATCACCTCCTTGGATGTTAGAATCACCTCTAATCTTCAAGGCTTCAAAGGAGCATCATCATGTGTATGAGTAACACATGATGTTATGGCTAAAATAGATCAAATGAGGGTTGTTGTTGATGATTGTTGGACGAAATGAGGGAGAGAGGGAGGATAGTATGAGTGGTTTTGCATGTGTAAATGAAGAAATGGTTTGTGTTAGATGGTTTTGTTGGTTTGATAGCTTACTTGTTAAGCTTAGGCTAACAAGTGTAGCTTGTAAGCTATAAACTTGACACCTCATGGTGTTGTGTCATGGTTTTGGCCATCCCATGTTAGTGGGGTGGGGCAAAACTTTTTTTGTCTCATCCCACTAATTTACTGATATTCCTCGATTCTAGTTTCCTCAATTTGCGTGCCCTCGATTCGTTTTACGAAAAACGTTTTAATAAATTATGAATAAACGGCACAAAACGAATCTAATAAAAATTGTCTCATCAAAAACGGAGTTCGAAAACGTAAATACCTAATCCTAGCTTTCTGGTTTATTCGTAAAGGACCTTAAATTATAATCGTAAGTCCTAATATCTTCTCGTAAATTTGTGAGTTTATGAACCAACACAAATTTAAAACTCCAAAATAATATTCACGGATAAATTTATTTCCTGAAATGTCGGACTGTCACCAAAGACGGTGTATGTAAACGTAAGCACGTAACGTAGAATCCTCCGGTTTAGACGTAGTCGTTGCTACTTCAAGACGTAAATCCAAATTTCTCCCCAAAAATAAATGAGTTCATAATATAACATTAAAATAATGTTTTTAAATAACACTTGAGAATAAAATATCAACCATAAATTGACGGATTGTCACAAAAAAGTTAACCCATGTAAACCTTGAGAAATCATCCACTATAACGAGGATGTATTTTCAACCACTCACACTAGCCGTACGCATTGGCCCGCAAAGATCCATGTGCAAAAGATACAATGGTTCTTGGTTGGTGTCTTCAGCTTTAGGTTTGTATGATTTCTTGGTGCTTTTCCCCAAAGAACACGCGGAACATAAATGATCCTTGTCGAACTTAGGTTTTGGAAGACCATGAACAAGCTCGTTTTTAGCCAAATGGTTAATAGCATCAAAGTTAAGATGAGATAACCGGCGATGCCACAACCATGACTTGGTCTTAGATGCTTTGAAGAGAAGGCATACAGGAGAGGCGGCCATCATGTTTTGAATGGACAATGTATAGAGATTATCCCCTCGAGAACCTTTTAACTAATCATTTCCTGCAAGATCACGAATGAAGCAAGTATGTTGTCGAAAATCAAGCTCAAGGTTTGAATCGCAAAATTATCCCACTGAGAATAAGTTGTAACCAAGTCCTTCCACGTAATACACCCTAGAAATCGTAACATTCCCAATTTGATATTCACCATAACCCATGATCTTCGCAATATGTTCGGTGCCAAATTTAACCGTTCCTAGAAACTTGCTGACGAAATTTCTGATCATCGAGCGATCTCCAGTCATATGCTTTGAGCATCCAGAGTCCTTTTACCAGAGGATGATTTGGACAACCTGAAAATATCACCAGACGAAGAAAATGTATCGGAATCTAATTGTTCCTCGGTGTTAGCAGGTACATATATATTTATCTTAGATTTGCTATCAGAAGAATTCTTAGGCTTCCAAATTTTTTTCCTAGATGCCGACTTAGATTCTAGTTGTCTAAGATCCTGAGGTACTTCTACACTGGTAGGCACAGTAGTGGGGGCATACCTAGTTAAAGGGCGCTTTTTCCATTTTTTAGTGCTTGTGTTCCTATTTAAAGAACGGTGAGACCTAACTTCCGTGGATGTGATCCTAGTTAAAGGGCACGTAGTTCCATTAGTAGTAAAGGTCCTACCAGTGGGTTTCCATTGCCAACCAACTTGGGTGAATTTCTTCCCTGTTGGAGTCCATTCAAGATTGTTCCTAATTGCATACATTTCAATCACATGGTCAACAAGACATAAATCATGACGCTGAAAAAACATGCATTCATTACAATTCCAACATCTCAAATTAGAATTCACATTTTGCTTAGGCTCCTGCACAAGCGCAGGGCCTTTAGTCTTAGCTACATGATTCTTTTTATTTAAATTTGAAATAACATTACTAGGATGAACTTCTAATTTCTTCTTCGCAATCCTACTAGTGGAAGGCTTGATCCTATCTTTCTTGTCTTGAGATCCTTTAGCCTTAGTAGACACAATTACTCTTGTAGAAGCCAAGGGAACATTAGTGACAGATTTTGATATAACCTTGATGGGTGTGTTTAAAAAAGGCTTAGCTCGTGGGTTCTTATTGAATGGAGTCATGGAAATGGTGGGGGTTTGTTGCTTAAGTGATGCAGAACTAGGTGGACCTATGAAATTAAGATATGATAGGCAACATTAAACTCGCTCAATATATAAATGAGCAGCATTGTACTCATTGTTTGTGGGATCAGATTCATATAAATCATCTAACATGTCCCTAGTAAGAAGCACGTGCCTAATTGCCTTTTCATATAATCCATGTAAACCGTTGAATTCTTAAGGGTCGGGTTCCTAAAAAGCACCACTTCTTTTGTTTTTGTAGCACTAGAGGCCGGGGAAGAGATTGTCGTTGGATTATCAACAACTTCTTTTCCTTTGAGTTGAAGTGTCTCCTTTAATTCAGCTATAACCATGTTTTTATCTATGAGCTGAATATTACGTTTGAGATCTCCTCACATTTCTTGTTCAGTTGGTCAACAAGTGACTTTTGCTCTGCCGCATTAAAAGCAAAGCGTTCTTCTATTGAACTAGAAACTTGTGAGACACCCTGCCTTACTTTTTCAAACTCCCCTAGGATAGAAGTAATTCTATCTTTTAGGGCATGATTTTTGATCTCTGTAGCCTCTAGTTCTAGTTTCTCTTCTAATTATTTGCTCTTAAGTCTCATGATTTCTTCCTCTAATGCCTGAACCACCTGAATCATCTTGTCACTAGTCTCAACAGTGTTTTCACAATCATTTGTTTTTGAAAGAGTTTCATTTTTAGATTGGTTTACAATTTCAAGAGATATATAATGTTGTTGAGGCTCATCAAAATGTTTTGAAAGTATGTTACAAGAATCTTGAAGCTTTAAAAATTCAGCGTTAGATTCGTGACAAGAATGATTATCAACATTATTCACGGGCTCAACAATATTCACAGAGAGATCATGCACATCATCACATTTATTGACAACAGATGTAATCTCAATAACACATTTAATAGTTACAACTTGCATCACATCGATAGACACCACTTGTTCCAAGAATCGATCATATTCGAACAAAATCTTTTCTTTCTCAATTAAATGTTGCTCATAAGCATCATCCATTTCATGGAAAACTTTTTGAACTTCAGCCATTTCGAAATTAAGATTGTCCTCGAGGTCTAGAAATCTCTCTTTAAGGTTGTGTACAAACGGAACGATCTCTTTCTCAAACACCAATTTCATATGTTCGAAAGCTCATTCTCCAGCGGTTTGAGCCGTTGGAGTCGTACATTCCTTAATGACCTTGTCGAATCCGGTAAAGTATCCTCTAATATCTTTCAAGCTTAGCAATACTGTACTTATCGGTGGAAGACCCTTTGGAATATCCTTAGGTTCATTCGGATTGACAAGTGTAGGAAATATACTAAGGCTTTCTCTAGTAGACATGTAAGTTGGTGTATGGATAAATTCACTTTGTATGTTAAAGCGAGTTCTAAAATCCGTTTTTGCATATTCTTGATTAAGTTGATCATAATCATAATGAGGATATTCCAAAAGCAGTTTTGACCAATTCTTGTCAATTGATAATATATACTCAGAATCATTCAAATTACCAATCGTGTCTAAGACCAAACCTAGCTTTGATGCATCATAAAGTCACGGGTTGTGGTTAAGAGCTTGCTTTGCATAACCCGGGTTAGGTGGCAGGTCTGTTAGACGTGATAGAGTAAATTCCTTAAAAGATGAATGAAACAAGTGTACTAGATGTGAAGCGGAGTATTGTTTTAAAAGCAAAACTTCAGTCTTTTTAATTTTATCAGACGCCATAATTTCCGTTTCAACCCTTTTAGACTCGAGAGTTTCGAAATCCGTTAGAAGTTTTTGAAAATTTGTAACGACTGACTCTTTTTATTTATGTTCTTTTGAAAGATTTGATCTTAAACTTTCAATTTCTAGAAAATTATCCATTTGGACTTTCCTAAACCTATCAAACTCTGGATTGGTTAAGGTATTGGTCAACGGAGTTAATTCCAAGGTTTGAACCTTTTCTTTATACAAAGCAAGCTCGACAGATAATGTTTGATTAACACCGAGGGTTTTATGGACCGCATTATTCATTTGGCCAAGCATAGATGCCGACACCATAACCAAATCTTGTTGAGCAGACAAATTTGTAGACGTAATAGCTCCCAGTTGTGTTTCAATCAAAGTCTGGGGACTTGCATTGATATTGCTATCATTGTTTATCTCCTCGTTTGAATTACTAACCACCGGAGGCTGTTACAGATACTCAGACACTTGCTCAACTTGATAAGGTACAATACTAGTATCAGTGGAAATATTTGGTACCTCAGAGATTGTATCAGCCCCATAAAATGAAAGATTTTCCATGAGAGCTACCTTGGCTGTATTGAGGTCATCACAGTCTGAGTCGTATGCATCAAGATCATCACATTGATATGCTGCATTGTTGGTAGAAGCTTCTGTGAGTCCTTCATTATCTGCAACTCCTGGATCTGCTAAAATTGCTAAATCCTCTTCATCGAGCTCTCGACCTTGTGCTTGAGCATTAACCAAATAAATCTTTTCCTGAAACTATGTATCATCCCTCTTCCTCTTTGGCTGCTTACACTCCCGAGTCATGTGTCCTTCCCCTTTGCAGTTATAGCAGATGATCATCTTTACTTTGCCAGTATTGTTTCCTCTTGGAGCAGTGTTGAATGGGCGTGCAACAATATTGGATGAGCTTGGTCTCCCCTGAAGTGGTTGCACAGTAACTCTACCATCTTGAATTGTTGCTTGTTGACGAGAGTTAGAAGAAGTTCTCAACTGATTGTTTGTTCAAGATGGTCCTCTATAACCTCTTTTGTTCAACGTTTGAGTTATGTAGTGTGACACCCCGGGTAGGGTCATAATATGCGGAAAATATCCCCGGAGACGTCACAAGGGTGGATCGATAGCATATAGTCCATAGAGCATAAGATAAATATTATTTAAATCATATTACACGTTTGATAACAAATAAATAAAAAATCGTCTTAAATACGATAGAAGTTGATTGTTTATGTTTCCCAAATAGAACCCCGGACGAATCCTACAATGCAGATTACTAAGATGCTGGAGATCATGCACACACCACGTAATAACTTCATATTCCTATGCAAAGCATACTAACGGGTCAACACAAAGTTGGTGAATTTACAGATTTTAACAATTAATTAGTTTGGACATACAATAATCATAGAAGTAATAATGAACAAAGCATTCGTACTAAAATGTAAATAACATTTGTTTATTATTAGAAACTGAAGCTTAACCCCATAGTCCTCAACAGATGAGGACGTAGTGTCTTACAAAAAGACACCCATTCCAGTTCCAACATGGTATACGTCTGTTGTCCCGGCCAAGGCACAGTGAGCATGACTCACCCAGACGGGGATGGTCAATCCCTAATATATCTATTTATAACATTCGGGCGATTTACGACAATTTAACAGTTTCAATAGTAAGCAATCATAATCCAGTTTATACAATCCAGTTATGTCCAATATATGTTTGCATATTTTCTTTCCCAAAAAGGGAAAGTTTTATAAAAGTTTAAATGGGGCTGTAAACTTACCTGGGAGTAGGCAATTGCTTGTTTAACACGGGTATCCAATTAAAGCTCATACCAAAGCTATGCCTAATAAGATAGTACAGTCTCTATAGATAGTACAAAGAACATATAGGTATGCTTATACGGATTTTTATTCAGTTCATTCATACTATGACATTTATCTAAATAACCATTGTTCAAGTAGCATCAATATTCATTTAACTTATTTATATAAGTTTCATTTCTAAGTTCACATCAAATGTTTAACTATTAATATTAGTTAGCATACATGTATTTATAGTAATCATTCAATTTTACAATTAAGTTTTACATTTAAGTAAACATAAAAGAAAATGTTTCACTTAAAATATTAATCTATGTTTATAGTACTTGTATCAATAACATCCCGTTAAATTTTATAACCACGTTCTATATTTAAGTAAACATAAGGGGTTTTACCTACAATATATTTACGTAGTAACATTTAATTTAGTTAATGTTCACATAATTTTATTTTTTAAAAGTATATGAGTACATGTATTAACAATACATATTCATAATTGTTTATATAATTATTTCATAAAGTAAATATAATATTTTATTTTGAAAAAAAATAAATATAATATTTTATTTAACTTTAAAGTTTCAATAAATTATTTTAAAATTTATAAAATAATTTAAACTTAAGAATTTATACCTTAATTCTTATGGTCTAAGTATTTTAATTATGTTTTATTATAATTAAAATGGATTTTAGGGTTAGGGCTTGGAAATGTTTCGGGATATGGCAAAACTAGTCCTTCTATATTTTTTAAGGAGTGTACCTTTCGGATTTTACATATTCAGTACCTAGGGCTTGGTAAAGTTTCGGCTTATTGCAGATTTGGTCCCCCTAGTATTATCTAGGTTTTTGTAACTTTAATAAAATTTCAAAAACAACCCCTGGGGCTTCTTTAGGTTTCGGTAATTGACAAAAATAGACCTTAGGGTTTCAAAAATAGCAATACAACTTTTAAAAACTTCCCAAAATGGTCCCTAGGGTTTAATTTGACACAGATAGTCTTTATTTAAACCCTAGACTTTTGTATATTTACATTTTCAGTCCTTGTGTTTACTAGTTTATCAAAACAAGTTTCATAAGTCATGGTTTTAGTCCTTAAGCTTTGTGAATTGTCATTTTCATCCAAAAAGTTTTTATAAGTTATATTTATTATAAAAACTTTCATTTTAACATTTAAACTTTATATGGGCTCATTAAATGGGCTAAACATCTAATGGGCTATTTTAGTGGGCTTAAATATATTTCTAGTCCACTAATTTATTTAAATAGGCCTTTAAATCATCTATTGGGCTTAATACATTTTTAAGTCCTTTAATTAGTTAAATGGGCCTAATTGTGATCTTAAGTCCATTTAAGTTTTGAATTAACATTTCATGGACTTAATTAGTCCATTAACATTAATTTACATTTTATGTATATTTTTACTTAGGATATTCTTATAAGCTTATTATGAGCTTATTAATATTTAGTTTTCCAATCTAAATGAATAAAACTTACATTTTGTTTTATGTGTTATACCAAATTAGATCTAGGTGTGTCATAAGGTTACAAGTAAGTCATAAGCTCTAGTAGGAGCTTATAACCTACGGCTATAATTAGTTATAGCTTATTAACATAAGTCAAGTCTCCTTTTTAAGTTGCATGTACATTTATAAGTGTTACAACAATAGATCTAACTATGTACATATAAAAAAAAGTTACAAGTCCAAAATAAGATCTAAACTATGTCTAGACCTAAAAATCAAACATAGATCCATGCATATTCATCTATAGCTCACGGCTATATTTTTAGATCTTGGTACTTCCAAGATGAACACTATATCTAGTTTCTAAGTCTTGTAATTATTTAAAAATACAATCATGATTATCTAGTTTACATGCATGTTTCCAAGGTTACTATTTTTCCAAGGAGACTACATATAGCTCACGGCTATATTGTCTCTTCCCAAGGTTCCCATAATCTTGTTATATGTTTAACATACTCAAGTTAATCTTTGTCACTAGATCTATGGTTTATAATAGCATGCATGTACATTTAATTCATTTTAAATCATATGTACCCCACGGCTACATTTATACACATAAGTTGTATATGTGATTCTTAATAGTCATTTTAACATGTATCATTTCATATTCCATCATTTAAACTTAACACATAAATCAAATATACATTAACCATATATGCCGTGACCTTTAAGGTCATGGTCTTCAACACTTTTAGGTTACACACATCCATCTTATGATATCTATGACTATTGGTTTAACCATAGTCCCATAAAACAAGATTTGTAACTCATGCAACCTTTAGATTTACAAAATGTCTCATATGGTTTTTAAATCTAGTTTAAAATATGGAATATAAAGAATATGTTTCTTACTAAAGATTTTTAAATCATGAACATGATTTTTATAAATATGCTGTGACCTATAATAGTCATAGCTTTATCAAACTTTGATCTTTAACATGTTATTTACTTGTGTTTATAGATGTATGATGATGCATGCATGAAGAAATGGAGGGATAAGTAGTGTATACCTTTCTTTCTTAAAAGTTACCAAGGAAGATCTAGATGAACAAGAAGATTAGAGATCTAATCAAGAGGATGATGGAAACTGATGTTGAGTAAAACTACACCTTTAGGAAAAGGATGCAATAAATAGGGCAAGTGAGCACGACGATTTAGGAAAACCGTGTGTGAATGACCCAATTAAGTTCGTTCTCAAGGAGGCTAGTGTGTTATGTGTGTAATGACTTGGATTAATTTGTGATTATATTTGAGAAAAGAAAAATAGAAAAGGGATTAGAAAAGAATGACGGTTATGAAGACGGATTAAACTAAGTCTAAAAAGGCGTACACGTAAAGTCGTAAAAACCACCAAAATTAAAATTTAACCCTAAAAATTCCTAAAAATTACCAAAAATCCTTAATAATAATCTAAGAGTTTACAAAAAATCAAAACTTGCAAAAACCTTTTAATTAATTAGATAATGACTTTTTAATGCTAATTAAAGCCCTAAAAATCAAAATTAATTATTAAAAAGCCCTAAACAAGATTTTCAAGTTTGTAAACCTAAAAAATACTCTAATTAAGCTAAAAACTATTTTTCAAAATTTTAAAACCAATTTAAACTATTTTTAAATAATTAAAAACTCCTAAAATCAATTAAATCTTAAATTAATTATAACAAATAATTAAAAGACCTAAAAAATATTTGGAAAGTTGCAAAAATCCTAATTAAGTATTTAGAACCTAGGAAAAATATAAAAACCTAGAAAATCAGACTTTTAATTTTTAATAATAAAATAATATTAAAATAATATTAAAAATCCAAAAATTATAAAAAATTCTAAAAACTTGCAAACTAGCTTAATTTATCCTAAATAACTCAGAAATGAAAGTGAAATTACCTAAATACCCCTATTGGGCCTGAAAATGAGCCAAACCCAAAACAGTCCCTTATTGGGCTTAATTAAGGCCCAATAAGAAAAAGTGCTCAAAATAAGCTCAAAAAGCACAGGTTGACTCAAAATTTGATTTTAAACAACTTTTTACAAAGGCCCAAAAGCTGAAAATGTGAAATAAGCTAACTTATAATAAGCAGCTTATTCTTAATGGGCTTTTTGGCCCATTAAGCTATAAGCTGATGCCATAAGCTAAAATTTAACACACAACCTTCTTTTGACCTAACAAAGACTTCTGTAAAAAGAAATTTCAAATAAGACCACTCAATAAGCCAGAAACAAGTCAACAACTTATTCACAAAACGACAAAATAGTCGTTTTTATGATCTAGACCACCTCAGAAGCTGATTCAAGTTGCAAAATGTTTCTTTTGACAAAACTAAGCTTATAAACCAAAGAACTTTCAAATAAGCACACTTAATAAGCTGAAAAATCAAATAAGCACTTATCTTAAAAGTCAAACAAGTTGGTTTTCTAGTGAAAAGTCAAAGTCAAAGTCTGATAAGCTCTAGTTCACTTAAATGGGTCAAATAATGAAGATCTATTACAAAAAATAAGTTGTTGCAAGTCAGAATAAGCTAGAATAGCTTATTGATAAGCTGATGATAAAATTGCACTAGCAGGGGCTAGTTTTGGATGTTGAGCAGTGGGAACTTTTCCCACTACTTGACTATTTTGACTTGTTGTCTTTAGTGACTTTTTCTTGGATTCAGTTTTCACAAAGGCACCCAATTGATCTTTGGATCAAAAGGAGTCAATAACAAGCAAAATAACACAATCAAAAACAGCCAATTGATACAGTTTAATCAATTTATCACCAGATATTGCACAGACATGAACAATGAGCAGTTTAGCATTCAAGAGCAATTTTAGCACAAATCAGCCAACCAAATTCAACCAAATGCACACACAAGCTATAATAAACTCCAATAAGCAAGTCTAAACATGTTTCATGCACTGGTTCAAAGAATTAAGCATGATCCAAGCTATGAAAGTTACTGATGAACACTACACATGCAGTTTTTAACTTTTGCTGATGTATTTGACACACAAGCCAATTTCAACACCTCAAATCTTTCAAACAGGTTATGTTAACTTTGTTTAAACCACTTTTATCCCTAAGCATGCATACACACTAAGTGTTTCCAAAATCCTAGGTCAAAACAAGCAGAAACAATGCCTATATAGCAGATTGATCAATTCAAGTGTTCAAACCCAAAAACTTGCAGCAAAACACTCTCAAACAAAGGTATATCAGATACAAAGCATGAACAACACTTTCCCTTAACACAAAATCAGATTACAAGCATAAATCAGTAGACCCAAACACCCCTTTAACTTTTTCAAATCAAGATTTTCAAAAGCAAAACAAGATTTCAGGCCAACCAAGCATCAATTAACACTCTAACAAGTCTAATAAACAGATTCAAGCAAGAACAACCCACAAAATTCACAAGAACAACAGTTTCATACAAATATCACCAAAAATCACAATTTATGCAGATTTGGAGATTAAGTAAGCAAACCTCATGGATGTACATCCACACCCACGAATTTTGAGCTTATGTGCTAGCAAGAACAAGCACAATCTTCCACAAAAGCCTGCTAAGATTCAACAAGTGTTAAGAACAATAACATGAAAAATCAGAAACTTGGAAAAATCTTGATTGATGCAAACTTGTTACCCCACACTTGATTATCCCCAAGTTATAAGCCTCACCACACCTTAACCAACTCAGTTAGGATGCTATGATCAGCCCTATAGCCCAAGAATTCCAAGATTGGAACAAGACTTAGCAAAATATCAAGAAAATGAGGAAAATATGCAAACTTGTGCACACTCCTCTTTTGAAAACAGGTTTTGAACTTTAAGAACTACAAAGCATATAACAAATGAAAGCAGTAAACAAGAGTGGCCAATGACTTTTCTTCAAGATTTCAAACTCAATTTCATTAAACTTGAAATAGGATTTACAGAAACTTGAACCAAGGAAAAATCAAAAGCAAACGTCTAATGAAGCACCCTAAGGCCTTTATATAGGCATACAAATGACTAAGGAACAGCTAAAAACTTAAAACCCTAGTGCTTGATCTTCCAAATTTGCCCTTGAGAACTTTGTCTTCTTCTTGAATCATGTGACTTGTTTTGGAGTTATGTAAGAGCTGGCAAGTGTTAAGTTGATCCAAGGGTGTGTATGAAGCTTAAAAAGTAAGCACAAGTCTCAAACGTTGGATTGCTGGTTGGTTTTTGTTTGGACGTGAGAAGTGGGGCAGGGGAAGGTTGGCATTATCACATGCATGAGAGTGATGGGAGTTTAGGGGTTGGGTTATGATTAGAGGGCCATTAATCATCATTCTGGAAATTATTAGGGCTTAATTACAAGAAATTAAGAAATCCCTAATTGTGTTCTTGAGGTGAATAGTGCAAGTTTTAATCTGTTTTGGGAGGTGATTAAGGTTTAAATTGTGTTAATGGCGCCAAGTTTTAAAAAATAATAAACCGGGTTAGTGGATTGGTGAGGTGGAAGAAGGGTGAGATCTGATTGGAGGAGAGAGTGAGTGGGGTGAGGTGGCAATTGGTG
Source organism: Glebionis coronaria (assembly GCA_025667525.1). Taxonomy (NCBI): domain Eukaryota; kingdom Viridiplantae; phylum Streptophyta; class Magnoliopsida; order Asterales; family Asteraceae; genus Glebionis; species Glebionis coronaria. The sequence goes on from CM046877.1 coordinate 364,922,209, forward strand.
ATTGGTCTAGGTGTCTTAGGTTGTCTGCCCATTTTAACCCCCTTTCTTTCAGAAACTTGCCACTTTGTAAATATTTAACCAAAAACTCGTTTCCTTTGTATTTGAAGTTTCAAACTTCACACTTTTGCCCCAAAAAGTTTCATAAAGTAAATTCAGGGGTATTTCTTGCCATTTTTGCATTCTTCAAGGGCTGGTTTGGAATTTTCTTCAATGATAATGGTCTTGACTTGTATGATTGTCATCTTGGAGGACTGAAATTGCCAAGTCTTGATAAATGAGGGACCATTTTTGCCAATTGTTGAAAGTTGATGGTCCTTTTTGTAATTTTGGATTTTTCAAAGGACCAAACTTGTCATTTCTTGTACTTTGAAGGACTTCATGATATATTTGACTTTATGGATGATATTGGTTGACAATTTAGCTTTGTTGAGGGGCTAAACTTGCCAATTCTTCAAAGTTAAGGGCCCTTTTGGTAATTTTGACAAACTTTAGGGACCAAACTTGTAATTATGAGGATACAAGGGTATAAAGTGTCAATTCTTCATAATTGGAGGACCCTTCTTCATAATTCTTCAAATCTTCAAGGGTTGATCTTGGGAAAGTCTTCACTAGGGCTTGGTTCATTGTGCGGCTTCGTTTCCCGTGTTCGTTTTTGCATGATTCTTGTGATCTTTTGTCATTATCTCAATATCCGTACCTAAAATACACAAGCAACAAACACAAGCATATATTTGGGTATTTTGACGATATTTAAAGCATTTTAAGCCCTATTTGGAAGATGAGACTATGTATAAAAGCAGTCTCATCACTCCCCCATACTAAACCATTGTCGTGCCCTCACGCAATGCTAGAATAAAGTATCAAAGCATCTCCAAAATTCATTTTATTCACTTTATTTGAATGATAAACTAGCTACACTACTACTATTACTACTACTTGTGTTATAGACATAATGTATGATTTTCATCGCAAAATGGGACGTTTAGGTTCATAGAATAAGAACACGTGAATGCTTCGTTAGAAATAATTTCGTCATCCTCGATTTTCACTCCAATTCCATGCTAAGCGTGCAACGAGATCATTGTCATTATAAGTTAGTAATGCTAACACTACTCATATGCCCTAATCACGTACTTATCCTCCCATTATTCCTAAGTTGTATCTCTTATATTTTATGATGTCTTGAATGTTTCACGAGGATACATTGTTTGACTTATGCGATATTAGAGATTTAGGTCTAAAAATAGAGTCCTAACGGTGTAACTAAGACCATCAAATCAATAACCCCTCCTAATAGACGACGATGTTAAAAAATTAAGTTGACAAGAAGAATCGATAAACACGGTTTTATAACGGTTTTGAACATGAGACTTATTACCAAGACTTTTATACGCCCCCTAACGGAAGGGCCTTATTATCTTTGGTTTACCTCCATCTTTTATTCAACTTCGCCATGAAGCTTTTATTATGACTTCGGTCTTGCCTTGCCTTTTATTATCCGCCTCATCGGTGGTTTTATTAGCCAAAGACGTATATCCTCACGCTAAGGTGAATTTTGGATCTTTAAAGCTTCGAAGATTAAGGCTTGATTCACTTTCAATTTTGCATAGATTTTTCGGCCTTGTGGGGCTTCAAATTGTTTGCTTGATTTAGGTGAGCACTTGAAATCTTATTATTGGGTGAAGCTTTCGATTATTAGGGTGCCAATACTTCAAAACCGTGACGCTGGCGATATCTAAATGTCTTCCCAATTTAATTACACGGAAGCTACTAGAAAAGACTAGAAACCCAACAATCCTAACTAAACCGCTAAGTCACTATTTATTAAGCAAAAAAATATTTACATGCGAAGGGAGAATAAGCAAACAACGAGAACACATGAGTTTTTGAAAGAATACGAGTACTCTACGTTTAGCATAGTAACTTATAATTAACTCTATCATTTCTCGTCCTCATTTAAGAGACTTAGCCTAATGTGTAGTTAAGGAATCAAAGCTAAGTGCTCAACACGCACGGTCGAGTCAAAAATTACTCTTATTCTCGCCATCGGAAAACCTACATTCGTGTCTTTAAGCACTTATAAAACATGAGAAAAATTTAAAATTTGGCCATTTTTAGCCTTATTTTGCAACAAAAATGATAAACAAAACGATAAACTTTGGAAAGCGTGAAAGTTTGGCAAGGAAAGTATCTATTCACCCCCCCATACTAAAGTTAAACATTGTCCTCAATGTTTCGAGTCTAGGGGTGCAAATACCCCCATACTAGAGACGTAGTCGAATGCCTAATCTAGCATGGAAAGGGTGTAACCATTGAGTAATAGCCGTTTATGAAGTGTGCTAAAAACCTAAGGTTAGAACATCAAAGGATACATCATGGATATTGAGAAATGTCTCCAAAGCAAACGATCGAGTGCTCCCTTAAAACGAACACGAGAGGCTCCAATCGTGAAGATCATGATCTAAAAACCACATATCACAAACAACCACGGAACAAAGGTTGGAAGGGCACAAATCCCCACACGTAAGCTACTTTAGACTAAGAAAGCGATAATATATACATAGGATAAGCATGGGACTCCCCCACGAGGCTCCTCGTTTTTGATTACCGAGTCATGAGCTCGACTCGATCCCCTCAATACTAATTATCATTGGGGAAGGTGATTTGGTCGAGGTAGTTCAAGGATGGAACTTCCCCGCCAAAGTAGTGCTTCAACCTATGTCCATTCACCTTGAAGTTAGGACCATCATCTTGAGCTATCTCGATGGTCCCATACGGAAACACTTGAGTCACGGTGAATGGACCGGACCAACGGGATTTCAATTTACCGGAAAATATTTTCAATCTTGAGTTAAAAAGCAAAACTTGATCCCCAATGTTAAAAACCCGGTTTTTAATTTTTGAATCATGAAACTTTTTAGTTTTCTCTTTGTAAATCAATGAATTTTCATAAGCAATGTCTCTTAATTCATCCAATTCATTTAATTGCATTTTCTGGTGTTTTCCCGCGGTCTCCATATCATCATTACAATGCTTAAGGGCCCAATAAGCCTTGTGTTCTAACTCGATAGGCAAATGACAATTTTTTCCATACACAAGCTTATAGGGAGTGCACCCAATGGGCGTCTTATGAGCGGTCCTAAAGGCCCATAAAGCATCGTCTAACTTATCCGACCAAGATTGTCGGTTTTCCCCCACGGATCTCTCCAAGATCCTCTTCAATGCTCGGTTTGAAACCTCGACTTGCCCACTCGTTTGTGGGTGATAAGCCGTAGAAAGACGATGTGTAACCCCATATTTCCTTAAGACTCTTTCGAATTGGTCATTACAAAAATGGGTTCCACGATCGCTTATGATCGCACGAGGGGTTCCAAACCTAGCAAACAAACTTTTCAAGAACTTAACTACCACACGAGCATCATTAGTGGGCAAGGCCTTCGCCTCCACCCACTTAGATAGGTAGTCAACCGCAACAAGGATGTACTTATTACCACGAGATGATGGGAACGGCCCCATAAAGTCTATACCCCAAACGTCAAAGATCTCACATACTTGAATGATATTTTGTGGCATTTCATCTTTTTGTGAGGCTTTTCCTTGTCGTTGGCATGCATCACAAGACTTCACAAGGATTTGTGCATCTCGGTAAATAGTAGGCCAAAAGAAGCCGGCATCAAACACCTTCTTAGCCGTGAGATTAGCACCGTGGTGACCACCCGTGGGTCCCTCATGGCAAGCTCTAAGGATGTTAGAAGCTTCGGTTCCAAATACACAACGTCAGATGATTTGATCCGCACAAGTTCGAAACAAGTAAGGGTCGTTCCAAAAGTAGAACTTGACGTCACGAAAGAATTTTCGTTTTTCTTGAGTCGTCATACCCTTAACGATGAAGTTACCTGCATGGTAATTTGCAAAATCCGCAAACCATGGGGTAGAAGAATCAAGCTTAGAATTCACTACACCAAGTGTCTCGAGCGGAAATGTTTCGGTGATTTCCTTGGGCTCGTAAACACTTTGGTGAGGATCTTCCAAACGAGAGAGATGATCGGCCGCTAGATTCTCGGCTCCTTTTTTGTCAACAATGGTGTGATCAAATTCTTGAAGGAGGAGAATCCAACGAAGTAATCTCGGCTTTGCATCTTGTTTAGCCATGAGATACTTGATAGCCGAATGGTCCGTATACACTATGCATTTCGTCAAGACGAGATAAGGTCAGAATTTCTCAAATGCATACACCACGGCAAGGAACTCCTTTTCCGTTGTAGTGTATTTAAGTTGAGCCTCGGTCATCGTCTTGCTAGCATAGTGGATAGGCAAGAAGTGCTTTTCATGACGTTGCCCCAAAACGGCCCCAATAGCGTAATCACTTGCATCACACATAAGTTCAAAGGGAAGGTTCCAATTTGGAGCAACAAGAATGGGAGCTTTGGTAAGTTTCCTCTTAAGGATCTCAAAGGCTCGCACACAATCTTCGTCAAAGACAAAACGTGCTTCTTTTTCAAGAAGATGTGTAATGGGTCGAGAAATCTTCGAGAAATCCTTGATGAATCGTCGATAAAAGCCCGCGTGGCCTAGGAAACTCCTAACTCCCTTGACGGTTTTGGGATGAGGTAATTTGGCGATGACGTCTACCTTAGCTTGATCTACCTCAATCCCCGCTTTCGAGACCTTGTGCCCTAAGACGATTCCACTCTTAACCATAAAATGACACTTTTCCCAATTGAGCACAAGGTTGGTTTCCTCACAACGTTTTAACATTCTCTCAAGGTTCGACAAACACGAAGTAAAGGAATCACCAAACACGGAAAAGTCATCCATGAAGACTTCCATCGTCTTCTCGATCATATCATGAAAAATAGCCATCATGCATCGTTGAAAAGTTCCCGGTGCATTGCAAAGTCCGAATGGCATTCTACGATAGGCAAACGTTCCATATGGACACGTAAACGTAGTTTTTTCTTGATCACGAGGATCGATGGGAATTTGGAAGTAACCGGAAAAACCATCTAAAAAGCAATAGAAATCGTTTCCCGCAAGACGCTCCAACATTTGGTCCATGAAGGGCAAGGGAAAATGGTCTTTTCGAGTGGCTTCATTCAACTTTCGATAGTCAATGCACACTCTCCATCCGGTCACGAGTCTCGTGGGAATCAACTCGTTGGCATCGTTTGGCACAACGGTCATCCCTCCCTTTTTAGGGACACAATGAATAGGACTCACCCAAGGGCTATCGAATATAGGGTAAATCATTCCCGCGTCAAGGAGTTTAAGGACTTCCTTTTTGATGACGTCGTGAATTTTGGGGTTCACCCTCCTTTGACTTTGGATTGTTGGCTTGAAATCCTCCTCCATTAAGATTTTGTGGGTACAAAACTTGGGATCGATCCCCTTAATGTCGGATAACTTCCACGCAATCGCCCCTTTGTGAGCCTTAAGAACATCGACAAGTGCGGTTTTTTCATCATTCGAAAGTTCCTTCGCAATAATAACCGGCAACTTGTCGTTCTCCTCCAAATAGACATATTCGAGGTGAGGAGGTAAATCTTTCAACTCGAGAATAGGTGGTTCCTCAAGTGAAGATTTAGGTTCGATACTCATAACCTCCTCGGGTGGAGGAAATGGGAAATCGTTAAGAAAATCCTTGATAATCGAGAAGTCCTCATCGTTGTCGAGGTCTTCGTCACAAGTACGTGGAACATTGCATTCTTCCAACGTAAAACCACCACCTTCAAAAGGAGTGAAGGTTGGTGTCGAGTTATCAAGAATTGGATCCAACATAGTGGGATTGCCACTAGTTTCTTCATCACCAAAACCTAGAACTTCTTGTGAAAATTCCTCGCAAACCACGTCAATCATATCAACGAGGTTTATGGTTGCAACGGAATAAACATGAGAAATTTGAGAGTTTTGAGTTGCGTTTATAACAAGCTCCTCGTCGTTGAAACGTAAGGTGATCTTTCTAGCATGCACATCGATCAAAGCCATAGACGTATCTAAAAACGAACGACCTAAAATAAGAGGAACTTGAGGATCCGTGGGGATGTCAACAACAATGAAGTCTACGGGATAGTAGAACTTCCCCACTTTCACAAAAACGTCTTCCGCCAAACCACATGCGGGAATTGTGGAATGGTCGGCCAACTCGATAGACATTAGTGAAGGAGTAAGATTAGGAAGATTGAGCGACTTGAAGATTGCAAGTGGCATCAAGTTAATGCTAGCACCAAGATCGGCCAAGGCGAAGCATTCTTCCATGTCTTGGATTGCACAAGGGATCAAAAATTTACCGGGATCACCGACTTTTTGAGGTATGCGATTAAGATAAACCGACGAACAACTAGACAATTGGTGCAATTTTTCCTTGTTGTTCAACATACTCTTAAAGTTAGCGGCAAATCGAGGCATCATGACCAAGGCATCGGCGAAACTCACATTAAAGTGCAAATCACGAAACATTTTCATAAAAAGCTCAAATTGGTAATTGTCGCGCTCTTGACGTTTCTCCTTCCTAAGTCTCGATGGATAGGGCAAAGGTGGTGTGGGTTGAGGCATAGTAGGCATAGCCTTTGGAATCTCGGGTTCCAATGATGGTAATGGGTCAACCGTAGGTGTGGTATGAGTGGTACTTCGTGGGATTGGGACATGCTCCTTTTGGACCACCACCTCGGGTTCTTCCTCAATTGCTTCCTCCGTAGGAGCAATTGGTTGAGGAATCGGCTCCTTAAGTGTCTTACCACTACGTGTGGTAATCACTTTCATCTCACCCTTAGGGTTGGATATGGTGTTACTAGGAAGACCACTTGACGACGGTTTACACATTATTGCCTCAAACATAGACGAGATTTTATCTTCAAAATTAGATTGCCTCAATACGGCTTCGGTTTGCCTTTTCTCGGCCTTAAGCATCTCTTGTTTAATCTCATGTTGCCCTTGTTCCATTTTTGTTGGTTTTGTTGCAACCTAGTGACATTTCCTTCCATCTTGTTGGTGTGGATTTTAAGTTCATTAGCTAACTCATTTTTCAACTCTTTCTTCAAGTCGTTTTTGAACTCGGATCTTAGGCTAATTATTTCTCTTTGAATGTTGTCAAACCTAGCATCATTACCACTAGCATATTCAACAAACTCACTTGGAAGATCTTTCAATGTTTGCAAACTTTTGTTGTTATTTTGAAAATCATTTTTGTTTGAAACTTGATTATTAGCCCCTTGATTCCCATAATTTCCCTTGTTGTAATTGTTCTTAAAACCAACTTGATTGTTGCGATAGTTGTTAGCATTTTGATTTGATCCAAAACCCGGTGGAGTCATTTGATTAGAGCGGGAAACTTGACCGTTTTGGTTGTAATTTCCCGTGGCCGCAAAGGCACTCGAAGTGTTACCACCGTTGGTAATGCACTCGGAGAAATCATGACCTCCACCACAATACATGCAAGAAACCTCAACCGCTTTGACCGTAGCGGGAGCACTTGGTTCACCAACTTTAAACTCAATCAAAAGTCCTTTCAACTTATCAAAAATCTTGTTTTCCAAGTTCGCCTCAATTTGGCAAGCATCGATGGTATTAGACAAAGAAGGTGAAGCCGAAGACGAAGCCTTACGAACACTAGACGTGCTACGAGGACTATACACCTTAGATCTATTTTCAATAATCACCAAAGCTTCCTCAACCGTTTTACACAAAAAATTACCACCCGCGGCGGCATTCAAATAATCCCTTTCATGATCATTAAGTCCATTGTAAAACGTGTCAATTTGATGCAAATCGGAAAAACCGTGATGAGGACATTCATGTAACATTTCCTTAAACCTATTCCAAGCCGTTGAAAAACTTTCATTAAATTCTTGTGAAAACTTTGAAATCTCGTTTTTCAAGTGCGTAGTCTTAGAGGGCGGAAAAAATTGGTTCACAAACTTAGACACGAGATCCTTCCACGTCAATATAGAATTGGGTGGCTCTTTCTCTAACCAAATTTTTGCGGGCCCCGCTAAGGAATACGGAAAAAGCATCATCTTAATCGAGTCGTTAGATACATCCTTAAACTTGCAAGTAGCGGTAAGACGATTGAATTGGCGGATATGGTTGTGTGGATTGTCCTTCTCATCACCACGGAATTTGTTGTTTTGAATCATGGACAACAAACCCGTCTTAACCTCAAAATTCTCCGCAAGGATAGCGGGAATCACAATAGCCTCTCCATAACCCTCGGTGGGTGCTTGAAGTAACTCCATCATAGTTCGATTCGCCATGGTTGGTGCTTCTCTCACAATGGGTTCGTCAATAGGAGACTCCTCACTAGAATTGTTTGGAGTGATAGATTTGTTTTTTCGTTTACGAGCACGTCTTGCTTGATTTCGAGTTAGCATAAACGTCACGTACAACGAGGGGATGAGCAAAGAAGATTCTTTTTGGTGTTTTGTATTTTTTAATTTTTTTTTGTGGTTTTTGATTGTATTAACCTTTTTTTTGGAACTTGGTGAAATGTATTAGGTAGACAAAAAGTCCACAAATCTCCTCACTAATCAAATATCTTGATTAACGAAGCCTCAAGGAATGAAAACGAACACGTGGAGTGAACGCCTTCGATGACTTTAGAACGATGGTGGAACACCAAATCGTTCAAGAGGGTTTAATCAAATGAAACCAAGAAAATATATATGATACTTAGTAATACTTTGGGCGGCAAAACCCTCGATTCACTCTCACAATCAAATACTCACAAGCAAGCGGGGAAACGAGGCGGCGCGAAGCACTTAAGAGCCTTTTTCCTTAGGATATATTTTATAATATCCGCCTTATACCCACCTTATAGTTTGTATTTTCAAGATTAAGCTTCACGAAAGTATTTATCTATTTTTGCCTTTTTCTTTGGTTTGAGATTCGAATACAATGATTGGGTAATGACCTCCCAAGTCAAGGTTGTGATTGCTCACGTATTTGGAGTACTTGTGTATTTATTGTTCTACGTATACAATATAGTAATAATATTCACACAAAAACCGAAAAACGATAATACGTATTAGTAGAGTGCTACTAATACAAATACTAATTATGGTTAGTATAAAAACAACAATGCCAAATCAAAACACAACACGCCTCCCCGGCAGCGGCGCCAAAATGATGTTGAGTAAAACTACACCTTTAGGAAAAGGATGCAATAAATAGGGCAAGTGAGCACGACGATTTAGGAAAACCGTGTGTGAATGACCCAATTAAGTTCGTTCTCAAGGAGGCTAGTGTGTTATGTGTGTAATGACTTGGATTAATTTGTGATTATATTTGAGAAAAGAAAAATAGAAAAGGGATTAGAAAAGAATGACGGTTATGAAGACGGATTAAACTAAGTCTAAAAAGGCGTACACGTAAAGTCGTAAAAACCACCAAAATTAAAATTTAACCCTAAAAATTCCTAAAAATCACCAAAAATCCTTAATAATAATCTAAGAGTTTACAAAAAATCAAAACTTGTAAAAACCTTTTAATTAATTAGATAATGACTTTTTAATGCTAATTAAAGCCCTAAAAATCAAAATTAATTATTAAAAAGCCCTAAACAAGATTTTCAAGTTTGTAAACCTCAAAAATACTCTAATTAAGCTAAAAACTATTTTTCAAAATTTTAAAACCAATTTAAACTATTTTTAAATAATTAAAAACTCCTAAAATCAATTAAATCTTAAATTAATTATAACAAATAATTAAAAGACCTAAAAAATATTTGGAAAGTTGCAAAAATCCTAATTAAGTATTTAGAACCTAGGAAAAATATAAAAACCTAGAAAATCAGACTTTTAATTTTTAATAATAAAATAATATTAAAATAAAATTAAAAATCCAAAAATTATAAAAAATTCTAAAAACTTGCAAACTAGCTTAATTTATCCTAAATAACTCAGAAATGAAAGTGAAATTACCTAAATACCCCTATTGGGCCTAGAAAATGAGCCAAACCCAAAACAGTCCCTTATTGGGCTTAATTAAGGCCCAATAAGAAAAAGTGCTCAAAATAAGCTCAAAAAGCACAGGTTGACTCAAAATTTGATTTTAAACAACTTTTTCCAAAGGCCCAAAAGCTGAAAATGTGAAATAAGCTAACGTATAATAAGCAGCTTATTCTTAATGGGCTTTTTGGCCCATTAAGCTATAAGCTGATGCCATAAGCTAAAATTTAACACACAACCTTCTTTTGACCTAACAAAGACTTCTGTAAAAAGAAATTTCAAATAAGACCACTCAATAAGCCAGAAACAAGTCAACAACTTATTCACAAAACGACAAAATAGTCGTTTTTACGATCTAGACCACCTCAAAAGCTGATTCAAGTTGCAAAATGTTTCTTTTGACAAAACTAAGCTTATAAACCAAAGAACTTTCAAATAAGCACACTTAATAAGCTGAAAAATCAAATAAGCACTTATCTTAAAAGTCAAACAAGTTGGTTTTCTAGTGAAAAGTCAAAGTCAAAGTCTGATAAGCTCCAGTTCACTTAAATGGGTCAAATAATGAAGATCTATTACAAAAAATAAGTTGTTGCAAGTCAGAATAAGCTAGAATAGCTTATTGATAAGCTGATGATAAAATTGCACTAGCAGGGGCTAGTTTTGGATGTTGAGCAGTGGGAACTTTTCCCACTGCTTGACTATTTTGACTTGTTGTCTTTAGTGACTTTTTCTTGGATTCAGTTTTCACAAAGGCACCCAATTGATCTTTGGATCAAAAGGAGTCAATAACAAGCAAAATAACACAATCACAAACAGCCAATTGATACAGTTTAATCAATTTATCACCAGATATTGCACAGACATGAACAATGAGCAGTTTAGCATTCAAGAGCAATTTTAGCACAAATCAGCCAACCAAATTCAACCAAATGCACACACAAGCTATAATAAACTCCAATAAGCAAGTCTAAACAGGTTTCATGCACTGGTTCAAAGAATTAAGCAAGATCCAAGCTATGAAAGTTACTGATGAACACTACACATGCAGTTTTTAACTTTTGCTGATGTATTTGACACACAAGCTAATTTCAACACCTCAAATCTTTCAAACAGGTTATGTTAACTTTGTTTAAACCACTTTTATCCCTAAGCATGCATACACACTAAGTGTTTCCAAAATCCTAGGTCAAAACAAGCAGAAACAAGGCCTATATAGCAGATTGATCAATTCAAGTGTTCAAACCCAAAAACTTGCAGCAAAACACTCTCAAACAAAGGTATATCAGATACAAAGCATGAACAACACTTTCCCTTAACACAAAATCAGATTACAAGCATAAATCAGTAGACCCAAACACCCCTTTAACTTTTTCAAATCAAGATTTTCAAAAGCAAAACAAGATTTCAGGCCAACCAAGCATCAATTAACACTCTAACAAGTCTAATAAACAGATTCAAGCAAGAACAAGCCACAAAATTCACAAGAACAACAGTTTCATACAAATATCACCAAAAATCACAATTTATGCAGATTTGGAGATTAAGTAAGCAAACCTCATGGATGTACATCCACACCCACGAATTTTGAGCTTATGTGCTAGCAAGAACAAGCACAAGCTTCCACAAAAGCCTGCTAAGATTCAACAAGGGTTAAGAACAATAACATGAAAAATCAGAAACTTGGAAAAATCTTGATTGATGCAAACTTGTTACCCCACACTTGATTATCCCCAAGTTATAAGCCTCACCACACCTTAACCAACTCAGTTAGGATGCTATGATCAGCCCTATAGCCTAAGAATTCCAAGATTGGAACAAGACTTAGCAAAATATCAATAAAATGAGGAAAATATGCAAACTTGTGCACACTCCTCTTTTGAAAACAGGTTTTGAACTTTAAGAACTACAAAGCATATAACAAATGAAAGCAGTAAACAAGAGTGGCCAATGACTTTTCTTCAAGATTTCAAACTCAATTTCATTAAACTTGAAATAGGATTTACAGAAACTTAAACCAAGGAAAAATCAAAAGCAAACGTCTAATGAAGCACCCTAAGGCCTTTATATAGGCATACAAATGACTAAGGAACAGCTAAAAACTTAAAACCCTAGTGCTTGATCTTCCAAATTTGCCCTTGAGAACTTTGTCTTCTTCTTGAATCATGTGACTTGTTTTGGAGTTATGTAAGAGCTGGCAAGTGTTAAGTTGATCCAAGGGTGTGTATGAAGCTTAAAAAGTAAGCACAAGTCTCAAACGTTGGATTGCTGGTTGGTTTTTGTTTGGACGTGAGAAGTGGGGCAGGGGAAGGTTGGCATTATCACATGCATGAGAGTGATGGGAGTTTAGGGGTTGGGTTATGATTAGAGGGCCATTAATCATCATTCTGGAAATTATTAGGGCTTAATTACAAGAAATTAAGAAATCCCTAATTGTGTTCTTGAGGTGAATAGTGCAAGTTTTAATCTGTTTTGGGAGGTGATTAAGGTTTAAATTGTGTTAATGGGGCCAAGTTTAAAAAAATAATAAACCGGGTTAGTGGATTGGTGAGGTGGAAGAAGGGTGAGATCTGATTGGAGGAGAGAGTGAGTGGGGTGAGGTGGCAATTGGTGATTGGTCTAGGTGTCTTAGGTTGTCTGCCCATTTTAACCCCCTTTCTTTCAGAAACTTGCCACTTTGTAAATATTTAACCAAAAACTCGTTTCCTTTGTATTTGAAGTTTCAAACTTCACACTTTTGCCCCAAAAAGTTTCATAAAGTAAATTCAGGGGTATTTCTTGCCATTTTTGCATTCTTCAAGGGCTGGTTTGGCATTTTCTTCAATGATAATGGTCTTGACTTGTATGATTGTCATCTTGGAGGACTGAAATTGCCAAGTCTTGATAAATGAGGGACCATTTTTGCCAATTGTTGAAAGTTGATGGTCCTTTTTGTAATTTTGGATTTTTCAAAGGACCAAACTTGTCATTTCTTGTACTTTGAAGGACTTCATGATATATTTGACTTTGTGGATGATATTGGTTGACAATTTAGCTTTGTTGAGGGGCTAAACTTGCCAATTCTTCAAAGTTAAGGGCCCTTTTGGTAATTTTGACAAACTTTAGGGACCAAACTTGTAATTATGAGGATACAAGGGTAAAGTGTCAATTCTTCATAATTGGAGGACCCTTCTTCATAATTCTTCAAATCTTCAAGGGTTGATCTTGGGAAAGTCTTCACTAGGGCTTGGTTCATTGTGCGGCTTCGTTTCCCGTGTTCGTTTTTGCATGATTCTTGTGATCTTTTGTCATTATCTCAATATCCGTACCTAAAATACACAAGCAACAAACACAAGCATATATTTGGGTATTTTGACGATATTTAATGCATTTTAAGCCCTATTTGGAAGATGAGACTATGTATAAAAGCAGTCTCATCAGAAACCCTAACTATAACCAAGCCGTGACCTTTAAGGTTTCGGCTAGGGCTTGTTATAGTGATTCCAAAGATGATGATGCTACCAAATGATTAATAGTTAATATGGGACAAGAATTTAGTAGATTTAATGAACAACTTTGGATTGTTGTGGCTTAATGCCGAATGATTTGAGAGAGAAAGATGAAGAGAGAATGAGATTTGGTTGCATGAGAGGTTGAGAGAATGTATGTGTATGTTTCGGCTTAAAGGGGAGAGAGAATGGTGAAGGCAAAAGGCATGATTGCCTTGGTAAGAGCTATTGTGCCATGTGTTGGCTTTTCCAAAACCAAGACAACCCTTCTTCTTCCACATATGGGGTGTCGTGTCTAGCTAGCCAAAAAAGAGGGTAATGGGATTTGGTTTGGGCTCATGTTGGGCTAGTACCTAAGGAGTATAGTCTTGGGCTAGTTCAAGGAGGTCAAAACATGTTTGTGGTATACACACTTGCACACATACATGGCTACATACACTATGAAGCATGTTTTCCAACTTTGATTTAGTGTTGTGTATAGCCAAGTATTGATTTTACATTTTTATCACTTGTTCTCCTAGTCTTAAGTACAAGGTTTGAGCTATGTAAATTATTTACAACAAATATGAATGTAAAGGTATAAGTGCCTAAATGAACAAGTTCACACTCAACCTATAGGAATATACATATGAGTACGTGTTCTAGGGTTAATGGGTGAAACTTCATTATATAAAATCATGGTAAAATCATGGATTTTACAGCACCGCCCCGTTATTTTAGCTTTGTCCTCAAAGCTACTAAAAACCTAGTTATCTTTTAAGTAAGAGATGTTCTAAGTATATGATTTGATTCAGGTTCTCTCTCTCTCAGGTACGGATGGTGGCATGAACGCGAAGTGGTCTACACCTAGGTTATTCTTATACGCCTAATCTGGCATTTATGGAAGCTTCCGTCATTATAGGTGAACAGAAAAGAATGCAAAGAGATCTTTATCTGGATCGCACTATACATCCAATTGAGCAGTAAAGGAGACTGCTGCTGTGGATGGGTAGGCGAGGAATGCAAAGAGATCTTTATCCGGATCGCACTATACATCCAATTGAGCAGTAAAAGAGACTGCTGTTGTGGATGGGTAGGTGAGGAATGCAAAGAGATCTTTATCCGGATCGCACTATACATCCGATTGAGCAGTAAAGGAGACTGCTGCTGTGGATGGGTAGGCGAGGAATGCGAAGAGATCTTTATCCGGATCGTACTATACATCCGATTGAGCAGTAAAGGAGACTGCTGCTGTGGATGGGTAGGAGAGGAATGCAAAGAGATCTTTATCCGGATCACACTATACATCCGATTGAGCAGTAAAGGAGACTGCTGCTGTGGATGGGTAGGCGAGGAATGCAAAGAGATCTTTATCTTGATCGCACTATACATTCGATTGAGCAGTAAAGGAGACTGCTGCTGTGGATGGGTAGGCGAGGAATGCGAAGAGATCTTTATCCGGATCGCACTATACATCTGATTGAGCAGTAAAGGAGACTGCTGTTGTGGATGGGTAGGCGAGGAATGCAAAGAGATCTTTATCCGGATCGCACTATACATCTGATTGAGCAGTAAAGGAGACTGTTGTTGTGGATGGGTAGGCGAGGGCTTATTAATGGGTGTTGTAGTCATACTTTTCCCTGGATCTGGGAGGGGACCATTAGTGCTGTGGATTTGGTTAGGAGGGCAAATCCATTGCAAATGGTTTCTGATATGACGAGGATGTACCGGCTTGTTTCATATGCTGGGGAATTCGGGGACGCACTATTTCTACATCCTGTTCATGGGTGAGATACAAGTTATATCTCCATACCTGTGTGTGTAAAATTAGGGGCTGAAGGTAAAACAAACATGTTTAACTTTAACCCCTCCTATATTAGCAGCTTTAAGAGGAGTCTCAAGATCTTTACCTCAAGGCAGCGGGGTACAAACATTAGTTAATGGTACTAAAGTTTCTACCCAACAAAGAGGTTAAGATTGTTGTCGATGGCGTTTGCGTAAGAAGTTGCAAGGAATCTACTTCCTTTGCCGTGAGGCTGAGTGAGAGGGGCGCAGAAAAGAAGTACCTCAAATGGTGGAAATAAAAGAAGATACCAAGAATAAAGAAGTGTGCGCCTTGCAGGGTATCGTAACAAGGGTCACGCATTCACTATTACTGGTTCAAAATTTATACAAATTCTGACTTCTAAAGAGTGGAATTCTCATCTCCCAGCGTCTAGTGGGTGATGGTATTGTCGAACTAATTGGACCCGAAGAGGAAAGAGGAAGGTCCAAAAATATAGGAGATTCAACATCTCCTTACAGGGGATGTTGATCATAGACCTACAAAGTACACCCATTGTGATTTGGATGTATCTTTCAAGGTTAGGCAGGGAAGAAACAGGTTAGGAAAACAGGATATTTTCGGACCAAGTAATCGCTGGCCCGTTGGTGCTTGAGATGAAACTAAATCTAGCGTTAACTATATCGGAGTAATGGCTCCCCAGTATAATCAAGTTTTCATCTCACCAAGGTGCACAAACCCATTTTTGGCTATAAGGGATAATTGCACGTTACTTGCAAGCCAATTTGTGCTAAGAACGATATTAAAGTTATCAAGGCTTTCTAGGATCTGATTGGTGTAAAACGGCTGATTCGGAAAGTTTTTAAGGAACAGCCTCGGATGAGGGTGTTTAACTATCATAACTTTTCTGTCGACTATTCCGCAATATAATAGGAACCTAGAACTATCGGAGGGATTTCCATTACCTTCCTAAATTTAGCATTTGTAGTACTTTGGTCTACACATGTATTAGACAAGATAGATGTATATCACTGGTTTAGTAAGCACGTACCAGGTACGACGCTGGAGCCTGGGTTTGTTGAGGCATTGCCAGCCATGTACACTTGCGAAGGAGTTCCCTTGTCGTCCTTCTTCTGGTTGGCCCTCTTGGGACAATCAGGTCTCACGTGCCCAGGGGTTCCAAACTCGTACCATACCACAGCTTTCTTCGGCCCGCTAACGCTCCCGCCAGTGGGGTTTCGCTTTCCTTGTTGCCCACTTCCACTCCCTCGTGCGTTAGACTTGACCCTGTTGCTGTTTCCAGGATTGGTGTTGGGTCGACCTGGAGTAGCAACATTGGTTGGACACTCGCGAGCAAAGTGGCCTTGTTGGCCGCACTTGTAACATCCTTGACATTGTCCTCCAACAACATGGTGGTAATTGCACTTCGGACACTTGGGTTTTGTCCCTGAGTAGTTCTTGGCGCGGGTTGTGGGAGTAGTGTCATTTGCTTGCCCAACGTTTTGCTTTTTGAAAGGCTGATGGTGCTGGCTACGAGAGTTTTCTTCGGATTTCCTCTTGTTGTCTACTTGTCCCTCAGACCGATTGCGGGTTTGTTTGTTGATCAGCTCAGTCGCAATTTCCATGGCACCTTCCACAGTGGTGGGTCGTGAAGCTAGCACACTGTCATGAATGTTGTCAGGGAGTCCACTGACATACTTTTCAATCTTGTCACTCCTTAGAGGAAACATTCTGGTGCACATCAAGCTTAACTCTTGAAATCTTTGGTTGTACCAAATGATATCATTGTTCTTACACTTGAGATCCCACAGCTCGACTTCCAACTTCTTCATTTCTCCTCTGGGACAGTACTTCTCATTCATTCATTCCTTGAGGTTGGCCCAAGTGAGAGTATAAGCAGCGGCATGCCCAAGGGTGGTGACCACAGAGTTCCACCAAGTAAGGGCGCTATCGAGTAGAGTGCATGTAGCATACTTAACTTTGTTCTCGTCAGCACGATCGCTGATGCGGAAAACTGTCTCTAGTCTTTCAAACCATCGCATTGGTTCAACAACTCCTTCTTTTCCTCGGTACTATGAGGGTTTGCATTTCAAGAAGTCGGGGTACGAACAACCCCTGTTGAAGTTGTTTCTGCGTATGTTGGGGTTTGGGTCATCACCCACATTAGCTTCTCTGGCTGTCATGGCTGCCGAAATGCCTTCATCAATCATCTCTCGGAGTTGAGCAGTGGTAACATTATGAGTAGCTTCAGGTACTTCGGTATCAGCGGTATTGAAGACAGTTGCATTATTGGGGTTCGATTGGGAAATCACCATTTGTCTATAGTCATACACAAAATGAGATTACTAATTCAATCGTTAGTGTAGCCTTTATATTATTTGCAAGAGAATGATTTCATGCATACAATTCATAACAAATTTGGATAACCTGTCAGGATTTTATAATATAATACGTTGCACAACAAATATAACATAAAAGAGTGATTTCATGCAAAGTTCCGTAGGGAATTTTAAACATTTGTCAAGCATATCAAATCCGGAACAAGGTTTAGCTAGCCTTGCTCCTGGTAGTGGTACACATTATCTTAAGTACATCTGATAACTAGATTTTACTCAGGTTAAAAATATTCGTTGTACCAATCTCTTCGAATTGAAAAAGAAGTTTAATGTGCGACTCAGTCGTTCTTTGGTGAAACAAATAGTTGTGTCGTTGTAGTATATTAAAAGTGCAAAAAAAATTAAGGTAAAATGACTTTAAAGTAAATCTAAAATCTAATCTTACGATTAATGACAGGAATTTAACGCGAGACTAAAAGTAAATGGCACTTAATTAAATCTAAACTAATTAAATGTAAATGGCACAATATTTAAAACTTTGAAAAGTAAATTAATTAGGTGACTTAAAATAAAGTGAGACGAAAATTAAATTTAACAAAGTAATAAAATGAAAACTTAAAAATAAATCAATTAAAAAAAAGAGGGAAAAACAAAATTTGAAATAAAGCAAAAACAAAACAAGGAAATGAATCCGATCGTATTGCGATCGTAACCAATGAAGTGGTTGGATCGCACTCGGATCGTAGCTTGATCGCAGTCTAGATCACACTTGGTGATCGTAGCCCACGATCGCACTTCAATGCGATGGTAACAAAAGGTGGTGGTCGTACTCTATAGATCGTACTCCATGATCGTAGTGACTGGATCGCACTCCACCACGATCGCAACAAAGTGGATCGCAGTGGGTGATCTTGACCAAGCGATCGCAACACGGATCGTACTCTATGATCTTACCCACGATCGCAGTGAGTGATCGTGGTGGGGATTATGGAGTATGATCGTATTGTGATCCTAGTCCTTGATCGCAACAATGGATCGCAAGTAGAAACCCTTAAGGTTTATGCGATCGCACTTGTTGGATCGTACTGGGGTTATAAGCAGTGACGATGGAAAGATTAGAAGCAGAATAAGCAAACTAAATAAGCAAAAAGACAAATAAGCAAATGCCAAAGAAACACTTTTGATTATAAACTAATAACAAAACTTAATTTAGATCGAGATTAAGAAAAACACAATAAGCTTGAATTTAAAAACTTTTCAAAACACAAAATAAGCAAACTAAATAAGCAAACTTTTGAAAAGATGAAACTTTTTAGAAAACTTAAGAACAATCAAATAAGCTAAGTATGAAACAAGCCAATAAGATTGTCAAACTTATGGCTTATCTTATACAAAAACTTACACAAAGTAAAAAGATAAATGATGAGATGGCATTTATACATGATCTCATCGTTCTTTTCGGGCTTTAAATGCATAAAAATGTCATAAAATACCATATATATGCTTTTGTTTGTTTACTTGTGTATTTTAGGTATGGATATCGTGAAAAAGACAAAAGATCACAAGTTACAAGGAAAAACGGACACGAGAAACGAAGCCGTACAAAGAACCGGGCCTTAATCATGGAATTCTCAACAAAATACCTTGAAGACTTGAAGACAAACAAGATTGATCCTCATTTATTGAAGAAATGACACTTAAAACCCTTGTATATTAATAATTACAAGTTTGGTCCCTTAAGTTTGTCAAAATTACGCAAAAGGTCCTTCAACTTTGAAGAAATGGCAAGATTAGTCCCTCAACAAATCAAAATTGCCAATAATGGTCCCTCATGAAGTCAAAGTTACAATGAAGACCTTTGAAGATCAACAATGTCCAAGATCAGTCCTTGAAATATCTCAAAATGGCAAATATAACCCTTGAAACACTTTTTGGAAAGTTTGTGCCAAAAATGACAAGTTGTGAAACGTTGATACAAAGGAAATGGGCGCTGATAGAAGTTTATATCCAAGTGACAAAAGAAAGGAAGGACAAGGGCTGAATGTGTGCATACTGAAACATTTAAACACACAAACACGCGCCAAACAACTCCACTCCACCAAAAACGGATCAAAAGGACAACTATTCACCTTTACAGCCCAGATTTTACACAACTTAAAACAAAGGGTAAAATGAAATTACCCAGGCACACGTTTGATTCACATGTGCAGGAACCTATCCCACACACAAAACCCTCATCTCCACTCACTATGGACCCCACCCCAATACCCTTTCCACCAATCAGCAAGCAACTTAGCCTCCAAGTCATGTGACGTGTCAAGATCAACAGCTGACAACGTTTGCTTAATCCCAAAGCTGAAATGAACATCCAGGATCATTTTAAACAGCTCACACCAAGGATTCGTCTTGAAGGACTTAAGGACAAATGTGGAATTTCACTTCTAGGGTTTATGAACAGTGTAGCATTGGCATTTGCCTATAAAAAGACTCCTCAACATGTGAGAGAGCTTTTGTTCCAGATTTTAGCTTTCAATCTTTGTAATTCCTTTTTATGAAATAAAGTTTAAATTTCTTAAAATTCTGAGTTTTAATCTGTTATTTATAAAAGTTTGGTGTTGGAAAAGCTAAAATCTGAGTTCCATTTATATGTTTGAAGGTTTTTTTGAGGCAAGGTTTTAAGTGATAAGACTTGTGCATCAAAAATCAGAAAGTCCTTGTTTATTTGATCTCACCCTTGTGTTTGTTCATCTTAGCAGCATTGGAAGCTGGTACTTGTTTTGCTAGTACCTCAGCTCAAACAATCCAGGGCCTGGATGTAGGTCTTGGAGGTTTGCATCTTCTTCCTTTTTCATTTTCTCTTTAAGTTTCTGAATATTTGTGATTTTTGTGGATTTGTGCTTGAATCTGTGTTATTGTGGATGTTTATTGTTGATTTGGCTTGGTTTGATGTTTATGAAGTGTTATTGATCTGATTTGTGGGTTGAATCTTAATGATCCTTTGAAAATTTGTGAAAATAAGTTTTAAAAGGGTGTTTGGGATTACTGCATAAGTCTGTCAACGTTTGATTTGTTCCTGTCAGCGTTTGATTTAAACTTATCAGCGTTTGATTAGTGCTTGTGTGTTGAATGCAAGTATTGGTATCTGTTATTTGGGAGTATTTGTGCATCTGTTTGCAGGTTTTGTGGGCTTAAACACATTGATTCATAGATTGGCTCTAAAATCTTCATAACTTGGTAAAATTGGCTAGGATTTTGAGGACACCTAGATCTAAGCATAGGTTAAGGGTAACTAGTGCTAAATCATAGTTAATCACACCAGGGTAGAGGGATTTGAGGCTTGAAATTGGATCAAGTGTCAAGTATATCAGCAAACTTGTTTCTGCATATGTTCTTTGTTCATCAGTAACTTTTTGTGCTTTGATCTTGCTATTTACTTTGATTCAGTGTTTAGTTCTTGTTGCATTGTTATTTCTAGCATTAGGATTGTTGTATTGCTGCTTGGTTTTTATTTGTTTGCTGCTTGTGAGGATATTTGGCTACTTGGATTGCTTCGTTCATAGCTTATAAGCTCACTGGCTTATTGGCTTATTTGTGCCAAAATACATCAAGTTTATCCAACTGGTAAGCTTTGATTCACAAGGTTTGCACTCAAACCTTGACCAGTAGGGTGAAAAACTAGTCATTGCACTTCTTTGTGTCTGTCAGCGCCTATTTTGTTCCTGTCAGCGCCTACTTTGTTCTTATCAGCGCCTGACTATAACCTGTCAGCGTTTGACATTTGAGTTGACTGTTTTTGGATTTGACCCATTTGGGGGCCCATTATGGGTATTTTGGTAATTTCACTTTTATTTTCTGATTATTTAGGTTAAAATAAACTAGTTTGCAAGTTTTTAGAATTTTTTTATAATTTTTGGATTTTTAATATTATTTTATTATTATTTTATTATTATTTTTAAAATCTCACATTTTCCAACTTGTTACATTTTTCTTAGGTTAAATACATTAAAATAGGAATTTAGCAACTTTTAGAATAATTTTATCTCTTTTAGATTAATCTTTATAATTATTGTAAGTTTTAATAGTTTTTAATTCATTTTAAATAGTTTTTAATAGTTTTAAAATTTCTAAAAATAGTTTTTAATCTTTTTAGGTCATTTTAGAGGTTTATCAATTGAAAAATCTTTATTTGGGCTTTTTGATAATTTATTTGATTTTTAGGGCTTTAATTAGCATTTAAAAATTGAATATTTAATTATTTAAAAGGTTTGAAAAAGTTTTGATAGTTGGTAAACTCTTAGTTTATTATTTTTGATTTTTGGTAAATTTTTGGTAATTTTTAGAATTTATTTTATTTTTGGTAATTTTTTAGGTTCTACGTCTTAACTTTCTAATAGTGATTTTTAGTTAATTAATTTTTATTTTTACGACTTTGTCATTTTCTCTTCTAATCCCCTTCTAAACCAAATATTAATCTCAAATAATTACAAGTTAGAACACACACATATACCTCCTTGGGAAACGAACATTCTCTCTTTTATTTGATTGGGTCATTAGTGTTGATTTTTCCTAAAATCATCACTCGATACTTACCGCTCATTTACGCTCTTTTGTTTTCCTAAACAAGAGGTGTATAATTTTACTACAATCAATTAACTTTTTAGTAAAATAAGCAAAGAGATTAAGCAAGAAACTTGCTTAATCCGAAATTAAGCCGAACAAAAAAGAAGAAAAATAGAATGAGATTGATGAGAAGAAACTTGATCAAATGTAAATAAAGATTAAAGCAACAAAATTAAAAACACTTACTTGAAATTAAATGGTAAATAAGGTGCAAGACAAGGTGATTAAATGGACAAGTAATTAAAGTGCAAGAAAAATAAAGGTGGAAGACTAATTGTCACCTTAGCCAACAACGAAAAATAATTAACTAGCCTAATCTATATATAGAGGAGGATTAGGAAGCTTCCTCCCCTCCTTCATTTTCTCTTAATTACAAGATTAAGTCCTTCCTTCTTTAATCTTCTCTTAATTGCACCATTAGTCCTTAAGCCTTTATTCTTCATTAATCTTGGACTTTAAATGGTTTTGTCTCGGGATTTCTTTGAACTCGTCTTGTATTTCTTCAATAAATTAGACTTGAGTTCTTCGGCTTTAAGTAAACTTCCGTCTTTTGACTTTTTCTTCGATAAATCTTAAGAATTGGTCTTGGACTTCCGTTCCTTTTGCACTCTTGACTTCTCGACTTCATCTTTCATCTTTTTCTTCAATAAAAGCCCGTGAATGCTGTGTTTTCCCCACTTTTCACAATTTCGTCCTAAATCACAACAAAAACACAAACCACGCATAATTCCGACATAAAAGACATAAAATACACGTTTTGGCTCGGTTAATATTGTAATTAAGTGGTAAAAAGGATGGGTGTTTACACACCTATCAAATCCCCTACACTTGACCATTGCAATGTCCTCATGCAATGCATTAGTTACAAAGCACATTTACATTTTTCATCATAATCAATCCACGTTGGCCTTTATTAAAGAGATAGAAAATTAAAAACATACAAAGTAAAGAAATCAAAAACATACCTTGGGTTTTGGAAATGTCATGAATAATCATCATCCTCAAGTTTTCGCTTTCTCCAAACCAAGCTTAAAAACGAGATCATTGTTATTATACGTTAGTAAACTAACACGAACTCATGTGGGACAATTACTCACTTAGACTCCCTTATTCCTAGGGGTATCTCTTATATTTTATTGTTGTCTTGAATGATCACTAGGATGCATTTTTGACTTATTTCGATAGTTATTAAGGCCGAAAATAAAGTGAACGATTTTATCAATAGTTAGCTAAAGGACAAAATCTTTTAATACTGCTTCTCGGGACCTCATAAAGTTCATATCTTGGCATAACTCGCTTCGCGATTTGAGACCTTTCTCGGACCAATATTTGGCAGCGACTTCATACTTCAAACCTTGAGAGACGTTCATGAAATTATGGTCTTCTCTTCATATAGGAATTTCTTCACTTGAAGTTTTGAGAGATTCATACTTGGACCACGACTTCTTCATTTTTCTCCACTCATTATTTTGGACTTTGATATACAACGATCCGCCTCCTTTTATGACTTGGATCTATTTATCCTCATACATTGTTAGGGTCTTTTCGGATACACTTATCCATGACTTTTGGGGAGTTTTTGCTTTTCGTCGTGTGTCTCGATCCTTCATATTGATTTTTGATAAATGATTCTTCACATCACTTTGGATCTTTAGCAACAAAACATAGCCCTCATGCCTTGTTAGGGCCTTTTCTGACTCGCCAATCTTCGCATCCCGCTTCAATAAGTTATGCCTTGGCTATGAACTCTAATCCATACCGAGCAACTTTTAAACGATCTTGGGCTAGAAGCTAAGTAACTTTTCAAATCGTACAACCTTATTTATTGCAGATAAATTTATTAGCAAGCGATGGTAGAATAGGCTTATAATTAACTCACATAAATTCACGAAAGAATACCAAACTTATAATTGACTCTATCATCTCTCGTTCTCCACAGTTTAAAATCTCAAGGAATGAGACTTGTGGACGCTTAGCCTATTAAATCAATGTTTTGGGTTTTCGAGTCGCCTATAAGATCTTGCAAATTCTTAGACTTTTTCAAGTTTAGAAATCGCATTTTAAAGTTCCCTTGATAAACGAATCTCTAGGATCAATTATAGGAACTTGCGAAAAGTTCTTGTTCTTAACCCGTGGCGAGTTAAGACTTTCGCGTTTTATAGCTCCCTATATAAAAGCCTAGCAAAACTTGACTTAAACACGTTAAGGAAACTAGCTAGAGTAACTTAGATAAGTAAACTCGGGTTGAGTCAAAAGATTCACAACTTTTGAAAAATAAAACCACTTTATTCAAAATTTATTCTAATAAGGAAAGAAAATAATTATACAAAGGACAAAACTAATAGGCCAAAATAGATCAAAAATTTTGAAAAATGTCGAAAAATTGATTTTCCGGTTAAAATGAGGACAAATACAAGGAAAAGGCCACTTAACTTCGATAGAAGTCCCCCCTACACTGAAGATAAACATTATCCTCAATGTTTAAGCATGTGGGAGTAAACTCCCACACACTTAGGACATTGTGCACGATGTTTAAATCTCGCTAAGGGAGAGACAACTAAAGAGATTCCTATAAAATAGTGAATCGAAAAGAGTTTAGGATAGAACCGGGAAAATGGAACACGGAATCATGGGTCGTCAAGAATCATCAAGAGTGGATCATTGAGCTCGAATCCCTGATTAAAAAGAGAGGACAGGAAATAGCAAACCAACGGGTCTCCCCTAGACTTAGGATAAAGAAAGCTAAAGGATAGATGCATGGGTTGCCTCCCAAGAAGCGCTTGGTTTTTGCTAACCGAGTCGTGAGTCTGACTCGACCTTGATTATCAACGGAAGAAGCATGAAACATATCCACCAGGATCAAAGACATAGTTTTCGTCCATCAATAAGCACAAGCTTAAGGCGAACAAGGCAAGCCAAAGAAGAGTAGGCAAGGTTCCCTTAAGCAGCGATGGAGCACGGTGAAAGAAAGGGTGAAGTGGTGCAAGAAGATTTCCATAAGTTCCAAAGATATTTCCTTTTATTTCATCAGGTGGATACTGAGATGGCTGCAGAATATCAATACCGGGGTCGAACACCTTTTCCTTTAGGGGAAAATAGCACTCAGGCTCACTGTGATCGTGGTGGGGATTATGGAGTATGATCGTATTGTGATCCTAGTCCTTGATCGCAACAATGGATTGCAAGTAGAAACCCTTAAGGTTTATGCGATCGCACTTGTTGGATCGTACTGGGGTTATAAGCAGTGACGATGGAAAGATTAGAAGCAAAATAAGCAAACTAAATAAGCAAAAAGACAAATAAGCAAATGCCAAAGAAACACTTTTGATTATAAACTAATAACAAAACTTAATTTAGATCGAGATTAAGAAAAACACAATAAGCTTGAATTTAAAAACTTTTCAAAACTCAAAATAAGCAAACTAAATAAGCAAACTTTTGAAAAGATGAAACTTTTTAGAAAACTTAAGAAAAATCAAATAAGCTAAGTATGAAACAAGCCAATAAGATTGTCAAACTTATGGCTTATCTTATACAAAAACTTACACAAAGTAAAAAGATAAACTTTTTAGTAAAATAAGCAAAGAGATTAAGCAAGAAACTTGCTTAATCCGAAATTAAGCCGAACCAAAAAGAAGAAAAATAGAATGAGATTGATGAAAAGAAACTTGATCAAATGTAAATAAAGATTAAAGCAATAAAATTAAAAACACATACTTGAAATTAAATGGTAAATAAGGTGCAAGACAAGGTGATTAAATGGACAAGTAATTAAAGTGCAAGAAAAATAAAGGTGGAAGATTAATTGTCACCTTAGCCAACAACGAAAAATAATTAACTAGCCTAATCTATATATAGGGGAGGATTAGAAAGCTTCCTCCCCTCCTTCATTTTCTCTTAATTAAAAGATTAAGTCCTTCCTTCTTTAATCTTCTCTTAATTGCACCATTAGTCCTTAAGCCTTTATTCTTCATTAATCTTGGACTTTAAATGGTTTTGTCTCGGGATTTCTTTGAACTCGTCTTGTATTTCTTCAATAAATTAGACTTGAGTTCTTCGGCTTTAAGTAAACTTCCGTCTTTTGACTTTTTCTTCGATAAATCTTCAGAATTGGTCTTGGACTTCCGTTCCTTTTGCACTCTTGACTTCTCGACTTCATCTTTCATCTTTTTCATCAATAAAAGCCCGTGAATGCTGTGTTTTCCCCACTTTTCACAATTTCGTCCTAAATCACAACAAAAACACAAACCACGCATAATTCCGACATAAAAGACATAAAATACATGTTTTGGCTCGGTTAATATTGTAATTAATTGGTAAAAAGGATGGGTGTTTACACACCTATCAACATCATATCCAAAATACATGCCCAAAGAAAAGGAAAGATAAGGTACGGGATTACATCACCAAAAGCGGAAAAAGAGATAAAAGTACAAAGGCCCTATGTCATGATAGCTGGGATGCAACCCGTGTGCTTATCATGACGTACAAGAAGTCTAGTACGTCTATGCTAATACTGCCTTGATGGTCCACTAGATGATGTCGGGGCTGACGGTGCAAATGGAGCTGGTAGGGCTGCAAAATTCCTCCTGGTGTTCCACAAAGTCCGAACTGTCGTTCGGGTTTCCTTGAGCGTACGGAGTGTAGACAGTAGCTGGTTTCGGAGCCTATCAACGACCCCTCAGAGATAAGCCATCTCCCCAGTAACCTCATCATGCCGGACAGTGGCGAGATCAAAGAAGATGGACAATGACTGCTCCTGAGCAGCTAGAGCAGCATGAGCCTGATGCTGCAGACCCTCCATGACCTGAATGCGCTGGTGGAGGCGGTAGTTCTCATCCAATAACCATTTAAGTGCCTCGTCCGTCCTAGCCTGAATGCCCTTTGTAGTCTGTGAGTCTCCCCTCATAGTGCGGAAAAGAGTGTCGATACGCTCATAGATAACGACATGGCTCTGTTGACTAACTGTCAACTAGCTGCGGAGGTCGGATATCTCTCGCTCATGGCGTGCAGCCAATGCGGAGATCTGGGCCTGGACGGAATCGACACGTCCTGCCCCAGCGCCTTCCCCGGTCTCATAAGTGGAGACGGGTGTGGGTCCGGATAAATAGCCTGATGAAAAGGACAGAGGCATGGAAGATGGAATGCTAGAAGGGACCCGGTCATCCTCCATAGAGGTTGGGGCTGGTGTGGCTGATGCTGAGATAGAAAATGGGTTCTCTGGGAGCACAGCTTCGGTGGCTCGGTCATCCTCTGAATCCGAGGCTGACAACCATCCACACTACGTCGATCGTGGGGATGAACAAACAACTGGAGTAGGAGCTACTCTGGGTAGAAGAGTCGTAGATGCAGTAGGCGGAGTCATGATGCTCTAAAATAGTATTATTTTAAGTTTGAAGTGAGTATAAGCTTACTAACAAAGAACAATATTATTTAGATTACATGCTTTATGAAATATATCCCCTTTTAAACAATTATTAGAATGCTTTAAGGTTACAATTAGTTATACTTATACATATATATGTACTATCATGTAAGTAATTCATTTATCAGTTAGTAAGTGTGAAGTTTAGTTTAATATTACTCATATTTGCATTTTAGTATTTTACTATGTAGTGTAAAATTTTCCAAGTTTAGCACATCTAACATATAGCAATATCTCACTAAACAGTATTAACAATCAAGTTTAGTAACATATATATATACAATTAGTTCACATAGCGTAACATGCCCTAAGATCTATATGCTACGGCCCCAAAATAAAATCCCAAAAATATTTTTATAAGTTATAGTCCAGTTTTAAATAAAAGAAAAATAATTTCTATTTTTATTTTATTTAAAAATTTATCTGGTTCTCTATAACTAATGCTCTGATACCATTCTCTGTGACACCCCGAGTAGGGTCATAATATGCGGAAAATATCCCCGGAGACGTCACAAGCGTGGATCGATAGCATATAGTCCATATAGCATAAGATAAAGATTATATAAATCAGATTACACGTTTGATAACAAATAAATTAAAAATTGTCTTAAATACGACAGAAGTTGATTGTTTATGTTTCCCAAATAGAACCCCGGACGAGTCCTACAATGCAGATTACTAAGATGATGGAGATCATGCACACACCACGTACTAACTTCATATTCCTGTGCAAAACATACTAACAGGTCAACATAAAGTTGGTGAATTTACAGATTTTAACAATTAATTAGTTTGGACATATAATAATCAGAGAAGTAATTATGCACAAAGCATTCTTACTAAAATGTAAATAACATTTGTTTATTATTAGAAACTGAATCTTAACCCCATAGTCCTCAACAGATGAGGACGTAGTGTCTTACAAAAAGACACCCATTCCAGTTCCAACATGGTATACGTCTGTTGTCCCGGCCAAGGCATAGTGAGCATGACTCACCCAGACGGGGATGGTCAATCCCTAATAGATCTATTTATAACATTCGGGCGATTTACGATAATTTAACAGTTTCAATAGTAAGCAATCATAATCCAGTTTATACAATCCAGTTATGTCCAATATATGTTTGCATATTTCTTTCCCAAAAGGGAAATTTTTATCAAAGTTTAAATGGGGCTATAAACTCACCTGGGAGTAGGCAATTGCTTGTTTAACATGGGTATCCAATTAAAGCTCACACCAAAGCTATGCCTAATCAGATAGTACAGTCTCAATAGATAGTACAAAGAACATATAGGTATGCTTATACGGATTTTTATTCAGTTCATTCATACTATGGCATTTATCTAAATAACCATAGTTCAAGTAGAATCAATTTTCATTTAACTTATTTATATAAGTTTCATTTCTAAGTTCACATCAAATGTTTAACTATTAATATTAGTTAGCATACATGTATTTATAGTAATCATTTTTTACAATTAAGTTTTACATTTAAGTAAACATAAAAGATAATGTTTCACTTAAAATATTAATCTATGTTTATAGTACTTGTATCAATAACATCCCGTTAAATTTTTTAACCACGTTCTATATTTAAGTAAACACAAGGGGTTTTACCTACAATATATTTACGTAGTAACATTTAAGATAATTAACGTTCACATAATTTTATTTCTTAAAAGTATATGAGTACATGTATTAACAATACATATTCATAATTATTTATTCAATTATTTCCTAAAGTAAATATGATATTTTATTTTGAAAAAAATAAATATAATATTTTATTTAACTTTAAAGTTTCCATAAATTATTTTAAAATTTATAAAATAATTTAAACTTAAGAATTTATACCTTAATTCTTATGGTCTAAGTATTTTAATTATGTTTTATTATAATTAAAATAGATTTTAGGGTTAGGGCTTGGAAATGTTTCAGGATATGGCAAAACTAGTCCTTCTATATTTTTAAAGGAGTGTAACTTTCGGATTTTACATATTTAGTACCTAGGGCTTGCTAAAGTTTCGGCTTATGGCAGATTTGGTCCCCTAAGTATTAACTAGGTTTTTGTAACTTTATAAAAATTTCAAAAACAGCCCCTAGGGCTTCTTTAGGTTTCGGTAATTGACAAAAATAGTCCTTAGGGTTTTTAAAATAGCAATACAACTTTTAAAAACTTCCCAAAATGGTCCCTAGGGTTTAATTTGCCACGAATAGTCTTTATTTAAACCCTAGACTTTTGTATATTTACATTTTCAGTCCTTGTGTTTACTAATTTATCAAAACAAGTTTCATAAGTCACGGTTTTAGTCCTTAAGCTTTGTGAATTGTCATTTTCATCCAAAAAGTTTTTATAAGTTATATTTTATTATAAAAACTTTCATTTTAACATTTAATCTTTATATGGGCTCATTAAATGGGCTAAACATCTAATGGGCTATTTTAGTGGGCTTAAATATATTTCAAGTCCACTAATTTATTTAAATGGGCCTTTAAATCATCTATTGGGCTTAATACATTTTTAAGTCCTTTAATTAGTTAAATGGGCCTAATTGTGATCTTAAGTCCATTTAAGTTTTGAATTAACATTTCATGGACTTAATTAGTCCATTAACATTAATTTACATTTTATGTATATTTTTACTTAGGATATTCTTATAAGCTTATTATGAGCTTATTAATATTTAGTTTTCCAATCTAAATGAATAAAACTTACATTTTGTTTTATGTGTTATACCAAATTAGATCTAGGTGTGTCATAAGGTTACAAGTAAGTCATAAGCTCTAGTAGGAGCTTATAACCTACGGCTATAATTAGTTATAGCTTATTAACATAAGTCAAGTCTCCTTTTTAAGTTGCATGTACATTTATAAGTGTTACAACAATAGATCTAACTATGTACATATAAAAAAAAGTTACAAGTCCAAAATAAGATCTAAACTATGTCTAGACCTTAAAATCAAACATAGATCCATGCATATTCATCTATAGCTCACGGCTATATTTTTAGATCTTGGTACTTCTAAGATGAACACTATATCTAGTTTCTAAGTCTTGTAATTATTTAAAAATACAATCATGATTATCTAGTTTACATGCATGTTTCCAAGGTTACTATTTTTCCAAGGAGACTACATATAGCTCACGGCTATATTGTCTCTTCCCAAGGTTCCCATAATCTTCTTTTATGTTTAACATACTCAAGTTAATCTTTGTCATTAGATCTATGGTTTATAATAGCATGCATGTACATTTAATCCATTTTAAATCATATGTAACCCACGGCTACATTTATACACATAAGTTGTATTTGTGATTTTTAATAGTCATTTTAACATGTATCATTTCATATTCCATCATTTAAACTTAACACATAAATCACATATACATTAACCATATATGTCGTGACCTTTAAGGTCATGGTCTTTGATGTAGGTTTTTCGTACACGTTTTAGGAAAAACACGTATGAGTGGCAAGTATTAGGTTATACGATTTAGGAAAAACGTAAAACCGAATAAATGCGGGTTCGTTCTCGAAGGAGGTGTGTGTATTAATGTGCCAATATATAAAATAACAATGTTTGGATTAGTGACGTTCTTGGTTGAGAAGAGAAAAAGTAAAGACGAGTTACGCTACGATTACACTACGACGAATGACGTAAAACGCGAACGTAATTACGTAAAACGTGACGAAATTAAAAACAAAACCTAAAAATAAATTAAAAGTATAAACTAAGTCCAAAATAATATAAATAACAATAAAAATCCAACAAATATATTTTAAAACCTTTTATTAATTAAATATTCAATTTTTAATGCTAATTAAAGCCCTAAAATTAAATATAATTAAGAAAAATCCCAAAATATTATTTTATTGAACTAATAATTCACTTATATTATTTAAAGACTAAAAAGTATTTTTCTTAAATTTTAAAAACTATTTTTCTATTTTTTTAAATCCTAAAAACTATTTTAAGATTAAAATAATCCTAAAAAATAATAAAATAATGCCAAAATTAATTTGACAATTTTGAAAATCCTAAATTACACTATTGAACAGTAGAAAAATGACAAAGTTTGAAAAATGTAAAAATTTGCACTAAAAGACAAAACTGAATAATAATTAAACCCTAATTAACTTGAATTAATTATAAAAAATAATTAAAAAGTGAACAGTGACTAATTTTTGAACTAAAAATCTTAAATTATAATTCTAAGTCTAGGAAAAATTTTAAAAGTGAAAAATAATGAATTTTACCACTAAAAGACAAAAACAGAATAATTAAAAAGTAATTAAAATGGCTAATTAATCTAAAAAATACTTAATGAACAATAATATAAAAACTGATTAAACTGAAAAATCAGAAATTAAAAAAGAAAAATAATGTAAAAAGTTTGAAAGTCTAAATCCTAAAAAAGACCACTAAAGACAAAAAAAAGAAAGAAACTGAAAGTGACAACTAGCTTGTTTTTGTCCAATAGCACAGCAGTGGAAACAATTAACAAAGACAGTGGGAACTAGGTTCCCACTGGTAGAGAAAATAAACGGGTCTGTGGAAAGATTTGCTTGTAACTTGAGCTTAGGTTGATTTTGTTGGACAAGATTGGCACCCCCACAACCAGTTGGGTTGTGGGGAGTCACAAAATTTCTAAAATCAGCAAGTACAGTACAAAAATCTCACACACAAAGCAAATTTCAGTTGCTGTATACAAGTAATGAGGTCTGATGCTACAGTGCTGGTCTAAATTGCTCAAAAACGAATTTCCAATGCTCAAATCTTGAGCACAAGCTACCCTAATGACTTGAAACCTAATCACAATCCTAATCTAACCTATATCCTAACAGATTATAAGAATGATTGGGCAATTACAAGCTAAAACAAGGCAGATTGAAGAACTTTCTAAGTTTAGCTAGTATTACCAAGAGAAGAGCATGCAAACTGATTAATATCCTAACAGCTTAGAACCTAATGTTAAGATTAACCATATACAAGCTTAAACTGTGAGTCCAAATAGCAATTAACACCAGAATTTGGCACAAGCCCTAGTTAAAATGCAAAACCAAACACACCCTTAAATTACTAAAACTAAATTTAACAAAGTAAAAGCTCTTAAATCCTAATCAAACAGACTTATCTATGATCTAGCATGCATACAAACTTATACTAAGCATAATCAAGCAATAAAATTAACCCAAGAACAGATTCTACACAAAACACATAAGCATCACATAAATTCAAATCTTTCTACTTATTTGGGTTCAAGCCATACCAAATTGGCTGATGCCTTCAAACAAATGAGCTGATTTGTGGGCTTATGAGAGTGTAGAGAAGTGCTGATGTAGAGAAATGGTGTGGGGACCACAGCAGTCCCAAACACACCCAATGTCTTCAAACTTGAACTTTGATGAACTCTTTGGAGCTTGTATCCTGCCAAGAAAACAAAAGAACAGAAAAAGTGACCTGTGCTTAAGACTATAAGCTAGAAGCTGGGCTTATTGGTTAAGCAAGCTTATGGCTAATAGCTTTAAAATAAAAAATATTTGAAATTTTCTTTAAACTTGAAAATCTTCCTACTTGGAACAACACTTAGTTTATTTGGTTTATTTGGTTGTCAACCAATCAAACTTATTTAGTTTATTTGGTTGTCAACCAATCAAACCAATAAGCTCCTATAAACTCTACACAAGAAAGGCAGTATAAGGCTTAAGTATCCTCTCACATTAAAAACTCCTTTCTTGACTAATTTTTAACAAACACTTGAAAAAATATATTTAAGATTATACTAAAGCAATAATTAAAATGGGACTCAGTGATGTACAAGCTTTAAAGTTTCATTATCATTACTAATTTAAAATTCATACAAAAACTGGAACAAATTGAACTATGAATCCTAAGCTGCCTTATATATTGGCTACAAGCTTCTAGAAATAAAAAGAAAAAAGAAAACCCTAAGCTATGAAGTTCCTATCATGCCCTTGGTAAAAATTCAAATTCCTGGTCAAAATCTTGAATCCGTGAATTCTGCAGGTCCATGTGGGTGCCAGCTAGCTTGAAATGATCTAATTCGTTCATTACGACCCTTAGGGACCAAGTTTTGGCCCTGAGTCGTTGGATGCCTGGAAGATACTTTTCTTGCCAAAAATGGAGAAGCAGGGGACCTTGGTGGGGCCTATTGGGTCACGGGTTGAAGCAATGTTTTGGTGGGATGTGATGAGGTGGAGGTTAATCACGTTTCTGGACAGTGGGGGTAAAAACCCCTTTGTTTAGTAGTAATTAGGGTCTAGGGTTCTTGGGTAAACTGGGTTTAGGGAGGGGTTAATTAGATGGGTTAGATTAGGTTTAAGATTTAAAACATTGTTTCCCACGGTTTTTTGTATAAACAGATTAATATAATCTGTTAATTAAAAAAGTGTTTAAGTGGATTTGTGACGTGGGTGTAGGGTGATTCATGATTGGCTGGTGAGTGGGAGGTGGGTGACGTGGCGGCTTGGAATTGGTGAGGGGAGTTTCTATGTCTTGGCGAAAATGGTCCCTAGGTTCTCAAACTTTTGTCACTTCATGTTTCCAACAGCTTTTTTAGCATTTCCCTTTATACACAAGTTTTGTTTTTTTTCCAATTTGGCCCCAAATACTTTTATGAACTTGTTTAAAGGACTAAATGTGCATTAAATGTAATCTTCAAGGGATTTCTTGCACATGTCTTCAAATATCAAGGATATATCTTGCACAGATGAATTAGTGGAGGGTCATTTATGACAAGTCTTCAAAAATGAGGGACCAAAGTTGACATTCTTCAAATCTTCAAGGGCACTTTTGGAAATTCATGATTCGGGCTCGGTTCTTTGTGCGGCTTCGTTTCTCGTGTTCGTTTTTGCTTGATTCTTGTAATCTTTTGGTGAATTCACGATATCCGTACCTAAAATACACAAATGAACAAACACAAGCATATATATGGGTATTTTGACGATATTTTAAGCGTTTTAAGCCCGATTTGGACGATGAGACTATGTATAAATACAGTCTCATCACTCCCCCATACTAAACCATTTCCGTGTCCCCACGCAATGCTAGAATTAAGTATCGTAGCACTTCCAAAATTCATTTTATGATGACTTTATTTCAAGACATAAATTTAAATAAACTACTGCATGTGTTTTAGAGATAATGTATTGTTTTCATCACGATAAAGTGACTTTTGGGATCATAGAACAAGAACACGTAAATGCTTCGTTAGAAATAATTTCGTCGTCCTCGATTTTTACCCAATTCCATGCTAAGCGTGTAACGATATCATTGTTATTATAAGTTAGCAACACGATCATATCTCATGAGTGTTAATTACGAACCTAAACTCCCTTATTCCTACTTGGTATCTCTTATATTTTATTTTTTCTTAATGATCACGAGGATACATCATTGACTTATGCATGAATAGAGATTAAGTCTAAAAATAGAGTTTTAACGGTGTAAGCAAAATCATTAAATTAATAATTCATCCTAATAGACAACGATGTCAAAAAATTAAGTCAACAAGAAGGATCGATAAACACGGTT
The DNA here is from genome assembly GCA_025667525.1 of Glebionis coronaria. Lineage (NCBI taxonomy): Eukaryota > Viridiplantae > Streptophyta > Magnoliopsida > Asterales > Asteraceae > Glebionis > Glebionis coronaria. The sequence continues at coordinate 364,957,336 of CM046877.1, forward strand.
TTATAACGGTTTTGAACATGAGACTTATTACCAAGACTTTTATACGCCCCCTAACGGAAGGGCCTTATTATCTTTGGTTTACCTCCATCTTTTATTCATCTCCGCCATGGAGCTTTTATTATGACTTCGGTCTTGCCTTGCCTTTTATTATCCGCCTCATCGGTGGTTTTATTAGACAAAGACGTATATCCTCACGCTAAGGCGAATTTTGGATCTTTAAAGCTTCGAAGATTAAGGCTTGATTCACTTTCAATTTGGGCATAGATTTTTCGGCCTTGTGAGCTTCAAATTTTTGCTTAATTTAGGTGAGCACTTGAAATCTTATTATTAGGTGAAGCTTTCGATTATTTGGGTGCCAATACTTCAAAACCGTGACGCTGGCGATACCTTAATGTTTTCCCAATTTAATTACATGGAAGCTACCAAAACAAATTAGAAACCCAACAATAGTGACTAAACCGCCAAATCAATATTTATTAACAATTATTTATGCAAAAGCGTTGGGAGAATAAGCTAATAATTACTACCCATAAGATCGTGACGATTACGAGACTTATAAATAACTCTATCATTTCTCGTCCTCATTTAAGAGACTTAGCCTAAAAAGTTAAGGAATCGAAGCTAAGTGCTCAACACGCACGGTCGAGTCAAAAATTACTCTCGTTCTCACCATCGGAAAACCTACATTCGTGTCTTAAACACTTATGAAAAACTAGAAAAATTTTAAAATTTGGCCATTTTTAGCCTTATTTGCAACAAACGATAACAAAAAGATGAATATTGGATTGCGTGTTGACGTAAGCAAGGTGAAGTATCTACTCACCCCCCATACTAAAACTAAACATTGTCCTTAATGTTTTGAGTCTAGGGGTGTAAACACCCCCATACTAGAGACGAAGTCGAATGCTTAATCTCGAGCATGGAAATGGTAAAACGAATAACCTAAAAGCCGTTTATGAATTATGCTAATAAGATAAACGTTAGAACATAAAAGGATATCATCAGATATCGGAATCTCCAAAGGCAACGATCGAAGCTCGAGTGATCCGTAAAACGAACACGAGGGGCTTCAATGATGACGATGAACCTAATGAATCACAATCACAAACAACCACGAAACAAAGGTAGGAAGAGCACAAGTCCCCACGTTACATTAACTAAGAAAGCAATAATATGTACAAGGATAAGCATGAGAATCCCCCACGAGGCACCTTGTTTTTGATAACCGAGTCAATAGCTCGACTCGAATCCCCATAAATGTGATCATTTAGGGATAATCTTGGTATGGTCATTTTTAGTGGGGCTTACGTGATAAACAATGCCCAAAAGTACATGGAGTACTTTAAAAACCCGATAAACGTATACCGGGGTCAAAGATAGCGTCCTCGTTTTCGAATGAAAGACGAAACAACGCTACTCCAACACAAACCCCAATGGGGTAGAAGAAAAGAGATAAGAAGTAGAAAGGTGGGGCAATGGGTAAGTCAAACATATGAGCTACTCGAGGTAGACTCACACCAAGCAAATAGATACGATTTCCATTTATTGCATCAGTGGAAGACCGAGATTTCCCTTTACAAGCAATTCCAGGATCGTAAATCTCGTCCTCGGTGGAGAAATGGGAGGGAACATTTGGGGCTTCCCCCAAACTAAAACCACACACACCATCGTCAAAAGGAGTAGACGAGGTGGTAGCACTCATAAAACGCGGTGATGACGGAGTTAAACATGTAGAAAAATCTTTTAAAACATTTTTAAAATCTTTTCCTTTTTCATCGTTTTTAAACTCTCTATGAAAACCCGATTGAATAATGTTGAAAATATTTGGCGTGTCAAATTGAAAATTAGTCGCGCTAAAAATCCTCACATTTAAGTCATTGGTGGGAGGGGGTGGCGGATTATATAAGTTCTCAAAACGTTTGTCAATAAAGAACACCGCCCCCTCGGGGTCTACATACTCGTCATCCTCATGAACGTCGATCTCATCGATTTCTTCATCAAAGATAGGCTTGTCAAACCAAGGTTTGTCATTCCCCTCCTTGAGTATCTTAGAAACTCTGTCGAAAAGATCACGATCAATCACGGAACCATCATTCTTTTGTGGGGATCGATGATAAGTTAGATCCTCACGAATGTGGTAAACGTCATTCTCAAATGAGGAGTGTTGATTAGGTAACTCCTCGAGAATTGGATTTTTGGTGGTCACATGAGTTGGTTCGTCATCGAAAATAAGACGTTCCAACTCATCAAGTTCATCCGCGATTTTGGAAAGGTCGACCTCACTCTTAGGTGGAAGTGAAGGCATAAGAGCTAGCTCTCGTTCAATGATTTCCTCAATCTCGGGATCAAACTCATAATCATCGTACTTCACATGTTTCTTCTTAGGAGAATCAAAAATAGCATGTGGATTTCGAAGTACGTGATCAAGCTCGGCAAAATCGCCATCGTCATCGTCAAAGAAAGAGTCGATGTGAGCACTCACAACCATGGACTTACAAGTCGAATGACTATGCTTAGGTGACTTTTCTAAGATGAGAGGATCGATGTCGGTAAACCCTTTAGCCTCAACGGGTGTTGGGTTAGGCAAAGGAGGCACTTCGATGGAGTTAGAAGTTGAAGCCTCAAAGACGTGGTCCTTTGAAGGTGGTGAAGACGAGCCTATTTTGGTCATTGTCGTGATGGCATTAACGTCACCCTTCGGAATTGGTGTTTCACTTGTTTCGCTAAAAACATCCCAAAGTGAGTTTTCATCCATAAATTTACACATACCTTTTTGAATTAGGTACACGTATTCTTTATCATTAAAATCATCATCTTTAAAACCGTTTTTCTTAATTCTTTCAAAACATGCATCAAGCTTCATTCTTTCCGCTAAAGTAAACATTTTGAAATCATTAGAATTTGAATCATTAGGTTTTGAAACCTCGGTTTTTTCATTCTCATTAAATCCTTGGGATTTTCTAGCGAAAAAGTCTATTTTCTCATCCCCATATCTCATAGTAAGTCTCCCCTCGTGAACGTCGATTACGGTTCGAGCCGTCGATAAGAATGGTCGGCCTAAAATAATGGGACATTTAGGGTCACACTCGTAATCGGATATAACGAAATCCGCGGGAAAAACAAACTTTCCAATCCTAACATAGACATCCTCGGCTATTCCAATTGGTATAAGTGGAGTACAATTTGCAAGCTCGATTGTCATGTTTGTGGGGGTAAGTGAAGGCAATCTCATCAATTTCCAAAGAGAATGAGGCATGAGATTGATGCTAGCACCTAAATCGGCAAGGGCTAAACATCCCTCAATCTCGGAAAAATCACAAGGTAGTAGAAATTGGCCCGGATCCTTTTCCTTTCTCGGCATACGCCTTTTGGGTTTTTTAAGAAGGATTGAAGCACAAGTTTCTTCAAGGGTTACTTTGGTAAGGTCGACAAAGCTCTCTTTTTGAACCGTGGATGGAATTTAAGGTACACGAGGGTGTGCACTCTTTTCCTTGGTCGCCACGTTCACCCCATCGACTTTAGAACAAGAAGACGTCTTAGAAGTCGAGGGTTGAGAGGGATAAACAACACGGAATCCTTCAAGGTTAGGGGTAATCACACGACCTTTCTCACGAGACGAGGCGGCTTTACATTGCTCCTTCAGATTAGCAACGGTGTCACTAGGTAACGAACTCGATGACGAACCCGAGGCTTTGTTCATTATGGCCGAAAACATCTTTTTAATATCAATTTGCCCTTGCTCAATCTTCGTGTTTTGCAATTTCAATGTATTAGAAAAGTAGTTTTTCAAAGTACCAATTTCTCCCTCTAATCGTCTCATATTAGCCTCATTCGTTTTCATGTAATTTTGAAAATCGTTTGATGAACTATTTTGATTATAGTTCCCTTGGTTTTGATTACTTCTTTGAAAATTGTTTTGATTCCCACTTGAAAAATTGTTTCCTTGATTGTTATCTCTATTTTGCCAAGTTATATTACGACCTTGATTATAACCTCCTTGATTTTGATTCGAAAAATTTCCTTGTTGATTATTTCCTTGAAAATTGTTTCGATTTTGAAAATTGTTGCCTTGGTTATAATTGCCTTGTTGTGATGGACCCGCGTTATTTTGATTTGAAAAATTGTTGTTTCCATTTAACGCACTCACATTCGACGTTTGGCCATCCGTAGCCGCACACTCGTAATAATTATGAGGTCCACCACAAAACGTACATGAAACCTCAACCTCTTTCACCGTAGCGGGAGCGTCTTTCTTTTGCATCTCAACGAGAAAAGACGTGAACACATTCGTTAACTTGTCGACTTTCGCATCAACTCTCTCAATGTCGCGATTAGAACTACTAACATTGGCGACATTGGCAACACTCGGTGCGTTGCGGAGTTGTTAAACCTTGGATCGGTTTTCGATAATTATCAAAGCTTCTCTCGGAGTCTTACACAAAAAGTTGCCACCGGCGGCGGAATTCAACGAGTCTTGTTCGTGAAAATTAAGACCGTTGTAAAACGTATCGATTTGGTGCAACTCGGAAAAACCATGGTGAGGACATTGCCTAAGCAATTCCTTAAAGCGATCCCACGTGTCTCTAAAAGATTCATTCGGTTTTTGCTCAAATTTTGTAATTCATTCTTGAAAAACGTTATCTTAGACGGTGGGAAAAAATAATTAACGAACTTGGAAACGAGATCCTTCCAGGTAACTATCGAATTAGGTGGCTCTTTCACGTACCAATCCTTGGCGGCACCATCGAGCGAGTACGGAAAAAGCATAAGCTTGACGACATCGGTGTCGACGTTCTTAAACTTGCTCGTGGCTAAAAGACGATCAAAATTCCGAATATGGTCGTGAGGATTATCGGCTTCACGACCTCGAAACTTCGTAGCTTGGATCAATGAAAGCATTCCGCTCTTTATCTCAAAATTCTCCGCCTCGATAGCGGGAATTACGATCGCGTCTCCATAACCCTCGGTGGGCGCTTGGCTCAATTCCATCATAGAACGATTGTCGGCCATCTCCTCTACGGTTTCTTCAACAACGATATTAGGAACGTCGGTTTCTAATTCTCGTCTACGTCGTCGATTCCTTCGATTACGATTGCGTCGATTCGAAGCTTCACTAGAATTGGAATAGTCCTTCGATCGAGTGCGCATGCACTAAGCGTAGAATGGGTGGTAGCAAAGAAGATTCTTTTTGCGGTTTTTTCGATTTTTCAATTTTTTTGGTTTTTGATTGGTTTTTTAATTTTTTTTGGATTTTTGTTGTATTACATAGACACAAATCTACAAATCTCCCCTCGAATCGACTTTCTCGATTAAAGGAGCCTCAAAGAATGAAAACGATCACGTGGAGTAAACGTTCTCGATGACTTTAGAACGTTGGTGGAACACCAAAACGTTCAAGAGGGTTTAATCTTGAAAACACAAGCAAATATAATATACGTAGATAATTCTTGGGCGGCAAACCCTCGATTAGCCCTCTTTCTCAAAACACGCACAAGCAAGCGGAGGAAACGAGGCGGCGCGAAGCACTTAAGAGCCTTTTTCCTTTAGGTCGTGAAATACAACCGCCTTATACCCACCTTATAGTTTGTGTTAATTGAAATTAAGCCTCACGAAAGTATTTATCTATTTTTCCTTTAAACTTTTGCTTTAGATTCGAATACAATGATCGAGTGATGAAATCCCGAATCAAGGTTGCGTTTTCACGCTTTTGGAGTACTTGTATATTTATTGTTCTTACGTAGATACAATATAGTAATAATATATTCACAAGAAAAACGAAAACCAATATATCTACAATATAGTAAAGATTGATTTGTGTTTAATTTAGGAAAACTAAACACGATTTATTTGGATATTATACTATAATAGAGAAAAATAACAAAAATGAGTATGTACGATATTCACGCTTTCCAAAAAATGAAAAGCAAAAACGCACTACTCACACAAACACGATACTAATAGTAATGGCACACTAAACACCTCCCCGGCAGCGGCGCCAAAAATTGATGTAGGTTTTTCGTACACGTTTTAGGAAAAACGCGTATGAGTGGCAAGTATTAGGTTATATGATTTAGGAAAAACGTAAAACCAAATAAATGCGGGTTCGTTCTCGAAGGAGGTGTGTGTATTAATGTGCCAATATATAAAATAACAATGTTTGGATTAGTGACGTTCTTGGTTGAGAAGAGAAAAAGTAAAGACGAGTTACGCTACGATTACACTACGACGAATGACGTAAAACGCGAACGTAATTACGTAAAACGCGACGAAATTAAAAACAAAACCTAAAAATTAATTAAAAGTCTAAACTAAGTCCAAAATAATATAAATAACAATAAAAATCAAACAAATATATTTTAAAACCTTTTATTCATTAAATATTCAATTTTTAATGCTAATTAAAGCCCTAAAATTAAATATAATTAAGAAAAAGCCCAAAATATTATTTTATTGAACTAATAATTCACTTATATTATTTAAAGACTAAAAAGTATTTTTCTTAAATTTTAAAAACTATTTTTCTATTTTTTTAATTGCTAAAAACTATTTTAAGATTAAAATAATCCTAAAAAATAATAAAATAATGCCAAAATTAATTTGACAATTTTGAAAATCCTAAATTACACTATTGAACAGTAGAAAAATGACAAAGTTTGAAAAATGTATAATTTTGAACTAAAAGACAAAACTGAATAATAATTAAACCCTAATTAACTTGAATTAATTATAAAAAATAATTAAAAAGTGAACAGTGACTAATTTTTGAACTAAAAATCTTAAATTATAATTCTAAGTCTAGGAAAAATTTTAAAAGTGAAAAATAATGAATTTTACCACTAAAAGACAAAAATAGAATAATTAAAAAGTAATTAAAATGGCTAATTAATCTAAAAAATACTTAATGAACAGTAATATAAAAACTGATTAAACTGAAAAATCAGAAATTAAAAAAGAAAAATAATGGAAAAAGTTTGAAAGTATAAATCCTAAAAAAGACCACTAAAGACAAAAAAAAGAAAGAAACTGAAAGTGACAACTAGCTTGTTTTTGTCCAGTAGAACAGCAGTGGAAAAAATTAACAAAGACAGTGGGAACTAGGTTCCCACTGGTAGAGAAAATAAACGGGTCTGTGGAAAGATTTGCTTGTAACTTGAGCTTAGGTTGATTTTGTTGGACAAGATTGGCACCCCCACAACCAGTTGGGTTGTGGGGAGTCACAAAAATTCTAAAATCAGCAAGTACAGTACAAAAATCTCACACACAAAGCAAATTTCAGTTGCTGTATACAAGTAATGAGGTCTGATGCTACAGTGCTGGTCTAAATTGCTCAAAAACGAATTTCCAATGCTCAAATCTTGAGCACAAGCTACCCTAATGACTTGAAACCTAATCACAATCCTAATCTAACCTATATCCTAACAGATTATAAGAATGATTGGGCAATTACAAGCTAAAACAACGCAGATTGAAGAACTTTCTGAGTTTAGCTAGTATTACCAAGAGAAGAGCATGCAAACTGATTAATATCCTACCAACTTAGAACCTAATGCTAAGATTAACCATATACAAGCTTAAACTGTGAGTCCAAATAGCAATTAACACCAGAATTTGGCACAAGCCCTAGTTAAAATGCAAAACCAAACACACCCTTAAATTACTAAAACTGAATTTAACAAAGTAAAAGCTCTTAAATCCTAATCAAACAGACTTATCTATGATCTAGCATGCATACAAACTTATACTAAGCATAATCAAGCAATAAAATTAACCCAAGAACAGATTCTACACAAAACACATAAGCATCACATAAATTCAAATCTTTCTACTTATTTGGGTTCAAGCCATACTAAATTGGTTGATGCCTTCAAACAAATGAGCTGATTTGTGGGCTTATGAGAGTGTAGAGAAGTGCTGATGTAGAGAAATGGTGTGGGGACCACAGCAGTCCCAAACACACCCAATGTCTTCAAACATGAACTTTGATGAACTCTTTGGAGCTTGTATCCTGCCAAGAAAACAAAAGAACAGAAAAAGTGACTTGTGCTTAAGACTATAAGCTAGAAGCTGGGCTTATTGGTTAAGCCAGCTTATGGCTAATAGCTTTAAAATAAAAAATATTTGAAATTTTCTTTAAACTTAAAAATCTTCCTACTTGGAACAACACTGCTGAAAACAAAGCTTCTAAAAGCAAGAACTTATACAAGCTTATTTAGTTTATTTGGTTGTCAACCAATCAAACCAATAAGCTCCTATAAACTCTACACAAGAAAGGCAGTATAAGGCTTAAGTATCCTCTCACCTTAAAAACTCCTTTCTTGACTAATTTTTAACAAACACTTGAAAAAATATATTTAAGATTATACTAAAGCAATAATTAAAATGGGACTCAGTGATGTACAAGCTTTAAAGTTTCATTATCATTACTAATTTAAAATTCATACAAAAACTAGAACAAATTGAACTATGAATCCTAACCTGCCTTATATATTGGCTACAAGCTTCTAGAAATAAAAAGAAAAAAGAAAACCCTAAGCTATAAAGTTCCTATCATGCCCTTGGTAAAAATTCAAATTCCTGGTCAAAATCTTGAATCCGTGAATTCTGCAGGTCCATGTGGGTGCCAGCTAGCTTGAAATGATCTAATTCGTTCATTACGATCCTTAGGGACCAAGTTTTGGCCCTGAGTCGTTGGATGCCTAGAAGATACTTTTCTTGCCAAAAATGAAGAAGCAGGGGACCTTGGTGGGGCGTATTGGGTCACGGGTTGAAGCAATGTTTTGGTGGGATGTGATGAGGTGGAGGTTAATCACGTTTCTGGACAGTGGGGGTAAAAACCCCTTTGTTTAGTAGTAATTAGGGTCTAGGGTTCTTGGGTAAACTGGGTTTAGGGAGTGGTTAACTAGATGGGTTAGATTAGGTTTAAGATTTAAAACATTGTTTCCCACGGTTTTTTGTATAAACAGATTAATATAATCTGTTAATTAAAAAAGTGTTTAAGTGGATTTGTGACGTGGGTGTAGGGTGATTCATGATTGGCTGGTGAGTGGGAGGTGGGTGACGTGGCGGCTTGGAATTGGTGAGGGGAGTTTCTATGTCTTGGCGAAAATGGTCCCTAGGTTCTCAAACTTTTGTCACTTCATGTTTCCAACAGCTTTTTTAGCATTTCCCTTTATACACAAGTTTTGTTTTTTTCCAATTTGGCCCCAAATACTTTTATGAACTTGTTTAAAGGACTAAATGTGCATTAAATGCAATCTTCAAGGGATTTCTTGCACATGTCTTCAAATATCAAGGATATATCTTGCACAAATGAATTAGTGGAGGGTCATTTATGACAAGTCTTCAAAAATGAGGGACCAAAGTTGACATTCTTCAAATCTTCAAGGGCACTTTTAGAAATTCATGATTCGGGCTCGGTTCTTTGTGCGGCTTCGTTTCTCGTGCTCGTTTTTGCTTGATTCTTGTAATCTTTTGGTGAATTCACGATATCCGTACCTAAAATACACAAATGAACAAACACAAGCATATATATGGGTATTTTGACGATATTTTAAGCTTTTTAAGCCCGATTTGGACGATGAGACTATGTATAAATACAGTCTCATCAGTCTTCAAGACTTTTAGGTTACACACATCCATCTTATGAGATCTATGACTATTGGTTTAACCATAGTCCCATAAAACAAGATTTGTAACTCATACAACCTTTAGATTTACAAAACGTCTCATATGGTTTTTAAATCTAGTTTAAAATATGGACTATAAAGCATATGTTTCTTACTAAATATTTTTAAATCATGAACATGATTTTTATAAATATGTCATGACCTATAATGGTCATAGCTTTATCAAACTTTGATCTTTAACATGTTATTTACTTGTGTTTATAGATGTATGATGATGCATGCATGAAGAAATGGAGGGACAAGTAGTGTATACCTTTCTTTCTTAAAAGTTACCAAGGAAGATCTAGATGAACAAGAAGATTAGAGATCTAATCAAGAGGATGAGGGAAACCCTAACTATAACCAAGCCGTGACCTTTAAGGTTTCGGCTAGGGCTTGTTATAGTGATTCCAAAGATGATGATGCTACCAAATGATTAATAGTTAATATGGGACAAGAATTTAGTAGATTTAATGAACAACTTTGGATTGTTGTGGCTTAATGCCGAATGATTTGAGAGAGAAAGATGAAGAGATAATGAGATTTGGATGCATGAGAGGTTGAGAGAATGTATGTGTGTGTTTCGGCTTAAAGGGGAGAGAGAAGGGTGAAGGCAAAAAGGCATGATTGCCTTGGTAAGAGCTATTGTGCCATGTGTTGGCTTTTCCAAAACCAAGACAACCCTTCTTCTTCCACATATGGGGTGCCGTGTCTAGCTAGCCAAAAAGGAGGGTAATGAGCTTTGGCTTGGACTCATGTTGGGCTAGTACCTAAGGAGTATAGTCTTGGGCTAGTTCAAGGAGGTCAAAACATGTTTGTGGTATACACACTTGCACACATACATGGCTACATACACTATGTAGCTTGTTTTCTAACTTTGATTTAGTGTTGTGTATAGCCAAGTATTGATTATACATTTTTATCATTTGTTCTCCTAGTCTTAAGTACAAGGTTTGAGCTATGTAACTTATTTACAACAAATATGAATGTAAAGGTATAAGTGCCTAAATGAACAAGTTCACACTCAACCTGTAGGAATATACATATGAGTACGTGTTCTAGGGTTAATGGGTGAAACTTCATTATATAAAATCATGGTAAAATCATGGATTTTACATGTAGGCAGACATTTATGCTAGTACATCAGTAGGATTATACCCTTGTTTGAACTCAGGAACTGGAACCTCATCATATCAGTAGAAAACTGGTGCTGGTGGAGCCACATACACACTGGAAGGAGTACTGACATGTTGTGAGTAGTAAGGTTGAGGAACTTCATGTTGCTGGTAGGTGATAGCAGGATTTGTTGGTGGTTGATAAGGAGAGTTTGGTTGTTGAGCACGTTGTGATGATAATGCTGGTTGCTGAAATTTTTGCCGATATGATATAGGTGGTTGTGGTAGAATCGAATATTGAAGAAATCTTGGAGTTTGATACAAGGGCTGATATGAAGCTTGTTGTCCCATAGCATACGGAGTGTTGTTATATGAGAAAGTGGGATGATTTGCCATTAATGCCAATGGTTCAGAATAAGATCCTTGAGACATGTGTTTCTGGATCACGTGCTTCTCGTGTTGCTGCAAGAAAGCATAGAGTTGATCTAAATGTGATTTGTGCAAATCTCGAATCATTTTAACATCAGTGACATATTGGCTCCACTCTAGGGGTAACGTATTCAAGAACTTGGTGTTGAGTTGAAACTGAGCAATCCTTATATTATACACATTTAAATCATTCATCAATGTAGTGAAGCGCTGGTAGTAGTCATAATGTGTTTCCCCTGTAATGTATGAGAACCTATCGAACAAGTCATAGAGTTGACACTCTCGTTCCTGCTTGGTGAGTGAAGTCCCTTGTAAAAAAACCGTTAAGCGGTCCCAAAGTTCCTTTCCTACATTGTGTTCGCTTACCATTCGATAAATATCGGGCGGAAGAGCTTGAAGTATGGTCTGAATGACCTTGTCATCCGCTTCGGCAATGATTTGATTAGCAGCCGTTAATTCATGAAATAACCTTGGCCGAGTCACACTGTCTACAGAAACTTCGCCCCAATCGAGTGGACATTGCTCAATAGATAGAACCATAAGTCTCCCACTGGGTTTACCCATCATATAAGTCCTCATGCGACCTTGCCATGCTTCAAATAGTTCTTTGATGAGCAATGGTGGGCGGGTATCAGTACCCGAGATGATAGAAATATCGGTAAGCGATGTCATTGTCGGCATAAATGAATGAGGATTCATTTTTGATCACTTGAAGGAAAAAAGATTATCTTTTGATCGTCCAATAAAATAAAGTTATGAAACAGTGTTGTTGTTGTCAGTTTTTGAAAAAAAAAATGAATAAGTTGAGTTTCGAAACTATGCGGACTTGTTTCGGGACAATGTGAACTTCCGGAACAAATATTGACTTTCGGAACTTTTTCTTTCTGAACAAATGTTCTTTTGGAAAAAATGTTGCTTCGAAACAAATGATATTCTCACTTTCGGAACTTTTGATAGTCAGGCTTTCGGAACTTTTGATATTCAAACTTTAAGAACTTTTGTTATTTTGACTTTCGGAACTTTTAATATTCATACTTTCAGAACTTTTGATGTTCTGACTTTCGGAACTTTGAAGTTTCGGAACTTCTTACTTCTTACTTTTAGAACTTCTTCTTTGTTTCGGAGTATATTTTGACTTTCAAAACTTCTAAGTTTTGGAACTTTTGGATTTTCTGAAAAATCCTATAAATCCTTTTAGGAAAGTGTAACTTTCAGAAGAAAACTAAAACCCTTTTACGAAAGTCAAATATTACCAAAAAAAATCAATCTTAATACAACCGAATACCACTAAAATACCACACGAATCGAATTTTTTTTGTGATTTCTACCAAAACACATAAACTAAATCACTACCACAACTATGTAGATGATTTGTTTACAAACCTAAACCATAAAATCACAAAAAATTTCAAGATTTGAGATAAACTATACTAAAACCCACTAATACAATCAAAAACTAAAGAACAACACGAATCAAAACCTTATATCACCCCATGGCTCTTGATACCAATTGTAGAGATATGATAATCTATGATCCTATCAAGAGGGTTGTTGTTTCTAGAGAGAGAAACTAGAGAGAGAAAGATGAGAGAAATATGTGTTTATTAAATAATAAAATGACAACCAACACCCCTTTCCATGGTGGAAAGGGGTTTATATACCCAAGTCCCTTAGTCGACTTGGGCCTCCGGCCCATGAACATGCTCATGGGTCGGGCTAACATAAACTTTAAATAAACTATACTACGAGCCCTTAACTATATTGTTGGAGCCCTTAACTATACAACGTTTCAGTATGTCTCGCGCATCATTGCTAAGATGCTATTAATGTCAGCTATGCCAGACTATTTTGTATCGTAACGCTGCATTTAACCTCGCACATTAACTTTCATCCACTCAATCAAATTCAGGAGGATCCATCTTACATTGATAACCAGGAACTTTTACGGATTGTCAAGTCAAGGTCATGAAGACCAAGAGTTATATTTGTGTCAAGATCTTGTGGAGGAACCGTTCCGAGAGAGAAGCCACTTGGAAACGAAGGAGTCCATCCATATTTTATCCTCTCATCCTTCCATAATTTAGTTATGTTCTTTTCAGGCACGTCACGTTCCATGCCCTTGCCAGTTATGTCGCGTCCATCCCTTTCAGTTTACGTTATCTATAATTTGGGGACGAACAATTCTTTTTAGGGGGGAAGAGTTGTAAAACCCGCATCTAAATGCCATGAATAGTACATTACGTAAACATACAAACCAATTAAAACTTTCCTTTTATGTCATGAACACGTGTCACGAATATTACATTCAGAAACTATGTACGTGTTAGTGCACTATAAATATTAAGTACGTATTAATACACGATAATTATTAATCATAATAATTATAATCACGAGCATGTAATCATGAACATTAAAACACGAACATGTGAACTACGTATATTTATTATTTCATGATAAATATTGATTACGTACAAGTATTGATTATAACACGAACGTTTAACCACAAACTAACACGAATATTTTAGTAAACGAACACATAATTTATTGAACATGAACAAAGCCCGGGAAACCCCCTATGGGCTTATGTAGCTGTGGACACAAGGAAAAGAGGGGGCCCAGGCCAACTTGAGTCTTAACTAAATTAAGAAAAGGGAAAACACAAAGTTTCATTCACAGAGTTTTCATAAAAAAAATAAAAACCCTAGCCTCTCTTTTGCTTCCCTTTGCCGCCGGCTACAAGAGACACCACAAGGGTGTTATTTGATTTTTGATCTAGGAATTCGGGAGATCGTGTTGGTGTCTTTGTCCTTATCAAATCAAGTGTATGGTATCACCAAAACCTTTCATTTAGTTATTTTTTTCTTTATTTAGATTCATGTGTTCTTGAAAATAAAAACAAATAAAACATGTTAATTAATCAAGAAAACAAGGAATTAAGTTGGTTTTGTGGGGGTTTGTTTGGCCGACACACGAACCGAGAGCCCTAGGCTCTCAGCTTGGCTCGTTATGCACCAACAGCCGAGACCCAGGTGTCTCGGCGTAGTGGTGTTGGTTTGACAATAGGGAAGCAAGGACCCCGACTCACGTCGGGGTAGCCTTGTGGCCTGTTTGGGTCTCGGCGCAACACAACAGCACCACCGGCTCAAGCCGGTGGCTGCTTTGGTCTAACAGTGGGAACGTAAGCAGGGCAGGGGGAACCACCGACAGTCAGCCGATGGGTAATTTGCTCGGGCAGTGGCACCGGCTAGGCCGCGTAGCCACTTTTGGGGTTTTTGGCTTGGTCCGGTTCAAGGGGTCCGGTCTGATTCATGGTTTGGTCTAGATTAAAACAATGGTTTGGTCAAGGGGTTAATTTTACGAGTTATATAATTTTACAATTTAAATTATTTTTCAAGAAAAATTAAATTTATAAAAACATGACTAGTAATTAATTTAATTTGATCATGACTTAGGTTATATTATTTTTAATAAATAATACATGCTTTTAACCTAAGTATTTTACCATTTAATTTAGACTTTAGTATTAATTAATTATTGAAACATGGACTATAATTAATTAATAAATCATGACTTAGGTTATAAATAATAAATTATTAATACATGTTTAACCTAAGTATGTTATATGTGTTAAATTAATTAAATCATGCCTATATTTAATTAAATCGTATAACATATAGTTTATTAAACTACCATGACATTTAATTAATAAACTATACTAATAATTACATGACTTATGATATTTAACCAATAAACTTAAGCTTATATTATTAGCTTATGAATCAAACTTATTTCTAAATATGGAAACTTTCTATTTCAGGAAACTAACTTTTTTGGAAACTTTCTATTTTGTAAGAAACTGATCTATTTTTAGAATCTGATCTATATTTGGAAACTTTCTATTTTTGGAAACTTTCTATTTTAGGAAACCTGCTATTTTTGGAAAGATACTTATTATTACACAACAAGTATAATAATACAAGAATACAAGATAATACTTAATCGGAATGCATGAAATACATGATTAACACAGTATAACATTTAAAACTATAATCAAAGACAAGAACATATAAAACAAGCTAAGACATGCTATAATCAGTTACGTACTCAGTAACATAATACTTATACATGTCCCTTATTTATGTAGCATTAGTGAGGTCGGAGTAGGACTATTCATCCTTTCGTCTTTCCTCGTTCACTAGACACAAGGTACGGATTTCCCATCCTTCAGTATGTACATTCTTTCCTTATTAGGATTCCCCATTTGCAGCCAAGTGTTTTCCCAGTATTGTTTTATATGTTTGATACTTATATTAGATTAAATGCCTAAGCCATATACATGCATGACTAGTGTCACCTAGTTATGGAGGTACCAAAACCATAACACTGGAGGCACCAGTGTTATGGCTTCCCCACGGCCGAGTGATTGCTCGTGGCGTCTTAGTTTTAGCCATATTATTATATTATCATGTGGGGCGTATGGGTGCATCCTAGTTATATTTTTTACAGGATTTTCATGGTGAATGCGATGTGTGCCTTGCATCCTTCACAAGGAGTTGATCCCTCCTATCCAGATTAATTAATTGGAGGCAACCCCTCTAATTGCATGACGAGTTCTCCCCTCCAAGTATTCATGAACGATGGAACCTCATGACCTATATAGGCTATTGGCTAATTATTACAGATTTTCATATAAAAACATAAGTCTTTTCAAACTATAAAACCAGTTTTATGAACATGTTCCAGGTTTTCCAAGACTTATCCATTTCTGCTGCTTTTCAGTTTTTACGTATATTTTAGCCATTCATACAATGTTATATATCCGTTACTGAGCGTATTTCTCAGCCGTTACTTTCCTTTCTATGTCCCAAAACGGCAGGTACCCATGGACAGACTCGAGCATTTGGAGGACGTGCATAGGATGGAAGCTGCCTTAGACTTCTTCTCCTTTTTGCCTTCATATACTTATGCTTGTTTGGACACTTTTCTTGTCCTCCTAGTTCATTTACTTTATTTATGTTTTGGGCTCATGTTTGGGAACCGATGTTTGATTCCGATTTTCCCTATGGTCATGTATGTTTTAGTACATATTACCTTGGATGCTTTGATGACACGCCATAAATACGCGTAACAGTCCACTTACCAAAGTCGGGTGTTATAATTTTGGTATCAGAGCCAAGGCTTCGACCTGTAGGCTCTAAAACTCGACCTGTGACTAGTGGGTAGTCACCAAAAACTTCCTAAGTCAACGCTTGTTATTCCACGTATTGATGTTTTCAGCACCTTGTTGTTTTAACCATGATGTTTTCATCGGTATTGTTTTACTAATATGGATGTACAACCGTCATCCATACTTAGTTATGTGTAATTGTTTCATGCATGATGTTCCTCGTGAACTGTGGCTATTGTGGACTGAACCCTAGTAGTTCATAACTGGTCACATAAATTTTTTTCTGTTAAGTTTTGACAGCTGAGTTTCACTCATTTTTTCCATGTATTATTGTTGTAGGTATTTTGATTAAGTAATGGTTGGTACATGACTAGCCATATCTAGTCGCATGTGCTTTTATTTAAACTATTTTGTTTTGGTGGACCGACCCATAAGCGTCCACCCTCGTTATGTCAATTTTGGTGAACCGACCCATAGGTGTTCACCTTCGCCCGTACAAAAACTTTTAATAGACCATGTTTTATAAACTATTCCATGCATCATTTTTTATGTTCATCTTATGTTCTAATCAGATTAATCATGTCAAATTTATTTTGTGAACTGACCGATGGTCGTTCACACCAGCGATTTTCGGATTTCATGTCATTACAAGTCATAATTTTTTCATGTCCCCTCATAAATTGTTAGGTCTTTATGGCAATTATGTTTTCATAATATCATGGTTAACTTCATCTTCATGCTGATTATGTTTTATGCTCCTTCATGTAAATCTTGTTCCATGTTTCTTCATGATTGATTTCATCTTCATGCTGATTATGTCTTACGTCTCTTATGTTGATTATGCTTTAATCATGTTGATTATACTTTCATGCAAGACATTGATGGATTTCATTTAATCCTGTTTTCATGAGAGTTATGGTTGGTTTTCATTAATCATGCTTTCATGCAAATCATCGTTGAATTTTGTTTGAACACACTATTAGCGTCTCTCTATGCAACCAGAATGATGTCTATGCTGGAATTGCCAGGTTATCATGATGCTCATTCCAGTTCGGTTTTCTAACCATTTAACCAATTATTTTCTTTTGAATTTACGTCAAATGATCGACCCCATATCGATCATTTCATGTCCATTCCATGTGTACTCCATGTACCGTATCCCATGTGTATTAAACGTACCATAATCCATGTGTATTTCAGTTACAATACTCCACGAATATTCGCTAGTCGATTCTAAATCATCTCAGGCGTATTCCACTTGTTGAAATGCTATAAGATGCTGATGCCGCTCATAACTTGGAGATGTTATTAAATGTTGATGCTACTGATTATTTGGAGACGCTACGAGATGCTGATGCTGTTCACAACCTGGAGATCCTACAAGACGAAGACAAAGGTGTTAGATCAAAGCGATCGGATGAGAAGATGCTTCACCACCACACGATTTCCATCACAATCCATGTCCCTACCTTTTAGTTATATGTCACGCGTCATTGAGTTGTCTTTTCATTCATATGAGTGGGAACCGGTATCATCCGGCCACTCAGCTGAATAGTTACATGAATCACCGTCAAGAGAATGACCGTCATGGCACTAACAGACAAGACGACAGTAACCACTACTCTGACAACAACTAATCTAGCAATCACAACAGAACACCGGTAACGGACGAATACAAAGGGGACAACAGTCCAACCGATCCACCAATTCTTGCATGATAACCTAAGAGTTTAAATTTTACTCGTTGCACACCTCGAGACACATGTCAAGACATCGGTCAAGACACATGTCTTACGTATATTTTCTGAAGACACATGTCAAGAAATCAGTCAAGACACATGTCATAAGCATATTTTCTCAAGACACGAGTCAAGACACATGACTCACGTCTGATGAGACTGCTTTTATACATAGTCTCATCGTCTAAATCGGGCTTAAAATGGTTAAAATATCATAAAATATGCCAAATATATGCTTGTGTTTGTTCAATGTCTATTTTAGGTACAGATATTGAGAAAATTACAAAAGATCACAAGAAACAAGCAAAAACGAACACGGGAAACGAAGCCGCACAATGAACCGGGCCATAGAGTTGATTTTCCAAGAAAAGTCCTTGAAGAATTGAAGATTGCACAAGAAGGGTCTTTCATTATTGAATAATTGACACTTTACACCCTTGTATATTCATAATTACAAGTCTGGTCTCTAGAGTTTGTCAAAATACAAAAAGGACTCTTAACTTTGAAGAATTGGCAAGAATAGTCCCTTAAATTTGAAGACTTGTCACTTTTAGTCCTCTATTAAGACAAAGAAACAAGTGAAGACCTTGAAGAAGGAAGATATGCCAAAATCAGCCCTTCAAATATCAAGATATTACAAAACAAGTCCTTTGAAAACCCTTTTGAAAAGTTTTGTAGCCAAAGTCTAAAAAACAAAACTTGAAATACAAAGGAAATTCAGTTTTGTTGTAATAAACTACAAATGAAAGAAGGAAGAAAGAAGAGGGGTTAAACTTGGCAGACAACAAACCTTACCTAGACTAACAAGTGTTCACCACGTGCCCCACTAACACTTCTGAACCAATCACCACTCACCATTCATCCACATCATCATCCACTCACCACCGTTTATTAACTAACTAATTAATTAGTTAATAAACACGCGCTAAACACTTTTTCAAAAACAAAACTAGATCAAACCTAACTATTCACAGCCAAGAACAATTTTGGGTTTTTCTAAACTATGTGGAATTAAACCCTAATCACCTCTAGTTTTATTATTAAGGTCATCTTAATCAAAACCCAACTCACACTTTGCATGCCACATCACCCCAATAGTCACATGAGATTTCCCCTGCTACATGCTTTGAGAAGAAGATAAAAATTTGTAAGAGAATCCACGAACCACAATGAATCTTCATTCTTAAGCTTATTTGAAGCCCTTGGATCAAATTGGCACCAGCTAGCATCAACAAACGTCCAAAATTCCATCATATGTACTCAAGAAATTCAAAACTTCGAAGGGCAATTATGGAAGTTCATCACTAGGGTTTTAGTTATTTTCAACTTTCTAGAATCATTGTATGGCTCTATATAAAGCCTTTAACATACAACATTGTCTCTAGCTCTTAGTTTTTCTTTGGTCACTTTTCTGTAAATCCTATGTTCAATGGAATGAAATAGTGTTTGAAATTTTGACCAAATCCAAATGCCATCGTTATTATCTTATTATTGTTGTTCTATGTTTGTGATTTGAAAGTTTCAAAGTTTGGTTTAAAGGTTTATGCAAGTGTTTCAAAAATATTCCAAAAATCTGATTTTGTCTATGTTTTTAGTTCAAACACTTGAACTTTTGGATCATAAGTTGATCATAACACCCTGATAAGACACTTATCAAGGTGTAGTGAAGCTTGTGGTTTGGGAGGATTCAAGGAGTGGGGAACAAGCTTGGATCAAATCTTGTTCATTTTCCATTTTTTCATATAATCTGTTTGTTTCTAACCTTGTTGTTCTTAGCAGCTTATTGGAAGCTTGTGCCTTGTTTAGCTAGGCACATAAGCTATAAATCCATGAGTGTGGATGTACATTCATAAGGTTTGAGCTTTCTTTCCCAAAAATCTGTTAAAAATTGGTTCTAAGTGAGTTTGTGATTCTGCTGTTGTATGTGGTGTTCTTGTGGCTTGAATCTTGTTCTAAGTGTATAAGAATGTTGTTATGATGCTTATTTGAGTTTGGTTAAACCTGAAATACACTTTTACTTTGTTAAATTTTGATTTGAAAAGTTAAAAGGCAGTTTGGGATTGACTGTTTTGTGATTTTTATGTGAGTTTAAGTAGTTGTTTAAGGTTGTTAAGTGTTGGTATATGATATTGAAGTGTAAGTGAGCTGATATTTGCAAGTCTTTTTTTTTGAAACATCAAATCTTAATCTGTGCTATAACTAGCTTGTTTTAGGCTATTTTGACTTGAAAATTTGG
Source organism: Glebionis coronaria (assembly GCA_025667525.1). NCBI lineage: Eukaryota > Viridiplantae > Streptophyta > Magnoliopsida > Asterales > Asteraceae > Glebionis > Glebionis coronaria. The sequence goes on from CM046877.1 coordinate 364,977,687, forward strand.
GAACACCTAGAGTGTATGCTTATTTAGGGTTAAAAAGTGTTTTAACATAGTTTGTGTAACTTGATAAGTAGATTTGTGGGTTTTAATTTGGATCCGTGGTCAAGTAGTTCAGCAAGTAAAGTCCTTGTGTTCATCATTGTTCATCAGTAACTATAATAGGCCTTAATCAAGATCTAACCTTTTAACCAGTACTTGAAACCAGTTTATTTATGCTTCATTAAGTTTATTTAAGTTGTTGTATAAGCTTGGTTCAATTTGGTTGGCTTATTCTTGCTAAATCTGCTTATTTCTTCAAATTTGCTTATTTTCTATATTTGTGCTAGGTCTGGTGACTGTTTGATTAAAGTATACTAATTGGCTTGGTGAAATTGTGTGTTCTTGCTTGTTATTGACTCCTTACAACCCACTGGTTGTAAGGGTGCCTTGTGTGTCCACTGAATCCAAGTAAATCTCACTAAAAACAAGAGTCAAGAAAGTCAAACAGTGGGAACCGTTTCCCATTGCTACTAGCCACTGCTAGTGTTAATTTTCATTTAGCTTATCAATAATCTATAATAGCTTATTTTATTGTTCAACAACTTTGTTTTGGTAATCAATCTTCCTTATTTTACCCATTTGACTAATCTAGAGCTTTGGAGCCTTTGACTTTTAAGTTTGACTAGAAAAAGAATTACTTTTCTTTTCCAAAACAGCTTACTACTTATTCCAGCTTATTCATTGTGCTTATTTGAAATCTTTTTTATTATAAAGATTAGTTAAGTGATATAAAATATTTTGCAGAAAGAATCAGCTCTTGAATCAGCCTAGAACTCGAAAACGACTATTTGTCGTTTTGTGTAGAGAGCTTTTGCTTATTTCAGGCTTATTTCTTAGGCTTGTTCAAAATTTCTTTTTACAAACAGATTTATAATCTCATTATAAGGATGTGTATCAAATTCCATCTTATGGCATTAGCTTATGGTTTAATGGGCCAAAAAGCCCATTAAGAATAAGTTGTTTTCATTTAAGTTGTGAATAGCACTTATTCAGCTTTTGGGCCTTTAGAGTTTTGTGTTTAGAATCAAATTTTAACCTAAACTATTGATTTTGGGTCATTTTGGTGAACATTTTTCTTATTGGGCCTTAATAAGCCCAATTAGTGGACTATTTTACTGTTTGGCCCATTTGGAGGCCCATTAGGGGTATTTTATAATTTCAAGTTCATTTTCTGTTTAATTAGGTTAAAATAAACTAGTTCGCAAGTTTTTAGGATTTTTTTATAATTTTTGAATTTTTTATTATTATTTTATTATTAAAAATTGTATTTAGATTAAATTAATATTTTTGTAACTTTTTCATTTTTCTTAGGTCAAATACATTAAATTAGCATTTTTAAAACTTTTAGATTAATTTTCTTGTCATTTAACTAATTTTTAGGATTATTTTAATATTTTAATAGTTTTTAATCATTTTTAAATAGTTTTAATTAACTTTAAATTTTTCAAAAATAGTTTTTAGTTTAATTCAGTTATTTTGGAGGTTTAAAAATTAAAAAATCTCATTTTGGGCTTTTCGTTAATTAATTTTATTTTTTGGGCTTTAATTAGCATTAAAAAATTATTATTTAATTAAATAAAAGGTTTGAGTGATTTTTGATTTTTTTAAACTCTAATTGCATTTTTATGGATTTATTGCAATTTTCTAGGAATTTTGAGGATAATTTTTAGATTTCGTCACGTTTTACGGTTTTACGTCTACGTTATTCGTCTTAGTTTAAGTTTATTCGTAATCGTCATCATTTCTCTTTTATTTCTTTCTTAATGTTAATCACAAACATTTAATCATTTCTTAATACAACACACTAGCCTCCTTGAGAACGATCCCACACAAAGGGTCATAAGTGCTTACGTTTTCCTAAACGTTCACTTAGTACTTACCGCTATTACGCTCTTTTTCCTAAAAGACGTAAAACTACTACCATCATTTTTGGCGCCGCTTCCGGGGAGGCGTGATGTGTTTTGATTTGAACAAATTTTGCTTTTATATTATCCATAAATAGTAATTGTGTGTTTTAGAACTCTAAGCACACATATTATCAGTTTTCGGTTTTTGTGTAAATATTATTACTATATTGTATACGTATCACAATAAATTCACAAGTTCTCCAAAAGTGTGAAAACACAACCTTGATTTGGGATTTCATCACTCAATCGTTGTATTCGAATTTCAAACGAAGAAAAAAAAGGCAAAATAGATAATTACTTTTGTGAAGAAAAAAAAAGGCGGTTGTATTTCACGACATAAGGGAAAAAGGCTCTTTAGTGCTTAGCGTCGCCTCGTTTCCCCCGCTTGCTTGTGCGTGTTAGGAGAAAAAGGGCTAATCGAGGGTTCGCCAACCAATGTATTATCTATGTATCTATATATTTTCTTGGTTTCAAAGATTAAACCCTCTTGAATGTTTTGGTGTTCCACCAACGTTCTAAAGTCATCGAAGGCGATCACTCAACGTGATCACTTTCATTCCTGGAGGCTCCTTTAATCGAGAGATTTGATTTTAGGAGAGATTTGTAGATTTGTGTCTACGTAATACATCACAAAAATTAAAAAAAAGTAAAAACAATCAAAAGCAAAAAAAAAAATGAAAAACTTAAAAACACCCAAAAGAATCTTCTTTGCTCATCCCCACGTTGTACGTGACGTTTATGCAACCTCGTAACCAAGCAAAACGTGCACGTAAACGTAGAAACCGAAAGGAAGGAACACCTTCTAGTGAAGAATCTCTTATTGACGAACCCATCGTAGAACAAGAAGCAACCATGGCTAATCGTCCTATGATGGAGTTACTTCAAGCACCCACCGAGGGTTATAGAGAGGCCATTGTGATTCCCGCTATCCTTGCGGATAATTTTGAGGTCAAGACGGGTTTGTTGTCCATGATTCAAAACAACAAATTTCGTGGTGATGAAAAGGACAACCCTCACAACCATATCCGACAATTAAATCATCTTACCGCCACTTACAAGTTTAAGGACGTCTCGACTGACTCGATTAAGATGATGCTATTTACGTATTCCTTAGCGGGGCCCGCTAAAATTTGGTTAGAGAAAGAGCCACCTAATTCTATATTGACGTGGAAGGATCTCGTTTCGAAGTTCGTGAACCAATTTTTCCCGTCTTCTAAGACTGCGCATTTGAAAAACGAGATTTCAAAGTTTTCACAGGAGTATAATGAGAGTTTTTCTATGGCTTGGAATCGGTTTAAGGAAATGTTACATGAGTGTTCTCATCACGGTTTTTCCGACTTGCATCAAATTGACACGTTTTACAATGGATTGAACGATCATGAGGTGATTATCTTAATGCCGTCGCGGGTGGTAATTTTTTATGTAAAACAGTCGAGGAAGCGTTGTTGATTATTGAGAATAGGTCTAAGGTCTATAGTCCTCGTAGCACATCGAGGGTTCATACGACTTCGTCTTTGCCTTCGCCTTCATTGTCACATACCATCGATGCTTACCAAATCGAGGCAAATTTGGATAAGAAGATCTTTGATAAGCTTAAAGGATTGTTAATTGAGTTTAAAGTTGGTGAACAATCCACTCCTGCTAAGGCTAAAGCGGTTGAGGTTTCTTGTATGTATTGTGGTGGAGGTCATGATTTCTCCGAGTGCATTACCAACGGTGGTAACACTTCGAGTGCCTACGCGGCCACGGGAACTTATAACCAAAACGGTTATGTTACCCACACTAATCAATTGACTACACCAGGTTTTTCACCAAATCAAAATGCTAACAGTTATCGAAACAATCAATGGTTACCAAGGAAATTAAAGGAACAATTACAAGGGTAACAACTATGGGAATCAAGGGGCTAAAAATCAAGTGTAAAACAAAAATCAAAACGGTGATTTTCAAAACAACAACAAAGGTTTGCAAAACTTGAAAGATCTTCCAAATGAATTTGTTGAATATGCAAACGGAAATGATGCTAGGTTTGATAATATACAAAGTGAGATCATTAGTGTGACAATCCGTCAATTTATGATTGATATTTTGTTCTCAATATTTATTTGAAAACATTATTTTAATGTTATATTATGAACTCACTTATTTTGGGAAGTAATTTGGATTTACGTCTTGAAGTAGCATCGACTACGTCTAAACCGGAGGATTCTACGTTACGTGCTTACGTTTACATACACCGTTTTGGTGACAGTCTGACATTTCAGGAAATAAATTTATCCGTGAATATTATTTTGGGATTTTAAATTTGTGTTGGTTCATAAACTCACTAATTTACGAGAAGAGATTAGGACTTACGTGAATAATTTAATGTCCTTTACGACTAAAACAGAAACCCTAGGTTTACGTATTTACGTTTTTGAACTCCGTTTTTGATGAGACAATTTTTATTAGATTCATTTTGTGCCGTTGATTCATAATTTATAAAAACGTTTTTCGTAAAACGACCCGAGGGCACGCGAATCGAGGAAACTAGAATCGAGGAGTACCCGTAAATTAGTGGGATGGGACAAGTTTTACACTTGCCCACCCCACTACATGGGATGGCCAAATGGGCTCCAACACATACCATGATGTGTCAAACATGTAGCTTAAAAGCTACACTTATCTAACTTAACAAAGTTAGCTAACAAAACCATCCAACACTAAATCATTATCTCACAAAACACACATGCAATAGCACTCTCATTTCTCTCCTCCCTCTATCTAAAATTCGTCCCAAAACCATCATCAAACACCCCTATTTGATCTATTTTAGCCATAAAATCATGTGTTATTCATACACATGATGATGCTCCTTTGAAGCCTTGAAGATTGGAGGTGATTCTAACATCCAAGGAGGTGATTTGGTGATGTCCAAGGGCTGATTTCTCAAGGAGTTTTCATGAAGATCAAGGGCTGATTTCACAAGGAATCTACAAATACTTGGTGATCCTAGAAGTGGTGTTGATATCTCATAAGATTGGTTACCCAAAACCAAGTCTTGTTCATCATCAATCCCATCTTTTCATCACTAATGGTGGTATAGAGATTGTTCTTCCTATCCTCTTTTTATTTTGATTATGTAATCATGTATTTTCTTTCCTATTGTATATTTATATGATAAATATATGATGATAAAAATATTGTGTGGGGATTTGGTGTTGATAATCATGGGTAAAAAGATGGAAAACTATATGTAAAAAGGTTAAAATCATGCTTAAAATGATGGCTGTATAAAACAGTAAAGAACCATGTGATAAACTGTAAAAATGGCATAGATTAATGGATATACAGTAAGTAATAAGTCTTGTACACATGTGAGAGTTGGACATGCAATGGAATCATTAGGATGAGTGACATATGATCAAAACAAGTTTAGAATGCAAATCTGAGTTCACTGTTTTGGACGATTTTCAAAAAATACTTAGATGCTGATTCAACAGTAGCTATAGACGAGTTCAATGCAGCATATATCATGTAGTTTATGTCATAAAAATGGTAGTTTGATAAGTTTTATAAGTTATAAAACTATAAACATGATTTTTACGACTTTTTTGGCTATTACCGTAAAATTAACGTTTTTCGCCAATTAAAACTTAGACGATCAAACCCGTCTAATGTAAACTTTTATAAACTCATACACTGATATATAGACATATATAACAAGTAAAAACCGATAAAAACCTGAACTATATAACATACGGACATTAACGGGCTAAGTTAACGTTATTGGACTAATAATACAACAAAATGGGCTAAAACACTTATAAACTTATTTATTGGGATTAACCCATTTGGGCCCAACATGTAAAGTATAAATACTGATAATACAAGTATAAAATGGATTAATACAAGTTAATGGACTTATAATAGGCTTATTGGACCTAAAACATGTAAATAGGTAAAACTAGTATAAAAGCTATCAACACATAACACTAAAATGAGCAAATGAGAATATGTAAACCCACTTGATAATCATATATATAAAATCATCATATGTATACATAATTGTTATTTTTATAAAGTCATTGGACAAGAGTCTAAGACGAGTATTATTTGTCTAGGTTTCCGTGATTGAAGCACGTACCGTACGTCTGAATTGCCGATAACCCGCCTTCCCACATCAACGTGAGTTCATAGCCTTGCACTCTTTTAAATGTTTTTATGAAATGTTTTATAACCCTGCGAGGGAGATAACATGTTAGTTTTGATAAAATAGGACACCATTTGTCCCGATTGTTTGTTTATTGATTTGGACTCGAATGATTGTATGACCCTATGAATGATTAAATGACCCGATAGATGAAATAAAATGGATTATTAAAGTTAGGTTATGTCACTCAAAGTCCCATTAGCATTAATTGTGAACTACCGGGATTTGGTAGACGCTTATGCGTATAATAGTACTATTTGGGGACGATCACCCCAGTTCGCGCCTTGACGGTTGATCCCCGTCGTGCCACATTGAATGGTAAGCGAATTTATGTATGAGAAGATTTACATAGCGTGAGCTTTGTGACGACACGCTAATTTAGATGGGCAAATGAGTTTCGGGCTAGCTACCCGTTGTTTGTTGTAGTAAGGTAACAATGTAATGCGGCTTATAATAATCCAATTAACGAAATACTGCTATACGCACCGAATTACGATGTATTGCCTGACTAGCAATACTGGGTCATACTATTGATATTATGTTCGTGTTTTGGTTTCATATAACCATATTCATATAACGGTTTTTATTTAATCTATACAACGTTATAAAACGTATTGTATGATGTTTTTACGACATTGGCTCGTATAATGATTTCTAAGGCAAATGCCTATATTGTGATTTTCGATAACGATTTGTATAAAAATAACTTTGGCTATTTTATGGCCTATTACAAAGATTTGTAGAAAATGATTTTCGGTAAAATTTTTATACCGATATTATATTGATGGTTTTTATTAAACTCTATGAATTCACTCGGCGTTATCGCTGACCTTTTCTTTTAACATGTTTTGTCTCAGGTACTTGAAGGTAATTCTCGGGAAGACAACAAGAATTCATGGCCCGCACTTAAATAATAATTTCCGTTCAAACTCTTTGTAAAACTTGTATGAAATACAATGACTTGGGACCTATGTAAATCTGATATTTTTATGAATGGAAATGCTTTATTATTAAACGACACGATTTTTAAGCGTTGTCTATGATGTGAGTAATGTGCTATCCCGTAACACCAACGAGTCTTTCGTTGTATTAAATTGTGTAAATTTGGGGGTGTTACAGTTTGGTACCAGAGCTCTCGTTATAGAGAACGAAAGATTTTTAAAAACCAAGATTTTGAATAAAACATTTCAAAATCTTTTAACTATAAACATTTTTCACAAAATGTCTAAAAATCTTTTGACTATAAAGGTGCCGAAGAATTCCCGAGTTACCGACAAGACAAGACTGAGAAGTCTTACTTTAATATATATATATATAACTTGGATTATATATATATATATATATATATATATATATATATATATATATATATATATATATATATATATGATGTAATTTTATTACATGATTGTTTGATGATTATTTTGATATTTATACGAGGTATTTATACGACGTAGATTGTCACAAGGTACCCTAACTCCCTTAGCAAATCAATCGAAGCTATTCCCGTAGGAATTCTAGCTATCCTAGATCTAAACCAAGTTGTGGATATTTATAATCCCAACAAATCGTTGATATTCGTAGAAATGTAGATATTAGTTGATTGTGATATTGAAGAAGAATTGGCAAAATTAAAACTGATATCGATGTCATGACGATCTTTCCTTATAGAGTGGAGTTTGACAAAACGTTATCACCTAGAAAGATGTCATCTGATTCGTTGTCACCCAATTCTTAAATTGAAATCGAAAGGGTGAATGTTGCACTTGAGGCTGTCATTGGAACCATTACCCAAAAGCCTCATGCCACTAGTACCTTTCCGAGAAGTCTAGTTGAATGATCAAGTCATTTCATACTAGTGACTCATTTGATAACTATTGTTGTAAGAACTATAGGATTGGAAATTAAGTGTTGTTCATATCGAGATTTTATTGCCCTATTAAGGCCTAAGAATAAAGGTTGAAAGTACTGGAGAATGAAGTAGGATATCACATTGAGTATAAGTTGATTGAAACTTGAATAAAGTGAAACTTTACTCGTATGGAATATGAGATTGTTAAGAGGAAGTCATTAAGTTTTGTGATGGAATTATAAGGTTTTAAATGATTGTTAGTTTGTGTTAATGGTTGTTCCTAGGCCATTGTCCACTAATGAGGATGCCCAGTGTCCAATAAATAAATTGAAGAAATCTTCTTCTGAATTGGGATCGATGGATCTTTCGGGACATGTGGAACACCTAATGACTCTTGTAGATTAGTATTCATTATGGTATCTTTTAAAAATACCTAACTTAACTGAGATATCAGTTGGTAGGATGAGTTCAGAGAATTGTATGACATAGTGACACGTAATGTGTTAAGGTACAATTTCGACTTGTTTGTGATTAATGAAAAAGACTACCTTTGATTGCTAAATCCTACATGTATCGATGTTATCTATCCTTTATTGCTTCACCTAATGTTCGCATTAGTGATGCAACCATTGAACAAGTACTCATCTTGAATTGAGTTACGTTATGGATTATTCTTTTGAGTGCCATCGAGATCATGAACCTCATGATTATTTGGCTAAAGCTCATTCCCTATCATATTGTAGTTAGTTCTTGGTGAAAAAAATTTCATCACTCTTTTGCAGATCACTCATTGTTTTTATAAGATAAAACAGTATTCCTTGAGAAAAATTGAATTATCATCACCGTAAGGATGATCTAAAGTGAGATTTATAAGTAATCGTTATCGAAATGAAGTTGTTTATGAAACACCTTGGAGAACTTAATTGTTTTCATAACAAAGAACATCTTTGTAAATTTATTTTTGATTCTTATTTAGGAATTGAGCATGAAAATGTTTTTATTATAAACATGATGATAAAATTTTGACGAACTGAGTATTGCATCGTTAATCTTGAAATTGTATATAGTTGCGCGTCTACATACAATTTGGAATGGACCATTCAAGGCTGATTAGTAGTCACCATAATACTAATTAATAAACACTACATTTTCTTTAAAGATTGTGAAAGATTAAAATTTTATGAGATCTGCAAGAAGTGAAAAATAGGGACATAATGTTAGGGACACCTACATATGTGCCTGTAGCATCTATTCTTCTGAGTCGAATTTACTCATCTGTGGAAATTGTCTTATTTGACAATTAACAATTCTTTCTTGTCGAATTCTCCCGTAGTGAGATTCTTAGGAAAAGTATCTGATTACCGAGTGTTGATACCCGATTGGATGTATCGACGTTCCTATCATTTCTTTTGATTTGATTTCATTTGAATGACCTGGGTAACGATCCGAGGAGCTTTCGAATGCGTACTCAAATTATGAAAACATGGGATATATTCATATTCGTTAAATGTTTTCGTCTGTATCTGATTTGAAATTCTCTCGCATAGATTATGCGTTGACCTTACTCTTTTAATAGTAGTTTTGTCTCCATATATCCATGAATTTGTGAAGGCTTATGAGTTATTATTAGTCTTTTGAGAAATTCACATCTTATCGACGACAATGAAACTGGAAAGTTAATAGTGCCAGTTGAAAGGATTGATTGATTATGACATGACGACATTGTCTTAATTGATGGGAACTCGAATAGAATTCCCCTAAATAATAAGATGTTGATTATCAAAAGTGATCTAAATAATTCTTGATGGATGACCATATCCTGCATTTAGACTTGAAATTATACCGTGAATGGTTGTGAATTAGTCATAGATATTATAATCTAGAAAGAACCTAATATGAATTTATTAAAAGATGTTCCTGCTATCTGAAACTTTAGGAGGTATTTGCTGGTGATTTACCTAGACTTTCGCCATTAAGGCAAGTTGAAATTCGTATTGATTATATTCCCGGTGCTGCACCTGTGGCTTGTGCACTGTACGTCAGAACCATCTGAATTAAAAGTTTTACCGTGCAACTGAGTGAGTTGTCGGAGAAAGATTTTATTCTACCGAGCTCGTCATCATGAAGAGCTATGGTGTTATCATTCCTTATATTTATAGATTACTGTGAACTGAGTAAATTGACAATCGAAAACGATATCCATGACTCGAAATGGAAGATTTGTTCGATTATTTACAAAAGTTCTAGCGTATGTTCTAAAGATTTGATCCATGGCATGGTTATCATCAACTTCGCATCTGCGAAAAAGATTATGTATTCCAATCACTACATCCGGTACTTGTAATGGACATTATGAGTTTCATGTTATGTCGTTTGGATTGATCAATGCACATGTAGCATTCATAAATTTTGGTGAGTCACGTGTGTAGTCTGTAATTTGATAAATACATGCTTGTGATCATTAAGGACCATTTATTTGTTTCTAAGAATAAGAATGAGTTAACAATTATTTATAGACTGCCCTGAATTGGCCGAACAACGAAAACCTGTACCTTGAATATATAACGTGTGATTTAAGGCTTAACCCTTTACATAAAATGATCGTTTGATTAATGATGGTAAGATATATATATATATATATATATATATATATATATATATATATATATATATATATATATATATATATATATATATATATATATTTGATACATTGATTTTGCTTGGGTTCAATTTTATCTCTTGGAATCCTCTCGAATTGATCTCAGTCTTAAGTGGAATAATTGTTCTTGGTTACTGAATAAAAGGGATTGGTTTTCTAATCTAATAAAAAGTGTAAATGAAAATTTAATTCAAAGACAATTACTTTAATGACAATTAATAAAAATGTAAATTAAAATTGAAATTAGAATCAAAATTAAAATAGAAATCAAAGTTAAAATTTCAGTTAAAATATAAAATGTGAAATAAGTGTAAAGAAACAGTAAAACAGAAAAAAAAACAGTAACACTAAAAGAAAGTTTGATTCGGAACTTTTACCCTTGATTCGGAACTTAACTCATGCGGAACTTTAATGATTCATTCGGAAGATTCCAATTCATCCGTAACTTTGGCTTGGTTTGGAAGATTTTGATTCATCCGGAACTTTGAACTTCGTTCGGAACTTTCTGCTTGGTTCGGAAGTTTATGTGGTTCCGATTCGGAACTTTTGGGAGAATTGGTTCGGAACTTTTCAAAGTTCCGATTCGGAACTTACTGATTCGGAAGTAATTGGTTCGGAAGTTTTTGGCTTCGTTCGGAACTTTGGCTTCGTTCGGAACTTTTTAAACTGATTCGGAAGTTAATGCTTCATTCGGAACTTTTCCTTGGTTCGGAAGTTTTTGCTTGGTTCGGAAGTTTTTAAAGGTAAACTCATTCGGAACTTTTAATTGACTCGGAAATTTTGAAAACAAAATTCATTCGGAAGATACTGTTCACTCGTTCGGAACTTCTGGGAAACCCAGATACAGTAACAGTACCGAAGAACAAGGAAAACCGTTTTTAATCCAAAAATCACTAAGTTTTTCACCAAAGACTAAAATAAATCAATCACAAAGCATCTACTAACCATAAACTACTAATCCCATCAACAAAAACACAAAACCCAACAACTTTTGAAGATCAAATCAAGAAAATAAAAACTTAAAAACTTGAAGATAAAGATGATGATGAACAAGATACAATGGAAGATTAAACAAGAACTTTGTATTGAATGATTAATATTTTAACAAGATCAAACAAGAATTAAAATAACAAGATTTGAAAAGCAAAGATTAAAATCACCAATCACCCTAGTGGTGATGGTGATGAAACGAACTAAAGAGAAAAAGGTGGGGAGGAGAGAAAACTCCAGAGACTCTCTCTAAAATGTGTGAGGGGCTCCTTTTATAGGCTAGTCCTTTGGTTGGTGAGTGGGCTTTCTCCCGTTCTTCTTGTCTTTTCGTCTTTTCAGAAAAGTTTCCGTTTTTGATTCTGATTCGGGATTTGTCGTCGATTAAATTCAACTCGTCTTTTAATTTCTTCGTTTAATAGATTTGAGTTTCTTCGACTTATATAAATCTTCCATCTTTGGTCCTTTTCTTCGATAAATCTTCGAATAGGCCCAGTGACTTCAAATCTTTTGCATCTCTTGGACAATAGACTTTATCTTGAGTCTTTTTCTTCAGTAAAACCCGTGCAATCCCATGTTTTCTTCAACATTCATCCGGTTGGCTCTGAAAATACAATAAACACAAAAACCACGCATAATTCCAAACAAATGATATTAAATACGTGTTTTGGTCTCGTTTTAGCCCGAATTAAGTGGAAAAAGGATGGATGTTTACACACCTATCAATATATATATATATATATATATATATATATATATATATATATATATATATATATATATATATATATATATATATATATATATATATATATATATATATATATATATATATATATATATATATATATATATATATATATATATATATATTGACTTTTCAAAAATTAGAAGTCATTTAAGGCTTTGGGTTTTACTAAAAAGAAAATGGAAATATGTTTTGACAAATGTTTTAACAAAGGATTTTTAAGGGATTATTCCCTTATACACAAATCATTTAACTAAACTCCTGTTTAGGGGTAAATGTTTGTGTATACCTCAAGACAACCTAAGAGGGATTGAGGAAACCGTTAAACCATGACTTAAAATTTGAAACGAAAATTTTTGCTTTTCAACTAAGAAAATTTTTACCAAAGAATAAACAAAGTTTTTCGAACATTTACAGATCTTACTAATTATTTCCGATAAATCAACAAAAATTGTGTTAATTAAATTCAAATTTATTTTGAACATTTTTATATAATTGGACAAACTGAGAAAAATTAAAAACTTTTGCGTTTACGTTTCATAAAAACTAAATATTTATTATTTAATTACTTGTAGTAATTATCGACGCTTTAAACGTTGGATTGAGCAAAACTGATAAAAACAATAGTTGAGATAGAATTAAAACTTAGAAAATATGAAGAAAGATGAACGTAATTACTGACACATTATGTAGAAAATATAAAGAACCAATTAGGATGTGCTCCTTAGTAATGGTAGTACAAAATAAATTGCCAAACAATTTAAAAATAGCTGATGTTTGTAAGAAGGATAATATAAATAGTGAAAGGTTTCACGGCTAATGTGAACCATTAAAATTGAGAAGCCGATGGCGTTAAAATGTATAAAAGGCCACTTGTGGTTGCCTAAATATGGAGATTTTGAGATATAGTTATGTTGGAGTCTTGTAAGTATATGTATTCTATTCCTGTCATTTCTGATTTAATGTATCTTTATCTGAAGAAGTTGTACTAATGAAAAATTATGAAGGCAAACATTGCCTCATACATTAGTAAACGTCTAGCTATCGCAAAGGTCATCATCTGAATTTGATTCGATTTGGTTCATCGTCGACAGACTGACCAAATCTGCTAATATCATTCTCGTTAATGATAAACTCTTGATGAAGAAACTAACTCTTTTGTATTTCAAGGAGTTGTGTAAACATGGTGTGCCTGTATCGATCATCTCTATCAAGATCCTCGCTTCGCATTGAATTTCTAGAGATTTGCTCAGAAGTCATTAAGAACGAATCTTGATGAGAGTACTGTGTACCACCCCAATCGAAGGGATGAGGTAAAGTAACGATACAAAATACTATAAGTGCTGTTCTATGTTTGAATCATTGACCTTTGGTAATAAACCGTATAATCGTTTTCCTTTGGAGAGATTACCGTTGATAATTATCGTGTTAGGATCGAGATCGAATCTTGTGAGGGTATATATTAGAGCATCTGTAAGCAGGAGTTGGGATGAAGACATCCGACATACACCCATTGTGAGTTGGACATGTCTTTTAGGTTTTAAGGTTTCCTATGATGGCGAACCTAACCTTACAAGATACCCGACCCGCGAAACCTGAAATGATTGTTGAAATTAGGATCTGAATATTGACTGCCGGTAGTGGGCAAGAGGTTATGTGAATATGAAATGTAGATCTTGAAGTGCCAGATGGGTAGCGAAGTTATGCCAAAAATTTTAACCATGGAAAATGAATTGATGATCTAGAAGATCATGGGATATAAGTCCCCGTTGTATGGGACCCTTGAGAAGATGTAAAAAAAAGAGTGGTTTGACAGGCATATAAGCTGGATCTACCCTAGGACTTCAAGAGCTGCGTGAATTATGTTTCGTATATCGAACTTGATAAAATACCTATCAAGTGAAAATCTGACTATTCCTTAATGAAGTTTAGATCGGCGAAAAGTTGCATTCATCAAAAACCCGTGAACATCATGGATAGAGAAAGTAAGTTAGTTATGTTTGATGAAACTCGCGTATTGTAATGAATTGCACTTGTGAGAAAAGACCGAATGTGGAGGAAATACCCACATGGCTTTAACTCTATAAGAAGCGAGTAGTAAGGTAAGATGATCTTTGAGGACAAAGATCCTGTTTAGGGGTAAATACTGTGACAATCCGTCAATTTATGATTGATATTTTATTCTCAATATTTATTTGAAAACATTATTTTAATGTTATATTATGAACTCACTTATTTTGGGAAGTAATTTGGATTTACGTCTTGAAGTAGCATCGACTACGTCTAAACTGGAGGATTCTACGTTACGTGCTTACGTTTACATACACCGTTTTGGTGACAGTCTGACATTTCAGGAAATAAATTTATCCGTGAATATTATTTTAGGATTTTAAATTTGTGTTGGTTCATAAACTCACTAATTTACGAGAAGAGATTAGGACTTACGTGAATAATTTAATGTCCTTTACGACTAAACCGGAAACCCTAGGTTTACGTATTTACGTTTTTGAACTCCATTTTTGATGAGACAATTTTTATTAGATTCATTTTGTGCCGTTGATTCATAATTTATAAAAACATTTTTCGTAAAACGACCCGAGGGCACGCGAATCGAGGAAACTAGAATCGAGGAGTACCCGTAAATTAGTGGAATGGGACAAGTTTTACACTTGCCCACCCCACTACATGGGATGGCCAAATGGGCTCCAACACATACCATGATGTGTCAAACATGTAGCTTAAAAGCTACACTTGTCTAACTTAACAAAGTTAGCTAACAAAACCATCCAACACTAAACCATTATCTCAGAAAACACACATGCAATACCACTCTCATTTCTCTCCTCCCTCTATCTAAAATTCGTCCCAAAACCATCATCAAACACCCCTATTTGATCTATTTTAGCCATAAAATCATGTGTTATTCATACACATGATGATGCTCCTTTGAAGCCTTGAAGATTGGAGGTGATTCTAACATCCAAGGAGGTGATTTGGTGATGTCCAAGGGCTGATTTCTCAAGGAGTTTTCATGAAGATCAAGGGCTGATTTCACAAGGAATCTACAAATACTTGGTGATCCTAGAAGTGGTGTTGATATCTCATAAGATTGGTTACCCAAAACCAAGTCTTGTTCATCATCAATCCCATCTTTTCATCACTAATGGTGGTATAGAGATTGTTCTTCCTATCCTCTTTTTATTTTGATTATGTAATCATGTATTTTCTTTCCTATTGTATATTTATATGATGAATATATGATGATAAAAATATTGTGTGGGGATTTGGTGTTGATAATCATGGGTAAAAAGATGAAAAACTATATGTAAAAAGGTTAAAATCATGCTTAAAATGATGGCTGTATAAAACAGTAAAGAACCATGTGATGAACTGATAAAATGGCATAGATTAATGGATATACAGTAAGTAATAAGTCTTGTACACATGTGAGAGTTGGCCATGCAATGGAATCATTAGGATGAGTGAGATATGATCAAAACAAGTTTAGAATACAAATCTGAGTTCACTGTTTTGGACGATTTTTAGAAAATACTTAGAGGATGATTCAACAGTAGCTATAGGAGAGTTAAATGGAGCACATATCATGTAGTTTATGTCATAAAAGGTTGAGCTTCTATCTCAATATAGAACTCTAGATATGGCAGTTTTGGTGAACATGTAAATAAACATCAGATTTTGAGAAATTAAAGTATAATAGTATTATATAAGCACTCAAATAAAAATAGTATAAAATGTGAATTAAAACCCACTAACTTATATAATACATTTATATAAATATGTATAAGGATAAATAAATGGACATTTTATAAAATGGTAGTTTGATAATTTTTATAAGTTATAAAACTATAAACATGATTTTTACGACTTTTTCGGATATTACCGTAAAATTAACGTTTTCCGCCAATTAAAACTTAGACGATCAAACCCGTCTAATATAAACTTTTATAAACTCATACACTGATATATAGACATATATAACAAGTAAAAACCGATAAAACCCCGAACTATATAACATACGGACATTAACGGGCTAAGTTAACGTTATTGGACTAATAATACAACAAAATGGGCTAAAACACTTATAAACTTATTTATTGGGCTTAACCCATTTGGGCCCAACATGTAAAGTATAAATACTGATAATACAAGTATGAAATGGATTAATACATGTTAATGGACTTATAATAGGCTTATTGGACCTAAACCATGTAAATAGGTAAAACTAGTAAACTAGTATAAAAGCTATCAACACACAACACTAAAATGAGCAAATGAGAATATGTAAACCCACTTGATCATCATATATATATAATCATCATATGTATACATAATTGTTATTTTTATAAAGTCATTGGACAAGAGACTAAGACGAGTATTATTTGTCTAGGTTTCCGTGATTGAAGCACGTACCGTACGTCTGAATTGCCGATAACCCGCCTTCCCACATAAACGTGAGTTCATAGCCTCGCACTCTTTTAAATGTTTTTGTGAAATGTTTTATAAACTTGCGAGGGAGATAACATGTTAGTTTTGATAAAATAGGACACCATTTGTCCCGATTGTTTGTTTATTGATTTGGACCCGAATGATTGTATGACCCTATGAATGATTAAATGACCCGATAGATGAATTAAAATGGATTATTAAAGTTAGGTTAAGTCACTAAAAGTCCCATTAGCATGAATTGTGAACTACCGGGATTTGGTAGACGCTTATGCATATAATAGTACTATTTGGGGACGATCACCCCAGTTCGCGCCTTGACGGTTGATCCCCGTCGTGCCACATTGATTGGTAAGCGAATTTATGTATGAGAAGATTTACATTGCGTGACCTTTGTGACGACACGCTAATTTAGATGGGCAAATGAGTTTCGGGCTAGCTACCCGTTGTTTGTTGTAGTAAGGTAACAATGTCATGCGGCTTATAATAATCCAATTAACGAAATACTGCTATACGCACCGAATTACGATGTATTGCCTGACTAGCAATACTGGGTCATACTATTGATATTATGTTCGTGTTTTGGTTTTATATAAACATATTCATATAACGGTTTTTATTTAATCTATACAACGTTATAAAACGTATTGTATGATGTTTTTACGACATTGGCTCGTATAATGATTTTTAAGGCAAATGCCTATGTTGTGATTTTCGATAATGATTTGTATAAAAATAACTTTGGATATTTTATGGCCTATTACAAAGATTTGTACAAAATGATTTTCGGTAAAAATTTTATACCGATATTATATTGATGGATTTTATTAAACTCTATGAATTCACTCGGCGTTATCGCTGACCTTTTCTTTTAACATGTTTTGTCTCAGGTACTTGAAGGTAATTCTCGGGAAGACAACAAGAATTCATGGCCCGCACTAAAATAATAATTTCCATTCAAACTCTTTGTAAAACTTGTATGAAATACAATGACTTGAGACCTATGTAAATCTGATATTTATGAATGGAAATGCTTTATTATTAAACGACACGATTTTTAAGCGTTGTCTATGATGTGAGTAATGTGCTATCCCGTAACACCAACGAGTCTTCCGCTGTATTGAATTGTGTAAATTTGGGGGTGTTACAATTAGCCTAAGATCCGAGTTTAAGAATGATTTGAAAAATGAGTTGCAAAACGAGCTAGCAAATGAACTTAAGACTCATGCAAACAAAATGGAGAGTAATGTGCAAAGGTTACAACAAAACCAACAAAAGATGGAACAAGGCCAACACGAGATTAAACAAGAGATGCTTAAGGCGGATAAGAGGCAATCTATGTTTGAGGATAAAATTTCAAGTATGTTTGAGGCAATTATGTGTAAACCGTCTTCTTCGGGTGCTCTTCCTAGTAACACCGTGTAACACCCCCAAATTTATACAATACAGTACAGCGGAAGACTCGTTGGTGTTACGGGATAGCACATTACTCACATCATAGAAAACGCATAAAAATCGCGTCGTTTATTAATAAATCATTTCCATTCTTAAATATCAAAGTTACATCGGTCCCAAGTCATATTAATTCATACAAAGTTTTACAAAGTATTTGAATGGAAAATATTGTTTAAGTGCGGGCCATGAATTCTTGTCGTCTTCCCGAGAATTACCTTCAAGTACCTGAGATAAGACATGTTAAAAGAAAAGGTCAGCGATAACGCCGAGTGAATTCATAGAGTTTGATAAAATCCATCAATATAATATCAGTATAAAATTATTACTGAAAATCATCTTGTACAAATCATTTTAATAGGCCATTGATGAGACTGCTTTTATACATGGTCTCATCGTCCAAAACGGCCTTAAATTGCATAAAATATCATAAAATATGCCAAATATATGCTCGTGTTTGTTACTTGTGTATTTTTAGGTACGGATATTGAGGAATTGGCAAAAGAACACAAGAATCAATCAAAAACGAACACGGGAAATGAAGTCGCACAATGAACTGGGCCCAAGTTTGGAATTTTGCAAAATGACCCTTGAAGAATTGAAGATTGGCAAAAATGGCCCCTCATCTTTGAAGAACTTGTCACATTTGACCCTCAAAATATCAAATGTACAAGTATAATCCTTAATGTTTGAAGATTGTTCAAGATCAGTCCCTGGAATTTGAAGAATATACATATAAGGCCCTTGGATAAAGTTTATAAAAGTTTTGTGCCACTTTTGACAAGTTGTCAAAAGTTGACAAGGCAAAAACAAGCACTGATGGCATTTAATACAAAGTGAAGAAGAGTTGAAACCTTGGGGACTATTTCTGCCTAACCACCAAACATTCCCACCCAACCAGACCATGACACGTCAAACCTACCCACCCATTTACCCACCAACCCATATCTTGCCCGACCCTACCCAATACCCTACCCGGTTTATTAATTTAAACCTGGTCAAAGTCAAATCCCACTTAAACCCCCATTCCCTCCATAACACTTATTTAAAAAGTTAATTAACCAAAAACGAATCTAACCCCACCCCTAATACCTTATAAACCCTAAACCACCCAGTTTCAATTAACCATAAATCAAGGGGATATTCCCCCAAAATGTGCAGATCTTTGATTAACGAAACCCTCACCCAAACCCACTCAACAAAACACCTCCACGTGTCCTGTGGTCCTCCCCCCAACCCTCCCCTGCTCTTGTCACTTTCGCACAAAACCCCAATCCGACAAATTGAACGGTTTGTTTGCATTCCTTTGTCCCCAAGGATAATTCAACGCCCAAGATCAAGTCTCCACAGCTGTCATATCACATGGTGGTGTTTTTGACCAAGAATTCGTCAAGAAGCAAAGGGGCTTTTTAGAGATTTCAGAAATTAGGGTTTCAGCATTTGTATTTTTTATTCTAGTTCTAGAATAGTCTTTTAGAGCCTATAAAAAGAGATGAGCATGTTCACTCTTTTTCTTGTTCCAGTTTTTGCATAACATATTGTATTTCCTTTTTTATAAAATTAAAAGTTTGGTATTTGTTGTTTGCAATTGTAATTCCTTTTTAATATTGATAAAAGTTGGTGTATGTTGTATGCAAAGCTGAGTTCCAATTAAATTTGTGAAAGAATTTTGTGAGTTTTCTAAAGGTTTCTAGTTTTCAGAAAAAGTGTTTTTAATTTTTAAAAATTCCAAACTTTCAAGAAGTGAAAGTGGACTGAGGTTTGGAGTTTTGGAGATTAGAAGGTTTTAAAACGTGTTGTTAAAGGTTTGGAAGTTTTGTGGAAGGTTTTTAAGGAAAGTAAAAGAGAAAACAATATATATACTTTGTGCTTGTTTTTTTTTATGTTTTTCTATTTGGCAGGTTAAAGAAGGTTGTTGATATTTGTTTCAGCACCAACCCGTGTTGGTAGGGAGGTGGATTTGCATCCACTAGGGCCTTGGATGTAAGGCCCTAAGGTATTCACTTTTTTTTTCTTTGGAAATTTTCAGAAAATAGTGGCTACTTGTGACTTATTTGATTTAGTGTTGATTTTGTTGTTTAAGCTGTTTGGATTGTGTTATTTTGAGTTAGTATGCATGTTGGATGCTTGATGAAACAGTTTTGTTAGGTTTTGCAAGAGTTTGATTTGAAAAATCTTGTTTTCAATTTTTAAAAGGGTGTTTGGATACATGTTTTAGCAGGGCATAGATCCTAGATTGTGTTTCAAAAACGTGTTAAAGATATTTGTTTGAGTTGAAATAGGAAGAGTATCAGTTGTCAGTTAGATTAGAAGGGTTTTTGAGTAGGTTTGTGTGTTAAAAGTGGAAAGTGACCATTGAAAATCTGCTTATGCCAAAATCTGCTTGTATTACATGAATTTGTGAGCTTTGGTTTTGATTTCTGTTAAGGTTTAGGCTAAGTGAGTTATTGCTACTGCTTGAGTACCATTTTGTGAGTGTGTGTGCCAAAAATTGGCCTTTGAAAGTCACTTAAGTGCAAGTAATCAGCCATTAAGTCCACAGACCTAGAACATAGGTCACAGAAACTTGCATTGTCTTTGTATGCTATTGTTTTGAGAATTCTTGGTGCTAGATGCTTGTATTGTTGCTTGATTTGACTCCTTGTGCTTAAATAAGCACAAGGGTGCCCCCATTGTCCAAAACATCCACCAAGTAAGCCACAACCAAGCCCCTCTTGGTTCCAAGAGTGCTCAAGTGTGCACTCACACTTGTTCATCAGAAACTTTAAGAACTGAATACATTTTGATCTTCAAACTTGTTGAATCTTGGTTGAAATTGGATTTGGATTTGTGTTTGTAAGCTTATAGTTGTACTGTTTGAGTTTTTAAAACTTAAAAGAAAAAAAAAATAAATTACCAAAAAGGACGTGGCCAGGACTCGAACCTGCGCCACTCCTCTCACACACATACGCTCTAACCATTGCGCCCTAGGGACTTTGACTGAGAGATTTGGTTTTGAATTATATTTAAGGGCGTTTTGGTTTGAGCCTGTTTAAATAAGCCGTGGCTTATTTGGCTTATTTCAGCTTATTTATTAAGCTTTTTGGCTTCTTTCCATTTTTCCTAGGATTTTAATAGGTTTTAGGATTTTTCTGTTTAAAAATCTTATTTTTCCTTTTATTTAATTAATTTTTAGGATTATTTTTAGTTTTAGATTTAGAAAGTCTATAAAAAATATTAAACAGTAGTATAAAAATACAAAAAAATAGTTTTTAGGTTTTTATTTGTATTTTTGAGGTTTACATATAAAAAAGTTTTCAAAAACTTTAATTTTTGATTTTATTTAATTTTAGGTTTTTTATTAAACTTTGAAAATTAATATAAAATTAACTAAAAGGTTTTAGGGACTTTAATTTACATTTTCTTTCTAGTTAGAATATTTAGGATTTTTGAGAATTTTTTAGAATTTATTTGAAAACTTTTTATTTTTTGGATTATTTTATTATTATTTTATTCATTAAAATAAAAAGTTTTATTTTTATTTCTTTTTCATTTTTCCTAGATTCTAGACATTAAAATAGGACCTTTGTCACTTTCCATTTAATTTTTAGGCTTTTCAATTAATTTTTAGAATTAATTTAAGATTTAATAGATTTTAATAGTTTTTAGGAGTTTAAAAATAGTTTAATTTGGTTTTAAAATTTTTAAAAATAGTTTTTAGCTTAATTAGGTCATTTTTGAGGTTTACAAACTATAAAATCTTGTTTAGGGCTTTTTAATATTTAAAAGTGGTTTTTAGGGCTTTAATTAGCATTAAAAAGTCATTATTAAATTAATTAAAAGGTTTTGGCAAGTTTTGTTTTTTTTGTAAACTCTTAGAATTTTATTGTGGATTTTTAGTAATTTTTAGGAATTTTTAGGTTAAAATTTTAAATTTTGTGCTTTTTCACGTTCTACGTCGTAACTTTCTAGTAGTGTTTTCGCCTTATTTTTCTATTTTTTCGTCTTCGTCATTTTTTTCTTCTTTTCTTCTTATTAATAATCAAAAACATAATCAATCATTCATTACACAACACACGTGCCTCCTTGGGAAACGAACTTGGACTTCATTTGGGTCATTAGTGCTCGGTTTTCCTAAACCGACACTTAATACTTACCGCTTTTTGTGTTGCTTTGTTTTTCCTAAAATAAAGTATATACAAAATCACTACATCAATTTTGGCGCCGCTGCCGGGGAGGCGTGTTGTGTTTTGATTGACCATTGTTGTTTTTTTATATTAGCCATAAATATAATTGTATTAATAGCACTCTATTAATACGTATTATCGTTTTTCGGTTTTTGTGTGAATATTATTACTATATTGTATACGTAGAACAATAAATACACAAGTACTCCAAATACGTGAGCAATCACAACCTTGACTTGGGAGGTCATTACCCAATCATTGTATTCGAATCTCAAACCAAAGAAAAAAGGCAAAAATAGATAAATACTTTCGTGAAGCTTAATCTTGATAATACAAACTATAAGGTGGGTATAAGGCGGTTGTATTTCACAACCTAAAGGAAAAAGGCTCTTAAGTGCTTCGCGCCGCCTCGTTTCCTCCGCTTGCTTGTGCGTATTTGATTTTGAGAGTGAATCGAGGGTTTTGCCGCCCAAAGTTTTATTACATATCATATATATTTTCTTGGTTTTCATTTGATTAAACCCTCTTGAACGATTTGGTGTTCCACCATCGTTCTAAAGTCATCGAAGGCGTTCACTCCAGGTGATCGTTTTCATTCCTTGAGGCCTTTTTAATCAAGAGATTTGATTAGTGAGGAGATTTGTGGACTCATTGTCTACTTAATACATTCACCAATTTCAAAAAAAGGTTAATACAATCAAAAACCACAAAAAAATTGAAAAAACACAAAATACCAAAAAGAATCTTCTTTGCTCGCCTTCTCGTTGTACGTGACGTTTATGCAAACTCGCTCTAAAGCTAGACGTGCTCGTAAACGAAGAAACAAGTCACTCACTCAATCTAGTGAGGAGTCTCCAAGTGAGGAACCTATTGTAGAACAAGAATCTATCATGGCTAATCGTACTATGATGGAGTTGCTTCAAGCACCCACCGAGGGTTTTGGAGAGGCCATTGTGATTCCCGCCATCCTTGCGGAGAACTTTGAAATCAAAACGGGTTTAATGTCTATGCTTCAAGCAAACAAGTTTCGCGGTCATGAAAAAGACAACCCACATTATCACATTAGGCAATTTAATCGTCTTACCGCGACAAGCAAGTTTAAGGATGTACCACACGATGCCATTAAGATGATGTTGTTTCCTTACTCGTTAGATGGACCCGCCAAGATTTGGCTTGAGAAAGAACCGCCAAATTCGATTTTGACATGGGCCGATCTCGTGTCTAAATTTGTGAATCAATTTTTTCCACCATCTAAGACAACACATTTGAAAAACGAGATTTCACGTTTTACACAAAGACCAAATGAAAGTTTTTCAATGGCTTGGGAGAGATTTAAAGAAATGTTACATGAATGTCCACACCATGATTTTTCCGAATTGCATCAAATTGACACTTTTTATAATGGGCTTAATGAACATGAACGAGATTATTTAAATGCCGCCGCGGGTGGTAATTTTTTGTGCAAAACGACCAATGAGGCTTTGAAAATCATAGAAAATAGGTCTGAGGTCTATAGCCCTCGTAACACACCGAGTGTTGCCAATTTGGGCTCGTCATCATCTCGTTCCATTAATGCCTTGCAAGATGAAGCAAATGAGGAGAATCGGTTTTTCGATAGGTTTTCGACTCTTATGTCTCATTGGAAAGCTCAAGAAGCTTCAAACACCGCTTCGGTTAAAGCGGTTGCTAAGAGTTGTATTTCATGTGGTGGAGCTCATGATTTTTCCGAGTGCATTACCGCGGATGGTAACACTTCGAATGCTTATGTAGCCACGGGAACTTATAACCAAATCGGTCAAGGTTCACGTTCAAATCAAGCTCCACAAAATCAAAATGCTAATAACTATCGAAACAACAATCAAGGTGGAAATTACCAAGGAAATCAAAGGAATTATAACAAAGGTAATTACCAAAGTGGAAATGGGCAAGTTTCTAATCAAAACCAAAACCGTGATTTTCAAACTCCTACTCAAGGTTTTCAAAATGCTCACACTAAAAATTTGCAAGGAGAATTTTTAGATTATGCTAAGGCTAATGATGCTAAGTTTGATAACATGCAACGTGAGATGATTAGCTTAAGGTCCGAGTTGAAAAACGAGCTTAAAACCGAACTTGCTAATGAACTTAAAACTCATGCTAATAAAATGGAAGGAAATGTCACACGACTCCAACAAAATCAACAAAAAATGGAGCAAGGACAACATGAGATTAAGCAAGAGTTGTTGAAAGCGGATGCTAGGCAATCTAAGTTTGAAGATCGTATGGCTAAGATGTTTGAAGCTATCATGTGTAAGCCTTCTTCTTCGGGTGGTCTTCCTAGTGATACCATCGTAAACCCGAAAGGAGAATTGAAGGTTATTACCACTCGTAGTGGTAAAACTTTCAAAGAACCCGTTTCTCGTCCAAGTACTTCTATGGAGAAGGAAAAAGAGAAAGAACCCGAGGTTGTGGTTGAAAAGGAGCACATTACAAGCCCACGAAGTACCGCTCAAACCACACCTACGGTTGAACCAATACCCATAATGGAACCCGAGATTCCAAGGCCGATGCCTATGCCTAATTTGCCCCAACCCACACCACCTTTACCCTACCCATCAAGACGAGACAAGGAAAAGGCACAAGAACGAAATAATTATCAATTTGAACTTTTTATGAAAATGTTTCGTGACTTGCATTTTAATATAAGTTTTTCCGACGCCTTAGTCATGATGCCTCGATTTGCCGCGAACTTCAAAAGTATGTTGAATAACAAAGAAAAATTGCAAAAATCGTCTAGTTGTTCTTCGGTTTTTCTAAGCCGCATAACTCAAAAGGTCGGTGATCCTGGAAAGTTTTTAATCCCATGTGCTATCCAAGACATGGAAGAATGCTACGCCTTGGCCGATCTTGGTGCTAGTATTAATTTGATGCCTCTCGAGATTTTTAAATCGCTCAATCTTCCAAATCTCACTCCTTCAAGAATGTCAATCGAAATGGCCGATCATTCTACGATTCTAGCTTGTGGAGTTGCCGAGGACGTCTTTGTTAAAGTTGGGAAATTCTATTATCCCGTGGACTTCATTGTTGTTGATATTCCCATCGATCCTAAAGTTCCGTTAATTTTAGGTCGATCTTTTTTGGATACCTCGAGAGCACTTATCGATGTGCATGCAAGAAAAATCACTCTTCGTTTCAATGAGGAAGAACTCATCATTAATGCAACCCAAAACTCCACGCTTTCTCATGTTTATTCGATCACATCTTTGTACAATATCAATCCTATCAAAAACATTTGTCAAAAGATTTCAAATAGAGTTTTAGGAGTTGATAAAAATGAAGTTCCGTCCCCTCCGCCGATGGAGGTTAAGAGTGTTAAACCTTTGATGCCACTCTCGAGTGATTCTTCGGATGATGAATACGTTGATCCCGATGGGGAGGTTTTCTTTGTTGACAAAAGATTTGAAAACTTGCCACCACCTAAACCAAAACGTTTTCAAAATGTGAGAATTTTTAGTGTGACTAACATTGTTTTAGATACACCAAATATTTTTGACATAATTAAATCGGGTTTTCACGAGGAGAGTTTAAAAGATGAAAAAGGAAAAGATTTTGAATCTAATTTAAAAGATTTTTCTACAATTCTAACTCCGTCATCACCGCGTGTCTTGAGTACTACAAGCTCGTCTTCTCCTTTTGACGATGCTTTGTGTGGACCTAGTGTGGGGGAAGCCCCTTATGTTCCCTTCCCTTTCTCCACCGAGGACGAGATATTTGATCCTGGAATTGCTTTTATAGGGAAATCTCGGTCTTCCACCGATGCAATAAATGGAAAATCTTTTCATTTGATTGGTGCGAGTCTACCTCGAGTAGCTCAATGTTTTGCCTTACCCATTGTCCCACCCTTCTATTTCTTCTCTCCTATTTTCTTCTATCCCATTGGGATTTGTGTTGGAGTTGTGTTGTCTCGTCTTTCATCCGAAAACGAGGACGCTATCTTTGACCCCGGTATACGTTTGTCGGATTTTTAAAGTACTCCACGTACTTTTGGGCCTTGTTTATCATGTAAGCCCCACCAAAAATTGACCAACCCATGATTATCCCTAAATGATCACATTTATGGGGATTCGAGTCGAGCTTTTGACTCGGTTATCAAAAACAAGGTGCCTCGTGGGGGAGACCCATGCTTATCCATGTACATATTATTGCTTTCTAATTAGTTAAATGTGAGGGGATTTGTGCCCTTCCAACCTTTGTTCCGTGGTTGTTTGTGAATTGTGTCTTTTAGATCATCATCTTCACGATTGGAGCCTCTCGTGTTCGTTCATGGGAGCACTCGATCGTTTGCTTTGGAGGCCTTTCCCAATATCCAAATGATATATCCTTTGATGTTCTAACCTTAGGTTTTTAGCACACTTCATAAACGGCTATTACTTATTGGTTACACCCTTTCCATGCTAGATTAGGCATTCGACTACGTCTCTAGTATGGGGGTGTTTCAACCCCTATACTCGAAACATTGAGGACAATGTTTAACTTTAGTATGGGGGGGTGAATAGATACTTGCCTTGCCAAACCTTCACGCTTTCCAAAGTTTATCGTTTTGTTATCGTTTTCTTGCAAAATAAGGCTAAAAATGGCCAAATTTTAAAATTTTTCTCATGTTTTATAAGTGTTTGAAGACACGAATGTAGATTTTCCGATGGCGAGAATAAGAGTAATTTTTGACTCGACCGTGCGTGTTGAGCACTTAGCTTTGATTCCTTAACTTATACTACGCTAAGTCTCTTAAATGAGGACGAGAAATGATAGGGTTAATTATAAGTTACTATGCTAAACGTAGAGTACTCGTATTCTTTCAAAAACTCATGTGTTCTCGTTATTTGCTTATTCTCCCTTCGCATGTAAATATTTTTTGCTTAATAAATATTGATTTAGCGGTTTAGTTAGGATTGTTGGGTTTCTAGTCTTTTCTAGTAGCTTCCGTGTAATTAAATTGGGAAGACATTAAGGTATCGCCAGCGTCACGGTTTTGAAGTATTGGCACCCTAATAATCGAAAGCTTCACCCAATAATAAGATTTCAAGTGCTCACCTAAATCTAGCAAACAATTTGAAGCCCCACAAGGCCGAAAAATCTATGCAAAATTGAAAGTGAATCAAGCCTTAATCTTCGAAGCTTTAAAGATCCAAAATTCGCTTTAGCGTGAGGATATACGTCTTTGGCTAATAAAACCACCGATGAGGCGGATAATAAAAGGCAAGGCAAGACCAAAGTCATAATAAAAGCTTCATGGCGAAGTTGAATAAAAGATGGAGGTAAACCAAAGATAATAAGGTCCTTCCGTTAGGGGGCGTATAAAAGTCTTGGTAATAAGTCTCATGTTCAAAACCGTTATAAAACCGTGTTTATCGATTCTTCTTGTCAACTTAATTTTTTAACATCGTCGTCTATTAGGAGGGGTTATTGATTTGATGGTCTTAGTTACACCGTTAGGACTCTATTTTTAGACCTAAATCTCTATTATCGCATAAGTCAAAAAATGTATCCTCGTGAAACATTCAAGACATCATAAAATATAAGAGATACAACTTAGGAATAATGGGAGGATAAGTACGTGATTAGGGCATATGAGTAGTGTTAGCATTACTAACTTATAATGACAATGATCTCGTTGCACGCTTAGCATGGAATTGGAGTGAAAATCGAGGATGACGAAATTATTTCTAACGAAGCATTCACGTGTTCTTATTCTATGAACCTAAACGTCCCATTTTGCGATGAAAATCATACATTATGTCTAAAACACAAGTAGTAGTAATATTAGTATGTAGCTAGTTATCATTTCAATAAAGTGAATAAAATTAAATTTTGGAGATGCTTTGATACTTTATTCTAGCATTGCGTGAGGGCACGGCAATGGTTTAGTATGGGGGAGTGATGAGACTGCTTTTATACATGGTCTCATCGTCCAAAACGGCCTTAAATTGCATAAAATATCATAAAATATGCCAAATATATGCTCGTGTTTGTTACTTGTGTATTTTTAGGTACGGATATTGAGGAATTGGCAAAAGAACACAAGAATCAATCAAAAACGAACACGGGAAATGAAGTCGCACAATGAACTGGGCCCAAGTTTGGAATTTTGCAAAATGACCCTTGAAGAATTGAAGATTGGCAAAAATGGCCCCTCATCTTTGAAGAACTTGTCACATTTGACCCTCAAAATATCAAATGTACAAGTATAATCCTTAATGTTTGAAGATTGTTCAAGATCAGTCCCTGGAATTTGAAGAATATACATATAAGGCCCTTGGATAAAGTTTATAAAAGTTTTGTGCCACTTTTGACAAGTTGTCAAAAGTTGACAAGGCAAAAACAAGCACTGATGGCATTTAATACAAAGTGAAGAAGAGTTGAAACCTTGGGGACTATTTTTTCCTAACCACCAAACATTCCCACCCAACCAGACCATGACACGTCAACCCTACCCACCCATTTACCCACCAACCCATATCTTGCCCGACCCTACCCAATACCCTACCCGGTTTATTAATTTAAACCTCGTCAAAGTCAAATCCCACTTAAACCCCCATTCCCTCCATAACACTTATTTAAAAAGTTAATTAACCAAAAACGAATCTAACCCCACCCCTAATACCTTATAAACCCTAAACCACCCAGTTTCAATTAACCATAAATCAAGGGGATATTCCCCCAAAATGTGCAGATCTTTGACTAACGAAACCCTCACCCAAACCCACTCAACAAAACACCTCCACGTGTCCTGTGGTCCTCCCCCCAACCCTCCCCTGCTCTTGTCACTTTCGCACAAAACCCCAATCCGACAAATTGAACGGTTTGATTGCATTCCTTTGTCCCCAAGGATAATTCAACGCCCAAGATCAAGTCTCCACAGCTGTCATATCACATGGTGGTGTTTTTGACCAAGAATTCGTCAAGAAGCAAAGGGGCTTTTTAGAGATTTCAGAAATTAGGGTTTCAGCATTTGTATTTTTTATTCTAGTTCTAGAATAGTCTTTTAGAGCCTATAAAAAGAGATGAGCATGTTCACTCTTTTTCTTGTTCCAGTTTTTGCATAACATATTGTATTTCCTTTTTTATAAAATTAAAATTTTGGTATTTGTTGTTTGCAATTGTAATTCCTTTTTAATATTGATAAAAGTTGGTGTATGTTGTATGCAAAGCTGAGTTCCAATTAAATTTGTGAAAGAATTTTGTGAGTTTTCTAAAGGTTTCTAGTTTTCAGAAAAAGTGTTTTTAATTTTTAAAAATTCCAAACTTTCAAGAAGTGAAAGTGGACTGAGGTTTGGAGTTTTGGAGATTAGAAGGTTTTAAAACGTGTTGTTAAAGGTTTGGAAGTTTTGTGGAAGGTTTTTAAGGAAAGTAAAAGAGAAAACAATATATATACTTTGTGCTTGTTTTTTTTTTCTGTTTTTCTATTTGGCAGGTTAAAGAAGGTTGTTGATATTTGTTTCAGCACCAACCCGTGTTGGTAGGGAGGTGGATTTGCATCCACTAGGGCCTTGGATGTAAGGCCCTAAGGTATTCACTTTTTTTTTCTTTGGAAATTTTCAGAAAATAGTGGCTACTCGTGACTTATTTGATTTAGTGTTGATTTTGTTGTTTAAGCTGTTTGGATTGTGTTATTTTGAGTTAGTATGCATGTTGGATGCTTGATGAAACAGTTTTGTTAGGTTTTGCAAGAGTTTGATTTGAAAAATCTTGTTTTCAATTTTTAAAAGGGTGTTTGGATACATGTTTTAGCAGGGCATAGATCCTAGATTGTGTTTCAAAAACGTGTTAAAGATATTTGTTTGAGTTGAAATAGGAAGAGTATCAGTTGTCAGTTAGATTAGAAGGGTTTTTGAGTAGGTTTGTGTGTTAAAAGTGGAAAGTGACCATTGAAAATCTGCTTATGCCAAAATCTGCTTGTATTACATGAATTTGTGAGCTTTGGTTTTGATTTCTGTTAAGGTTTAGGCTAAGTGAGTTATTGCTACTGCTTGAGTACCATTTTGTGAGTGTGTGTGCCAAAAATTGGCCTTTGAAAGTCACTTAAGTGCAAGTAATCAGCCATTAAGTCCACAGACCTAGAACATAGGTCACAGAAACTTGCATTGTCTTTGTATGCTATTGTTTTGAGAATTCTTGGTGCTAGATGCTTGTATTGTTGCTTGATTTGACTCCTTGTGCTTAAATAAGCACAAGGGTGCCCCCATTGTCCAAAACATCCACCAAGTAAGCCACAACCAAGCCCCTCTTGGTTCCAAGAGTGCTCAAGTGTGCACTCACACTTGTTCATCAGAAACTTTAAGAACTGAATACATTTTGATCTTCAAACTTGTTGAATCTTGGTTGAAATTAGATTTGGATTTGTGTTTGTAAGCTTATAGTTGTACTGTTTGAGTTTTTAAAACTTAAAAGAAAAAAAAAATTACCAAAAAGGACGTGGCCAGGACTCGAACCTGCGCCACTCCTCTCACACACATACGCTCTAACCATTGCGCCCTAGGGACTTTGACTGAGAGATTTGGTTTTGAATTATATTTAAGGGCGTTTTGGTTTGAGCCTGTTTAAATAAGCCGTGGCTTATTTGGCTTATTTCAGCTTATTTATTAAGCATTTTGGCTTCTTTCCATTTTTCCTAGGATTTTAATAGGTTTTAGGATTTTTCTGTTTAAAAATCTTATTTTTCCTTTTATTTAATTAATTTTTAGGATTATTTTTAGTTTTAGATTTAGAAAGTCTATAAAAAATATTAAACAGTAGTATAAAAATACAAAAAAATATTTTTTAGGTTTTTATTTGTATTTTTGAGGTTTACATATAAAAAAGTTTTCAAAAACTTTAATTTTTGATTTTATTTAATTTTAGGTTTTTTATTAAACTTTGAAAATTAATATAAAATTAACTAAAATGTTTTAGGGACTTTAATTTACATTTTCTTTCTAGTTAGAATATTTAGGATTTTTGAGAATTTTTTAGAATTTATTTGAAAACTTTTTATTTTTTGGATTATTTTATTATTATTTTATTCATTAAAATAAAAAGTTTTATTTTTATTTCTTTTTCATTTTTCCTAGATTCTAGACATTAAAATAGGACCTTTGTCACTTTCCATTTAATTTTTAGGCTTTTCAATTAATTTTTAGAATTAATTTAAGATTTAATAGATTTTAATAGTTTTTAGGAGTTTAAAAATAGTTTAATTTGGTTTTAAAATTTTTAAAAATAGTTTTTAGCTTAATTAGGTCATTTTTGAGGTTTACAAACTATAAAATCTTGTTTAGGGCTTTTTAATATTTAAAAGTGGTTTCTAGGGCTTTAATTAGCATTAAAAAGTCATTATTAAATTAATTAAAAGGTTTTGGCAAGTTTTGGTTTTTTGAAAACTCTTAGAATTTTATTGTGTATTTTTAGTAATTTTTAGGAATTTTTAGGTTAAAATTTTAAATTTTGTGCTTTTTCACGTTCTACGTCGTAACTTTCTAGTAGTGTTTTCGCCTTATTTTTCTATTTTTTCGTCTTCGTCATTTTTTTCTTCTTTTCTTCTTATTAATAATCAAAAACATAATCAATCATTCATTACACAACACACGTGCCTCCTTGGGAAACGAACTTGGACTTCATTTGGGTCATTAGTGCTCGGTTTTCCTAAACCGACACTTAATACTTACCGCTTTTTGTGTTGCTTTGTTTTTCCTAAAATAAAGTATATACAAAATCACTACATCAGCCATAAAATAGCCAAAGTCATTTTATACAAATCTTTGTAATAGGCCATAAAATAGCCAAAGTTATTTTATACAAATCCTTATCGAAAATCATAATATAGGCATTTGCCTTAAAAATTATTATACGAGCCAATGTCGTAAAAAAAAACGTCATACAATACGTCTTACGACGTTGTATGAAAATAAAAACCGTTATATGAGTATGGTTATGAAAACGAAAACACAAACATAATATCAATAGTATGACCCTGTATTGCTAGTCAGGCAATACATCGTAATTCGAAGCGTCTAGTAGTATTTCGTTAGTTTTGGATAATTATAAGCCGCATGACATTGTTACCTTACTAAACCAACAACGGGTAGCTAACCCGATACCAATTTTGCCCATCTAAAGTAGCGTGTCGTCACAAAGGTCACGCTATGGAAATCTTCTCATACATAAATTCGCTTACCAATCAATGTGGCACGACGGGGATCAACCGTCAAGGCGCGAACTGGGGTGATCGTCCCCAAATAGTACTATTAAATGCATAAGCGTCCACCAAATCCCGGTAGTTCACAATTCATGCTAATGGGACTTTTAGTGACATAACCTAACTTTAATAATCCATTTTGTTTCATCTATCGGGTCCATTAATCATTTATCGGGTCATACAATCGGGTCATTCAATCATTCGGGTCCAAAATCAATAAACAAACAATCGGGACAAATAGTGTCCTATTTTATAAAAACTAACATGTTATCTCCCTCGCGGGTTTATAAAAAATTTATTAAAACATTTAAAAGAGTGCGAGGCTATGAACTCACGTTGATATGGGAAGGCGGGTTATCGGCAATTCGGACGTACGGTACGTGCTTCAATCACGGAAACCTAGACAAATAATACTCGTCTTAGACTCATGTCCAATGACTTTATAAAAATAACAATTATGTATACATATGATGATTATATATATATGATGATCAAGTGGGTTTACATATTCTCGTTTACTCATTTTAGTGTTATATGTCGGTAACGTTTATACTAGTTTACTAGTTTTACCCATCTAAGTGTTTTAAGTCCAATAAACTTATTATAAGTTCTTTAATTTGTTTTAATCCATGTTATACTTATATTATCAGTATCTACACTTTACAAGTTAGGCTCAAATGGGTTAAGCCCAATAAGTTCCTTTTAAGAGTGTTTATCTTATTTAGTCCAATTATTAGCCAAAGTATTAGTCCAATATGTTTACTTAGCTCGTTAACGTCCGTATGTCCTATAGTTCGGGTTTTTATCGGTTTTTACTTGTATTAGTTACCTATATATCAGTATATGACTTTTATAAACTTTACATTAGACGGGTTTGGTCGTCTAAGTTTTATTTGGCGAAAAACGTTAATTTTACGGCGATAGCCGAAAAAGTCGTAAAAATCAAGTTTATAGTTTTTATTACTTATAAATATTATTTTACCACCATTTATATAATTTACCCATTTAATTAACCTTTTATACATTTATATAAATAAGTTTTATAAGTTAGTGGGTTTATATTTTTACATTTTATACATTATAATGTGAGTGCTTATATAATATTAATAAACATTATTTCCAAAATCTGATTTTTAACTTCATGTTCACCATTTTTACCATATCTAGAGTTCTATAATGACTTAGAAGCTCATTTTTGGATGGCATGATATTCATATTATGTGCTACATTTAACTTAGTTATAGCT
The DNA here is from genome assembly GCA_025667525.1 of Glebionis coronaria. Lineage (NCBI taxonomy): Eukaryota > Viridiplantae > Streptophyta > Magnoliopsida > Asterales > Asteraceae > Glebionis > Glebionis coronaria. The sequence continues at coordinate 365,011,609 of CM046877.1, forward strand.
ACTGCCCATTTTGAGTTTAAGTTGCCTTAACAGTTCCTACAAAACTGCTTATTCAGATTACACCACCTAACTTGTTTTGATCATATCTCACTCATTATTTTGATTCCATTGCATGGCCAACTCTCACATGTGTATAACATCATCTACTTACTGTAAATGGATCAAACCATGCAATTTTATGTAACACTCTCATTTTTCGTATCGGTACAGCGGAAGGGTCTTTCAGAGTGTTACGGGATAGCACAATAACTCCAATCATAGACAACACATAAAAATGGTTGTACAAGGTTTAACAAACATTCATTCGATAAAAAGTTTCAAAAGTGTACAACAGGTCCCAAATTATACAGGTCATTAAGTTTACAAAACATAGATCGAATGAACATTTTTAATATTAAGTGTGGTCCATCAGAGTGGATCTCCATCCGGATTACCTTCAAGCACCTGAGATAGAAAACATGCAAAAATCATATCAGCGAATACCGAGTGAATTCATAGAGTTTAATGAAAACCGTTATATAAAACAATCATTTACAATCATTTAAAATCAGAACACAAGTATAATATAAGAAGTAAGTCCACATATTGCTAGTCAGGCAATATATAAATCAAGCATACATCTGAAACCGTCCATGAGACCGTAGTCTCTATATTACCATGATAGGTAATATATTCATCGTAATAGCGTCGTCATCGTTTATTATTTATGTCTTATAGCATACGTTGTATATTGTATAGGATTATTATTAGCCGCATGACATTGTTACCTTACTGTGAAAACAGCGGGCCGCGAACCCGACAAACAATTTGCCCATCTAAGTTAGCGTGTCGTCACAAAAATCACGCTATGGAATCTTCTCATACATAAATTCGCTTACCAATCAATGTGGTACGACGGGGATCAACCGTCAAGGCGCGAACTGGGGTGATCGTCCCCAAATAGTACTATCAAATGCATAAGCGTCTACCAAATCCTGGTAGTTCACAATTCATGCTAATGGGACTTTAAGTGACATAACCTAACTACTAATAATCCTTTTAGTCTCGAATATAGGGTCATAGCATCATTCGGGTCCATATCATTAAGCATACAATCGGGACTACTTGTGTTCTATTTTTATAAAAATCTAGCATGTTATCTCCCTCGCGGGTTTACAAATCATTTTATAAAACATTTAAAAGAGTGCGAGGCTATGAACTCACGTTGTTAATGAAAGGCGGATTATCGGCTACGGGCGTGCTTCGGTCACGGAAACCTATATAAATAATAATCGGTCTTAGACTCGGTCCAATGACTTTTATCAAAATAACAATATACATATATGTGATTTTTGTACATATGATGATGATCAAGTGGGTTTATAAATCCTCGTTTACTCATTTTAGTGTTTACGTTTTGGTAACGTCTTACTAGTTCACTAGTTTTACCGATTTTACCTATTTTAAGTTCATTAAGTCTTTTATAAGTTCTTTTACTTGTTTTTACCCATTTTATACCTATATGATCAGTATATATATCTTTCATGTTGGGCCCAAATGGGTTAAGCCCAAATAATTCTTTTTACAAGTTTTTATCTTATTAAGTCCAATTATTAGTCCAATACGTTTATTTAGCTCGTAAATGTCCGTAATTCTTATAGTTCGGGTTTTATCGGTTTTTACTTGTATTAGTTACTTATACATCAGTATATAACTTTTATAAACTTTACATTAGACGGGTTTGGTCGTCTAAGTTTTATTTGATGAAAAACGTTAATTTTACGGCGATAGCCGAAAAAGTCGTAAAAATCAAGTTTATAGTTTTTATTACTTATAAATATTATTTTTACCACCATTTATATAATTTACCCATTTAATTAACCTTTTATACATTTATATAAATAAGTTCTATAAGTTAGTGGGTTTATATTTTTACATTTTACAAGTTATAATGTGAGTGCTTATATAATAATAATAAACATTATTTCCAAAATCTGATTTTTAACTTCATATTCACCATTTTTACCATATCTAGAGTTCTACAATGACTTAGAAGCTCATTTTTGGATGACAACTTCTTCATAATATGTGCTACATATAACTTAGTTATAGCTACTGCCCATTTTGAGTTTAAGTTGCCTTAACAGTCCCTACAAAACTGCTTATTCAGATTATACCACCTAACTTGTTTTGATCATATCTCACTCATTATTTTGATTCCATTGCATGGCCAACTCTCACATGTGTATAACATCATCTACTTACTGTAAATGGATCAAACCATGCAATTTTATCAGTTCATCTTTTAGTTATCTACTGTTTTTATACAGCCAACTAATTAGTCAAGATTTTAGCTTCATTTCTTATAGTTATCATCATTTTTAAGCATGTTTATCAACACTTGATCCCCACACAACATTTTTATCATCATATATACATCATATACATATAAAAAATGAAAGAAAATACATTTGTTCTTTACAAAATAATAAGAGAAAAATGTAGAGGATGATCTTCTTTACCAATCCAAGTGGATTTCTTATTTTAGGAAGGCAAGAACTTGATGAACACAACAAGTATCTCCAAGAACATCAAATATCAAGAACATAGGTTGGAAAATCAGCCCTAGGACACAAGCAAATCACCTCCAAAGTTGTTTATATGGCCACCAAATGATCAAGGCTTCAAGGAAACACCTTAATAGGACTAGTAAACATGTGGTTTGTGGCTAGAAAAGATCAATGATGGTGTTTGTTGCTTTATTTGGGACGGCAAGGAGTGAGAGATTGAGAGAGTTTTAGAGTGGATTGCATGGAAGGAAATGGTAGAAATGAAACCATTTGCTAGTTTTGTGTTAAAGTGGAAATGGTTAGCTTAAGGTGTAAGCACAAGCTTACACTTGTGTAAACTTGCTAACTTGATGCCACCTATGTGTGGTGGTGTCAATATTGCCGTCCCATATAAGCTAGTGGGGTGGGGCAAAGTGTTTTGTCCCATCTCACTAGTTTACGGGTATTTCTCGATTCTAGTTTTCTCGATTTGCGTGCCCTCGGGTCGTTTTACGAAAAACGTTTTTATAAATTATGAATCACCGTCACAAAACGAATCCAATAAAAATTGTCTCATCAAAAACGGAGTTCAAAAACATAAATACGTAATCCTAAGGTTTCCGGTTTAGTCGTAAAAGACGCCAAATTATGCACGTAAGCCCAAATTTAAATCCGTAAATTGTGAGTTCGTCAACCAACACAAAAATAAGTTTCAAAATATTATACGAGAAAATATTTCACTACCTGAAAATGTTAGACTTGTCACATTTTATCAGTTCATCTTTTAGTTATCTACTGTTTTTATACAGCCAACTAAATAATCAAAATTTTAGCTTCATTGCTTATAGTTATCATCATTTTTAAGCATATTTATCAACACTTGATCCCCACACAACATTTTTATCATCATATAATCATCATATACATATACAATAGGAAATAAAATACATGTTTACATAATCAAATTAACAAAAAGATGAGGAGGACAATCTTTATACCACCATGATGATGTAGGTTGATCAAAACATGGATTTTTGATGGAGATACTTGTGATGCACCAAGACCTTCTTCATGACCACCAATCTTCATAAACTCCTTGTGGAAAATCAGCCCTAACACTTCATGGAAACTCCTCCTTGGATGTTATAACTTGCACCAATCAATAGGGTTTCAAAAGGGCATCAACATGTATATGAATAACATGAGATTTGTGGTTGATTTTGATCAAATGAGGATGTTGTTTGATGATGATGGACGGCACATATAGGGAGAGATGAGAGGATTTGTGTGTGAGTTGCATGGAGGAAATGAGTTAGTGGATTGTGTTAGCTTGTTTTAAAAAGTTGCTAGTTGTTTTGGTAAACTTAGGAGGACAAGTGTCCTTCCTAGTTATAAGAAGTTGACACCTTTGTGGTGTTGGCTTATATTAGACGCCACATATAGTGGGGTGGGCAAGTGTAAAACTTGTCCCATCCCACTAATTTACGGGTACTCCTCGATTCTAGTTTCCTCGATTCGCGTGCCCTCGGGTCGTTTTACGAAAAACGTTTTTATAAATTATGAATCAACATCACAAAACGAATCCAATAAAAATTGTCTCATCAAAAACGGAGTTCGAAAACGTAAATACGTAATCCTAAGGTTTCCGGTTTAGTCGTAAAGGACGTTAAAATAAAATCGTAAGTCCTAATCTCTTCTCGTAAATTTGTGAGTTTATGAACTAACACAAATTTAAAACTCCAAAATAATATTCACGGATAATTTATTTTCTGAAGTGTCAGACTGTCACCAAAGACGGTGTATGTAAACGTAAGCACGCAACGTTGAATCCTCCGGTTTAGACGTAGTCGATGCTACTTCAAGACGTAAATCCAAATTTCTTCACAAAAATAAGTGAGTTCATATTGTAACATTAAAATAATGTTTCAAAATAATATTCGAGAATAAAATATCAACCATAAATTGACGGATTGTCACAGCATTTACCCCTAAACAGGATCTTTGTCCTCAAAGATCATCTTACCTTACTACTCGCTTCTTATAGAGTTAAAGCCATGTGGGTATTTCCTCCACATTCGGTCTTTTCTCACAAGTGCAATTCATTACAATACGCGAGTTTCACCAAACATAACTACGGGAATAAGATCAGGCTTAATGTTGACTTACTTTCTCTATCCATGATGTTCACGGGTTTTTGATGAATGCAACTTTTTGCCGATCTAAGCTCTACTAAGAATAATCAGATTCTCGCTTGATAGATATTCCATCAAGTTCGATTTACGAAACAAAATTCACGCAGTCCTTGAAGTCCTTGGGTAGATCCAGCTTATATGCCTTTCAATCCCAACTTTTACATCGTCTCAATGGTCCCATACAACGGGGAGTTATATCCCATGATTTGTCAGATCATGAATTCATTTTTCCAAGTTTAAAAATTGTGGCATAACTTTGCTACCCATTTGGCACTTCAAGATCTACATTTCACATTCACATAACCTCTTGCCCACTACCGGCTGTCAATAATCAAATCCTAATTTCAACCATTATTTCAGATCTCGCGGGTCGGGTATTTTGAAAGGATAGGTTCTCCATCATAGGAAACCTTAAACCTAAGAGACATGTCCAACTCACAATGGGTGTACGTCGGATGTCTTCATGTCAACTCCTGCTTACAGATGCTCTAATTTCTAAATCTTAACAAGATTCGATCTCGATCCTAATACGATAGTTATCAATGATAATATCTCCAAAGGAAAACGATTATACGGTCTATTACCATAGGTCATTCATTCAAACATAAAACAGCACTTATATTACTTTGTATCGTTACTTTACCTTGTCCCTTCGATTTGGGGTGGTATATAGTACTCTCATCAAGGTTCGTTCTCAATGATTTCTGAGCAAATCTCTAGAAATTCGATGCGAAGCGAGGATCTTGATAAAGATGTTCGATACAGGCACACTATGTTAACATAATTCTTTTGCATTTATCATTAACGGGAATGATATTAGCAGATTTGGTCAGTCTGTCGACGATGACCCAAATCGAATCAAATTCAGATGATGACCTTTGCAATAGCTAGACTTTTACTAATGTATGAGGCGATGTCTGCCTTCATAATTGCCATCAGTACAACTTCTTCAGACAAAGATACTTTTAGTCATAAATGACATAAATAGAATACTTATACTTACAAATTCCAACACAACTATATCTCACAATCCTCCATATTTAGACGATCACATGTGGTCTTTAAAACATTTAACGCTGTTGGCTTCTCTATTTTAATGGTTCACATTAGCCGTGAAACCTTTCACTATTTATATTATCCTTTTTACAAACATTGTTCATATTTTATATCGTTCAACAATTTATTTTGCACCTTCATTATTAAGGAACACATCCTAATTGGTTCTTTATATTTTCTACATAATGTGTCAGTATTTATATTCATTTTTCCTGATGATATAATTATCATGTCCATATTTATTCAAAATTTCTTTCTTCACATTTTCTGAGTTTTAGTTTCTTCTCATCTATCATCTTTATCCGTTTTACTCAATCCGTCGTCTAAAGCATCGATAATTATTATAATTAATTAAATAATTATTAGTTAATTTTTATGAAGCGTAAACGTAAAAGTTTTAAATTTCTTAGTTCGACAAATTATATAAAATGTTCAAAAATAAATTTGAATTTAATTAACAAGATTTTTGTTGATTTATCGAAAATAATTAATAAGATTCGTAAATGTTCGAAAAACCTTTGTTTATACTTCGGTCAAAGTTTTCTTAGTTGAAAAGCAAAAATTGTCGTTTTAAGTTTTCAGGTTATGGTATAAATGGTTTTACTCAATCCTTCTTAAGTTATCTTGAGGTATACACAAACATTTACCACTAAACAGAAGTTTAGTTAAATGGTTTGTGTATAAGGGAATAATCCCTTTAAAATCCTTTGTTAAAACATTTGTCAAAACATATTTGCACATTCTTTTTGGTAAAAATCCAAAGTCTTAAATGACTTCTAAACTTTTTTGAAGAGTCAATTTATATTCCATCATCTATTAATCACATGGTCAATAATGTAAAGGTTTAAGTCTTTAAATATTCAAGGTACATGTTTTTAATTGTTCGGCCAATTCAGGGCAATCTATAACTAATTATTAACTCATTCTTACACTTATAAACAAACAAATAGTCCTTAATGATCACGAGCATGAATTTATCAAATTACAACCTACACACGTGATTCACCAAATTTATGAATGCTACATGTGCATTGGTCAATCCAAACGACATCACGTGGAACTCATAATGTTCGTTACAAGCACCAGATGTAGTGATTGGAATAGATAATCTCTTTCGCAGATGCGAAGTTGATGATAACCATGCTATGGATCAAATTTGCTAGAACCTTGTAAATGATCGAATAAATCTTCCATTTCGAGTTATGTATATTGTTTTCGATTGTCAATTTACTCAGTCACAGTAATCTATAAATATAAGGAATGATAACACCATAGCTCTTCAGGATGACAGGCTTGGTAGAATAAAATCATTCTCCGACAACTCTCTCAGTTGTACGGTAATTCCTTTAATTTAGATGGTGCTGACGCACATTGCACAAGCCACAAGTGCAGCACCGAGAATATAATCAATACCAAATTCAACTTGCCTTAATGGTAAAAGTCTAGTTAATTCACCAACAATACTTCCTAAAGTTTCAGATAACAGAAACATCTTTTAATAAATTTATATTAGGTTCTTCTAGATTACAATGTCTATAACTAGTTCACAACCATTCACGTTATAATTTCAAGTCTAAATGCAGGATATGGTCATCCATCAAGAGTTATTTAGATCACTTTTGATAATCAACATCGTATCATTTAGCGGAATTCAATTCGAGTTCCCATCAATTAAGACAATGTCGTCATGTCATAATCAATCAATCCATTCTACTGGAATTATCAACTTTCCAGTTTCATTACCGTCGATAAGATGTGAACTTCTCAAAAGACTAATAATAACTCATAATCCTTCACAAGTTCAAGGATATCTGGAGACATAACTATCATCTAAAGAGTAAGGTCAACGCAAAATCTATGCGAGATAATTTCAAATCAGATACAGATGAAAACATTTAACGAATATAAGTATATCCCATGTTTTCATAATTTGAGTACGCATTCGAAAGCTCCTCGGATCGTTACCCAGGTCATTCAAATGAAATCAAATCAAAAGAAATGATAAGAACGTCAATACATCCAGTCGGGTATCAACACTCGGTAATCAAATACTTTTCCTAAGAATCTCACTACGGGAGAATTGAACGAGAAAGAATTGTCAATTGTCAAATAAGACAATTTCCACAGATGAGTAGATTCGATTCAGAAGAATAGATGCTACAGGCACATATGTAGGTGTCCCTAACACTATGTCCCTATTATTCACTTCTTGCAGATCTCATATAATTTAATCTTTCACAATCTTCAAAGAAACTGTAGTGTTTATTCATTAGTTTTATGGTGACTACTAATCAGCCTTGCATGGTCCATTCCAAATTGTATGTAGGCGCGCAACTATATACAATTTCAAGATTAACGATGCAATACTCAGTTCGTCAAAATGTTATCATCATGTTTATAATAAAAACATTTTCAGGCTTAATTCTTAAATAAGAATCAAAAATAAATTTACAAAGATTTTATTTGTTATGGAAATAATTAGGTTTTCCAAAGTGTTTTATAAACAACTTTATTTTGATAACAATCACTTATAAATCTCACTTCGAATAATCCTTATGGTGATGAAAATTCAATTTTTCTCAAGGCATACTGTTTTATCTTATAAAAAGAATGAGTGATCTGCAAAAGAGTGATGAAAGCTTTTTCACCAAGAATTAACTGCGATATGATAGGAAATGAGCTTAGCCAATTAATCATGAGGTTCATGACCTCGATGGCACTCACAATACAAAGAGAATAATCCACAACGTAACTCAAATCAAGATGAGTATTTGTTCAAGGGTTGCATCACTAATGCGAACATTAGGGTGAAGCAATAAAGGGTAGATAACATCGATACATGTAGAGTTTAGCAATCAAAGGTAGTCTTTTCATTAATCACAAACAAGTCAAATTGTACCGTAACACATTACGTGTCACTATGTCATACAATTCTCAGAACTCATCCTACCAACTGATGTCTCAGTTAAGTTAGGGATTTTTAAAAGATACCACAATGAATACTAATCTACAAGAGTCATTAGGTGTTCCACATGTCCCAGAAGATCCATCGGTCTCAATTCAGAAGAAGATTTCTTCAATTTATTTCCTGGACTCTGGGCATCCTCATTATTGGACAATGGCCTAGGAACAACCCTTAACACGAACCTACAATCAATTAAAACCTTATAATTTAATCACAGGGCTTAACGACTTATATTAACAATCTCATATTCCATACAGGTTAAATTTTACTCTATCCAAGTTTCAATCAACTTATACTCAATTCGATATCCTACCTCATATTCCCATACTTTCAATCTTATTCTTCGGCCTTGTAAAGGCAATACAATCTCAATATGAATCAACACTTAATTTCCAATCCTATTAGCTCTTACAACAACAATTATCAAATGAGTCATTAATATGAAATGATTTGATCATTCCGCTAGACTTCTTGGAAAGGTATTAGTGGCATGAGGCTTTTGGGTAATGGTTCCAATAACAGCCTCAAGTGCAACATTCACCCTTTCGGTTTCAATTTAAGAATTGGATTACAACGAATCAGATGACATCTTTCCTGGTGATAACGTTTTGTCAAACTCCACTCTATAGGGAAAGATCGTCATGACATCGATATCAGATTTAATTTCGCCAATTCTTTTTCAATATCACCATCAACTAATATCTACATTTCTACGAAATTCAACCATTTTGTTGGGATCATAGATATCCACAACTTGGTTTAGATCTAGGATAGCTAGAATTCCTATGAGAATAGCTTCGATTAATTTACTAGGGGAGTTAGGGTTACTTGTGACAATCGACGTCGTATAAATACCTCGTATAAAAATCAAAATAATCATCAAACAATCATGTAGTAAAATTACATCACATATATATATATATATATATATATATATATATATATATATATATATATATATATATATATATATATATATATATATATATATATATATATATATATATATATATATATATAATTCAAGCTATATATATATATTAAAATAACACTTCTCAGTCTGGCCTTGTCGGTAACTCGGGAATTCTTCGGCACCGTTATAGTCAAAAGATTTTTAGACATTTTTAGAAAAATGTTTTTAGTTAAAAGATTTTGAAAAGTTTTATTCAAAACCTTGGTTTTAAAAATCTTTCGTTCTTTATAACGAGAGCTCTGATGCCAAACTGTAACACCCCCAAATTTATACAATACAATACAGCGGAAGACTCGTTGGTGTTACGGGATAGCACATTACTCACATCATAGACAACGCATAAAAATCGTGTCGTTTAATAATAAATCATTTCCATTCATAAATATCAAAGTTACATCGGTCCCAAGTCATATTAATTCATACAAAGTTTTACAAAGTATTTGAATGGAAAATATTGTTTAAGTGCGGGCCATGAATTCTTGTCGTCTTCCTGAGAATTACCTTCAAGTACCTGAGATAAGACATGTTAAAAGAAAAGGTCAGCGATAACGCCGAGTGAATTCATAGAGTTTGATAAAATCCATCAATATAATATCAGTATAAAATTATTACTGAAAATCATCTTGTACAATTCATTTTAATAGGCCATAAAATAGCCAAAGTCATTTTATACAAATCTTTGTAATAGGCCATAAAATAGCCAAAGTTATTTTATACAAATCCTTATCGAAAATCATAATATAGGCATTTGCCTTAAAAATTATTATACGAGCCAATGTCGTAAAAAACGTCATACAATACGTCTTACGACGTTGTATGAAAATAAAAACCGTTATATGAGTATGGTTATGAAAACCAAAACACAAACATAATATCAATAGTATGACCCTGTATTGCTAGTCAGGCAATACATCGTAATTCGAAGCGTCTAGTAGTATTTCGTTAGTTTTGGATTATTATAAGCCGCATGACATTGTTACCTTACTAAACCAACAACGGGTAGCTAACCCGATACCAATTTTGCCCATCTAAAGTAGCGTGTCGTCACAAAGGTCACGCTATGGAAATCTTCTCATACATATATTCGCTTACCAATCAATGTGGCACGACGGGGATCAACCGTCAAGGCGCGAACTGGGGTGATCGTCCCCAAATAGTACTATTAAATGCATAAGCGTCCACCAAATCCCGGTAGTTCACAATTCATGCTAATGGGACTTTTAGTGACATAACCTAACTTTAATAATCCATTTTGTTTCATCTATCGGGTCCATTAATCATTTATCGGGTCATACAATCGGGTCATTCAATCATTCGGGTCCAAAATCAATAAACAAACAATCGGGACAAATGGTGTCCTATTTTATAAAAACTAACATGTTATCTCCCTTGCGGGTTTATAAAACATTTATAAAAACATTTAAAAGAGTGCGAGGCTGTAAAACCCAGTATAGTCGTATCTTTAATTCGGGGACGAATTATTGTTTTTAGAGGGGAAGAATTGTAAAACCCGTATTTAAAAATCAGGATATTTAAATACGCAGTTTAATTTTAATAAATTATTTTAAGTATTAATTATTAGACAAGAGATATAAACGCATAAATTAATTACGTTATCCCGGTTTATTTAAATACTATAGATATTACAGCCTATTCAGATAAGAAGTATTTAGCCTCAGAAAATATTACGTAGGTATTATTTATTATACAGAATATAATTAAACGTTAACAGTAATTACGCAGTTTCACTATTATTTAAACATTTCAAATAAATAATTATTCAGAGAATAATTATCGGTTAATAATTTATTTACGAGATGTTCAGTATTACGTATGTATTCATTTTCAGAAAATAAATACTACGCTTCAGAAAATTCAAAACACGAGAATTAAATACGAATTACACGAAAGTTAAATCGAGGTCGCGTTAAATATATGAAAACGAAAATGAATAGTGTGTAGTTTATATTGGACTGTTTTTGTTATTACAATAAAAGAAGATTAAATGGGCTTTTGAGCCCGTATGCCTAAACAAAAAAAAAAGAAAAACGGGGGTTACCCCATGCCTTTTTTTTACACCAACGTTAAACAAAAAAAAAAAAAAAAAAAAAAAAAAGAAGGAGATTAGGGTTGCTATGTATGCCGCCGGTTAGAACAATACAAAGCAGGAAACAGTTTTTTCTCTATCATCGGATTTAGTATTCATGTCAATAGCAGTCCATAACCACGGAAAAGGTAATCAATCCCTTCCTTACTTTCTTTTCGAATCTATCATATGATCTTCATGATCAAACGAAGGTAATCAGCCTTAGAAACAACATTTAAAACCATGTACAGTCGAGTTTTGGGAGTTGGTCACGAACACCCAGAGTTAATCACTCTCGGTCTTTTTTTTAATGACGACCTGCCGAGACCATCAGGTCTCGGTGGTATGTTGTGTGTTCATCCGTAGCCAAAACCTCCTAAACAGGGGCAACGAATAGAAAAGGGGATGTTTGGGGTTTAATAACAGTGGGTAAATCACAGCAGGGTGCGTTTGGGATTACCAGGCGATAAGGGGGCGTTTGGGTTTGTCAGAAACAAAAGCAGTGGGAACCACTGCATTAGCAGTGGTAACCACTGCACTAGCGGGGGAAACTCGACCAGCAGGGGGAGCTATCAGTTAGCAGTGGGAACATACAGTTAGCGGGGGGAACCATGGAAACGGCAGCAGTGGCTGCTGTGAGTTTGGCAGCAGGACCACAACCGAGCGGTTGTGGGTTTTGGTTCACGGTTGACCCGAGACAAAGTGTCTCGGGGAGTCTTTGACTCGGGGTGATCGGGTTTATATTTTTTCAAATAATTCTTGAAGAACGTTTTAATTTAAATTATTTAATTAATTACGTTTTTATACCTTAAGTTATACGCGTTAAAAATGTTGTTTATTTTAAATATATATTAGATAAGTAATGTTAACTAGTTTTATAAATAAAAGGTATGGTAATTATTAAATGATTTATTTTCCTTTTTGAAACCAATTAGAGAGACCTTTCTATTTTAGGAAACTTCTAATTTTAGAAACTTTCTATTTCGGGAAAACTTCCTATTTTTTTTAACAGGTTACTCAATACAGTTAATACCATATCAGGGTACAATATAGTATACAGTAACTAGAAATACATGATATATACTAATCGGTAAACATTTTAAGAACAGTCAGACTTATCATAATTACGCCGGACAATCATATTAGTCAGATTATACATAAACAGTAATACAAGAATAAAATAAATTAAACTAAGAGCAGATGAGACTCAGTAGTAGTAAACAGTAATCAGTTAACTCATTCGCGTCCGTTATTTATGTAGTATCCGTAAAGTCAGAGTCGATCCTTCAGCTTTCATTCTGATTTCATGACTGGACACGAGGTACGGATTTCCGTCCTTTTAGTAAGGACTTCCTTTCTATGCATGATTAGGATTTCCCCGTCTTCAGCCAAATGTTTTTCCCCAGTATATGTTTAAGTTTATCAGTAATCATGTTAATAACTAAATAAATTGCCTGAGCTTTATATACAAGCACGACCAGTTTATGTACTAGTTACGGAGGTACCGTAACCACGGCACTAGAGGCACCGGTGTCGTGACTCACATGCAGGAGAGTGATATCCTGCATCGTCCCACTCAGCTCAGCTTGGCCATTTTATCAGTATTATTAGTGGGGCGTATGGATGCATCCTAGGCTTATATGTGTTACAAGTTATCAGGGTGAATGTGGTGTGTGCTCTACATCCTTCACATTGGAGCTGATCCCTCCACCCAGCACAGTTATTCAGAGGTCACCCCTCTACAGCATGATGAGGTCACCCCTCCAGTTATTCATGCACGGTTGTTACAGCACGTGACCTATATAAGCTCTGGCAAATAAAATACAGTAAATGCATGTTTCCAGAATTAATAGCTATATTTCAGTATCAGTATATATGAACCAGGTTTCTCAGATTTTATGCAGAGTTCTACCACATGTTACATATCAGTCTTACAGCTTCAGTATTCTATCGTTTGTTTCATTCAATATATTCTTATCATGTTTTATATCCGTTCACTGAGCGTTATGCTCAGCCGTAGTTCCTTCATGTTCTAACGGCAGGTACACCGGGACGCTCTTAGGATTCTGAGAGCACGTGCATTTGGAATGGAAGCTATACAGACTTCTTATTTTATGCACTTACATTATTCTGCTTATTTGGACATTGTTTAGTCCTTTCTTTCAGTATTTCATTTTTCATGTTTTGAGCTTAGGTTGGATTACCGATGTTTGATTCCGGTATTTCTGTTATGGTCATTTAATGTTTCATTACATTTAACTTATACTTTGATGACACGCCATAAATACACGTAACGGTCCACTTATCCAAGTGGGGTGTTACAATTATGGTATCAGAGCGCAAGGTTCGACCTGTAGGCTCTAAAACTTGACCTGTGACTAGTGGGTAGTCACCAGGAACTTCCCAGATTTTGGCGTTGTTATCTTTCATGTTTCTCATGGATTATTCAGTCAGCTTTTCTTCATTTATCATTCAGTTTTCTTAAAGTTTTGACTAAGTAAAAGGTTGGTACATAACTAGCCATATTTAGTCGCATGTGCTTTTAGCGAGTTATTGTTTTGGTGAACTGACCATAGGCGTTCACCCTTGCCCGTTCGGATTTTTGTATAGATGAACTGATCATGGGCACTTATCCTTACTCATGTCAGATTCATGTTTTTAGTCCAATATTACGTGGTGAACCAGCCCATATACGTTCACCAATGTTTAGATCAATTTCATGATTTTCAGTCAAATGTTGTTTTGTGAACCGATCCATAGTTCACATTTGTCATATCATGACATTCTATAAATTTTGACAAGTATGGATTGGACCACAGTCATCTATATTTAATATCAGATTATAAATTTCTATACATGACAGTTCTCAGAAAATTTTGACCAGTATGGATCGAACCAGAATAGCCCATACTTAGTCTCATGTTTCCTTCCTTGAAGTACCTGGATTGAACCATAGCCGTCCACATCAGTTAATATTACACCTTAGTTGATTTAACTTTTTGTGTTCCTTATAACAGTCAAATTTTCATACCCTCACGTTGAAGTCATCTACATGATGATTCAGTTTCATGTCTCCTTACGAGGATTATATTTTCAGCAAGGTGATGATGCCTTCAGGCTAAAATATAGAAGGATTACAGTAAAATCCTATTTCGTGATAAATCATGTTCTGGCCTTTATCAATCATGTCTTCTATCTTCATACTGAACATTGATGAAACTCTGTTTAATCATACTTTCAGCCTCTATACAACCAGCATTAAGTCCATGCAGGAATTTTCAGCCCATCATATTAACTGGTTCAGTTCAGTTGCTAACCAGTTAAATCAAATTATTTTCCGTTGATAATGTCAGACAAGCGACACAAGTATCGATCATCCCATAAAATTTCCACCAGCTCCATGTACAGTATTCCATATGTACCCCATGTACAGTGTCTCATTTATACTCCATGTATACTATTTCACGTGTACTCCGGGCGTTTCCACTTGTCGATATTCTACCAGGTGCTGATGCTGCTCGTGAGTTGAAGATTTTACCAGATGCTGATGCTGCTAACACTCTGAAGACCACACAGATGCTGATGCTGCTGAACTTTGGAGATTTCTCAAGATGCTGATGCCGCGGAACGAGGACGAAAACTATAAATTTGAAATTTCTAACAAGAGTAAATTCAACCATCAGACACTACCATTCTATTTTATGTTTTTACTTCCTCAGTTAGATGTCACACATCACTCAGCTAATCTTTCCGTCAGAAGAGTGGGAACCGGAACCCAGCCGGCCACTCAGCAAAATAGTCACATGAATCACGGTCATGATAATGACCGTCATAAATTGACAGACAAAGCAGTAGTGACAATCATCATACTTATAATTAATCAGTCAGTAACCATCGGAACTCCGGCACGGACGTGACCAGAAATACAGAGGTCAGCAGTCTAACCGGTCCGCCAATCCTAGCAGTTACCAAAATTTTTCAGCCTTGTTCATATTCATCTATTAAAACACGTGCCAAGACATTAGTCAAGACACGGGTCTCAAGTATCATTTCGGAAAAACACATATCAGGACACCAGTCATGGTATACGTCATACGAATCTTTTCTCAAAATACGAGTCAAAACCCATAACTCCAGTATGTTTCTAAATTAGGCCCTCGGAAATTCAGAGTACCTTTCAGAAAGGAGTATACCCGTTCTATTATGCCACACATGAATAAGATCATTTAAAATTCAGTTACCACCATTAGACTATTATTCAGATTAAACACACGATATTCATTCTGTAAGGTTACAGACAAACCCACTCGGTGGAAGTTGCCACGTTACTCCACGCATTCCTATGTCAGCTTTCTGTAAATCAGGTATTTACCTACCTCTCAGCCAGAAAGGACTCAACAGTACCACCATATTTATTAAAGCCTTATTTTCAGTTAACGACGAGATCCGTCTTACTAAATCCCAACTATATTCATTATACTTTCGGTCAGAAAGTCAGTACGAATTATTTCTTCCTTACAAGCACGTAACTTATCAGTCCACAACTAAGAAGACTTTTTAACTACTAGTTATAAATCAACTATCGAAATTTCTTAAATTCATGATCAACAAATTATCCCAAATTTTCAGATGTAATTCAGGAAGATTCACAGAAATTCATTCCTGACCACAAGACGAAATTTAAACATCGAGCTAGTCTCAAGAACAGAACCTGCTTTCAAAATTCTTGATCACAGGGCTTCAGCTAAGTTAAAAGAGTTGCAGCAATTGCTGCAAGAATTACCGGAACGAGGCGTTATTCGCCCTAACGCACCACCAGGAGGTGTATCGTTTCTGTCTATCAGAAAGAAGGCCGGTACCATTCAAAACGATACTCATTCCACGAATAGGAGGTTACCTGACCTGCTACGATGTCTTAAATATTTTCCAGAACGATTCGAGATCGTGCCACCAACAGTGGTGAGAGAAGAACACGATGTTTTCCAGATTGCTGTTGAACATGTTATAGTCTCTCTAAAAACTTTGATTTTATACTTCTGAGCTCCCTAACGCTCCAGTTAGATTATGAAATTATGAATAAAATTTTTTTTATGACTCCCATGCAATATCATCAGTATATTCATTGATCACATTCTGATCTGCCCAATGCTAGAGAAGAACACGAGACTCATCTTCTCACAGTTGCACAAACCTTCAATAGGAGTAATTTTTATACACAACTTTCCAGATATAAAATTCGCTTGAACTGAGTGGCATTTCTGAGCCACCCTATTTTAGCAGAAAGAAATTGCAGACAATCCTGAGAAGGTGAAGGCCATCACCTGATGGTCCCGACCGACGCCTGTGAACGAAGTACAAATTTTCTGGAACTCAACTGACTGCTAACGCAGAAATTGCTGACAGTCATCACTAAAATTTCTTCTTTGACTATTCAACCAGATTCCCACCAGAATGTCCCATAAGCCTAGGCAGAATTTTGATAGAAACCATATCACACATTGATACAGCTATGTTCATATCTAGATGCCTGACATACCGCAGGTTCAAGATAGAACGCCTTCATGTTAGTGTGTTACCATTAGAAAAATCTGAACAGAATGAGACAGGATTCCATAGAGGTTATTGTCAGTTACCACAGACTTTGACGAAGTATGATACTATCTAAGTTATCGTCAACCATGTAATCAGCCTACGTGTTTCTTTCATCCGAAAGGATCACGCAGTAGCAGATCTGCAGAAAAATTTAGAAATTCAGTAGTATATCGTACGAATTCAAGGCATTCCATCGACCATCATATCAGACAGAATTCATGTTTACGATCACGTGTATGTTTACGTTCACTTTACGTTCATGTGTATTTTCACTTTCACGTTACGTCTCATTCGCAGTATCATGTTGTTTCAGTTCAGGTTTTGTGCTATCTCATGATTTAAGCTCACGTTAGCATTCATAACATTTTTCACGTTCAAATTCGTGTGCCATTCCGCGATACACGTTTCACAGTTTATTACCTAATACGGTTACAGGAAGCTTGAGAAACTAGACTCAAGTATAGCACAACTATTCCATAACCAGGCAGACGTTTCACATCTCAGGCCGTATCGTTTGGCATTCATTCCTCAGTCAACATACCTTCATGATATGTTCTAGTATCACGTTCACAGTATGATTCACTTATCATATTCTAATTCCATGCCAGCGCTCCTCATATAATTATGAACCACGTTCACAATTGCTCACTTAGCATGTTCACAATTGTTCACGTAGTTCGTCCCTATATATATTCTTAGCAGCTTGCTCAGAGATATAAATATTATCTTCTCAGGATAATTACGTACCACTTCATGTATGCTACATGCTATAGCCTATTCACTCAGAGTCAGGAAATCTATTTTAAGTTTAGAACCTGAAACTTTTCAGCATCATCAGGACAGGGTCAACAGGACCAAGATTTTATTTATTATGTTAGACCTTTGAAGGGATCGTTTCGAGCAGGAGGCCACTCGAAACGGAGGAGTCCATCCGGACCTCTCATCCCTTTCCTTCAATAAATCCAGTTAAGTTCTTTCAGTCATGTCACGTTATATGATCATTTCAGTCATGTTAGGTTTATACCTATCAGCAGCATTATGCCATAACTAGAAGACAACTTATCCTTCAGCTTAATTGTCCTTTCAGTCTACGTGTTCTTTCAGCTCTTATAACTTCATCAGCTTATCATCGTTAATTCGAGGACGAATTTCTCCTTTTTAGAGGGGAAGAATTGTAAAACCCAGTATAGTCGTATCTTTAATTCGGGGACGAATTATTGTTTTTAGAGGGGAAGAATTGTAAAATCCGTATTTAAAAATCAGGATATTTAAATACGCAGTTTAATTTTAATAAATTATTTTAAGTATTAATTATTAGACAAGAGATATAAACGCATAAATTAATTACGTTATCCCGGTTTATTTAAATACTATAGATATTACAGCCTATTCAGATAAGAAGTATTTAGTCTCAGAAAATATTACGTAGGTATTATTTATTATACAGAATACAATTAAACGTTAACAGTAATTACGCAGTTTCACTATTATTTAAACATTTCAAATAAATAATTATTCAGAGAATAATTATTGGTTAATAATTTATTTAGGAGATATTCAGTATTACGTATGTATTCATTTTCGGAAAATAAATACTACGCTTCAGAAAATTCAAAACACGAGAATTAAATACGAATTACACGAAAGTTAAATTGAGGTCGCGTTAAATATATGAAAACGAAAATGAATAGTGTGTAGTTTATATTGTACTGTTTTTGTTATTACAATAAAAGAAGATTAAATGGGCTTTTGTGTTGGGAATAAATTTAGGCCAGAACACTTGAACGCTGACAAGAACAACTTAAGCGTTGACAAGAGTAAAGTGAGCGCTGACAGCATAAGCGTTGACAAGTTAAAGTCAAGCTTTGACAGATTGAAGACAAGCACTGATGGAAGATGTGAGCTACACGTATATTATATTCTAGATTACTTCTAGTAAGGATAGAAACGACAATGTATTTTCTATGTTTATCTTTACCTAGAATAGTTGATTCGTAGCTTATTGTACAAGACTTCTTGTTCTATAAAAGAAGATCTTTTAGGTTAATGTTAAAATATCAGTTTTCATAAGTTTTCGATTGTTAAGCTCTTTCATTGTAATCAACAAGAATCATTCTAATACAAGTGAAAGTTTGTTTAACATCATTGTGTTTTAGATCAAGTGTTAATTCCGCATAACACTTTGTTACTTTACTCATAAGCAAAGGTTTCTCTACGTGTAGTACTTGATCTAATCTCGTATACACAAAGCTTAATCGATCTAAGTTTGGGATCAACAAGTGGTATCAGAGCTTGTTGAGAAACTTTTGATCTTTAAGTAACGCAGAACCCTAAAACACCAAACCCTAAAAACCCTAAAATTCTCAAAACCCTAAAAACATCATGTCTGGCACAAATCAACCTCCTGCTTTGCTACAAAACAACTTTTCAAACCCTAGTATCAAAATTCCCATGTTTGATGCCAGGAACTTTGAGCTTTGGAAGTCCAATTTTGAGCAATACATAGCTATTCATGACTACACTCTTTGGGAAATTATCGAATATGGGAACACATTCGATAAAGCAGCAAAGATTACTGCTGCTATTGCCACAAGGACAGCTGTTCCTAATTGTCCTGAATCTGATAAGGTGGAAAAGCCTGAAGATGGGAGAGCTGTAGCTGTTGAAGACATAGCCAAGAAGAGGGTGGACATGAAAATCTTAAACATCTTGAAACATGCCCTAGGTCATGAGAATCAGCACAAGTTCAAACGTTTTGAGTCTGCAAAAGAGCTTTGGGAAGCTCTTGAAGTAGCACATGGTGGCAATGCTGATACAAAAGAAGAAAAGAAGAAGCAACTATTGCATGAGTATGCTGTCTTTAAAGCTCAACCTAATGAGAATCTCAGCAGTGTGAGAAGTAGACTTCTTGACATCACAAGTCAACTTTTCTTCATGGGAAAACAGATTGATGACCCTGAATTGAATGCTACTTTTCTCAAAAGCCTTGGTGATGTATGGAAGATTGAGACAAGATCTATTCTTGTCAATAACACCCACAAGACTTCCAGGTTTGATGACATCTTCAACAAGTTAAGGCTGTTGGAGAATGAATGGCAATTGGAAAGTGATAACAAATCTTCCAGCAGCAACATGGCCTTCTTTTCACAAAGTGAAGGCCAATTTGATTCCATGAACTTCTATGGACATTCAGCAACTGGATCTCAAGGTGTCAGCGCTGGATGTCAATCTGTCAGCGCTGGATCATATCCTGTCAACGCTTTGTACTCAAGCGCTGACACACACAATCATGGCGCTGATAGAATTAAACCTGCTGGTTTTAATCTTGATACTGTGTGTGCATTCATTGCTTCTTTGCCCAGTGATTCAAGGATTACATATGAAGATCTTGAGCAGATAAGTGATGAACAATTGGAAGAGATGGACATCAAGTGGACTATGGCTCTTGTGAGTTTAAGAGCAAACAGGTTCAATAAAAGGTTCAAGAAGAAGATGACCTTTAATGCTAAGGATGTTGCTGGATTTGATAAGTCCAAGGTTGAGTGCTACAACTGTCATAGGATGGGGCACTTTATGAGGGAATGTAGATCTCCAAGAAGATCTGATGCTGGGAAGCCTTCTAGCCAAATGATTAAGAACCCAGATCCCAAGGCCATGGTTGCTGTTCAACAAATTGATGGTATTGGAGAATGGGATTGGAGCTGGATGGCTAAGAATGAGGAAGAGGACAGAGCTTTGGTTGCTGAGGTTAAAGAAGAGCATGCTGAATATGCTCTCATGGCACACTCCTCCTCCTCATCAGATAATGAGGTATATGATGATGCTTTCTGTTCTAAGGGTTGTCGTTTAAATACTAAAAAATTAAAACAAGAGATAGTTAAATTATTAGATGAGGCAAGTACTGAAAGATGCAAAGTATCTAACTATCAAGTTGCTCTTACCCAAACAGAAAAGACAGTATCTGAGTATAAGAAAATGGAGTTTGATTTAAAGGATCAAATAAATATCTTAAAACATGAGTTACATCAGAGTAAGGATGTTCAAGATATAGTAAATAGGGTTAATCTTGATTTGATAGCTCAGTTAGAGGAGGCTAACAAAAATAAAGATAATGTGAGTCTTAAAATCCAGAGATTTGATAAGGCCACACAATCCCTAGGAGAGTGTGTTAGTAAACAAAGAGACTCTAAGGATATGAGTGGGATTGGGATGAATAATTATACTGTTGTTCCACCACCAGCTGGGGATTTCTATGGTGTCCAATCAAAGGACTTATCTTGGACTGGCTTGCCAGAATGCCAAGAGGAGGAATTCATTCCTCCACCTAGAGTGACTTCCCCAGTTGAGGAATATCAGCAAAAGCTGACTGACCTAGAAGAGTGGAAGAAAGCTAACCACACTTTGTTTGTTAAGGGAGGGTTGTTGTGTGAAAGTCCAAATGAGCCCACACCAATCACAAAACCAATTGATGATCCTAAACCTATTAAGATCACACACCCTACCACTGGCAAACCTGTTGACCTTGGCCCACAAGCTGTTAGAAAACCTAGTGTTAAGTATGCAGAGATGTATAGGAATACTAGGTCTCCAAAAAGCCAAGTTAGTAATCATGGGACAGGCTTCTTTGCTTCTAGACCTAAGACTATGTCTAGAAAAGCTTGTTACACATGTGGGAGCTTTTCACATTTGGCCTACAAATGTGTCAACGCTTCCAATGTCAACGCTGATAGGAACCATTTCAGCGCTGACAAAAGTCAACATAGGTCAAACACTGTCAGACCCAATACCTTTGTGAACAAAAGTTCACAAGTTGTTAGACCAGCCCCATTCTTTTCTAGAGGGTCTAACACACAAGGCCTAAGACCTTTTCAAAAGTCAAATACTTGGTCAAATAGGCAATGGGTTCCTGTAGCAAACCCTAGGTTCAACACTGATAAGAGCAATCGGGGCGCTGACAAGAGAAATTTCAGCGCTGATAGACACACTGCTAAACCTAGGTATTTGCAACCACAGGGAAATAGGTCTAAAGCTTCTACTAGCTTAACATGGAGACCAAAACAAGACCAAAACCCTAATTCTACTGGTATTTCTATGACATGCAACAGGTTTCATTATATTTCTAAGGCATTGTCAACACCAATTGGGGTTAACTGGGAATTTCATTCAAACATGGATGAAAATGGGGTTGTTATGAGAACCAAGTCTGTTCTTGTTGAACAACCAAATGAATCCAAGTCTTCTAAGGCTTGGGTTCCCAAAGAAAACTAATGTGTTTTCTTTATGTGCAGGGCATTCAGAAGAAGATTAATGATTATGGATACTGGGATAGTGGATGCTCAAGGCACATGATAGGTAAGGAAGACTATCTGACCAATTTCTCTCCTATTCAAGATGGTGATAAGGTATATTTTGGAGGGGGCTACGGCACCATTACTGGAAAAGGAACCCTTGTTACCAACAATCTACGGTTTGAGAATGTCTTCTTGGTGAAAGATCTGGATTATAATTTGTTTAGTGTATCACAAGTGTGTGATAACAAAAATAAGGTTCTTTTCACAGATACTGAGTGCTTGGTGTTAAGCAAAGATTATAAGCTCCCTGAGGAGAAATACATAGATTTTAGAACACCAAGGCATAAAGACATATATAATGTGAATCTTAATGGAATTAAGGTAAATAATAAGATGTTATGTCTGTATGCTAAAGCCTCAGTAGATGAAAGTAATCTTTGGCACAGGAGACTAGGGCACATAAACTTTAAGA
This sequence comes from Glebionis coronaria, assembly GCA_025667525.1. Taxonomy (NCBI): domain Eukaryota; kingdom Viridiplantae; phylum Streptophyta; class Magnoliopsida; order Asterales; family Asteraceae; genus Glebionis; species Glebionis coronaria. The sequence goes on from CM046877.1 coordinate 365,034,764, forward strand.
ATATTAATTGGCTTGTGAGACTTGGTTTAGTTGATGGTTTGCCTGAAAAGGCTTTCCACAATGACCACTCTTGTGTTGCATGTCTTAAGGGCAAGCAGCACAAGGTCTCATTCAGGTCTAAACAGGTGCACTCTAGTTCTAAACCACTTCACTTATTGCATATGGACTTCTTTGGTCCAACTAATATAGAAAGTTTGAAGGGAAAATCATATTGTTTTGTTATTACTGATGATTACTCCAGGTTTACATGGACTTTCTTTTTAGCCAAGAAAAGTGAAACTGCCCTAAGTCTGATTAATTTCATTACCCAGATTGAAAAGAAGAATGGTAATGAGGTCAAAATTATTAGAAGTGACAATGGGGGTGAGTTTAGAAATCAATTGTTAGATGATTTTTGTGCCAAGAAAGGAATTACTAGGCAGTTTAGCATAGCTAGAACCCCACAGCAAAATGGGGTTGCTGAAAGGAAGAATAGGACCCTTATTGAAGCAGCCAGAACCATGTTGGCTGATGCCCACTTTCCTATAGCCTTTTGGGCTGAAGCTGTTAACACAGCTTGTTATGTTCAAAATAGGGCATTGGTCAACAAGGTACCTAAGGTGTTATCCAGATCTTGGATTATGGTATCCAAAAGATTCTCCATTGGACCTTATTGCATATTCAGATAGTGACTATGGTGGTGACAAGTTTGATAGGAAATCCACAACTGGTGGATGCCAATTTCTTGGGAGCAGATTAATATCTTGGCAATGCAAGAAACAAACAGTGGTGGCAAACTCTACAACTGAAGCAGAATATGTGGCTGCAGCTGCTTGTTGTGGACAAGTCTTATGGATTCAGAACCAGCTGTTGGATTATGGGTATAATTTTATGCATACCAAGATTTTTGTAGACAATAACAGTACTTTATGCATTATTAAAAATCCTGTACATCATTCTAAAACCAAACACATAGAAATTAGACATCATTTTATAAGAGATTGCTTTGAGAAAGGTTTAATACAACCAGATAGGGTAGACACAGAGGACAATGTGGCTGATTTATTAACTAAACCTTTTGATGCTGGAAGATTTCAATATTTGGTAACAAATATTGGAATGGTTAATCTCACTTAATATGTGTTTTGGAACACTTTTTGTAAAAGTATGTACAGGATAATGCATTGTTATTGGTCTTTGTGATGATTTAGATTTTCCACATTATTTTTCTAACACTGACAAAGGTAATTGTAACGTTGTCAAGGGTTCTTTTGCCGTTGTTGGAGATATTCTTGTCTAACGCTGACAAGAGTTCCTTCAACGCTGATAAGTGTTGTCGGGACGCTGTCAGCAACATATGTTAGTTTTGTGGTTTTCATCTAAATGTGCAGGTAATGGTATCTTTATGCCATTGGATACAGAGTTGCTTATGGATCTTTGAAGAGCTATTTGGACATGTTTTGTTTATGGATGATGGTTGGAATATTAATATTCCTATCTTGACATAAATTTTTAATGTTCATATATATATTTTGAGAACTCATGTATCATAGTTTGAGGGGAGGTTAAAGGAACCTTTAGGACTCTTGGGTATTCTTAGAATACTCTCATCACAATTCTAGATTGTGTCCACTGGTGAGTATGGGTTAGTTTTACTAAACCATGAGGCACTGTAGCATGCATAGTATATCAACTTTGCATGCTGCCAAGACATTTTTGACTTAGAATTGGTTATGGTCTGTTGGGAGGCTTGGGAATCCTTTTGATATGGGTTTTACCTGGGAGTAACAAGGATTTTATGAGGTAACTTGGTTGTTAAGAATTTTGGTTAGTAAGGGACACTAGAGGACTGTTATGTCTATCTTGCTTATGCAAGTGTGCATAACTGGACAGTGCTTTCCGCCCTATGATAATTATCAGCTTTTGGTTATCTTCTCTAGGATAAATTACTTGTTAAGGTCATTTTTCACTTTTTAAATCAATTTTATTTTTGGACGCTGACAAGATTTTTCCAAGCGTTGTTGTGACCAAAATGGACGCTGACATGGCTTTAGGCGAACGTTGACAGGATTATAGCCGTTGGGCGTTGATGGGTTATATTTGACCATTGACAAACAATGGGACCTACCCAGTTGTAACTTTTTGACATATTTTCAAGCCGTAATTTTAGGAGTTGTTACTTTCATTTAATGCATGAGATAACTTATAAACTTTTTCAATATTTTCATGATTGATTTTTGAAAATCTTTGCCTATTTTTGGGCCAATCACGTGCATTCATCCACTCCTATAAATTTGGCTCCTATTTTAAACAGGGTATCTATAATTCTTGTCTAACATTTTTCTCTTATCAACCTTCATCTTTTATACATCAAATTAACAGCTTTCATCAATGGCACCAAGATTTAACTCAGCAGAATTGGATTTGGGGTTCAAGTCTCAACACAACATGATTGCTTATCTTGTTGCTGATAATACTTTGTTCCCTCAATACACTCAGATGGTGGAGTATTTGAATGCATCCCCATTAAGGTATGCTCTTTCTCATGCACCACTCATTCCAGTCACACACATTAAACAGTTTTGGAACACTGTGAGTTCCTCAACAGTTAATGGAGTGACAACATTAAATTCTATTGTACATGGGAGACCTTGGGTGGTTACTGAGGCCTTGGTACGCCAGGCCTTGCATCTTAATGATGCTGATGGTATAACCATGCTTCCCATATCTGAAATAGAACAAGGGCTTAGGGCTTTGGGATATCCTATTCCTGATGAAGGTACTCTTAATAAGTACCATAAGCAGGAATTTCCCCCAGCCTAGAAGTACCTAATTCACATTCTCCTTCAATGTTTGAGTCCCAAATGTACTGCACACAATGAGATCAATAGATCCATTGCAACTGCTATTGTGTGTATTGCAACAGGGCAAAATTATAATTGGTCTAAAATGATTTTTGAAGGAATGTGTAAAAACAAGGGGACAAAAATGACTTTAGCTTATCCCCGTTTTCTGCAAATGGTTTTTGATGCTCAAAGATATTGTTCAAGGGATCACAATGATTTTTATAAGATCCCTGAACAAAAGAAGGCTATTTTTACCAAGATGAATTCACCACCTCATAGAGACCTACCATTAACCCAAGCCATGCTTGCTGTTATTGCAGCAGCACAACCCCAACCAGACCCTCAACCTCATATTGACCCTCAACCACAACTTGAACCTATCCCTGAACCTTTACCCTCACCTGACCAAATGCAAATAGACCAAAATCCCTTCGACGCTGACACATCTAATGTGGGCATTGATGTGCCTATTTCCAACGTTGACACCCAACCATCACAATCCCAAACACCCCTTAACCAACCTACATCTACACCTTCTTCTACACCATCTTCCACACCACCAGAATATAGGTTGATTAAACGCCAAAGGACTGCTGGAGTGTTCTCCTCTGGTGGTCCTAGCCATGTAGCAGAGAGAACCACCACCACAAGTGTGGCTGGTGACCTGGATGAGGCTGAGACTATTGGTTCTGGCTTAGAAGCTGGCCAAGGCAGTCCCACCATAATTAAGTCCTCATCCATGCCCAATGAACCTGACTTGGGAGGTCAAATCCCCATTTTGGAAGAGGGCAGACTGGAACCAATGACGCTTTTAGAATTGACGGCTGTCTGCATTAGCTTGCAAAAGCAAAATGCAGACTTGGTACAAATTGTCAGTAACCAAGGCCTTGAACTCAAAGAATTGAGGGAGAGGATTATTGTTTTGGAGAGTGCTCATTCAAGGGGAGGTATGGAGGAGTCTTCCAAAGGGGAGGAAGCAAGAAATCTGAGTGATAAGAGCAGTCAAGATGGTCAATCATTGGATATTGCTGAAGCTCTTACTACATTAAAGGAACAAAAAGGTTTTGATACGTCCTTAATCTCTCCAACAAATTTAAATTTATCATTTACAGATATGTTGAGGGAGGTTACACAAGGCGCTGAGGGAAAATATTTGAGCGTTGACAAGACAAGTTTGGACGCTGACAGAAGTATTTTGGGCGCTGATAGAGGAAATTTGGGCGTTGACAGATCTGCATATGGAGGTGATGTATTCCAGTCATCATCTATCATTAAAGATGTTCCTACTCAGGTATTATCATCTACCCTACCAACAATTGAACCAACAGATAAGGGTAAGGGTAAGTTGGTAGAAGAGATTGTTCCAAAGAATGCAGCTCAGGTTGAATTTGATAGAAGATTGGCTGAGCAAATGATGGAACAAGGTGAAAAGGAAAAGTCACCATTTGTTGTGACTTCTGAAGAAGAAAGTGATGGAGCTAGCTCAGATTCAAGTGTGATGATTGTTGAACCAGAAAGACTTGAGTATGGTGATGAGCTTGCTAGGGAAAGGCTGAGAGATTTGAAGTTGCAAATTGATTTTGATATGCCAGAGGTAGTTCAAATGTACAATTCTTGGGAAGAAAGCTGTATGGATAATCCAGACTTGACCATTTCAGATCAAATATGGGGTTTGGAAATTCTTCTTAGAGTTCAGCAGGATTGTAAGGTGATGTTAAAGTACAGGGCAAGCAACATTCTCTCTGAATTGAAAAGGGATAGAAGGAAGCTCTACTTTATGTTGCTCAAATGTCATGGAGTTGGATGGACACATCAGAAGCTGAAGGCTTTGACATTTGATGAGTTGGAACATAGGGCTTATCCTATTTGGGTGAAAGTGCAGGAAGAGAACACTTTCAGACTTCTTTCAGATGAAAGAAAGGAGCAACTTGCAGAAGAGATGGCAATCAAGAAAGCTATGATAGTTCCTAGACCAGTAAAGAAGGGATTTATTCTTGAGTTTCCAAAAGATATGTCTCAACTATATCCAAGTGAAGCAATCATAAGAAAGAGCCTCAGGCTCTCCCCATTAGAAGCTTCAGATATGGTTCATGTGTTACCACTAGATTCCAGGAATCCAATAGTAAGTTATGAGGAAGATGAATGTGGATTCTGGAAAATTGGAAGATTTGGCAAGGAGGTACACACTTTTACCACTCTCATATCTTTATTTGCAAGTTGTGACAGAGAAGACTTGGTAGACCTTTGGAGGTTGCTAGAGACCAAGTATGAGGCTGAAGCACCAACTTCAGTCAATGGAATAAAACTTTGGACCACATTCAAAAGAATGTGTGGGACAAAAGAAGAAGATCCTGAAATATGGAAGGATCTTGAAGATGACCTCAGTGGTCTTTAATGGAGGTTATATTCAGCTGCAGGTGTATACCATTTGAGTTCTACAAAGTTTGCTGAGTATTTACTTGTAGATGCTCAGTATTTCATATCCAAGGCTGTTTTGGAGAAGATGAAGGACACCCAGTTGGAGATAGACTATACAAGTGACGTGGCAAAGAATTTGATCAGATTTATTTATTACCAATATGATAAGGTTTGTCAGACTCCTCCAAGTTCTTAATGTTTATTCAGAAACTTGATCATAAGAGTGGATATCAAGTTTAGGGGAGGATTGTTGGGAATAAATTTAGGCCAGAACACTTGAACGCTGACAAGAACAACTTAAGCGTTGACAAGAGTAAAGTGAGCGCTGACAGCATAAGCGTTGACAAGTTAAAGTCAAGCTTTGACAGATTGAAGACAAGCACTGATGGAAGATGTGAGCTACACGTATATTATATTCTAGATTACTTCTAGTAAGGATAGAAACGACAATGTATTTTCTATGTTTATCTTTACCTAGAATAGTTGATTCGTAGCTTATTGTACAAGACTTCTTGTTCTATAAAAGAAGATCTTTTAGGTTAATGTTAAAATATCAGTTTTCATAAGTTTTCGATTGTTAAGCTCTTTCATTGTAATCAACAAGAATCATTCTAATACAAGTGAAAGTTTGTTTAACATCATTGTGTTTTAGATCAAGTGTTAATTCCGCATAACACTTTGTTACTTTACTCATAAGCAAAGGTTTCTCTACGTGTAGTACTTGATCTAATCTCGTATACACAAAGCTTAATCGATCTAAGTTTGGGATCAACATTTTGAGCCCGTATGCCTAAACAAAAAAGAAAAGAAAAACGGGGGTTACCCCATGCCTTTTTTTTACACCAACGTTAAACAAAAAAAAAAAAAAAAGAAGGAGATTAGGGTTGCTATGTATGCCGCCGGTTAGAACAATACAAAGCAGGAAACAGTTTTTTTTCTATCATCGGATTTAGTATTCATGTCAATAGCAGTCCATAACCACGGAAAAGGTAATCAATCCCTTCCTTACTTTCTTTTCGAATCTATCATATGATCTTCATGATCAAACGAAGGTAATCAGCCTTAGAAACAACATTTAAAACCATGTACAGTCGAGTTTTGGGAGTTGGTCACGAACACCCAGAGTTAATCACTCTCGGTCTTTTTTTTAATGACGACCTGCCGAGACCATCAGGTCTCGGTGGTATGTTGTGTGTTCATCCGTAGCCAAAACCTCCTAAACAGGGGCAACGAATAGAAAAGGGGATGTTTGGGGTTTAATAACAGTGGGTAAATCACAGCAGGGTGCGTTTGGGATTACCAGGCGATAAGGGGGCGTTTGGGTTTGTCAGAAACAAAAGCAGTGGGAACCACTGCATTAGCAGTGGTAACCACTGCACTAGCGGGGGAAACTCGACCAGCAGGGGGAGCTATCAGTTAGCAGTGGGAACATACAGTTAGCGGGGGGAACCATGGAAACGGCAGCAGTGGCTGCTGTGAGTTTGGCAGCAGGACCACAACCGAGCGGTTGTGGGTTTTGGTTCACGGTTGACCCGAGACAAAGTGTCTCGGGGAGTCTTTGACTCGGGGTGATCGGATTTATATTTTTTCAAATAATTCTTGAAGAACGTTTTAATTTAAATCATTTAATTAATTACGTTTTTATACCTTAAGTTATACGCGTTAAAAATGTTGTTTATTTTAAATATATATTAGATAAGTAATGTTAACTAGTTTTATAAATAAAAGGTATGGTAATTATTAAATGATTTATTTTCCTTTTTGAAACCAATTAGAGAGACCTTTCTATTTTAGGAAACTTCTAATTTTAGAAACTTTCTATTTCGGGAAAACTTCCTATTTTTTTTAACAGGTTACTCAATACAGTTAATACCATATCAGGGTACAATATAGTATACAGTAACTAGAAATACATGATATATACTAATCGGTAAACATTTAAGAACAGTCAGACTTATCATAATTACGCCGGACAATCAGATTAGTCAGATTATACATAAACAGTAATACAAGAATAAAATAAATTAAACTAAGAGCAGATGAGACTCAGTAGTAGTAAACAGTAATCAGTTAACTCATTCGCGTCCGTTATTTATGTAGTATCCGTAAAGTCAGAGTCGATCCTTCAGCTTTCATTCTGATTTCATGACTGGACACGAGGTACGGATTTCCGTCCTTTCAGTAAGGACTTCCTTTCTATGCATGATTAGGATTTCCCCGTCTTCAGCCAAATGTTTTTCCCCAGTATATGTTTAAGTTTATCAGTAATCATGTTAATAACTAAATAAATTGCCTGAGCTTTATATACAAGCACGACCAGTTTATGTACTAGTTACGGAGGTACCGTAACCACGGCACTAGAGGCACCGGTGTCGTGACTCACATGCAGGAGAGTGATATCCTGCATCGTCCCACTCAGCTCAGCTTGGCTATTTTATCAGTATTATTAGTGGGGCGTATGGATGCATCCTAGGCTTATATGTGTTACAAGTTATCAGGGTGAATGTGGTGTGTGCTCTACATCCTTCACATTGGAGCTGATCCCTCCACCCAGCACAGTTATTCAGAGGTCACCCCTCTACAGCATGATGAGGTCACCCCTCCAGTTATTCATGCACGGTTGTTACAGCACGTGACCTATATAAGCTCTGGCAAATAAAATACAGTAAATGCATGTTTCCAGAATTAATAGCTATATTTCAGTATCAGTATATATGAACCAGGTTTCTCAGATTTTATGCAGAGTTCTACCACGTGTTACATATCAGTCTTACAGCTTCAGTATTCTATCGTTTGTTTCATTCAATATATTCTTATCATGTTTTATATCCGTTCACTGAGCGTTATGCTCAGCCGTAGTTCCTTCATGTTCTAACGGCAGGTACACCGGGACGCTCTTAGGATTCTGAGAGCACGTGCATTTGGAATGGAAGCTATACAGACTTCTTATTTTATGCACTTACATTATTCTGCTTATTTGGACATTGTTTAGTCCTTTCTTTCAGTATTTCATTTTTCATGTTTTGAGCTTAGGTTGGATTACCGATGTTTGATTCCGGTATTTCCGTTATGGTCATTTAATGTTTCATTACATTTACCTTATACTTTGATGACACGCCATAAATACACGTAAAGGTCCACTTATCCAAGTGGGGTGTTACAGAGGCTATGAACTCACGTTGATATGGGAAGGCGGGTTATCGGCAATTCGGACGTACGGTACGTGCTTCAATCACGGAAACCTAGACAAATAATACTCGTCTTAGACTCATGTCCAATGACTTTATAAAAATAACAATTATGTATAAATATGATGATTATATATATATGATGATCAAGTGGGTTTACATATTCTCGTTTACTCATTTTAGTGTTATATGTCGGTAACGTTTATACTAGTTTACTAGTTTTACCCATCTAAGTGTTTTAAGTCCAATAAACTTATTATAAGTTCTTTAATTTGTTTTAATCCATGTTATACTTATATTATCAGTATCTACACTTTACAAGTTGGGCTCAAATGGGTTAATCCCAATAAGTTCCTTTTAGGAGTGTTTATCTTATTTAGTCCAATTATTAGCCCAAGTATTAGTCCAATATGTTTACTTAGCTCGTTAACGTCCGTATGTCCTATAGTTCGGGTTTTTATCGGTTTTTACTTGTATTAGTTACCTATATATCAGTATATGACTTTTATAAACTTTACATTAGACGGGTTTGGTCGTCTAAGTTTTATTTGGCGAAAAACGTTAATTTTACGGCGATAGCCGAATAAGTCGTAAAAATCAAGTTTATAGTTTTTATTACTTATAAATATTATTTTACCACCATTTATATAATTTACCCATTTAATTAACCTTTTATACATTTATATAAATAAGTTTTATAAGTTAGTGGGTTTATATTTTTACATTTTATACATTATAATGTGAGTGCTTATATAATATTAATAAACATTATTTCCAAAATCGGATTTTTAACTTCATGTTCACCATATTTACCATATCTAGAGTTCTATAATGACTTAGAAGCTCACTTTTGGATGGCATGATATTAATATTATGTGCTACATTTAACTTAGTTATAGCTACTGCCCATTTTGAGTTTAGGTTGCCTTAACAGTCCCTACAAAACTGCTTATTCAGATTACACCACCTAACTTGTTTTGATCATATCCCACTCATTATTTTGATTCCATTGCATGGTCAACTCTCACATGTGTATAACATCATCTACTTACTGTAAATGGATCAAACCATGCAATTTTATTAGTTCATCTTTTAGTTATCTACTGTTTTTATACAGCCAACTAAATAATCAAGATTTTAGCTTCATTGCTTATAGTTATCATCATTTTTAAGCATATTTATCAACACTTGATCCCCACACAAAATTTTTATCATCATATAATCATCATATACATATACAATAGGAAATAAATACATGTTTACATAATAAAATTAACAAAAAGATGAGGAGGACAATCTTTATACCACCATGATGATGTAGGTTGATCAAAACATGGATTTTTGATGGAGATACTTGTGATGCACCAAGACCTTCTTCATGACCACCAATCTTCATAAACTCCTTGTGGAAAATCAGCCCTAACACTTCATGGAAACTCCTCCTTGGATGTTATAACTTGCACCAATCAATAGGGCTTCAAAAGGGCATCAACATGTATATGAATAACATGAGATTTGTGGTTGATTTTGATCAAATGAGGATGTTGTTTGATGATGATGGACGGCACATAGAGGGAGAGATGAGAGGATTTGTGTGTGAGTTACATGGAGGAAATGAGTTAGTGGATTGTGTTAGGTTGTTTTAAAAAGTTGCTAGTTGTTTTGGTAAACTTAGGAGGACAAGTGTCCTTCCTAGTTATAAGAAGTTGACACCTTTGTGGTGTTGGCTTATATTGGACGCCACATATAGTGGGGTGGGCAAGTGTAAAACTTGTCCCATCCCACTAATTTACGGGTACTCCTCGATTCTAGTTTCCTCGATTCGCGTGCCCTCGGGTCGTTTTACGAAAAACGTTTTTATAAATTATGAATCAACATCACAAAATGAATCCAATAAAAATTGTCTCATCAAAAACGGAGTTCGAAAACGTAAATACGTAATCCTAAGGTTTCCGGTTTAGTCGTAAAGGACGTTAAAATAAAATCGTAAGTCCTAATCTCTTCTCGTAAATTTGTGAGTTTATGAACTAACACAAATTTAAAACTCCAAAATAATATTCACGGATAAATTTATTTTCTGAAATGTCGGACTGTCACCAAAGACGGTGTATGTAAACGTAAGCACGTAACGTTGAATCCTCCGGTTTAGACGTAGTCGATGCTACTTCAAGACGTAAATCCAAATTTCTTCACAAAAATAAGTGAGTTCATATTGTAACATTAAAATAATGTTTTTAAATAATATTCGAGAATAAAATATCAACCATAAATTGACGGATTGTCACACACCGTGTCGAACCCTAAGGGAGAGATGAATGTAATTACCACACGTAGTGGTAAGACCTTTAAGGAACCGACTCCTCAACCAATTACTCCTACGGTGGAGGAAATTGAGGAATAATGTATGAATTTTGTCAATTCTTTTTATTTCTATTTTTCGTTCCTCGACTCACTCGAATTGATTTCCAATTTTAAACGTAAGATTAATTGTTCTTGGTAAATTAAACTTTGTTTGGTATTTAAAGAAATTAAAAACTATTTAGAAAGAAAATATTTAATCTAATTAAAAAGGAAATATTTAATTAAATCTACTTTTTCAAATTTTAAAAAACTATTTAAAAATCATAAACTAATTTAAACAAAAACTATTTTGAATTTAAACAAAACTTTAAATTTTATTTTTCTTTTATAAAAGGAAATATATAAAAACTTTTTAATTAAAAATAACTAACCAAAAAACATATAATTAAACTAATTTAATAAATCTGACAGCTAATTAATTACCTATATTAATTACTAAAACTATAGTAAAACACAAAAGAGAGTCTAGAAGAGTTGGTAAAGATGTTTGGCTGTTAACCGTGAGGTCACGAGGTCGAGTCCTTGGGAGGACTATTTTTTTGTGAATTTTTTTTTTGGAATTAAAATTTTTGAAAGCTTAAATTTTATCAGACCAAGTGGGTCTGATAGCTTATGATTGACAGATAAAGAAATACAGCAAAAACAACAAAACAATAACTGAAATAAGCAAACTAAACTTAAAGAAATCAAATAAGCTAATCAGCAAACAAAACCAAAGTAGCCAAGAAAACCTAAAGCAGCAGGAGTAGAAATGAAAATAAGATAAGCTAACTATGAACTAACAATAAGTAAATAATAACAATAAGCAAAACTAACTATCTAAAATCAGCAAAACTAAACTTAGTGAAATCAAAAGAGCTAAAAGACCTAAACTGAAAATAAGCAGATAGATCTTAAACTTAAAAATAAGCAAATCTAAACTTATCAAAAGCAGTAAAGTTAACTCTAAACAGCAAAACTAATAAAACCAAACTACTTAAAATACCCAAACAGCTTAAATCTAAACTCAGCTATATCAGTTTAAACAAACACAACAAATACTAACTTAACCAACCCTTAAATCCTAACAGATTAAGCTGAAATCACAAAGCAGACTTAAAACTTTTAAACAAAGCAGATACATCATATTTCAACACAAATCTAAAAATGAAGTGAACCTTATGACGAATCCGTTGAGCCGAAGGAGAGGCGCATAGCCCCCTTTTAATCGAACCGAGACCACCCTTTAAACATCAAAACCATTCGAATCACGAATATCAACTCTCGAACCAGATTCAGTTAAAAACTTCCTAGTGGGGGAAATTTATCATCCACTTTTTATTTAATATTATTATAAATCAAACTATTATTTAACTTGATTAAATAATATTTATCATTATTATGACTAAACAATTCAAAGATTAATTTGCAATAATAAAAACTTTAATAAAGAATAAGACACGAATTGATTAAAATTAAATAAACTTTCATTAATAATAAAAGATTACAATACTTTGAAAAAAAGAAAAATACAATTAATCTAAAACTATTTAGCATAATAAAATTAAAAATAAAAAATGGCACTCCAAAATTACAGAATAATGGGGGTTTAATAGGCAAACTCTAAAACTTCTTCATGAAGATTTGTTGATGCTGAAAATAAATCGCAGCCCTTGATTCCATATTTTCTCTCTCATTTTCTTGATCTACGGCTGAAAACCATTACCCTATCCCTCGGATCGCCAGCCTGGAAGGGTGGTGTGCTAGTTGTGTTTGTTTGATGCCTAGGTGGACTCATCTTATTGGAGGAGCGGTTGTGGTGATGTGTTTAAGCCAATCAGGAGAGGGGAATGGGGACACGTCACACATCTTTCTCCATTATCATGCTCTGAGAAAATTGGGGATTTAATTCCTATATGTGTGAATCACACGTATCCACAAAATCCCTAATATTTATCTTGTATATTTGTGATTAGGGTTTCGGATTGGGGTAAAAAAAGATGTAACTGGTTATTGTTAATGGGAGAGAGAAAGGATATGCATTGTTTGTATCGAAATTGTGTGTGTGAGGTGAGTGGGTAAATGTGACGTGAGTGTAAGTTATGGATAGATAAAAACGTGTGGGAAGTTTGACCAAATAAAAAAATGGTTGAGTGAATTTTATAAATCTTTCACCGTTCAAAGTTAAAACATGACCTAATGGGCTTTTTACTGGACTTCCCTTTTCCTTAGTCAAACAACTTGGGCTTTTGTTTCATCCGTCTCATGATAACAAAATGGACTTGGGCCATTTATGAAAAACACTCCATCCGTCTCTTAATTGTTGGTTTGGGCCATGTTGGGCTTTATATCTACAAGTAAATAATCCTTGCTCCTTAATGGGCTTTTGGGCCCATTAACCGAATGTGGGACCCACAAACCCATTTATCTTCATAAAAAGTTAAATCCACTAAAATCGAGCTTGTATTTGGCTTTGACGATCTTTTCTTCGAACTCGTGTCGAATTTGCCGGTTTTCGTGATCTTCGGTACACTTTTGGTTCTTTGACTTTGTCTTTGTCTCTTTCTTTGACTTTTCTTCAACAATTGACCGTGAAATCCCGTGTTTTCTTTCCTTTTGATCTTTTGTACCTATTTCACACAAAAACACAAAACCACGCGTAATTCCGACTTTTACGATATTAAACACATGATTAGGTCTTGTTTTTCATTGATTTTAGTGGCAAAAGGATAAGTTTTTACACACTTATTAAATCCCCTACACTTGACCGTTGCAATGACCCCATGCAATGCATAATTTTAAAGCATAAAGTCACATTTTCCTCATAATTAACCCATCTTGGCCTTTATTAAGATATACTATTACTACTACGATAAAAAGAAATAAAACTTTAAAGGAAACAATTTATTAACTTGGAAATTATTTGATGGAAGAAACTCGTAAAAAAGTCTAAGACTTAAATTAGGGCTTTAGTATCATGAATATTAATCACCCTCAAGTTTCACGTTCCCCATACCAAGCTTAAAAACGAGATCATTGTTTACCATAAGTTCTTAAGTTAAGTCCACTTATATAAGACAAATGTGTAATACTCTTTCTCCAATTCCTAAGTTGTATCTCTAGATTTTAAAGATTGTCATTCACCCGTAGGCTCATTTGACTTATTTGATAATTATTAGTCCAAAAATGAAGGTAAAACGGTGCAAACCCGACACTCAGAACCTAACCTCGTCCTAAAAAACGTTGTCACTAAAGTAAGCCCACATCAAGGATAATTTAACACGATTTGGGGAATAAATTCCCGGATCCAAAATTTGGCCAATAGTACTACTTATTAATTATTCCTCCAAAGTCATGTAGACTTTATGTGGAGTTTAGCAATTTTACATCATATACCCTTAGGCTCTTTAAGATATAAAAATGCTCCTCATCTATTATCCACACCCTAAGGCTCCTTGAACGATAAACAAGGGAATTGATTTTTTGATCAATTTTTATTCAACACTTACCATGCCATACACCCTATGGCTCTAATAACAAGGTTCGTGCTACATTCCCCACATCCTAAGGCTCCTTGAGGTCATGTTTTAATCTTATTCTTTCTTATTTATGATATATATAGTAGGCCAAATTCCCCGGTCCCATGGTCTTAATACCTCCTACTTAGTGGTTATGAGCCACCTTAGTCGGAAGTCCACAACGCTGGCACCCTCAATGTGTTCATGCTTTAATTACAAGGAGATAAAAGATTTGGCTAAGAGCTAAGATATCAAATCTACACCGCAAAAATCCTCATTTATTAAGCAATTAAATATACAAGCGGGAAGAAAGAGCCACAAAAACTCATATAAGCAAGAATTAACCCTCAAACTTATTATCAACTCTATCATCTCTCGTTCTCCACAATTTAAAATCTCAAGGAATGAGACTCGTGGATGCTTAGACTAATAAACCAATTAAGGTCCATATGGTTAAGTATACTAGCTAGAGTAAACTTGGATAAGTAAACTCGGGTTGAGTCAAAATATTCACGATGGGCCTAATATATCAAAGACATCTAAACTTGTTAAAACCATTTTATTTATTTATTTATTTTCTACTTTATTCTTTAAATGGAATATATAAATACGATGAGATGACAAAAGGAATAATAAAATAACATAAATGGAAATATTACTAGGCCAAAATAGATTCAAAATTTGAAAAACGTTGAAAAATTTTATTTTTTCGGTTAAATGAGGTCAAATTCATGGAAAAGCCCACTAAAATTCGCTAGAAGTCCCCCCTACACTTAATATAAACATTTCCCTCAATGTTTAAGCATGTGGGAGAATAAACTCCCCTATACTTAGGACATTGAGTACGTTGTTTAAATCGAGCTAAGGAAGAGACAACTAAAGTAATTACATTTATTCATCTTATTTATATACATGTATGAATCACAATAGTTTTGATAGAACCGGGTAATCGGGAACACGGGATCACGGGTCGCGTCAAAAACACCAAATGTGGATCATGAAAGCACACATCCCTGCACAACATCACAACACAAACAACCTACTTGGCTCCCCCTACACTTATTGGTGGAAATGGGTGAAGGTGAAAAAGGGTGGAAAAGATGGAAAAGGTAAAAATCTAACCTAGTTAAACGATGCTTGATTTATTTATCACGAGTCTCTAGCTCGACTCGATTTCCCAAATATCATCATTCAAATGGGAAAATCATGGGAAAAACCGAGATTTCCAAGGGAGGAAAATCTCTCCATGATAAAGGGTGAAACATAGTCATATAAGGAATACCCCATGAAAATCCACCCGGGTCAAACACATAATTTCCATCACGAAAGGAAATAAACCCTAAGGTGGTAACATCAAATAAGGCAAAGAAAAGTGGGGTACCCTTAGTAAAAAATTTCTTACAAGGAAATGTGTTATGGTGATAAGGCAATGAAAGTACAAGAGTCTCTATTCCGGGATCCAACACCGGTTCCTTAACGGGAAAATAGCAAGAGGTGTTGACATTTAAGCTCAAAATATCATCATAATCCAAAGTGGGAAATTCGTCCTCATACAAACTTGATGTGAAAACATAAGTATCATCGGAGTCATAGGAAAACTGATCCTCGTGAAGAAAATAGGTATTTAGAAATATATCTAAATCCTCCTCAAATGGAATGATCTCTAAGAGTGGACGATCCTCCTCAAAAGTCATGACTTCTAAAATTGGGGAATAAAAGTCAAAAAGAGTCTCCATAATGGAAGAATCACGCATAGAGATATGAGGTGCATTAAGATCATGAGGTGGGTCATCAAAAATAATGAGATCACTTAAAGAAGTATCCATCGTAAGTATCAAAGATTGGTGAATAAAAAATGGGTGGGTCAAAAGTGGATGGGTCAAAAGATAGGTCGTCTAAACCGAAGATAGTGTGATCACTTAAAGAAGTGTCATCACTATAAGTGTCATAAATAGGAGTTTCAAAAATTTGAGGCTCTAAGGGAAGGGATGAAGTTATCACCAAATTATTTTGATTAGACTTTTGAATTCCAAAAGGGTTAATAAAAATCTCTTCATTATCATAATTAAGAACATCAATCATATTGACCAACTCTTTTCCATTTGATTTAGTTGTGATTTTTCCCATTTTAAAAACTTGTTGTTCATGCCTAACCCTAAGAATTAACTCCCCTTCGGCCACATCAACTAAGGCTTTTCCGGATCTTAATAATGGTCTACCAAGTATTAACGGAATACGAGGATCCATCTCATAGTCGACGACGACAAAGTCTACGGGAAAAGTGAATGTACCAACTCAAACAAAAACGTCTTCGGAAATACCAACGGGGTATGCGAGAGTTATATTAGCTAACTCGAGAGTCATGCGAGTCGGTACAAGGTCGGGTAATGATAATTGTTTCCATACCGAGAGTGGCATAAGATTGATGCTAGCGCCGAGATCCGCTAAAGCCATACAATC
Organism: Glebionis coronaria; assembly: GCA_025667525.1. Lineage (NCBI taxonomy): Eukaryota > Viridiplantae > Streptophyta > Magnoliopsida > Asterales > Asteraceae > Glebionis > Glebionis coronaria. The sequence continues at coordinate 365,051,513 of CM046877.1, forward strand.
ATCAATTTGAGGAAACAAGGAAGGTAACACGAATCGTCCGGGATCTCCTAGCTTTTCGGGAAGCTCTTTGAGAAGAATCGCGGAACAATTCTCATTTAAACGAGTGTTCACGAGCTCTAACATTTTTTTCCTTCTTATTGAGCAAATCTTTGAACATTTTCACAAATTTAGGCATTTGAGCAAGTGCTTCAATAAGGCTAATGTTAAAAATTCACTTGGGAAATCATTTTCAAAAAGTTGGAAACATGAACGTCATCTTTGGTGAGCACTTTAGCCTTGTCCAACCTAGAGGGATAAGGAATATTGGGCTTAGACGTTGAAGGTTGAGAAGGAGAAGGACTCGCTTCTTGAACAACCTTAGGGTTAGGCTCATTAGGCTATGGAGAACTAGTACTAGGAGTGGTAGTGGGAGGGATCACCGAAGGGGGAGTAGGATTACTCATTATGACCTCCGGGCCTTGTCTCTCCTTTATGGGCGAAGAGATATAAGGTCCCACTAAAGTGGCTCCACTTCGAGTAGTGATAGCACTCACATTAGCACGAGGGTTAATCTCGGTATTAGAAGGTAAGGCTCCTTGGGGTCTAAGGGCTTGCAACATTTGCACGAACTTCCTATCGGTGGAATCTTGCATTTTTTTCATAGTTCTCTCATGTTCGGTGAATTTTTGTAGAACCAAGTCCATTTTAGGATTATGCATGTTCATTTGATTATACCCTTGATTATTAAACCCTTGATTTTGAAATTGATTAGGATTTTGAAAGCCTTGATTTTGAAAACCTTGGTTATTAAAGCCTTGATTTTGAGTATTAAACCCTTGGTTTTGCCTTTGAAAATTCCCTTGATTTTGGTTAAAACCCCTTGCATATGAATTCCCTTGAAAATTACCCATTTGAGGACCTTGGTTCCTATTTTGGTATTGGGTATTTTGGGCGGGTAGGGGTGGTCTTTGTGGAGCTACAAAACCTGGGGGAGCTAAATAGTTATTAGACTTATAAGATAAATGGTTAACATCAACATTTGGTTTGAAATGAACCCGCTCATTTTCATTGTTGTTATAAGCATAAACTTCTTGTTGTTTATTGTAAACCTTGTCACAACTATAATACGAATGTGGTCCACCACAAGTCTCACACGTTTCACAAGTCTCTTTTAAGGCATTAACATGTGTAGTGGGAGGGTTATCTCTTAAAACAAGGTATTTCATAATTGAAGTAAGCTCCTTAATTTGATTAGTCACCTCATTATCACTAGCACTAGCTATTGTAGTCCGTACACTCTTGGTTTGAACTTTTACCTTGTTTTCAATTATTGCCCAAGCTTCGTTCATGTATTTCACAAGAATATTACCCCTCGCGGCACTATTAAGTGAGTCTTGGTTATTAAGAGTTAAGCCATTATAAAACATATTGATTTGATGCACTTTTGTAAAACCATGTTGTGTACATTTTCTTAAAATCTCCTTAAAACGGTCCCATGACTCACTAAACGTTTCCCCAAATTTTTGTTCAAAGGTAATGATGTCATTCCTTAAAGCGGTGGTCCGTGATGGTGGGAAAAATTAGATAATGAACTTGGTCTCTAAATCAATCCATGTGGTAATACTTTGGGGTGGTTCTTTATCAAGCCAAATCCGGGCTTGTCCCTCGAGGGAAAAAGGAAAAAGGAGTAAACGAATTGTCTCTTGTGGCACCCCATTGTATTTGACTGTGTTTGCCAATTGTATGAAACGTTTTATATGAGCGTGTGGGTCATCATTAGTACGGCCTAAAAATGGTGTAGCGGAAACCATTTGAATAAAACCCGTTTTTAGTTCAAAATTATTCGCTCCAATATCCGGCACCACAATCGCGTCATAATTTCCCTCAAAGTGAGATTGTAGAATCTCAATCATTGGTCGATTATCCGTTGCCATCGTGTTGTTCAAAGCTCGATTCTCGGGATCGGTTTGATTGACGGTGTTTTTGTTCTTCTTCTTCTTTTTGGAAGAATTAGAAGTATTTGGTACACCACTCGGTATGTGTGCACGCGCGTGAGTGCGCATACAACTAAACTCGAGGAATGAGGTAGGAGACCTCGGTCGACTTTGAGAGGAAAGGGATTATCCCTCTCGAGGTTCAATATCAAAAAGCTACAAAAAATATATACGTAATACTACTTGAGTTGGCAAACCAATAATCGGTCGTCCCTCTCAATATACGCACAAGCAAGCGGGGAAACGAGGTGGCACAAAGCACTTAAAAACCTTTTTCCTTAGACGGCCTTTTATAGCGCGTCGCCTTATACCCACCTTATAGTTTGTATAAATCGATTTCAAACTTTTTATTTGTATTTATCTATTTTGCCTTTTTTCCCATTTTGGATTCGAATACAATAGCTAGGTGATGAAATCCCAACTAAGGTCTTATTTGGAAGTAGGTAAATTAATTGTTCTACGTAATACAATATAGTAAAAGAAAAATCTTTTTGTATTTTTTAGAAAAATATATATTCACAATAAAAAGCGAAAGAAATCGAAATAAGAAAAATAACAATAATACGTAATATTTTTGGTGTAATACTTTAGGAAAAGTATTACTTTTGTATTTTTTTTTAATTTTTTTGGTGCAAATCTTAGGAAAGAGTTTACTTTTGATGATTTTTTATTTTTTTTGTATTTTTAAGTTTTGGATTTTTTTATGTTTTTGATTTTTTTAACAATAAAAATAACGTTCAAAATGAACGGATCCCAAAATCCAAAGCTTCTCACGAAAAATCGTCAATCGTAACGAGCGAAGCGGCAGCGGCGCCAATTTAATGTATAAATTTTTCAATTCTTTTTATTTCTATTTTCGTTCCTTGACTGACTCGAATTGATTTCCAATTTTAAATGTAAGATTATTTGTTCTTGGTAAATAAAACTTTGTTTGGTATTTAAAAAATTAAAAACTATTTAGAAAGAAACTATTTAATCTAATTAAAAAGGAAATATTTAATTAAAACTACTTTTTCAAATTTAAACAAAACTATTTAAAAATCATAAACTAATTTAAACAAAAACTATTTTGAATTTAAACAAAACTTTAAATTTTATTTTTATATTTTATAAAAGGAAATATTTAAAAACTTTTTAATTAAAAATAACTAACCAAAAAACTTATAATTAAACTAATTTAATAATTCCGACAGCTAATTAATTACCTATATTAATTACTAAAGCTATAATAAAACACAAAAGAGAGTCTAGAAGAGTTGGTAAAGATGTTTGGCTGTTAACCGTGAGGTCACGAGGTCGAGTCCTTGGGAGGACCATTTTTTTGTGAATTATATATATTTCTTTTTGGAATTAAAATTTTTGACAGCTTAAAATTTATCAGACCAAGTGGGTCTGATAGCTTATGATTGACAGATAAAGAAATACAGCAAAAACAGCAAAACAATAACTGAAATAAGCAAACTAAACTTAACGAAATCAAATAAGCTAATCAGCAAACAACCAAAGCAGCAAAGAAAACCTAAAGTAGCAGGACTAGAAATGAAAATCAGATAAGCTAACTATAAACTAACAATAAGCAAATAATAACAATAAGCAAAACTAACTATATAAAATCAGCAAAACTAAACTTAATGAAATCAAAAGAGCTAAAAGACCTAAACTGAAAATAAGCAGATAAATCTTAAACTTAAAAATAAGCAAATCTAAACTTATTAAAAGCAGTAAAGTTAACTCTAAACATCAAAACTAATCAAACCAAACTACTTAAAATACCCAAACAACTTAAATCTAAACTCATATATATCAGTTTAAACAAACATAGCAAATACTAACTTAACCAACCCTTAAATCCTAACAGATTAAGCTGAAATCACAAAGCAGACATAAAACTTTTAAACAAAGCAGATAAATCAGATTTCAACACAAATCTAACAGACTTAAACAAATAGCATATAAAATAATCAAACAGATTAAAAAATAAAATATATATAACATAAAAAAATAAAAATGAAGTGAACCTTATGACGAATCCGTTGAGCCGAAGGAGATGCGCTGAGCCCCCTTTTAATTGAACCGAGACCACCCTTTAAACATCAACACCATTCGAATCACGAATATCAACTCTCGAACCGGATTCAATTAAAAACTTCCTAGTGGGGGAAATTTATCATCGACTTTTTATTTAATATTACCTAAATCAAACTATTATTTAACTTGATTAAATAATATTATCATTATTATGACTAAACAATTTAAAGATTAATGTGCAGTAATAAAAACTTTAATAAAAAATAAGACACGAATTGATTAAAATTAAACAAACTTTCATTAATAATAAAAGATTACAATAGTTTGAAAAAAAGAAAAATACAAATAATCTAAAACTATTTAGCATAATAAAATTAAAAATAAAAAATGGCACTCCAAAATTACAGAATGATGGAGGTTTTATAGGCAAACCCTAAAACTTCTTCATGAAGATTTGTTGATGCTGAAAATAAATCACAGCCCTTTATTCCATCTTTTCTCTCTCATTGTCTTGATCTACGGCTGAAAACCATTACCCTATCCCTCGGATCGCCAGCCTGGAAGGGTGGTGTGCTAGGTGGACTCATCTTATTGGAGGAGTGGTTGTGGTGATGTGTTTAAGCCAATCAGGAGAGGGGAATGGGGACACGTCACACATCTTTCTCCATTATCATGCTCCGAGAAAATTGGGGATTGATGTGTGTCGTTGATAGTATAGTGATAATTAGATACGTTATAGGGTAAATTAGAAAATTACCTTTAGGAAAAAGCAATGGTCTAAAATCACCAAAGACGAATTCAATTAAACACGTAGGTAAACCAAGTTCGTTGTACACGAAGATCGAGTGAATTTGAGACGTTTCGTATCAATTTGGACAATTGATTCGAATTGGTTTCAGTTTTTAAACTAAAATTAAAATCTACCAATTTTAAACCTAATTTAATCCTAAAATGCATGAACCGTTAACCCCGCTATTTATTTTAATCTAATTACTTGAAATTTAAAACTATTTAAAAATTTATAAAAAATAATCTATTTAATTAAAATAACTTTAACACTATTTTTAAATCTAAAAAAAAACTAAATTACTTATTTAAATTCTAAATTGGTAAAAATTCTAATTATTTAAATTCTAACTAAATTCCTAAATTGCTAAACGAATTTTTATTTTATTTTGAGACTACATATAATTTTTAAAACTAAAATTTACTTTAATAAAAACATTAATTAAAAATTATTTAAAAACGTAAATTTAATAAAAACACACTTTAATTCAAAAACTGCCAAACTCAGATCTTCTATATTAATTAAGTAACAGAAAGAAAACACAAAAGAGCATTTAGCTCAGTTGGTTAAAGCGCGAGACCCATGACCAGGAGGTCATGGGTTCGAGTCCTGATAGGGACATTTTTTTGGTAATTGATTTTTTTTTGGACAGTTAAAATAGAAAGATAAAGTCACAGGAATGACTTGTGTGCTAATTCTATGGAATGACTGATAAGGATATCAGCCCGGAAGCTATCAGATTAGTTAATCTGATAGGCTTTTAAATCCAACAAATTATTTAAAGGAGTTAAATAGCTTGTAAAAACGCAAGAGATTAAAACAATTAAGCTAACCATAAAACCAGTAAAATGAACAATAACAGATCACAAATTCATTCTATGTTTAGCAGTTATGTAAATCAAAGATTATTACCAAACAAATCCTATTACGCAGCTAGCTCAGTTGAAATTAAAACAAGAGTACATCAACAAAAATTCACACAATTCCAAGCAAACTATCTAAACGAGAAAGAACAACAGCTATGAACATTTGACAAACCCAAACATGAATACAAACGGATCAGATAAGAATAATGCAAGGCAAACGAGATAAAAGTTTAAAAATCAGCAAGCTATAACAATTTATCAACTTGATATAAACAGACTAAATAAGCCCCCAATAACAATAGACAAATTCAGTCAATAACAAGATACAGCAATCTATAACAGATTAAACTAAGAGTACTCAAATTATTAATACTAAACAGATTTAAACAAAAGCAGAAAACTAGATGTCAACTAAAAAGCTTTATAAAAAACATATCCAAATAATCCTAGTTCATTTATCATATTATTCATTAACCAACTGATGATAAAAAACATATTAAATAACATAAATTTAACTAATGAACATACCATTTGAAGAATCCGTTGAGTAGTAGGTTGTGCTGAACAACCTTGTGAACCCGATTCTACACCACCATCAATCACCATTCACCAATCTTTGAACCAAACATTATCATCACGAACCATCATTAAACCGAACTAACAACAATATTTTGAATCAAACCAGGAGGGTTTGACTTTAATCCCAATCTCACTTATCAATCAAATAAACTATCGAAAAAGCTTATTTTATTGATTTTCAGTTATAATATAAATTGGAAACTTTAGAATATGCAAATTATAATAAAAAAACAGTAAACTCAAAATCATAAGATTAAGAAAAGACCAGTGAAATGAAGTAACTTTTATTAAACCAAAATCTCAATACATCATTTGGAAAAGAAAATTACAAATTCTAAATCTAATCTAACATTTTAACATTACTAGTAAAAAAGGGATGATTGATTACAATTATTTCGGGGGTTTATATAGCCAACCCCCGAGGCTGTTGAGGGGGAGTTTGTTGAGAAAATGTTTTTTATCAGCCGTTGATCTTTTCTCTTTCTTCATGCTCTTCAATCTAACGGTGGACATATACACACTAGTACACGGATTGCCAACGTGGCATCCGTTTGTGCTAGTTGTGCTTCTTGGATGCTGAGGTGTCATCTATTTATTGGATGATTGGGGGAAAATGAGCTGTTAAGGCCAATGATATGCTGCCACGTTGGTGAGAGGACCACAATATGCTTCCATCATCTCTTCCGAAAACTTGGGGGATTTATTTCCCCCTCGTGTGAATTACACGTGGGAATCAAAAGCCCCATTTTATTTGATCAATTTATTGAATTAGGGTTTTGTGGAATAGTTGCGTCTGGTTATTTTTGTGAGGTGGGAGATGAGAAAACCTTGGAAACATCGATATAAATGTGTGATGTGTGAGAGTTGAATGTTGACCAAAACGTTTAAATAAACTTTACGACCGTCTCACTTTTTGTTGGGCTTTTAATGGATCCAAAAAGGATTAAAATTCCATTCGTTCTATCTTTGGGCTTTTGATCAAATGGATCCAAGGTAAAACTATTAGCCGTCTTATTTAGTTGTAGATGGGCTTTGATTTGGGCCTTGACCAAAATAAATTTCATAACGCCATTATTAGGCTTTTAAGCCCTTTTAGCTCAAGTGGGTCCCACATAGGCCCAATAATTCTTCAATAAGTTAAATCCGCTAAAGTCGAGCTTGTATTTGGCTTCTTCGATCTTTTCTTCATTCTCGTGTCGATTTCGCCGGTTTTCGTGAACCTTGGTACCTACACACATAAAACAACAAACGAACGTATACAAGGCATTTTTGATACATTTATTGCATTTATTTATTGTTTTTAGATACAATTGATATGAGTAAAATCACTCATATCAAACTCCCCCTTGCTAAACAATTGTCGTGTCCTCACGCAATGATAAAATAAAACTCTAACTACACCTTTATTCAACTTTTGACATTTTATTTTGCAAAGACATAATGTATTGCTTTCATTATTTGAAAAATAACTTTTAGGATCATAAAACTCAAATAGATTCATCGTCCCCGACTTTTCACTTTTCCATGCCAAGTGCAAAAACAAGATCATTGTCAATCATAAGCCCCAAAATTAAACCAACTCATACAAGTAATTTGTGTTAAACTCAATCTCCTATTATTCCTAATTGTATCTCTAGATTTTATTTGTCATTCACCCAAAGGCTCATTTGACTTATTTTATATTTATTAGTCCAAAAATGAAGGCAAGAACGCTGTAAACTCAACACTCAAAACCTAACCTCGACATCAAAAACCGTTGTCACTAAAGAAAGCCCACATCAAGGATAACTTAACACGATTTGAGGGATAAATCCCCGGACCCGAAATTTGGCTAATATGGCTACTTAAAAGCAAAAATAAAAACCTCCAAAGTCAATTATGACCTTATATGGAGTTAGCAACAATTACATCATAACACCTTTTAGCTTTTTAAGATGCAATTGTGCTCCTTATTTAAAATCCACACCCGAAGGCTCCTTGGACAAAAATAAGGGAATTGACATCACCATCCCACCTTATGGCTCATGATGATGAAGCAATTTTTATTCAACACGTCCCCTTGCCATACACCCAAAGGCTCTAATGACAAGGTTAGTGCTACATGACTCCCACCCGAAGGCTCCTAGAGAACATGTTTTTATGTATTCTTCTTTATTAATATGATATTTATAGTAAGCCAAATTTCCGCAATCCCATGATCAAAAGTCCATGACGCTGACACCCTTAATGTGTTCTCACTTTAATTACAAGGGAAGAAAAAGAAGGAGTTACGAGTTAAGATATCAAGCCTAAACCGCTAAAAACTTCATTTATTAAGCAATTATTATTCAAGTGTTGAAAGTAAATACGAGGAGATTAAATCAAACACAAAAATACTTGCACAAAGAAGAATTTAACCTTAGAAACTTATGATTGAACTCTATCATCTCTTGTTCTCCATATTGTAAAATTTCAAAAATGTGAAATCAATGGATACTTAGCCTATTAAATCAAAGTTTTGGGTTTTCAAGTCATCTATAGGATCTTGCATCTTCTTATACTTTTTCAAGTTTTAGAATTTGCGTTTTAAAGTTCCCTTGATAAACGACTTTCTAGGATCAATTATAGGAACTTGCGAAAAGTTCTTGTTCTTAACCCGTATGAGTTAAGACTTTCGTGATTTAAAGCTCCCTATATAAAAGCCTAGCAAAACTTAATTCAAATACATTAAGGAAAAGCTAAGGTAAAAAACCCGAGTCGAGTCAAAAACTATTTTCATTTTCACCAACGGAAAGCCTACATTCGTATCAAAAGCACTTATTTTATTTATTAAAACTTAAAAATAACACTAAAAATTTAAAATTTTATTGAAAAATGAGAAAAACAATTACGTTTGGACACGACAAAAGCAATAGCAAGCGATTATATCGATTGACTCCCCCATGCTAAAACCAAACATTGTCCTCAATGTTTTTTAGCTCAAGAGTAACACCCCCTTGCTAAGACACGAAGAGTCTAATGCAAAATCCTAACATGGAAAGAGCACGCAAATCTATAAGCCGTTTATTAATTATGCCTCAAGCTAATACGTTAGTCGATAAAAATCAAAGGATAAAGAGTGTGCCCCTTTTTGGCTTTCAAAGAATGGAAGATTAAGTGGACCGACAAAAACCGAACACGAGAGTCTTCAAATATTAGGGTCATACCTAAGATTCACAACACAACAAATCACGAACACGAGCTTGAAACATCAAGCCTTATTAGTGGTTAGAAAATAGAAATAAGATAGAATGTATGGGATTCCCCCACAAGGCACCTCGTTTTTGTTCACCGAGTCATGAGCTCGACTCGATCCCCGAATTCATTGGTCCTTAAGGAAAAAGGTGAAAACCGACACAATGGAATAGAATCCATAATAAAGCACGATGCTGGGGTCAAAGATCTCATCCTCGTTGTCGGATAACTAACGAAAGGATAAAACTCTAACACAAATCTCTAAAAAGAGATGGTGGTCACAAATTACAATATGGGTATAGCATGCTCCCCGAGATAAACTCGCACCAAGATGATTAAAAAGTCTTTCAATTATTGCATCGGTGAAAGGCCGAGATTTCCCTAAAACAAAGATTCCGGGGTCGAATACCTCGTCCTCGATGGAGAAAGGAATAGACAACACGGTGTCGTCCCCCCATGCTAATCCTAAATCATACGAAGCACATGGTAAAGGTGGTATAAAAGTCTCAACACTAGTGGTATCAATTTGCATGACTTTGTCGACCTTGTCACTCTTAGGAATGTTTATAAAGGGGTCATGGTACTCCAAATGAGTCGCATGAAAAACCCGCACATTAAGATCAAAGCGAGTGGGAAGGATAATTGGAGCAAAAGTAATTTCTCCCTCCGGGTTAACATTATCATCATCATAAATCGGGTGATCAAACCAAGAATCTTCATCACCGTCATTAGACTCTTCCTCAAATTCTGAAGGAATGTCTATTTATAGAAACTCATCAACCTCCTTCAAAAGAAGCTCATCATAACAAAGGTTGTGAGATGTAGTAGGTAAGATGCTCTCAAAATCCTCTTGAAACAATGGATTATTGTTCATTGAAACTTCAAAGAGAGGATTTAAGTAGGTCACAAAAGTGTCATCAATCTTGTCATCACAAGAAATATTTGACAGAGTATCAAGTGTGTCACACTCGGATACAAGATCATCATTCTCATTAGAAGGTAATTCATCGGTGAATTCCTCGAGAATGGTAGGTAAAACATGAGAATCACGCTCGATCTCAAGATCGGAAACGTCTTCACTTCCCCGGGAAAGTGGATCAATAATAGCAAAAAGTTCATCGACGAACTTATCACATGAATAGTCACTAACCTCACTAGGTGTGAAGTTAGGAATCAAAGGCTCTTCAACGGAAGATTGTGCCTTAGGAACATCAATATGATCCTTCGAAGAGAGTGAAAATGAGTCCATTTTCAAAGATTGTTCAATTAAAGCAATATCACTCTCGGGATAAAAATTCTCACTATTAAACTCACTAGCATCAAATGGTTCACTTAGGTATTCATCAATTTATTTTTCAATCTTAGAACTATGATCCTCGTGTGAAGTGAATGGAGATGAGTAAAAATTACAACATGATTCAACAAATCAAGCTTCTTCATTTGAATTTAACTTTTCATTTTCACAAAATGGAGTTTCCAGAATTGGAAAAACACCTTTATCAAAAAGAGCTTTCTTATTACTTTCAATTGTTTCAACAAGTTTTACACTTTCCACTTTCTTAGAAGCAAATCTTGGAATCTTTTCCGGTTTAAAAACAATACTTTTATCTCCATAAAACAATTTAATCTCCTCTTTCCTCATATCAACTTGAACTTGAGCCGTGCACAAAAATGGTCATCCTAAAATAATAGGCACACGAGGATTGGTCTCATAATCGACTGTAGCAAAATCGGCTAAGTACAAAAACTTTCCCACTTTAACAATGACATTTTCCGCTATACCAACCAGACGAGTGGTGGTACCATTAGCAAGCTCAATGATCATTCGAGTGGTACTAAGTGGTGCATAGTCAATAGTTTTCCAAAGGGCTAGGGGCATTAAGTTAATGCTAGCTCCTAGATCGGCTAGGCCTTTACAAACCCCGAGCTCATTGAAAACACAAGGTATCAATAATTGACCTGGATCTTTATATTTATCGGGAAAGAAATCAAAGAAAACCGAAGTACTAATCACATTCAAAGTAGCCTTGGTGACATCTAGAAAAGTTTCCTTAGGTGGAGGATTAAACTCAATCACTTCAACTTCTTCTAAGTTATCACAATCATCATAAATGGTTATGGCCTTAATCTCTCCCTTCGGGTTAGGAATGGTATTACTAGGTAAGAAACCCGAAGAAGATGATGGTTTAGACATAAATCCCTCAAACATCAAAAGTAATTTATTTTGACCTTGTTCCAAACTTTGTTGCATAGGATTATGACTTTGCTCTAATCTTTGCTCAAAACGGTTTTGGTTTTGTTCAAGTCTTTGTTGATTAAGCTCAATCTTATTATTTTTCCCTTTAATCGTATTTTGAAACTCATTTTTCAAAGTTGCCATTTGTCCTTGAATGTTATTTTGAAAAGCTTTAAAATTTGCCTCATTTGACTTGATATAGCTTGACAAATAATTTTGGTTATTGCTTTGAAATCCTTGATTGTTTTGATTAGCATTAAACCCATTTCGTTGGTTATAATTCCCTTGGTTACCACGGTTAAAATTATTCCCATTGTTTCCATTGTTGTACCTATTTTGAATCGGTGGAAAAACCGGTGGAGCGACATGATTTTGACGAGGAACTTGACCATTGGAGCCATAAGTTCCCGTCGCGGCAAAAGCACTAGCTTGATCAAACCCCGTGGTTGAACAAGCATAATTAGGATGTGCTCCACCACATGATACACAAAATTCTCAACCATATTAATCGATCCATGAGGATTCTTCCTAATCTCATTCAACAAAGTCGCGAATCCATTATCAATCTTAGAGTCAGATCTAGCAATCTCGATATTAGATGAATTCACATTGGAAACACTCGGTGTGTTTCGTGAATATTGTGCTCTAGACTTATTCTCAATTAGTTTTTCTTAAAAGATTACCACCCGCGGCGGCATTTAAAGAATCTTGTTCAATCATATATAGCCCATTATAGAAAGTATTTATTTGATGCAATTCCGAGAAACCGTGGTGTGGACATTGTCTCAACAAATCTTTAAATCTTTCCCAAGCAACCCCGAACGATTCATGCACTTTTTGTTCAAATCTAGTGATCTCGTTCTTAAAATGTGTTGTTTTAGATGGTGGAAAGAAATAATTCATGAACTTAGACACTAAATCATCCCATGTTAAGATCGAACCCGGTGGTTCTTTCTCATACCAAATCTTAGCATTACCCTAGAGCGAGTACGGAAAAAGCATGATCTTAATCGCGTCATTCGGCACATCTCTAAACTTGAGAGTCGAGGTAATTCGAAGAAAATTCTGAATGTGAGAGTGCGGGTTATCGGTCTCATTGCACGAAATTGGTCGGCACGAATGAGTGATAAAAGACCCGTCTTAATCTCATAATGATCCGCCAAAATAGCCGGCACAACGATTGCTTCCCCATACCCTTCGGTGGGTGCACGGAGCAATTCCTCCATTGTTCGGTTATCGGCCATCTCTACAACAATAGGTGGAAGCTCGGGTTCCACTATTCGTTGTTGACGATTTCTATTTCTACGAGGAATATTTTCAAGCCTATTAAAGTCAATCACAAGTCGAGAAGAACGTAATTGCATACACTACAAAGACGAGAATTTAGAGGATTGAAGAAAAGAAATTAGACAAGAAGAAGATTATTTTTGGTATTTTATTTGGTATTGCTCAATAAAAAATGATCGATAAAAAACAAGGAATAAGGATAACTACTATGGAAGTAAATTACCCTCGGTTGACTTTGAAACGATAGGTGAAAACCTAAACGTCTCGAGGTTCAATAAGTAAACTACAAAAATAAGATTTATTACTACTTGAGTCGGCAAACCAATAATAGGTCGTCCCTCTCAATATACGCACAAGCAAGCGGGGAAACAAGGTGGCACAAAGCACTTCAAAACCTTTTTCCTTAGACGGCCTTTTATAGCACGTCGCCTTATACCCACCTTATAGTTTGTATAAATCGAGTTCAAACTTCTTATTAGTATTTATCTATTTTGACTTTTATTTTTGTTTTGGATTCGACTACAATAGCTAGGTGATGAAATCCTCAACTAAGGCCTTATTTGAAAAGTATGTAAATTTATTGTTCTACGTAATACAATATATTAATCACAAAAAACGAGAAAAACGATACATACTATATAATAGAAAAATAACAAAACTTTCCGAGGACGGAAAGGGTCTTCAAATCAACAATCAACAAAGCTCCACAAAAACGAATCGTACACAAGATCCCCGGCAGCGACGCCAAAATTTTTGATGTGTCGTTGATAGTATAATGATAATTAGATACGTTATAGGGTAAATTAGAAAATTACCTTTAGGAAAAAGTAATAGTCTAAAATCACCAAAGACGAATTCAATTAAACAGGTAGGTAAACCAAGGTCGTTGTACACGAAGATCGAGTGAATTTGAGACGTTTCGTATCAATTTGGACAATTGATTCGAATTGGTTTCGGTTTTTAAACTAAAATTAAAATCTACCAATTTTAGACCTAATTTAATCCTAAAGTGCATGAACTGTTAACCCCGCTATTTATTTTAATCTAATTACTTGAAATTTAAAACTATTTAAAAATTAAACTATTTAAAAATTTATAAAAATTAATATATTTAATTAAAATAACTTTAACACTATTTTTAAATCTAAAAAAAAACTAAATTACTTATTTAAATTCTAAATTGGTAAACTTATAATTATTTAAATTCTAACTAAATTCCTAAATTACTAAACAAATTTTTATTTTATTTTGAGACTACTTATAATTTTTAAAACTAAAATTTACTTTAATAAAAACATTAATTAAAAAATTATTTAAAAACGTAAGTTTAATTAAAACACACTTTAAGTCAAAAACTGCCAAACTAAGATCTTCTATATTAATTAAGTAACAAAAAGAAAACACAAAAGAGCATTTAGCTCAGTTGGTTAAAGCGCGAGACCCATGACCAGGAGGTCATGGGTTCGAGTCCTGATAGGGACATTTTTTTGGTAATTGAGTTTTTTTGGAAAGTTAAAATAGAAAGATAAAGTCACAGGAATGACTTTTGTGCTAATTCTATGGAATAACTGATAAGGATATCAGCCCGGAAGCTATCAGATTAGTTAATCTAATAGCCTTTTAAATCCAACAAATTATATAAAGGAGTTAAATAGCTTGTAAAAACGCAAGAGATTAAAACAATTAAGCTAACAATAAAAACCATCTAAAATGAACAATAACAGATCACAAATTCATTCTATGTTTAGCAGTTATGTAAATCAAAGATTATTACCAAAAAAATCCTATTACGCAGGTAGCTCAGTTGAAATTAAAACAAGAGTACAACAACAAAAATTCACACAATTCCAAGCAAACTATCTAAACGAGAAAGAACAACAGCTATGAACATTTGACAAACCCAAACATGAATACAAGCGGATCAGATAAGAATAATGCAAGGCAAACGAGATAAAAGTTTAAAAATCAGCAAGCTATAACAATTTATCAAGTCGATATAAACAGACAAAATAATCCCCCAATAAAAGTAGACAAATTCAGTCAATAACAAGATACAGCAATCTATAACAAATTAAACTAAGAGTACTCAAATTATTAATACTAAACAAATTTAAACAAAAGCAGAAAACTAGATGTCAACTAAAAAGCTTTATAAAAAACATATCCAAATAATCCTATTTCATTTATCATATTATTCATTAACCAACTGATGATAAAAACATATTAAATAACATAAATTTAACTAATGAACATACCATTTGAAGATTCCGTTGAGTAGTAGGTTGTGCTGAACAACCTTGTGAACCCGATTCTACACCACCATCAATCACCATTCACCAATCTTTGAGCCAAACATTATCATCACGAACCATCATTAAACCGAACTAACAGCAATCTTTTTAATCAAACCAGGAGGGTTTGACTTTAATCCCAATCTCACTTATCAATCAAATAAGCTATCGAAAAAGCTTATCTTACTGATTTTCAGTTATAATATAAATTGGAAACTTTAGAATATGCAAATTATAATAAAAAAACAGTAAACTCAAAATCATTATATTAAGAAAAGACCAGTGAAATAAAGTAACTTTTATTAAACCAAAATCTCAAGACATCATTTGGAAAAGAAAATTACAAATTCTAAATCTAATCTAACGTTATAACATTACTAGTAAAAAAGGGATGATTGATTACAATTATTTGGGGGTTTATATAGCCAACCCCCGAGGCTGTTGAGGAGGAGTTTGTTGAGAAGATGCTTTTTATCAGCCCTTGATCTTTTCTCTTTCTTTATGCTCTTAAATCTAACGGTGGAGATATACACACTAGCACACGGATTGCCAACGTGGCATCCGTTTGTGCTAGTTGTGCTTCTTGGATGCTGAGTGTCATCTATTTATTGGATGATTGGGGGAAAATGAGCTGTTAAGGCCAATGATATGCTGCCACGTTGGTGAGAGGACCACAATATGCTTCCATCATCTCTTCCGAAAACATGGGGGATTTATTCCCCCCTCGTGTGAATTACACGTGAGAATCAAAAGCCCCATTTTATTTGATCAATTTATTGAATTAGGGTTTTGTGGAATAGTTGTGTCTGATTATTTTTGTGAGGTGGGAGATGAGAAAACCTTGGAAACATCGATATAATCGTACGATGTGTGAGAGTTGAATGTTGACCAAAATGTTTAAATAAACTTTACGACCGTCTCACTTTTGGTTGGGCTTTTAATGGATCCAAAAAGGATTAAAATTCCATTCATTCTATCTTAGGGCTTTTGATCGAATGGATCCAAGGTAAAACTACTAGCCGTCTTATTTAGTTGTAGATGGGCTTTGATTTGGGCCTTGACCCAAATAAATTTCATAACGCCATTATTAGGCTTTTAAGCCCTTTTAGCTCAAGTGGGTCCCACATAGGCCCAATAATTCTTCAATAAGTTAAATCCACTAAAGTCGAGCTTGTATTTGGTTCTTCGATCTTTTCTTCATTCTCGTGTCGATTTCGCCGGTTTTCGTGAACCTTGGTACCTACACACATAAAACAACAAACAAACGTATACAAGGCATTTTTGATACATTTATTGCATTTATTTATTGTTTTTAGATACAATTGATATGATTAAATCACTCATATCAGGGATTTAATTCCCATACGTGTGAATCACACGTATCCACAAAAGCCCTAATATTTATCTTGTATATTTGTGATTAGGGTTTCAGATTGGGGTAAAAAAAAGATGTAACTGGTTATTGTTGATGGGAGAGAGAAAGGATAGGCATTGTTTGTATCGAAATTGTGTGTGTGAGGTGAGTGGGTAAATGTGAGGTGAGTGTAATTTATGGATAGATAAAAACGTGTGGGAAGTTTGACCAGATAAAAAAAATGGTTGAGTGAATTTTATATATCTTTCACTGTTCAAAGTTAAAACATGACCTAATGGGCTTTTTACTGTACTTCCCTTTTACTTAGTCAAACAACTTGGGCTTTTGTTTCATCCGTCTCATGATAACAAAATGGGCTTGGGCCATTTATGAAAAACACTCCATCCGTCTCTTAATTGTTGGTTTGGGCCATGTTGGGCTTTATATCCACAAGTAAATAATCCTTGCTCCTTAATGGGCTTTTTGGGCCCATTAACCGAATGTGGGACCCACAAACCCATTTATCTTCGTAAAAAGTTAAATCCACTGAAATCGAGCTTGTATTTGGCTTTGACGATCTTTTCTTCGAACTCGTGTCGAATTTGCTGGTTTTCGTGATCTTTTGTACACTTTTGGTTCTTTAACTTTGTCTTTGTCTCTTTCTTTGACTTTTCTTCAACAATTGACCGTGAAATCTCGTGTTCTCTTTCCTTTTGATCTTTTGTACCTATTTCACACAAAAACACAAAGCCACGCGTAATTCTGACTTTTACGATATTAAACACATGATTAGGTCTTGTTTTTCATTGATTTTAGTGCCAAAAGGATAAGTGTTTACACACTTATTAAGGAAGAACCCGAGGTTGTGGTCGAAGAGGAGCATATCCCAATCCCACGAAGTACTGCTCAAACCACACCTACGGTTGACCCCTTACCATCATTGGAACCCGATATTCCAAAGGCTATGCCTATGCCCCAACCCATACCATCCTTGACTTACCCATCGACACTTCGTAAGGAGAAATTGCAAGAGCGTGACAACTACCAATTTGAGCTTTTCATTAAGATGTTTTGTGATTTGCATTTCAACATAAGTTTCACCGACGCTTTGATTATGATGCTTTGTTTTGCCGCCAAATTTAAGAGTATGTTGAACAACAAGGAGAAATTCCAAAAATTGTCTAGTTGTTCATCGGTTTATCTTAACCGCATACCTCAAAAAGTCGGTGACCCTGGTAAGTTCTTAATACCAATTGGTAATCAAGATATGGAAGAATGCTACGCCTTGGCCGATCTTGGTGCTAGTATTAATTTGATGCCTCGTGCAATCTTCAAGTCGCTCAATCTTCCAAATCTTACTCCTTCAAGAATGTCTATCGAGATGGCCGATCATTCCACTATTCCCGCATGTGGATTGGCCGAAGACGTTTTTGTGAAAGTGGGAAAGTTCTATTATCCTGTAGACTTTATCGTAGCCGATATTCCCACGGATCCTCAAGTTCCTCTCATTTTAGGTCGTTCGTTTTTAGATACATCGAGACCGTTGATTGAGGTGCATGCAAGGAAAATCACTTTACGTTTCAACGACGAGGAACTTGTTACAAACGCAACTCAAAACTCCAAACTTTATCATGTTTATTCTATCGCGACCATAGACTACATTGATATGATCGATGTTGTTTACGAGGAATTTTCACAAGAATTTTAGGTTTTGGTGATGAAGAAAATAGTGGCAATCCCACTATGCTCGATCATATTCTTGATAATTCGACACCATCCTTCACTCCATTTGAAGGAGGTGGTTTTACGTTGGAAGAATTTGATGTTCCTCGTACTTGTAACGAAGACCTCGACAACGATGAGGACTTCTCGATTATCAAGGATTTTCTTAATGATTTCCCATCTCCTCCGCCGATGGAGGTTATGAGTATCGAACCCAAATCTTCAATCGAGGAACCACCAATCCTTGAGTTGAAAGATCTTCCTCCTCATCTTGAATACGTATTCTTGGAAGAAGACGATAAGTTGCCGATGATTATTGCGAAAGATCTTTCGGATGATAAAAAACCGCACTTATCGAAGTTCTAAGGACTCAAAAAGGTGCAACTGCGTGGAAATTATCTGACATTAAGGGGATCGATCCTAAATTTTGTACCCACAAAATCTTAATGGAAGAAGACTACAAGCCCGCAATCCAATGTCAAAGGAGGGTGAACCCCAAAATTCACGATGTCATCAAAAAGGAGGTCCTTAAACTCCTTGACGCAGGAATGATTTACCCTATCTATGATAGCCCTTGGGTGAGTTCCATTCATTGTGTCCCTAAAAAGGGAGGGATGACCGTTGTGCCAAACGATGACAACGAGTTAATTCCAACTCGACTCGTGACCGGTTGGAGGGTGTGTATTGACTATCGTAAGTTGAGTGACTCCACTCGTAAAGACCATTTTCCCTTGCCCTTCATGGATCAAATGTTGGAGCGTCTTGCGGGAAAAGATTTCTATTGCTTTTTAGATGGTTTTTCTGGTTACTTCCAAATCCTCATCGATCCTCGTGATCAAGAAAAAACTACGTTTATGTGTTCATATGGAACGTTTGCCTATCGTAGAATGCCATTCGGACTTTGCAATGCACCGAGAACCTTTCAAAGGTGCATGATGGCCATTTTTCATGACATGATCGAGAAGACGATGGAAGACTTTATGGATTAATTTTCCGTGTTTGGTAGTTCATTCACTTCGTGTTTAGGGAATTTGAAGCATATGTTAATACGTTGCGAGGAAACCAACCTTGTGCTCAATTGGGAAAAATGTCATTTTATGGTTAAAGAAGGAATCGTCTTAGGACACAAGGTCTCGAAAGCGGGGATTGAGGTAGACAAAGCTAAAATTGACGTCATCGCCAAATTACCTCATCCCAAAACCGTTAAGGGAGTTAGGAGTTTGCTAGGCCATGAGGGCTTTAATCGTCGATTCATCAAGGATTTTTCAAAGATATCTTGACCCATTACACACCTCCTCGAAAAAGATGCTACTTTTTTCTCTAACGAAGATTGTGTACGAGCCTTTGAAATCCATAAGAGGAAAATTACCGAAACTCCCATTCTTGTTGCTCCCAATTGGAACCTACTGTTTGAACTCATGTGTGACGCTAGTTATTACGCTATTAGGTCAATTTTGGGGCAACGTCATGAAAAGCACTTCTTGCCTATCCACTATGCGAGCAAGACGATGACCGAGGCTCAACTTAAGTATACCACAACAGAAAAGGAATTTTTTGCCCCGGTGTATGCATTTGAGAAATTCCGACCTTACCTCGTCTTGACCAAAAGCATCGTGTGTACGGATCATTCGGCAATCAAGTATATCTTGGCTAAGCAAGATGCAAAGCCGAGATTGCTTCGTTGGTTTCTCCTCCTACAAGAATCTGATGTCAAAATCCTTGACAAAAAAGGAGCCGAGAATCTAGCGGGCGATCATATTTCTCGCTTGGAAGATCCTTACTAAAGTGTGTTTGAGAACAAGGAAATCACCGAAACATTTCCTCTCGAGACACTTGGTGTAGTGAATTCTAATAGTGACTCATCCACCCCATGGTTTGCGGACATCGCAAATTACCATGCCGGTAACATCATCATTAAGGGTATGACGACTCAACAAAAACAAAAATTCTTTCGTGACGTCAAGTTCTACTTTTGGAACGACCCTTACCTATTTCGGACTTGTGCGAATCAAATTATTCGATGTTGTGTTTTTGGAACCGAAGCTTCTAATATCCTTAGAGCTTGTCACGAGAGACCAACAGGTGGTCACCATGGTGCTAATCTCATGGTGAAGAAGGTCTTTGATACCGGATCCTTTTGGCCTACTATTTATCGAGATGCACACACACTTGTGAAGTCGTGTGACTCATGCCAACGACAAGGAAAAGCCTCACAAAACGATGAAATGCCACAAAATATCATCCAAATGTGTGAGATCTTTGACGTTTGGGGAATTGATTTTATGGGGTCATTCCCATCATCTCGTGGTAATAAGTACATCCTTGTAGCCGTTGACTACCTATCCAAGTGGGTGGAAGCTAAGGCTTTGCCCACGAACGATGCTCATGTGGTAGTCAAGTTTTTGAAGCAATTGTTTTCTCGGTTTGGAACCCCTCATGCAATCATAAGCGATCGTGGAACCCATTTTTGTAATGACCAATTCGAAAGGGTTCTAAGGAGATATGGGGTTACACATCGGCTTTCTACGACTTATCACCCACAAACGAGTGGGCAAGTCGAGGTTTCAAACCGAGCATTGAAGAGGATCTTGGAGAGATCGATAGGAGAGAACCGACAATCGTGGTCCGATACGTTAGACGATGCTTTATGGGCCTTTCGTACTGCTCATAAGACGCCCATTGGGTGCACTCCTTACAAGCTCGTGTATGGGAAGAATTGTCATTTGCCAATTGAACTCGAACACAAAGCTTATTGGGCCCTAAAGCATTGTAATGATGACATTGAGACCGCGGGAAAACACCGGAAAATGCGATTGAATGAATTGGATGAATTAAGGGATATTGCTTATGAAAATTCATTGATTTACAATGACAAAACCAAAAAGTTTCATGATTCTAAAATTCAAAACCGGGTTTTTAACATTGGGGATCAAGTTTTGCTTTTTAACTCGAGATTGAAAATCTTTTCCGGCAAGTTGAAATCCCGTTGGTCCGGTCCATTCACCATTAATCAAGTGTTTCCATATGGGACCATCGAGCTAGCTCAAAATGTTGGCCCTAACTTCAAGATTAATGGCCATAGGTTGAAGCACTACTTTGGTAGGGAAGTTCCCTCTTTGAACTACCTCGACCAAGTCACCTTCCCTAATGATAATTAGTATTAAGGGGATCGAGTCTAGCTCATGACTCGGTAATAATAAACGAGGTGCCTTGTGATAACCTGAAACCGAGGTCATTGCTTAATCTTATTTTACGACTATTTTTGAAATTTTTTATTAATATGAATGATATTTATTTTTGGAGGTTTAAATTTAAACCAATGTTGGAAGACTTATATTTTATATTTAATAAGTATTAGGAGTATTAGCAAGAGTGATGTCGATGGATGCCAAATATTTTACGTTTTATTGTCGGTTGTTCGATGTTCGTCATTTTTGATGTTTTCTTTTAAATTACGTGTTAAGTCGAGTCGGGAGTCGATATTATTATATTTGAGGTACGTTTTAAATTTTTAAAAGTATCTTTATGAAACCCGAGCCCCGTAAATATTTTCAAAATTGACTAATAGTTATTTCCCGCTTTTTAGCTAACTATTTTCATTTTGAGCCATAACTAATGCAAATTGACAACAATGGTCCCTCAACCACTATATATAAGCTTAATTTTTCACAAAAACACACACATCACCAACTCAATTTTTTTTTCTCTCTTTCTTTTTCTTGAGCTAGCCGTGACCCCCCTTACACCCAAAACCCAACTTCAATAAATTTTTTACTCAAAATCTATGATGATCTAAGCTACACTAACACAATTACCATCTCTATAATTCTAAGTAGATCATTTTGGTAGTAAATTTGGGTACATGCAAGAAGTTTTATTTTTTAGGTTTAGTAGGTGAGAATTATGATCATGTTGATTTTAGGATGATCAAAAGGTGTTCTTGCTAAAGTTTTGTTTAAAACTTGATTTTGATTTGAGGGTTTTGATTTTGATGATGATTCAAGTGTTATAGTTGATATATGTTAGTGTTAGGGTTATGGGATGATCATAACTATGATTGGTTTTAGCTAAAAACATGATTTTATACAAGTTTTAGAAAGCTGTTTTACATCAGTAGGTAAACTGTATTTTCGGGAATTTTATGTTGTGATAATGGTTTAACTTATCTCCTAGGGTTGTAGAGCATTCGATTAGCTTCGATTTGATATAAGGTAGAGCTTCTAGCTCCAAACGAGTGCGAAGTTATGATGTTTTGATTATTCGTGTACCGGGAGACGAGTATCAGCACTACATATAGTTGTTGTCGATATTTAGATCGAATCTCGGGGAATATAAATTGAAGTTTGAAATGAGTCACATACTGATAATGAAGTGTAAACCCTAGAGGTTGAGTTTATTTTCAAACCCAAGTGTCGCTTTTTTAAATGGATTCGTTTAATGAAGTTAAAATGGTTGTATGAACTATTAACGTAAAACTGTCCGGGTTTTGTAGTTTGAAGATGAGTCGGGTAAAGGACTTTAAAAGTAATTTCATTTGATAAACTTGTTGGAAGAATTTCTATATATAGTAAGTTAGTTTCTCGAGTCGTTTCATAAACGTTTGACGAGTCAAAAAGGGGTAAATAAGCTAGTACATGTAGTATGTGCCGACGGATTTTGTCGAAAGTGTAGAATGGTAAAGTAAATGTATAGAAGAGTGTAATAGAGTTATTTGTATTGTTTTCTCTTGAGTTTATCGTGATTTTATGAGTTTGAGTTTGATTTTGTTATGTATGATTTATTTCTCGAGTCATTATTAATGAACGCGCCTTATTTGATAGGTAGCGGTTCTCATGTTTGAAAGGCATCCTCTATCATCGACGATCATCTCGCTAGGTCTCTTATACTAATGTGAGTCTGTAGCCTCGCTTTTCATGCTAGCTACTAAATGTTTTATTACCCGCGAGGGGGATATATGCTATTTGAAAATAAATGAACACAAGTCATGAGTAATTGTTGGACCTAAATGTTGCCTATGTTGTTTACATTGTATTGAGTACCTTGTTGCTAAAGACCCTAAATTCATAAGCCGTTAACTATATTCTGACTTGATGTTGTGAGTCGGGAATAGCCGCTTATTCTAATGATAGTACTATTGGGTTGACCACCCTATCTGAGACCAGGGCATTACGCTGAGTAACCTCTAGGAAGGATAATTTACGGGAATAAGATTGTGGTATTCTAGCAACTGATACCCTAGAGGGGAATGGTTTTATTCTAGTCATGCTGGTATTTGGCGTGGGTGACTATTTGGTTAAGGGGTCGGTGCAATGATCTTAAATACAATGTTTTGCCTTGAAATAGATTGTGTGTAAGACAATTCTATAAAGGATTATGATTGATTTTCTTCTTGTGTTCAAATGTGATTTGATAAACCTATGGACTCGCTCAACATCATTGTTGACTCGTTTTAGCATGTGTTTCAGGTAATAGGAAGTGATGGAAGATAGAGCTTTGCTGTGGAGGTTGTGGGTTGGCTTTTGGAAGAATGTTGGTCTAAAAACTATTTCTATCCTTTGACTGTTGAACAATTCGTTAAATGTTTGTGTACTGTACTAAACTTGATGGTTGCTGGTCGAGATCTATGGGTACTAAACGCTTTACTCTGGTGTCGTTTTAGTACAATATGGGATGAAATTATGTTTTAGACTTATTATGAAAATCTTGTTTATATTTATGTGTAAACGTCTCTCTTTTGAGTCGTTTAATATACCTTGTGTGATGATGCTTGTGTCTAGCACCCAATTGTGTATTTCCGCTGCGCAATGTAAATTGGGAAACAAGAGAGAGAAACAAGAGAGAGAAAGTGAGAGAAAACTATGTGTATTTTATTAAGTGGAACTAGAACAAATGACAACAACCAACCCCTTTCCAAGGAGGAAAGGGGTATTTATACTTCCAAGCTACATGGGCTTGGGCCGGTCCATGACAAGCCCATGGACCGGTTCTTACTTAACTAAATAAGTAACTAATAACTATTTGTTAACTACGAGCTATTACAACATAAATAATATTGTGGAGTGACCGATACTTCTAATATACGTAAAAACGTATTTCTAACAATCTCCCCCTAAGGGAGGTCACTCCACGTTACAAAGTTCTAAACCTAGCATACTATACTAAGTCTTCGTTCTTTAGCTCGTAGTCTTTTCTTCTTTTCTTTCTTTTGTTGTGAGTATGTTGGTTTGATCTTTTAGGCTTTGTCTTGAGAGCATTGTTCTTTTGGCCTTTCACGTGCGATCTTTGCCTTCTTGTGAAACTTGCCTCCTCGTGACTCCATGTTCCACACACTTATGTCTTTTTGTTGAATTCTCGAAAGTTTCAGAGTTTGGTGCGGAAGACTTTATCTTGTACTTTCTTGAATTTTTGCTAAACTTTGATGCAGAAAAACATAAGCATGTGGGAACGACTTCTACAGGTACACCGCAACACCACCGTCTTCACTGGTACTCAGCAACGCCACCGTCTTCAACAGGTACACAGCAATGCCACCGTCTTTAACAGGTACACAGCAACGACACGAATAAAATGGCTTTGAACATTTTATTCTAATTCGGTAGCATTTTACCTCCGGTCGGTGAAGACCGTTGGACGATATTAGATATCGTACCCGTGACGGATAGTTTCAATTAAGTAACTTCCTGACAGGATTTCGCGGGTAAACCTGTTCTCTTTATTCGACCGTCCAAAGCTGACTGCGAACATAAAGAGTGAATCACTTGGATAAATTATCCTTGTGATTTGAAGCCGTCAATTCATGAAACCTGGAACAAGTGAATTTCAATTAAGATTTTCACCATCGTTGCTTTCCAGTTGTCACGAGCTCAATTCATAAAGAATCTTGCGCGTCACCTACCAAGTGCTGTTTGATGTTGACACTAGAAGGATTTCCACTCGTCACTGTGATCAATAAAGAGTCACTCTGAGTGTTCTGGCAAGATCATATGATCATGCGTAGAGGCCTGGAACGAGTTTAAGTTCAATTAAGAATTAAACCACTGTTTCTTTCCAGTTTTTCACAAGATTGGTTCTAAAAGAACCGCACGTGTAACCTACCATGAGCTTGTTTGATGTTGGCTCAAGCAGGCTTTCCATCTTCATTGTAATACTTGCGTATTACTCGGATGTTCTGGCAATATTACAGGAATACTACGTAGGACTCATGAAAATCTCTTACTTTTCACAGTGTGTGAGAAAGCAAGGAATAAATGGAAAGTGTCCTAATGAGACTTTTGATGATCTCTTGGCTCTAGACTCGATTGTGCGTTTTGATTTAGTGAGCGATGGCTGGAGAGGAGTGCCACCTTTTCAATACCAGTCTATTCGGAGTGAATAAACCAATAGATAACGTGTTGATCTCCGTGTGATTAAAACAAATACCTTTTGAGAGATATTTGAGTTAGCTGGGAAGGGTTGTGCATTGCATCACTGGGTCCATGATGTCTTTCTTCAATACCGAGAATCATTAGCAAAAATGACCTCAATAGCATATGTATTGACCCGGTTTCTGCCTAAAGTTGTAAGGAGGGCTTCTTTCTTTACACCCTTTATCTTTACAATTCTTTTTCATTCTTCAACCCCTTCAATGCTTACCAATACGTCATCACTAGCACCTTGTTGTGATTGTTCCAGTGCTAGCTTAAGTACTTGGTCGGCATTCAGCTACGTTCACATTCTTTCTCCATCTTTCCTAGGACTTCTAATTCTATCTAGGGAATTGTCCTTGGGAAGATTCCATCGGCTCTGATGAATCATTGGACTAAACCTATTCCTACCACCCTTTTGTCACCACATTCGTCGTGAATTAAGCGTGTTTTGGGAAGGAATTGCCACCATGAAAAATCATTGAAAATCACATAAGGTACTTGTGATATTAAAATCAAAAGTTTTGTACCTTAGGTGTTTTGTTCATCAAAAACGCTCCCCCTTAACACGTGCTTTACACATATTAAGTTGGATTATCGTTAAGTCTTTTTCATCTTTTAGCCAAGTATCACTTAAGTCTCCTTAATCCCATTTTCTCCCCTTATCCAAAATGTTAACCATTAATATTTGGGATATTGAATGGATTAACCGGTCTTTGGGTAAAAATGAAATTGATGTTTGGCCATAGAACAAGTTATTGCTCCCCCTTAATTTAATAAGGGATAGTTGTAGTGCTTTAGTATGATATATTTTGAAAGATTTAGAATCTCGTGAGAAATTCTTGAAAAATTATCATACCTTAACACTACATCAAGCCATTAAAGCACATTATTCACAAATATACATATTCACAATTGAAAACCAATATAAAGTGGACCTGAGATGTACGACCCATTAGATGGATCGTTGCAGTAGCTTGTGGTGCACTAAATATGGTCTTCCACCAACGAACCTTTCCAAGCTCCTCATCAATCTACGTTCACGGAGCTTTTGATCAATCTTCTTGATCACATACTTCGCCATCTGCCGGTAACCCGGATGCCAATCCTCCGTCATCTCTGGCACAGTCCCACCCGAGTTAAGATGCTCCAATTTTCCTCTGACTTGTAGAAGAGTCCCATCACTGTACTTATGGAGCTCACCCACCCTCATAAACTTCATCAAACCTCGACTGTTCAAGTAGAAAATGCCGTAATTCGGGACAGAAATGCCGGTATAGGGACATCTATCTACATGTTGAGGTAGCACTTGATTCACTGGACGGGTTAGGTTAAGCTTCCTTTGATAGCTTTCGACTCCCAACTGAAGATCTTCAACTCGTGTCTTGATGACAACGCTTCGTGTGAACATACGAAGTGCTGTATTCAAAGCAATGAGGTCTTCACGAGGAATATGTGTGAGTTGATCTCGGGTCATCAGAAGCAGCATATCTTCGATATCCTCAAGGCGAATGATGGAAAAATCTCCCTGCTGGATTTTGTATTCCCTGTCATCCTCCCTTTTCAAACGAATCTCTGTCACATGATAATAGCCATTCTTGGCTTCAGTTTTCAACCCTAAAATGCTGGAGATGCGGATGTCGGATCTAACGTTGCTTCCAGAATTGACTAGGCAGCAACCCCTGTACGCCCTTCGGACTCGTTCGTCCCAATGAGATGCACCTATGACAGCATACATATCATAATTACGATTTACCTTTGGGACCCAGAGTCGGTTTACCTTTTCCTCGATAAAGGGTATTGCCCCCCAGTTGGCAGCTTTCAGCAAGGTCAGGGAGGTTGCGTACTTTGATGACCCCTTCAGAAGATACACAAGATCATTGGTGACGAAGAAGTCAAGAGCAATATGATTATCTTGAGAAGGATCCATTGGAGGTGGAGCTCTTTCTGATTCATGAAGGCCTGGCCGTTGAACGGTATTCAGAGCCTTCAGGATCTCATCGGCATAATACTCGAACTCCATTCGGGTTAACCGGGTTTTGGCGCGAAGTCTCTTATCCTTCAGTGCTTTCTTCACCAAGGATGGAGTAACCGAAGTCTTATACTCATGAGCAAGAAATGCACATAAGTCAATCGGACTGCGGATACGGAGATACAACACATCTTTGTCAGCGTCTGTGATCGGATCATATTGCGCTGCTGCCGTGATCCAAGCCTGTGGTGGTGCAGTCTCGTCAATCTCCAACGTGTCTGCCCAGTCTCGTGTGCTTGGTTCAGGAACCGTAGATTGTTGTACTTGTTGTAGAGGAGTAGAAGCTCGAACATCTGCTGGTTCGGATTCAGGCATTTCGGCAGTGTCGTGAACTGGTGAGTGTTGTGCAGCTTCAGGTTCAGTTACCGATTCTGCAATCACAGGAGCAACAACAACAGAGCTAATGGGGTTAGTGGTAATAGGTAAAGATACAGCAATAGAGGTACCAGGAATCGATGACGCTGTAGTAGCATTCACATCGTGGCGCCACTTAGATCGTCTTGATTCCGATGATGTTGATTTGTCCTTCTGTGCTGCATCTTTCTTGGACTTGGTTCCAGACTTAGCAGGTTTCTTGGAACTGGTAACCTTATCTCCCTCTTTAGGCTGTTCACCCCCATCATCATCCTCATTGTTATCCCTGTTGCTCCCCCTAGCACTCTCCTCATTCCCATCACCACCATCATCGCCATCATCATCATCATCATCCTCATCATCATCACCACCCTCGTCATCGTCTTCATCCTTTTCTTCTTCTTCTTCTTCTTCCTCTTCTTCACCAGTACCCTCTGCTTCTTCACTTTCTTCCCTTTCTTCCTCAGGTAGAATGTGATATGGTACCACACTTCCAAACGTTTTGAATAACCTATCATCCTCCATGATAGCGTCATTCAGGGATTTGTATAGAGCCCGTTGAATCCTAGACTTATCAAACGATCCAAGTTCCACCATACGAGCCTTAAGGATCTTCTTTAATTCAAAATCCGTTAACTCATAAGCAATTTTGTAGGCGGATTCTGAAGGATTGGATGACTTGATCATCAAGTTATCAGCTGCTAGTGTCTTCAATTCATCACGCAGTTTAGGCATAATGGATTCAACGGATTCTTGCACTCTCTCTTCAACAGAAGCTTCAAGTGCTTCTTTTTGTTCCTTATATTTATCCCTCATCGCTTGAAGTCTGGTGATACGTGCAACATGCTTATCAGCCTCAGCCTGCTTAACCCGAGCTAGTTCTTCTGCATGTGCTTTTCGAGTCAACTCCATATCTGCAGCGAACTTAGCAATCATCTCCTCTTGGGCTTTCCTAGATGCTTCTTCACTTTGAGCTCGTCTTTGTAATTCTTGGCGAAGTTCATCCATTTCTCGTTTGTGATTATCCACATGTTTATCCAACATTTCGGCCATCACCAATGCAGCCATTGTAGATGTTGCAGAGCTGCTCTGGGTTGATTGAAGAGGCTCGGTTGTTACTGCGGTACTAAGGATGGGAGTTATAGGTGGTGGAAGGAATGGTGTTGACGCCGGTCTGGTTGGTAAGGGTTGGATTGGTGGAGGTTGAGTTGCTAAAGGTTGAGTTGACACCATGATAGTAGGAGCACCGGATTCCTTTTCAACACTTGCTGAAACAGGGATTGATGGCTCCTTCGAAGTGGAATACCGTTCAGGTGACCCAAACTCATCAATATCATCTGGTTCCTGGTACTCTTCTTCAACATTTACCCTTGCACATGAACCACTACCGCCAGTATCTTTCCTACTCCTTTGAATTGCTATCTTCATCATTTGTTTCTCTGTCTTGTCAAGAGTAGGATCAACAACATCTTCTTCATCACGTAAAACCATCTCATCAGCCTTACCCTTTCCCTTCTTAACCTCCGTCTTTTTCTTCTTGGTTTCAGGTTCAGGTAAAGCAACTGGTTGCTTGCGTTTACCTTTACTCTTCACTGTAGTAGACGAATCTTCTCCAGTCTGAAGGTTTGCTTTCAGCTTCTTGATTTCTAGCTGCAGTAGCTTGTAATCAGCCGAACCTTTGATTTTCTCCGTCAGAAGATAATCGGGAATAGGACCAGGAATCACACCACCAGACGGTCCTTCATGCCTTAGATCCACAGTATCATCAGCTTCTTCAGTGTGATAACGACTTGCTGCACGCCTATCAATAGTAGCATCATTCTTCATAAAATAATTAATGATAAGCTTGATAAACCGAGGATAAGGAAAGAAATTTGTCTTCAGCTTCTTGTTATGGAAGAGTTGAAAGGTGAATTCTTCCCATATCAACAATGAATAATCTGCATTTGCAGCTTTGTACATGCCATAGAAGAGGTTTATAATAGGACTGCGCAAAGCATCATGGCCACTTGTTTTTGGTGTAAGACATCTACTGAGAATCCCCAACAATGCTCTCCAAGGTTGTCCTACTTTAGCAGTGGTAAACTCAGACGCAACTCGTATGTCAGGACATCCAAGAGCGTCAAATAAATCCATGAGTTCATCTTTAGTAGGATCCCTCGAAAATGACATGCCTTTGGGTGTATCCCGTATACCAAAAATCTTACGGAAGTCTGAAACTGTGAGCGTCTGCTGCTTGTTGTCGATGGTGAAGGTGATCTTGTTTGAAGTGATTTCCTTGGTAGCCCAAAATTCATACATATAATCATAAGGCATCGAGGCACTACTTCTTAAAGCATTCTTAAAATGGGATTGATCAAGGATTGCGATGGCTACTTTAAATCCATGGTGAGTGGATTTTGAGACTTGCTTCAGCCGGTAGTTGTTGGGTATAAACTTAAGGGTTCGTGCTTTAGCAATAGCGGCTTCTCTAGAGTCTTGGATTGCTTGTACTGTTGGATTAGTCATTGTATCTGCTTAAGATAAGACATGAAAGGTTGATGCACAAAAACATATAGATATATATCATTCTTACTTCTAAGCATAACACATTTCATAACATAATACAACAAGTACATATAACATGCAAACAATAATAATCAAACAACTCTTCATCCGGAACATTCCTTCATTCGGAACTTCCTCATCCGGAACATTCCTTCATTCGGAACTTCCTTCATCCGGAAGTTCTTCATTCGGAACTTCCTTCATTCGGAAGTTCTTCATTCGGAACTTCCTTCATTCGGAACTTCTTCATTCGGAACTTCTTAATTCGGAAGTTCTTCATTCGGAACTTCCTTCATTCGGAAGTTATTCATTCGGAACTTCTTCATTCGGAAGTTCTTCATTCGGAACTTCCTTCATTCGGAAGTTCTTTATTCGGAACTTCTTCATTCGGAAGTTCTTTATTCGGAACTTCTTCATTCGGAAGTCCTTCATTCGGAACTTCTTCATTCGGAAGTTCTTCATTCGGAACTTCCTTCATTCGGAAGTTCTTCATTCGGAACTTCCTTCATTCGGAAGTTCTTCATTCCGAACTTCTTCATTCGGAAGTTCTTCATTCGGAACTTCTTCATTCGGAAGTTCTTCATTCGGAACTTCCTTCATTCGGAAGTTCTTCATTCGGAACTTCTTCATTCGGAAGTTCTTCATTCGGAACTTCCTTCATTCGGAAGTCCTTCATTCGGAACTTCCTCATTCGGAAGTTTTTTCAGAAAAAAAATCCTTCATTCGGAAGTTTATATCCTTGTTCATCCGGAACTTTTCAAACGAAGCTATGATGATTAATTCTAAGCGCGTTTGTGAGTTTTTAAGGCAATCTAAGGCAATTAAACATCATCTAATGCTAATCCGCACAAAACCCACCAAAAATCCCTAGTTAATTAACCCTAAATTAATCATAAACCCTAAATTGATTTAAACTGATTAATCGAGCACTTTTAACAGAATTAAATGATAAGTAAGGTGAATTAGAAGTTAAAATATTGATGTAATTACCTTAATAATCGAATGAATGGAACGGATTGATGAATAAACGAGTTGTTTTTGAGTTTGTGAGTGTGTTTTAACAATGGCGGCAATAATGAGAATAAACAGTGAATGAGAATAGAAAGGGGGCGGGGGGTTTTGTTTGATTAGGTCAAGTTTTTGACAAGTTTCAACAAATATCACCTTAAGTCCCTCTATTTATCTATTCTTTTCCTTTTTGTTTCTAACTTTTTCATTTCATTTTACCTTTCCATTGATAAGTTTAGTCGACTTAATTTTGCTTAGTTAAACTAAACTCGACAATCTCACACAACTTAAGTATCGCATCCAATTAACATATCTCCAAGATCTAAAAGCAATGCCTATCACCTAGAACGAACACAAGTCGTATTCTAAAGCAAGACCACTCAATTACCATTTAGCCATTAATTTTTCACAATCACTTTTGAAAATCAATTTAATGACGAAGATGATTTTAATATTTTCTCCCCCTTAAACGATGACCCGTTTTCTATTTAAAGAGCTGTAGTCATTGTTTAAAGAGTCAAATATTGATGAAAGCATTTCCAATTGATGACTTGAAAAAAAATTGATTCGTGGTGTCAATAATATTTCTCTTATTTTAACAAATTAATGCACTGAGACGTACACAAATTCGTGTTAGACCAAGTTGTAAAGTAAACTTGATCCCTTTGCATGATTTGGCTTGTAAATCACGCCCGAAAAAATTAATTCCCGTTCTGAGCCAACGTTTTCCAAAGAAATACGTGACTTTAATATGAAAACCGGGTTGCAGTCAGAAATAACTACAAGCCATTATGGGCATGTTTTAAAAATGTACAACTTTTATACGGACTCTATTTATGGCACCGTGTCAATATTGATCGACATTTCTAAGGCCGTAAATATTACCGTACTAAAAGACATGCCCGATTTAAAAATGAAAAATATTTTTGGTTTTTCTTGATTTTATAATTTTTATGGTTTTTCTAGGTTTTATATTTTTTATGGTTTTTGTTGGTTTTATATTTTTATATTTTCTTTTTGTGGTTTATATATTTACGATAATATACATGATCACGAATAAAGGATACTCTGAATAGTTTACCACGACTATTCAGCTGATTCTTCTGCCAACTCTTTGAGAGTCGCTGGAGTGAATGATTTCATGCCAAGCTTGTCGATCAAAAACTCGATTCGTCCTCGATCTAAGGCTTTGGTGAACATATCCGCCAGCTGGTACTCAGTAGTGACAAAATACAGCTCGATCACTCCGTTCTCCACATGCTCCTTAATGAAATGGTAGCGAATGTCTATGTGCTTGGCCCGGGAGTGTTGAACATAGTTGCAGCAAAGGGCAATGGCGCTCTTGTTGTCACAATACATCGGGATTTTGTTAAATCCCAAACCGTAGTCAGTTAATTGTGATCTCATCCAAAGGACTTGAGCACAACAACCGGACATGGCGATGTATTCAGCCTCCGTGCTAGAAATTGCAGCGCTTTTCTGCCTTTTTGAAGACCAACTGATCAATCTATCTCCAAGAAGTTGCACAGATCCAGAAGTGCTACGCCTCGTGTCTTGACATCCAGCATGATCGGCATCTGCGTATGATATTAAAGCAATAGAAGAATCTTTCAGATACCATAGACCACGATGAAGTGTTCCTGTTAGATACCGAAAGATCCTTTTCACTACATGTAGGTGATTTTCGGTAGGCCGAGCCTGATACCGGGTACACATGCATACAGCAAATTGCAAATCAGGCCTGCTAGCAGTCAGATATAGAAGGGTGCCGATCGTCCCACGGTAAAGTTTTGGATCGACAATAGTCCCATTCCTATCTTCATCTAACTTGGATTTCTCCACCATTGGAGTGTCCACGGGGTCACAATTTTCAAAGTTATATTTCTTAAGAGATTCTAGAGCATATTTGGATTGATTAATAAAGATGCCTCTGGGATTCTGAGAAATCTGTAATCCTAAGAAAAATGAAATTTTTCCCATCATCGACATCTGAAAGCGTGTGGACATTATCTTATCAAAGCGATTTGACAATTCTATGTTAGTGGCAGCAAATATTATATCATCAACATAAATTTGTACCAGAATCATGTCGTTGCCTTCCTTGAGAGTGAATAGAGTGGGGTCCACCTTGCCTTTCGAGAAGCCTTCCGAAATGAGATATGTGGACAGGAGATCATACCACGCGCGTGGAGCTTGTTTCAACCCATAGAGAGCCTTCTTAAGCTTGTACACATGATTAGGAAACTCCGTGCTAACGAACCCATCCGGATGACTAACATAGACTTCTTCCCCTAGTTCACCGTACAAAAATGCCGTCTTCACATCCATTTGTTAGACGATCATATTCATATGAGCAGCATACGCAAGGAATAGTCTAATTGCCTCCAATCTTGCCACAGGAGCAAAAGATTCTTCAAAGTCTATACCCAAGGCTTGTTTATATCCTCTAGCAACCAATCTAGCCTTATTCTTTAATACTGCACCCATCTCATCAAGTTTAACCTTATAAACCCACAACAAAGTAAGGATGTTGACCTTGTCAGGGAGAGGAACCAATTCCCATACTTCAAGTCGTTGGAATTCATTTAGTTCCTCCTGCATAGCTTCAATCCAAGATGATTGGGTCATAGCCTGCTGCCAATTTTTAGGTTCAACTTCAGAGAGAAATGCATCAAAGTAGCAATAAAGTGCACTCTCTTGTAATTGATGGCGTGTAGAGACTGGTCGATCTAGATCTCCAATAACATTCCTAATTGGGTGATCTTTTGTCCATTTAGTGCTATGGTTTTCAATCCTAGGTGGTCTGGAGTGAACAATAGAAGGAGCTTCTTCTGAGGTAGACGCGGCTGAAGGGTTTTCAGGTATCGCTACACCAAAGAAAGGAAGCTCTTGCAGGTGAGCATATTCCAAGTCGTGATCAATAGAATCCTCTTCCACATCATTAGGCACAAGTAGGGGTGATGATTCAGGTGTAGTTTGAGAATCACTTGGTGAAGGTGCATCCGGTTCAATGTGAATTTAAGATGCATTAGATAAAACTTCATTTGCAGGAGCAATAACTTCAGGGATTGGAGGTATCACTACAGGTGCTGGAACTTCATCATTTGGGGGATCAAAGAATTCGTCAAACAACGGTTGAAACAGTTTATCCCACTCGGGCCTTGATGGTGGTAATAATGATGTAGAAGTAGGATTATTGGGAACTAATCCGGAACTAATAGCACCGGTTCCCATCTCATGAAGCGCGGGTTCAGAGCTGTGTTGCTCAGAAACCATCGCTGTCAGCTCATCGAAATCTGCGTCCATAGTTTCTACAATCTTGCCAAGACGATGGTTATAGATTCGGTATGCTTTCTTGGACGGTGAGTAACCAATGAAAATACCTATATCGGCTTTCGGTTGAAGCTTACCCAAGTTCTCACTATTAATGTTTGGATAACAAAGAGCACCAAACACATGAAAAAATGAAACATCGGGTTTATGGTCATGTAGAAGCTCATAAGGTGTTTTTCCATGGCGTTTCCGAAGGATAGAACGGTTTTGGGTGAAACATGCAGTAGATATAGCCTCTGCCCACAAGAACAATGGAGCGTTCGCGTAAATAAGCATAGTCCTAGCAGCTTCCATAAGTGTACGATTCCGTCTTTCAACGACACCGTTTTGTTGTGGAGTGCGTGCAGCGGATGTTTCATGTGAAATACCAACTCCTTCATAATAATCACGAAGAGTCTGGTTGACGAACTCTGTACCATTGTCTGTACGAATACGGCGGACAGTAGTATTCAAACGTACCTGAATGAATTTCAGAAAAGTGATGATAGCCTTCGGTGCTTCATCCTTTGTACGTAGAAATCTAACCCATGTAAATCTGGAGAAATCATCCACAATTACCAGAATGAATTTCTTACCGCTCACACTTTCAGTTCTCATTGGCCCACAAAGATCCATATGCAAAAGATGAAGTTTTTCTTGATTGGTGTCTTCAGCTTTGGGCTTGTAAGATTTCTTGGTACTTTTCCCCCTTGAACACGCGGAACATAAATGGTCCTTGTGAAATTTAAGCTTTGGAAGACCACGAACTAAATCGTTTTTAGCCAGATGATTAATAGCATCAAAGTTAAGATGAGATAATCTGCGATGCCATAACCATGACTTGGTCTTAGATGCTTTAGAGAGAAGACATACTGGAGAGGCGGCCATCATGTCTTGTAAGGACAAGGTATAGAGATTTGCACCACGAGATCCCTTTAACAAATCTTTTCCTTCCAAGTTGCGGATGAAACAAGTGTGTTGTCGAAAAGCAACCTCAAGGTTGGAATCACAAAACTGTCCTACTGAGAATAAATTATGACCAAGACCTTCTACATAGTATACCCTTGAAATCGTCACGTTTCCAATCTGATATTCACCATACCCCATTATCTTTGCTATATGATAATTCCCGAATTTAACCGTACCAAGAAACTTGCTGACGAAATTTCGGAGCATCGAGCGATTTCCGGTCATATGTTTTGAACAACCGGAGTCCAAATACCACAGGATGATTTGGACCACCTGAAAATATCACCACACAAAGACAATGTAGAGGTATCGGAATCTGAGTGTTCCTTGTTATTAGCAGGTACAGATTTAATAATCTTAGATTTGCTAACTCTAGGTTTCTTAGATTTCCTAGCCTTCTTTTTCTTAATAGGTGGTGTAGATTCTAGTTGGCTTAAATCCTGAGGTATTTCTTCACTGATAGGAACTATAGTGGGGGCTGGCCTAATTAAAGGGCGCTGTTTCCATACTTGAGTGCGAGTGTTCCTAACTAAAGGACGCTCAGACCTAACCTCAATGGATGCATTCCTAGTTAAAGGGCACATTGTTCCATCTAATGTAAAGGTCCTACCAGTGGGACGCTATTGCCAGCCAACTTGGGCACGAGTTCTACCCGTTGGCTTCCATTCAAGACCATTCTTAATAGCATTCATTTCATTCACATGATCAATAAGACACAAATCATGACGTTGGGAAAACATACATTCATTACAATTCCAACAATTCAAATTAGAATTCACGAATGGTTTAGGCTGCTGCACAGGCGCAGAGCTTTTAGTCTTAACATGATTCTTTTTATTTAAAACTGAACTAGCATTCCTATTGTGAACTTCTAATTTCTTCTTTTTGGCACTACTAGTGGAGGGCTTGATCTTATCTTTCTTGAGTGGCGATCCTTTAGCCTTAGTAGTCTCTTTTAATCCTGTAGAAGGCAAAGTGGGAACATTAGCAACAGATTTTAAAGGTGCCTTACTTGATTGTGCCAATGACGGTTTTGCTCCTAGAGTCTTATTAAATGGAGTTACAGCAATGGGCCTATTAGTAAGTAGTGCAGAACCTGGTGTACCTATGTATTGCAAATATGCTAAGCAATATTGAACTCGCTTAATATATTCATGAGCCGAATAATAGTCACTACTTGAGGGATCTAAGGCATAAAGATCGTCTAAAATATCCCTAAGAAGATCGACATGCTTAATGGCATTCCTCATATAATCATCGTAGGTAACCGGGTTTCTCTTATGAAGCGGGTTCTTATAAAGCACTACTGACTTGGTTGTTGGAGCACTAGTGGACGGTGCAGAGTCGGTAGCTAAGTTATCAACAACTTCTTGTCGGGTGAGAAGAAGTGTCTCCTTTAACTCAGCCAAAACCATATTTTTTCAATGAGCAGGATGTTCAAATCAGAGATTTCCTCGCACTTTTGGTTCAGTTGTTCAATATAAGATTGTTGCTGTGCCGCATTAAAAGCGAAGCGTTCTTCTAGTGAACCATAAAGAGCGGATAGTCCCTGTCTTGTCCGATCCATCTCCCCTAGAACAGACGAAAGTCTAATTTCTAAGACTTGGTTTTTAGACTCTGCAGCCTCTAGTTCCAATTTTAATGTTTCATTTGATGACACATCTCTCTTCAATCTCATGATTTCTTCCTCTAATGTCTTAACAATTGCAATCATCTTGTCACTCGTCTCAACACCGTTTTCACAACCATTTGATATCAAAAGATCCTCATTTTGAGTTTGTTGTTTTAATTCTAAAGATATACAATGTTGTTCTAGTTGATTAAAGCGTTTTGAAAGTAAATTGTAAGAATTTTGTAGCTTTAAAAACTCAGCGTTAGATTCGTGACAAGAATGATTATCTACCTCATTTACAGTATCAGCAACATTTACAGAGAGATCACAAACATCATCACATATATGCACGACATCACAATTAATCATAGCGGATGTAAGCTCATTCGAATAATTAACATTTACAGTAGTAAGCACATCACACGAGATTACTGCAGACAAGAATCAGTCATATTCGGTTAAAATCTTTTCTTTTTCAATTAGTTGTAGTTCGTAAGCGGTGTCCATTTCATAAAACACTTTTTGAACTTCACCAATTTCAAACACAAGATTTTCCTTAAGAGATGCAAAACTTCCTTTTAGACTTTCGACAAACGGATTGATCTCATTTTTAAACACCTCGTTCATATGTTTGAAAGCCCATTCTCCGGCATTTAAGCCATTTGAAGTCGTACATTCCAAAATGACCTTGTCAAAATTAGTAAAGTATTGATTAATCCCTTGCAAGTTTAACCATACAGTGCTAACAGGTGGAAGATCCTTTGGAATTTCCTTAGGACCTTCCATATTGACAAGTGTAGGAAATGTACTAGGCTTTTCTTCATCTAATATGTAGGTCGGTGCTGTTATGAGATCTTTGTCCATATGGAAGCGAATTCTAAAATCCGTTTTTGCAAGCTCCTTATTCAATTTAAAATAATCACACTCGGTATATTTTGCAGAATTGTATGACCGATCCTCATCAACTAGATCCTTACTTGTTCGATCATCGGGAAAAACAATCGGTTCTAAGGCCAATCCTAATTGAGTTGCATTATAAAGTCTAGGACTATGTCTTAAAGCTTGTTTTGCATACCGTGGATTAGGGGGAAGGCCTTTTTGACGTGATAAGTTAAATTCTCTAAACGAAGCATCAAATAAGTGTACTAGTTGAGAAGCAGCGTATTGTCTTAAAAGCAAATAATCTAGACTTCTAATCTTATTAGTAGCATTAATCTCCATTTCATTCTTCTTAGACTCGAGTGATTCAAAATCCGTTTGAAGTTTTTGAAAATTAGTGACCACTAACTCCTTTTCTTTAAGTTCATTAGACAAATTTGCTCTTAAGTTTTCAATTTCTTGCAAGTGACCCATTTGTTTGTTTCTAAAGTGATCATATTTGGGATTAGTTAGAACACTAGACGAAGGCACTAATTCCAAGGTTTGAACTTTCTCATTGCTTAAGGCAAGCTCATCAGACAAATTCTTATTCTTAGCTAAGGTTTCTAAGAGTGCAGCATTCATTTGGCTAAGTAATGTAGCAGGAACCATGACCAAATCTTGTTGAGCAGGAGTAGGCGTATGCGAAACGGCTCCCGGTTGTGATTCACTCAAAGTCTGGGGACTCACATTGATATTGCTATCATTGATTGTCTCCTCATTTGAAAGACTCACCACCGAAGAATCATTCGAATCAACGCTCTCTTGCACAACTTGATGTGGTTGAATACTAGCATCAGTGGTATTATTAGTGGTATTAATAAGTACCTCAGATCTCTTTTCTGGCCCTAAGCTGGAGATAGTTGCCATGAGAGCAGCCATTGCAGATTGAAAGTCATCACAGTCTGAGTCATACGCATTGAGATCATCGGCTTGGTATGCTGCATTCTGTGTGGTGACAGTGTCTTGTTCAGCAATCCCTGGATCAGCAAGAAATGCAAGCTCCTCTTCATCAAGTTCCCTTCCTTGTGCCTGAGCATTTACCAGATAGATCTTTTCTGCAAACCATTGTCCATCCCTTCTCCTCTTGGGTTTCTTACAATCCCTGGACATGTGACCCTCTTCCTTGCAGTTGTAGCATGTAATCATTCTCAACTTGCCTGTGGAATTAGCCCGTGGAGCAGGATTGACCATTGGAGCCTGATTGACCATGCGAGCATTGGTAGTTGATGTGGTAGGTCTCCCCTGATATGGTTGAATAGGCTGAACCATTACCCTGCCGTTCTCAATAGTAGCTTGTTGGCGAGAATTGGATGAATTCCTCAACTGATTGTTGGTAGGAGCTGATCCCCTAAATCCTCGTTTTCTTAAAGTCCTTGTGAGATAAGCAGACATAATGGTTAACACTTCAACTGGGTCAGCACCTTGTTTGAATACAGGAACGGGGACTTCCTCATCATCACAGTACATTGCTTGGTCTTGATGAGCTGCATAATCACTAGAAGGAATACTCATTTGATCAGGGTAGCTTGTT
The DNA here is from genome assembly GCA_025667525.1 of Glebionis coronaria. NCBI lineage: Eukaryota > Viridiplantae > Streptophyta > Magnoliopsida > Asterales > Asteraceae > Glebionis > Glebionis coronaria. Next base: position 365,091,538 of record CM046877.1, read on the forward strand.
GGATATGCTGCATTCTCTTGATAAGAAGAATATGAAGATTGAGCATATGGTGCAATACTTGCTGGGTGAGGTTGTGTAGCATATTGTGATGAAGGTGCACTAAACCGATATTGTTGCTGATGTGAGGTGGGTGGTTGCGGTAGAATCGAGTATTGGGGAAAGGTTGGTGTCATGTAAGGTGATGGATGATAGGCTTGATGTCCCAAAATATAAGGAGTGTTGTTGTGAGACAAGCTTGGTTGATTCTCCATCAAAGCTAATGAATCAGGGTACATACCTCGTGGAGAACGGTGCACGATCACATGTTTCTCATGCTGCTGAAGAAAAGCATATAGTTGATCCAAATTGCACTTATGCAGATCCCTGGTTAACTTAACATCGGTAATATACTCACCCTATTCAGCTTGAGGTAAAGTATTCAAGAATTTGGTGTTAACCTGGAATGGAGCAATCACAAGATTGTATACATTCAGATCATTCATGAGTGTGGTGAATCTGAAGTAATAATCGTGAAGCGTTTCCCCTGGGTTGTACGTGAATCTATCAAACAGGTCATACAACTGACGTTCCCTTTCCTGTTTGGTGAGAGACGTACCTTGTAGCAACACCTTTAAACGTTCCCATAAATCCTTTGCCACCGTATACTGACTTACCATCCTATAGATGTCATGGGGAATAGCTTGGAGAATTGTTTGAAGAGCTTTTTCGTCTGCATCGGCAACAAGTTGTTGAGCTGGTGTAAGTTCTTCAAATTCTCTTGGTCGAGACACATTGTTAGCCACGATGGTACCATAGTCGAGTGGACCATTTAAAATTGACTTAACCATAAGCCTCCCATAAACCGGTTTTCCTTTAAGGTAAGACATCATCCAGCCTTGCCATGCTTCAAAAACTTCTTTGATGAGCATTGGCGGGCGATTATCCGTTCCCGTAATGACGGAAATATCCGTAAGTGATGTCATCTGAGGCATTACTGAATTCGGATTCATTTTGTTAACTTCAAAGAGACAAAGATTATCGGTTGATCGAGCAGTGAAGTAAAGCTTGTGAATTGTGTTGAGTTTTTGTTGTAAGAAACCAAGATTAAATCCTTTAAAAAATCGTCGAAAAAACAAGCAAAATAACCCTTGATTCGGAACTTTTGTTGATTCGGAAGTGTTGATTCGGAACTTCTTGGTTCGGAACTTTTGGCTTGATCCGGAACTTCTTGGTTCGGAACTTTTTGGCTTGATCCAGAACTTCTTGGTTCGGAACTTCTTGGTTCGGAAGTTCTTGGTTCGGAAGTTCTTGGTTCAGAACTTTCCTTGGTTCGGAACTTTCCTTGGTTCGGAACTTTCCTTGGTTCGGAACTTTCTTGATCCGGAACTTTATTGATCCGGAACTTTCTTGATCCGGAACTTTTTCGTTCGGAACTTCCTGGTTCGGAGGGTTGATCCGGAACTTGTTGGTTCGGAACTTTTGCTGGGTAATCAGAAGTTTGTTACGATGAACAGTCGACCACAAAAAGAAAGATTAAACCCAGATTTTGACCAAATGACCCAAAAAGTTTTGTGATTTCAACAATAATAAGTAAAAACTAATAATTATCCACTAATCCCAATCACAAAAACACCAAAAACACCAAGAATCAAGATGGATTTTCTTAAAGAACACTAATACAATCAAAAACTAAAAAACCACACAAATCACTACCTTAAATCACCCCATAGCTCTTGATACCAAATGTAGAATATTGATAACCTATGAATCAATGAAGGGGTTTGTTGATTTCTAGAGAGAGAAACAAGAGAGAGAAAGTGAGAGAAAACTATGTGTATTTTATTAAGTGGAACTAGAACAAATGACAACAACCAACCCCTTTCCAAGGAGGAAAGGGGTATTTATACTTCCAAGCTACATGGGCTTGGGCCGGTCCATGACAAGCCCATGGACCGGTTCTTACTTAACTAAATAAGTAACCAATAACTATTTGTTAACTACGAGCTATTACAACATAAATAATATTGTGGAGTGACCGATACTTCTAATATACGTAAAAACGTATTTCTAACAGGGGTGTTAGAGATTGGTATCAGAGCTACAAGTTATAGAGAAATGGGTCGATTTTGAAAATTGTCCTAAACTATAACTTTTGTGTCGAAAGTATTTATTCTTCAAAAGCACACAACTCCTCTGCAATGCTCCGATATGATCACTTTTAGTTTTGTTTTGTATTATAGATGTATCCCTCATAACTGAAATGATTTCCTGAGTATTTATTAAGTAAATACTACGATATTGTTTTGGAATTATTGAAAGTACGCCGAGTGCTTGTCAGTATCATATTTATTTTTGCGAGCATTGCATAAACATTATTTGCATTGTGTTGCATAGCATGGATTACATATAACATTTCTATAAGTATTGCATACTAATTTTTGTTTTGTTAACAATGACCTTAAGTATCGTTGAACCCTTATAATTGTAGAAAATGGCTGGTATACCTCGTGAGGATGGATGGATTGACATGACTAATGTATTAGACAGTGAGGAAGTAGATAACTTTGGTGCTAGTGACGATGAGGAGCCTTATGAGTATTTAGATGATGGGATTGCTCCTACTACAGTTGGACAGACCGAGCCTGAAGTGATTCAAGGTAGCTATGTTCCAAGAGTTAATGTTGTGCCACAAACTGTTCTGGACTGTCAGCGACCTGTTGTACGTTCTTTGACGCCTACTTGTGATGCTTATTTAAGCAGTTTGCCTGGGATGGCATTTGCTAGGGGTGATGTTTCTATTGAATCGAGTAATGTTGCTAGTGACCGATCTATTCATGATGGCATATCTAAGGTTTATTGTCCAGGTCCTAGGTTTATTATGATATTTTCTAGTTTCTCAAAAAGTTTGATGATCTTTGTTTGAAAGGTATTTAGTTGAAACCCGTGTGATTAGAAGGTTTGAGCAGAATGAAAAGAGGTTTGACTGGTTTGTTAATAGTGTGAAAAGGTCAGAATATGTGTGGGCAAGGGAAATGGATGAAGTTGCTAGTCTGCGATCAATGATGTTGAATTTGAGTGAGAAATTTGAAAGGTTTCGTAAGGAGCAAGAAAGGAATTCAAGGTTGAATGCATGGGACATACCAATGAGGTCTTTCCTAGTCGAGGTATGGTGATTCGGGATGTGCCAAGTTAGGTTGAAGCTCAAGTGTTGGTGAAGCCAAGTGAAGGAGGAAGTCGAAAGGAAAAGGAAAAAATGGAGGAAGACTCTAAGGAAGATGATAGCAGCAGTGATGATGAGACGATGTATAAGAAGCTGCGGGGATAAGATGTTTAGTTCTTTTTTGTTGTTTTATTAGCCTTGTTGTAATAGAACTTATATAGACTGGTACTGTAGTTTATGATGAAACTTAATGACTTTTATGTTGCTGTGATGAAGGCTTGTAGCGACGTTACTTGTCACAATTTTGTGGAAATTTTCCAATGCAATCCAAATTACCTTCATGACTTATGATTTGTCTTATTAGTTCTTTTGTGAATTGGTTAATGATTCATTGTGGACTGTGTTGTTGGTGCATGTAGTATCTATGTTACATCTTGATAGAGAAATCCTTCTTATCTTGATATGAATACTTACTTGTTCTTTTTCTTTTGTGGTGACACAGGAAGGAGTTGGGAGGCATTTTTCTAACTTTACTAAATTGTTGTTTGGTTAGGTTCCTAAAACATGCTGCCTAAATTGACAACTGCTACTGTTAATACCATGATTAAGCAAGCTATTGCTAGAGCACTGGAAGCTGAACGTGCTGCGAGGAACCAAGAGACTGAGAATAGAAATGTTGTTGGTCAGGTTGGAGGAATGTTGCAAATCCAGTTGCAGGTAATACTAAGGAACCAGTGGGAGGAAATGCTGCGGAACAAGTTGGAGGTAATGTTGCTGTTCAGCAAATTCAGAAGGAATGTTCTTATGCTAGTTTCATGAAATGTGGACCTACCCAATTTTGTGGTACTGGTGGTGCTTTGGAATTAAGGAGGTGGATTGAGAAGATTGAAAGTACTTTTGAAATCAGTGGGTGTTCAGAAGCTAGTAAGGTGAAATTTGATGCAACTACTTTTCAGGATGATGCATTAAGCTGATAGAATAGTCAGGTAGCTACTGTGGGTTTGGTTAAAGCTAATGCTAGAACTTGTACTGTGACCAAGGGACTGTTAACTGCTAAGTTTTGTCCTGAGGAAGAGTTAGGTCAGCTAGAGGATGAGTTGAGGCATTTGGTGCTAAAGAACAATGATATTGTGGCTTATACAAGGAGATTCTCTAATTTACGTTTGTTGTGTCCTGATGCTTTTGATGATGACCGTAAGAAGATGAAGCAGTATATTAGAGGTTTATCTAGTAATATCAAGGGAGAGACTACTTCGTCGAAACCCAAATCATTTAATGAAGCTGTTCAGATGGCACATGCTTTGATGGATGTAAAGCTGCAGGATCGAAAGGATAGTATTGTTGAGGGGAATAAGAGAAAGTGGGAAGCTGCACACTTAAACCAAGGACAGAATCAAGGTGGTTATCGTAACAACAATTACCAAGGACCAAATAGGAATCAATAATACAATTTGAAAAGGAATGATAGTATTCGTGCTGCCACTGGAACTCAAGGTAACAAGGTGAACTTGAAGTGTGGTCGATGTAATATGTATCATGTTGGATGTTTTCCACCTGCTTGCAACAAGTGTGGGAAGGCCGGACATAAGATGGCAGATTGTAGAAACAAGGGTGTGGCACTGGAGCCAATGCTGTCAAGATAGTTAACTGTTCTTGAAGTGGAGGCCGTGGACATAAGCAAGGGA